>JACXII010000051.1:6300988-7621821 GCA_014737395.1 Bombus waltoni | reverse complement strand
AGCTCAAAGAAGGGCGGACGCGTTTCATCACGTGTACATATCCATGGTCGGACTCGGTCTCTGTCTCCGTCTCACGGTTTTTCTCTTCGCTGCCCCTGTGTATCTGTCTTTATTGACTTCCTTCCTTCTTGGAAAATCTTGATGTCTCTTCTTTTATCGCTGTCTCAAAATGTTTCCGTCTTCTCCTCTTTTCCGTTTCTTGCGCGTTCATCCGACAGAGCTTTGTTTCTTTCACTGGTTCGTCTCTCGCGTTTTCTATTAGGTATCTTCAAACAACCTTTCTTTGCTTCTTCTTCGAACCTTCTTTTTTCCTTTTCTTCGTTATCTTCTTCTTTTCCCTCTTAGTCTTCTTCTTTTTCCTGTTCTTCTTCCTCTTCTTCTTCTTCTTATTCTTGCTGATTTTCTTCGCATGAAACGCGGAAGATCGTAATGAATCATTCGAAACTCGCTTATCTGGTTTGAGAGTAGGATTTTGTCTCCTCGTTTTTTTCGTCTTGGGTGAATAAACTTTGCGAAGGCAATTGGGAGCAGCGTGTTAAGCGGGTACCAGTATGCGATTGCTTTTAAAGCGATATTTACTCTGTGTAACTCTACTTTAAATCGTTTGGAGGAAGTGGATTTTATGAGATTTTACCGAACCGGAAATTACTCGGCGAAGATAAGCGAGCAATTCAGTGATAAAGTTTGTGCTAAATTTGGAAAGACGTTTTATAACGCTTGGATGCTTATGCAAAGTAATAAGATTGAAAGAGATTCGATTTTCTTGATATTTCTGAAACTATTGGTTCGATCAAATTTCGAAAGGATTTCTACTTTAATTCCCATATTCGATAAACCTCAATTACCCCCTACGACGAACCCTTAATAAACATTTTTACAAATATGCCAATAATTTTTTAACGAGAAATTTCCACATTGTAAATACGTTTATTATATTAAGCTGTATATTATACAACAGAGTAGTCAAGTAAACTTGATTTTTGTAAATTCTGTTTGATTCAATTAAGAACAATAGTATTCAATATTCTCGACATTCTACTATATTGCCAATTTCTTTTTTTTTTTTTTCTTCTAAAGATCAGATTCCAAAGGATTTTCGATAAACAAGATCGTTCGAAATATTTCGCGAGATATTTCGTGAAGAAAGCGTCGAATTATTTTGATGCGCCTGCATATCGAAATGGTTTTTCACGAAAGAAAGCTTCTCTTTCAACCTTCCATTTGCGCGTAGGGTCTTGTTTTTTGCATTTCTCGTTCCTCCTTGCGTTTCTTCTCTATTCGTTTCTTCGTATTCTCGTAAAAATAGAAGCAAAACTTGCGCGCATATCCGTCTGGCCGTCTTCTTTATTCTTTTCCTCCTGTTTCGCGGTCCCTTATTTCTTTTATCCCAGCACTTTCCTCTTCACTTTCGCTCTTTTTCCCCTTCTTTTTCTCCTTCCCCTCTATTTTCCTCTTCAGTTTTTTTCCTTTCCACTCTGCCTGTTGATTCTCCTACGTGTCCCCTATGGTTCGTCCCCTTTCTCCTCTCGTATCGCGAGGTAAAGCGAAAGGACAATATTTAGAGCTTAAAGTGCTTCAATTAGATGGAATTAAAGGGTGCATTAATTGCACAATTAAAGGGCTTGTAACTCGTGTGGTGTGTAGCCAAAGGATCATATTGTTAGTCGTGTGCACGATAATCTGCGAACGAGACACGTATATAACAATTTCAGATATACACCTATACATATATATATATATATAGGTGTATATATATATATATACATATACACGCGTAATAGAAATTGTTGCTTTAGTTAAACGATATCCTGAGCAAGAAAGAAAAGATAATACAAAACCGTATTATCGTTTGAAAATTACGGCAGAAGTATGCGATTTCTTGTATTTCGCAAAGTTGGTGAGTCATCTTTAAAAATATCGTTTCTTTAATTTCTACTGCAACTTCGTCAATTACATGTTCCAGTCTAACAGGTTCTTTCCATCGCTGACGGAACGATCACATTTTATACCGAAACGTTCATCGTAGCCATAAAGTGGCAATAAAATAAAAACGTCGACGAGAAAGGACCAACTGTGTACGTTCGAATCAAAGTATCGTGCCAATTAAAACGGATGAATTGAAACAGCAAAATTAAAAAATGAATATGCTTTGTACGATAAGAATCGGGTAGAAAGAAGAAGAGAAATAATCAAGGAGAGATCTCGTTGTGTCGGACAGATATCGTGGCCGGTTGAGTGTAACCATGGGGAAGCAAGAGGAGAAACAGGAGTATTCACGACGTAGGCGAAAGTGGCTTCGTGCTCCGGCGACGTTAAATAGAATAACCAGATCGTGGCTGGTTCGGCTCCCTCGGTCAGTAACGACCAGTAACGTACGCTAACTTCGCGCATTAAATTCACTTTCGAACAACAACGCGGCCGTTGACGTTCCTCCGTTGGGCGGTTTCCATCGTGAGCTGCAGCTTCTGTTGCAAACGAACACACAAGCGTTACCGGGGCCAAAAGGCTCGCGAAATTACATCGCTCGACGGTTAACAACCGGTATCACGTTGCTCCGTGGAAATCACCAGGGAAATAAATCGCTAATGGGAATATTAAACGAATGCAAAAATCCTTCGTTATCGTTGATTTTCTCTCGAAACGATGATTACGGGTTTTTTTTTTTCTTTTTTTAATATACGTAATTTTGTGGGATTTTCTTCTTTAAAGGTAATTAGAGGA
Organism: Bombus waltoni; assembly: GCA_014737395.1. Classification (NCBI taxonomy): domain Eukaryota; kingdom Metazoa; phylum Arthropoda; class Insecta; order Hymenoptera; family Apidae; genus Bombus; species Bombus waltoni. The sequence goes on along the minus strand of JACXII010000051.1, from coordinate 7,619,100 downwards.
AAAACGGTGGCACACGCGAGACAATTTTTCGTACGAGGAAATAATGAGCGCGCGGTTTAATTTTTAATAGGAAGATCTGTATTGTAAAAATGTTGCTACCGCGTGGAAACGACGAGGAAACTGAATCGCTAATGAGAACATTGAGCGAACGAAAACATTCTTCGTTATCGTTGATTCTATTCCGAAACGATGGTTATGGCTTTTAGCGTTTAATTTCTGGGATTCCTGCGTGGAAAGTGGATATTGCCGGGACACTTTTTAAATGTAATCAAGGGACTCGTTGTACAAGCGGGACAATTTTTAATATAGGAAATCTGTGTCAAACTTTGTTAGGAGAATTTGCATGCTTCGTAGTATTTATTCGCGAAAATACCATGATCGTTTTCAGAAATAATTCGTCAGAGGAGTTCGGAGAAGGGAAATTAGCACGCGTGACAAAATTTCTAGCGCGACGGTGTTGTGAACAAAATGAAATTTTAATAGAACGGTCTGTGTGCTTTTTAACATTTATTCGCGAAATTACGGTGTCCAACGATTAACGATGAGAATCACGTTGCTGCGTGGAAACGACGGGTCAAATAAATTGCTAATGAGAATATTACGAGAATGCAAAGACCTTCGGTAATTTGACGGAGATCGTGATCGTTGTTCTGAGCGTGTAATTTTTGGAGAATAATCGTAAATGGAAGGTGGAGATGTGTATTTTTTTTTTTTTTCAGAAATACTTAGAGAACATGGAGTAAATGGTACAAATGTACTTGCGGTAAACTTTAATAGAAAAATTTGTACTAGCCGTTGAAGCTGGAAAATTGATAACGAAATATTTATATGTCGTTGTAGAGATTCTTTATGAGTTTAAACAAATCAACGGTAATAAATAATACGTTTATGTCACAACAACGAGTGGAAAGTGTATTTATGCGAGACATTGTGAAACAAAGCAGAAATACATATTTGCAAATATTCGATAAAGTTATTTGCATTTTTTCCTATTGTCGTGAAATCCATATTACGTTATCTACGAAAAACTACCAAAAAAAATTGATTCTAGGTGCTATATTATGAATTAGACGTTTCACGCTTCTCTCACAGATCCCTACTACGCGTCTGAGAACTTAAACATTTTGTCGAGCTTTGCAGCTAGTAAAACTGTAACAAAGAAACTAGTTTCGGAATTAGTAAAAGCTCCATCTTATTAAAAACGTATCTGTTCGCAGAGCAAAAATCTTACAAAATCCTTTAAATAAAAACATCCATACCCGTGTTTGCAGCAAGATCGAAATAAATAAAACATCCGCGATATCTTTGCCATACATCTTATACTTTATTCGTTCAGGAATTTTCCAAATATTCCACAAAACCCCGTCATAAATCTTCCATCCTCTCCGCAAAACTTTATCTCCATGGACCATTTCCCTACAATCTCTTCCAACAAACATTCAGCTCCTAAACGTGCGTGAGACGTGTCTCGCCGTAGCACATCCACCCTCGAAACCCTCGCCCTTATCCTCGTAATTATTCCGTCCCTCCTCTCGAGAATATTCAGCGAGAAATCCAGAAGAAAGAAACGAAAGGCAAGAGAAAAGCGGATTCATCGAAAAAATTCTGCCTTTTCCCGAAGCTAAGATCCGACAGAACTAAAGAAGGAGAAAAAAGAAAAGAAAAAAAGACGGAGAAGGGAGAGAGAAAAAGTCACTGAAAAAGAGAGCGACAAGCGTGTCTCGATTGTCGGAAGTTGGACCGTGCCGCGGTGCCGGATGAGACACGTTTGACGATTGCAGTCGCGACGTTCGGCCGAGATTTAACGAAGGATGCTGCGTGCAGGAACCGATTCGTCGCCCGGGGTGACGAGATCTTAAAACCGTCACTGCCGTCGCCGAGCGAGCGTGCAAACTGTCGTTGCACCGGCTGAAAATGGCATGGAAAAAGGAACAGAAAGGGGAAAATCCGTGGACGGATGGAAAGGAGGAGAGGCGTGTTAGGAAGGAAGAAAGAGGAAGAAAGAGGAAGAAAGAGGGAGAAAGAGTAGAGAGCAAGGGGATAGAGGAGCTGTCTGGGCGTGGGCCGAGGTCTTTAACGGGGCAGTATCAATGAACTGCGAAACTTGTTCGCGTGGGATTATCTACTCGCTCGGTAGTAGCACGATGTTCGACGAGGAGGATAGATCGGAATGAATTGGCTGGCGGTGCTGTAAGACCGATGCCGGGAGAGAAACGGTGCTGCAGAGGCGACTGGAACCGGTGATTAGATCGACGCTGCTCGATATTCCCTACTTTTGCCGTAATTTAGAAAGTACACGGTGTTCTCGTGTTTGGTTAGGGTTGATGTTTGTAGCGTTAGCTACTTACGTTTAGAAGGATTTCTTGAATCATTTTAGGATTTTCTTCGTTCTTTTTGGTGAACGTATCTGTTATATTTTTGCCATAATTTAGAAAGTACGCGATATTCTCGCGTTTGCTCGAGGTTGATGCTTGTGGGTTAAGTTTCTTACGTCTGGAACGATTTTGTATCTCGTTCTTTTTTTCTGGGTGCGTCTGTTCGTAGTTTCGACGTAATTTAGAAGGAACACGATGTTATTCGTGTTCGGCGAGGATCGATACTTGCGTGACAAGTTTCTTTTATTTGGAAGGGCTTTTTCAGTGATTTTATGTTTCACTCTCTTGGCGAATAATAATGTTGGTTTGTAATTTGCCGTGATCTATAGATAAAGGACACGTGTTTTATTCGTGTTCGGTCAGGTTTGATGCTCGTGCATCAAGTTTCTTTCGTTTGGAAGGATCTTCCGAATGATTTTGTATTTCATTTTTCCGATGAAACGTATCTTTTCGTATCGAGAACTTGTCTGACATTTTTCGTGATCACGCAACGAAATTATCGTGCCTCTGATTATCGTCGTAACAGATATTTTCCGTTATACTTGCAAAGTGAGTCCCAACTTCAGTTCTCCTGTTATCGAAGAATATTGGCATCGAAGAGTATTACTCTGTAGGAGTGTTAGAGGTCTTGATACTTTGAAATAATTAAACTTCTATTGAAATGATCCTATTACGATATCGTATAATTTCAACAGGTATATATACGTTAGAACAATTGAAAATAACGAAATATATAGCTTAGATGGTAGATTTCCTAAACCACGCAATATCGTTGGATCTTAGGTGACCTACAGAAGTTTGAGATCAGTTACTTACCATCGTAGTTTTCGATATCAGGTTGTCCCAAAAGTTTCTTTCGTCTTGCAAGGAAATAACGGATGCACCACGTTCTCTGTTTTATATTATTTTTATCGAATCGTGTATGATCATAATAATAGATCGCAGACGATTCAATAAAATAATATAAAACGAAAACAGCTTGTGCATTTATCATTTCCTTACGAAAGGAAAGAAACTTTCGGGACAACCTAATATATTAATTACACGCCAACGAATTAAATTACTTAGTTGTAGAATATTCCTTTCGATTTGTCATCGATGCAATCGTCTACGTAAAATATAGAATATGTATAAAACCTAGATTAAAATTAAATGATCTAATTCGCACGTAATTCGATCTATCAAAGACTAAGATTATTCCAATTATTTTACGAACCCAGTCTAAGTCAAACTAGACCTGTCCTATACGTTTGAAACGAGGATAGTGTAAAATCTCGAAACATACTTTGCATTTTCTTCGATCGTTCGCACACCGTGCGCATGCCTGTTTGCAAAAATTCTAAGACTTTCATACGTAGGTGACTTGGTTCCGGAAATGCGTAGGATCGATCGCAGGTGAGGTTCATCGAACGCGTAGCGATCGCGTACCGATCCCTGTCGAGCTATCTCGAGTCATTACGTCATTCGGTATATTAAAATCGTCGGTCAGATCAACAAGAACGATTGTAACGTAACAGGTAGCTTTCGTGAACAACGCGACTTTCCCCTTCGCTGTAATGATACATCCGAGCAAAATTCGAAATAAATTCTCTCTCTAGACACGCTCCTTGCGTCACTTTGCCTAGGAAATTATTGGACAACGACTATCTTCCGATCTGGAGCTGTTGCTTTCGCTTAGAATATGATCTTATTGAATTTCGTAATTTAGAAGCAAACGGAATCTTATCGGTAATAAGATTTTGTATTTACGACCAAGAGTCGCTATCTAAATTTATATCACGGTGCTGCGCAAAACTGTGTCTTACCAGATAGGTTTTTTTTTTAATTTACGCACGCTTTATACGATGACATTGCAACGCTACGTTTTACGAACGTATCGTGTGTGGCGTGCAAAACATTTTGCAATTTCGTTAATCGATTCGTTGCTCATGTCGATTTAATTCGACGAGGAATAACGATAACGAGATTAAGAAATCATTTGATAGTTACTTTAGTGAAAGTCGATTGATATTTAAAGGTTCCTGTACGATGGAAGTAATTCTCTTGTAATTAAAAACTGGGAAAATTATTACGTGGATTAATGGTTTAAATAGGATATTAAAAGTGGATGTTTTCTATTAGGATCTTTGTGTTGTATTGACTATTTAAAAGACTAAAATAGAAGACCGTTCAGGGGCATTGATACATGTACATGTAAATTGCAGAATGTTAATGAAGTTATTTGCAATGCTAACGAAATATCGAAACGGTCATCCGTGTAAACACAACTTGCGCAAGTTATTGCTGTTACACGGCAACGTCGCTGATAACTGGATAAAATTCTGTAACGATATAAATGACACAGCGGAGTATTCAATTTTCGTGCGAAAACAGTTACGGGCTTTATGATTTTGTTTCCTTGTTACTAGGTGTGTAAGTTAGTTTGCCGACTCTTCAAATAAAATTCGGATCATACTTGCGGATGGAAATAATTTTATTATTCAGCAACTGACGTTCCTTTCAGAGCGTCATAAAATTTGGAAATATCTAAAATTAAATGATTATTTATGAAAAATCGACATCGAAAGCGATACGTTTATTACGCCTTTAATCGCTTATTACAGTTAATATCGCACATTACAAAATATACGCAAACATTTTACTTTCTCTTGTGTAAGTCAATTTGTTCGCACGCGCGTACATATAAAAATAAAATTATCCGAATGGTTGAAATAATAATACAGTAACGTAATTAACTAACAGTCTGTGATTATAAAACAAGAACAGAGCGCACGTGATATTTCACATTACAGCGAACAATCTCGAGACATTCTAATTCTCTTCGTTTGGAAATCGAGGGAAAATCATTCACGTATGACAAATTCTCTAATATCAGCTAACTTCTATTGACAATTCCCTTGTCAAAAAGTATATGGGTGTTCCGTTTAACATTTTTCTCACGACTGCAGCAAGTCAACCGCATTAGTCAGACACTTTTTCCACCCTAGCTTTCCTCGATTCTAATTTCCTGAATCTTTCGATGCGATTGCACGCTGACACGTGACGATTCGAAATCGATATTCCATGTTTCCCGGCTGCTGGCAAGGAAAACCGACAGAGGACCACGCTATAGATGATGAAAGTCCCTCGTCGCCGAGACGGCATAATATATCCTATCCATATACGTTTCGTTGTAAGCGATAATTCCATAAAGCAGTTTAGAAGCTCGACGGCGTGTACAACGTTTACGTAATATCTCTGATAACTATAGCTCTGTTCAAGAAAGATGTATTATCTCCTCTCCCATGTATGATTCTTATTTGAATGCAGTTTCTGCTATATATATAATGTGTATGCGTGTGTGTGGTTGCTCAGAAGTTTAGGATATTAAGATGAATTATAAGGATTTAACAGCTGCGATCGATAAGCGTAAGACGAAGTAAAATAAAATCTAGATTAATTGTACAGTTCACTGTCTGTTTCCTGTAATAATAGACTTCTTAGAGGATTTTCCCATTACATCGCCATGTACGTTTTTCATATTTGCAAACACGTTTCGTTACCATTTTACCTAATTTATACTTGAACGATGATTTCACGAATTATGAGATTCCGCTATAGTATTCGAATTCGTACGTGTATTCCATTTTGACTCTCGTTTCGACAAATGGAATGTCTTTGAATTGGAAAATTTGGTTAGTACAATCTAAATCTTTTGGTTAATAAAATCTAGGAAATTTGTTAACAATAGAAACACGATTGGTCGTTTCAAGAGTCGAACCGTATTAATAAATATTTCATATAATAATATAATATAAATTATAGTAATGTAAATAGTTTCAACAGTCACTTTGCCGCAATTATATGTATTCGTTTTAAGAAGGTTGAATATCAAATATTCATTCGTACCTTTTCCATTAGCCGCTCGACCAATTTTCTGTTTAAAGAAAGAAACGTAACTACTGCGTTCGAATGAACGAAATTTAAAGCTGTTTCCACTTTCGGTCTAATAGCTAACCAGAATATAATGGCTATAGTTTTCTACGTTTTTACGATTTTTTTTCGTATTGCTTCGAAGGTTTTTGCACGGTCGACAACCCTTATCATATCGACTATTGTGCGACAGTGCTTAAACGAAAAGTCAGTTCACCGTTGTTGCCTCGTCTAAGAGCATACAAAGATACGAAGAAGCACGAACAGAGTTAAATCGAAAGCAAGAAAAGGATCTGAAATTTCCTAGAGTAAAAAACTATTGATTGATCTAGATATTTCTATTATCATTGCTGACAAAGAATACCTGCAAGATATAATAATACTTGTACTTATTTTGCAATTTTTAGCAGCGTTCTTCCTTTTCTCTAACTAATTAGAAATAATAAATAAATAACGTACAAACGACATAAAACTTTAATTGTAATTACTATGTTCGATATAAAGTCTCCATAGAGAACGAAATTATTTCGTAAAATCCTGAGAAGCAAAAATTTACAATATCCTGGTTAAATTCACCTCGTCGAAAGAACGAACGATACGAAAGCTTTTGCTTCTTTCGTAACAAGTACAGTTCTACTTCGAACGACGTTGTCCCCAGCATCTCGTATTCCCCATTACCAAGAAGCACAAGCATCCCCAAGTTCATTGCACTAAAATCGCTCCTCGGAATCGACTTTACGAAAATATCGAACACGAGTTTACGAAATAGCCTGGGCCGGTTATTAAAGCGATAACGAACGATATTATCCGTGGAAACGAAGGTGGGAGGGTTTCGGTGACCCGCGTTGAGGATCTTATTATCCAGCCAGGCAATTTACATGGAGAATCGAATTTTCTTATCTGAGGCCGGTGGTCGGCGCTCTTATCGACGCATTCCCATTCGAATCCATCGCGGGATCTGCCCCTCTCTCTCTCCCTCTCACTCTCTCTCTCTCTCTCTCTCTTGCTCCTTGTGTTCTTTCGTTTCCTTCCCTTTTGCCTTTTTTCGCACGAAGACTCGAGAGATCGACTCGTCGAGGCGCATAAATTGCTCGCCGGTTGGAAAAGTAATAATTAAACGGCTGAGATAATCGGCGAAGATCAACGAACCAGGCTCACGGATGTCCTCGACTCGTACAACATCACGATGGATGGCGGACGATCGAGATTCTCGTTCGAGATAGATGTTCACGGGATGAAGAGGAGCTGCTGCTGGTGCTTCGTAGTCGGCGAGATTTTTGCCGTTGCATTCATGGCCGCCGACCGCGCGATAATTACGGCACCGCGAAAATATGGCGTTCCCAGTTTATGATGAACCGCGCTTCCTTCCTATCGATCGGCCAGGAAAATGATTAAACTGCAGCCGGGGATGGAAAATGTTCCGCGAGACGCGCCACCGATGGACGCGATAATGGCGCAACAAATTGCTTCCAGGGGTGAAAATATTTGAGGAGGGAATTTAGGTGGGATAGGGTTTAGGGCTGAGAGCGGGCATTTCGTAATTTGACGGTTGATGGAATTATCCGGATGTTTGTGATATCGTATCGCCCGATGGTTTATCTCCGTTTCGACGATACATAGCGCAGATGGAAATTAACGAGTAAAATTCCAACAATACGAAAATATTCGAGCAGAGAGTTCAGGTGGGCTAGGGTTTAGTTTGAGGGCTGAGAGGGTGATTTTGCAATTTGACGGTTGCTGCAGTTGGCTGGACGTTCGTGACATCGGTTAGAGTTACGTATGATTTAGCGGGTTTAGCTTCGCTTCAACGTAAATAATCTTTTTATCTTTAAACTTCCATCGTAAATAACGGAAATAGAAATTAACGCGTAAATCTAGAACGTGAAGATATTTCAGGAGAAAGTTTGGCTGCGATAGAAATTCGAAGGTGGCAATTTGTAATTTGACGGTTGATGGAATTATCCGGATGTTTGTGACATCAAATGGACCGAAGGTTCATCTTCGTTTCAACGATAAATACGTGGAAATGGAATTAATGCGCACGATGTTCGGATTTTTACAAAATTGCAACGACAATGAACTGCTTCGAGGGCTGAAAATATTTCAGGAAAAAGTTTACATTGGTTAGAATTTAGGAGGTGAGAGGATGATCTCGTAATTTGACGGACGATGAAATGGTTGCGATGCTTGTGACATTATGCACATGGTTCTTAGGTTATAGCTTCGTTCAAACTATAAACGATGGAAACAGGACTAATGTATAAAGTGTTTGATTTTGCGTGAAATTGTTACAACAACGAGTTGATTCAGAGAGCGAAAATAGTGGAAAGTAATGTTGTACGATTAATTAAATCGAGAAATATGTATTTTGCAATTTTATACAGAGCACGTGCGTACAGAGCTAGCTGGAAAATATCTTTCTCGATCAGAAGGAATTTTATATTTTAATAATTAATGAGATTCTAAACTTCGTGGGACGTATTGAACGATACTCTGGTAATGTAAAATTTATATTTTGCTATTGACAGCAAGATTTCCTCGATATCTTCTTCCATTTGTGATCTTTCAATATCTCTTAAATTGTCAATAGCTGTTTTACAAATTGAAGAAACATCTTGGTAAGAATCGAAACCTTTCGCGACTCGTCGACTTCCTTGTATTATCAACACCTTTCTACTCGCGTAGTCGAACATTATCTTCAAATTTAAGACGTCAGAATGCTTCACGAATACCTTCAAACGTTTGAAGTACAACTCGAAGAACAATAAGTATGCTTCGACTCGCAGACTAGGAAAAGCGTCGTTTAAATTCTTTCACTTCCAAAGGGTACTATGGTATCTCAAGTTTCTCATTTACGGTAAACTGAACTTGAACGTTCCTTCTGCGTAATTCTTCGACGTTCTTTCTCGCGACAGCTACTTCGCAAAAGTAGCTTCTCTTTCTTCCTTTGTTAGATGTATCCTTATCGCGCCTCGCGACAAGTTTTTAAGATAGGAATTAACGCTCGCAAGTCTTCGTAATTCCTCTGTCGTTGGTCGTGTAAAATCTTGGTTAATTTACATTTTACGAGAACTAAATTAGCGAGCCGGAGGAAAGCGTCTTTTTACTGGGGAGAAACGGTTCGAGAACTTTTGGACTCTTAAGCCCTCGCGCATGGAGTTAGTAGACAGCCGATTTAACGTGCCCACGATTTTCCTAACATTTAGATTTCGCAGAAAAACGCGCAACTTGGATGCGATTAGATGGTACGAACTTGTCAAGTAACATGAAACCTGTCATTGTCGATATACGCTTCAGAAATGTGGGTGAAATAATAGTTGTTTGTGAAATCTTTGTCACAGCGCGAAGAATGGAGCCATTGTCTCGTATAAAGTAACATTTTAAATAGTCAAAGAATGTATTATTGTTGTTTCTGTAATTTCATAAAAATATTTAAGAAAAATGTGCGTGTTCGTTCAACATGATTTAGCAAGTTTCGACGAATATTATTAAAAGTATAGGTATATAAACTAGTGGTAATTATTTACGAATATCGCATAACAAATTGTATCAACGTTTTACGAGTAATATATATTTTAAGCGCATATTTGTATATTTTTATCAGTATCGTCAAACATACTGATATCTTTAGCCCTCGTTTTAATAATCGCGCATCCGGACATCAAATTATCAATTTTCAATGTTTACTTCAATATTGGCTTTAACAATGCATAGAATATTTTTAAATCTCTCTAGATCCTCGTTAGACATTTTCAAGCTCCTATTCAGCTCTGATAAAAGTTTTCCGCCAAAGGATATTAATCCTCCTTTAATTGCACAGAACTGTAATCCTTTTAAATACGCAGATATGGATGTTCCTGCAGTTTCACATCTTTATCGACGTAGCTAAAGAGATTGAGCTAGGGACCCGAGCAAGGCGACTGTTTTGCTGTAAATATTTCATATATTTTTGTATATTACACGTTATATTTACATTTTGATGCTTGCCAAGAATACACAAACATCTACTAATCTACTTGCAAATTTATCACGAACAAAGTTACGTCTAACACTTGCTATCTCAGCCTTATCCTGCCCGCGGTACCATACGAAAACAATTCTATTCCAAGCCAAATCTGCCCCACCGTAATCTGCATACCTCTATCATACATTTACATACGATATCGTCTCCAAACAAAGACTCGTGGAGTTTCCTCCTAAAACCCAATTCCACACCCAAACATCCTCGCCGTCCAGCAAAGCGTATCACCGCCGAACAGAGAGAAGCAAGTGGCACTCATGCCCTAAACAATACATAGTGTTAAATTCGCGTTTCATTCACTCCATACAGGCTGCAGAACCCTCTAACCGTACGTAGGGCGGAATAGAAAAATCCTTATCACCAGCTGAGACAGGCCTGAAGGTCCTGCTCGTGCAGGAAGTTAGAGAGGCTCCTTTCGCGTTTCCATGGAGACCGTCTTTCTATCTCCTCTGCTTCTCATACCCGTTTCTCTCTCTCTCTCTCTCCCCCTATTTCCCTCCTGTCTCTCCACCTACACAAACCCCTCTGCATTTCTCTTCTCCTCCACCTCTCTGACCCTCCTCTCCTTTCTCCATCCATCTGTCCCATTCCTCTCCCTCTTTCTCCTCAATCCTTCCAACCTTCCCTTCTCCTCCATCCAACCCTCATTTTTCCCTTCCTCCTTCCCACCCCCTGTGCTCCCTCCCTCTCCCTGTCTCTTTCTCTCGCGCGCATGGGGTAATACGAGCTTTCACAGTTAGCGCCGCGACGCTGGTATCGACCGACGCATCCCTCCCTCCATGCACACTCGTGCCAGGCCAACCGTCCACCCTCTTTTTCACTTGGAGACCAACCCCCTTCCCTTTGCACCACCTCGGCTATCGTCCTTCGTCCCTACTACGAGCCCACTACCATAGTACTATTCGATTCATGCCGGCAAGCAGAGTAATAGCGGAATCGCGTGCTGCTTTAATTCAGCAGAGCAAAAACTGTATCATGACCATAGACCACTCTTCCATCTTTTCGACATCGTATTACCCCGTGTCAATGTCACCCTTGGCCTCGCTGATACACCTATAGTCGTATATATTGGTCGGTGAACCGCGGCCTTTCACGCTGCTGCTCGCGGTCCTGCAAATCGACGAATCAACCTGTTAGAGGTCGCGTGTGCTGCGATTTTGAAAGCAGAGGGGCGTGGGCAAAGGGATCACGCGGAAGTTGAGTATGAAACGACGGGTTTTGAGGCTAGAAGAAGCTAATCGTTTGCGGTCTGGGTCGCGTTGCGTCGGATCCTCGGTTTCGTCATTTCTTGGTCGTCTTTTTCAACGATTTCGCGATCGAATGTTTCTTGGACCGTGTAGAAAGCGTTTTCTTTCTTGCACGATTATCGATAGTAGGACGACTTTTTTTATGATTTGCAAAGAGGATACGACAGTACGATGATACTAGGATCGACTTTAGCGAATATGTGTAAATTCATACGTTGGACTGTGTGCATGGCTCGTATAAGGTTCTTGGGCTTTTTAACCCTTTCACGAGTGCGTCTTGGATTGCGGTGAGAAACACAATGTCTTTTGTTTTTTTTTTTTTTTTTTTTTTTCAATATCGTCAGTAGAAATACATTCTTCCTTTTGCAAGGCACGCGTAATCTACCGAGATTGGCACTACTTCCAGTAAAAATATGTATGTTCATCGTTTAATTAAAAACAAATTTTTGCTAAAGTTCCATTTCATTTAATTATATGTACGAGGGGATGAATTTGAACGAGTATCAGCTGTCCGGTTAAAATAATATTTTCAAGTACCAGGTATGTAAGTATGAAACCGGAATTTTTGCAAAGAAATTACACATTTATTGTATGAAAATGATAAAAAGTGTTTTATTCGAAGTATTGCCCATCGCTAGTTATACATTTTTGCCATCTTTCTGGCAATTTGTGAATGCCACGCCAAAAGAACTGTTCCTCTTTTGAGGCAAACCAGTCGTCAAGCCATTTTCNTGTAGGCACAAAATTCGACATTTTCAAATTCTACTAAAACCTATGTTGTTGCACTAAACTTGTATCGCAAACAGTTGAAAATCTTTAGCAGATGTCAAAACAAAGAAATGGCGTCAATGACGCGTATTGAAGTTAGCTACATTAAAAGTTATCGCCACATATGGGCAAATTCCGGTTTCATATTTACAGACCTGGTACACAGTGTCGTTTCTAGGCAACGTCAAGCGCAAAGAAAGTAATTCTATCATCGTGGAAAGTTGCGATTTGGCACGTTTTCCACACGATGAAAGCTGTGCAATTTGTCTTAATGGGTCGGTATACGTATACGACAAGACGAGTTCCTTCTATGCTCTATATGAATATATGTATTCTGCGTCGATTTTGTATATTTTAGAAGCTGCGCGAATTCAAACAATTCTTAAGCTCTTTGTCGTTTTATTACCTTATATATAACTTATGCCTTCATAGTAAGATTTTAATCATTTCCAAATTACGTTTCTTTCAATTCCTAATAAAGCGTAACTTTGTTAGAGGTAATTTAAATGTTAGAGCTAATTTAGAAAAAATACTAAAATATCACTAGATATACGTCACCAAATATGATATTATAAAAATTATGTTTCTGAAGGTAGCCGAACGAATATTCGATCGGCTGAGATAGAACTACGAGTATGATGTGACAAAGAGCCAGAGACTCGATCAGAAAGCCAAAGAACGTTATTTGAAGTTCGTGTTCATCGTTGAAGATCCGACGGGTGGATTCTGTCCGACATTTTTTCTCTTCTCTTTGGATTTGATTTTTCCGTTATTTCGGAGTTTGACGTTTCTTGCATGGCCCAGAACATTTATCAAGCTATCCAAACTGTAAACGACAGCTGTATTTTGAAAAAAAAAAAGATCTTCAATTGTCCAATTGTTAAGGGATTTATTTGACAAATAAAAGTCCTGTTTTGGAAACTTTAAGCCAACGAACCTGGATTCGCGCGAAAAACATTTTTCCCCGTTTTCCCTCCTCGGAATTTCTCCAAATAGAGACCTCTTCCCTGTCTTTACATTTACTTCTTACCGTACCGATTGTTGTTAAAAAGTTACAACATTCGACGCATCGTTTTAAAGGGCGGAGAAAAAAAAATTGGAAAGATAAAAATTTAGAAAAAATATATCTGTATTACGATACGTGGATGTTCTCCAGATCGAGAAAGTGAAAATTCCAACACCTCGTCACAAATAACACATCGGAGTTTCCAATGGCAAACTTGTCATTGGGAAACACTGCTATTCGCGTCAGCCTCTTTTATAAGGTCGCTTCTGATTAATCTCGAAAGAAGATTAAATCGCTATTCTTACTTTAAGGTGAAAGGTCGGATCAACTGAAAATTATTTGTCGCGTATCGAAATAATTCACGTATACCGTGGTTTATAATAAAATCAGTTTGTCAAAGTGGTGCTCGCTATTTATGTAACACTCGATCCTCGTCCGAATGTCGAAGTTGGTCGACAGACCCAACAGTTTTACCAGTTAAATATGGAACACGACAGAATCTGTTTCTGAACAGCTAGATTGCTGTAAAAGGGCGTGAATGCAAGTACTTGAAATTTCATTCGCTCTCCGTACTCGTCCGAAAATCGTCGTGAAAAGAAATATCGCCTTTTTCGACCACCACAGAGTTCTTATAAATAAATGAAACAAACGTAAAAGGCAGCGTGAACGCATCGCTTAAATTCGAATATTACGTACACGGTTGTTTCTTTAATCAAAAAAATGTCACAAAGAAATGTTCGAAACGTTGTAAATTGTACGCATCGAAGCAACGAACGTTGATTACTTGAATAAAAGAGTAATATCTTAGTAACTTGATTCTCTTCTATATTCAGAAAAGCAACGCGATACGATAACTTCTTTTCACTCGTCAAACACTTGCGATCATTTTCTGCCGATAGCGAGACAAATGAAACCTTCGTCGCCTTTTCCAGTCTACTTGCCGCTCCGTTTGCCATCCGAAACTTCTTTCTATCCTTGGTTTTATCGTTCGTAATCCGGTTCGAAGCTATCGGATCTATTCAACCGATTCCATAAAACGGATCGCGAAAGTATTATCTTCTTAAAAAGAGAGGACGTTGCGCAAAGAAGTTTCCTTTGCTGTTGCCTTCGTTCCAAATCGATCTGCCGGCCGTTATCAGTTTCAGCAAATGCAAACACTCTTCCGTAAACTTCCAGCTTAGATATCCTCTTTCGAACGAAACACAGGCAAAGACAACTGTTCTTCTTTAGCTTTTACTTGGTTTCCGTGAAAAAGCTTCGCACTGGCCGAAGATCTAAATTCAGTGGCTCGTGATTTCCAACGGTTGAAATATAATTGAAAGTTCCGAACCGAATGTAATAAGAATAAGTCTGGGAGATAGAAAATATTTTAGTTTTCAGTTATTGCAATAAATTTTTTTTCAGATATATATATATTCTTTTATATATATATCTATATTCTTTTTCAGAAAATAGTACAGAAGCGATTAAATTGTGAAATGTCTAACTTTAAATAAAGCTCTATTGTTACGTTATATCGTCACCTAAATCATAGAAATTTCCTGGAAGATAGTTTCGGAAGGTTTTTTTTGAAAATAGTTTTTTTAGGTTGTCCCGAAAGTTTCTTTCCTTTTGTAAGGAAGCAATAGACGCGCAACCTCTTTTCCTTTTATATTATTTTATTCAATCATCTACGATCCATTTGGTTCTATTTCTATTATTATGACGTATACCTGATCCGACAGAAATAATATGAAACAGAGAACGCGGTGCATCCATTATTTCCTTAGAAAACGAAAGAAACTTTTGGGACAGCCTAATAGAAAAGGGATTTCTAAGGAAAAGTAATTTCATCTAGTAAAACTCGTAGTTGAGTAATTATATGAAACGTTTTAGAACGTTGGGATTGGAACAATTGTTAAGATTCTCGGCTTACCTTTGAAACCGAATTAGTCGACGATGATATTGTCGAATTTTATATGCAAATAAAATATTGTTAGTAAGTAGCAAGCTTTGTTCGCGATCAAACGTTTAAAAAGCAGACTCGACGAAATATTTGATCGAATTTCGGCACGATAGCACGTAGATTTCACTTGTACATCGTCGTTTGGAAAATTATGAAATTTTTATAGTGGTAATTTGTATTTTTCGTGGTGTATATATATATATATATATATTTGAGCGGTATATTCGATTCAAAATCTGCAAGTTTGCAGTCGTTTCATCGTTCCATCGGATCGCAGCTATGTTGTTGCGTCTCGGAGTTCTATTTTTTTAAATTGTAAAATCAAAATTACGTTTCGCTGAGCGTTGGCCAATTTCAGGGATGAAACGGCGTTTCTAGTCGCCAGGAAACGAGTTTCTCGTGGAGAAATAACTCGATACGATAGCTGCGAGTCTCGTCCTTGGTCTTTCGTTCGATTCGCACTGTTTCTCGTGACGATCGAACGGAGACAGTGTTTCGAAATCGCATGCAGCGAGTCGCCATGGAAAAACGCGATAATTAAAGGTTTGGTTCGGTTAATTAACCAAGCGAAACGACCAATTGAACGATGACACGAGTATCGAGTCACGATCCGTAAGATTCAGCAAATACCAGACGGAGGAGAGTGGCGTGTCAAAAAATATGAAAAATGAGCTGAGATAATTACGGGGACGGTTGTATCAATCGGTGGAAGATTGTCACTGGGACACGTTGATCAAGTATGTGTACGTAGGTAATTTTTTAATTGCTCCGGAGACTGTGGTTATGAATTATTCGAGTTGAATTAATCTTTGGCATTCAAACTACTATGCGACATTTCATACGACGTAAATCGATATATACGGCATGACATCGACTACATGTTTCCCATCACTGTATATGCGAAGAAGCGTGTGTAAGGATTTTTAATAATCGTGAAATATTTTAAAGTAAATTAAAAAGTATCTTTATATCGGAGTAGATGGAAACGAAGCAAATTGTTATTGATACGGTAACTGTATTAACAGGATACGCAAGAATAAAAGGAGAAAATTAATTCGACGTACACTAGCCTTCAAATGTGTCTGGATACTTGTTTATCTTTGACAGGGTATAATTCAACGAGAAAATTATAAATGCAGGGGTCTGCAATGATTTTATACTTTGTAAATTAAAGTTATATATAATAAAACATTACGACGATAAGATTGATTCTTAGGTACTAAATATAGAATTACAGTATTAGTACCTAACAATTGTCAAAGATCCCGGAAATCTAATTTCTAAGCTACTACGAGTCAGATGAAGAAAGTTGTTCTAAACTGGCAAAAAAGATTACCAACGTTATTTCAAACCGCGATATATTTGACATACGACGAGTACGTGTAACGCGATCGTGTATTTTTACCGGGAAAAAAATAAAAAGATAAAATAAAGTCTAGCTATCGTTGAGCTTCTCGATGGATCATTTAAACGTATGATTTGTTACTTTTATGAGAATGGTATTAAGTACAACTATCAATTTACCATTAATTCCTGTGTTTCGATAAAATTCGTGTATCGTCGTCGCTAATTTGTATATTTTAATGAAATTCGTTCGTCGTAATGTGTTAATTAGAGCATATTCTATTATTCAGGGTATCTGATACGTTAAATTATTGATCCGCGATAAAGTCTCGAAACTGCGACGAAAGAAGCATCTATTTATATACCTTAATTCGTTGTAATTAATTCGAATGGCAGGATGAAAGTTTTTGGATGGCTTGTAGGAAAAAGCACTTCACATGAAACGATGTATCTAATATTAATATGTACAGAGAGCAAAGTTTGGAATTTCCGATAGAACTTCGTAACTGGGTCAAGAAGTTCTATATTATGGTATTCAATTATAACGAAACCGACGGGCGCCGCGTTGTTGCGATAAATTCTTCACGGTTTCATCTCATTTCTCAGCCATGAGTTATACGCGAAGCGCTTCCACTGTAATATTAAAATGAGAGATAGATTTAGTAATTCGTGAAAAGTTTTGCTCTTGGAAATCGATGGCTCTTCTATTATGGTTTGAATTTTTTCCATGTCAAATCATTAAATACTGGTAATATAATTTTTCGCTGTTCCAGATATCTTTATAATATTTTACTTCCATTACAAAAAATGTCCGTCCTTTCTCTTTAAATTTATTTTGATATCTAGGAATATTATCTACGATTATTCTGATATCTATGGAAACGTTCGATTTATTTATTTTCTATTAATTTATCTTGCTGGTATCGTATAATTTCAATTGAGCGAAACGAATTGCACAAGATTATCGAAGAATGCAATTAACGATAACATTACGTGTCTAGAAATTTGCGCAGCCATTTGATTTTTACTTTACCTTCTTCTCTAACCGCGTTGCGATTCGTTATTCCGAAAAATGGCTTTCCTCATTGAAGACATCTATCTCTTCGTTGTAATTACAAAATATTTTATCCCGGAATCTTTCTGTCTTCGCAATTAGAACCCTGTACGCTTTAACGAGTTATTAATTAACCAAACGACGAATGTTTTTATTTGCAACCTCGTCAAATTTTACAGCGCTGTATTATCTTTCGAAGAAACAGCAGGAAAAACGTGTTTCTATTATCAACGATTAATAAAAATAATTGCCCCACAATGCGATCGAATGCAATTCAAGCCTGAAAGGGTTGACGATTAAAAAGTGTGTCCGCCGTTACAATTAAAAAATATTCTCTACCAAACACGCTCCCTTTTTACTATAAAAAAAAAACTCCGTATCGTTCCAATTAAAACGTACTCAATTCCCCAAAAAGCTATCTGTCATATGAAAAAAGAAAAAAAAAAAAAAGGAAAAAGAAGGGAAAAACACGCTGTATCGTGTCTGTCGGAGCCGAACTTTTTATCCCGCGAAAAAAAATCCTTTTCCCTTAATTACGGATAACAGAAACACGTTTTTCGGATGGTTTCGCAAAGAAGATCTAATGTACCGAAACGAGAGATCGCTCTTCTCGCCGACAAGACACATTTATCGTTTAGTTAATCGCTAAAGTATCCGTTAAATTATTTTAACTTTAAAGCAACGTTCAAACCAATCTACCAAGCTGTAATGTCGCGTACAAGCAACATCGGCCGTGAAACGTTAAAAATTATCCGCAGAATTCGCGCATCCTGTCCATCATCGTCCCATCGAAATCGCTTCATTTGCCAGAAGAAGCTTTCGAAACGATCTCCGAAAACAGGCTACTTCCGATCGGCGTACGAACACGATCGCGTCGTCCCATTCGACGGAACAATGGGCATTCTGTCGCGTCTGTCGCTCGCGTCGCCGCGTCAAAGAACGAAATTGAACATGCAAATAGATAAAGTGGCACTCGAGGGCCCCCGGTTTGCTTGGCTCGTCAGAAGCTCGGCGTACAATGGAAGCTGAAAAGCCTTTCGCGGCTGCCGCCTCTCTTCTACGTCACCGGGGAGTTACTAATCCAACGATGTCGTTGATCCTGTTCGATAAATGACGAGCAACGCCCATGAGACCACGGCCCTACCCTAACCAAGATTTACGACGCTTGTGCACGCGCGTACGCGCGTGTACGTAAACGCATCAAGACGAATAAATATCCGGAACATATATCGTAACGAATGAGCGCATCCATCCGACTTTCCTAGCGATTCCGACCGAAACACGGGTCGTTTGATTCGTGCTAATGCTGATTGTTCTTTGTCGGTGATTTCGAGTTTTCCGGAGACAATTTTCGTTCGTCGTTGTTCATCGAATCGTCGATTATCTAAGAAGCGATAAGTAGTATTAAAATGCCAAATGAAGACACGAGGAGCGTAATTTTAAAACTGGTTCTCCATTCTGAATTAATAGGAGATATTCGCGCAGTTTAGTGTTTGAATATCTAAATTATATACAAAAATGCAGGAAAACTGGTTTTATCAGTTTTTTTTTTTTTTTTTGCAACGTTAGTGGTAAATCGTGACGTACGTAGAAAAATTTTGATAACGATGCACGCGTGATCTGACTTTCAGTACCAACGCACTTGGATATAGCTGGTCTTATTGCCAATTTAGAATTGCCAAATGAGATCAGAAAATAATTAACGATAACGATTAATTACCAAAGCGAAACTTTTAGTCGCGTATTGAAGTTGAAACATACGGTAATTGAAATAGCTATAAAAAAAATAAATAATGCAGAGTACAGAAAAAGATATATTTCTTTTTTTCAACGTTAGAGATTTCAACACCATTAATTTCAATCGTTTTTCGTAATAACAAATTTCTTCTTTCTTTTTTTTTTTTTTGCTACCAGCATCGTTTGCGACTATATCTCAACTCTTCCATCGGCATCGACACTC
Source organism: Bombus waltoni (assembly GCA_014737395.1). Lineage (NCBI taxonomy): Eukaryota > Metazoa > Arthropoda > Insecta > Hymenoptera > Apidae > Bombus > Bombus waltoni. The sequence goes on along the minus strand of JACXII010000051.1, from coordinate 7,599,468 downwards.
ATTCACATTATAGATGATCGTTTATATATAATCGTTTCTAAACAAGACGCAAACGAACAACGATCCAATCTACCCTCGCGTCTCTTCCGCTTTTCCACTTGACATTGCATCTCCCGGACATTGATCTTTCCCCACGACGCATCCTGTCACCTAATTCCGCGTCGTAAATTAGCTCGTCGGATGGTTGCGCCTGTGGACGCAGTCGAAAATCAAAGATAATCTGGTTTCGTTCGCTTTGTTCGCACGCACCCTCTCGCAAAGCTGCGCTCCATTTTCGTCTGGAGATTCTCGTGTAAACCGGTTGTAATCAGATTGGCCAAGGCTCTGAGTCACGGTGTATCGAGCCACGAGGCATGATCGAATTTGCAATCGGCCAGGAAAATCGTATGTACGCCAGATGAGTCTATTCGATTCTATATACGCTCGATTATTCATTCCTCTTGATGCGCTTGCGCACACGAACGTATCCTCTGTGTTCGTAGAAATATCTTTTCGTTTATATTTTTATATTTCTTAATTATTTATTATCGAATCGGAACGAAAAATCCTTGGTATTTAGGAACAAATTTTCAGTTAGCATTTTGGTACTGATGTTTCGGCGAAGAAGGAAAGAACGCAGATGCGTTTGGAAAGTACAGCGATTGCGGAAAGCATCGACACACTAATTGTGTCTATTATAACGTTTGCACGCGGATTAATCGAGTCCTGGAATATTACGTTTCGTATCGTTTAGTCGTACTTTCGTATGATCATAGAGATTTGACACTGTGAAAACGACACGCATAGAACTTGAAAAGAGATTCGTTGGAAAGAAAAGAGTACGCGCGAGTATTTTTCGTGGTTACTACGATACGGTTCTTAAAACACGTTCTTCGGGAAAAGCAAGAAGTTATTTGAAAGCTACGAAGAAATTGTTTGCCAGACACACAATCGTAGAGGAATATTATTTTTATTAGTTAACATTTTTATTGTTAGCCCAAGAATTTGACGTTCCTTTAACGCAAGATGCAATTGTTTTGCGTTGTTGCATTTTCGAAATAACGCGCGACTTGACGGAGAAATGCTTGTTACTTTGGTTCGTTGGTGATCTTGATACTATTTTAACACAAACGCGAGTACGGTAAGAGAATAATTCGAAGGATGAAAGAACAGGAACAGGGACAATTGAGTTCAAGCAGTTTGCTCGAAGAATAAAATACAAGAATGTAAATTTATCAGGGATATCATGGACATATAAATGTCAAGCCATGGTAGAATTTAATATGAAATTTATCGCGAGAAAATACACTCAAATAGCCATTAATATTTGATCGAACTTGTTTCCGAGATTTTCATGCGTTCCCTGTTTTATTTAATGTCAGCTGCATTTCCACTTAACGAAACCGTTGAGCCGAATATCATTAGCGATTCGACGTCACACGTAACCAAGCAGCTGTGTACGTGAAAAATACACTCGCGAAAGTAATTAAATGCTACCTAAAACGCCAATCGAATATTAAATACTAGGCAGTGAATGAAATATCAGAAACGATAGAAATATTTACAAACTTTTTACGAAGCGTTTATATGTGAAAGAACGATGCACGTACATTATCGACGTACGATACGTCGACAAAATTTTGCTTACGTGAAGAATTCGTTGAAACGAACAATGGAAAAGACAATGGAACAATATAACTGAAACAATATGGAAAATTGATTACATTCGTACGAATTATATGCTAATAAATATAATATTTTGAAAGCAAGGAAAACGAAGCGATCAGAAAAATTCGGCGTAGCGAGAATTAGCGATAAGAATAGCAGTAATTAGCGATAAGAGCAATCGAACGAAAGATTCTTGAACGGATCGCAGGTTGGAAGAATGCAATATGAGCGAGATAAAGAGCAACGTAGCCAAGTTCGTTCGAAGGCCGACCGGCTGAAATTAATAAATGTATTACTATCGCTCACATATTTTACTTCTTAAAGATAATTTAAGGTAATATTTTTCGTGACGTTTCAATGTTAAGTTATTCGCTAATAATTTTACCTACACGCATACCGTGCGACGATCGTGGATAAAATTCCTCAAAGAAGAAAACCATCGATACATAATATAGCAAGTTCAAGTGTAACGATAGAAAACAGAACTTAGAATTGGATACGAAGCTGGTACTCTGTCTCATTCGTACAATACTCTATTTTTTCACTTTTAAGTTAGTTTCCATGTCACAAAGGCGACTCGTTACCATTAATAAGTAGAAAATCCGTGTTAAACCCAAACTACGATCACTTTCGTACAGAACCAATATCCCCCTCCAAAAAAAAAAAAAAAAAAACAGATTTTAATCTTCTCGTCAAAAAATTCTAGGACCAAACGCGCACCAAACAATTGCAAACTTCATGAAAAAGCCACCCGCTGCACCCAACGTAGCGCACGAAACATATCCTCTCACACTTTGCCTATCGACCGAAATATCCGTTGGAAAGATCAAAATACAAAGCTGCAGGCGCGCGAGACAATGATAAAAAAGAGAAAGAAAGGAACAGAGAAAAACGTTCCCTCTGATGTATGAAATGAATTCGAAACGCAAACTCTGCACGCGCTTTTTGCCAGTCTTTTTTCAGTCGGTTTGGAGGAACGCCGGAACGTATCGCCATAGCAACGATCAGGCATGATCGGTGAATGAAATGGGGCCGAAATGATTTGCGGTCGAGGTTCGATCACGGTTTATCGATGACGAGTCCTCCCTAGGGAGAGTTAACCGAGCTACGTTCCGGCCGAAAGGGGTGTGGCAGTCCGTTATTTCGAGGGTTGGCACGCCGACGCAACGATAAGGACTGACCCACATTCCCGTGGATACTTCTGGCAGGATATTAGGCCTCCTGCAACCGACTCTCGCCTGTTGTTGTCCTCCTTTTCGACTGATCGAAGACTCTCGGGCTACCTCTTGATGGAAGAGAGGTTGGTTTACTTGAAACAATGGGGTCGGGCGGCTGGAAAATCGCTAATTGCCAGTTCGTCGCGTTTACGAGCTTCGATAGGTTTTGATATCTCGTTGAGACAGCCGCTCGAATAATTCGATCAAACGACCACGAGGAAGTAGTGTGTATTTATTGATTGATTGATTTATTTATTAACGGGCGTTAACCGTATTGTACGATAGAGGAAAATAAACGTGGGAATTGCGAAAGTTATGTTACGAGTGCAACAGAACAGAAATGCATGGATAGACGGAAAACGGTATTACGTTAAGCGTTTAAATATCGGAAACATCGAACGTCGAAAGTCGTGAAAGGATATAGAAAAGACGTCGACTAGGTCAAAGCGTTGCATACTCTGGTAATCAGGTCGCTGTTTCTAATATCGCTCACGAAGAATACAATCCGGAAAACTATAGTATCGCGCGAAGAACACAAACGTGTACGTTGTACGCCGAAGAAACCGAGGGACAAGCAACGAGATTATTTATAAGCTTGAATAAAAAAAGAATATCGAGGAGATCTCTCTCCTGTTCTTCGGAGTGATCGATTTATAAAATGTGGGATCGTATTTGAAATTTTATTATGGTTGCCGATGTTCATTTTTGCAGGAGTAAAATGGGAATAAAGGTTGGAGGTAGTGTTTCGGATATTTTATGGGATTTGCATGAATTGTAGTTGTATTTGGACCTGTTGTCCTTTTTCTTTTTTTTTTTTTTTTTTTTTTTTTTTTTTTTTTGTTAGAATTTAGAATTCGAAAGTATTTTGCGAATTTTAGCAAAGGCTTTTGTGTAAAGTTCTTGGATAGAAATTGAGCTCTGCTGTTGATAATTATTTAATTGGCTGGAAAATAATGCAGTGACCGATGTTCATTGCAACTAACATTTTCCAATCAATTAAACTAATAGGAGAAGACGTGACTTACGAGTGGTTGAACAGTGATTTTTATATTGCGTATTACGTAGTATTGACTTTTCTTGCAAACAATTTAATACGATGGCATTGTAGAAACTGGAACGTATCGTTGCTTCCTTGCAAGTGTGATAATTACTAGCAAAAGTAAATTTTTTCTCAGATATTCCAGTGCAATTCTAATGAATCACTTTTTGAACAAAAAGTGAATATACAAGGACTAAATCTGTTTCGCAAGGTTCTATTTGTAACTGCTAAATGAACAGTTGGAAGAGGTAGAAGGAAGAAAAATAAATATAGACACGCTCGTGTTAAAGCTACTGTAATTTTGTGACCGTAATGCCGCGTTCATTGCAGCTTTCGTTTGATATTGTACGTTTGAGTTTTTGTGCAGCCTTGCCAATCGATGCTAGAACGATAAAAAGACTTGCAAGCATGCCCGATGTCGGCTAAAAATATTGCCGACTATCTTTCGCTATTACGTTATTCACTGTGACTATTATCGATCGAATCTATTACTACTTCTAACCGTAGAGTCCTAAATCGACAGGATAAATATTTCCAATAATTTCATTTCATTTATGAACATCTATGAAGGGTAACAAAATTCCAAGTTAACAAATAACAAAGAAAAACAAAGCTTCGACGCTCGAAAGATCAAATAAAGAGTCCTAAAGGATCTACCTCTGTAATTAGAAAATCGAAGCTATTAAAATTATAGGAACTATTAATTATCGTAATATAATATAAAACCAGCGATATAAAAGTATAAGAAAACGAGTCTTCTTTAGCAACTTGTAAAAATTGCATCTTCGATGCATAAAGTAGCACCTCTCTTTTGTCCACAAAGTTTCCACAGCATTACCCGCGAACTGTACCGTCTTTTGTTCCACTTTCTATCGTATCTACGACAAAGAACGCTACTACCATTTTGCTTTCGCGCGCTGTTTTATCGACTATCTTCGATCGAACACACTGCGAACCAGAAACAGTAGGAAAAGCCATCGTTCTTCCTTCCTATAATATATTATGTCTAACATACCTCCATTCGGCTAATAACCCGTGGTATATACGTGTTGCAACGAGGACAAGTCTCAGTTGTCGCGCGGTCCATGAGTCGCGATAGAAGAAAGAATAAAAATTGTAGGACGCTTATGTATAACGCAAGGGTTGAAGAGCCTCTATTATTGTAAAGCAGCGGACGATGAGCTCGGAGATTGCGCTCCAGAGAGATGCATCCATCCCTCTACTGTTTCACCCCCTACCCTCTGTGTCTCTCTACATTCTCTCTCCTCTCGTTTCGTCCTCTCTTCCGCTCGCGTTTTGTCGACGAAATTGTATTTTCTCTTGGTTCAGCATCGCGGTTCACCGGTCGAAACGAACGCGGACGCGTGTCCGCGTATCCACTCTTACACACGTAGGACACAGACACAAACTAACGCAACTGTCATACAGAATGTCCCACGTAATTGGGACAGGCTACGCCTTTAAATTATTGCAAGGTAGGCTACTAAATATGTCGAGGTTGAATCAAAATGTTTTGATACGTCACATGGGGGTTGTAAGTTTTTATTAAAGAGTTTCAAAGGTTCGTTTCTTTTCTCTCTCTCTCTCTCTCTCTCTCTTCTTCCTTTTTTTCTTTTTTTACGAAGTTGAAGATTTTTGTAGATACCGCGAATCCACCGTGTAGACTCTGCGTGCGTGTGCTCGAATTTTGATTAGAATTGTCATAATTGTGCTTTTGATTTTAGATCAGAATATATTTGTACGTTATGTTTAATCGCGGAGTATTTGGATCTACCGTTTGAAGCTTGTCTCGTACGTTTTTACGTGTGTCATGAATTTTCGCGAAATTCAGCTTAAAATATCCTCTCGTCTAATCGTTATATTTGTCGTGTAAATAGAACAAGTTGTAATTTCTGCGACTGTTTAATTGTCCCTTTCTCTCCTTTGAGACCGAAATGAAAATGAGAGAAGATGGAAGGAACGTTTTTAATTTCTGCAAGATCTCGCGCTATCTTTTTTCTTGTTGCAACTAACTGCACGAAAGGCAACGCGACGAAAATTCGTGATTTTTATCGGAGGTAAAATCGTGACGTGAATCGCAAGGCGTAAATCGAATTTCGTTCTCTCGAGATCCAACTAGGTTTTAATTGTACACTACCGGCCGTTTCAATTAACGTTTCATTCGGCCACTGTACATTTAAAAGGATTTCACGGTGCACGCGTTTATAGGTTGCGCAGATTAATGTCGACAACTTTACAAACGCAGCTTTATGGATCGGCAGCCCGTAAAAATTTAGGCTCACGAATAAGTTCCTCCCACAGCTCTTTAATTTTTTAGGTTTTATCGATGCTTCGACGATCTATAAAAATCGTATATAAATACATCGTAAAAAAAAAGAAAAAAATACTACGATATAAATCTGTTTTCAGTTTCGTCCATTTTACGCCAAGAATAAATATTTCGTTCTCTTACTTGGATAATCCTATTGATGCACTCGTTGAGTATCTTTGCAATGATAGTCTTTCAAATTTTATCATTGTTTGTATGTACTAGGTTGTCCGAAAAGTTTCTTTCGTTTTATAGGGAAATAATAGATGCACGACATTTTCTGTTCTATATTATGTTATCGAATTACGTATGTTCTACGTTCTGGAACAGAATGCATCATAATTCAATCGAATAACATAAAACGAAAAATCTTGTGCATCCGTTATTTCCTTATAAAACGAATGAAACTTCTCGGACAACCTAATGTCTCGACTATATCTAGACGATCAAGAGAAAAAAGAATTCTTACTAATTTCATTAATCGGACTTGGTTTCGTCAATACATCATACAAGATGAAATCAAGTTCAAAATCGACACACTATACGTTTTAGTAACCTTTGCACTAGAAATTTTTTATCAGATTGGTTAGCAGTCATCTGTTCTAAATTATGGTGTCTTATACTTTTTATTTTAAAAACCTTCCTTCGTCTGTCGCTGTATATTTAACAAAAGTGATATACGAGTCATAGAAATTATTTCCTTGCTCTCCGTTTCCTGTTTTACGTTATTGTTTACATTTCCAATTTCTTCGCTTAATTTTCCGCAAACTCGTTTCACGGAAACCTGGCGGAGGATTGTTGTATTTCGAAGGAGATCGAAGTGTCGAAGGGGTCCGTTCATTGCTGCGAGGAGGAAACTCAATTAACAGGGTATTGCAATTAAGCTTTCGACGCGGAGAAAAAGTTGAAGAAGTTGCTCGGGGCCCACTTTGCGAAATCGAGGAACGGAGCAGCTGATTGGCACTCGCCTTCTTGATAAATTCATTAACAACGCGCTACAGACTTCTATCGTTTAAATTGACGAAGATAATCCGCGTATTCTCGCGACAGATCTCGATTTAAACTTGCCGAAGATAGTTTCCTCTTCCTCGCTGCGCTCTCACCCCTCCGACAATTTTCTCTCCAGCGATTCTACATTTTCTTGGAATAATATCGTCTTGAATTTTTGAAGTAAATCTCCGTTACCTTGATTCATTTCGGATTTTATGTTATTTTACGCGAGTATATAACATATATCGAATCTTTTAATTCAGTGTGACGAAGAAAACGAGAAGAGAAGTTTAACCTTGGACGGCAATTGTTCATTTTATTTATGGTAATTACGCGAAACCTCCGAAGATTAGCGGCATTTTTATTTTTTTTAACGAACAAATATATCTTTGACGTTGTTAATTAACGTATTAACAATCAACGACATAGTAGCGCATTTCATAACGAATAATACGCGAACTGGTTGTAGCATAATTATCGATGAAACTGAGCGCAAAAAGAGTTTCTTGTATTCGCGCAAATTGATAATATAATAAGCAGATCGAAAGGAATTTCTCCAAATTTCAATTTTTTCTTCTAATTCGAAAATCTGATTTTCTTTATTCTTCTAATTTTACGCTTTTCGTAAAGATGATCACTCAAGCGATGTATTAAAAAAAGCTTAACAAATTATTGCCATTGCTGCAAAATGTATATTTTTTTATCCCTATAATGTATGCAAATGTAGTTCTCCCATTTTCCCGTTAATAGTATAATTATACGATTCAGTTTACAATGTTTCTCAGATATTGATAAAAGATATAACATACTGAGATAAATCGTCAGTATGAATTTATATAATTTAGTAGGCATCATTTATCAATCTGTGTCGTGCGTAGTTCGTTGCTTAATTAAGCGAATGGTTTAATGGAGTAGTAACGAATCGATTTGCAAGATATACAGCATTTTCGTAACGCTCAGCAAAACATTTTCATTCTGATAATCGGAATACATGCACGTGCTCGCCGAGGTTATACTTCCATTTAGGATTATTAGAGCGGATTTACGTTCCGCTTTCGTACGTACCAATTGAATTCGCGAAATATGCAACACTAATTCTACAATAAACGTTTCATCAAACAGCATCTTCGTAAATTATCATTAACAACGTTGCGAATATTAAGCCGAAGAGAAATAAAGGAGCGGTCGATTGAAACGTGTTTTGTATTCAGCGCGTAATTATAGCGACAATAGCTTCAACAAATATAAACATCCGAATATATCAAGCAAAGTTTCCATACAAAATCTTAATTTCCTCGGTGCTTTTCGACGTTCTATTTTCTTAAGACCGCGCTTTCTCGAGACTATATTTATATTTTAATATATAAAACCCTATATTATTAGACATTAAATTATATACATTAGATATTCTACACAAGTGTCATATTTGAAATATAGATTCGCAAATTATTCAGAAATTAATTTATAATCCTATAAAAATTTGTAAATAAAATGTTCGATTGTACATATACATTTATATTAATTGTACATATATTTAAACAAAGGTATGGACGTGTCAAGGAAAGAACCAAGGTACATGCCGATGATCTTTTCATCTTTGGACGATTATTAACAAACGTTTGATGATTTTTGCGCAGGTGGTAACGCCACAGAAATGCGGCGACGTGTACCTTTACGATCTTCCAGCGAGCCGAGGAAGTCCTGCTCCACCCTCCAGGCACGATTCACCCTTGAATTCGAATAACGAGCATTTACACAATTCAGGTGCGTAGCAACCCTTCGTTTTATTCTCCAACGATTCGTTTGCGACGTAGCAACTTTGATAGTTTCATAGAGCGTTGGCTGAAAATCGCGTGGGAATGTTATTCTCGAATGAGAAACATTCTTTACGTGTATATTTGCATATGATCATGCTATTTAATCTTTAATTCATAACGTGGCATTTTAACAAATATAATTTGAATAAATATTAAAAAAGAAAAAAGCTAGGTAGACATACATGATTTAACTCGCTGAAAGGTAACTGTCGATTTAAATTATTCAAATGATATCATTTAATTTTTCACTCGAATCATGTATACGCATATACTTTATGATTAATATAAAAGTTAATACAGAGAATAGAAAAATTAACTTTGTTCGAGTGTAAGAAATTTGTGCGAAATATAAATCGAAACTTTAACGAGTTGTTACAACATTTTTGTATTCGAATAATGTTATTTCTTTTATACGTACTCGAATATCATATCAATATTTTAATGTACTCGTTGTTTCGTTCGTACAGAGATTATTCTGTTATTTTATATTCTGATCGTTCTGTTTACAGGAATTTCAATCGAAACGTTTTAGTTAAACAGAACTAAAACGAAGATACAGTGCGATTGCATACTTTTCAATTAACATCACTCCGCGAGTAAATGTACGGACAAATATTGATTTTCGTATCGTGAAATGATTAAAGTTGCACAGAGAATTCATATTAAAGAACAATATTAATTATTTCGTTTCGAATAAACATTATTCATAATTTTCATAGTAGATATACATATATTTGCATTCTTCCTATTTCATGCGGGATCTCGTTTACGGTCGTGTGTGTTTTATTAAAATTACGAACCGCGTGTTGTTTTGGCACGCGTTTGCAACAGGAAGTATCAGACGATTTCAACGCGAATGGAATAATTGTTCATCTGTCTGTTACGCTTCATTTCAGGCTTAAAAATACGCCAAATAGAGCACAGAAAATACAAAAATATATATATATATATATATATATATAAAATTACGTCAAATATGGAAGATCAGTTTTTCGATTAATACCTTTAAAACTGATAACTTTCCTCACTGCATCTTCGACCGAACAAAACTTTGAAAAGAATTAATTCTATCTAAAGCTGTTTACCGCATGCTTTTGTCATTAACGGAGAAACGAGAATTATTACATTTATTCTGGAATATTATACTTATATTTCGATACTATCGATATCAAAGGATAACTGCACAAAGGAGCGGAAAAGTGGTAAAAATTTGTTTCAAAGGCGTTTGCTTCGAAAACGACGTAGGTATAAAAGCGAATGTTTCTTTGGCGTTACTTAATGCTTATTTTAGAAGCGTATACACGTTTCTCCATCGAAGTTCAACGTTGATACTAGTTTTCACTTTGTCACTTTTTCTTCGAGCCCTTCGTATGTAATAACAAAATACGAATGTATTTGGAATTCTCCGCGAGAATGCAAATTTCTTCCCGTCAATTCTCTATCTAATTCTCCACTTTTACTTGCTTCTTCATCGAGCCAACCAAGTTCCACCAAATCGAGAAATGATCTTCCGTGTAACTGTGAGATGGGCAAATTTCAAAAAGAAAGAAAAAGGAACGATAGAGAAACAGGAAATCATTTAGTCTGAAATTTAGTCGAAAACGATCCGAGTATTTGATAAAGAAGCAGACACCCAGCAATTTGCATCGAACAAATAGAGCGGCATATCGTAAGTTCAGATCCTGACATCGTCTTACAATGTCATCATCCTCTTGGTCTGCGTCTAAGGTCATCCGAAGGTCGTGATTCAAGCATATTCAAATGTACTTTCTCGCCCGTTGCACGATGCAACAGACACGCGTTTCCTATATTGAAATACGACGGTGACCTTGAGAAAAAAAGAGAACTAGAAAAAAGGAAAGAGCAAATGGAAAACTCTTTCTCCCCTGGAAATTGGAAATCGTTGAAATCGTCTTACAAACATTTTCCATGACATTAGAAACAAAGGAGAGATTTAAGCGGTCTTATTCACCTGGCTCACCCTGTATATCGAGAAGGTTCAGATACGTACAGATATCACGACGAAGCGGTCTTTTTAATCCGTTTAATCGGCCGTTATACTTTTGTTGGCGGGTATTCGTTTGAAAACAAGATATTTCCATGGAAAGCGTTTATCGAGAATCGATAGCACGTCGATGTTATTCGCCGATTTCTTTCATTAAACGGCGCTATTGCGCACACGATTTCCATCTCCATTCGAAAAACCGCATATCGACCGGCGAATGTACGTATACACGCAGTATTACGATATTTACAATAAAAACTTTCAGCTTGCATCTCGATGTTATATCGAGAGATCAATAATGTAGAAACACTTGGGAAATTTTTTCCTGCACGGATACGGAGCGCGTACATAGACAGCATACGCTCGGTTACAAAGCAGAAGAAGAGCTTTGAAGAACTGTAGTTAAAATTGGAAATTGTAGTTGAAAAAAAAAAAAAAGAAAAAACGTTAGTGAAACTCTACGAAATTCGTGTCTCGATGCGTGTACCTCCTTAGAGATAGGAAACGAGTTTACGAAGTTCTAGAAACGCGTAAAAATCTATTTATTTATTGCTTGTAGATGGACGTTTTCACGTATCTTATATTTTTTGCCAGGAATTCTTTGTTCGTACTAATTGATCGTTACGTTGCATTTTCTAATATTTACCGAAGGCAGTCTCAGGATATTAATAAGTTTAACCGTTGTCTTTTCACGTGGTTGCCATGTGGCAATAATAAATAACACGATCACCGATCGCTTATTAGAATATTATTAACTTTTGTATTATTTGTTAGTCCGTCAACTTTGAAAAAATAGTTAATAAATCCATGAAGTATCGTAAGAAACTAAGTTATGCGAAAATGACGGTATGTTCAACCCTGAGGCAAAAAAAAAAAAGAAAATGTTTCGACGATACGTGATCGGTTCGTAGTCTATTGAATTTTAAAATCGCTGTCCCATAAAATACAGAAAATATGACTCGAATTTTTCAATAAATCGATAAATCCATACGAGTCCATTTTGCGCTATCAATATTTAACAGACATTTTACAAAATCATAGAAATCCTCCGCGTTACGTCGAAAGAACTAGTTTTTGGGAAATAAAGTATTCTTAATAACGTATAAAATTATTAATTAAATATTAAATATTCCATAAACTAAAAAAAAAAAAAAGTTACGTTTCTTACGCGAGAAACTATTTGGATCTTCAAATAATCTTCATGGTACGAGCACGAGAACGAAGTCAACAATCGAGTCAATTTTGTCGAGACAAGACCCTGAACTGTCGCGTAATTGTATTCCAACGATAAAAGAAAATTGCTACAGTCGCTGAAAGGAATCGCAGCTATTGTACTCTATTTGTTACGGACGATGAAGAAGACGAAGATGCACCGTGTGCTATCTTATTTTTGTGCGTATTCGCGTGTCCGGTTCCGGGGCTATTTATCTCGGATGATCGAAGAAAAATAGTTTGCTGATTCCTTTCACGAATCAACGTATCCGGGACATTCCGCGATCGTGGGGCATTAACGTAGGAAATTACAAAGCTATCTCGCGAGACCTTAACCGATCTCTAGAGTGAAAGATTGCTGATCCTGTCACGGTTCTCCTATCGACCGACTAACCTCGTTCGTTCGCAAAGAGCCGCTTAAAAAATTCTCTTACCGAGAACAATGATATCTCGATTGTTGGGATATTTAGTAAATAAATTAACGATATCGTATCTGTTTCTAATAGGCAATAAATTTAGCCGCGAATAGATTATGTTGCGTTCGACAAGTAACGATTATTATACGTTATTAGTCGTGGTACAGTGTTAGTTATTTAGTATTATTTTTATTGTCATTGGTATTCGTATTAGTTATTTATTGCAGTTTAGATCGGATCATCGGAAGTTTGGATACCTCTGACGTTCTTTTTTGAGTTTTTCTTTCGTGTTCCAAGAGATTTGGCGATACTCGCATTGATCTTTTCGGATCACTGTTGATTACGCAGGTGTACTTGCTATTGCAGGTAATTTCGTCGTGTAAAGCATAAGGAAACTGTAGATAATAGAAGGATAATATAAAGCGTGAGAAAATAAATAAATAAAGTTTGTATAAGAAAATAGGTCGATTGTAAAGACGATATACTCGCCTCTGAGCGAAAACGTACATTAATCTCTGAAAACTGAAAACCGAGTCTCGTCAAGTTTGAAAGCTCGTCAAGTATACGCGAACTTGACCAATCTCCCGCGCAGAAACGAACAATTAGCGAAAGATCGCTCTACACGCGAAAATAAATCGTAAACGTAGACTAACATTTTTTCGCTTTTGAAGCCACGTTTTCGAGGGAAATGAATTGCAAAATTTATGAATTTGGTATAAGGACTCTCCCTATTTATTGCATATACACGTCGCTGTATACAAAAGTTATAAATGTACAACAATGAGAGCAACGCTGCTTCGTCGCGAACATCTGATCCGAAGAAGAGATTTCCTGTAAACGTCGGCTTCGAATACGAATCTTTACTGACGGATGGAAATCTCGTCTGGAAGCATGCTTCTTCGCTCGATGATATTAGATTGTCCCGAAAGTTTCTTTCCTTTTGTAAGGAAATAATAGACGCACAACTTCTTTTCCTTTTATATTATTTTATTCAATCACGTACGATCCATTTTCTTCTATTCCTATTATTACGACCATACGTGATTCGATAAAAATAATATAAAACAGAGAACGTGGTGCGTCCATTATTTCCTTACGAAACGAAAGAAACTTTTGGGACAACCTAATACAAAAATCTGAAACTGCAACAACCGAAATCGTTCAGGCTTTTAACCATAGTAATCGCACGTGCTTAGACGCGAACGCGTTACAAATCAAATTCTCAACGTTTCATTGTCTATCTCGCCTTGAAATTAATTTTCTGCCGAATGTACGTGTGCAGGACGATACACAACTGGCAGCAGAAGTTCCGTGGACAACGGTGGCGACGCGAGCGAATGTTACGACGTGCCACCACGAGCTGTCCCCGTGATTCCATCGCCAGCGAGCAGTCCAAGTCCGGCACCATCGTGCTACGACATCCCCAGGCCACCTACCTCCTGCACACCGAATTCGAACTGCTCTGGAGGATCCGGCGTGACGCCACTCGATTGCTACGACGTGCCCAGACCATTGCAACCCCTTACCCCCAGCAGCTCGGCATCCAGCCTCACCAACGATGGATCCCTCAGTGGATCGAATCGGTACGTGATCTCTAGAGGATATACGGCGGCTAGACAAGCGGATCTTTTATTTTATCGCTGCCTAATAGAATTAGCCTCTGATAGATGATAGTATAAAATGGTCGTTTGGCAAACGATGATTCGGTTAACCGCTCAGGCAGGAATTTCTCTCCTACTTATCGGTAAACGAAGGATATCTTTTGCATGATGTTTTGTTTCGTCGCTGTTCGATGGGATGTACGTCTTATTGGAGATTAGAGGAATCGTTTGTTAGGTTGACGTTACGGTTAATCCTTTGACACGTAAATTTTTCCTCCGTTCGTCGATAGGAAAGAATAATTGAATTGTTGCCGTAGTAGGAATCTAGCGAGGACGAAAACAGATGCATAATAATATCTTTCACAAGGTAACGTCGATGCGTGATATCGTAATCGTAACTGGAATCCAGAAAGTTTTTTTCGTTGGATGAGACAATCGGCTAATTTAAAAAGAGTCTATATCTATCTAGGTTGGATATGTTACTTTCCAGTTTCTTTTCTTTTTTTTTTTTTTTTTTATCGATTCTGAATAATAGAAACGCGTTTATTTCTATGTATCTGGAAAGGAAACGTAACGCACTAGAGCTTAAGATTAGTTTTATCGAAAATGAACACACATTTTTATTATGTCACCATATAGTAAAATACTATATATATATATATAAAACGTTAGAAACTCGTTATTTCGATATTCTTATCTTTATTCTTTTCCCATCTCTTTTATAAAAGAGAACAATAAGCCTTTTTGAGCTCGTAGAAGATTAAAAGATGTCTAATTAAATTCTGCTGCTATTAATCATCCGCGAGGAAGTTCCAAAATGTTTAATCAACGTAGTCCAGCTTGATATGACAGTAAATTAACGCGATATTTATTATTACAAAATCCCTCCGAAAAGTAATCTTTAATGCGAAATCGATTTTATTTCCTCTCTTTTCGCTGTTATTTATCATCGAAATCACTGTTTCAGCGAATAATTGCACGAAGATTTGCATTCGAATAAAACTAAAATCAATGGGGATTATCTGCTTCATTGTTTAAAACGAATTAAACGCATAATTACGTAATTCAGCGGACGAGAACAATTATAACGCGCTAACGTTGAAAAATACGAAGTTGCAAGTTTTTAATTAAAACACGATGTTTTAACGAAGTTGAGATTCGCCTCTGCATAAATTTCTACCATTTTTGGAACGCAGACATTCCTTTGTGCTCTAAATGCACTTGTTGTTTCTATATAGGACGGAGTGAGAAAGAAACTGGCAGAGTATATACGGAAAAACCTCTGGCAAAGAAAGGAAATCAAATTTCCAAAATATGTTCCTTTCGTTTGGAAAAAATTTCGCTGTTTAATAAACGCGATTTCGAATGAAAAGAACTCACTGAAATATTTCGGAAATTCTACTCGGAATTCTTCGACAGATTCTAGATAAAAATAACGTCTTTTGCGACTGAATAGAAATAAAAATCAAGTCTCGTACATTTCATAATATCAATTCAACGTACAACGTATACAACAACAGTATATAAAATTAACAATATATTCATATGCCAGAAAAATTGATCGATATATGAAAAATAATTAAATAATTCGGGCGAAACCGTCCATCTTCTAACAAAAATACAATTTTCCTTCGTTATGGATTTCAAAATATCAAAATGACGAGAATATGAAATATAATCGTTAATTATAATTTAGAAATAACGGAGAATCGTTGTTAGATCACCACTGTCGTCAGAAATTGTTCAAACGTAAACTTTCGCCGCGAGTCTAAATAAAGAAAACTTATGTACATTGTACACGTTTCAACAGTGAGTAACAGACACCAGCCATTATCTTTATATTTAGCATTTTACTTCTTCGCATAACCGCGAACAACGTTCAGAAACCCTAAAATTCTTTGCTCGTAGCTAATCCATTCTAATGGAACGGCCACATTAAATTAAACCGTGTCCCTTTCGAGCTTTTGAAGTTTTAGTATTTCGTTAAACCGGATTTTAGCATTTCCTTTTCGTTACGACGGTTATCCGATGACTATGTCGAGGCATCAACATCGAGTACGTTGAACTTTATACGTTCGCTAGCGTAACGAGACATACAGCTGCTAGGAAGTGAATTATTTCGAGAAGCTCGGCTTAAATACCGGACCGGTGCCAACAGCGGTCATTCCTACTGCAGTTTCGGAGAAATCGGTTCCATTTACGCTTCAGAAAAAAGAATAGAATGACGCTCGTCATAGTCTCCTTTACGATTTTCAGTCAGAATGTATGTATTATTTTTTTCTTTTCTTTTTTTTTTTTTTTTTTTTTTTTTTTTTTTTTTTTTTTTTTTTTTTTTTTTAGTCGAAAGAATCTTACTTTACACGCCTTAAGGCTTGTACAGAATGGAGGAAAAAAAAACATGGATCATTTCCAAACGACATAGTACGGATTGTGTATGTTTATGCATTTATGGGAGACTGAAATGCGTAAAAATTTGCAGAACGCGTAGAATGTGAAATATTCAAAGTGAAAGACCTAGACGTTATATTTAGAGGGGATGGGAATGAAAATAAAATTTGTTTAATCGTTCGGTATAGAACGATATACATGCCACGTACTATGCTAATGATGTATACAAATTTATCGGTATATCGAAAATGTTAAAATAAATATAGCGAAATACGCTTGTATCACGCGTTCGTTGTCTAGTAACAACTTTTTATGTACACAGGTGGTTTGCACGAATATCGTTTTTAATATTGGCTGCAATATTTTTTCACCACCGTCATCATACCGTTCCTCAAGTTTTTCTCAAACTTTTGTACCAAATCAGTGATCGTTGATTTTTAGATAGTTCAAATCTATTTTTATCAGTGGAAAATGACGTTTGTAATAAATTCAGCAAGGCTTTAGCTGGCCTAGGACTGGGATTTCGTTAGGAAAATTATTTCTTTCGCGATAGATCGTACAATAAATAAACCATATCTTTGAGGCACTACTTTACCAACACCGAAATTTGTCTTACTGAAAAGTTCAAATTTAAGAAGATCAATCCTTCCTTATCCATTCTATATTGTAACATAGAACAAATTTTACAAACTTTCTTTCGTCAAGAGCAATGCCAGATTGTTCGAACAGATATAATTATAATGTCTCGCTGTAAACTGTATAGACGATAAATATTGCTCTTAATTAACGATATCTAATAATAAAAGAAGTCAGAAAAAATAAAACTCCGCGAACTAAAATCAATATTCGAGCAGAAGCAATTTTCTCGTTACCTTTTCCTTTTTCTTTTCCTTTTTCTTCTTTTTTTTCACATAACCGCGATTCTGTCATTAGTCCATGAAAAAGTTTTACCCTTCAATTTGTCGTAATTTTCGTAATCATCCCAAGGAATTCGTTCGACTTTAGTGATAACATTAATCGTATTTAATCACTTAATAGCACGAAGTACTTAGGATAGCAGGCTTCTTACTTCCGGAACTGTTCCTTTGGAACTATTATTTCTATTCTGCATCCCTTTCGTTGGCACTGATTAATAGTACTCCGTGAGAGCGTGGCCCCTAATGGCTAAATGAATAGGAAACTGAAACGAGTTGAAACCAAATGGAAATACGCTTTGGACGACTCTTGGAACGGCTAGGTTTTCAGCGATAGAATTCAGACTAGTTCGTTTTCTTTGTTCCTGTGAGAAATTATAGCAGCGGCCGACAAAACAGAGACAAGAAATTTTACGCTCGAACGAATACACAGTGGTACGTTAGCGTAAAATCTTTCACGAGGGTTTTATCGTACGACTATTGGTTAAAAATTGCAAACGATCCTGAGATCTGAAATTCGATCGCAGGTGTAGATTCTTTGCACACTACCGTCTGAAACGTAACGATTTCAAATAGAATAATTTTCTGTCATTTTCTTTCGTCTCCGCCAATGTAGAAAAATTGAAATTGCGCCGAATAAAAAATTATACACACTCGGGAAACTCTACTGAAATTTCATTCAATAAACTCGACCAACAACGAATTAAAGTTAATTACAGCGAGACGAAACTAACAACAAGCTTGCCAGTTCCAACGTTTCAGTTCGAATCCCCAAACGCTTGCGCGTAGAATTACGTTCGTAATTCTCTCATTCGCGAACATGATACGTAGATTTACAACAAAGATTGGATATACTCGTGAAATTTACTAAGAACTCGAATTTCTCCCGTATGTAGGTCAATTACGGTAGAACCTGGATTATCCGAGGCAGTTACGACACTCGCTGTTCGCATAATCGAATAACTCTGTTGTCGTATAAGAAGAATCATCTGTCCCGAGTTATTTTATAAATATCCATATGATAAACGGATTCGTCGTATCGGTATTAAACAGAAGAGAAAATGCTCGATCATAATCTGGTCGTTCGTCTCGGTTCTTCTTCTTCTTCTTCTTCTTCTTGCTCTACGATATTTCTTAAATGGGACTCGTATCCTGTTAATCGATATTCCAGCGTGTTACGTTTCGTCCAAGATCGGCAGACGATCTAATCAGCGAACGAATCATAATCCAAATTGCTAAATCGCATTTACGAACCAACAGTGTACACACGGATTACACTGACGAAACGTTTGCCCCGTTTCAGATCCAGCCTGGCTGCTCAGGATTACGATGTACCTCGATCGCGTCTTCCAGCATCCTCTTTACCGTCCCGGCACAACACGCCCGTGCCAAAAACGCCGACACCTCCACCCCCGCCGCAAACGCAACAGATCTACGACGTTCCAGTTAGCAAGGAACTTCCCCTGGAGTTGGACTCCGCTTTGGAAGGTCTACAAAGGCTGCAGAGCGAGGCATCCGCCGCGATAGCCAGGTTACTGGGTTTCGTGAGCCCCACATGGAGAACGCCTCAACGATTAGACGCCACCTTAATGGATCTTAGGCTTGCTGCGCTTAGGCTGAGAACGTCTTTGCACGATCTCGCTGAATTCGCTGAAGGTAATTATTCTCGCTTTGCCGAGACGTGGAGACGTTGCAGCGAATTTTCATAAATTCCTCGTTGTTTGCGTTCAGTCTGATACGAGGAGGATACGACGTGGATTTAAAATCCGACGAACGGAGAAGGGAAATATCGAGTCGTCGTTATCTTAGCTCTTAATCGGGTCCATTTATTCGCTGGTTAGTTTCTCGCGACAATTTGCAATTTTGTTGGATACATTCCATGGTATTACATACGTATGAATTGTGGATTTTCGTATGGTTGTCAGAATCTCGGGAAGAATCGTGGAAGCTGTCACATTGGAGTATCCTCAATTTCCTCTCTATTAGTTTCTTTCTTAACGGAATGGTTTAGTGAATTAGATTAATAAATGGAAGAATACAGTCTCCGGTGTAATGGACATAGAGTGCGAGTATGAAACACGCACTCTCGCATTAAAAAATGTTTAAAAAAATATACAAGGTATGCAAAATACACGAAATACAAATAGCGAAAATATACAATCTAGCGTTCGTCAATCGTTCAAGGTAGAGTTTTGTCAAGCCTGTTCTTACAAAATAGTAACAGGATATTTTTAATCGACTGGAAAGAAACACGGATGACGCGTAGGAAGCGATAACACCTCGATATAGCGTTCGGTTCTGAAACAACAAATTCGACGTTTTAAGTAAGAAGATCACATTATGGACAACTAGCGCTAATCTGCGATCTTAGCATAGTCTCGGTTGCAATTACGGTCAGCAACCATCGAAAGGAAAACGCTGCCCGTTTCCAAACCATTCCAAATCCATGTAATCCACGCACTCATCACGACGCCAGAAAATTCCTCTCCCCATGCTCGAATTAGTTTCACGAAGAGCGGAGCGAACCTCGAGGCGGAGTGGTCATCGACGTGGAACAGTTGGTCCGCGTCGAATCAACGAAGCCACGCAGGGAGCGATTGTCCCAAGAGACTTTCCGTGATTTCTCTACGCACATAATTTTTGTGTTCTCACGCAGGCACGCTGGGCAATGCAGGCAAAGCACCGGACAAGGGATTGGCCTCGAAGCTACGACCCCTGGTCAAGGCTCTCCGCGACTCCGACAAGCTCGTGCAGGAAGCCGCGTCCGAACTGGACGCGATGGAATGGGACGCAGGTAAACTGTGTCGCGGGGGTGGTGATACCCCGACGCCTACCAACGGGCCACCTTCTTCCCTGTTGCCGCCGGTGCAACCGGATCCACTCGATCAGCTGATCGCGTGCGCTCAGGCACTCACGGAAGACGTTCGTCAGGTCGCCAGTTTCATTCAGGTGAGCATCGAACATAGAAACGAAATTACCTTCTCTCTGGTTGGTGGAATCGGGCAAACAACGCGGGATTGGCTCTTTGAGCGTTTCATTGGTTAACTGGTGTAATTGGTTCTATAGGTCGCACACAGAGTGTTTGATTTTTGTCTCGCCAAACGGGGTCGGTGTATATTCTACGATTGAAAGTGAGGAAACGATGTTGTATGTAAAGAAGGTCTCGCAAACTTGCAACAAAGTACCGAAATTATAAATGACTGGATCGTCTGGATCGATTGGTCGCGTTTACCGAGGTTCTTCCTCAAGATTCACGTCGTTCTCATCTTTATCGTCTCTCGTCCCTAAACAGACGAAGCACGTGATCGAATTCCCTAAAATAATCGAACCTGTAAAATTTGTCTAAAACAGGGCAACTCGACTCTGCTCTTCAAACGGTCGTCGATCATCTCGACCGGTAGCAGCAACAACAGCGGCGCCGGCGAGGATTACGATTACGTAAATCTTGACTCGAGAGAGGTAGTGGCGAAGCAACGCGAGGAAGTGAGGGCAACGCTGCCACAGGAACTACGTAGTAATTACGATCTCCTGGTGTCCGAGTCGGACAATGCCACGATTCAAATGCCACCCACGACACCGACACCCATGGATCCCAACGACAAACAATTGCTGGCTTTCTATGCCGCCCAGGTGATCACGCATGGCAATCACCTGACTCACGCCATTGACGCCTTCATGCAGACGGTCGAGCATAACCAACCACCAAAGGCGAGTACCGTAAACCTGGAAATCTAAATGGCTATTGTCCTTCGGACGAACCATGTGCGAGGAAAAGGCCGCGATAACTTTACAGTATCGCGGCGGGTATTTTGATCGAGAGTATCTCGAGTTAGGATTTAAGATTCGAAGACGGAGATCGTGGAGAGCGGTAGGAGCGTTGGGAAGTTCGACTTTACGACAAAACGGGGGATTAATGGGAAACGAGGGATAAACGAGACGGAAAGTCGGATTTAAGAGTACGATAGAACGAAAGGATTTTTAATTGGAAGAATTTTCGTAGCGGGCAAAGTAGAATTTCTTTCTGGCGGTAAAGTATCGTAGTTCGAATTGGCAGTATATTTGAAATCGATGAACGACGAAATGGAAAGTCAGGTTCCAAACAGTGCGAGAAAATGAATAGCGATGAAACAGCACTTGGAAATACGTTACACGTTTGTTTACAGGTATGTGGCTCCGATTGGATCTTACATACGTACATACGTATCTTTTAGAAATTTCAATTGCACGTGGCTCGTCGCCTTGTCCGATCCTTTGGCCATTGATTGATTACAATTTTGATATATACATATAGAAAGAATACAATACGGCAGAGTTCTTTAATAATTACATATTTCAAATAAATATTTCGCCAACATACGCTATTCGCTAGTTCTTCGGATAGTACTGCTTCGTTGACATTAAACGAGAGAAGGGAAAAGAAAGCCTATGATTCAAAGAATCAAGAAACATTATGACCGAGAAAAGAAGCCGAGCGATAAGATTGAATTAACAGAAACGTTTTTTTCTATCTAAAAACAGGTATTCCTAGCGCATGGAAAGTTCGTGGTGCTGAGTGCTCATAGACTGGTGCACATCGGTGACACGGTGCACAGAAACGTGACGAGGAACGACGTGAGAACGCGCGTTCTACAGTGCGCCAACGCTCTAAACGAGGCTCTGGGTCAGACCGTGTCGAAGACGAAACAGGCGGCACAATTCTTTCCAAGCGTATCCGCCGTTCAGGAGATGGTCGACAGCGTGGTGGACGTCTCTCACTTGGCCAAGGACTTGAAGGTCGCCATGATTCACGCTGCGCAACAGCCTTGAGCATCCAAAGATCAGATCCTAATCTCTGATACGAAAGAGGGTAAAGGAGAAGAAGAGAAATCTTGGATACACGCGAGCTGAAAACTATTTGTTAGTTTTCTTTCGAGGAATATGTCGCGTTGCGTGAAATTCACGACGCCTTCGTCAAGTTCCTTGGATTGTTTTCGACAATCCTGATGATCAAACAGTTTTTCTGTTCGCTAGAAACGTAACGCGACGGTAGAATCGATCGGAAGAAGCGAAATAAAAATGTATATCGTAGCGTGTATTCACCGCCGATTTGGTAGAAAAGAGCAGCCCACCCGTTAGAATATCGCGATGCTTGGATCGTCCAGTCAAAGGTAGTGATTTTAACGACGAAGAGAAATTCGAAGTAAATTAAACGAACGATGGTAAAAATGACGATATGATTATCGATCGATAGATTTGTTTTAACGAACGGCTATAAACGAAAGAAAAATCCGTCTTTTGACTCGGACGATAGCAAAGTAGATCGTAGACGCGCGAGTTTCTGATCGTTTAATCGACGAGAAAATGAATTTGGACCAGAGAGGAAACGCCAACTTGCTTTTTCGCCCGACTAGAAACGACATCCTTCCCTCTTGATCGCAATACAGAATTCTCGAGGCCTATCGTTACTTAGAGATACGCAACTGCCAAAGCCACAGGTATATAGAACGTAAGGGAAAAAGCTCCTTCGAGACGAGCGTATATTTGTAATGTACTCGAGAATATAGAGAACGTAGACTTTTCTAGGAAACCATGTAACCGTGTCGTTCATTAGCTAGAGGTGTGGAATCGATTAAGCGAAGTGTAGAACGTGTTCGAAATGATTCTCGGGACGTCGGTGTATTGTTTGCTTGAAAACGAGGATCATTTCGAACTTGATACGCAGTTGTCGTTGCCAGCGTATTAATCATCGCCCTAGGTGTGTATCGCGTGAAGAAAAAACAACTCTATTAAAATATAAAACATTTTCATTTGGATGCGTATTTGCGATAGATTATAATGCGACAAAAATATTAATTGGATCGAAACGAAAGGAGAAAATGTAACAGAAATGTAAATGGTTGAGAAAATGTAACAGACGCAACAGCCAAATATATACTGCGAAAAAGAGCCACTGACGCAAGAGAGGAATCTTCTCTAATCGAGAGTACTTTATAACAGTTACATTTACGGTATTAACGTTTATACATCAAATTCGAAGAACGCAAGGAACGCTAACTTTTTAGAGGCCAATTTTGAACGAATTTTATACCATTTTACCGCCATGTCACGACTTTTTCGTGTCAGGCTTTTTTACGGGCTCTTCCAGCAGCATTATTCGATCAATCGTAAACGCACACTGATGATAGCAAAAAGAAAATGCATCGGATTTCCAGACTGTTTATAATCATTCCAATAATGTAATTCGATTGCAAAGCGTTCTCCGTTTAGTGGAGCGATGCAGAAACAATAACTTGGAAACAGTACGAAACGATACGCCTTATACACGGTCATTTTATCGATTATCATCGGCCGACGCTCCTGCCGATTATAAAACTTTCATAGCAATCGAATCGTCCCCTTGTCGTAGAAGTTAGTTTTAGAGGTATAGGACGTAGAGATTAAAAAATTTTTATAATCGGCAGGACTGCTTCTTTTGTTCAAAGATGATATAGATTTGTGAAAAAGTACGAGAGCAACCTCTGTATCTGATTTCGCTGAATTTGATTTTAAATTTAATAACTTATACGAATTATTTTCTCCGATTAACCGTGAAAAACTACATTCTTAGGTATTACGAAAGGCAATCGACAACAGCACATTTGTGTCGCAGCTTTAAGATCGATTGTATCATTCAAAGCATGTATTTACTTTCCGCCTTTCGAGACGCAGCCTTTTTGTCTTTCTCCTTTTGTACAGGGGAGAAAGAAAACGAAAGATCGTTCGAGCGAGCAATCGAAATGTTGAGGAAAGAGAAAAGAAATTAAGGCGATCATCCGGCACTTACGATTAGGGAGTATTCACCACGATATAGCTTATAGTTTATTTTTTGGAGATTATATAATCGGAATATATCGCGTGAACATGAACCTCGTTTACGAAACTTGTATTATAATTTATTGGCGGAACGTTTTTGTAAGATAAAATGCATTTTTCAGGCAGTTAGAGTTGACTGTATATTTAGAATTTATACATAGGCGATATATCAATAGGCGCTTGTCACATTCTCATTGAAAATCGTATTCCGATTGATCGTGACGTACTATTAAGTGAAATGAATTTTTTTTTCTCTTCGCACCGAACAGAGGAAAAGAATGTGAAACGCACAGATTACACGATTGCCTTTATCGTTTCGCGTCATTTCGTTTGATCGTACATCGTACCTGGAATTTTCTTTACACCGAAACAATATTACAATCGGAAACTGTTCTTAAGATTATGAAAGGTTTTATCAATGGAGTCTTTGTCAGCGAAAACTTTCGGTTAAACATTAAATATTGATGATTCATTGATTACCGTTACGTTAAATTTAATCTTACATAAATTATATATATATATATATATATAATCGATTGATTATGAAATTGGAAAATTAATCGACGTATGACTTTCAGATTAGCATGTCCTTCGAACTGAATCAATTATGTTACTTTAAGGAAATTTAATGTGTACATAAGTATATTTATATATATATATATACATATATATGTATATTACAATTATTCCTATTACAATGTATACACAAATACAATAATGTACCAACGCAACAGTGACAAAGAAAGGAACGAAATAGTTAAAAATCGTGCAATCGTCGAACATTAATTTTTAAGCATGAAATCATACTCGTGGAAGTGCATCAAGTATTTACAAATAGCAGGGATAATTAAAATCGTTTCATGTAACGCAGATATAAAGATCGAACGACGAGTATAGATATTTAAAAAGTGTTCTCCTTTAAAAAGTTGGTATCATCTTGCACTTAATTTGCTTGGTGAAATCTGGGTGATAATTTTGTATACTGGCGCGTTACTTGTATATTATAGTTTCAATGGTTCAATAAAGATTAATTGAATACACAGGTAGAAAGAGACAAAACCTTCATTGTCATCTCTGCTTA
Organism: Bombus waltoni; assembly: GCA_014737395.1. Classification (NCBI taxonomy): domain Eukaryota; kingdom Metazoa; phylum Arthropoda; class Insecta; order Hymenoptera; family Apidae; genus Bombus; species Bombus waltoni. Next base: position 7,574,002 of record JACXII010000051.1, on the reverse strand, counting down.
TCGTCTTTATTATTATATTAAGAATCGTAAGTCTTAAATAACACAGTATATCGATTAACTACGCGCAATGATACATTTGTTAGAAACATTTTAACTCAATTCGCATTGAACGTACATTACATACATTAGTTTAATCTCTCTCCTATCCAATGTATAATTATTAACAAGTCCACCCCTTTTTTAGCGGTATATAAAACATTTCATATGTCTCAGGTAAGGCTTGAATGAACACAAATATTCTAAATATTTGCAAAATTTTCATAATGATAATATGTCAAACATTCGAGTCATGATGCTCGACTTGTAATTGTTTTGTGTACTTCGTGGAAATCTATTCATGAAAAGTATTGTACATATTCATACGTAATTATTGACGCATGAAATCAGTTGCAACTTAATTATAAGCAAACGTCCCAATTTAACTATGAACGATCACAGCATCTGCCGGTATGTATGTGCGTATTACCATCTCTGATAGCTATTTCTTTTGTTGCATTCTTTTCCGAGTGAAAGCTACTAAGATCGCGTTTCATAGCATAAGCATCTTCCCCGTCGGCGTAATATTTTGGTTCAACTTCTGATACTTCAAATTGCAAACTACTTGTGTATAAATTCAAAGCTGCCCGATTACTTCTACGAACATGTAGAGAAACATATTTTGAACCAAAACATTCAACCATTGCCCTAGAGGCCTGATTCATAAGCTTCTGTGCAATACCAAGCCTTCTATGTGACCTTTTTACTGCCAAACTAGTAATGTGTCCATGCGGATTATCTTCGCAATCTTCTTCCATTTTAGCAAGGACATAGCCTACTATCCTGCCTTTTTCATCTTCTGCCACGTAACTCAACTGTGGCCATGAAAGAGCATGGTATAAGTAATATTTCATTTGATAATTTTCTGGCAAGCATTGTAAATTGCAATGCTGTATGTTTAATAAATCATCTATCGTAGCACAGCGTATATTTATAGACATTTTGATAAATTAAGATATTATAGATATATGAATGAAAGACAATTTTGCTTTGGTCAATTTTCTTCTTTTGATCGTCCTTCTCTTCTTGTCTCAAATATACAAATGTGTCCTTAATCTTTGCGAATTTTTTTCATGCGAGATCTACCATTCTTTAAGTCATTTACAGGAGAGGATTCACTCATTCCACCCAATAGCTCTCGAACGAACCTGAACCTTGAAAGGAAAAACTTCCAAACTAAATACCAACCTAAAAAAGAAAGACAAAAGATGCATGTAAGGAAGAGATCCTATAAAAATCACAAATTAAATTTGGATACACTATATAAATACGTAGTATGATGAGAATATAATTCACACAACAAACAATATATGACACAACTATAGTAAGTACCTTGTTGATAGTATACATTATAGGGGAAAGGTACAAAACAAAACAAATTTTAACTATTCGAAATCTAGAATAGCCGTCGAAATTGCACATACACGTGATGATAAAGGTTAAGTATATAGTCAAACCCTCCTACTATACCTTCGACTATACGACTATTCGACAGGCCGGATAACAATGTTTCGAAACACTCTGCGTACAGCGCAGCAATAACGAAACGTTACTATCTGTCGTTCTTACCCAGCAGCACCAGGCCAAATACTATGAGCAGACTCGATATCACGGAGAAGGCTGCTAGAACGATTTCCTGCATTATTAATTCCGTACCCCGATTACGAATATACTAACGGACTTCCTAAAACGATACACGCGGAGACTATGTCATAACCTTTTTATCTTCCTTGTCCTTTTAGCAAGAATATTAAATTCACCACATATAAAAACACGAACGACGGATTTAGCACCATGAAATGCAGGTTTTATCTACGTTTTTTCGTTCAATGGTAACACGCCATTTTGAATCGGTGACGGAATAATGTGTGTACAGGTTATGAATTCTTCCCCCTCCAATTGTGTAGACATATTACTCGCTGCTATTTAGCGAAACATGTAATCTTTCAAGGATAATTGCATAACTTACCAAAGTCCAATAGATTGTATTTTGTGCATTAGTCGGCATCACACGCGTGAAAATTGCAAATAGTCGGAATTGGCTAGCAACTTTTGAATAGCCTACGACTAAAGTCGACAGGAAACAGTCGAAAGCCGCGATGGTTAGTGCGCAATCGCATCGTTCCCGGAAGAACAGTTACAGCGGTTTCGTTCCAACTTTTCAAAATTAGGAGTCTATTCTGATTATTACAACATGTCAACATAGGAAGAAAAGCTACAATCCTATAAAATATGGAATGTTCTATACCTAAGAAGATGTGCAGTATGTTTATTACACCTATATTCAAAATACATTAATTGATAAAATATATAAAATGCTCACATTATACAGAGAACTTGGAAACTATAATTAGATTTACAATATTAATATCAGATATACATATAATATTTAATTTTCCTCTTCATCAGGTTCTTGTAAATGATCTAATTTAAGTTGTTTTGTTCTATCTATTTTTACAAGATGTATTTCTCTATTATTCTTTTTCTTCTTTTTCTGGCCAACAACGTATTCTGGCATAATAATTTTACTACTCCTAAAGATTGGCTTATCGTCATGTTCAATGACGACTGGTGTATTGTTTGTTTCATTTGTGTTACTTTCAGGTTTCTTAAATTCAACTTCTGCCATCGATATTTTTTGTTTCTTGGATTTAAACATTATTTTTGGTTGACTCCTTTTAACCAAATCAGATTCATCTGCATCTCTTCCTTCTGATTCTTTTATTTTTTCCATTGATCTTCTTGCCTTCAATTCCTTTAAAAATGATAATGCAGCCCTTGTATTACTCTCTTCTGTCATATCGTCATTGGACACATCATCCAGACTATATTTCTTCCACTTATGAGGATTTTTGTGAAAATCTGGTATATTTCTATTGATAGCACGTGGTGCTGGGCCTTCTGGCCGTTTAAAGATACTCTCTTTACCACGAAATCTTCTTGTTTGGCTTTTACGGCCAGCTCTCAGGATTTGAGAATAGTTTGATTCGCTGTCAATATCCTGTGTAGATTCTGTAGATTCTGTGGATTCAGTGACCATTTTATTTTTACTACATTCTTGTTCCGCATCTGACAATTTATCAAACAATAATTTTTGTTTGTTTGCAAATTCTGCACTACCACCGTGCAAGACAAAATCTCCAGTTGTATGCATTTTTTTGCACGGGTTTATATTGTCTGCATAGAAACGTCAAAACATGGATATCACGAATGTGAGATATATGTATGATGCACTAACGCACTGAGATAGGTTAGAACACTCGATAGATATTTGCTTAAATGTTTCAAATCGATTAGATCTTTATGGGTCTTCAAGTTGCTTATACGTTTATCGCCCCTTTGTTAATTTCTAATATTTAATCATTCAAAGAACGTAATAATAATATTGACGTTAAGCTATTAAACTGCGTTGTATGTACGACGCCATTATATCTCGAAAATGGATATCGAACTTAAAATCGTATACTGAATATATAAACTTTTAGATCGATAAACAAAGTAACATTTATTTAAAAAATTCAACATATACTATGTATGGAGACGGAAATTACGATATAATTAGTTAATAATAAAGTATATTTAATTAATAAAATAAATAAAAATATTTGCAAAATTCATTTTGTAATATTAACAACTTTGTAATAAATTTTACTTTTTTGCACTCTATGTGCAACTTCTATGGAACATGATGTTTAATAATTAATAATTGGCACTTTTTACATTTACAGTAATAAAAGTAAAGCATCTAAAATTGAAAAAATGACAAAGTATAGGTCTTTTTTATGAAAGAAGTAAAATTAACATTATTTCCCCAGTACAATAAGCAGTTTTATACATATACCAAGCACTACTTGAGCTGTTGTTCAGTATCTATAATCAAGAGTAAGTAACATATATATTAAATTTAACACATACTATAATATTAAAAAATATTGTGTCTTTTCATGCAATATTTAGATTTTTTCAACAATTCCTTTATAAATTTATTCTAATTTATTTCTGTATAATTCACAAACTTTATCCCCTCGAATTGTTCCATATTTTTAACCAATTTGAAATTTATCTTTCTACAGTTGTTCAACTCATTAGAAGAAAAGAACTAATATAGTGGTAGTAAAGTTCTTATGTTTATTTTATTTTTACTAAATTTATCATTACACTTGCAAGCTTTATTTGCAGCTCTTGGTTCTTCTTGTTTGGCATTCACAAAGACATAATTTATATGGGAAACGCGCAAAATAAATTGAAAGATTTACCATGCGTATATTCGAAGAAGCAACTACGAATAGTAGTTCAAAATGAATTTACTCGTTTCTACAACCGATTTGATGCAATCAATTCTAACAAGTAATCAGGTTGCAATATTCCATCGATTTCTAAATAATCATTAACACACAATAGACTCAGCGACACTCGTTAGAGTAACATTCGAGCTTACCGTAATCTGAGCACAACGAGTCGCGACGAATAAAATTTAACCGATCAAATAGCAACACGAAATTTAATGACTAACGTATAATGACAACGATAGAATACACCCAAGCGGCCATTTATGACATTAGCTCGCGAAAGGTATTAGCTGGTAGTACTAGTTAAACGAATATGACAATTAATATGAAAACGACGAACATCGTTTCAATAATGTCATCACGATTTCTCGTGTCTTTTATAACGACACGATATTGCGTTTATTAATAAAATTCGATGTTAACAATGGTATATTATATACAATTTAAATCTAGACACTTGGTATAACTGTAACAATAGGAAATTAATTGACTTAATTATCAATAGACAAATATACGTTGAATGGCCACTTGTTAAAATATGGTATGTAACATTAATTTAGTGAATTAATAAAGAAATTATTTAAGCGTTCAGGTATGTGAACGTAAGATGTGTATACGTATATATATATATAACAAAAAAAAAAAAAAATTTCTTTATTTTATTGTGTTCTTCAATGAAGCATCGTTTCTTCTCCATTCTGGATTTAAATTTTATATATTTGAGTCGCTTACAATACTTCATAACATATTTAACGCTCTCTGTAACTCATCTATTAGTGTATAATAGTCCTCTAAAGCTTTCTATAAATAGTTAAGATATTTAGAATGAAAAGAATCAAGATCATTCAAAGAAATTAACCAACTGTCTAGATTTGAACCGGACATATTAAATGCATCAACTCCAAATCGATTTTCCTCTTTAATTAAGCTCCAAAATTCATCGTTGTTAAAGGGACAATTCAGAGTTGTTGATTTCAAACCACGTAATGATCTACTCGAAGTCAGTAATTTCAAAGGTAATGACGATCGTGAAAAATGCATCGCTGTTATTGTTTATAAAAATTTGGTATAAAGCATAGAAAAATTGTTACAAAAACAAAGCTTACGTTATTGAACGTCGTATTTACACGGACCAGCCATGGTTTTACGCTCTAACTGACAATTTGAACGCTATATACTCTGAACAGCAATTATGAACACAACGAACGTAGCCGTTAACGTATAACAGGATACAGATAATAGCGACGATGGAAAACTAAAAATACTAAACAGGTTGACTACCATTTGTGCGAAAAATATCTGGTATCTTCTATCTTCCTTATTCTAGAAGATACCAGTATATGAATTAATGTAGAAGAAAAATGAGAAATTATAGCAAAAATAGTAGCTCAGCCTATATAAAATTTTTAGTCTCCGTTATGATAAAATTACAAATACTTTTTAAACATTTTTAAAGAACTTATTTGTAAAGGACGCGTGAAATTTTGTATCAAAGATAACAAAGGATGTTTAACAAAATATAAGATCAATCTTCTTTCAATTTTCTTTAAATCGATCGATTTTAAAATGGTACTTGTCAAAGGCATTGCTAGGAGTTCTAAGTTAGTTTCTTTCTTTGATTTGCTTTACGTTAATTACTTTTACAAATTTGCCAAAAGATTTATAAATACTTGTTGAAAAAAGAAATAATATAATTGTTATTATGTCATAAGAAAGAGTAGATACAAATAATCAATAAAAGTATTCCAATGTACAAAATTCATTACAATATTCTCTCAAAATTAAAATTTACTGTGATTATACAACAAGTAAATATCTCTATAAAAAATGTGAAGACAATAAAATATGTAAACTTCAAAACGATTGTTTAAAATCGAAACATATTTGAATCGTTTAAAATCCAGTTTTCTATCCTCAGAAAATATCACTTCGCGAGGAGGAACGTCATATCCAAAAGTATCTATAAACTAGCGGAAACGTATAACAATTAGATTTCAGCCTCTTTCAGCTTTTCTTGCCATCGTATAGCATCCATTGTTTGCGAAACTAAAATAAAATAAAAGATACTTCACGAAAACGAGAGGAAATCTGTAGAGCAAACTGTGATATTTTTCAGCAGTATGTAGCGGACGAATGTTAATATCGATTAAACGCAAAACATTGTTATTCTTAGTATCTAAATCAGTATCATAACTCAGTGTCATATCATAACTCCATTGAAACGAAAAACGGTAGAAAAGAAATTAGCTTTCGGCGAGAGATTCAAGAATCTGTCAATGTCATCGATTCCTCTTCGTCTTGGCCACATATTCAATGTCGTTCAGTCGAAAATACAGGCGAGGACTCGCACGAGACAATTACCGATTCTCGCACAAGTTTTCTGTCCCTGATTTGCACATTCCTTTCTCCTATTCTTCCGATTGTCTTGGCATTCTTTTTTCCCTGGTTTCGACAGTTTGTAACTTTGGTCCTCGCACATTCTCATACCCATCCTTGGAGTACTGATCAGCTTAGGTAATGGTCCATTCACGGAACTTCGGAGCTATGGACAAAGAATATAATAAACCTTTTATAATTATTATAAATGAATTCTACACTTGTTATATATTTTACAATTTGAATTCCAATTCCAAAGAATAGATTAAAATCATACAACGTAATCTTCAACGGAAAGTTAATCGAATCTTCGTTTTAGATGTTATTAATGAAGATTTTATTTTACTTTTATTATTGAAAGTAAAGTTACATGTATTTTTTAGAAAAAATAAAACTTTTTGTGTCTACTTATCTAGGGATAAATTGATCGAGATGGAACATTATATGTACCAACATGCTTCAAAGTGCACGTGACCTTTTATGATGTAAAGTGTTGTATAAAATAGCGTTCAGATGATCAATATTATTATCGATATTATTTCCAATATTTAAGGTTCTCAACATCGTATTGACGATATATATTGATCATCTGGAGGATCTCTTACATACGATGACGTTGGGAATCATAAACGTATTAACAACATGTAATGTTGATCGTCTGACCGCTTCTTTATGATCGCTACGTTTGTTTATCATTTTTTCCGATGAAAGAAAGTGATATAGATATTGCCTAAATAAATCCTGAAATTCATATCTTAGTAGATAAAATTATTAGAAATGATTGGAAATCGTATTTGGATATCACTAGCACTAATTATCATTATCCAAAGTGTTCAAAAAAATTATGGTATAAATTTATGTACAAAATATAAATCCATTTACCGTTCTTCTACGTCTGTCATATCTGCCACTATGTTTCGTATCTTCAAGTTTGCTATTTATCCTATATTTTTTAATCGTCATTTTGCACTCGGCGAATAGATACGTTAATACACCACAAAAATGAAACTTATTATCGAATATTTCGTTTTTATTAAATTTTGCAATATACGAAAGTCTTTATTTTATCTTCTTCGACTTTTAGTTGAACATCGCACGTAGAGATAAGAAAATATTCACATAAAACCACAATTAGATGTCAGTATATTAAACAAAAGATATCCGAAAACTAAAATGGGTGGTCTGACAAATGAATATGGTATAAATGGGTTTTGGGCACTGTTAAATCAATAAAACATGGTCAGATAAAACAGCACTGTCTGATAATGATCGTGGGCATCGTTTTCAGCAACAAGATAAGTACTAACACCTGATAAAGAAGGTGTGCTTCACTTTCACCTCGAGCGATATAGTTCTTACCCAATCGCGGAAAATTAACAATATACACGTATAACGTGGAAAAACGAGCAGATATAGTTCTATCAAGTATGGACAAGAAATATTAATTAATCCTTATCAAACATGATTATTATATAGACTACATTCTTAATGATTGTAAAAAAGACTTACAATTGAAATGAGATATGTATCACCGATGGTGTAACAAAAGGGAGTATTTCATAAAATTAAAAAGTGCTCGAAAATAAAAGTGATATTAGGATAGTCTCGGTACATAATTGTACTAGTGAACAATTCTACTATATAAAACTTTAGTAACGCAGTAATATATTATACATGTGCATGTATAAATATTTGCAATTTTTTAAATTCTAATCAATTTTACTTGAATCAGACATTTCCTAACCATTATATTTTACACAGTACTTTGTCTAAATATCATATTCCATATTATAATAATAAAATTTCTTTCTAGTACCAGATATAATATGCACAATCAGTTATCGTTTAATATATCACCAAAAATGAAATTATTGAAATTTAAAGCAGAAAAGAAGGAAAGAAGAATTAATCTTCTCAACAGTTACTGCTGGATCATAAATAATCAAAAACAGTTTAGATCAGGCTATTTATATGCGTAATATTTACTTAAACATTCTATGGACAGACAATTAAAATCAAGGTGTTAATTTTTCAAATTGTAAAAAAGAAGAGGGAGAAAAAAATGATTAACCTTCTTAAGAGATATCATCGAATCCTAACTAGTTAAAAGCAGTTTGGATTGGAATAATTAATTTTTAAGTATCCAAATAAGGTGAAAATAAATATCAATTGTATATGTATGATCTTATCTCTGTCCCAAAAGAAATCAAAACAATTTTTTCCAAAACCACTTTGATCAAAAATTGTTACCACGCGAAAATTAATGCTAACGTAACCCAAACAAGTATATATCGTTTGATCTAATGATACATACTAGTTCAGTGCCAAAGAGCGTGACAATCTCTTACCTTCTCTTCCTCGCGGTTTACCGTATGTCCCAAAATCCTGGCAACGATATAAGCCGACTCTTCGCTAAAAAAGATTCCGCTCGCCATAGGGCCCTCGATGAACTCTCTGTCAGTCATAAGAAGATATCGAACGCTATACCAAACATCGTCCGAGAGCGCGGCTCTTTTATTGTTAGCGGTTGGTTTGACTCCGTTTCTTCTGCACTCGAACATGGCCCATCTGTCTAAAGCTTCGAACAGTATCGATTCTTTGGTCAATCTCAGGGTGTCTCGAGACACTAATTCTTTCACTTCGGTGGAGCTCAACTGTTGGAAGTATTCCTGGCAGAAAACCGTGTCCGAGTCCGAGTCGATCACGTCCAGACAAGCGAGAAGGAGTCGCGTACAGACTGCGGCTGAAATTTCAACGAGGTTTTAGTTATCGAGGTTCTAATCCTGGAGGAAGGAGAAACGGTGTTCGGTAGATGTTAGAATCGGTTAAATGCTATCCGTTGCATGGGCCAACTTTTCTCATCTTACCGGACAACTTGAGAATTTACTAACATTTTTGAGAATTTTCTGAAATTATGTTTCGCGGATAGTAAATTAGTGTTTTGCGCGATATCTTTTAGGATAAATTGGCGTTTGTGGAATTTTGTAAGATAAGTTGATTGCAAGGAGTGGCAATAGCGGTAGTGTTTGTTTTGTGGGTGTGATAGGTCGTTTGTGTTTTAGTAATGTGACTTCATAGTTAATTCAATTAGTGGCAGTAATGCCACTAATGTGGTGGTGGTCATATTACTAATGCTCGTTTAGCGATATACTCGATGGCATTGAAAGCTTTATCGCGTGGAACCATTCTACGAAAGATTTTTCGCCTCTTTAAAGATTCTTAACATACGTGTTACGGTTAACAAACTATTAAGAAATATGACGAATTTCAGCGTTAAAAGCTGATGGTTTAATTTGTTGCTCCAGTCATTTAAACGATTATTAACGTAGAATAACGAATAGAATGATAAATTACCGGCTAAAGCGTTGTTTTACAATCGTAGAAATTTCCATACGATTCGAAATTGAAAATTTAAAGATCGCCTAAATTTTTATCGCGTTACGCCGATTGTTATCTTCACTATGCAATTTCACTTTGTAATTTTTATCACGCGATTCAAACGTGTTGTTCAAGGGATATTAATTAAGGGCTGTCCAAATTCTAAGAAGGCAATTTAATGACAATACCTATTTCAGCGGCGTCATCACCTGGAGCCGGAGGAGCTGTAGGTGAGTTCGATGGCCAGTTGGGATTCCAGCTTACGTGGTTCGCGTAATGAGCAAGGCCTTCGTAGATCTCAAGCACGGAAATCGGGGTTAGGCTCCTTTCGAGAAACTCAACGATCAATCGTACTAATCCTGGACAAAGATACTGATGAGCCGCATGAAGGGTTGATTTAGCCATAGTGACAGTATGAAAATTGATCGTCTCGTCGAGAAGGTATCTGCATAAAGATGAACGTACTTCGAGTTGGTGTGAAAGAAAACAGTTGCCTGAAGATTTGTATCGTTGAATTACAAATTTTAACCATATCTTTCAGCCGTGTTTGTTCAAATTTATACCATCTCTTCCTTTTCTGTCCAATAAGAATTTTTTAAATATTAAAGTCCCTCCAAACTGCCCTAATCTGTAATTACTCGTTACCACTGTTAGGCGAGACATTATTTTGTCAAATACCTTTCGCTTAGATTTGGGCTAATTTAGATCTGACGAGTTCTAAGAGAATTTTTTCCCATATTTACATCTACAACATCTTTTTCTCGGACGTCGAAGCGTGACCATTCTTTGTTTGCAACAGATTATCAATGGGAATGTAATTAAAATAAGAATCCAAAAGTAAGCGATGGTACCAAGTATCGTCAATGTGTACAGAGATGTTGCCATAATGGTATCGCGACTCTTTCTAAAAATACTCGATTCTCTAATAAACAGGATTTTTACTTTCACTTATCAAAGAGAAGGAAGAAGTTAGACGACGAGAGATATTATTTATCAAATTTTTCTTACTACGTGTCTATGATTTTGATTAAAACGTCGTACAAGTTATCCTTCTTTCAACCATGTTTTTATAATGATTGATTTCTGTGAAAGATTACCACTTTTGTATTCAGCCCCTCCTTCTCTCTCTCTCTCTCTCTCTCTCATCGTAAGTTACATAAAATAACTATGGTATGAAAGAAACGATATAAAGTTTCGTTATCTACTCCCACGTGTGTTTCTTCTTTTATCGCGTTTATAAAGTCACGAAGAATTTCAAAGGAAACAAAAAAAAAAAAAAAAGAAAAAATGGAATTTCCAAATTTATCGAATACAGCTAATGCTTGTTCAAACTCCAGTGTATATCATGTAATATTATTTCGCCTAAATTCAGACGCGCTTGTCCTCGCTGGATCTATTCTTTCTCTTTATCGAGCAGCCAGAAAATATTGGTTCGACTACGGTGTAGTCGAACCAATCGTATCTCCACAAACTTCCGATATTAATATAACTATCGGCATCTTAATCGATGTTGCGTTTACCTGAGTAAATGATCGAAAGCCCTTTTGTCCACGTGTTGTAATCTCAACACAGGTGGAGGATCGCTTGGTGCAGGCGCTAAAGGACCGAGGAGCATAGCACGGAAACATTCCGACTTCTCGGCAAGTCGTTGCCTTCCTACGCAGTAGATCCACGTGTCTCCGGGTCGACCAACCTAAATACAATATGCACATAGAGTACCAGACATAAAAAAAAAAAAAAAAAAGAAATGGAAAAACCTTTTCTCGTTGTGTTTCAGGATCGCGTGAACCAATAAAGATTTCGTAAATGAGAGGAATGAATTTAGGAGATACACGATAAGCAGAGAGCGGATATTTATGCAAATTCATATTTTTACGAATAGAATGTAAAAGATGAAACCTGGATAGAAATTTATTCGTAAACTAAATATCATAATATTTCATAATACTTCATGATATCATAATATTTATTACATTTCCCACAAACGCATAAAAATCCGCGGTTCAGCGATAAGCGTTCGATTTTTCTGACCAGATTTTTGCTGCTTGTTATAGTTTTCTTTACAGTGTTTCTTATCTTTCAGATACGATAAATTTTTTATTTAGGAATTGCGAAATTTCTGTGCTCAAGTCTCATATTCGCTTCTCCATTCAAATTAGGGAACGAGAAGATTTAGCAGAAATCGTGATTCTTTAAATCTTTCAAATTATGGTGCAAGGTTGTAACGTATATGATTCAATGGAAGTGCGATGCAAATAATAAAATTCTCTGATACGAGGAAAATGAATGAAATTTATGATGAATGAAAGAGTTTAGGTGTTTTCAAACGTTAAAACAGGTTATTACACACGCATACAGACATTATACGCTTATGAAATTTTTAGATAAGAACTTCCGTACAATTTTAACATAAACAAAATCCTTTAGATAAAGATACAATACTTATGCCACGCGTAATCTGTTTCTCGAATGTAATATAATTTCTAAAAAGGAATAGCAAATCCAACCTTAAACAAGCTATAACGTTATAGAAATCATTTAGCGCAGTAATTATCGAATCAACTTCTTCGATATCCTTTTTTTTTTTATTGATCAACAAACATCAACGGATAGTATCGTACAAGCGCAAACAAAGTGTCTTCTTTTCTGTTTAAATACGATATAAGGAAAAGCATTGCAGTTTATGTAATTCAAGTCAAAGCGTCGGTTGACAGACGATTAAAAAAGTAGATCGATAAAATGTTGATAGAAGGATACGTAAGCGTAGAAAATGTGAATACACGCTATTCATACACCATTTCAATACACACAATTCATGAAATCGTGAAAGCTACGGAGAACATTTTCATTGTATTCATTTTTTTTTCTTCTTTTTTTTTTTATATCTTTTACCTCAAGAATCACCATGTTACGAATTGAGGATTCCGTCGATCCGTTTTCCTCGGTTCCGATAAGAGGAACTTGAGCCATGTCTTCCGTCGAGTTTCGAAGGATCGTAAGTTCTTTCAACGAGTCCCACGCGATTACGGGTAGGATTATGATCCTGGAGTAGATCCTTCGAGTTCGTACACCCTCCTGAATCTTTTGTCGTGTCCTTTCAGACTCGGTGCGAGCGCATCGTGAGCTGTCGTCTGCAACAAAACACACAAGAAACTCGATACTCCAGGGGTCAGGTTGCAAAACCTGAATTAAAATTTCTAATTTCCTTGTTTTGAAATATTTGAAAGTATAGCAGGGAATTACGTTGCGAAGATTATATCGGTAGTAAAGTACAATTGGTCTTTAGATGTTCTTTTAATACAATCGAAGCTATGATTTTGTTCGACTAATTTTTATTCTTTGTTAGGAAAATGTTGCGTAACATTTTTTAAACTCGTACGGCATTGTTCTTCAAAGTAGTAATTTTTTAATTGTTTTCCAACATAAAACACGTGTTATAGAATTTATGTACATTAATCATCGCGTTCTTTTAGTTTTTACTTTACAGATACTTTATTCGAGACTGTAGGAAAATTTCATCATTAAATTTATTATTTATCCTTTGCCGGTTTGGGTCAACGTTTTTTTACGCCGCGTTATAAAATATTGCGTGGTACGGTTAAATATCACAAAACTAGATATCAAACAGTTTGAGTTTATACGCGATATTGTTTCTTTAACTATCGGAAATACGAACAATCTTCGTTTGTTTATTATTACCGCCTATTGTTTACACGTTTCAAGACGCGTGACTACGAAGTGTATATTTAAACGATAATAATTAGAGTACAATTCCAACTTAAATTCGTACACGTAAGTAACATTTTGCAATAGCAAACCTTCGCATGGAAATTTCGAAATTTTACGGATTTCCAAGCTTCTTTTTTCTTTCTTTATTTTATACAATTCAGAATGCAAAAGCTACAATTTTTTAAAGGTGTAATCAAACAATGCGCGATAAGCTTGTGTCGCAATGATACGTAACCAGAAACAGGTAATAGCTATATTTATTTCTATATCTTCAATGAATCATTTATTCGAATATTACATATTTGGCGAGCCAGAGCAAGAATCAGTGAGCCCTATTTTTATTTTTTTCTCCACGCTTTTATCGAGCAATTTAACGATGTTTCGCTATGTAGACACGAAAAAACGCACTATCTAAACTGTACAAGAGTTTGACAACGTTCACCGCATTTTACCTTTGATTACCTCTTGATTCTTTTTCACTGAGATAATGAGAAATGCTTATATTCTTGGTTGAAACAGCGAGGAAGAAAATTATATTCTACGACTTATACAAATGAAAAATCAAATCCTCAACGACGATCGAGTCGTTTTCATATTGCACGTTTTTCAAAATGAGAGTTGGCAAAGTACAAAAAGAAGGATATGTAAGATTTGTTACACTTTAAGTAAAGCAAAGTTACATTATGCTAGAGTTTAGTAAACTGTTGCAAAACATTTCTTTACGTTACACGAAATTATTTCTTTAGGCGCGATATTTTGCCTCAAAGTCCTGTTCTTCTCACAGTAGTGCAACGGCAAACAAATTCATGAACTGATAACGTTTTTACTGTACTTTACTTTAAATTTCTACCGTACGAGATTCGTGCCGTTAAACTTCTCTGTAACAGACATTGTACCAATTGGCTTAGCGACAGAATTTCTTAATATTAGTTCATTACGATTTAGCATTGTTCGAAAGAAACGCGAAAACTAAGTTAAGTAACTTTTCGCGATAGTAAAGATACGTTTACGATGTTAGCTTTCTACGCATCTATTGGCCGCTATTCTTGTATTTTAGTTCTTCGTCAAAGGAAACGTTGCTTAGGAACAATCGGCGCCTATTTATTGACGTAACAAGCATAGAACTTTGAATGATCGAGTAGTAATGCAAAGATAAAAATTCTACGTTACATTCGTTAAACGACCGTCAGAAAAATGTGCATCTTACCATCGTTGTATACGACTGTCATGTCGATGACGCGCTTCACAAAGTTGTTCACTTTTGTTAGGTTCGGTTTTTAATGTAAGAATGTAAGAAGCAAGAAGACTTAAAAAATATCAACACTCGACATGTTCTTCACTTTTTACTTTCTGAAGTTATATTATCCTCTACCGTTCGCCTTATAACTTTGCTAATATAGAATTTATCGTCCGACGTAAGAATAAAAGCAAAACTCTTGTCCAAGTATTTAAACAACGAGAATCGTTGAATAAAAAATATTACTTTCACGATGCCATTTATCCACTTTATATTGCTTTCGTATTTAAACGATTCTCCGGAAAATGTACACGCTGTATGAAATTCTTACTTTTCGCTGTTTTTACTCTCCGATCCACTAATCATCTATTATCACCGTGTTATGCCATCGAAAGCGAAAGAAATTTAATTAATTAACGCAACGAGTCTCTGAAACTTCGAAAATCCTGTACCTTCGCGATAAAAACAATATTCGCTTACGGATTCACGTTTTCACGCATCTCCACACAAGGATCTAACAAACAAACTGTACTCGCAGGAACTTCACTGTCGTACTTTTATCTTTTAAGTTAAGATCTGTTTCCTTTTTCTACCGACGAATCGATTCGATCGGAACACAGCGGACACGGCAACCCTTTCAGAGCGAACAACCTCGCTCGACTGACAGATCGATTGGACTCGTGCGGCTGCAATGAATGAGTCAGTCTCCGGGGCGATTCGTTTTAAAATGCAAATGTATGCGGTTACGTTTTATCGACTGTAACGACGATTACTTATAAACAATGGATAAAAGTTTCAGGCACCGTGGGATGTCTCGAGCCTGTGACACTGTCCTATCGATACGTCGAACAGAGTGCCGGCACATTTTCGAATAACCGGATGGATGGGGGGAAGGAAAGCCGATCGGTTTGTTTCGTACGGTCGAAAAGAATGTTACTGCTACTATGGACATTTTATTTGACTCGCGAGGTAACTGAACTACGAATTTTTATGCGTTTAGAGGAAATGTGGAAGTACAGAAACGCATAGATATGCGCATAATATGTAAAAACTGTACGTAGCATTCAAAGTATAGTGTTTGTAATATTCAATGGATGAAATCAATTTCTGTTCAGATTCGGTTTGTTCTATGAAGCTTGTTAAATTTACGAATTTGCGTGAAAAGTGACTGACAACAAGCCGAACAGATTCGAACTTTTAATTGTTTCTCCGTGGCACCAAAGATACGATACCGAAGGTACAGGTCAGCGTAGTTTTTATCGATAGAAATGATGTATACATAAATATGTAAATATTTTTTTATAATTATTTGTATATTGCGATAACTATTTTTATAATTATTGTATCGCACGAAACGAATTTATTACGTTTCTAGCAAATATTGTGGGCGCATAATGAGCCATTCTTAAAAATTGTAACATTTGAAATAAAAAATCAGTTTTATATCTTTACCAAATACAAATACATCTTATCTTTTGTTAATATGATTTGATAAGTATTATACACTTGTGTAACGTTAGTTTGGGTTGATCACGCTGTATAAATTTCTCGTGAATTATTTTTCGTGAGTTAGTAGTTACGATTAGCTAAGATACTATCACTGATAGAAAGTATCTCGTGAGCAGACTCGTGGAATGTATTTTTATTATGTCTTAAAGAAAGACTTTATCGATACTTCGAAGCATTGAAAACTGCTTTGATCAGCAATTTTATTGTTTGATGCGTAGAGCATCGTTTTATACTGTACTTACGTTGTCATAGAACTCACAAGTTATAAATTTACAAATTTACTTACAAATTATAATTAAAAATTATTTACCGTCTAAGGTTTACATTGTTCAGAGCATAACGTCTATCTGCAATTATCGATTAAAACGTAAAAAAGTGATTTCGTCAACGATATCAATTTTCATGTAATAGAATTTGCAACTAGCAAAAGTGCTGGACGAAATATTTATGATATAACAGTGAAACGTTTGGTTTAAAAAGTAACGCGTTCATATTATTTCAGTATTATAGTATTTTCAGTAGGAAACATTTCCATGTTATTTCTTATCGCTTTCCTTTTATATATTTCGTTAAAAAGGAAAGAATAACACAGTGTTGCCGAAAATACAATCGGATCATTGTCCAATTTTGACGTGGTCGGACGTCTCGTTCTACTTTTATGTTCCATTCCGTTTCATTCATGCTCCTCCTTTTTTTTTTTTTTCTTTTCTTTTGTTGTATGTCGAACAAAACATAATTGACAGAAATCTTGAGGCGGTGTTAATATAGTTTTGCATTTGAAAGGGATAATTAGCACGCGTTAATCGATTGCAATTCCCGAGAGACGTGCACGAGCAATTTCTTTTCGAAGGCCGGGACCAAGGTTACACCATAGTTATACAAGTAGAATGAAACTTGGAAGACGATACTATTTATTTACGAAATGATTTTTATTTTTATTCTAATAAAATACTATTTTGGTTAATTGTAATCAGAATTATTAAATATAATCGATAAGTCAGAGTGATGTTGATATTTGTATTTATTTTTCTTGTTAATTCGCAAAGGAAAGAAAGAATTTTTATCAAGAATAGAATGTAGGAATTGACATTTCGATTGCAATTAAAAGGTAGTCAGCTTCGTCGAGTATTCAAGAAAATTACCATTCTCCGTGTCTTTAAAAAAATTTTTTGATCGTTTCAATGTCATTGTCACGTAAATTTTTCTTCCTAATGATCGTAACGATGAAAAATAAAGAGGCTTGAGACACGACAGATTCACGAAGAATTCGGATGGTGTGCGAACGCTCGTAAAATTCATCGTTGCTTGTGAATCACGGTTTCGTTAAAATTAGAGCTAGCAGAGGCAAGAACCCAGAGGGACGTTGGCCACCGGGGTCAAATAATTTTAGTAAAAATCTGTCTTGCCTCAAAAATATCGTTCACACGGCGGCAAGCCTAACCTTGAGAATCTGGGCGCCAATGAACCCTTAAATTACTCATGCTAATCTTAATTCGAGAGTATAAACACACAGATACGATAGCGTGTTTCTTTTTGAATTAAAACAAAACTATGTTACTTCTTTCTAAAATAAATGAATTATGTTGCTAAAAATTTCATTATTATTTTGTCTTCTTTTTGTAATTTAAAATACATGCGAAGAAATAATTTATTTACTTGTTTACTCGATATAAATTACATAGAATGATATATTTATATATTAGACGCGTTTATTAATTAAAAAGAAAAAAGAACGATTCTAAAAAGATTTTAAAGAATGGGAGAAGAAAAAAGTATGTGTACGGATTGGATAGAAATTACTTGTATCAAATTATGTATACACGTTTCGCTGTACACGTGGTGAATTTGTTCAATAAAATTTTGCGCAACAACGATGTTGAATTTAACACGATCCGTGTGTAAACGGATAATTAAGCTAAACGAGCTCCAACGCGACCTTTTAATTCAATTGAGATTAATTTCTTTGTTTCATACGCGTCTATATTTCCATAAGATACACGAATGTAGTGCAAAATTAGTTGCGTTGAAAATAACGTGGCAAAATTATATAAAATGGACATTTTGTTTTTCGATTCTCACTTACATTACTTATATAGTACCTATATGAAATATCAAAAAAAAAAAAAAAATATATATATATAGTATTTTATAATTATAATTTTTATAAGTTATAAGCTCGTGTATGATTTGATATACCAAGTAAATAATATAATAATAATAGTTATAATTACTACGAAAGTTGGAAAACTTTCCAAGCGTAAAACGTTCATTTTCTGTAGTTATACTTTTTTATAATTGTAACTTTATGAATATATGTAATATATGCGATACGTTATAATTCCTATAAAGTATAAATTCTAACCGTTTCAAACTATGCGTCAGATGATATAGTATTGAGTAAGTATTAGAGACGGGTGTAAAAAAAAAATCTCAGTTCATGTTTCTAATCCGATGCACGTATTAATTTCTCACGGTTACATTAACTAGATTCACGCATGTCGATCAGCATATATCGCGAATAATAATGAGTGCTGCCTATGTTTTCAAAGACGTAATCCATTTTTATACCGGCCGTATCACCTTCTGTCACTATCGATTCCAGCACTTCATTGATGTTGACTCGTCGATAATATAATTATTTGCGATATTATGCGCTCGTGCATTAATCGATCGTATCTTTTAATTCGCGTTAGTTTTGACCAAAGAACAAACGAATCGAACGTTAGAAAGGGACTATTGTGAACTATATAAAAATTACGTTTAATTTATTCTAATATATGTGCTTAATATATTTTATGAGATTAAACAATTGTATATTTTATATGTATATTATATGTATATTATATGTATATTATTATATGTATATTATTTTATGATTTATATGCGTTTCATAACTTTTCCATTTATTTTACCTAGTAATATACAAAAAAAAAAAAAAATAAAATTTATTTGGGATTAAAAGCTTTTAAATATGGTATTCGACATCTTCTATTAGAAAGAGACTGTCCAAGATAAACGTACATAGTTTCAATAATCGTTAAATTTATTTTGATAATATTGTTTATACATCTACCGTTGTAGTATCGTCACTTGAATGATCGGTCAATAATAGATATAATAGTCAATAATAGCGACTGGTATTATTTGCTCAATTAATAACAAATGTAAATTGATCACTTCTCATAATGAAACGAATAATTGAACTACTTAAGTTGAAGATATAGAAGGAAGCAGCTTCTAAAATACTTGATAATTCTTGATAATAACATTAATTTCATGAAGTAATTCTAAATAATAAATTTCTTAAGTATACAAAAATATTTTGAAAGGTTGACTCGTTCAATAAATCTTTATGTCAACGTAAGGAAACAATTTCTCTTATTGTTAATATCTCTTTCTCATGAAATACACATCTTTTTCTTCTTAGATACCAGCGAAAAAGGAAGAACAATGAAACCTGAAATTCATGCTGGATAATTATGAATCTGAAGACAAAAAGTGGACCCGTAAGTATAATTAATGTGGTGTTTTACAAGAAATATTTCGACATTTCTCCTCGTAGGCGTATGCAACTAATGTGGCCTCGAAGTCTGCGGTGTACAATATACATATTGTCTCTCGTTATTACGTGTCCTATACTCTCGTCGAGCAACCTATCACAGTAAATGACAAAAAGTAGTGCGAGAATTTGTATGATAAAAACATACGTTGCAACATCTCGTATGGCGAACAGAATGGCAGAAAAAATGGTAAAAAGTAAATAGAACAATTGGACTCTCAAAGGAGAAAACATGCTCGCGATTATTATTTGGAGGCAAAAGTTGCTGATTCTATGATTTTTGCCAAAAAAGGCTCGTTCCTTACTTCATAAATTTTTTAGAAGCACCATGACCTAACAAAGGAAGTATCGTATGATGTTTAGTCATATGAAATCAAAAGTTTGTATCTACGTATCACTGATAAGAAGAAATATGTAATGGACGCGACAATATTGAAGAACAATTCGTAAAATATAATATAATAAACATTTTTCATCCATAAAATTTCTTGTATGCAAAAAGTCGTATTACACGAGTCCGATATCGACTGAATAAGAGACATACGTCATGTTATAAAAATTAACATATTTTCTTCTTTATAATGCAACAAAATATAATTTTGAATGGAATATCCATGAGCTTTTACTATTTCTAACAAATTATTTCTTGTTACATAAAATATGTGAAACTTATAAAAAAGGTAGCATTAAATATTAAAAATGAATGCTACAATACTCATAAATATTGTATATTGCATTTTTTATTCCAAGTAGATTTAGCGAATAGAGATATTAAAAAGGGGGAGTTGGACTTGATGTTGGATCTTGATTTCAAATCTTTGCCGCTTGTTTACTTTTCCTCTGCTATCTCGTTCCGTCAATGACCATTCAGTTACAAAGAGAAAAAGAAGCATGTCGTTACACGCAATATTTATAGCTACAATTGCCACACTTTCCTTGAATTCTGGCCTGGTTTTCAGATCAAAAGATCGTTCGATAAACCTTTTTCGTTTTATTCGCGTTTCGCTAATCAGAATATCAAGCGTTTTGTAAAAACTTTATTTTTAAAATGGAATTCGATTTTACCCTCGTTAAAATTTACACATCAATATTCACACAGATATCGATGTTGTAGGAAAAATGTGAATTTTGTTTCAAACATAATTTCCAATTAAATATCTTCTTATTATTTATTTATAATATCTTTTACTTATTTTCATCGAATAATATCATCGGTAACCTTGCGTTACAATGTAATTCTTCGTTTCGTTACGTTTCTAATGTTTGGCAGAAAGTAAGAATAGAAAAATAACGATGACAGTACATAGCGGCACATATTTACATATTTACAGAGAAAATTAGCGACAACGAACGATAAATCCGACGAAGAGTAGTTAGAGTAATAGTCTATTTACTTATGTAACATCATGTGCAACAATAAGAGGTGAATCTTCGATATTATCTTGAAATTTATCGTAATAAGCAGCAGAATGAGATGAAATAATCTTTCAGTGATGTAATGTTATCGAAGAATTTGTTGTATCCATTGAAATTGACGTGTTATTCTTGTTTAATGTTATCGTAGATTGAAAAAATACAATTTCGATCTAAACATTACCGATGTTTAGAAGAGATAGAAAATAATACAAGAAAGATTAATACACTATCTATAATGAGATATTTTTTGAGCTTAAAGAAAGAAGAATTGCAATGAAATAGTAATGACGTTAATAATAGATACCGATATTAATAGCAACACTAGGAACGAAAGATATCAGAAGAAAATGTTTTGCATTGATTAAGATGGTTTTTCTAAATTAATTCCATATTTTCGATAAAACAGTTGCATGGAATATCGAGTAAGTTCGAGATATAAAGTAATAAGACATAAATTTGGATTTCTGTTTAGAAAAGGTGCTTCTTTACTAAAAAAAAAAAAAAAACAACAAAGCATCCAGAAACGAAACTTTTATTAAAGGCTAATGAAATGAAACGTGGGAATTTTCGATATATAATCGTTTTAAGGAGGAGAATACGTCGACTTTGTTATTCACAATTGAATCAATTAAATCAGAAGCACTCGAAGGGCTTTAATTGATTTTCGCCCGCATATAATTCCCTTTCCTTACGTTCAGAGGCAATCTATGACCCACATAACACGCTGCAGAAATTAACAAATACATTCTAATTTTTTTACTAATCGTCGTCAACTCCTACTACTATTCAATCCTAATATCGATAATTATTACACGACAAAGACGCGTCGTGTTTGTAACAAAGCTTAAATAAAAATTTCTATACGTATAACGTTGCCATACTTTTGCATCTGACACGGTGTTACTGACTGACAATCGTATCTTCTATCTCTAATAAACCTAAGTTCGCCAGGAAAAATAAAACGATCCTTACTGCTGTTTAATTTTTCGCCAGACACCATGCGAGAACATTATACGTCTTTTCGCTTATTAAAACGAGAGCGTGTTTTAGATATAAGAATTTGCAGATCGCAGCAGGATTAAGAAAAAAAAAAAATTGTAAAGTTAAGGGGTCAATATTTTTCTTTTACGTGTAATGAAAGAAAAACGTCGTGTCAGATTACAGAACGTTAAAAAGAACTCGAAGGGGGGGGGGGGGAACTTAACGACAGGTATTTAGTTCTAGAAACGTAATTCTCGCCGAAGAGTGGGACCAAATGATAAAAATTCCAAGCTGTTCATTAGTTCCGGACGTTCCAGTGTATCAACGCGAAAAAGCGGAACCTAACAATGAATTATACTATGATCTCGAGTGTCACGTAGCTTTCGGGATCACCTTTTTGCCTGTGCTCATTCGTCATGCTCTACTAGCGTCGATGGTAAAAGCTGAACGCGACGACAGTATCGCGCGAAAGCGAAAAATGTAGGTAAGAAACGAAGAAAAGGATGGATGGGAAAAACGGCGCGGCGGATCGAAATAAGAACGTGCGAGTGGTGGACTCGTAGAGCCTTGAAACCATAATCAACGTCTCGTACGTAGAATGGTTTTCGTCGAGACTTGGGGATCGCGCCTTAGTTATACACGCGTCACTTCCTTTTCTTAAGGTGAAGGAAGAAACGGAAGTTTGTACGTGGTATCCGTCATTCATGCACGTACGAATTTATTTGTTACGGATAGCTTGCGCATACGTACGCAGATTGGTATACTTTTATAAAAATATTTAAACGGGACCTGCGTAGATTTGACTCGATTCAAATATTTTGATTCAACTGTGAATATATTACGTATTTGAATATTTTTGAATACTTTTGCATATTATGTTCGTTCGTTTAAATTGTCCGTAAACGTATAAAAATTCATAGCCGTAATTCTGAAAAATACGTTTCATGCTACTGTAACTTAGGATAAGGATGGCAAAGTAAGGAAATTGCAAGTGTTTCGAGTATGAATTAATCTTTTGGTGCAATTGATAATGAACGTAAAAGACAATGATATGTTTTCACGTGACATTTTAATTGTTATATGTGAGCTATTGTCGTTTGTATTAGTTTATTTACTTTAGTAGAAATGTCATTTTGTACACTCTTTCTGGGAAACGTAATATTTTAGATGCTTAGATTACTTTGTTTGTTTACTGGAAAAAAGTGTTCAAATTTGAACAATTTTTATTTATATTTCTGTATGAGTCTTTTTTTAGAAGCAGAAGAAAAAAGCGCAAGATTATCAAAAGAAATTTGACAAGTAAATTTTACAAATTACAAGTCATCTGATTGTCCTAATAAAATTTCTCAAACGACAAATGACTAAATAAACTTCCACTAGTTTTTGTATAAAATATATTGTTTATAACACCGTCGCTTTTTTTATATTTTCCAGTTACATACTCGGTCACTATGTCTTCTGGGCAACTTGTGCTCAACAAATTTTCTAATCTAATCGAATTTATTCTAATCTAATTTCAAAGAAATTAATTTCTTTCTTAATAGTATATATATATATACATATATATATATATATATATATATATATATATGTATGCATTTCATTTGTTGAAACAACATTATTAAGTAATCGATACAACTTGATTTACATCGTATGAACAGCGTGAAATGTGGTTACATACACGAGAAATTATAATTTTAATTATACGTTACAGAAAACAACGCAGGAGAAATTTTCTGATTGCATTGTAGTTATTTTCTTGTACCCAACTCGCGTCGTACTGCTCGAAGAAGAATATGTAACATATTATTGGATTCTTTCGAAACAATAGACTAGCATTAGCTGTTAAAGAAGAATGTGAAGAGGGTAAGAGCGTAACGAGAGTATAATTATCTATACGAGAGCGGAATTATCTGTTTCGCATTTCCTCCACCGTATTGACGATGACCAAAGTCTAAACTGGTCGAAGATAGTCGATAACGAGAGAAAGTCAATGACACATAGACTTTTGTTGATCCTTTAGGTGCAAAGCGAAGAAAATTCATATTGACAGAATTCTAAATTTAACGAAAGCAGACAATTGGACAACAACGTGCGAGACATTTTCGAGCAAAGAAGATAATGGAACGAGACTTTGAATATAAACGAAAGAAAGGAAACTAATAAATTATATTATCCTTTGTATAATATATCTTCAAAAGCATCGTATAAAGCGAGTAAATATTATTCGATGGGAATATCGAACACAGAGTAAATATTACCCTTTGCAGAGCGAAAAGTTTTATCGTACGATCGACTGGCAATTTCAACAAACTCTTTTCAACAAATACTTCTATGATTCCAACTACATTTCCATTTAAAAATGTTTTTTATTCCATTATTCAATTTAAAAAATTGAATTTATTACTCTTTGTAACATTAAGTTCTCTATGTTACATTAAGTTCTCGTCCGTTACTCGTTGAAGTCACAACAATATTGCGATACCTTGTGATTACTACTAGACGTGAATATTTCTGATTTATTCATACTTTATTCCTATAATAATATGCGCTTTCCTTATCGCGCATTTCGTATATCGTTTTTCTGTTAGAATTCTTTGATGATTCTAGATTTCAAGTCTTTTTTCTTTATTTTTCTAAGTGATAATTGTTATATACTCTGTTTTGTACTTCTATAATAAATATAGACTGCGAAACGTAATCAACGCTTTCAGCGAGATATGATCGTACTCTTTTCTATCTTTACCTACAGAAGATATTGACATTGCCTGACCGGAAAAAGATTGGAACACAGTGTGCTTAAGATAAATTTTATAATTACAGAGATTATACATATCTTTACGAGGATATTAAATATCTTTGGGCATTTAGAATATAAATACAAAATATAATACAAGGATAACGTGAAAACGAAATCAAATAATAATTTCCACGTTATCTAATTATACAACCTTGGATTAAATACAGATTAACTATAAACATACAACAGATATTTGACTCAGACATTAAGATACAGAACATATGAAGTTGGAAGTTATCGTTCTGTACAGATATAAATGAACTACCGCGTATGAATTAGAGATTCACGAAGGAAACGTGCTCTAGTAATTAAATGAAGAATTCGTCTCACGACGATAAGTAGCGTACTTTGATAAATACCATAAAGTGGTACATTCAAGAAACGATAAAAGCTGTACATTCATGACATCGTTGAAAACACGTGTGAATTGAATCGTCGTATGAGAAGACCGGGGGCTTACAATAGCAAAATGTGCGAGAACCACTTGTTAGTAGGATTGCAGTGTATCGGCAAAACCTTGAAGAAACCATGCCTTTTTCTAAGGTTCCTAATATCGGATTAAACGAACCAGGATATTCAGTACCTGACGGAACAATGTCTTTTTTGTTCCCTGACTTACGGAAGACTTATACGCTTGTTACAGTTAGGTGTATAATTATATTTCCACAAAAGGACAGAGTTATTATTCAATTTATACATTCCGCTATCGTAAAATTGTTACGAACTGTTGACGTGATGCTGTTTCGTTATTATTATCTCTTTGATATCTGTTACGGTTAATGTTTCACAGCTATGATTAAGAAAGTTGATTTATAACAAAAGTGTGCTAAAAGTTATTTACATTAGATTTGTATATATAGGAAGATATTAGCGATAGTAATGATGGTAAAATCAAGTACTCTAACGTTTCTAGAAAACGTTAGATATCATTGTCTTTAATATTCATTTTATATTGGAATTCCCAAAATATAATATAGGATTGTAAGCCATAATGTATAAATTATATCAAGTATTCAAATCGTTATTCAAGAACATGAAATATTCAAACATTCAATTTTTGTCCCCAAGTTACTTTACAGACTATAAGTTATTCAGAAAATAATTTATAAATCAGGCATAAATTGCTAACATAGATTAGAATTAAATATCTTCGATAAAACGATAAAAGATCAAATAGACATTTATCAACGTTTGAACAAAATTTAAAGGAAATTATAATATTTTTTTCCTTAATTTCTTCATACTTTGTCTATACAAAATTTGTTGCCACAATTATTATCGTAAATATTGCAACACGCGGTATTACAAAGTGCAAAACATATTCTCTATACCGTGTAACACCTCCATAATCTTTATTTAGACGTTGCATATATAAATTTATTACATAATTATTATATAATTCTCCTGAAAACAAAACGAACTCTCTTCAACCCTGACTTAATTGCTATAATTTCTTGGACGAAGCTCCATCCTCACCTCTTCCATTCGTTTCTTTGTCCGATTGTTTATTTCTAAATCCAAATAATCGCATGTTTATCGGATCAGCATCGATTCTCTTCACGTTATTCCTGCAGAACGCGAACATAAGGGAAGCGATCCATTCGCTGGCAATCCACAGCACAACACACGCGAAACAGTCGAAAAGTTCCGATGTCATCAAATGGCGACACGATAACGGTCCATATATCATAAATAACTCGCGACACGTAGTTTAAATTTGACCCCAACGAGAAAATGCCTGAGAAATATTTTTCAAACCTTCAGCTGCAATTAAAATTAATCATACATATATCTGAAAATGGAGATGGAAAAAAGTCTTCCTTTTCATGTTTCTCAAAGACAAGGTTCAATTATTAATAGTCAACTTCCGTCGAAGTCTTTACTAAACTCATTTATTTAACTTGCATACATAAACAATTATTTTGTTCATGCATGACTGCCCAAAATTTGTATTAGTGGTTCTTTATGTACCAAGAAGTCTCGAATATGAAAAATATTTATGTAATATGGCAAATAGAGGACACTATATTTAATCTTAATTATCAGTTTTTGTTAAATTATACTACTAACTTCGATTGTTTAATTTAGACGTATAAACGTTTTGTCTTTATTCATCCATAATTGCCCAAAATTTGCAATTGACGTTTCTTTGTGTACCAGAAACTTTTAAATATAAGATAGGCGTGGAAAAACAAACAGAGATAGTCTATATTTAACTCTTAATTACCCCTCTTTGTTAAATTCTTCGCTAAATACCATTTATTTCATTTCCGTGTATAAATATTTCTTCCTTGTTGATATACAATATCACGTGTAACTATCGAAACTGTGATTAAAGATTCTTTATCGCAAACTCCGAAACACAAAACAGATTTATGAATTTAACGATACACTTAACAAAATATCAGGTAATTTTACTAAATTCCCACCATAGAACGTTTACAACTGATAAATACATAACTGACAATTAAAGATCGACAACATAGCGTACCACAACACTGCTATCTTATGACAATAACAACGATATCTCACAGTTTATCAAGCACAAGTTCCAACTTCAGTCAAAGAATTAAATACGAAATAGCTACAATCCACTGATTTCTATGTAGAGCAAGAAATATATCAGACTTTTTCTTCGGAACAATAAAGCTATCAAACTTTTTTCGAAAATAGGGGAAATATTGAACTCTGTAACTGTCAAAGAGTAAACGATTAGTAGCACCGATACTAGCGTCGCTATTAAAGCACGTGTCGCGCGAAAGACACTCGAAAAATGAACCGACTGGCAGTAAGTCGATGCGCTTTTGTGGTTTCAAAAGCGACCACCAGCATCCTGTCTACAAGAAATCACGTGATTAATCTTTTGTACACGAACATGGTGGTATTGGTGGTAGTGTGTCATATACGCGTGACGTACCGTTGCACGAGGTGAAAATGGAATAAACCTTACTGACCGATAGACTTTTTTTTCCTGTCGTTCGATCATCAAAAGACGAAGCATATTAACTAGAATTCTGGAAAAAGTCGCGCCACGTAATAGGAAAGAGAGAGATCGAGAAGGAAGTTAACGAGAAGTTGAAGAGAGACAGAAAGTGGAAGAAACCCAGTTCCGAAAGGAAGTTCTTGTACTATTATTCATAAAAGTGGTTGAGAAATAGGGGAAGTTTCATTCTAGTGGAAATATTTTACTGAATTTAATTCTAGGAAAAAACGGATTTCTCTATGCATTTGACATACAATGTAAAATAT
The DNA here is from genome assembly GCA_014737395.1 of Bombus waltoni. Lineage (NCBI taxonomy): Eukaryota > Metazoa > Arthropoda > Insecta > Hymenoptera > Apidae > Bombus > Bombus waltoni. Next base: position 7,545,443 of record JACXII010000051.1, on the reverse strand, counting down.
ATTACATATAAGTGATTATAATTAAAGTAATAAATGAAAAGAAATAGATATACGATTATGTTTCCCTCTAAATATAGGTTAATATAGAAGAGTCTGTTTGTAGCAAAGAAAATGGAGGTACAGTCTAAATATAATTCATAATTATCGTGTTTCGTCAAGTTTCTTTGGTCAAGTTGCAAACACGAAGAATATGAAACTTGTCATTTCGGTAATTGTTTGATAATTGAAAATAGGAAATATTCGAATATTAAAACGATTTGTTATATATAATGTACACTACAGCTTATAAATATTAGGACACTCGATGTAAATGAAATATTCCTCGCACCTTTTATTTTCCAGTCTATTTTATTACAAATTTGTGATTTCTCTTGCATCGCATGCCCTTTATAGTATAAAATGTTAAACGAAGTAAAATTTGCTAGAATTTTCTAACGGAAAAATGTTTGAAAGAAAAATTCAATGTTCTTTCGATTTTTCTTTCGCGAATAAAGTTACGATTTATATTTCAGTATGTACGAGTTATAATCTCTTAAGGAAGGAAATATTGATAGTGAACAATAAATCTGATAACTGATACATTGTATTATTTTAGTATTAAAAATGCATCGTATTATCTATCTATGACGATAAAGCGATGAGGTCACGAACAATTACATCTGTTTCCATGGAAAACTAATAAATATTACTGTTCAAACATTTGCAAGGTGTCATATGACAGCTGCAATTAGCTATATATTTGATGGCTGGCGTGACCTCGTTATCTATATGCGTTATAAACGATGATTAAACAATTTCTAGTGACATAGAAAATAATGATATATCTAATGGTACTCGCCTCTAAATGTCTTAAAATTTTTTAAATACCATTTATATTCGGTCGAAAGATCGTAAAAACATCTTTTACTTAGAAGGGAATGGTTTCTATACTAATTAAAAATAAAATGAGAATAAGCGTTTCTTTTATAAACTCTTAAATTTCTCAAATTTCATTAAATGGAATTTCGGTCAACTTGCAGAAAAGCTACCACATAATCTAATTGGACATTTCCCAACTTTTTTATCGACATGTATAAACAACATGCGACTTTAAATAAGGATAATAGCAACAACCATAATGGGAGAAGATAGTAATCAAGATCTGATGGTTAAAAGGAAAAAGAAGAAAACGAAGAGATAAAAACATAATCGTTTATAGAAACACGTTGTACTTTTGATATAAATTGCTTATCAAGATATCTGGATGTAACTTGAAAATGACGATTATTATCATACCATATTTGATATTTCGAGCTTACATTCGAAGCAGATTTTGTAATACAACCTAATTAATACATTCGCATTGTTTGAACGTTAGTAGACACGACATCTCCAGCTTATATCACTATGAAACCTCAATGATGCGAGAACATAAACAGTTTGCAATTTATCGACGTTAAACGTGCCACAGAAACGCACACGTATTGATGAGTAACGCAACATTGCTGAAAACCAGATTACGTGGCAACGAACTGATGTAAATTAAATCGTCGCATCAAGCACGAACTCGCAACATTAGTTATATCCTCGCTCGACGAAACCGTGTTTCCAGTAAGATGACAAGGAGTAGGATTACACAACTGTTCCGACTATTATGATACATTTGAAGCGACCTTGATACTAATATGCAATTCGTTTAAAATATCCTATTTCACCAATACGAACGCAGAAGATTGTACAACAGACGAATAACTGCCAGTAACGATTGGTTGATCGTAAACTGGGAAAACACGCTATTAATACTATTAACATTAACATACTATTAACACTATTAAGACACCTATATAGATAACAATAATCTGAGCTAATAATCTAAAATTATTGTTGCAAAGTATATGTTGTATTGTTGTAAAGAATTCGAGTTTTATTGGCAACAAAAGGTGTTTAGTCACCTTCATGTACAGCAGAACTCTGTTTACATGTATGAACCTGTCGGGGGACAAATATAACACATTTCGTTCAGTTAATGGAAGTTTATGTTCGCATAAGAGGATTCCATGAAACATTCGCTGTTAAATACATAATAATATTGTAAACTTGTATCAGAAACTTGTATCAACTACAGAGCACGAGAGCGTGTCATATAACGCGTGCTCCTACTGTTTATATCTTGTAGTTAGTAGCTCAAGTTGAAATTCAGATAATCAGACACTATTACAATTTCGTTTATACAAATGGAGTTCCCATAAACGAAGTTCCACCGTACATACATTTTGCTCGATAAGATATACTGATAACAATGATCTAAAGTAGCTAAAAATTATAATTAATGGTTATCTCGCGAGAGTTTGGAATACTCGATAAAAGAAAAGGGGCGGGTGAAGGTATAATAGCGAGGCCGGGAATGCAAATGTATTTAACGCGATCAATGTAATCGCATCTAAGCAGATTCGTTTCGTTCTCGACGTCGGGCACACCGCTGTCTAACATTTTCACAATCTGATGTCAATGAGTCATAAGACAAAATTGCACGTGATGCGGCGGGAAAATACTGCTCGTTTGCGAACGTGTTGGTCTATTGCTCGAACCTATCTTCCAAATGATCGACTTTTTCACATGTAACACACACCTGGTAATTTCACGTTTTTACCTGAGAACAGCGCGCCTAACACGCGTAAACCGCGAAGCGACGCGATCGTTGTCGTTGTTCTCGCTACACCTGCCGAGTCGCACACGCATCGCGTGCGAAAGCCGCTTTGCTTCGAGGAAAGCGAGTCTCGATCGATGGAATTCAAGTGTAACGAGAACTCTCGTTTACTTTTCGCCATTTCACGCTTGAGTTTCGTTTACGACGTTTGCTCGCTTATCCGATGTCGTTTTAATTCACGAAACAACTATAGTATCAAAGGAAATTATGCTAATCCTATCGTGGGTGAAATTCCAGATACTACACAGTGTTTTAAATTTCAGACACGAACAAAGAAAAATGTAATTTCTATTATCATTCAATTTCACTTCTCTAAGTAGAATGTGTCATATATGCGTGTACTATGTCGAACAAATTGTCTAAATCGTTACTAAATACGTGTACGATAATGTATACATTACTATATTACTATATTTATGGTATTACTATACCATATATGATCATCGTATAGGATCATGTACGTATGGCAATTATTTAATGTATTTAACGTATTACTACACCATACGGAGAAATATCCCTGTAATCCCGATGGTCAGATAAATCAGCCGATTAGAATATCATTGAAAATGTTAGAAGCCTGATCACGTCACCATTTTACGTACTCATTTTTCTTCGCTGTACTGCTCTATTTGACAATGAAAATTTAGGATATTTAACAAAGTAACAAAGTAAAACAAAGTTGCATACGGAGTATGTTAAACAGGATATTTTGATGTAACAGAGGCACAGGAAAGAATACGAATTATTGATATACAGCTAGCTGTAGAACCGCGTAGTAATTAATAAACTTTGTTATTAGAATTGCCTCGATTTTATTCGCACGATAACTTTACTTGTCACGCTTAGATTGAATTCTGCACGATTCGTGCGAACCCTTTGCCTGTGATTGATTGCCGTTGTTGGCTTTATTTGGGACTTGGGGTGCTTTAATACTAACTGTGAATTGAAATCATTGGGTTATAGGCTACTACGACAACGAAGTTTTCCATTCAAAGTATCGATCTTCTTAACCCCTGTTGATTAAGTATTTTTTACCCTTTCTCGTGAATACTAGAAGCCCTCGAAGTCTTAGACTCGGTTTTTTTTTTTTCTTAACATTCTAATTTCACTTTATAATCTACACAAGCCAGGTTTCTTAATACGGAAAGAAATGTCGATTTATTGACAATAATGTTTAAAATGTTTATCTTTAAAAGTCTCGGACTCGTTCTTTTCCAGCGTTGCATATGTGTACTTCCTTTTGAAAACTACAAAAATCAGAATTCTTAATGGTTTAATAAATCAATGTCCGTTCATTCTCGGTTGTATTTCAAAAAATCTTAAGGAGCATGATTGTTTCCCATCGAAATAAAAGTTAAAGGAATATTGAATTTTCATTCGAAATCTCCGAGGCAACCTCTTTAAAGTTCACCGTTGCTACCATCGCGTGATCAATACTCTCTGCTTGGTGTACAGTTTGCCACGGAGGTCTACATTCTCTGCCAATCCCTCACCCTCAGCCGGAGAAGGAGGAAAAGAGGGTGTACGCTCCGGTGCGCAAAATCCGCCACTGATACACCACAGTAACGATTTTATCGCTTTCGAGATATGTCTCTTCGTCATTTTCCAAAATTCTGATCCGTTGCTCCCTATGATCGACGGATAGAAACAAATTTCCTCAATGTACGTTCGTTAATAATTACGTTAGAATTGATCGTTAATCGTTATTTCAATATTAACGTTTATTATAGCGTTCGTAGCCAATCGTATGACTCGATAATCGCATAAAAGATAAATTTGTTTCAATCCACGCGTTACGAACAGATTACGGACGGTCGTGTAAATGTATAGTTTCATAAACGTAATTATAGGAACGAAACCTAAACAAATCTTTATGTTCTCCAACGTGAAACGTTTGAGTACTTTCGCGTACTATTCGTAATCCATGTATTTTCGTACATCAAAGTTTTTCGTAAACGCATAAACATCCGTAATCGAATTATAAATAAATGATCTGCGTGTTATTTAAACGCTGAGTTGTTTCGAAGGGAATATTAAAAAGTTCAAGAATAAGTATCGCGATATTCATCCATGAGATATATATATATATATATATATATTATTTATAACATTATATTTTATAACGTAACTTTTATTTAACGAGTTTAATCTTCTTTTGTATTGCAGAGGGACGAACTCTAATCGTTTGAAAAATATGAAATAAAACATATTGATATCTAAGTATTTATAACTTGCCGTTTCTGGTTCTTGCAATCAATTCGAGTAGTTAGGCAAACATTGAGTACTTTAAGTGGCACACGCCTACAGTGATCAGACAACTGTTCGTAAAAATTATACCTTGTAATTATACCGTCATCGTAGGGGAACGGCCGGGTTATATTTTCCGATAGACTATCGATTACCACAGATAGAAATCGATGACAAAAAATAGAACAATTTATAACTTGTAAAATTTAAAGATACGAAAAAATATAAAGTACCTTTTAAATTTATCAAAAATAACATATAGTTTGTAAACTAATAAAATCAAATTTGTTTAACATTTTTCTGGAAACCTGCCATAATTTTACGTTATAACTATTTCGTTGATTAATTTAATTCTTAAAAAGTATTTTGATATTAAATATTAACTTTCTTCAAATGTTTCTAACATTAAATATTAATTCTTTGAAAGCGATAACACAAACCCTTCAGGTATTCAAATCTTTTCCTACCTAAGGAATTCCATTTTGATACAACTGTTCTGTGAATGGAATTTTAGACACAAGAAGCTACTGTGTTTCCATACCATTTCCTCCGTATTTGAAAACATGTATCGATTATTCCCGTGATTCTAAGTAATCGCATTCGGTATATCTTGTTTCTTTTGCGTCATCAATCTTACGAATCCGTGACTTAACCCGCAAAAGAGGAATTCAAGCTCAAATAATAATGTGTGCTTTCATGCATACTTACAGAACCGTAAAAGTTACGTTATGTTTCGTTTACTAGGAATTATTTACAATTGTTAATCTACCAAAAATGTTAGAAAATCCTGATATTATATTGAGAGTAGTATATTATTATTCAAAATTACACGAAAGATTCTCTACAAAAATAATTCGACTTATTGATTCACCTGGTTCGTATAATTTCGATTCATAGAAATTTATTAAAAAAAAGAAAAAAGGAAGAAAAATTTTTTAACGACAGTTCGATCGTATCTCACATTGTTAATTAAGTTCGTTCAACATTTGTACGTATTTACTAGTAAATTTATAGCCTCCGTACCGCCTCGCAAAGAACTTGTTTAACGAGTGTCCCAAATACAGAAAGTAAACCTGTGGAAGCGCAGCAATTTGCTGTGCTAATCTTCGGAAGTAACGTCTAGCCCAAAAGAAAACATCGTGGATGCGATTAAAATAATCGGAAGAACAATTATCGACGATTAAATCGTGCTTGGTAATAATTGCGAGACGAGTTTAGACGATAATTTCGCGGAAATCAAATGTTCATTCTCGCGACCAGATATTTTCATTCTCGCTGTTCGTGTAAAAAATTGCAATTTACATCGGTATTATTTTGAGTCGCGTCGTTGATTGAAAACCGAAAAGTACGCTGTTTACCAGCCCTTTTAAGAACTATAGCAAGCTTAAAACAGTAACTAGATTTGGATCAGGTTTGGGTTAGGTTTCCTTCGGTGTTTGTGGATATATTAGAAAGCTCTACTAGTTTCATAATCGTAACTACAATTACGTGCAAAGATCGAGGTCAAAGTTTTAACCAAAATTAATATTAGATCGCAAACATCTGTTTTATACAAAACGATTTACGAAAAATTACAAATAGATAGGTTCAATGATAAAACGATCACGGATAGATCAATAATTTCCATGGAATAAGAAAAGAAACGTTAATATAAAGCCTTCCTAATTCATTTCCCGCGTAATTTAACTTCATGCTACTTCACTCGCTATCACAGACCTATCTAATATTTTTATCACGGACCTCGACTGTCGCAGGCACGTTGCATCAATATTCTACGAACTCTGTAAAAGTTGTTGTCTAAAGTAAATTCAGTTTATTTGGATAAGCGTATCGATATTTATCTGCCGATCACGTGCCATTCGAAAGGACACTGGAATCGGTTCGCTTTTGCGATTAACGCTCCACCTCATGCACAATGACTACAGGAGATCGTTAATCTACCATAACAATCGCACGTGACGCACTAGAGATTCATTTTTATGAAAACATTCGTTTGCTCGTTCGCATCAACGACTATTTCTCAAGAAGAATCAATGAAAAACGGCAATGGCCACTTAAAGGTTTGCTCGACAAACAAAAGAAGGACGACACTGAACACGTTTCACAATTAATTACCTTGTTGTGTGAACAGCAACTGCGATACGCACACGCCCTTATCGGTACAAATGCCAGCGGGAAGAATATTTCTTGCAAGCACAGACGAAGAACATGCACCTTCGATTGCGTCTTGAAAATCACGCGCTTCAAATTCCCATTCCTCTTTCCCGCGTTTCTAGTCGATCTGTCTCTCATCCACTGACTCTAAATCATATCGACCGAGTTGTCTACATCGAAACGTACGTTTCTCTTTTACCGGAGATAATGTTCCTCGGGAGAAAGAAAAATGAAACTGTGAACACCGTCGCGGATTTTAAAGGGTTCGTTCGCTCATGACGACTGATTCGACGAAGACGAGAAGCGACGACTAAGAGCTGGATGCGCACCTTCGAGTTTTCAGGCAGATGGATCGTTCGATGCGCTGCAAGCTCGTTTTTTTTCGTGGTGCGAACATAACACCGTACGTCTTGGCCGATGACCAAGCCTGCAATGAACATATAATTCGCACGGAGGAACCGATGCCCCGGCCACCAGACGTATCATTGGCTATACATAGCACGCGTCGCGACGCGCAGACGCCGGGCATCTCTGCCCTTTTGCTATAGTTCGATAAACAATTTCACTGTTTCGTATTCGCCGACTTTCCGATGGAAAAATGCGAAAAAGAAGAAGTATTAATGCGAGGGGACGAATCGCTGTATGATTAGGAAGCAACGAGTGAGTTTAATCGGGAAAGATTTGCCATTGCGTCAACGAACAGGTTTTCTTTCTCTTGTTTAAGCCTTTCGAGATTCGTTGGCCAACGTATGTCAACTTTTCATCTTGACGAAAATAATGTAATCTAAGGTAGCTTTGTTTCTACAGAATTGCTAGATTATTATACACGTTTCTTATTAACAACGTAGTAATGTAAAGGCGAGTATTATTTTGTGGAAACTAATTCTGTTTACGAGTATTATATTATCGTATACGAATTAGTTTGAGTTTTTCTTCTTTGAAGCAAATAAATATAATTAGGGAAAATACGAATTGGGCATATTCGAAAACGCGAAACACTCGAGTACATCGCTTTAATACAGTGTGGTAAATTTTCTAAATTTTCAATTTATAGAGAGTATACGATCATGAGTTATAAATTTATCAAACAATATGATATAAATTTATGTGTGAAACTACAGTGCTGTTTTCCTTTACTCGTCGTTGCAAATGCACAAAGTTTTGAGGATTAAGAAATTAAACATTCCTTAGGTTCTCCCTGTCTCCTTTTGTTTTATAAAAATATATCGTACGCATATTCAATATGTATTTGTTATTTGGAATATAAAAATTCTTATTCTTCCCTCGATCCAAGTTTTTCGATCAACTCAATTCGAAATAAATTAATTAGAAACGGTTTAACCGCTTCTCAGTATGAAATAAAACAATGAATTTCGTTTTCGTTTACTATTTCGATTAGGTAACGTACTAATAACAGAATATGTACAACGCACTCGAGGAAACTAGAACAAAGGACAAGAATAAAGAAAGAACAATTATATACGATTATTTCAAACGATATAATTATACCTCTTAACTTCAAGTAAAATATTTTGCAGAGAATTCCTTTCCTACAAAAATTTAAGGAAGAATTTCAATACGAATTTTACAAAAAAAAAAAATTCAAGTAACAAACATCGGACTAATGATATTTCTCTGTCTAAAAAAAAAAAAAAAAAAAATTGTTTTTGGTAAACGTATGTCATACCGTTTCGAAGAATAAATTCCAATTAGTTCTAGAGTTAAAGTCGTTAATAAATCTTTCTATATAATTAGTTCAGAATTTAAAAAAAAAATCAATGATCGATTTTAAATAAGTAAATATTAGAGTTAACGAGTGAAATCAATGGGAAAAGAAGTTCCCCTTTTCTTTTTCGAGGTGTTAATGACCCAGATAAGTGCCAGTGACTTCGAAGATGTAGAACTCGTGGAAATAGAATTCCTAGCGTTGGCTCAATGTTGTTGGCCTAATATTTTTCAAACAACGCGAGGGATAAGGGAACCTGACGCGTAGCGAGTTCTTTCGAATTCCATTGAGCAAACGATAGGTCGACAGCAACGATTAGATTAGTGTTCTCATCGGTATAAATCAATTGTTCTGCCAAAAATGGGGCTAAAATTTGCGTTGAATCGACTCCTCGAGTTGTTGGCCTTCAACCTTGCGCCAATGCATCTACGATTAGTGTCAATGCACCTTTGTCAATGGGACGTAGAACGCTTATCGTAAAAAGGTACACACATACCTGTATGTATACCAATAACTACTTTCAGCTTCGTTGAAAAAGTTTCGTAATTTCGTATTTATCGATTTGTTTGGATAAATAAACTTTTACTTTGACAATTATATAACACAGTAAGTTGAAATTTAAATGTGAATTTTTTTCTTTTGGCGACATCATATCGTAGCGAAATCATATTGTTTGCGAAAGTAGACTTGAATTGATTCTAAAACTAAAATTATTAGTTAACCTTTACATCGATAAATATTCATAAGTTTGAAATAATTCTTTCACGTACATTTCATATGATTTCGGAGAAAAGAAATGAAAATTATACCGATTGTTTAAAAAACTACTGTCAGGCTACAGACGTCTGTACAGATTCTTATTTTCAGAAACACAACAAGTAAAAGAAACAAGCAAGAACCTTGACACTCGTTAAATACTCTAACGAGTACTATACTTTAAACATCGCATTATTTTTTGTATTTTGCATATTTAAAGTTCTCATAAATGCTTAAACATCCGATCTAGTCGTTATTAATGTCTATATGTACGTAAAAAATTGTTTGATTTCCACATATATCTCATTTAATTCTAAAGAAACGAAATTATTTATTAGGCTTCTTTAAAACGTTGCTGTATCTTTCGCGTCCTCTTTTTGTTTCTTTTTTCTTCGTTTAGTATTATATCTCTTATTATATAATATGTATAGAATGTACTATGTGACATCGGTAGAAACAGATGGTTTGAGACTCTGAACAAATCGCGAGTCGAGAACAGTGAGAGGGATGAAGGAAATCGAGATACGAATACTTGCATGTAAGGAAATTAATTGACAAGGACAGCAACTTGTCGGACTTCCTTATGATTCATTCTGTGCATTGCGTACGTAGTTTAGAAACCTAACAATTTCCCACGGAAGTCTACGTTGAAATCTTGCTTCCTGTTTTCCTACGATTTAGTGGCCTGCTTAAATATGTTACAAATAAGTAACAATTTGCGAATGATGGAAAAATTACTCATTGAGTTCTATCATTAAAAGATTGCATTTGTAACGTCATTTATACATTGCAATTTTTATAGTTAATAATGAATTTGTATACACTAATAATCGAGATAATATATAGAATAACAGTACTGCAATATTGTACATAAATAACAGTACATAAATATGATTGTGTAAGTTATCCTTAATTTGTGTGCTTTAAGCGAATAAACTATTATGCGTGTTAGATTCCAAATAGAATTAAAATTAAAATTAGAATTAAAAGAAACACGAAGAACGCTCCCTTAGTCAATAACAGCCTCTACCTTTGATATCGTCGTTTGAACACAATTCAGGACGCAATTGCCTGTTACGTAATTATCATTGCTTCTCCTTGCACTGAGAATAATTTGAAAGAAGTGGTATAAGGATATTATCGGTGTGATTATGATAAATGAGACTAGAATCCTACGAATTGGATTATACATACGTATGCTTCATTTTGAAAATTGCTCTTTTGTCAAATCGAAGTGTATTAAAATGTTATATACAAATATCGTCACATTTATTGTTAAAAAGTGTTCGTTTCGAAAGAGTAAAGCAAAACAACGTCACAGTGACTGACTCGTGTTCCAACTATCGCAACAGTGATACAATTTCTTAAAAGTCTCGTTAAATTAACTTTAACTTGTCTAATATTTTTAAATCTTTTTTCACACTCTGGATACTAAGCTATGCAAACGAGGAGTTGCCTGATAAAAATTGTTTGTTTCTTGCAAACGTGTATCGCAAAGATGAGAAAGAAGTATTGATCGAAGAATATGGGGACGTGTCTGGCAGAATTAGGTCAAGGTACAAGATCCGGGGTTTAAAAGTTGTCCAGGGTCGATAGCATCCGCAGCGAAACGGAAGGCAGAAATAGTTGACCAGAACGTCACGTAGGGATCCCCTAAGCTTTTAACCTTAATACGACGTTCTAAGTAAATTCGAGGGATCAAAAGTGCAGCAGCCTATCCTAAATTATATCGAATGACAGCGATACGAAATAGAGTAAAATGAATAAACAACAATCTATCTGTAATTGCAACGGAATACGTTCAAATATATTCAGGTTGTTCAAAATTAAAAGAAAGAACTCGAAGTCCCTTGAGACAGATTTTTCTTTTAAGAATGTACGCCTTGATGTAAGAATACGGACAATGATGCGCTTAAATTTTAGAAAATAAATTGAGTGTAATTTTCGACGTAAGTGGCGCGGTTCCACTTGCAATGCGATCGTAAGTTCCAATAGGTCTGAGAAAAATGATAAAAATTATGAAAATTATGTATTGTCCCGTTACTTTCTAAATTCGAAAGAATTAAATTGTAAATGATATGGAGAAAATTTGCTATCGCTTCCTCGTTTTCTATGAGATTATGATACGAAGACATGCGAAAGTAGGTATAAGAAAATACGAAAGATACGTAGAAAAGCTAGTTTGTCGAAAGTTTATCGTCGATTGTGCTTTCATCCTCGTTTATCGTCAAATCATAGGAAAGCTATAGAAAGCTATACATATAGCTAAACATAGCTATACATATAGAAAAGCTATTAGCAGAAGTCTGTCATTAAATATATTCATACTTTTATTGACTTTTCTGTTGTCTTCGTGACACTGTATGACCGAAGAAATACAATGGAAGATAAACGAAGAAGAAAACACATACTTCTCGACATTGCGTCATTTACAGAAGAAGCAAACGCTTGTCTTCGTGTTGTTCAGAACTTTGTTCGATGAATAAGGCATCATAGGCACGAATAAGTAAATTTATACCTCGGCATAAGAGAAATGAGAAAAATTTACGTCGTTAAAATAAATCTGAAACTATAAAACGTAGCATTCTATTTTTATATTATCTTCGCTCGTTTACCATTTAATAACGTATCGAATATTTTCATAAGTTTCGAACATGAAATGTCTTCATGGAAGAAATTTCTGAAAAAAAACAGCATATTTCTTTTTTTTAATTTATTCTATAATCTGTGAATTTTGTGCTAGTTTTTATGTTGTTTTCGGTACATTTGGAGATTATTTATCAATTCTCTGCAAGACATCTCGACTGGCAAGCATATGAAATTTGTTCCTGAACATAATTCTTGTAACTTTCCTTTTTTCTTTTTTTTCTTTGCGTTCAAGGCCAATTTGACTGAACTGTACGCTATGCCAAAGTATCTTATACTACGCAAATGCATAGAATAACGGACAAGGAATGACGAAGGCGTATGCCTCGTCGACGTGGCAACGAGCCCCTTGCATTTTTGTAGCAGAGTCATTTCTTTCCGCGACGACGAACGCACTGTATAATTGAATTCTAAGGTTGGCTGAACGTTTTAAAATAACGCCAATACAGTTAAAGTTTTGTTGCGTAATCGAGATACAGATATTTTCAAAACGTGTTTCTTGCGGTTATTTAATAGATTATTTTTATACTAACGTTCAATTTAAAATTTATAAATTTTCTCACAAAGGGAACATCATACGTCAAAGAAACGAAAATAAGTCTATTTTCCCGATCTATTTCTTATTTTATAGTTTCAACGCGTCGTATTATTACGATATTTTGCTAAACGAGTTTTCGTTAGTAAATAATAATATCCTGCAATACGATCCGATGATCTCGTGTCTTAATATATTGTAACGCGAGCCATCGATTGTAAATCCCAATATTTTGCAATATAAGCTTACAGTTTAAAAACCTGATGTTTTGCAACGCGAGATGATTCGTATTTATATTTGGCGATAAAGAGCTCACTGGTCTCACGCTTCCTAAGTAGTGAAGCATTGAGAAGAGTCAGACGCGCGGACACGATCGTAAACACAAAACACGGCATAATAATTAGTAGCCTATCTGTACGTTAAAGGTATTGATATTTTTGTAAATATTATTTCGTAAATAATATTTGAAATCGTGCTGTTCCATAAATATATTATCGTTATTATTGGCAAACATTTTGAAAGCTCTGTCATATTTTTGGGGAAGTTATAAATTTTTTGGGGATGTAATAAAATAAAATTAAATTAAATTACTCGAAATATAAAATAAATAAGTATTAGTGGATTTGTCTCGTATTGTATGATTCAGAGTTTGGTTTAAATTAAACGATATATGTATATAACATTATTTTTATGTACGTATAATATCGTATGAAAAATCTTGATTTACGTTATCCTGTTGAAGTCAATGTTTCAGAATCGTAAGAAATAAGACGTATTTTTTCATACATATATCGGAGTTATTAATTAACAAACACAATAACCGAAAAATGTTCTTAAAGTGTAATAAGAATAATGGCTCTTCGAATTCAATAATCGATCACTCTTTAATATTAATATAAGCGCATTTAGAAAACTGATATACTAATTATTGATAAGTCAAAACATTCATTTGGTTAATATTCCTTTACTAAGAATGATATTGCAACATGTTTGGTACTAACAATAAGTATTTTACGCAGACTCACATTTTTATAAACGCGATTAAAGGAACGGAACTTAAGTTTATTCGCCTGTATATATTCTAATGAATATTATAAATTATAAAATAATATACCCACATGTCCTACTCAATATTATAATACTGTTTACCTTTATAATACACGTTTCTGCATATTATATGCTTTCTGTACACGTTTCCACAATTAAATTTGCCACAAATCCACGAATATTTACTAATTAATAATAAAATGCATTTTCCAATCTCTCAGTAGATTCGCTTATGTATATGTACCTATATTGTTAAAAATTTGAAAATCGTTTACTTTTATTAATACAACTAATCTGATAATTCTATTCAAAAGAAACTACATATATTTTATATATCTACCACATTTTTACTTAAACTCAGTTATTCAGGGTTCACTTGTAAAAATTTCAGTTCCACGCATATGTCATACAACGCACAGTTTTGGGCACAATTTCGTTTTACTTTCATCGAAGAATTTCGACTGAAATAATTTTCCTTTTTCAGAACGTCCCGAATCAAATCAACTTGTAAATATTTATATGTTGATAACTCATGTAAATTGTTGATGAAGATAAATCACGTGAATCATTACTGTTACAAGTCCAACATTTTCACGATATACGGATAATGTATTCTTTTCGATAATGCATTTTTTTTAGCTGAAAATCGACGCTCCAGCTATTATTGACGGTGATCAACCACGCAAAAAAGGACCAAATAAATTGTTGTAGAAACGTGTTCTTTTTTTGCAGCAACGTCCTTGTAGACATTATATATTTAAGATGATTTGTCATACATACTAATGTACAGCTCGTCTTTCATCAAGTATATGCGTATGCTCGATATAAATTATGAAAACGAGTTATAATCAAAGAAGTTTCTGAGAAACGTAAAAGCGAAGTTAAGAAAATAAAAAAATGTTCAGGCACTAGAAAACATGTGTACATTTTATGTATAATACTGTATATAGGTTATAAAATGTATATAAATTGCAACGTGATAATATTAAAAATTATTTTAAGAAAGATAAAAGAGAAAAAAAATCGCCCAACGTGGGGCTCGAACCCACGACCCTGAGATTAAGAGTCTCATGCTCTACCGACTGAGCTAGCCGGGCTTGTTAATGCATTCTTTAAACAAATACATTTTTACAAGTAATTTAAAATATAATTTTTATAGAAATAAATCTATTAAATAAATATATAAAGCTTAATAATTTATGCATTAATATAAACGAATGAATACAAACGAATAGCAATATTACGAACATACGAGGTTCCTTTCTATAAAGCATGCATTTCTACTGTAAAATTATTTATTATTACTGATAAATATTGATTTTAAGCAAATCGTTATTTTATGTAAATCTAGATAATATTAAAACTAAACTTACAAAAAATATTTCCTATTCTCTGGTTGCATTTTCAATGATGTGCTAATTTACATATTTCTTTTGTTAATTTCCTACACTTTTCACAATGGTTACGAATTAATCTTTATGTTACAGAACTATAAGTTTTATCACTTTGAGTAGAACGATACAAATAATAAAGAAATTATACAAATGTGTACTGTTTTGTATAAACAACATTATGTATTATCATTTGATTGTTTAAATTACCGAAAAGAAATTTCTTTTAACGGATTTATTGAAGAAATTGAAATGTCGCCGAACTTCGTCACTTGGTGGCTCTGAGTGCATTTTCTACAACGGATGATCCGCGCGCAATGTGGTGAAGGTTGAGTGTGTCGTCAGTTTAAATTCAGAGAATAAACACGTGTTAATACGTAACCCTTATTGATTATTGTCTTTTTTATATGAATTATTGTTAGTATATAGTGTAAACAGTAAAGAAGATGTCGCGTCTCGTAAAGGAATCAGATGAAGAGATAGATGTGAAACCTGGTTTGTATTTTTCATTTTTTGGTTTCTATGCGCACGCGGTTCACTCAGTTGCTGAATCTAACGGTCGATTCGGAGATATATATTGTACTTTTATCAATTTAACAACGTAATATACAGTCTGTATGAATGTTATTTCAAGTCATCTGGGAGTAAATAATTTATATCTTACAAAATTTGATTGTATTACTATATTTTTCTTCATTTTCCCTTTAAAATATTAGCTCGCAGAACCCGTGCCAATATAGAGGTAATATCGGCTGATTCTCCACTTCGTCGTAGCTCTCGAATTAAGCCAAACGCTAAACAAAATGAATCTTCGCCCGAATCGCCTTTAAGCGACTCGAGCAACATTAGCAGTACACAAAGTTCTAGAATCACAAGGCAACGAGCGAGTGCTATGGACAGTTCTGCTATCAATGAAAATCGACGAACTTTACGTTCTAGAATAAGTTCTATATCCTCAGATATTAATGATATCCCAGAATCAGATGTTGGCACACCGATAAAGAAAGCTAGAAATAACGCTTCCAATGATAGTAATAAAACAAATACTCGAAAAAGGTATCTATAACGATTAGTGATTGATTTGTATGTATGAATTTTTGTTTTATGTTTGTTTTATATACGCTTATTGTGTAGTAAACGTTTTACAAGAGCCGGTTCAGAAGCAAAATCTCCACAACCAGTATCAAGACTTGTTAAACGTAATGTAAGAGCCAGTTCCGTAGGGCCTGAGGCTAATACGCCAAATAAACTTATAGAAAAGCAGCACAGTGAATTAATAAATACACCTATTAAGACAAGAAGACGAACTTCGGTGCTAATGTCAGAATCAGTTGTAGAAGAGAAAGAATATATGAAGTATCCTGTGGTGACATTAGATCGCACATTACCCGATCTTATTGAAACTAGAGAATCAGGTATATTATATTTTGAAAATATGTTTAAATTAAAAAAATTTTAATTATGTAATGATATTATACATATTGAATACATATACATATTGAATTTTAGGTACAGAAAATTCCCCTAAGACATCGTCAAAAAATGAATCATTGTCAACTTTGAAAAACAAACTCAATGCAAGTCGTAACAGTGTAAATGAAAAACATTCAGAAGATGATGGTAAGTTTAATTTATTGTTATACTTCAATATTCTATATTAATTGCAATCTATTGCAAAAATAGTTCAAAATTCAATAAAATTTTGTAACTAAAAAGTTCTATAATAACGTTTGTTAATGAAAACTAATATAAAGACTAACTGATATTTACATTTACGACAGTTAAGGGACCACACAACAATCCTGCAGAAAATGTTTCTTCAAATAATTTTGAAGATATTGAGAAGAATGTATTTACTGATAAGAAAATATCAGATAATGATAAAAGTATAGTAGAAAGTAGCGAAACATTGCCTGTAGATAATATAAATGAAGCAAAATCCTTAATAGATAATGAATCTAAAATACTTCCACAAAATAAAGATGAAAACACATTTATTGAAGATCTAAATAATCCAATGGGAAAACGTGATGGTCATAATAACAAAGAGAATCTTGCATCAAATATTGTTACTGACTTACAGGATATAAAGAATACAATTTCTAATACGCAACAAAGTCCGAAACATGTATCTATAAATAATTTGAATGTAAATGTGTCAACCGAAGAAAAATGCAAATATCCTTACATTGAAACAAGCGTATCACCCAAATGTCACCATTCTAAACAATCATTAGAAATGGCAAATGAAAATGTTTCAATGAAAGAAGTTAATACTGGTGTAATTAGTAATTTACCAACTGAAGGTCCGGATGTTTCAATGAGTGAGGAAGATAATTCTAATAATATGCAAAACTTAGTTGTAAGTACAAAAACAGAATCAGTCACTGGGAGTCCATATAGTGAAAGTTTAGATAAAAGTGGTCCTGCACAAGTAGTATCTACAAATGCAAGTTCAAACGATAATGTTGAAAGTATGGAGCTTGCAGAAAATGTAAATACAGTAGATTATAATAAATCTACAGAAATTGGTACTGAATTAGATGGAGAATCAAAGAAAGCTTATGTTCATGCAGGTAATGCAAATGTAAGCATAAAAATGGATGTTTCAAATATAAAGGAAAATATAAATGAAAATGAATTCGAACAAAATGATACAAATCAACGTACAACTGATGATCAGTATGACATAAAAAGTAAAAGTGATGACTTAAATATGTCAGAGAATGTGCATGAAAATGATGATATAAGTTGTATAAAGTTAATTTCTTCTCCTAAATTAAGTAACATAGATTCGTCAAATTCAGTGGATGTGAAATCAGTTTCAGATACTCAACCTTTAACTGTTTCAAAGTATGAGGATGTGCCTTGTTTAAAAAATATAAATGAAACGAATAATTTATCTCCTAATACAAGCAATTTGTTAAAATCCTCTGATGCTCATATGAGCCTAGAGGATTCTACATTAATTAGTATGAATGAAGCTAATGTAACTAATGTGATTAAAAGTAGTGACTCTTCCATTGTTACAGAGACTGCTGCTGAATTTGTTGAAGAAGCACCAGAAAGAGGAGAACAGTCAAAGAAAGTTTCTGTACTGGGTGATTCTACTGATCCTTTAAGATTGAAGAAACAATATCAAAACAAATTAGAATTGAATGAAAAACATACAAACACTAATCGAGTGACCTCTGAAGAATGTCAAGAAAATATGAAAGCTGATAATAATGATTCTGATACTAGTGTGTTACATGTATTTCAAGATATCTCAGCCAGTGAATGGAAAGAAAAGAATAATGATATGGATAAAAATTCTATACATTCAAAGACAACTGAAAATGAAAGTGAGGCCGAATGTGATCTTGTTTTAGTCGATAAAGAGGCATGGTTAGCCGCGGAAAATTTAAAAGTAAACAAGGAGAAAAAATCTTTTGATTATGATTCAGATGATACTGTCATATTAAAAGCACATTCAGATTCTATGAAAGCACAAAATGAAAATAGTTTAATAGAAATATCACAAGACGAATGTAAGTTAAATGATAGTAAAGATAAATCTTTCAGAGAAAAAAAGCGGAAGACCACGAAACAAAACGAAAATAAAAAAGAAGAAGAAAATGGAAATACAGTAGAAGATACAAAAGGTATTACAAAAGATGTAGAAATATCAACAAATGTTGGCGAAAATACGTCCATGACGAAAGATAGTAATAAACACTCTACTCCTAACAATAACATGTCCTTCCAAAAATCGTTAAGAAATAAGAGTTTATCTGAATCATATAAGACAACAGAAGGGGAAGAAAATTTATCATTAAATAAAAGTAAATTGTCTGAAGATGTCGCAAAAGGACAAAAATCTCTTAATAAATCAATGCAAGAGGCAAACAGACTTGAAGAATCTAAGGCAGCTGAAACTGTGAAAAAGCTGAAATCTTTAAATAAATCTAATTGTGATGAAAATATAGTTACATCTACTAAAAATAATGGGAAGAATCAGTCATTAAATACTTCAAAGGAAAAAATGAAACCACAACAGTTAGATGAAAATTCAGAAGAGTCTGACTATGATTTGAAAAACTTTAAAGTTAGTGAGAAGCAAGACAGTGCAAGAAAGAAAACATTGAATAGAAATTTTTCGACAATAGCAAACATGGGATCCGATTCTAATGAAACTCAAAGTTCTGATGATTCAAATAAAATGGAAATACCTACATTTTTATTTTGCGAAACAAGCGACAGTAACAGCGACAATGATAATGAATCTAATATCACTTTAGATTCTGATATCCAAAAAGAATATAATTTTTATGGTAAAGATATTGTGAAGTTTTCTGATGATGATGTACCAGGAGATGAATGTAGAGCATCAGAAACAGAATCATCAGACCCATATGATAATGGATCAGATCTTGCAGATTTTGTAGTTGATGATGATGAAGTTGAGGATGAAGAAGAAGATGAAAGTGAGGAGAATAAAGATGAGAATATTGAAAATGATAAACTACATAATGAGGAGGATGATACTAAAGAAGATCAGAAAGATGATGAAGAAGAAATGCAAGTTGAAGAAGGAATAGAACAAGAAGCAATTCAGGAAAAAGAACAACATGAAAATGCTAAAGAAAATATTGATGAAAAAAATGCAAATAAGGAGACAGATGCTTCTAATGAAGAAAAAAATAAATCAAGAAAATCTGGTGATTTAAGTATGTCTCAAACCATTAGGAGTGACAAGAAAAAGAAGAAGAAGAATCTTAAAACAGATACATCCCAGACAGAAGAAAATGAAAAAGGAGATAATTACACTGATTTATCTTTTGAAACAAAAAGAATGAAACAAAAGCGGAGCTCTAGAGAATTTACAGTTAAAAGTGTAGAACAGTCATTAAATGACTCCCAACTAACATTTGATACAAAAATATTAAAATTTAGTAAATCAATGGAATGTAGTACTCCGAAAATAAATGTGTGTAAACAAGAGAAACTTGATGTTAAAACTTGTGGTGCTGAAGAAAATGACTCTTTTGACGAGGAAGAAGACAAAGACTTGACATTAAAGGAAAAACAAAATGTAAAGAAATTAAGTAACATAAAAAGCAATGAAACTCTCATGCATAGAAGTCTTCCATCTGAATTAACTGACTTAGCAACAAAAACAAATCTCTCAAGGCCAATGTCATCTAAGGTACCAGAATTAAACAAATCAACATTAGTTTTGGGAAGTGAAACGCCTACAACGAAGTACTTAAGGCAATTGAAATTAAATGAAAGTGCACCAACGTTAGATACTAACTTCAAAAAGTTAAAAATTACTAGTAATAGTGAACAGAATGATCAAGATGAAGAAGAAAATGAAAATAATGATGAACAAAACACGAAAGCAGCACCAGGTGCAAATGATTCATTAAAGAAAAAGCTGCTTAAAGTAGCAGAGAACATATTAGAAAGTGATCGTCAAAAGAAACGTAAAAAACGAAAGCAACCAATAGTTGAAGAAATTACTAAATCTACTCAATCTGAAACTGATTTTCCAGAAAGTAATGATTCAAAAATAGTAAAGACAACTAAACAATTTGTTGCCACTAACAATGTTGACAATAATGACGAAACAGAAAAAGAAAATAAGAAAAGGAAGAAGAAGAAGAAGAAGAAGACAAATAATACCAATGTGCAAATGCTAGAAGGGGCAGGTGAGCAAGTTATTGAAATAAAATCAGAAAGTCAAAATAAAAAGATTTCTAACGAAATAAAGAAGAAGAAGAAAAGAGAGAAAAAAGTTCAAGACGTTCAAGACTTTCAAGACTTTCAAGATTTAACAAATGAGGAGATTAAAGTAGTAAAGAAAAAGAAGAAAAATGTTTCGGTTGTTTTACCAAGTGACAATATTCCAAATGAGCAACCGCTTAAGAAAAATCAGAAAAAGCAGAAATTACTAGCAAAAGACGCTGCTTTGCAAGATAAAAAAGTATTGCTTGAAAAGTTGTCTAAGAAAAAAGATGAATTATTGCTAGAAGATGATGCTTTGCAATATGAAGAAGTTCCACTTAAGAAGGTTCCTAAGAAAAAGCAGAAATTATCAAGCGATATTTCAGATCAGAGTGGAAACACTTCAGTTCAAAAATTATCAAAGAAAAAGCAAAAGCAATTATTAGAAGGTGTAAAGAAAGATAATGTAAAGTATACTGTAGCATCTAATAAAACACAAGAGTTTCACGATGCAGTATCAGATTCTGATGAGGGACCAGAAACGGTTACATTCTCTAAGGCTCGAGATGAAGCGTTAAAAGATTTAAAACGTACTGCTGATAGTATTAAAGCCGACAAAGAAGTGAAGAAAAGGAAACAAAAAGAACACAATGAAAAAATGCAAAAACAAAAAGAAGTTAAGATCAAGCAATTGAAATCCAAAAATGAGGTAACAGAATTTAGTGAAATGAAAATACAAGGAAAAGGTATTAAACGAATTCCTGATTACATTCTCCAAAAATTATCGGATGTTCCAAAATCATCAAAAAAGAGGAAATTGTCAGAAGAAAAATCTTCCCTATCTCCAATGTGCACTTTCAAACCTAAAAAGATGAAGAATATGTACATAGAAGATGATATTACTTTACCAAGCTGTACTGGAAATACAACTGAATTTAGTGTTGTTGATATTGAAACAATGAAAAAGAAAAAGAAAGCTCCTAAGGCAAGTTTGTTCCGAGAAAAAATGCTTGCTAGGAATCCACGACAACCTATTTCTGCTTACTTAACATATTTGAAAAAACAAAAGTCATTGGGTAAAGGAAAGCTTCATGATAAGCCGTACTAAACTTTTAATTAATATTTCACATTATATGATCTGTAGGCATTATAGAATAGTTTCAAATATTAGTTAATAAAATGATTTTTTTTTTTACAATGCAGTACAGATAAAAATGATTAATATATTGCTTACTATTTCCAAAATTATCTTAATAATACTGATTATTCTAATGCTTACATATTTACATTTTTATTGTAATTTCGAAAAATTGAAAGATAAATAACTAAAAGTCGTTTTACTTTTGGTTTTAATAATTGTGGTTATTTTCCATCTTGTAATTTATTGTTAGTATAAAATAATGTACCATATATTTTTTAATATAAAGTGCGATTGTATTTTAGTCTAAATCATATTTTTATTGGTAAAATGTCCAAGTATAAAGCATACGTAATTAACTTTGCTTACTTCATTATAGCCAATTCACTATATGGGAAATTAAGATGTAGTATAAAAATAAAACGATATTCGTTTTTGTTTGTAACTCCTAACTTTATCATGTTTATTCTTGTTATATTTTTCAAATAACCCCTATTCTATATATCACCTTCATAAAAACAAATTTTTAATATTTAAGATGAAAATAACTAAAATCAGTTTAATTAAATTTAACATTTTCTTTAATTTTATGTCCATTTCATAAATGCATGTGCTCTATCCAACAGAGCTTATACATACTGTAAAAACTTATTAAATTTACAAGGAATAAAAATGTTTATTAATAATACAATATTTGTACACTTCTATAAAATAATTATCGAATGGAAATTAGTCGTTACGAGACTTTGTTTTCTAGTTTTTCATACATTTCTTTACAATTCATATTACTAGAGAGGTACTTCTTTAATAATTTCCTTTTAAATTAGTATACAAATGATAAATTTTTCTATTTTTAAGCGCGTATTGTATAATCTTCAGGTATTTCTCTCTTCAGATTCAAAAAACAAGCACCATTTGCTGCATTATCTTCTCCCGCAAATATAACACATGCTAAACCATTTACTGCCATATGTTGCCATAATTTATGTACCCATTTATTTACAGTACGGAACGTCTTTTCTATTTTATCATTTTTTAATTTTTCTTGCTCTATCCTAACATGGCATAAAGTAAAGGCATGTTCCATGGCTATTTGTGTAGCTCGCAAGACGGCTTGTTTATTATTGTCTGTCACTACAAGACGTACCTGTAATAACAATAAAATTGTGATAATACGAATAGTAATTAATAATTCAAATAATCGATTCCTTAATAATTGAATTTATGGCCAAGGTACACACTTGATCGTTTTTATCGAAATTTTCATCATCCATAATGTTGATAGAAGAAGTTAAATACTTAGAATATTCGTTCATAACTTCTCCGTTACCCACAATGGCAGCAGTTTTTTTATCCTTCGTTACATGTTTGAAAATTGAGGTAGCATATTTCCGTATTTCAGTTTTTAATGATCGCTGATCATTTGTCCTTTTCTCTGGTTCCATCTTCAATATTTCCATATTGCAACGAC
Organism: Bombus waltoni; assembly: GCA_014737395.1. Classification (NCBI taxonomy): domain Eukaryota; kingdom Metazoa; phylum Arthropoda; class Insecta; order Hymenoptera; family Apidae; genus Bombus; species Bombus waltoni. Next base: position 7,521,937 of record JACXII010000051.1, on the reverse strand, counting down.
CAAGTAACACAGCATCTCCATAATCCACACTATTTGCTAATTTTAATTGTACTAATTTCATAGAAGCCTGCGAATCTTGAGTTGAACAATGACCAGAATTACTTTCTTGTATTCTTTCACCAAGAAACTCCCTCACTAAAATTTGCAATTTTGTCTTTCGATATCTGTAATTAAATATTTGCTCAGAAAAATTTTTGCGAGAATATAACTGTAATATAAAGAAAATAAGTTGTGAACCTGTCACCAGTAATATTGAAAATAACAGATGTATCAATAATGTATGGATGCATCATTTTTAATGTATGAAGATCAGAATTTAAACTTTGTCCTACTAGAATTGCATCCATGGGAAGTAACTTCCGTAATGTTTGTTGAACATCAGACAACGTAGTTGTGACACCTTCCAACATTTCTTTTGTTATACCACTGAATTGAGTAAGATAATCAGTGATACGATTACTTGGTTTTACCAGACTATCATAAATAACCTGTGACAAGAATTTAATAGAATTTGAATACCCTCCTCATAATAATTTTGAAATTGGACTTACATTCATAGTTTCATCCACGAGAGATATTCTCGTTAATTCCAATTCTCCAGTAGTTGTTTTACACATTTCACAGTCTAGACCAAACATTGGAGATCTTTCATTAGCTTCTACATAAACATCCTTTGTCATTATGTAATTTCCGTATCTAAACATAAAATATTTATTTATTTAATGTATAAATTTAATTATATAATTATATTATATTTCTATTATTGGTTCTAACTTTTTTGCTAGTTCACCCTTTAATGGGACAGGATAATTTTCTTCTACCATTTGACACAAAGATAGAAGTAATAGTGTACGGGAAAATTTATCAGTCCTTGGGAGGTCATATTTTGTTTTAAACTTTTCCGTATTTATTGATGGATCTCTATGCATTGGGAAAACAGTTCGTAATAATTTTATTACATCGCCGTTACTTTGTAATGCAGCTTCTAATGACCCATATTCTAAAAAATTATACACCATGTACACTTGTCACATATTATAACAAGTAGTATTTTAAAATGTACATACGTTTAAGTAATTTATCGCTTTGTATCCCGGTTATGGGAACAGCTGCAAGATCCTCTATTACAGACCCTCCATATGCTGTAGGTGTTACAACTTCTACCCGATGTTCCAACTTTGATGTTATATGTGGAAACATACTTTCATAAGCCATAAAATGATACAGGGAAAGCCCTTCAACAACAAGAACCACAGTGTGTGTGACCTTTTTAAAAAATATTTAATGCTTAATGATATTTCAGAAATTTTTAATATTATACATGTTCAATATTTGCATTACCCTATTATATTTTTCAAGGTGACACCATCTTGCTGGCACATAGGGTGAGTGATGACCATGTAATGAATACAATAACAAATGTTGTACATCACTAAGAAAAATAGGAATCCTGTTTTCACTTTTAACATTAATAGTTAAGCTAGCACTTTTACCAACTACTTTTAAATAAAATCGAGGTATTGTTTTAAGTTTCTTTTTACGTTCTCTCAATTCCTGTTTCAATTTTACATACTCGTCTCCACTTAATCTGTATTGCCAAATAAAAATAATTTATATTCTTATATATCACACTAAATATATATATATATATATATAAACATTTTACAATATACAAACCTAGGCTTTTTGTTAGCAAGTGTATCTGATTCTTCTACACCTCCTACATTTTCTTTTTTAGTAGAATCTTCCAAAAATGTTTCTTCTAAATCTTCATTACATGGACGCTTACGTTTGACATTATCTTCCATAGAGACATCACTGCTGTCTGTATCATTTGCATTTGACTGATCTGCTTCTATAGACTAAAATAATATTTATCATATGAACTTGACAACAAAAATATTATAACTCAATTAAGTATACTAACAGCTTTCTTAAGAGTAAGCATTTTAGCTTCTCTATCTTTATCATTTAATTTAGTTATTTCCAGAAGTGCAGCCATCTTCTTTTTCTTTTTTTCTATTCTTTGTAATTGTTTTGTTGTTAGATTCTTCATAATATTTCTTTTTGTTGTATTTTGTGAAAAAGATTAAAGTTAAGTACCTTTAAAAATACAAGTAACAAAAACTTTGATGTAAATTTATAATTCAAATAGATATTAATTACTATAGTGTCATTTTATTTTCCCACATTTTACAGATCAATAAAAGAAATTGTCATGGTTCATATAAAATAATTTTGAATTTAATAAGAGAAAGATGATACAAATATAAATTTAGTGGCACATATATTTTTAAATGTAACTTATAAATTATAATAGAAGTCTATACATAAAATATAATAAATAATGGACTTAAAACTATATTCCCGAGTATACATTTTCTTGACAAAGTAAATGTATTCATTAGGTTATATGTGAAACATAGCTTTGATATTAAAGTTGGATATTAAAAATGAATTGTCAATTAGAATTACCTGAAAATTGAAGTAAAGGGAAAAATATTTGTATGTTATGGAATGTCAGAGAAATGTTATACATTTCTATACAAGAAATGTAGATATGTGGGCTGGATATAACCCTTGATAAATAAATACATTTGTTTATATAAAAATTCAGAATCAGAGTTCTTGAATTTCATGTGAAAAGGTTTACACAATAATCTTTCAATTTGATATTCACTATAAGAATGTATCTATAAGTTTTATCGTTTTCCTCCCCATTACTTGGTTACCATCCATTGTTAAATACTAAAATTGCCACTTGATAAATGGCACAGCATATGTTTTATAGAAGTATATAAAATATGCATTAAGTAGTAAGTACAAAACTGCTTGATTTATTTTAATTACACAGAACAATAGGTGTATTTAAACGAGAGAATGCAAACATAAACTTTGATGGTCTGCACAATTGTTTGTTTATTTTATATCATGCAATTTTTTCAAATCGTTTAATGATAAAAGAAAAAACAAAACAGTAGAATGAACTTTTGAACAAAGGCAAAAATTATTATTATAAAATCTATAGCAAGTAATTTACGTTTTGTTTAGATTTAATTAATATTAGTTATAAGGAATAAAAAGAAATAGTACCATGACTGATTATGAGTAAGGTTATGTCTTCACTGTCTTTGCTTCTCAAAAAGATGGCAATATTAACACATATAATCTATATAGTACACGCACAACTTATAGTTTGATATGCTTGATAAATTTGAAAATAAATATAACTTAAAAAGTTTGATGCTTTATCAACCATAAATGTCGGAACATTAAAGAATACATGTTACTTTTCTATTGTGTAATATATCGTCGCTAGAGGTCAGCATGCAATAATTACAACAAAATTATATGTATTAACGGAGTTTGGTATTAATGAATTGAATGAATTGAGAAATATAATGTATATAAATTTGATATATTCTTAAAAATTTGGATAATCTTAAAATAAAATACTTTTTTAAAAAAGTCGTATGCTTTTAAAGAATACAAGTAAGTTTTATTTTATTTTCATTTTCCGTGATACTATTGGTGATTCTGTAAAAGTTTCTATTTCTTAAGATAAGTAATGTATATTGAAAGATTATTATAAGTATAAAGTGCTATACTAATATTTGTATGGAAAACTTATTAACTTAAGAATAATCTCTTTTACAAAAATAACTTTTTTATATTGTAATATGACTGGATAAAATGTTATATACAAACGATAATAATTTCGAAACTTTTTATTCCTGACCTTGTTTTTTGTTTGAAAAATGTATTTCTAGTTCATGTGCTAAATTATATGCTTTGAATCGTGCATAAGAAGCAAGTGTCCCTTTCTCTAATCAGGAACGTAATGATAAACATAGTACGTATATAAAAATTATACTGAATTTTTATTTCTGTTTCTCATTGTGGTCTAATTTTTATTTAATATCATGTAAATTACAATACGAATACTTTTTATTATACTATATTAAATGATCAATCTAATTTTTCAATGTATGTGAAAAGTTTAAGAATATCAATAAATATCAATAAATGCGAAGGTATGTAAATAAATTCAATAAAAAATATAGAATTATTAAAAAGCACGCAATTAATAAAATAATATAAAATTATAAATGCTAAATAAATAAGAAACATCTCATCTATCATTAAAATTTGCAAATATTTTATTAGAAAATTCTGACCATATAATTAAATTTAATTTTAACACATTGTATATATTTTATTTGATAAATAAAATTTAACATATCGATTTTAATCGTAGATCTAATACAGATCGATACACCGATATCGAGAAAGATCGTAGGTACGCTACTGTCAGAGAAAGCGAGTATTCACGACAGTGACACAAACATCCACTTAGGATACATTATGTGTATGTACAGAGAAGATCAAAAGATTCTAAGCGTGTACGATTATGCGCTTTATGCATCGGTGTGCAGTCCCCACCCGCACGGTGAAAACATATTTTTTCTTCGAATCTATTTCTTTCTTCACGAAGTAGCTCGCGGTGCATTAGTGCAAAATGCTTTTCTATACTGGGTGTCTGATATTTTTCCTAGCGAATTATGGCAGCTTAGCTTACCCGTAACTTAGTTCAGATATTTTTAAATATATATTAATTAATTAATAATTACCTTAATTTATTCATCTTATTTACTCAAATGGTTCAAATAAATCGAGCAAATTTAAGACCATTTTATCGATGATTAGTTTTAATCGATGACAATAATTACTGAAGTAATCGGATATATCGAAAATATCGATATCGCTCTAAATTATCGACATTTAATGTCGGGGTGTAGTACAGACTCTATTACAGCTATTTCTGTATTAAATTTATTAAATAGTGACATTTGTGAATATTAAAATTATTAGCCATAATTTTAAGTAATAAAACGTTGCTAAAACTGTTACGGTGTTTTTACATTAAAGAAAAGTAGTTGATAGCTGAGTTTAATAGAGCATACCAACTCTTCGATTTCTAATGGATCGAACTGTATAACAATGTATTATCAATGTTGTCTCTATAGGTTTCATTTAACATAAACGTAATATGCATGTTATAAAAAAGTATACGATTTCTTTTTTCGAAAAATTAAGATCTCGAGTTTCTGTTTCGAGATCGCAGTCCGATCAATCGATTTTTAAATAAGAATTTGTATACGCACTTATAATTAGTATCGATGCCAATTGTTACATACGTCTATATAATTGCAAAAGTAGTTTGCAATTAAAACCGTCAGTTCATGTATTTAATTGCACTGTTGTCCTCATTATAATGTAGTAATTAACATTGGTGGTAGAAATTGAGGTGAACTGTTCTTTTATGTGGATTTATATGAGGCTGTTTTTTTGTTTTGAAAGGTTAAAAAATACACCTGTTCTGAGATAGTGTTGATTGGGTGGTAATGATACGTTCCAGTAGCTTTCGTGTAATAAAACTTTGTAATTGGTAACCGAAGAACACAATATGATCAGTTTATTTAAATATTAGAATTTTCCAAGGAAAATTAGTTTTGTTGAATTAGCATTTTTATGAAAAATCAATTTGCCCAATTTATTTAAGGATATAGAATTTTCTAGGATGAATTTGCCGTATTATAACCTTTTTCTTTTATTACGAAACTTGATTGTTCCAAAATTCATTTGTTATATTGTAATATTAAATATCGATTCTTTAGTTGCCTTTAAATTTTTTGATTCTGTAACACTTTTTTAAGAACTGCTTTTAGAATTTTTGAAGATATTTTAAACGTGAATTTAGTCAAAAATAAGATCATACTTTTGGTTCTGATGGAACATGAAATCTTTTTTTATAACTATTTCATGAGTAAGTTTTTAATAATAGTCAGCCGTAGCTATAAATCCACAATAGATCGTATCATTATTTACACAAAAGTCACGTATTTCTTCTTATCTGTCATTCATCGAGTTAATTGTTAAACGGGATACAGTACGGTGAAATTAGAATTAAATGAGGACGATTTCAATAGAAACTAATATGACGACAACTGTTTGTTTTGCGTAGAAGACGAATGTTTTTTTCAATTTAGTTTCTAAATTTAATTCTTATTTGAATTTAAAAGTGTACGTTAATAGACATTAATAGCCATTCTTAGAAAACTTACATACATACGTATTTGAAAGATTAGCACCAAAAAGTGGTTTAGTTTACACGGAAGCAATATTTGGAATATATTATTATTGTTTCAAAAGATACAGTACTGTGTACCTTTTTTTTTAAATAATATTAATACAATAAATGTTAAGATATTTTATATGTTCCTTTTACACATTATTTGAGTCAATGATTTGTGTATAATTTTATGTTGTAGTTAATAAACGAAGAATAAATGCGACTATTGAACGAGTTTCATATCGTTTTATATGAACAATTAAAGAAGGAATGGAAAAATCTTTAATTGGTGAGTGAATAATCTAATCTATAATGGTTGAGATTGTATCCCAATTTATTAATCGCGTTTCTATATTATTTTATGTCGATTGCACTCACAAAAATTACTTTAATATCGTTTTTTTAGCTTTATGGTGTTGTCCCAATACGTTATAACATCGTTGACTTTCCTTCTTTCTTTATAATGTTTCAATTTTTTTAATACACCACAAGAAACACGTTAAGGCGCTGAAAGATAAAATATGATAAAGAAACGTAAAAAAATCAACGATGCTACAACATATTAGTAAACATTTGATTCATAATATATATGGTTGTAACACAAAATTATTAACATCATATAAAATTATGGTCTTACTAAGAAGTAATTATCAATAATAAATCAACAATTTATTACTGTAAGATTTAACAATTATTTTATAATTATTACTTCTGTCGAATATTTGTGAATGTGACTAAACAAATGGAATCTACTAAGCAGAAAGCTAAACAGAAAAAACATATTCTACGTATTTTTACATATTTGTATCCTGTAGCTACATTTCTACACGTAAAAATTTTCTATTCGTTTTTACTGATAATTGCATAATTACAACTGTTACAATTTCTGTACACGAATTATTAATTTCTTTCGATAATTCGATCTTTTATTCCTTTCAAAAATAATCCTTAATATGTTCTAAGCAAGTCAATGTTCGTAAAATGTAGTACGTATATGATATCTTTGTATCTTCACGCGACAATTTAACCAGAGAAAGTCTCATTCACATATTCGAATCAGTTGAAATTAGGTCAAAGAGAAGGAATACACACTGTTTGTATCTCCTTCTCAATTATCGCAAAGAATCGTTGCATTTTCAGTGATCTTCGTCTTTTTGAAGAAACACACGTTACAGCAATATTTCGTCAACACACATATGCATTCTAGAATTACTAGAAATTACAGAACTCCACTAGTGCAGGAGTTACGATGATCGTACGATCGCTTGTGGGTGTAGGTACGTTTCCCACTTTCTCCACGAATATGTACTTCGCAGTTCGTACGAACGTTTACGCGACTCTTGCTCATCTTCTCGTTTCTGAGCAATTTGATCGGTCCTGATTGGACGAAACGAGCGCGAATAAAATACGTTGGCAAATGCAGTGAAAGTACAACGTTTTTTACAAAATATATTCCCTTGACTGTTGTTCGATAATAATATTCGAAATTTTTACGTGTCAACGGTGAACCGACCATAACCGGAGATAAACATAAATATGCGAATTATAGCATTCGCTATAATATATAGCAGGTGAAACAATTTTCTATCCAGGCTCTGTTTTTATAATGGTATATGATTTGATTAATTCGATTTCGTCGGAAAATTTAATTTTGCCAGAAAAATTGTGCCAGCGTTTGCCATGCGCCAAGTTGTGATTCCAATCTTTTAGATTGGATGTAGAAAATAGGAAGGGGATCATGGGAAATACGATCATGGAAATATCATGGGGATTACGGAAACTGTGAATGGAATTTTATTTTTAATCAAGAAAATTGAAATCTCCATACAGAGTACATTCTACTTTATTTTACAGTACATCGTACAGTATACATTGTCAAAACAAATTAAAATTAGAATATGTCAGTTTCTTATATCGCTATCGGATTGCAAATTTTAAGAAACGAACAAGTAAAATCTCTGTTCTTGGCTCTGTTCTCGTACGAAATCTCACGCAAGTTCGTGATTCGATTGATTCATAAAATCCTCACGTTTTGTTCCTTCGGATGGAGCATTATCTGCTTCGTTTAATATTCATAATTATATTCGGAATAAATACGATCGAAAGATAAGAAATAATTATACCCTCCTGGTCTTAATAAATTCATTCCTCGAGAGATTAAGATATGAATTAAGCAGAGGAACACGCACTCCATTAAATCCTTGAATTCTAATTAAAATATCACGAAAGTAGCGAATACATAAACTCGATTAACTCCTCGCTCTTTTGGTTCAAGCACTCCGAACACGTACTGTCCATTTCTAAAATGAAATGCAGAATCCACGTATCCGTTATAATGGTTAGATAAGGCAGTCTCCGCTGGTTTTTGATAGATGGCTCGATGAATCCAGTCGATAGAACAACATGGTAAATTTATTAACATTATAACGTTTTTCACGGAACTCCGTATCGTCCATTATCGTTCCAAGTGAAAGAAAGAAGAAAGTGTAAAGATTATCTTTGATATCTCTGATAGGTTCGATCGCCAAAAGGACCAAGAACATTGTGCATTATAATCAAAGACGCGTTTTACCGTAAAGTTTCCTTTCGCAATGTTCCCGTGAAACCGGAGGATGCAGGACTTTTTCTCTTTTTTTTTCTCCATGCATAAACCGTATACGATAATAAGTAAAACGCTGTTCTATTGCGATTTTTCATCAATTCAGTGAATTCGAACAATTGGCCAATATACACGGGCACTACGTATCGCGCAGAAGTAGTTTGTTCATTTTTGACAAGGCGTAATTTTGTTTTCAAATTATTTTATAAAGAGCGAAGACTCGTTGCATCTTTGTTGAGACGTCATATTAATTTTATTATTTTGAAATATTTCGAATCGATGCAGGCTAGCGCTTGTTTTTGCGCGAGTAATCTTTGTAACGTACTATTGTATTATATTGTAGAGTATCGTTACGCAACAAAAGTAATCTTTGAAAGTCAATGGGCGGTACAGAATCGGCGTTCATAATGGACAAACCTTATGAAATTGTTTTTTCTTTCAGAAGTTCTCATCTTCGGGTTACTTAGTTTCGTAATTGCAAATAGATGAAAAGACTACTATTCAGATTAATTTACACGGCGATCCTTAAAATCGATCAGCATATCAACGAATCACGTAATTTGTAACGCGCACCATTTATTCGGCGAGGATAATTTCGTAGATAATTTATTTGGTAATTTATTTGGCAATCTGTTACTGCGCTAAAGGCTTTTTTAGGCCAACACTAATTTGCATAAGAAAATACAAAATGATGTTTCTAGTCATTGATGTACTACTAATTTGTACTTTGGTACAAAAATTCTCTTGTCCGAAAAATCGATCAGAGTAGCCGGATATTTATCAGCAGTAGTGTAATTTCGTTTCTACGAGAGACAGGCATGGAAATAGATCATCGTAATTTAACGGGCTGCTTTCAGGCAATTGCATCGTGCAGCGACCATTTCCTCGTTATTTCCTCTTTTCTTGATAAACCGTGCGATCGACGTTTTCGCGTTTGTGCGCGTTTCGTGTTTTCTTGAAAATAGAAAATAAAAATATCAGTTACGTTACACGGAAAATGTTCGTACAATTGGCTCAACGTAGTGCCAACAGGTTTATTGTTCACGCAGAGACACAACGTGATAATATCTGAACCCGAAAACTAGAATACATTAAGTCAACCATTCTTTTTTTAAATTGCGTTTTACGTACATGCTGTATCGAATTTAAAAACATTTTCGTTTCGAGTCATTCAGTTTTTAATACAATAGCGTAAAAATGATATTAAATGCATATCATACATGTACAAGATTTTGCAATTTTGACTTAATACAATCTGGCTGTGGCATCCAGATATGTAATGCTATTTATTTGATGTATATTTGTAACGTTTTTAGACCCAATGTTATTTAAAATTCTTTCGCACGTCGCTTTTTGAATATTAAACGAATAAATCTATATGGTCGGAAACTTTTGTACTCCTCTGTATACAAGAAATGCCGGTTAACAAATTATCTAAAAATTACTATCTATTTAGCTTTCATACGCGTTTTATCAAGAATAAAACGTATTCACGTGCACGTTGAACTCATCTACTACTCTTGTAAGTTTGATCTTGATCTTCGCATAAAAGTTTGTTATGTTAATGAACAGATAAAACGCTCAATTATCCGTTTCGCTTTCTATATTTGCATCGAGAAACTTTCATAGAAAATGCAAACGAATTACTTCGAATTATTCAGCAACTGTGCGATTAAATAGATATTGTCGAAATCCATATTGCACTGATATATCTGCAAACGAAAAGGAACACAATATGAAATCCATGGCTGTTACTAACGAGAAAACGAAAGTATAGCCGAGCATCTTTTTATTGACAATTGCGTAACAGAAAATGGAGAAAGAAGGGGAACCCTCTATTTCCGTAGTTTGAGAATTTCTCTCGTTGACACAATTGAAGTAAATAAAGAAGATGAACTTTCTTTATCATCAGAAATGTATTGCAGATATTTATATTTTTTGAAGACAACTAATCAAAGAATGGAAGTTTATTTTATCTAAATAACACGAGAATTTACTATACTTATGTTCGAATATTTTATACATTACGAAAATTTATATTTTGAGTATTTTGATATATGTATCTATTGCGCATTTATTCACATTTTTGCGAAGAAAATTAGAGAAACGGAACCTAAACGGAGATTTACTTTCAAAATATTTTATATATTTCAGTGTATACGTGTCCGTGATTGTGCAAAATGTTCAACAATATTTTCACTTGGAACAAGGTAAACGAGTCAGTAAAAACAAAAGAAATCTAAAGGACGATGCATTTCATTTGTCATCCATAGCGCGCGGATGATCTGCATAAGTACCATCGGGTACCATTTACGTGAAAACGATGTTAACAAGGAGCACGTAAATTTTCGTGTGTTGGATGATTAACGATGACCAAAGTCGTGAAAGAGCGAAGAAAAAGTTATTCTTTGTTCTGGTCGTCGCGTCGTGTCGTACGCAATTGCACAATAAATATGTCCATGAATGTTGCCCGAAACGCATAATGCATATGGATGTACGTACATACATGCGAATTTCCACGAATTTGCTCCTAAAGGAGATTGTTAAACAGATTGCCAAGCGATTTGTTAGAAACTTATTATTTAAAGCAGCGGTAATTGAAATGATATAAAAATCACGAGACAGTTCACTTTAAGCATATGAAGTATATTAGCACGAGATGGTAGATCGATGGAAGAATTCAAGCGATAAGTAGATGATAAATTCACAATGTTTTGTAAAAACGAATAATATCAATTTAGTCGTTGTATGAATTCATCTTGTTTAATATTAATCTATATTTAACTTAGCGAATATCGATGTTATTGGTATCTTCTAATTGTTTAAGAGAATGACAGAAACGTGTATTTAATCGAATGAAAAGACAATTTTCAACCTTCGAATTCTAAATCGATAAAGTCGAAGGAACACAATTAAATGATTTATCGTTATCTAATGTTGGACGAAAAATAGGAAAATTGTTATTTGCGATAGTTAGAGTAATATGATAATACATATTAAGATAATTTAGGCTGAAATTTCACTCCTGATACCCTCGAGAATTGAAATTTATCTCCTGTATATTTCATCCGTGGTCGTTATATAAAAATATTAAAAATATTGTATTATTAGGTTTTGAAACACCAAAGACATAATTTTTTGTGTTAATTATATTAACGACGTTTATTTTCCTGTGTATTGTCTTGACGTGTACAGATAATTTTAACGTTAGACGATAATGTAATTTAATATTGCACGTCGTTGGCGTTTATCTCTAACTCGTCACGCAGACCATAGGAAAATAGTCGTGTAACAGATATAACCGCGTTTGCGTTTCAAATTCATATTACGCGGGTATCAGTCTGGTCTATGTGTACCTTGACTTAAGTACTTAGATATTCTTTACACATTAGTGACTCTAACAGTGTAAAATTGCTAAAACATTAACGTTGAATTTTAGTGTGAATTTTTCCTGTTGAAAGTAGGAAGAAACATCAAATTGATAGGAACATAACAAAGGAAAATATTTGTACTTGCAAGCAATTGATAATATTCCAGTACTGTAAAATGACTTAGAAGTTACGAGTCAAAGTAAATAAAAACATCACCAGGCTCGGAATAATATTTACCGATTGTAAATGTTTCATATTGCAATTACTTTTGTTATCATCATTTGTGTATATAAATTTCACATTTCAAATATTATAGTATGTAATGCTATTATTAATATTCATTTTCTATAAAACGTTGAAAACATGGATTTTCTGTATCTGGTATTGGAAACGCAGGAAATCTTGGGGGCTAGAAGTCTATTATGAATTCTTCGACATTTTATTATAAAAGGATTAATGCGAATATCATTCCATATCTGATATAATCTAAACAATTAAATCTCGTACTAAATTCCATTGGTCTATACTAATAATAGAACAAAAATTAGTATACAAATTTACCAAGTTTACAAGATTTGCGAACCAAATAACTTTATTTTTTTAAGAAACGAAACGTCCACACATAAACCGATCGTAAATCAAGTATCGCGAACATAAAAGGTTGTCAGAAATGAGCTTAGCGTTGGTCAGAAAGCATCGGAGCCGTAAAAGACGCTTCTCCGCGTCTAGATACGGCGCAGTTAAATTACAAATTCTGAATGAGTTAATGACGTGAAATTTCGAAAGCACTTGGCCGTTGTTCGTGTATTAAATGAACGTCGATAAACAAAAGACTTTCAACGCTTCCTCCTATCATCTCTCCCGATGGCTCTCCATTCTGTTCACTGTCACGCATACGTACCCATCCGACATTTAACGAACACTGTAATATGAACTTCCTCGGTTCTTCTGGCCGGTCACTTCCTGTATACAGGTTACGTCGCTTCTACGAGGTATTCGCGTTCGTCGTGCCAAGCTTAACCCGAAAAAGATCGTTTGTTTATCGATTTTCTTCTTTCTTTTGATCATCTGAGATTTGGATCGCGAGTCTCTTAATTGGGAAAGACGAGTCAACTCGATCACAGAAATCGTCAATATCTTGATTCTGGGAATTTATTTATTCAGAGATTTCCCGCTTTTATATCGTCGTTTCCCTGCTTTTTTCCACCTTTACTCGTTATTTCTTGTTTTCTTTCAAAAGAAATCACATCTTCTTAGTATCTGTAAAATCTAGCAATTTTGAACTTTACGATAGTTACGTTTGCAAAGTTTGATTTCGAATATTCTACGATGCGTCACGATTGTCAACGTTTTATTAGCTTTGAATTCAAGGTGTTCGTGTTTAAGAACTTTCAATAATTTTGAATTCCGCGATTACAAAAGTTTTTGAACAGAGAGACGATCCCATCGATATGCCTCAGATTCTTTTCAGTTTCGAAGAGACTCGAGGGTAACGAATGATTCGATATAATTAAAGAGGACAATTAATCGCCTCGTTGTTCGAGATTAATTAATTGCTTCTATAATGGAAAAATAAGTGGGAACTGGTACAAGAAAGTTAAATCACTTACACCTGACGAGCCGCGTAAATTGTGCGCGCTGCTTGTTAACGTGTTTCTTTTTCGAGAGTGATGGAAAATTGTTATTCATGAATTTATCGTTTCTTTAAACTCTGCCGCGTTAGCACGGATATCTTGTTCGCGATTGCCAAGGAAGAAAATATAAGCTGTTGCAAGGTGCACGCGATGCGTTACGATTTGCGAGTCAGTGAATGAACAGCGTTGATTCGAACGTGATTCTTTACATAATTTCTCTCTCTCTCTTTCTCCTTTGCGTTAAATAACGATTCAACAGCTGCTGAACTCGATAATTAAACTTAGATGCGCGGAAATATAAAAGTAAGATACAAATTATTTTACAATAGGAACGGAGCCCTTCGCTTTATTTTTCGCAATGTACGATGACAAACTTCGCATTACTTCGAGCTGACAATTTAAAAAACACCTTTCATTTTATGTAATTCGTATATATGTACGTAAATTCGTAATATTAACGTAAAACGTTAGTGGCATTCATATATAAGCACAAATGAAGAAAATAGTTGTATAATCGGTATTACAACTGCGTTAAGGTAACAAAGTTTCGTTAAATATTATCAAGCAGTACATATTTTAAGTATTGATGTAACACAGATGTTCGTATGTTATGCAATTTCTGTTTTAACCATTCGTATTTCACGAACGAACCATATTACAATATGGTTTAGCTTAATCGCAGCTAGCCAGAGAGTTTATTATTTCATATCTCACCAAGTGATACGTTTTTTCTTATGTGATACATATATTTTTTATAACATATGTGTATGTATACTGACATTCCATAAATCCTTTGTTAATTGCAATCAGACGGGGTACATATCGTTTTACAAATAACGAAACGAATAATTAAAAAAAGATATAGTATACATTTATAGTACATTTACGTCAATGTTTATACCAATAAACTGCATGAAAAATCACGAGTCTTACATAAATCGACACAAGACTCTGCAATGGAGCTTTTTATTTTACAAATAATTAAATAAACATGATGTATTTCTCCTTCTCACATCGTGTCTATAATAATAACATTTTCGAGATTCTACGATCATGTTACTAATTACAATCACACTTATCATTCTGCAATAAGCGCGCCGTTTATAAATGATATCGTCAAACTGCATAAATCAAAAGGTACAAGAAAGCGACGATGCCACAAGCATTGTTTTATAAATTTACATTAGGATTTACAATTCCCGATTTATGCTATCTTCTTGCGATAAGCGAATCTATGAAATTTGTTTCTCGTGAATTCGACGCGTTAATCGTCCACTTCTATAACGAAATTAGGAAACTAGAAAAAAGTCGAGTTATAATATATAATATAATATAATATAATATAATATAATATAATATAATATAATATAATATAATATAATATAATATAATATAATATAATATAATATAATATAATATAATATAATGTAATGTAATGTAATATAATATAATGTAATGTAATATAATATAATATAATGTAATATAATATAATATAATGTAATATAATATAATATAATGTAATATAATATAATGTAATGTAATATAATATAATATAATGTAATATAATATAATATAATGTAATATAATATAATATAATGTAATATAATATAATATATATAATAAGTATAGCAGTACGACGATATTATTTCTAACGAATATAACGCATTCCACGTAGTCTACTAAGACATTCGCAACATTTGCTCTACGCGCCGCTATCACGCGACCGCGATTTACATCTCGGCAAAGAGAAAATGTTTAATCGCCTTTCCCGAAAACCGGCGGCGCCTTTCCAATTACGCCTCTCCTGCCCGGCGAAACAAGCTACCTCGCATGCAGCTCGCACACGCACGCGCGCTAAATAACCATATGTCCTTTAAAAGTCCAACCAGTGAGAGTTCCACATTCAAAAACAGTCCCGTCTCCGTTCCAGGGCTCGTCCGTCAGGTTGATGCAATTTGGCCAAAGCTGGAGAAAAACGGAATACGAGCCAGCTGGAGGTGGGGGCGGAGGAGCGCAGCAGCAGGTGGAGGAGGGCAGGGGACGAGAAAAACATTGCAAAACTTGGCGTTCGAACGTTGATCCCCACACGGGGATACCAACGTAGCGCTATCCATGGTGGGATAGCTTCGGACACATACGTTGCATTCACGTATATACACACCTGATGTTTACGCACATATATACGGAATATTCACGCATATGCACGCTTGCTCACACTCGCGTATCCACACGTATAGATATTTCGGTCTCGCCCACGAACGTACAGGTACACGCTGGAGCTGTTTAGAAAGTCCGACAACGAGAACACGCCGAGGTACACCTTGGTACCAGAAGACATACCCATCGGAAAGGTGTACCAGAAGGTTCAGCAGCTTCAACAGCTGGTGGGGGTAACCCTAAGCTAGCGGTGTCAGACGGTGCTGGCCACTCACTGCTCGTCGATTCGCCGAGCGATCGACATCGAAGTGTTCTCGTCGATCGAGGAGAAGAGAGAGGATTTTTCGAGATACCGTATACAGCAAAGGTATCGGTCGTAGTCAGAGTCATTTAGTCAATCAGTGCCTTTGGAAGAAGAAGATAAAGGTACCAGGGAAGATGGAAAAGGAACAGCCGGATTCCTTGGCAACTGTTGCCGTCGTCTCGGAGAAGATGCCTCATCCGCCTCATAGCAATTACGCACCCAGCGAGGTGTACTCCACTACCGAACCGCCACCGGTAAGCCTTCAGTTTTCTTTGGATCAAGGGAATCAAGAGAATTCCTCTATTTTCGTGGCAGCTCGCCGAGCGAGACAGCTTCTTTTGATTTTGGAATAGGAGCAGTAAGACGGTGAATCGAGGTTGTCTGGTCAATGTATTCCACGATTGGTCGAGATTCAGAATTATTTAGAACGCAGACTTCTGTTGGCAATGGTTTTATAAAGTAGCTTCGAGCTACGATTTTCTAATCGCGCTCAATCTCGCAGCATAAACGGCAGAGTCTTCCGTTGATTAAAAGTATCGAACTCTGATCTTTTTTGATCTTGGTTTTGTTTTAATTCAATGTTCTACGAAATATGAAATATGACTGCGATTAGCAGCAGAGTGTTCAATCAATCACTCTGCGATTAAAGGATATTGAGCTCTGATCTTTTAATCGCAGTGCAGAGCTTGCTTTCGTTTTAATTAAATGCTATACGATGGTCTTAAATGTGACTGCAATTATTGTAATAACAGAGTCTTCTGTCGATTAAGAACAGCGAGTTTTGATGTTTCATTTGATCCGATGCAGAGATTGAGTTCGTTTTATTGAAATATTGTATCATAACTTCGAACGGCTATTGCTAATAATAGTCTTCTACTTCGAAACTGGTGTACCAGATTGAATTTACAGTTTAAAAACAATTCGACATGGTACGTGACTCCGGAACATGGGATTGTTTGAGCATCGATAGCGATCACGTTGGCAGCATTATTGTACACATGCGATAAAGATAATTACTAATTAACATTTCTTCAAACAGAAAGACAATCTTTTTTTTACGATTCACATCGTCAAGTAAATATTTAAAAATTAGTGTTTTCTACGTTACTAGAAATTTATTAAGAGAAGACGTTTCGAGTATTTTCAATCTGTACGAATATGATGAATAGGATGCAACAAACAGCGAGAAAATTTTAACAAGTATATTATCCAACTGATCGTATAATGACGTGTAACTAGCAATTTTTATTTTTTCGCTCGTTTGTTTATAATTTTTTTTTTTTTTTTTAACGCAATACGCGTATAATGTATATCTCGTTAGTGCCGCCTTTTAGATTATATTCCAATTTTTGGTCGAGACTCGGCGGTTGATACATTTACCGTCATGCCAGCCACAATTAATGGAATAAAGCGAGCTTGCGTAAAGATAGAAGTAGAATTTCCATGGAATGATGTTTGTACGCTATTTGTTCACGATCGATTAAACAGGAAGTATAAAAGTAGTAATTTCCGATAACAAAATTCCAACGAGTCGATTAGATTTATGAATGCATGTGTTTTGCACAGCGAGGCCAGTTCAGGCAAATTGTCACGACGGAGTTGTAAAACATGCGCAAGGACGTGACCGGCGCGAATCTAAGAATAAGATCATAGTATTATTTCCGCCTACGAACATAAGTACGAAGGTGCTAATTTTTCTGATAGTCTTTCGGTAATAATCTTAAGTAACTAAAACCACTTTGCAATTAGAGCTGTTTCGTTTCAATATTTTATTTTGAATAAAAATCTCTTGATGATTATGTTAAAAATAATTTATAGATACGCAATGGTAGACACATCTGATACGTCTCTATCGAAAATAAATTCCCATTTATTATTAACCCATTGAGAGTTCAATAAAGCAATAAAATTTCGAATTGTTGTAAAAAAGACGTATATATATATATATATTATATTTATGTTCGAAATTTCTGCTATACACGCAGTAAGGAATTTAAAAATCGCATATGTGTATAGTGGAATAGTTTGTAGTACGAAAATTTCCTGTAGCTTTTTTCCTTTAGTCGTTAGAGTCTCGGGAGATTGATACGTGAAAATAACAAACTTGGGTTGATATCTATGGTACGTAAGTAAAATACGTGTACAGACTCAACGCGCCCGCATGATAAACTGCCAATGAGGTTGATCCGCAAACATAAACAAGTTTTCTTCATTAATCGTTTACAACTAAGAAAACGATAATGAACAATTCTCTTGATTGTAACAAATTTTCATTGATATCGATTGCAATTTCTCTACAGATATACGTAAAACGATAACCTTGTAATTTTAACGTGTAAAATTGCTTACCTCCGCTTTTGCTATAATCATCTACGTAGGTATCGTTATCCTTTTACGATTATATGCTTTCTTTTCCTCCAAGCAGTAAATAAATTCTTTCGCGTTTGCTAAAATAGAATCTAGTAGATACTCGTTCGGAAATTAGGAAGGGAGTTATGTAACGTAAGAACCGGGTTTCTTAAGATAAAACAATTTACAGTACGTAAGAGGCTGATTTAGCAGAATTAATTCCGTTTATCAGTCGACGCTTCTAAATTACAGGGTAGAAGAGATAGATCCAGAGAGATATTTCGTCATGCAACGGAAACGCTGAATTATACCGCGACTAAAAATCGTTCTGGCTTTGATACATTTTGTATCGAGGACGTTGTTTGGTTGTTGGGGTTTTATGAAAGAGCGCGGAAATCCGTGCAGCAACGCACTTCCGTGAAAGTTTCTGGACAAGCTTAATTGCGCGAACCACGCTACCATATGTGTGCGTCCATTTATTTGCTTGATCGATCAAAAGTCGCCTACATAAACGGAAGAAGCGACGGCGCAACCCATGAGCAAAGCGATCCTGTCGCGTTTTACACCTGGTAATTTCCGCGAACATGATATTCTGTAACTAGATAAGGAATAGCGGACTCGAAACGTGTTTCAAAGACGAGATGTATTTTTCTACGAAATGAAACGCACCGGTACGGCTGAAAGAATTTGTCGTTTAATTAATTGCCAACTTTCTCTGTCAATAACCGTTGCAATTGTTAAAAAGTGTCGGTGTAGAATGAAAGTCTTCACGAAACGTTGAATGTAGATTCTTTCAAGATTGATCGTATTCGGTTTTAATTGTTTTGAAATTTTCTTCTATTCGCGAAGAGATTAATTGCAAGATTTAACAAAAATATCGTTTTTCATTTTTGAACGTTGTTGCTGAAAGTTGAAAGAAATTTAATTTAAACAAATGCTAAAATATTTCTCTGTATTCATGATCTAATTTCGAATATGTTTAACGTAGTTGAGACATTAAATAAAGGATAGGGAATAATATAGGATTAAAGATAATGAAGAAAAGGAAATTTGTCGCTTAATTATCCGCTTGAAAATACAGTTGCGGTAGGAAATCCCAGAGAAATGGATGATACTTAGGGGACGTAAATGACAGTGCTCATAATTCATGTTTACCGTGGCAGTACGTGGCATTATGCTCGTGTGTGCATCCGTTCGAAGTAAATAAATGCACTGTCATAGGCGAGTAATTTCTCAATGAGAGTTCGAGAAAACAGTTAGCTCACATTGCAAAAAAAAAAAAAAGAATGGAAACCACCGTGAGAACCTTCTTTAAATTCAGTCTATGAATTAGAAATAAAATATTTGATTTGATAATCATAGAATAAAATTACAACTGTATTTTCTATTCGATTACATCTCCCGCAGTTAAGTATCGTTTGTCTCGGTTTAAAAAATTTCATAATCTTGTATGCAATAAATCATGTGGATTGGTTTTCCGATTTTTTCGAAGCACGGAAATTCTATCTCTGGTTAATCGAACTTTCATGTTTCGTTAGCGTGACGCGATACATTCTGAAAAATCATGCACGACGTGGTTTCATTTTCAACGTCGGCCACGCTTTTTTTTTCATTCGTTTATTTCGTCAAAACCGGAAACTTTCTACCACCGGTGAACGCAACCATTCGCCGCTATTAGAAACTCCCATGGCTACCGTTGAACTGCCTTTTGTTTCTAGATTCTCAAAGCTTTAATTTAAAGTCCAAATTTTCCGTTGCGGGAAACACGTGTCCGGTATGACGTCAATGTTTATTTCAATTTGCTTACATAAAGAATTCTTGTCCTTGAAACGTTGAAACAAAAAGACGATTTCACATACCCACGGCCAAAAGTAATATTTCACGTTCTTATCTGCAAAACACTTTTACGTAGTTTATTTTACGCGTCTTTTTATCAGGCATATTATTATTATCTTATTATAAAATAAAGCGACTCTCGCATAAAACGCCTTCGACAAAAGGAAAGTTTTGCGTGGTTCATTTTAGGTATCTTTTTTTAGTCTCAATAAAATTATACGTGTATCTTTTGTACGTCAAAAAATATTGTTACGTGTCGAAAAGCTAGGAAAAGTTAAATTGACCGAGACGTAAAATAGAAAGAAGAAAATGAAATAGTTGAAATAATCATCGTAAACTTCCGTGGTTAACTCCTCTTTAACTTTTTCCTTTAATGCTTTAAAGTAACGTCCCTTCATGCTTCTATCAGTAATTCGTATAATTACAAAATTTGAAAACG
Source organism: Bombus waltoni (assembly GCA_014737395.1). NCBI lineage: Eukaryota > Metazoa > Arthropoda > Insecta > Hymenoptera > Apidae > Bombus > Bombus waltoni. The sequence goes on along the minus strand of JACXII010000051.1, from coordinate 7,501,115 downwards.
GTATTCGGTCGACAACGACGTACCAACCAGTACCAACTGCACCGTCCTCATCGCGAGGCAAATACCGGCCATTGAAAACATTTGTAAGACTGACAGATTTCACCTGCAGCGATTTAAACTGCGTTTCTTTTTCAATCGAAGCGTGACTAGAATCGTACTATTCGGGTTGTACGGAATTCACAAGTATCGAATTTACATATCGCCTATGGAGGCGAGTTTCGTTGGCATCGCGACAATTACGTTTTCCAAGAAATTACTACGATTATAAATAGAACCGATGAAAATCGTACGCGCCGTGGTTTACTTGCAAATTTATCGAATAGAATTTTCGTAGACGTTAAATCCCTTAAATTGCAGATTTCCTCGTAAATACGACGTTATTCAACTTCGACAAAGTAATTCAAAATTTGCTTACATTCGTCCCGTTCTATCTCTTCCTCTTTGTAATTTAAATCGAAGTTTGTATTCGTTGTAGAATAGCTGAATATATAATTTCCTTAGTTTTTAATCAAATAGCTAAAATGAAGTAACATAGATGTCGATAATTAAAATAATTAAACTAAATTTATATTCGTGATATGTGATTATGGATATTACGAATTTCATATTTATAATTATTTATATCCATATATGTTTAGATATATGTGTCTCGAATATTACTTGGTTCAAATACCAAAGAGATTCGATTTTCAGCATCTAAAGAATTCAGTCTTGAACGACGATGCAATACGCGTATCGAGTATGCATGGAGACTTTAATGCTTGGTTTGGAGTCACCTGCGGGATAAAGTTGGGAGCACACGACGCGTAGATAGTAATCATTTCATAATATGGCCATTCTGTTATTATTTGAGTAGCAAGTAATTGAAACTTGAATTTCCTGCGATATTACGTAACATGATCCTTCACGATACGCGTACACCTTCTCCTTCAGCAGCGGTTTTTCTAGAAATTTTACGGTATTACTCAACGAATATCCATTTGCAACGTTTCTTACATGCCGAATAGGCTACATTTCAGATTTTTCAATTTAATAACTTTACGTTGCTACAGCTCTTTACACGAGTTCTGCAATTTTTAATTCTCATTGCGTTATACTTTCTAAAATATATGTTCTATTCAAATACGTGGAATTAAATTTTTTATCTCGATCAAAGACGAACCGTTTGTAAAATATTTTAAAACGATGGCTTAGCCCGTTTGCTTTTAGCTTCGCGAGTTTACACGACTTAGCACGAGCAAAATGTCTCTTACATAAGTCAAAATATATATACGTACATATTTCAATATCGTCTTCGCGGAAGAGCAGAAGTTATTTGCAACATTCTTCCGTGATCGTTAATTAGCTTTGGAAGTTTTTTGAAATAGGATTATACGTACGTACATGTATATATATATATCTGCATTTGTCAACATGTATTTATATTTTTGTAACGATTTAAATTGTGTGTCGATTATTTTTCTAGCAATCTATTTATTAGGTTTACTTTAAAATTATATAAGAAAAAAAAATAGATTAATAGATTTTTATCATATTTAATTTTATCTAGCTGAAAATAATTACACTAATTGTCACAGAATTTCCAAGCGTACATCAAGTTTGTCCATATCGAGACATGAAGTGTTTGGATCGCGGAAGAAAGACAGGCGTTTCTAATACTCTTCCTACATTTTAATTAGACACAACAGCTATCTTTACGTGCTAAAGATGAAGTCCCGTATACCTAGGCGTAACTGAGTCACTCGACACGACTTTATGAACTTCAATCTTCTATTTTACTCGTGTGCGTTTCTACAAAACGTCTCGTCAGTTTGTTATATGCTTTAATTCTATCGAATTAATAATACGCGCGAATACACGTGACAGCCACGCAAATGAAAAGTCACAGCAAATCTTAGAATCGAATCGTTCGAAGCTTAAAAATATGCTTGTGCATAAATATTTATTATTGCACGTCAGTTTATTAACATCGTACATTAATCATCTAATGGAAAATTACAATGCTACATTTACATATAAAAGACTCTTAGATATTCAAGTTGACGAATAAAGAGATATGTTAAAAAGTTAATTTGTTTTTCGTTTTCCGAAGTATGGCGCGTCATTATTATGCCGTTTAGAAGCGCTTGGTAGGCGTATGTACACTATGGACCAAACATCTGCCATCCTCTGCTCTTTCATACTTCGCGAAACAACGTTAAACGAAAAAAGAGTTGTCCGATTAATTTGTACACTTCACGTAGATATTAAAATACCTTTCTCGTAAAACGACTAAATAAAACAACCGAATGTACTGTTTCCATGAAAACACAGGAAAATATTCATCAGCCGCGAAAATTAAAAAATTTGTCAATAATTTTGCCTGTCGATGAAAATAATAATGTTTAATAATACTTTAATCAATTAAATAAAACGAACGATCGAATAATCCTGCCTGTTAACGAAAATGATAACTTTTGTTGATTCTGTAAGCGGTTAAATATGCTTTCCATTCGTAAATGGGTACCTTCGATATATGTTGCTGGTAGATGCGAGTGATTCAAAACTTTTGATCGTTAGTGTATATCGGTAAAGGGAAGAATGAGTCAGAGCACACATCGAAGAGGACACGTTTAAAAATTTTGTCATGCAACATATACATCCATCCATACATACATACATATAATAATCCTTTGGTTTCTCGAGTGCCTGGCAACAGTGCCTGTTTACTTTTGTCTGGCAGATCGAGCAGCATAAAGGCAGCCTCGGATGGCCTACTATCTCCTCGAGGCCTCTCACCTTAGAGTCGTCCATCCACATCGAGGTCATTACGAATACGTACAAGTACAGTCTGTGTCACAAGCGTTTGCCCTTTTCAATTAATTTACCAATTAAAGACGCAATCGCGGGCTAGGCGCCTGAAACCAACTTTTCTTCCCATGGGAAAATGTTAAACCCGCCTCTCATAAATCCGATCCATAAGCTGGTTTCCTTACTTTTTTCAAACGTTTATCTATTAATCACGCGAGAAGTTGTTTTCGACGCAGGTCGACTGCGTACCATGTTGTTCTTCGAGACTCGTAGAAACGTTTTCCTAAATCTTTCTTTTTAACCGCGTTGCATCGATTTTTATTACTTTTCTGATATTTACATTTGTTGATCCGTCGATCCGCGGACGATTTTCATATTTTGCTGCACAAGCTCGCGATGGAAATTTACATCTTGTATAGGTTTATTGTTAGGAGACTTTTAATGCGATAAGGAAAGAGTCGAAATAAACGGAGAGAGAGAGGAAATATTTTCGTTTAGCAACTTAGAACTTACAAACCGCGTGACCCGTTGAAATTAACACCGACGTTGCCCGCCGAATGGAAAGTTAATCCTAAAAGAAGTTGCTTCCAACGCTATACGGTGCGAGATTGTAGGGTAGGGACTGATCTTGCGTGAAAAAAATAAGAACAAATTTTGGCGTAACGTTGTTTCGTCCGAGGCTTCGTTTTCCAGAAAGTCGACTTTGAAGATTTCACGAGTATACCTAAAATTGGCTAATTCCGAAGCGAACAAGAGCGAATAATCGACAGCAGTCCAAACTACATTCGAAAATAAGTAAAAAGTACAGAATAAAATTTGTTCGTAAGACGCTTCATTTTCGGGGAAAATAAATTTGAAAATGTATCATGCGCGCACGCGTACACTCCAGACCATTTCGTTTTCGATTAAACGTGTTCTCGACTTATTTTTTCACGTAGAATCCTGTCTCTCGTTGTACTACGATTACCGTCCCACCCTGTATAATCGATTATCGTATTGGACTTTGTTCTCAGCGACTTTTTTGTAAATATCTTCTTTTTTTCAATGTCGCGCGGATTTGCACCGAGTTCTATCACTCGATTAGGCTAGAAGTAAAATAAATCAAGGCGCTGAAACACAGCAGTTCGTGGTTAATCGGTATACTTTTTTCACGTAGAATCCTGCCTCTGGTTGTACTACGATTACCGTCCCACCCTGTATAATCGATTATCGTATTGGACTTTGTTCTCAGCGACTTTTTTGTAAATATCTTCTTTTTTTTCAATGTCGCGCGGATTTGCACCGAGTTCTATCACTCGATTAGGCTAGAAGTAAAATAAATCAAGGCGCTGAAACACAGCAGTTCGTGGTTAATCGGTATACCGTGGAAATTTCTTCGCGTGTTGATGTACGACGTGCACAGCGATTTATCTTTACGGTAACTGGTACGTCGTTTGATCGTTAACCGCACGAGATTCTTCCTGATTATTATTCATGTAGTACAGCTGATGTCGAAATGATGATGAGAACCAGCGTACAGGTAAAAGTATCTTTCGAGCTTGTTGAACGCTACGCTATATTTTTCAATGTACGGATACTTGAGAACTAAATACATATTTTGTTAATTGGAGGATCGACGATAACAGTGGCGTAAAGCAAAATGTTGAGAATATGACTTAATTGAATGTTCTTCAGTTCTTGCAAGACTTCATTCCTTATTCTTTTAGTTTCATAATTAACACAAGTTATACGATAGATCGTAGATATTTATGCAAATTTATATTTTTACGAACACAATGAAACTACCAGAAGCTAGAAAGTTAGAAATCCGTTTCCTCTATTAAAATTTTTTAAGTAGTATACTCTAGATATTTTACGTGTATTTGCAAATTATTCAATTTTTGTTTTAAACTTTCTATCCAACAGACAGAATGCACGAATATCATTTCTCGTAAGAATATATGCCCGTAATCCAAAGAAAACTTCATTTTGTATCATTTTTCATTTTGTTGGAAAAATAAGTTGTACAACGATATTTTCAATTTATATACATTTTACATTTACTTCGTACCATATTGAATATTTCTATTGAATTTATATTCACTGGAGTTCTCAGTCTGTCGATTATTCGTGCAATCCACCGGAACCGTATCTTCCTTGACCAATCACGCGATTACTCTGTCAGATTACATGCTTGTTTTACTTGTCAAGATAATAAGCATAGGGCGCGACATTGAACTAATCTCTAAGTATATGAAATCATTATGAATTAATTATCGAAGTCAATGTCGCCTGTTATAATTAACGTTGGGACAGTATCAATGACACGCAAGACTATCGATCAGACTATCTGTATAATACATTGAACGACAAAGGGTCTGGGACGAGAGGATCTGAAAGGAGATCAGAAACGTATTCGTATAGAGTGACAAATTTTTCTGATTTACAAGGTTCTCGAGCAGCTGGACGAGTCCGAGACGTAAAATAATAGTGTCAAGATACAGTTATTGAACAGCAAGCCTTACTTTATCGGACGTATTTCTTTCTTGCGACTAGCGACTGTCTGGGCATCTCGTGCTATCCATCCATCTTCACATTGGTTTAAACGATTTTATACGGATAGTTGATATTGAGTCAATTACGGTATTGTTGGCATAATTTTCATGCTCGGCTGCTGAGTAAACCGGGAAATCTAAGAATCTTTCCTAGATTCATCGTTAACAGATGTTAATCGAAGTGTATTATTTGATCACAGGCTGAAAAATGGAATTTATTAGAATTCTACGAGGAACACGATTTCCTCAGTGTTTTATATAATTGATATATTACGTTAGATATAAATAATTATTTGTTGTATTATTTGTAATTAGTCGGTGATACGTTTTATCTCATTTTTTACAATAGTTCATCGCTCTTATAAACGATACATTTTTACAATGGCTCTCCTCTTATAAATCTCCAATTGCCAACAGTTCCATTGTTTTTAATTCCGCGTTACCTATAAGAGAATGTAATGAGTAGTAGGATAGAAACCTCGTGTCCATCATTCGCTATAATCGTTTACTATAATCTTTCTGTTAAGTTTCCTATTCTCCTTTTGTGAAACTCCAATTACGAAGAGCTCCATTGTGCTAAACTTAGTAGTATTATTTATGGAATTATCTAATGGGAAAATGTAAATTCCACGCCCGTTTGAATTTCATAGTTCGTCGCAGGTTTTCAACGATAAGCAATGGTAAATTTTATTATTTGAAAACTCACGACGACACATTAATATAAGTTAGTTAACTAACGCTGGATACATCGAAGTTTCCTTTTTTTTTTTTTTTATAGATATACACTTTCTATACCTTACAAACGATCGTTAAAGATTTGCTATTATTTTAAACAAAATACAAAGCAAAACGGTTAACATTCTCGATGGTTAAAAATTTGCCTAAATGATAGTGACAATTGTCGTTAGTCGTCAGTGACAATCATAATTTGCGTGCATCGTCTAATGGGTCAAAATGAACCAACTTCTGGCGTTAACAATTATTATAATCATCGTAAACTCTGAGAACTGTTTGCAAATTGTAAACTGTTGCAAAATTGATCAGCGTAAAGTTTATAGAATTCTGAAAGGATTGTATGAATGGCGATTTATTCTTTACCACGGTGGAGGGACGCGTGTTAGGAAAACGATGAGATTCTCCAATTCCATTTTTCACTTTTTCCTGCGATTAGCTTCGTTGCATGAAGTGGGAATGCTGCTAGACCACGGGAAAGGAGAGCGTGAAACGACAAAAGACCTCGACTCGGTTGGCTAGCCAGCATGAAGTTACATACACACATTCGTGCGATTGCACTCTGCGTGTACACATTTTGCATTGACTACATTATCCTGTAATGAACCTTGCACATGTTTAGCAACTGCATGCATCTGTCGTGTTTGCTGAAACGCGCGGCGTTTACTGCGAATTCGCGTTCCTCTTCGAACGGAAAGATCAATAAGCGTTACTTAGAATCTCCATTTCAAAAGTTGTTAATTTAAACCCTACTTTTTCACAATTGTCTCTTAAGAACGGAATTTTAATCGTTTATTTAGCAGAATATAATACCACGGGGGAAAAGGAAAGAGGTTTGACTAAATAAAAGGTTCGATACGTTTTTAAGGCGATAATTAATCTTAACGCGAAGGCGGTTAAACAAAAATGTAAAGACAAAATCGCTATGGTAAATTGCGTTAGAGTTTCCCCGCTTGAAGGAAACAAATTTAGCTGTACGATTTGCAATTGCAAGCAGAACGTTTCGTTTAATCGAGTGATAAATAAAGGATCGTCGGTCGTTAAAATTAATTTCTAATCGCAATCCCGTTCACTCTGATGTAATTTATTAGACATATTTATTAGACACGCAAATAATCAGTGGAATAAAAAGCGAGCAAGATACCTATGTTCACACTGGGGAACAGCGTTAGGATGTAAATTATCTCATTTACATCAATTGCTTCGTCTCTGTCATTGTACGGGTTACGGTTCTCGAAAACAGAGCGATAAAAAGAGTAACGATGTCAAACGTAAACTGTGCTTCATAATAAAAATCATTTCGTCCATTTACTTGGACAATTCTATAAATTATTAACACGCTCGATCATCGAAGATTAATGAATTTGAAAGATAGATAAATATATACAATTCGAATTATCACGTAAATAACATAAATTATACTTTCGAACAAAAACGTATTACAGGTAGCCTCGAGTAAGTACAAATAGGAAATAATATAGAAAATAATATGGAAATAAAAAATTGCTAAAAGTATGTCAGAAAACGTTCGAAGGATCGGAAAAGGATAGGTATGGAGCGATTAAAAAAACCTTGATGAGAATGTAATTAGATTTATGTACCGGCTTATTTCAATGTAGTGAGATCATCACGGAAGTCAAGTTTAGCTGCATATTCCTTTCTTCGTCTACGGTGATCGAACGTAATACGCGCGATATAATCACAGAAGTGTATAACCATGTTTGATTAACATAAAATAGAAACGACAAGAATAGCGACGGAAAATCTCGAGTAATTAGATTCTGATTGCAAGAGGTACGCTTGTTCCGGTACTTATTGAATCAAACTACTTCGCGCCGAACCTGTTACCCGGATACGTTTGTCTCTGTTTCGTAATTAAACCCGGAGTAACAATAATAAATGTAAGCTAACGACGAAGTATTATTTTACAAATCCATACGATATTATTCTGTGACGCTATATTTGACCGGGATAAATTTTAGTTTCTGTAATAGTTACGTTATTGTACTAATTGTTAATTTAAAAATATGGGAGGAAGGTTTCGCGTTTTAATATTTAACAAAGCACGAATTTCTTTTGCGTATCGTATAGAGTTTTGTTAACGTTCTTAACGTTTTACATTTGTTTAATAAATGTTACGTTAATTTACTTTTCTTCGGATTAAATAGAATGAAGTAATACTTCGTAAAAATTAATACAAAAACAATTAACGATATACAGAAGATATGATCGAAAGTTTAGAATATGATTTTTCGTTCGAGGCTTTATTTTTAATAGAAATTTTTTACTAAACATATCTAAACCCGATTTTCTCTAAAATGATGCCTCGAAGAACAAAATTTTACTCCCCATACGTAAGTTATTTCCAAATGTAGACCAACGTCTTGCTCGTATCTTGCTATTCTCTGTATAACAATGTTATAAAATAGTTTATATTTCTGGTTTCGTTAACATTTTCACTCGTTCATTCACAGGCATACATGAGGCCAAAGAGTACAGCGGTTCAAATTACAAGAATCGCGGCTGTCACCTTGGTGACGATGTCCGTGATCCTTGGAAGCTTTATCCTCGCAGCATCCTGGGTCCAAGCTCGAGCATCCTGCACTCCTGAATCGATTGCTGCGATGCAAGCTGAACTTAGGTTGCAGCAACAGCAACAACAACCATCGTCCATTACGTACCAGCAAGGTGAATTCTTGAAACATCTGCAACCAGAGGCTCTCGTTCAGGTAGGTGATCATAGTGAAATAAAAATTCTGCAGGAATTTATATACATATAAAATTTCGAATAAAGGATATTTAATTTTCTTGTAAAACATCGACCTTCGTTTATAAAAATTCCCGTAATTTACATATATTTCGAAGGAGTTACTTTGCGTAATATTCTACAACTCTTGTATACGCAACTGTTTCGTATTTAAAAAATATTAGCAAAATTTCACTCGAACGAACTTGTTACACATTGTGCTTCTGTTTCAATAAGAAATTTTATTCCAATTCGTTCTTCGAAAAGGTGCGAGGTAATTCGTTGTTCAAATTGTCAATAAGTTGGATAGAATAACTCGTTTATTAACGAGTTCCTTGTTTTTTAAGACGTCGCTTTTTTCACGTTTGCGATAAAAATATATTATATCGTAGTCGTGTTCGTAAGAATCAAAACCAATCTTCTTAAAGATGTTTCGCGTGAGTTAACAGGTTTGTAGATTTTAGGAGAAAGCAGCGTGCCACGTTTCGCATGGCTCTAAAAATAAGATTATTTCGAATATACAATTTACGTTGTACGTAGGTATATGGAAGTTGTGTCCAATATATAATGGTACAATCTTTACAAAAGTATGAGATTAAATAAATAGAATGGAAAGAATGCAGAAGAAAAGAGAGGAAGAAGGCCGGCCATTAAACACATTTCTAGCAACATGGATACATTACTGAGAGACTTTGATTTGTACTTTCAAGTAGGCAAAGTGGACGTGTTGCTCGTTTACAATGCACGTACGAGTTTAAGAAGGCTTTTCCTGTGTAAAATTTCTATACACAGAGTTAGCCTGCTACCAATGTATCTTATTTCACTCGTTCAATGCGGTGCCAGCTTTCGAGATTTCTAAATTTTCACCTCGATTTTAACCGATTGTAAAAGATCAGCCGGCTGATCGATCAGTTCTCAACGATCCTTTCCAGTCGAATGGAGCTGTTTGAGTTTATGATGGAAAGTGAGGAAGGGAAACGCCGCGAGAACGGCGATAATATGATTAACGTCGACGTGCTGAACAAAGAATTCAATTTGCTTCGCACGGCCAAAAAGATTGAAATATACGAACGCTCGGAGCTCGGACAAGTTTTAAATTTTCGATCAAACAATAGCTAAATATCGAAACAAACCGTACGAAGCTCCGAGCTGTCGTCTTGCAGGATTGAATTAATATTGGCGATGGAAATTTTAAGAATCGCAAGTTGCGAGTTGTCGATCTTAATAAATACGATCCCCGTAACAATCACAAGTTTGGTAATAAAACAAGTGGGTTTTTGTAAGAAATTTTTGCAAATTACGACAAATGTTAACTTGTTCGGTCATTGATGTTATCAGTGGATTATTGAGTATAAGAAGGAAAAGACGTCAAAAAGTCCCTTTTATTGAGAATTCTATGCTTAAAACGAGCTAATCAAATTTTTAATAAAAAAAGATACGTTTGAAAATGGCAACAACGTTGAAGGATTAAAGATACGAGACTTTAACAAATTTGCGGACTTTGTACGTCTGTGCATCTCTGGCAAATTTGAACGTGCCAAAACTACAGAATGCATATAATTCGAAAAAGTTTACAGGTTTAGCCACGTTCATAAAAATACGAATCTGCATAAATATTCACAGTCGTGTGGAATATATATAGTAAGTTTCGTAAGAAGTCAAGAGACAGTCAATGTTCAACGATCAATGTGGCAATCAGTGTTCGAAATGTTCAAGAGATTGATAAAAATACGTATTCGATCCTGAGATTAAATAAAAATATGGGATTGTTTGGTAGGAGGTTAGATATAAAAATTGCTTTCCTATAAAACAGAAAAAAATGCCACTTCGTACAAGCATTGCGTAACTTTCCTTTCTTGTGCATTACAATGTTAGAAATTCAAATGGATTCTTAATGATCATCTAGTTTGCTATATGTATATTATGTTACTTTTATGTAAATTGAATTTAATTTGCTGCTTTAATATGCTGGTTCCAATCTCTAGTTCGGTAATTTCAAAAATATCTTTTCAGAGCAATGGATTTCTGGATTTAATAACAGCTACTCCTTCAATGAGGATCACGCTTAAATAATCGTGCATTTGCAAGAGATGCAAAAGCCAAGTAAAAGTATGTTTAAAAATGAAAGTGAAAGTTAAACGAGAAAGCGGTATAGTTGTTGCTTTACAGCGAAGAAATTTTTCGGCGATAAAGCTATAAAAAGAAATCAGCCGAGGATAAATATCAGACTGAAAGTTAACACTAAAATTATCTATATAAAATATAAGTTACACCCATTACTGTAAAAAGATTAATCATTGCTACAACATTTTGTTCATTTATCCAGCATTTTATTTTCTTTTTTTCTTTTTTAATATTCTCTACCAATTGTCTTACTTTCCTTACAAACAAGCATCGTATTTATCTTTATGCTTTTCCAATAATCCTGTTATTTATACAGCGGTATTGTTTTAGTTAGCAAATTATTATATTAATTTTACTTAGCAAACGGTGTTAATATATCATTTTAACAATTAATTCTAAAGAAAGGAAAGGGAACGTGGCATGATTTGTCAATAATATTCTTTGAAATTATTTGTCCCTCGTAAGTATTCGTATTAATATGATCGAAGAGTTCGTAGGTTGTCCGATATGAATTTTAATGCAACGCTGAAAACACACCTTTTATGATGAGACGGCAAAGAAGAATCGCTTCTCACGGCACTGGATAGAAAGAAAGGATCGTGCCTGATCTATGGTCACGCCCTTCTTTGTGGTATTCGCTTCGATATTGCTGGCAACAACGAACTACCGTGGTTTATCATGATTTATCGTTAATTTTTTCATCCGTAACGCCGCAAAACCTGATTCGAGGAACGACTCTTGTTACTCGATCGGCTATTCGATTTTTCACCAATCGGTTACCATTTATATCGCACAGAACTTTGTACAAGTACATATTTTTTGCCTAACGCCTAAACGCAAGAAATCTTATAGATTGGCGTGTCTTTTATTTTAATTTCGTGTTTTATAAATATTTTAATATCATAATAACGAGATTTTCTAGATTGGCAAAGCGAAAGGAAGTTGTAGGCATAATAGAGAGGATGGAAGATTTTTATTACGTCGAATGTTCAACTTTTCCTCATCTTCGGTTATTTGTTAGAAATATTCCAATGAGTAAACTTAACGATATCGAATACTTTCACCGAAAATTGGCTTAATACGTACGTAAGTAAGTACGTAAAATTACATCGAAATTATCGTTATTCGATCACTCGTTCGGTCGTGAATGCCAGAAGAAAGATAATTATAAGGTTCAGCGAAGAAAGCTCTTGCCAGACCGTATTCAATCTCCGTGCTCTTAATCCATCCCATGCTCTTTTAATGTCCATGAAAATAATAGTTGAAGGAGTATGTTAATGATTAAATTAGTCATAAAAAATCAGAAACCTAGAAAGCGTGGAATTATTTACGATCGAGACAGGACGGTACACTCTTGCGCACTTTTATTGGCAAAGAGGAAAAGGAGAAACGAGCAGAAGTCAGAAACAGCCATGCAAATTCCAGTTTCTTATCTCGTGTGCATTGTATATAACCTCGATGGATTTTAATGTTACCATATCATGTCTATGACTGTTAATGAGTTATTGCAACAAGAGATACGAATCGCCATCAGGGTTTTATCATCGTCAGTGTCGAACGACACTCTTTGAATCTCGTTATTTCCTCTGGAGCATTACAGCTTTCTATAACCATCCTTAATCGACGCTTAATTGCTATTAAAACGGGGACAAGTACAGTGTTTGAGTCACCTCACACCTATTTAGAAGAATCTGTGCTAATGTGTTTCAAGAGGAATTAAAAATAGCTATATACAATGACAAATAAAATAAGGATTCAAAATACCGTCAGCTACGAAACTGCAACCTTCTGCAGAAAATTTCATATCGTATTGTATTGTCCTATCATTGGACTGCGAATGGTTGTGCATTTATAGGAAATTTGTATGTGTATATTCGTAGTAGGGAAAAATTTCGTTACAATATTTATAGAGCGAAACAGATCTCCATTAAGACGTGTCATTTTTCTATAGTTATTCCAATTACGACATAAATCTGCATACTCTGTATTTATAATTTATGATAAATTACTATTTAAAGCAACGCGAACACGCTTCCCATATATATATATATATATATAGTCCTTTTAATAATCCTCGAAAGATTGAACGATCCAATAATGGCGCGCTCATAAACTCGTTAGATCTTCCATGGTTCGGAAATTCAAACGTCATAACGAGATTAATTAATGCCAGCAACGTTTCTCGTACTTCAAGATCCAAACGATTTCCCACGCATTATGTCTCAATAGGCAGTAATTTAATTTACATTGGTTAAAAAACTGCTCGATCTAATTTGTTTTTCACGCAATTAATCGGCGGACAAGTAGGAGCAGCGCGAGAATCGATGGAGCGCGACGGGATTCAATTATTCAGCATCGCGCGTTTCGATTGTCCGTCGGGGATTTCAATACCTGGTACCGATTAATCCTCAGGACGAGTCTGCCAGCTCACGTTCGAACTGCGAGTTTCTCCCGCTCGTAAATCGTCTTCTACCGAGAAACCTTTTGTATGCAAAGGATAGACGACGCGGAGGATTCATCAGTAGGAAGAAAAGGACAATTAAGACTGCCATCGAGTGGTGTAGAGGAGCAAAGAAGAAAAGAGTTAGAACGTGGAGAACGAAACGCGCTGGAACGGTGCTCACCGGTGCTAGGAGCTGCGTTCAAGGAGAACCGCAACAGCGAATTACGTAATTCGGGTTACGTTCCTTGATGTACGAGTGATTTTAACGCGAAACAGGAAATCACCTTTTTGCTTCTTTCCACTCACAAATCTTGCCACTCTTCCGTTTCGATGGTTTATGACAGGCCATTCTACTCGAAATTCGTTTAATAAAAAGAGTTTCAATTTCGTTCTGATCCTAAATTACGATTTTTTTTTTTTTTTTTTTTTTTGGACAGGACTTTACCATTTCTGGTTTCGAGGTCTCGAGGAATAATCGTGAAGATTATTTGATTTGTAATTAAAATGTTGATGTCTTTTTACAATTTCGAGTAAATCGAGATCTGATTTTAAATTGCTAATCTTTTGCCGAGAAGATTTTAGTATCTTTTTTTTTTGCTCTGAAAATTTATGGAAGATTATTTAAATTGAAATTAAACTGAAACAACCAATCGAAAGATGCACCCATTAATTGTAATTCCTCAATTGTTATTTATCGTTATTTACTTGAAGCTACAGTCATACGTTTTATAGCTAATTCGTTGGTGACATTTTCTATCATGAAAGCCTCCATGACTAGTTATCAAGTCATTTTACTTTATCAATGAAATATTAAATATTAAAATGTTCTGATATTCCAAGAAGGACTGACGTTATTAGTATCTTATTACATTATTAGTATCTTCGTTTTTAATTTCAATCTAATTAATAACTTGAGTTTAACGCTCTTCTTGATCGCTTTGAATGCTCGTTGTAATTTGTCAAGGTTAAACAACGCGAAGGAGGCGATTGTTATTAACACGTGATAAAAGGTGCATGTGTTACGGTATTAAAACGAGGACGTTCTCGGACCAATCGGAGCGTGTACAGATTCTTTGCGTTGTTGTGGGACAAGGACGACGATCGTCCACTTGAAACAAGGCTTTGCAGAAAATTTCCATCTAAGATTTGTAACGACTGGTCGAACGTGGCGTTCGTTTGGAGGATTTATAAAAAAAAGTAAAGGCGTGACGATGCTTTCAGCCACGGAAACCTAAAAATAATCAAGGATGATGAATTGATTCATCGGTAAACAAGAATCTGCGGGAATAATGATTTCGACCTTTCAATGACATTGAAATATAAGGAAAAGATTTATTCGGCAAAAGTTAAAGATACGATTGTTCGTGAAATAAAAGCTTAACGAGCTTCGCTATTGTTTGACGAATTATTGGCCATTAAGTAACGTATTCTGAGGAATGGTAATCTTTCTGTTGAGAAATGTGTTTTATATTTTGTTACAGTGTTGAATAATATGCGCGTTCGAAGCAACGCGCTATTGTTACTGCAATGTATTTATGCCTCGATGGTTATTCGAGAAATGTTAAATCTAATCTTGGCACATTTCTTTTTTCAAAATACAACTGATGTAACTTAAATCAACATAATCCATCTGCTTGGCGCGGAAATCAATATCTTCGAGCTTTCTTGTATCTTAGAAACTTTGAAATATTTCTAATATCGCTTTTTATATTTCGCAATATACACATTAACGAATCTCTGACGGAAACCGAGTCAGTTCTGTCTCATTGTAAATAAATTTATATTTCGAAACATCGCGAGTGACCTAAAAACCCACATGTAACGACGAAACTCTTTTTTAAGCCAGTTATATTCCCTCTAATTTATCGCACAGTGGCCGATTTTCACCTTACGATTAGTTGCATTAGAATCATATACATCAACAGAAATACGTTATTAGATTGGCATTTGAGTCGCGCAAGCCGATCTTACTTTCTATCAACTGCCATAAACGAACCGGAAATCACGCTATATCCACGTTATTTGAGTATCCAACAATGCACAGAAACGTTCGTAAAACGTCGAGGAAATCGTAAGAAAAGAAAAGAATTTCTTTTCTCTTCGTATCACATTGCCCGAGATGTAATTCGAGAGATAGAGAGAGAGAGAAAGAGGGCGAGAGACAATTCACACTTACTAATTAATCAATCACGCGTTGAAAGTTAAATACCTCAGGATGAGCATTAGCGCCTATTCTCTTTTCCTGCTAACAAGTGAAAGTTCGTGTTGGAGGAGGCCACGCACTCGACTCTCTGCCAACAATCAATGTTAATTTTGGTATTATGCTTCGTTGGTAAGCTAACTCATACATATAGGCGCGTTCGTGTAAAAAGAACCCGAGACGGTAATATTTTCGTGAAAGTTGACATCAGCAATTTAATAACTAGTTTTTATATTCATCGATATAATATCACAAGTGGAAGATAGAGATATCGTTAAAATAGTAATTCGAAGGAAATCTGTTTAGAAACATTAAAAATTCTAAATTTTTAGATTTTTTAACTTCCATGTAAAAGAAGCAAGATTTCTCGCATTAGAACTTTGAATTCAAGGCGAAAGTGGTATTCTTTATACGCGTAGTAAAATGCTTAGAACAATAGAATGTCTATAGTATCGTAGTTACAGTGAAATATTTTTGGAATATTAAAGCAGTTAGAATACTTAGAGTAGAATATCTTGTAATTTGTAAAGAAATAACACTTTCTCATTTTGAATTCCTATTTTTACATTTCAATTCAGTAATACATACATATTTATTTTCATATATCATATTTTATTACCAATCAGAATATAATATACTCTA
This sequence comes from Bombus waltoni, assembly GCA_014737395.1. Taxonomy (NCBI): domain Eukaryota; kingdom Metazoa; phylum Arthropoda; class Insecta; order Hymenoptera; family Apidae; genus Bombus; species Bombus waltoni. The sequence goes on along the minus strand of JACXII010000051.1, from coordinate 7,484,904 downwards.
TGAGCTAATGCGGCGTCTTAAAGAACTGCCGCTCTTAAATCTCGCGATGTTGATAGCTCCTATGACGAGTCCTCTACTACCTGCTGGCCAATTAACTGAATAATATAACAGAGAATATTTTCGCTTCCCTAACGAAAACCTCGCGTCTATCAAGTATCATGAATCAGCAATAGCCTGCAGGGCATGGAACTATTAAAGCTGTAACTATAAAGCTTATAATATAATCCTTAATAATGTACAGTTATTATAGACTTCAACATATAAATCCTTTAGAATCATTTATATTATTCGTATTCCTCTGTGTTGTATCTTCGAGGAAGTCATCCTTCTATAATTTTAATCGCCTTGGCATTAGTCACCGTTTCGCGATTTGCGACGAACAATCGAAGTCTCCAGAATGAAAAAGTTCTCGTACAGACCATTCGCTCGTGTATTTTCTTAATTTCCAAAGTTTAACAGCGAATGTAATTTATACGTCGTTTTATTTACGAATATGCTTGATCGTCTCTTTTTCGCTAGTTCGTGTTTGCGAATATCGCTGGCAAGAGAGTTTTGAGTAATTCGAACGCAACATCGTGCTTTTTTTCCCTGCGTTCGAGGGGAATGCGTTACGAAACGTTCCGGTATATGCGAGTCGTTCGATTGGAACTAATTTTTGCGTAACGGAGGAAAGAAAATTATTCAGTGTTTACGTAGCCTTTTGCCGGAGAAAATCGGCGAAGAGATTCTACTACTTTCTACTATTTTCTTGGCTTTATTCGTTTTCTTTCTTTTTTCTTCACTTTTTCTAGCCGCGACCTCCTGTCGCTCCGTCTTTTTATTCTCAGCAGTGCAGAAAATTCAATTCTAATGTAGTTTAATGCGTGCATGAAATTTCTTTCTTGCTGGTTCCAGTATGGGGCAAATATTTCGTCATTTTGCGTTTCGTCGTTTGACGAAGATCAGTCGAACAAACAAGCGATTAATTAAAAATAGTTAGTGTAAGTTCAAAATTGAAGCACGGCTATGAGCTTATCCTCTGTTCTCCAACAACGTAATTTTATCGAGTTATACATTTTTCTTGATTATTTTTCTTAAATAAATTCTGTCTTCAGAAAATTGTATAATACTAATTATCAGACTGAGAATATTTATGCACATTCGTATTTCTTTGGACCATAATTAGAGAAATAGAATCCAAATAGAGATTTGTATCATCCTTTGGATATTACGACTATTTCGTTCAAGTATTATACAGGGTGTCTCATTTTAATCGACCCACGCAAATATCTCTCAAACTATGCGTTATTCGAAGAACTGTTTCAAATAAAATCTACTTTGTTTCGAGAGAGACATCTTGTGATGTTCACAAATCTTATCTAAGTGGTCGTCCCTTCGAGATTTCAAGCTGACTTTTGTCTTTTCTTAAATGGAACTATTTATACGTGTATTCTTTATACGCCGTTCGATACGTTTTCCAATTCTCTACAAAAAGTATTAACGTATCTGCTTCTAAAAGTGATTAATTTAAAAGATATATTAACTTTAATCTTGCGGAGCCTATCGCATGAGAAACAAGGGCAGATAACGCAGTATTTTTATGTTTATGTATTCCTTGACTTTTATACGCTCAATTTAACGAAATTAGTATTATTATCTTAATACTCTCTTGTTGAGAATTAAAATCTCTATCGAACGGTGTATAAAAAATGTACAGTTCTATTTAAAGAAACACTGGTCATCTTCAGTTCTCTAAAGCGCCTCTATCTAGATAAAGCTGACACGGTCATCGTAAGACCACGTTGAACAAGTTTTATTTGGATGATTTTTTCGAATCAGAGTTTAGAGGATATTTGCGTGGATCAATCGAGATGAGACAGCCTGTATATTCAACCTATGTTACGTTATGTATACTATGCACATATAAATTTTTGAAAATATACAGACATAATAATAGAATAGTAGACAAAGTAATAGACGCAATCGAAACATACTAATCATACATGGAAACAGTAATACGTGTATTCTAAAACGATTAACAGCAGACGCACAGCATCGACGCACGATACTTTTCTTGTAAGTTTCCCAGTAGCTATCGCAATTACTCGTTCACGATCATTTCGTATAATTATCTTCCATTATTTTCATAACTGTTTTCTTAATTAGTCTTTTTATGAGTTTCTCTTGTTAAATGTCAGCCTGTCGTACGTTATTTATTGTGCCTAGCGAGATAGACTGCCGAGTTTTTTACAGAGAGCAATTCGGTTTAAGGTACATCGATACGAAAGCATCCTGAGAGGATGCTGTGGAGCATTTTTGCGACTCTCGATGGAAAGGTACGTAGCACAACGGAAAGTGGGTTGCCCGTTGCACGCACCAGCAGCAAGGTGAACGTTCTCTAAAAAGATTTTCTCTCTGCAAACTAACTGTATTGTTACCTGTTCGTGTCTGAAGCGTTGTGTTCACATACGGCATCACCTTGACGATAGAAACTGTTCCTTATCAATTATCAAGAATAATTTTCACTCGCCCAACATTGTGCTCTATCTGTTTACGCATATACATACGTATATTCGCGTTGCTGTGTATTGTACAGCGATGATGATGTTAGCGTAGATTAGAAAATTCCCTCGCTCTCACGGGAATCTTCTAAATTTCACTTTTCCTCGACGTAGCTAGATTTTAAATCACTCGGCTCGTCGTTTACTATAAGCAAAATGTAAGATAGTATTTATAGCGTGAGATGAGGAATAACTGAGAAATATTTTTAAAGAAAATCTTCTTCTGGTATTAATTAATATTTATTGATCGTTCGTTTACTAAATCCTTTTATCGAGATGTTTCATCTACTGGATTTTTCAAGAAGAGACTATGAAACGGCATGAGAAATATAAATATATTTTCGATCTTAACGTTCCTTTACAACTATATATGTACATTAATTATTTGTTTTTTACGTAAGATACGAATATATTGCGAGAGATGCTACGAGAGAAACAGGATGATGTAAGGTTCTGTCGAAAAGTTTCTATATATTATTTCAGAAATTTTAATCAAAATCTCGTAACTGCTACATCACTGTTTTAAATCTTCCGCCACTATTATACGATGATTTCGTGCACTGTTAAAAATTATTAACACAAGTACTACGTACTTAATCATTTCACTCGTGCAATAAATTTACGTTTATTACAATCTACATACAATTACAGTTTACAATTTACAGTCGAACGAAACGATTCTTTGTTTTTAAGGCACGGATCATCTGAAACTAACTACACACGCGGAACAGGCAGTTGAAAATAAAACATATTTCGTTCGTATTCGAAACCTTGAACCTATACATATTTCGAAATAGCTGTTTGCCCATTTCAAAGATAAACATTTCGATCGAATAATTGATGAAGACTAATAAACCAATGGCATCACGAGGATTCAATTCTTCGAGCTTGAAAATTTAATTTAATATATTCCAATTATTTAATATTTTTATTCGATGAACTCAGTTTCTGCTACCTCACATCAAAGAGTATACAAAAGTACGTCGCTAACATAAGACCCCATAGCTTGGCGTTCTCGATACCAAAGGTAATTATCAATCATTAAATTTCACCCTTCCAACTTAAAGTGCAACAAATCGTGATTCCGGGAAAAGTAATTTATCCTACCATATTTGGTAGTTAACAACAGTCAACATACTCCTGCGCTGCACTCCCTATACTCTAGCAAGATAAATATTGTTCATGCTGGAAGATTTCCGTGGTTAAAAAACGCTGCTACCGTATCAGCATGAAAAATACCTTGTTTTGCACACGACCGCGCTAAAAGTGCTGAAATGAAAAGCCAGCTGAATTCGACTTGCTAGAAGTACTATGCGGTTGATGCAAAAGTGTGCCGTCGATTTCCATCTTCCGAGCGATGAAGGCACGCGAGTGCAAATCTACATCATTGAGATCGCGTAGTATCCTATAATGTAAGACTGACAGTGTGCAGGTCGCTTAACTACGATGATTACCCGCCATAATGGCTCGCTAATTGATAGGCAGCTCGCAAAAGGGGCTTGCAGGATTTCTAAAGAAAGCCTGTGGGGTCGCGTGGTAGCGAGCTTCTCTCTCCTTCGCGCTCTCTGTTGGTCGCGAATACCGATTTCTTTGTCCTACTCCTTTCTACTCTTCTTCTTTTGTATATTGCATGCGACGCGAAGTCCATCGATTTCCTTTTCCTCGTGAAATCCTTCCAACTGTTCCGAGTCGGCCCAGTTCTTCGTCCGACTCGAAAGTAAAATTTAAATATGTTGCGCGAAACGTCCTGATGAGGCGTTCGTGAAACAGCGTGCAATGCAAAGGAGTTAAAGAACTCGGATTTTCTTTTATATTTCAGACAATATTCGCTGTATTGAGGATTTTCTCGGCGAATTCTCGCGGACTTTATGAAAATGTCAAATAAATAGAAAATATAATTTATAACGAGTATCCAACACGGTAGGTTAAGTTAATTTAGACAGAAACCGGAGGATGTAGTAAATTCAAACAAAGTAGGATTAATCATTAACGAAACTATTATACTTGGAAACAAAGTGTTTTAGACGAATTCGTATTTCACCTACCTACGGAGAAATTAAAATTCATTAACTAAATTGAGTCGAATCTAAGCGAAGGAACTAATTGTTCTTTGGATATTCGGTATAATAATACAATTAAAATTCGATAGTTGGCTATCGTTTTAGGTTCGTGTACGCAAGAATTCGTGGTGCGGAATTAGAAATCAGTGTCGTATTATTGATTGACGTTGCAAAACCGATGGTTATCGCATAACCATCGCGTACAATGTATTGTCCGTTCTTAGGCAGTGATTTTGCATGAAACAGGAACTTCACGGTTGATTTCCAGAAGAATTCTACTGTTGTTTTCTAACGTGAGTCACGAATACCATTTGATAAAATAACGAGAAAAATTTTATGAGCGAGTAAACGACGATGGTAAAACTCTCCAACCACCTGTGTGCTCGAAGGGTTAAGAAATTTCACTTATTTCCTCTCGTTCTAGCTTGACGATTATACAGGTTGTCGCTCGTGCACCGCAAAATCGTTTCTACATCCCGAGCAATTTCCCAAGTGGAAAGTGCTCGGTCTGTGTTACGGTACCGTCTGCATCTACTCGCAATCGCAATCAATTTCATTCTTTCAATTTACAAAACGCAACAGTTTGTAAATTTCGGTTTCTACTGGAAATTCTGATTTTATTAAAATTGTTAATTAATTACCAATTGAAACATCACGAAACAGTGTTCAGTTTAAGGTAAACATCGTGATGCATAGCTTCATACAAATGTTGGCATCAACGTTTTCTTGTTACGATACAATCGAAATTATGGATTGTTCTTCTTTCCTCCTGGTGAGGTGAAATAATTAGAATTTATTCGAATTTTATTCTCTGTGAAGGTAACGCTTTTAATTTTTTATATCTACTCTTGAATATAATTATCAATTATAAGCGTTATGCCATGCATTTTAAAACAGACCTCGTTATTGTTCCATATCAATGCTGGAATCAGTGTTTCCTTTGTACGATGCAACGATAGTGTTTTAGTTTGGAACGAATGCAACGTTAATAATCCTTGAATAAATAGTGTTACGCGCTACATACATATTCTATGAATGTGCAATAAATAGAGCGTATTGCTGCAGTTGCATCGAGCTTCTTTTTAGGATTCGTTAGGTAAAAATTAAACGATATTTACATATTGCGTGATTATTATTTCTCACGCCCCTCTAAGATGATAAGGCGTGGAAAATGAAATATCTTCTGCATAATTCAATAAAAATATTATTCTTCGTTGCAAATAAATATCAATCTTCGTTATATATACGTAGGAGAATAATTTTCATTTTACGTTGAAACAAAAAGAAAAGGCAGGAAACGAAAAACGTACCAAATTTTTTAATAAAGTATATTGTTTTTATAAATTGAAATACTACTCCAGGTTATTAATTCATTTGGACAAACATATTGAACTTTAATCAAATGGTCCAAGTTCTCAGTAAAAAAAAAGTAAATATATTTTTTATCTGTATGATATTTTATCTATATACATGATTACATAATTAATGCGATTATTAAAAAATAAACAGATGTAATATAATCGCGTTCCTGTTTTTATAAAATTCAAATTATTCTCGGCTCAACTATATCTATATACGTACGTACCTAATAAAAAGCAGCAATCATTCCCGACATATAGTTCCAATACTAAGCGAGTAATACTAAACGCGAGATATCGACCTGGATGCAACAAAGTATCAATTCAGTTTCTCATTCTTGATACCCGAAGGCAAAAACATCGTATTTCGTTCTGGAATGGTAGAACTTTCTCGTATACTTGAATGTATGATCAAACGTAGCGATACACGTACATTGCTCGCGACTGTGAATGGGTAGTGGGAAGATCGAAGTTTATTTCTGCGAGTCTAGAATTGCGAAAACCAGAAGCTGGTCGGTAGCTGAGCCATTCCGGCTACCTTTCATTACGTTCACCGATATTCTAGAAAGTTGTCACTTGGACGAGTAAAGCGAGAGGGCCCCGCTTTTGCCAACCAACAAACAGAAACTGTGGAACCGTCCAAGCTCGTCAGAACCTGATGCAACTTAACGTTTCTTGCACGATAATGGTTTCCTGCTGGCCGATCACAAATTAGGTTCTCGAAAGTATTCTGCGGCAACTTCCTTCCTATCACCGTTAACCAAATACGTATTTCACGTCGTTTCCTGGTCTATAACTCAACGATAGTCCGATTTTCCAGCGGTCGTCGCTTGGACACTGACTTAATTACAACTAACTTAACGCGAAACGTGTAATTTAGGTTTGATTTTAGTAACTTAACCGTTTCGTTTTCTTTCTTTTGCATCTTTTCACTCGACAGTTTGCTGGTCATTATGTTATAAAAAGCACGTGGCGAGGAACAAAGCACGTTACGGAGGTAGTTTAACTCTGTCACGTGTCTTGAGCCATTTTTAATCCAATCTTGTGTTTTCACGTTGTCAGAAAGTTTCATAGATTCGAAGAAAGTTGTTCTTATACCGATGGTGGCTTCTCGCTTCAATTTTATGTTTCTCAACTCTGCCGCATAGCTCGAGATATCTTCGGCTGAATCGCAATTTTCTTTCGTTGAAAAGTTTCTTAACTTCGAAGGAAACACGCAAGAATCGTCATTATGTAATATAGTCGATTTCTTGCTTCGGTTGTATGCTAAAATTTTTTATAACTCTGCTACATTCTCTAAGATACGTTCGATCGTGTAATCGTCAAATCGGCGTAATATATTTTTTTCAAACGAAATCAGAATTGAATCGTAAAGATCCGAAGATCGTGACAGGACGAATCGTTGCTACGTCGCATTGTTAATAGAATACTTTATTAGTGTCCATGAAACCTCGGTCAGTTTCATTTGCAGCCAAAGATAATTAGAGCGTATCGCGATAGTTTATTGCTTCTATACGACCGTCGTTATTATTATCAGCCATTAAATATAACTCAAATCCTGACAATAATCATATAGCCAGAAGGTGAAATAATTGGGACGCGTCGTTTCGTGTAACCTTCTCTTCCTGATAAGAGAAATTGACAGAGTATCTGCGAGTTGTAGACCGCGAAACGAAGACAAATCGTTGCCGAAGGTTTCGAAAGTTGAATAAATATCGCCGTAGTAATCATCCGTTGATGCAACTCGTTTTCTTCCTGGTCGCGACATCGGGTCGCGAGTGAAAGTGAACTCTCTTCGTGTTATCGCGGCACAACCTCGATCAGAACGATGGAAATCAAAGGAAGATGAGACGCTCGATTAGCTGGCACGATCCTTCGAGGCAAACAATTTTTCTAAGCGGAAGAAACACTTTGCGCTCGACACTGTGACCCTTACGGTTCTTTTTATCTTATCTAAGCTGACGAGACTGGTACATTATACGTCATTCGAAACGGGATTCTGATGTTTCGCGAAGAGCACGATATTCGTGACTCGATCGGGTTATTTTCATAGAGAACGTTCATACTCTGTGAACGAGATCTAGGTTGTTCTCAGACTGGAAGACTTTAACGATGGTTTAAATTTTAGTAGGCGATTTGTTGCGAGGAGAAATGGGAATTTGTGAGGCTATACAGTAGCTCTCGAAAGTATTCGAACGCTTATCGTAGAAAATTTGTATTCGTACAAATTTTATTAATGATGCAGTGAGACGTAACTGTGACGATTATATAGGAAAACTAAGAAACCATTCTAATGATGTACAATATATGTATAAAAGTCATAAGACGTTTGGTGTAAATATATATGTAATAAAAAATTATCACATAACAGGAATAGTCTTTATGGTATAAAGCATTAGAGACAGTTCTATCGAATGTTGAGGTTTATCAACGGAATATTAAGTTTTTTAAATACTTCTGTAACATTTGCGACATATGTATATACTTGCACTAAATATCTTGTATCGGGATTGTACATGGGATTAACGATCGGTTCTACGTTATGTCTTCGTATTGATATTTATTATTAACGATTTTATAGACTGTTAAAAAAATTATGGAACGAGAGGCGTTAAGGAATATTTTCTCGTTGTGCAGGATACCACTGATATGAAAGAGGTTCAGCAGTCTCTCGCTGAGCAAACACCATCGAAGAAGGAGGCAGAGCCAGACACCAAGGACGTCAAAGTACACAAGGAGGATGAGAATAATTTAAAGTCAGACAACGAAAGCGGTGACCATGACGACGATGACGACGACTATGATGATGACGAGTTTCCTCCCGTGCACATCAAGCTGCCTCTTCAATTCGATTTTGACGAAATTGCGGGCGTAAGTTCACTGATTTTACTACAATTTTTAAAAATTGCAAAATTGAAAGATTATCGAAAGCGTAGATTGGTGGATGCACAAAATTAATAATTTTTATATTTGTCTCTTTGTTTTGTTTTTTTTTAGACTTTGATCCAGGAGGCACGCAGCAGAGTTTCTTGCGTGGTTGAGAGACGAAGAGCCGATCAAGTGATGGACGGTGCTAATAACAATAATGTCGATAACAGTACTGATTCTCGCTACCAAAGACTGAGTGGAGAACGTGTTGCCATTTTGTGCGAATCTGGCAATCCTCATCAAGAGTATGTATGATGTGCAGCGCTATACCTCTTCCATTAAAGAAGAAGAAGAAAAAGTTTTACTGTAATTCATTAGATTAAATTATAGATAGAACGTTATCAAATTTGTCAACCGTATGGTAAATACAAAGTAATTTCGTTTTATTTGGAAACGCTACTGGTAAAGCTTCTTAGTTTACAGAAAAAAGCAAGGAAAATCAATTAAAATTAAAAATAGAAGATTTTTAAAACAGTCTTGATATAAAAATACTAACCATTTTTAAAGATTTAAAATAATTGAAAATTTGAAATTTAATTAAATCCTCACACACGAATGTTATATATAATTTTCAAAATGTGCTTAATTTTTAGGCAACAAGATCAAGAGATGCTTACGCCAATCATCATCCCATTGGGGACCGTCCAAGTACCACTCCAATCTCAGGAACCGAACCCAGGTTATCATCAGTATCAAGTGCACACTCAATATCAAGTTCCTGACATGCAGCAGTTACCACTTAGCGATCCACGCGGACTTAATCACATCCCACCTGGTATTGTTCCCCCTGAATTGCGAAATATCCCTCAGGTAACCATGGAAATGAGGCCTCCTCGTATGGGACCACAGACGCCCGTGATGGGACCGCAAAATCCTGCAATGGGACCACAAGTTAGCATATCTTATATTAATATGCAATGACAGAAAAATTAATCCTGCTCTCTTTGCATTAAAATAGTTTTCGTCTTTCTATTTTCCATATTCTATTTTCCACGTTAAAGATTTTGTCGTATTATTATTTAGAACTAAGTTTGCAATATTTACCTAAAATTCAACGTTTGCTAGACTAAATCAGATAACTGATTTTATTCCAAGCAATTACATACTATATCCTCTCACAATTATTCAAACGACGAATCTCTTACCATCGTTAACACGTGCAACAATCTTTATTGGTGCAACGAATTATACTATTGAATATACCACTATTATACTCGTACTATTCTGAATATATAAAAAAATCATTTACCACTATGATAATTAAAATTTAATAATTTCATTTAGGTTGAGCTGCGCCGAATTCCCATCGAATTGCGTCATTTCCCGGCGAATCCTATGAGAGGTATGCGACCACCAATGCCCCAAGAACCGCAACAAGTACCCGTGATGTATCAACAAGTTGAGCAAACGGGACCGTATGGTCAAGAACAAGGACCAGCCATGATGCCTCCGCCAGCACCACAGCCAGAAGCTCAGGTTCACGAACAAAGGATTATTCCTCACGTATTGATCCCGCAGACCGAACAACATCCATCTCAGATGCCACCGCAAGTACAGCCTCAAATACAGCCCCAGATGCAACCTCAGCCTCAAGCTCAGCCTCAGCCACAACCACAACCACAAGCACAACCGCAGCCTCAGATTACTGAAAGACAACGTTCACCTTTCCAAGGAATTCCATTCGAAATTCGAAGGATCATTCAACAAGTACCTCTAGAGATTAAGAATATCATTCAACATATCACTGGTGAAGCGAGACCTATACCTGTACAAATACCTGAAGGTGCTCGCCGCGAGGTAATTCATTTATTTGAGATATTTATATTGCATTAACTGAAAATATAATTGGCATTAAAAATTAATTGGACTTGGAAATGAAAATTAATAGAAATATATGATTTTTTTAACGACCAATTTCGATTCATTTTAATTTCAATAAGTAATTTTAACGTTGATAATTTTCATTAAGCGTACATATATTACGCATGTAATAATAATAATTTTCGAAATTGGATTTAACATCTGTATAATTGTACATGCGAGATTATCCTATTATTTCTACTATTATTAGAAGATAATATTGAATGGAATTTTTTTATCTATTGAAATAATTTTATTTATATTTTTCAGAACGTTCAAGAATTCAAACCGTTCCCGGAAGGAGCTCAGCCCATTCCTCTGGGACTTCCACTTCCGTTAGAGGTTCGAAATCTATTGGAGCATGGAAATATCGAGGGTCGCCAGCGACCGGATGGTTCCAACGAGCAACAGGAAGCTAAACCTTTCCCTGGACCGGAAGATGACAGCGAGGAAGAAAGAAACTTCCCTGTACCAGCGGAAATTCGTAATATAATTCATCAGGTAAAAAACAAACTAATCAATTTCAGATATAGTTTCAAATTTAAATTTTATATTAATTTTAGATATCAGTTGTAACATTTCAAAGAAACATTTTATCTGATGAAAAGTTATCATATGAAGACGATTATTCTGTATAAATATTCTCTTAAATATAATCATTTAATTAATCTTACAGTAACATTTTGTTAATGTTACTCAAATATCGTGCATTTTTGTTAAGTGCTATATTTCGGTTTTCGATCAACTCTTGCATTATCACTTGTTTATAATAAGCATTATGCAAGAATAAATGAGAACCGCTGGATCAGCAATTTGTCAGTGAGTTAATATCTGGTAGCGTGGCCGAGCGGTCTAAGGCGCTGGTTTAAGGCACCAGTCTCTTCGGAGGCGTGGGTTCGAATCCCACCGCTGCCATATTTTTGCCACCATAGTTATTTTTACTACATCTCTTTATCTATATCCATTGACGTTATTATTGATATCGCCAAATATTACGATTAATTGAATTTTCCATTTTATCATATCCAATTAGTACATCAATAATTAATGTTAATGTTAATTTTTAGGTCGTAGAAGGTAATGCATTCCCAGTTTCAAGATTTGTTCTGCCATTGAGACCTGTAGAATCCTTGGAAATACCTGTTGAGGCCCGTGCTGAAGTCTCTGATAATCAAAGCACCGAACAAGAATCAGAGCAAAGACAGCAGGAACAACAACAAACGACTCACATGATGATGCAACAACAACAACAACAACAACAAGTACAACAGCAACAACAAGAGCAAGAAGAGGAAAGCCGCCCACACTGTGAGTAGATAATTTAATTTCTACAGATTTTTCATCCTTAACTTTTGCTACATTTAAGAGTATTCGTAATTTCTACACTTTTATTTAATCTCCATTGTTATTTGTCAAAGAACTGAATCCCGTTTTTATATTATACATAGATGCTATAAAATTTTAAATATAGGAACTATACAATTTTCTAATATACATTGTTCCAATTTGTTCACAGACGTGCAACCACGTTCGGTGCGTTCAATCCCAGAGGCATTCACACACCGCCGTGAGAAGCGTGTACGCCGTTGCGCTTGTGATTGCGCCTGTTAATTTCAGTTGCAGCGAATCGGATCGAATGTCCCATCATACCCGGTCAAAGAGAATGCCCCAAAAAAGAAGAAAAGCATCTCGGAACATGTTTGACGAGTTCTCGTAAACCGAAAGAACATTTTTCAGGCGATCCCCAACACGCGAACGTTACCCTCCTCGGATTTCATATATTTGTAGATCTTACGAAAGTAAACTGGACCAGGTACATTACTTTTGTAGAAGACAACATGGGACGAATGTCGCAGAGATTAAAAACGCCGTTAAGTTTGTAGTATTATACCGCTATAAAGCAGCAAAGTCACGAGCATGTTTTTATTTAGTCTGTTCATAGTACGATCGAAGGAAATAAAATGATAAAAAATAAAGAGAAGCTCGTGGCTCAGAAGATACCGTAGAGAGTAGACATCTATATCGACAGAGGTACACCTACAGTTAGAGGGAGGAAGATCTATTGATGTGGAATGATATTCTTTTTTCAACTAACACGTTTTCAGTGAAGAAAATCATTACAGTTTCTTCTTCTAGTGATATGATAATCGCGTACAGGGAGAGAATTGAAGATACGAGGAAATCTGTGATCGTTTCTTTTATTCGCGTCGAAAAGAGATAAGAAAACTACACAGAAACAAAACAGAAGAAGAAACTAATAATTTTTTTTTTAAATAATCGGAGATAAGTTTGTAACCTTTTACGGCGATCGCTGTATATTATGTAGATGTGGCTTAAGAGAAGCGTTATTCATTAACCAGCGTCGTAATCAACATTGACATTTTCGTTTGGTTACTTTTAATCGGTTGTGTGCTTTGAAGAAGCGAAAATAAAGTGTGAAGATCCTTCCGTAAAATCCAATTTCCGATTTCGGCGTGTATGTTATTACTTTTTTCTGTACTTACAGCATCGTTTTTTCCAAAACATCATTACATCATTTTTGCGTCTATCCTAAATTGTTTTTAAGGTATGGATATTTTATTAATCTGTATTTTCTGTATTACATACACACACATATATATTTCTTTTTTTCATGACAATTAATAAAGCGAAAAGATTATTGGTTTAGACTCGATACCCTGCGAACGTGTCGTTTTACTTTTTTTTTTTTTTCTTCAAGATAGCTTATTAATCATCAATAAGTACATGGTTTTAAGACATCTTAAAAGAAGTATACGCAAAAAAAAATATTTTTGATAAGAAGCTTTTAACATAGATTAGTAGGATGTAGTGTTTCATTGTAATATTGCGCCTGAATTAATAATATTAATAGATAGTTTAATACTTTTATATTGTATTAGATATAAACAATCAATTTTCACAAAGTACACGTTATTTCTTGTGCAGGATTTTTATATGATAGATTATCCTAAAATTCTTTTAACAAAGATATTATATAGAAGACAAAGTCTTAAAAATACAATTCGAGGAATTAAAAACTTGAACCGTGCTTAAATTTACATCCTTAATAAATCATTAAAGTAACAATATTATTATTATTATTATTTCTTTGAATATAATTGACTAGCTTTCCTAATCAACTAGATTTCATATAATGAACGTACTTAATAAAATATGATTAAATATATTAATATAAGTTTCGAAAATAAATTTTTTTTGAAGCGCCAATTTTATGCCTACGTTACTGAATATGACATCATTCAATGGCGTAGAATCGCAAAACCGGACTGAGCATGCGTAAGCCTGTCAGCTCGCGACGTACGAGCGGTTGTTTAGTGTATGATCTTATACACAACGCTGCTGCGTTATGATTCACGTTTGTGATGATAGTAACTAACAATTTTTTGGTAAAAGTTTGTATATCGTTCCACGTATTTCGAAAGAAGGATTACGTCGAGCGTTGTTGAAGGTGAGCACGTTCAGGAGAATACATTGTGTCGATAATCGTCATGACGTAGCACATTTTTAGATTTCACAATTCTATTTAGAAACAAACTGTGTTTTATTAGATTAATGAGTTTTAACAATAACAGAGCAAAGGGCGAAGAGTTCTGATATCGTCAATCTAATCGGAGTCATCCGCTCAAAATGATGAATTTTGAAGGAGAAAAAGGATCTACAAGATCCTCGTCATCACGAAATATTTGTTGCTGTCTCACAACAGCTAGATATAACAGTTCAAAGTAAATTTCCTAATTCGTGTTTAAATGATTCTTACATGATCATGATTTCTCACTCGACATTCAATGCCATGGTAGGATTTTTGTAGATGCACATTAACCATATTTACTTTTTAGTGTATATAGATATTACGTAGACGATCCAACCTGAGTGTACTATCAACTGATGTAGACAGATGATATGGACAAATTACAGAATCAGAATAATCACCAACTGATCCACTGTAGATACAATAATAATAATAGTAATAACAATAATAATAATAACAACAACAGGTTAATGGAATATTTTAATTTGGATAATGACATAAATGATCCACTCCGTAAGCAAAGACAAAAAAGAAAATAAGTTGCATATACCTAGTGAATAATGAAAAACATATATTTATGTAAATTTATAGGTGAGCCAGAAGTAACAATGAATTTGAACGAAGGTTCAGCACAATTGTTATTTCATTCATTGGAAGAACCAGAAGAAGATTTATTTGATTATGAAATTGATACTTTGTATCAAGATATGAATACAGAATCTGAGGTAAATTAATAAATATCGTACAAATATTTTTTTTCAATTAGTTACATGCTTTGAATTGCTTCCTTGCATGTATATTTATATATATAATACGTTAGTGTTATATTAACTTCAACTATGTTCATTTATAGGAGCAAGTGGTACCATCCAGTCAACTAAGTAATAGTTATAAATACCCTGACGAACTTACCATTTCTGACGATGAGGTAGATGAAGGCATATTTGAAGATGAACCAGCATCTAATTTAATATTGCCAGATGACAATAACAGATACAACTCACAACCTCCGTGAATATCTACTTGACCGTAGTTGACATGTTTGTAGAGTAGCACTTTGTGCTAATTTGCTACCAATATCTAATGTTATTCAGTTTTCCATCCATCAGCAAAAATCACAGAACGTGTATCAAAAAGTGTTGTGGTAGTAACATTAGAACATTGATTGCTGTTTTATATTTGAAAAAAAAAACATTCCAAATGGCTTTTTAATTCGTAGACATTGCGATGTAAGTTTCTACTTTATTTACATATAATGATGATTTATGATTTATAACGTTTGTTTCATATTAATATAAATTTTAGTTAACATTTTATTATACAAATGGAATTATATGATAGAGAGAGATATAGATAATACAATTCTTCAGTTAAGTAAAGTATTATTTAAATGTACTTTGAGGACGATTATTTACTTGATTATCGTTATTGCTTAAAAGAAAGAGTTAAAGATGGAATTACTTTTAGTATAATTATATAAATAAATCCATTTTAATAAAGTGATGTGACATCACTAGACTCTTCAATATTCAGTAATAAAATATTTGGTTAAATTAATACCAATAACATTCTACTATTGCACCATACAAATGTTTCTATTAATATCATATATGAAATATGAATTTATTTAAAAATATTCTAAAATACACTTAGAAAAAATAATAGTGAAATGATTTTAACTGGAAATTAAATATATTGGAAATATCTTATTTTTACTACACTCGACATATTTTGAATATAATATTTAAATGTATATTATCATTAGAAACGTAATTATTGTATACAGTCTTAAATGATATACTCTAATTAATTACATATGTAATAAAAGATGAAATAATAAAATATGAGAAACCATCCATCATAAGTTGATCAAGGGTGTATGTTTTCTCCTTTATATTATATTTATTAGTATTTCAGAAATTAGTATAAACAATTAATCAATGGTTTAAATAGTCAAATTTAGTATTATTTTTTCATAGAATAGAAATATTATTTCTTTACAAAAGATATATTTTCTTAATACGGAATTTTTATACGAGATCACAGATTGATATAATTTCAATGTTTTTAATTTTCGATATTCTTCTTATTTTGTTTTATATTTACTGAGTTCAATCACATCATCACTAGGAACACAGTCATACTGACCGGATTAATTCAATTCAGTATTCTTGCTATTCAGGGCATAAAGTCACTGTAATATTTATGCTTTACTAGTCACGTATGTTATGTTAATTTATTACTCAATTTCTAGATGGAAGAATCTTCTCTATGAATAAAACAATAGCTTTATATTTATATTCGAAGTATTAGGTAATATGAATATCAATTTTTTAAATTGAAATGTCAAAGAATACGATCCTCCTAAATTCTTAAATTGGTAATTTAATATTGTTTACTAGTTATTCTCTGTTCACTTTGCTTACAACAATACAGGAAAAATATAAGAAAAAGGGTCAGATACGTTCACTCATTCATAAAAGCAAATGACAACTTCATAATCGTGATTTCTATAAATTATAGTAATTTATTGAATTACAGTAATCATCCGTGAAACGAATGCACGATTTAATAACTAGATCAATAAAAGCAAATGTAGATAAATAATTTTATCATTAAATAATTGTAAGCTATCGGGAAATAATCTCATATTATGTGTATAACCTATAAATTACGTATTAACAATCTTGCTGTCGAACTTGAATAAATAGTTCACAGATAGTATTCGGTGTTGCGTTTCATCAAAAGCAGCTTTTTCTGTCACCCAACACGCGATCGAGCCTACACAATGTCCCACGCTAGAATTACTTTCGGACTCGTGTTAGAAGGTGAAATCGAATCATGTCGAATCGAATTTCGAAGAGCTTCCGTGGAATCGACAACCATAACGAAATCGTTAGTTTTTCCCTTTGTTAGTTTGCGTGCATGGCAATAATTTATGGAAATACGAGAATCATGATCGTAAATTCTATATCAAAGAAGTGTATCAATATGTAGCATTCTCACGCGAAATTAGATCCAAAAAAGGACTAAAAAGAAAGTTAAATGCATACTAAGGATGTTGTCGTTCTAATCAAATAGTTGAATTATTAAGAAATTTTTATTTATTTTATGAATATAAAAAGAACAAAGTTCTATAAGTGTCATTATAATAATTAACTCAAGCGAAGCTAACATTAAAAAGCTAGAAGTGATACTTCCAACACAATTTACTCAATTTACCATTTTGTCTTATCAATCCTTTTTTTAGAGAAAGTTAAAGTTTATATAACATATTAATATTTATTATTAGTGTTACTATGTTATTATAATTTTTAATTTGTGATATATTATTTTAACCTTTAATTAATATATATAATACACACATTTCACACATAATATAAATACTTGTAATTTTTCTAATTATAGGTTGATTGTGCAGTCTATGTACATACAGTATAGAGGTTATCATAAAATTTCTGTCAATGCTGTGACAACATAAGAAGAAATTGATTCGCGATTTTATTCGAGGGTAACTATTCTAATATTTTAACATACATTGATATTTAAATCGCTTGCACGTATAATATACGAATATGCGTGCAAGATTTACGGCATATGTATTATTAATCTTTACGCTTTGTTACGATACAGTTATAGCGATGTATGATTGATCGTACCTTAGCTCTCGTTGTTTTCGATTAATTATCATAAAATTTAAATTCTTCGTTCGCTGTAATCCTACACCTTGGTACATGATCAAAGAATGCGGAAATGATTGCAAAATTTCATGTTCGTACCATGCTAAAACACGAAGAGCTGTCTCTGCATCTTTCTACGTTTTACGCAAATTTCGTTGCTTGATTGTTATCAAATTTTTTGCGATTGCCGAGAACCCTTTTCAAGCCATTTTGTCAATCAGATTGACATTTATTATTAGAATCGTTTTTCACAAGTATATCTTAGTTAGCTATTAATAGTTAAATTTATTTAAATAGAACATCGTACGATCAAATATTAATATTTTTGTAATAACAGGAATGATGTTATCACGCTTATCAGAGAAACAACCTTGACCGAAATAAGCTAGCGATTTAAATTGCAAGTTACTCAATCGGACATAAGGATCATGAATTTTAACAACTTTCGAAAATATTCGAATTCTTGAGGACTTATGAATAAAATATTTGATTACTAAACAATTTCCTGCAATTTATAAATATTGACGCGTATTACAAATTAAAATTTCGAAATCAACATATTTTGAAAGTCACCATGCGATTGATGTATCGATTGAACCGTTCAAAAGCCAAACTCGCTAACTACACTTTTTGAAATCTTTAAAATCTTTGCGCCAAAACACTTGCTCGTGGGTTTGATTGTTCCGTATCTCGTATAAATGCATCAATTTTCTCTACTTTTTCTTTCGTGGAGTTAATCGATGTGGCAAATCAGCCTGCTCAATTGTGACGTTTAAAGGGATGGAATTTTAAAAAAGATGTAACGATATTCACAAATGAAACCTATATAATGTTTCATAATGGTATCGTTGGAAATAAATGTAGGAAGTCTACTTTATCAGGTCGGTGTTCATCGTGCATTTCGATCTCGGAAATCGTACAACACGATGTCGGGTGTAATTCAAACCAGAGTCCAGTTTTGCTGGTACAGAAATACCGGGCGACAGTTTTGCAAGCAGTTTCGCGTTACAAGTAAGGACGACAACTTTTCATTTGCAATTTTAGAAAAATATTATACGGCACACTTTGAATCATTCTAATTACTATCATTCTGTATTACTATTGCATTACACTCGAAACGAGTAAGGTTGTTGCACCTCTTACAGTTCTATTTTTAGTATCGTACCGATGGTTCCAAATTTGAAATAGCTTTTCAATTATGCAGCAACAATTAAGTCAATGAAAAGTCAACGTAAAACGATGCCTTATTACACTATCGCTTCAAATTTAGGCATTTAAGGCCAATTTTTAATTCACGTTCAATGATGAAGCGTAAGAAGAAAAATTTTCCTTTGATCAGAAAATGATATCTCTTTCGAATGTTTGCTTTAAATTTCCATTAAATCGATTTAATTTTGAATTCGGATAGTGAAATCATTTGTTAAGGACGCATTAAGCGAAAACTACAAGAATTACACTTCACAGGTAAATTTAGTATTTTATCTGTCCTTATTAAACTGTAGTGTATGTTTATGGAAATTTGTATATTTATGAATATAATTGAAGGAAATGTAATTTACGCAGAGAATTGTTTCGTTTCTTAAATATCGTAACGTTATGTCCATTTTATGTAAACACCTTCCAATTACCCGTAAATGTATAAAAATTTGCAGTCTTCGTACGTATCTCTGACCGTGCTTCATTATCTTGTACTCTATTATTACCGCACTCATCTCGTTCCGGACTTGTTCCAGACTTGTTTCACTCGACCTATTCCTAATCGCATTTCCCATCTTATGCAAATTTCACATTGTGCCTACCCAGTGCGACACCGAACGTTTTTCATTCACGAAACAGCGGAAGAACTTTTACCTCGCCCACGCGAGAAGATGAAATCATGCGAGCGTTGTTTATTCATCGAAGAATCATCTGTTCAACGTTCGTAACATCGGCCATACGAACAGTGAAAAAAATATGAGCGAAAGATAGATAAATGTTCGGAATTGGACGTTTTCAGAAAACCAATCTAAACCGAAACCGGTTCCGTTTAACCTGGACGATCGCCTAAGAAATTAATTTTCTAAACTAGCCTCGTAAAATCGATGCTTTGTGAAACGTTTTGTAATCGAAGTGACCATAAACTAATACCTACGCTATACTTACAAATGCAAAAGATAATCAATGAGATGTTTTATCGAAGTTTTTTTTATTATATATTTCGCAACATTGCAATTTATGCTTGTAACATCAAGACGTTAATTTATTGCGAATGAATTACGAAATTTAATGTAAAGTACTATAGTTCAGGAATATTATGGATTATGGAGTTCGGAGAGACGGTATTTAATAGTTTATTTATTACTATTGACGCCCGGCCTGTTCAAGAAGTTGTTATTAATGTTAGTTACGCAAAGAATCATAGTAGTAAATGTATATTTTTATAAATACAATTAAAGCAACAGAGCATAAAGAGAAACTTCTTCGCACATTGAATATTGTAACGAGTACTTTATTTTGAATATTTCGTATATTTTTGCGTATTATCTACATTCTACACGTTTTTGTTTAAAATTCATTATCAGCGCATAAAAAGTTTCGTATATTGTACATTAAGAAAGTTTATATACATTATTCAATAACGAATCGACAATTTCAATTTGATACTTCAGAAACATGAAAGTTGTACATATTAAAGTTTATATAGCAAGCATACCAAGGCCTAATATCGAAATACTGTCAGGTTATGCGAAAACGTTGAAGATCATGTTAGCTTTCTCGATGCATCGATCACTATAGTTCAGAGCGCCGACATAGAACCACTTTCTGGCTGTGAATCAAAATACGACTCTTCATTCTCGATATGTCCTAGTGAAATATTTATCATTTTTGTCTGTTCATTTCACGTGATCGCATTAAATGGACTGGAGCGTTACGCACACTGAAAACGCGTTTTATGGACATCGCATGTTCACCTTCGGAAGAAGAGGAAGGCCAACGAACCCGGCTTTTGGACCTTTCTCCTGTGAAGTTATACATTTTCTCCGGTTAACGTTCGTTCGAGATTCGATGGCATCCTTTTCTTTTCTTCTTCTTTTTCCCCGCTCTGGTCGAGTTCGGTGGCCTACTTAATTCCGACGTTTTACTTCCGCCCAATTTTCTTGCAACGTTATCTACACATGCGAGGTATGCTCGTTATAAAATCGATTTACATATAGGCATATTAACATATTGTCAGTTGGCTATCTTATCTAAAAAGTAACCAGTAGCTATATGTCACGAGTTATTCTTATATATGGTAGGATATTCAATATGGTATTCATCGGTAGTCAATTTATTTAGCTAGCAATTAATTTAGAGTTATTAGCTCATTAACTGATTTTATCTAAAAACGTATCGCGCGTTGCCTATTTTCGTAGCAGTGTAGAGAAATATTCAATTTTAAACGGATTGAAATTAATTTTATTTCTACGTAATTAATTCGTCTTATTTGGTTCATTAGATTATTTATACGCGATTAACTTTATCCAGAAACGTACGCACGTTACAGATTAGTTTCGTAGAACGTAGATAACGCCGAGGAAATTGAAATAAATTTTGATTAATTTTCCTCTAAGCGATTAAACTTATTTTTACAGGATTCAGTTGCAGAAGTTTTGTACATGTTTTATACACGTATGTACGTAAACTTTATCTTTGCATCTCGTAGGTTCTATACCATTCACTTGTATCTTATGTCTTTTCGTTATGACTTATGTCATCGAGCGTTCAAAGATTACATTTGCGTGTTAGAACAGTTTGTACTTTAGAAACTCTTACGGCGCTTAGTGGTCGTTAT
Source organism: Bombus waltoni (assembly GCA_014737395.1). Lineage (NCBI taxonomy): Eukaryota > Metazoa > Arthropoda > Insecta > Hymenoptera > Apidae > Bombus > Bombus waltoni. The sequence goes on along the minus strand of JACXII010000051.1, from coordinate 7,463,114 downwards.
TAAAGTGTTAAAAATATATGACATCCTACGCAAAGTATCATCTATTGTATGCAAAAGTGAAGTTACATCGATGTTTTAGAGTGTTAAACACCATAGGTAATAATCAGAATGATCGCGACGATCGACGATCGATGGATCTCAGCTGGAGACTAGAAAGTCCATCAAAGCTTAGTTTCTTTCTTTTCTTTCTGCTTCTATCTGCTCATATATTGGATGTTTTGTCTGTTTTTTTACTGTTATTACTGCATGAAATTCATCATTCGCAATGCCAGCTATAAATTTTACTGTCCACCGATTTTTTCGAAGACGCGAGGAGTGATTCATTGACCAAGTGTACTAACAATGTAATTTTTTTTCTTTCGACATAGTAATGTTTGAAAAGAACGACAATTTTTCACGTAGCGCAAAGATCGATTTCTACGTTATTCGTTCTTTCTTCTTTTCTACTTTTATTATTATACGAAAAAATACACGGAGAACGCGTGTGAATTTTGTCAGCAGAAACGAAAGATTTTGTTGCTTCTAAAGTATCTCGAAACTTTCCACAGAGAGGGTCGATGTTGTTTCCAAAATCTCTTCGAAGCTCTTCGATCAATTAATTCGATAATTAATTCTTCCTAATTTATGCAACTACCTAATCGCACCGTATTACACAATTACATCCTTCCACGATATAACCATTAAACCAGTCGCTTTCAACATCTGTTGAATCACATAAAAACCCATTGGGAAAGCGATCGGAAGTGGCCAAAATTGTACTACTCAATGACATCGGAATATTCGAAGCCATTCATCACATCCAACGACGTTGATGTAGCAATTTTAACGCGCAGACGATATCCTTCGATTGCGTAACTCTCGTTAAGACGCGAAGATTATGAAGCAAGAGCACGATATATACATAGATCACATTCTTCTTTAATCTCGTAGAAATACAATTGTAAAATAGTAAAGCAATCTTATTCGTACATTGAAAATAAACAAAAAGATGTTTAAGGCAGGAAAGACGTTCTATATCTGGTTTTCGTCTCTTGTCCTTGTACTTTCTCTGTCTTACCGAGTATCTTAAAAAGTAATAAATTCTCGACTTTGGAGAAAATCTCGCCAACTTACCAACCGTTCGTAAATTTGTTGCTCTTTGAGCAAATTTGTCATATTACTTTCCCCTTCGACCATGTTATATTATTGATACTCACAATTGCGTTACTACGTTTCGCTTACGATTTTCTCTATTCGGTGCACATTGTACTTGCGAAAAAGAGTTGCAGAATTTTGCTCCATACACTTTTCCCTACTGTTCCTTCCTCCATCCAGATCCTACTGCGATAAACTATTCTTTTCGAACGATACATATTCTTGAAAACCTGATCTTTGGAGCTCCGCTTCTCAAAACTCGTTTTGTAAACTTAATTTACTTCATCCGAATAAGGTTTCTATTCGGATGCGAGCTGTACACGTTACTTCGTTGCTTGTTTCTTAATAGATGCTGAGTACTCTGTTTCAAGGGACGTCAAAATCGAAAGAGTCTGTGAAAATGGACTCTTAACGGACTTATCTCTATACTTCCTACGATCTTTGTTCGACGAACTACACCGGCGACTGCGACTATCCGCGACATTCTCGTCGATTTCTGTACGAGCACACGAAACGCCGTAACGTACGTATTGAAGAGATTCTCGTCGACTCGTGTGCACACACGCAACGTTATAATGTACGTGTTCACAGAGATGTCAGACGGTAGTCCTGGCAGACGCACGTTCGATAACCCTACAAGGTACCGTTGGCTAAACCGGAAGTGGAGAACACGGGTATACGGTGCCACGAAATTGCTCGGGACCTTCGCCACGGAACGAGAACCAGCTGGTATGTGAGAATGCGTTTCTTCTTTGTCGGTGTTCAAAAAATCACGATGGGAACGACACCCTCGCAAACGACCTCGATGGTTTCACGAAAGTCGTTTCTTCTCTCGCCTTTATTTCTTTTTCTTTTTTTTTTCTCTCTTGCTTCTCTTTCTTCGCGAGTAACTATCGAAATGGCGGATGGAAGATGGAGGATTTCCAGGCTGTCGTGACTCAGACTTATTACGCTTCGTATTGTCTGAGTCTGTTGTCTTCCGCGTAGAAGTCTATGGTAACCTTTTGAACAGAGGTTTCTGTGGTATTGTTGCTGATTCATTAGAAATCCTAATAATAATTAGAACGATACCACGGTACTTCCCGCGACAGTTTCTGGCGCGATTGAACCGATATTTTACAAGTTGCAAATTACAGTAATATGTGATAGCGGAAGGAGAGAATTTCTGCAAATGAATTTTATAAATCAAATGTTGCTTGATTATCCTGTTGGGTGTTTGTGTTTGTTGCGATTATGGTTTCAATTATGGAACGGTTCTGATCATTTTACCGCGTTCTACGCGATGTAATCTTATTTCTAGATTAATACGAACGTCTTTTGTTAACTTTCAACGGCTACGGATTTTCCCATTTCGTTTCATTCTATACAGTTTATATATTTATAAGACATGCGAATGAATCTTCGGAAAAGTAGTGTCAGAATATGTAAAAAGTATAGAATTGGCATAAATCTTTCCTAACGTAAGCAACAGATCCTACCAATGTCGTTCTTAACTCTAGATTTTCCAATCATTAATTAATTAGAATTAAAGCAATATGGATATGTAATTATATTTTTGTCCCGGTAAAAGTAGACAACAAAATTGCCAAAAATGCATTTTCATATTTTTAGTAATTGCGAAAAGAAGAGATCTCATAGCAGACGCTTCGACTGGTTCGGTGGTTTTAGTGTCAAAAACGAAAAGTAACTTCAAACTTATAACCTTCGAACTTATAAACGTTCTATGCCTTTATTAGATCATTAGATGTCAGCGAGTCAAAAAGAAAGAAAAATCGACAGATCTTTAGAGTCAGAAACGAAAAGCAACTTCGAAGTTATAACAGGAACGTTCTACGCCTTTATTAGATTATTAGATCTCAGCAAATCAGAAAGAAAGAAAAATCGACAGATCTGGTACATTTGTCTTGCTTCCAGCAAGAATCGTGTTTCCACGACTCCTATAGGCTAACCGTAATCACCACCATATTAATCGCATGGAAACATCGAACAAAGGTCTTATACCTCGTCTTAGTTAAAGTCGAATTAATACTAAAGTAAAGCCAAAGTACCTTACAATCCCTGTCCCTTGATTTAGTATATACACACGTTGAGGATATCTCGTCGGAAGACGAACGTCAGACGCAAGAATCGCGCTAGGTGTTGGAAACGTATGTAACGGTGTGACTTAAAAACTGCTTTTTCTCAAAACGTGCCAAATACGTGTTACATCGTTATTCGACGTTTCCGTTCGATTCCAACCAATTATATAAATTTGCAACGCGCTGTCCCTATTCCCAGAGGATCGTTTAGCGGTAGGATGAAAACGATCTTGAAACGTGTCGATTTTCCTCAAAATCCGGTCGCACCTGAGGTTTCCAAGGTTCTTGTAAAAGTCAAGGCCAGCCGGTCGTAAACCACAGGCATCATTTTATACCGCGTGCATTATACGTCTATCCGCGTACTTATATAGCGCATAGCCGTTCAGGAGAAAGCGAACAGCACCGAGCAACCAGTTTATGAAAATTACCGCCACCATATTGGATGGTCGCCTTTCACGGGCAAACACGTACAGCTTGAAAACCTTTAATCGTCATTAGACAAAGAAGGTGCGACAATCAGACCGCTCCGCCTTTAATGCAAGCTTCTTACACGCAATTAGGTGGAATTTATTATTGCATACAGCGGTTTCTATCCTTCCCTTTTCAACGGTTATAAGCTCTATTGTTTGTAAATCTAATCGCGATCGTGTTGCTACGATGCGACGTTACACCGCTGCGTATGGATCTTTCTTTCGTTCCTGCATCGTTGAATTAGGCTTGCCCATTGAAACGGGCGTCCCAGCAGAATCGGAACGCCCCAGTATCTCGCGAGTGTCTCTAACGATACCGAAAGATGTTTTAATCATGATCTGATTCGGTCTTCTGCGAAGGTAAACGCTATAAGAGAATTCATTCTTTTGTGATCGTACGATGATAAATCCGCTTTGTTGCGTAGTATAGCCCTTAATTGTCATTCGAAATGAAATTTTTGTAGCTGTTCCATGCTTACAGCGTTACGAAGTACAAACACGTATTTTGTAAATCGTGTATTATAGAAAAGGAAGAAATAAGACTTTATGATACAATTAGCCGAATTGAATAAGTATCGAGTATCTGTTTAATATTCGCCACTTATCTCGTAATAAAAGTCTTGTATTAATGGAAGAGAAATTCGAAAGACGAATTCAAGCGTATGCGAGTTACGTCTTTGAACACGATCCTGAAAATTATCATTAATTTACTGCGCATATTTAAGCGAACTCGTATCGTTATTATGCACACAGCTAAAATACAGAACGTAAACGCATAGATCTGTTTTATTCTTGAAATTTTTAACGAATACCAGTGTCTTGGATGTTTCGTACACTTTTGTATTTATGCGCATGCTATGTACTTTTCTACCTTTGCATTTTCCGCGGTATTGCGGTTAATTATTTATTATTAATTATTAATTTAATTAATCTAACGCAATAAAATGTCGATTATCGATTATCTCGTGACAAATATTGAGGGATAAGAATAGAAACTGAAAACACCTGTTGCCTCTCGGTACGTCGTGTACGCTACTCGCTATGAATATTAGAACACCTGATATTTCGTACGAATTACACGCTTTTCACTGCTCTTCGTTTCTAATTATCGTATTTTATGACAAACGCGTCATTTCATTCGCGTTGAACGAAGTCAAATTTGGTCGAGTGTTTCTACAAACCCGACGAATAACCGTCCCTGCTTAAGATCACTACTTAAGATACTCAAGATCAGTGGTGTATATGTAAAAAAAAAAATTCGATTATTCGAATAAAACGTGTATCGTAACCAATTTATACGATCTAGATTCTATCGTATTTACGCGCGAACTTATTGCGCGTTTTAACGAATGCTCAAAGCGATCAAGAAGTCCATCGCCGGTAGCAAAATGTGCAATGATGGATCGTTATGTATTTTCTCAGTTATTTTTAGAATGACGGCAGTATATCTGAGTTTGTTGGACTGGTCATTGCGAGGTAATAATTTGCTGCCGGCAGACATCTTAATTGAATTCAATAAATGGAAAAATGTCACGATTGCTCGTTTTAGATTATATATTACTGCCGATGGATAAATATTATATTCACGTACCATTCTACGTATTCAAGGTAACTTCAACGTCACGAGCCAGACATGCTTTAACGCATCTTAATATCTGCTACAGACATACAGACGAGACAGACGAATATTTTCGTATTTTTGCAGAGAAACAAAGGCGATAAAAATAAGAGCGAGAATTGTTCTTTTACATCGTGTACCTTTCTCTACGTTACTCGGATAGTGCTCTAAATATTTTCGAGTGTCGTTTAAACACGAACAAAATAGCTGGTAACAGTTGGCAGTCGTTAAAATAGAAAAGTTAAATGTTATTGTACATTACTAATCGAAACTGATCGAGACGATTACTAATTGAGCAACTAATTGAAAATGGTTCAAAATGCTGAATCTTTTGATCGAATTGTATGAATATTGAATTTTCTACGAACTCTTGGAATATTGAATTCTTCGGGTATATAAATCTTATCGCCGATTTGAGATCGTTGTTATTCGTAGTAATCTCTGCTTCATTTCGAGATTTTCGTATTTGAAAGTTTCTCTGAATTATCTTATTCCTTGATTTACTTTGCGTTCCTTTTCCTACATTTTCAAACTTTCGATCAAAAGCATTTCGCTTACAAGAGGACTCTAGAACACGTGGAGGGACATTTATTTAAAAATAACACGACCTTCGTATTCTTGTATTCGTTTATTTCTTTTCCAAACTTTCGTCGTATTCCAACGAAACATTCGCATCACATTCCGATAGTTACAAATACGTAAAGCCACGTTCGATCGCGAACCATCGATAACATAGATATCAGAAACTCGATAGAAACACTACCGACTATCAGAAACTACCAGAAGAAGAAGAAAAAAAAAAAAAAAGAAAAAAACGATTCGAAGCAAAGAATTCTTTCGTCTCAACGAATAAAAATAATATCCCAAACCTAATATCTCCGTATTATACGTTAAATCTATATAAATGATAAAAACGAACGTAAGTGAGTGCACGAGTCGTTGTATCTGTCCGCTTAAATATCTTCGAAAACTCCACCCTGCAGTTCCTTCAGTTGGTTATTGTAGATATACAAAAAGTTCCCTCTAACCAAACTCAGCCCATAAAGAGCGCCGTTTTGTAGCGTCTGCAGCGGATTCTTCGAAATGTCCAGGATACTCAAACTTGCTAAATTCTTGCAGGAACCTTTCGGTATTTCGTTGATCTGATTCTCATTTAGCCAAAGGCGTTTCAATTGAGGCAGACCTTCGTAACTGTCGCCATCGACAGTCGTCAAGGTATTATTGCTCAGATGCAAATCTCTAAGAGTGGGTAGGTCGAAGGTTCCTTTCGGGATACTGGAGATTTTATTTCCAGTGAGAGACAAGGTAAATCTGGGAACGTTGACGAAGCTAGCCTTTTCTAGGCTGTTTATTTCGTTAAAGTCGATATGAAGGAAGTCCAATGTCTGAGGTAGATCAGTGAATGTGTCGGCAGTGATCTTATCCAGTTTATTCCAAGCCAAGTTCAAGTCTTTCAGACTCTCCAATTCCGAGAACGTACCCTTTCCAAGCTCTGTCAGGCTATTTCGATGAAGATAAAGCGTGGTCAACTGTTTCAAATCGGAGAACGCCTGACGTTCGATATCTGTCAGGCTGTTTCTAGTAATAATCAACACCTGCAACGAATCCAAGCCCTTGAACACGTTGTCCTGCAGTTTCTGAATCTTGTTGTTAGCCAGGTTCAGGTAGACCAGGCGAGGCAGATTCGAGAAAGCCTTGTCAGGAATGGCAGAGATCTGATTCGCCGCTAATATCAGCTCTGTCAAAGTATTGGGCAAGCTAGAAGCGAACGATAGGTTCTCCAGCTGATTTCCATTGAGGAAGAGGGTAGTCAAATTGGTTTTCGCGAAAGCGTCATCCTCCACTTTGTCTATGAGATTGTTTCGAAGATTCAATATTTTTAGGTACTTGTTTTCGATCACCTGGCTCCAGATACCTCTGATCCTGTTACCCATCAGATTCACATAAATCAGATCCTCGGGAAGATCGTTCAGCAATTCCTTGGTGATTTCTGTGATTTCGTTGTTCGCAAGGTCCAAAGAAACTAATGGAAGGTATTGTAATTGGTACCATTTCTCGTGGAATCCTTTGATTCCTAATCCTTGAAGGCTGACAGATCTTTCTTTCTCGTTCACTGGTATCTCCAGACATCCATTCTCCACCTGTTTATTGTCTTCGAGTGGCTCTATAGACAGCAGTATGTCATTTGGCATGCACAATTTTAACTTCTGGCCCTTTCTTATCGATGATTTCGTGGATGGCGCGCATTCCTTCAACACGTTACTCTCTGTCGCCTTTTCTATCTCTTTCTCCGTGCCATCGTTGCTTTGTACGATATCCTCTCCGGCCTTCATCTTCTCCAAGTATTTCAACTCTTCGTCGTCTTTCAGGAACGAATTCGTGAACGTTCCCGTGCTTATGCTCCAAAGAACGTTCCCTTCCGTTAATATGCTCGTGGATTTTGTTAGACCGAACAAATGTCCTCTGCGAAGGTGTATTATAGGGTTGCAGGAAATGTTCAGCACCTGAAGCTTCTCCAAGCGGATAAACAGGTTCTCGAGGCTGGTTAAGTTGTTCTGAGCTAATGATAAGTATTCCAAGTTTGTCAGATTGGAGAACATGAATTCTGGAAGCGATTCGAGCGAGTTGTTGGCCAAGTTCAAGGATTTTAGAGACGATACGTTGTCGAGAGCGTTCTTTTCTAAGCGACGAATCCCTAAGCCGGATAAATCCAGCTCGTCCATCGATTTGTCACGGAATTGTACGTCTTTCAGGATTCCATCCACCAGTTCCAAGTTGTACCCCTCTAGGGTTGGATTCAGTGGCGCCGCTAGCACCAAGGGCAAGCACAGAAGAAGAAACATCCTTAGTACCTAGGGGAGAGAAGGATTTTATCGTTTAAAAAATGTTGCTTCATTACGATTGATAATTTTGTTTATCGACGTTCTATGATTCTATAGTTATCAGAAAATAAGCTCACTGATCCAGCTTATTAGCTATTTTATTCTGAAACTAAAATATAATTAAATCGATATTAGTAAATTGACGAGTTGCAGGTCGTAGCTTACGTACTTGGCTCTTATAATTTTACAGTTTCGCGTTCAATAGGATAATCGGACGATTTATAATTCGCAGAATTTGTTCGTAAAATTTCATTTGACCTGTTATCGTTGCCGTATTCGTTATTGTCATATCTGCAAGAAAATTTATGCACACGGATAATTTATGATTCGCGACTCGTAAAATTTCATTAATTGTGCAAGAGGGATCCGGCTATTGAATTTATAGGAATTTAATATATCGATATAAAATTTGAGCGTATTAAACGTACAATATTCCGATGCGTAACAACGAGTGGATGATGCGACATGTAGATGTGTTATGCGTAGAAAATGTACGAAATTATAAGCGACAAAGTATGAAGTTTTATCTTCTTGGATAAATTCGATTAGGAATTTTTAAAAGATAGAACGAAAAGAAGGTAGAATAAAGATAGAGAAAAAAAAGAAGGAATTTCGTGTTTATAATCGCGAATTAGGAGGCGTTTAAGAAATTACCAGAGCGAAGCGGGTAAAAGCGAAGATAAATACGTGGAAGGTCTACGCGACCAGATTTTGTTTCTCTTCATTTCCCTTTCTTTTTATGGAAATGAGATAATTTATTTCACAGCTTCGTGTTATGTTTGCGCAAACATACCGGTAATATTATCGCTCCACGCGAATATACCGACGCTGCTTTCAGCGAAAGAGGTGCAAGAGGAATGACGTTTAACACGTTTCGAAATTTGTAAAATGGTAATTTTTCGACTGTTTTATGAATCCGCTTGGTAAGCGGGGATTGTTGAAATTACCATAGCCCTTCTTTTACATCTTGAAGGAAACTTGCATTACGTATAGCATAACCGGTTCTACCACTTCTTGAAATCAAAGTTACGAAGCTCCGTTTATTTGTTTTCAACGACTTTTCTTTTTAACTTTGAACAGCTTTGTGTTAGTACAAGACGAGATGCTAGTCCCTGGTAAGTAATTGCGACGCGTCGAGCAAAGTAAAGTCTCAGGGTGTTATAAAGCTGAAAGCTAGGCGAATAAGACCGTAAAATTTGATTACGAACGTTCGAACTTTTACAATAATAATCCGATTTTTATTAAAATTGATATTTCACAGACGAACGTCGCGTTTTCGTTTTATCAATGAATTGATAAGGCAAGTTTTCGTGTTGTACGTTTATCTCGAAAAAATATAATTAAAAACATATTTTTTTTTGATAATTAAACTTTCGGCGGCTCGCTCCACGGTCTGATTTTTTAATGATTATCCCGCCTTTCTTTCCCGTTTTCTCCTTATTTCCTTATCGGTTTTATGCGTCTTACGTTGTAAAAGTTTATACGTTTCTCTTACAACATACGTACATAGTATATTTATAAAATGGTAGAAATCGTAACAAGCGCAAGATGTGTAAAATTTTAGACGCGATATACAATAAAAATTCTTAATAGTTCGCCATATGCTACTAATACATTTACCAGGGAATTAAATTTCTTCGTAGAAAATTCTTCTTCCATTATATTAAATAATAAATTTGATACTACAAAAGCGTTTTTTCAACGTCTCACCGTTGTCATCGCGATTGTTGCAATATTAAAAATTTTATCCGAAATTTCACTTTACTGTAAGGTCTATGCGTTTACGTAGTCGCGAAAATCACCTTTAAAATTCGTTTTCTAAAAGACCGTCGTTTGTAATTAAGCGTAGATCGCATCGAGTAATTACATTTTAAACGCGCAACTAACTGATTGTAATTGTATCAGACACTTTGCTTCAGTTCGATAGTCGATATCACAGTGCTCGAGATTTCCCTTAAAATTTCTACCGTATATTCTCTGCATTTAGATAAAAATAATTTTTACATTTCATTTTCTAAGAAACTATGATTACGACACCATTCCGGTCGTAGATTTCGTCCATAGGTATTAAAAGAAACACAGTTCTATGTCGAAGAAAATGTCAAAAGTCTCGCGTAACAGTATCCAAAGCGACAAAAAGCAGGAAAGGAAAGAACGACGAATCGAGGCAAAGAGGAAATGATTTTTCGAATCACTTTAAATTTGTCGTCGACGTTCTTTTGCGTAGCTTGCTCTGGCTACTGTTACAAATATATTCTGTCGGAAACTCGGTCTCGTTTGAAAAGAAAGAGGAATCTACCGACCTTCGTCGACAAAAAATACGTCGATTACCTTTGGAACTACAAAAACGTCCGACGTTTCCTTCTCGTAATTAATTGGTAAAAGCATGCAGATGTTTTCGGGGTATAATAAATTTTTGAATTAAATCTCTTCGTAATTTAAATGAAGCGTACACGAAGATACCTGCGCAAGATAGCGGCCAAAAATTTGTGATCGCTACGCGTTCCGTAAAATCCAAGAATTGAAAAGAAAGTCGGGTTAGTCTTGCGTTTCATCTTCGAAGAACGCAAAGATAATTTCCTCATAAATACTCTCCAACTAAAGAAAATTGCTTAATTTCGAATTAACAATAACAACACTAGCGATAGATTTATCACAGCCAAAAAGTGTATCTGATTTTACATTCTTACCTTCGCGAGTTATGGAACTCCTAGACCACGCAAATATCGCCTACAACTTCGTTTATCCTATAACCCTATGATATTATCCTATAGTACTAATTATATATTACTAATAATATCCTATAATATTCGTTTATCCTGGTAAGGAACAAACTTTGGAATATTCGGGAATTGTCGAAATCCTAGAGTTACGGCTCGAAAAGAAAGCACAGATACGTAGCGCGTGCAATCGTGTATAGACTGTGGAGCACGACAAATAAACACTCTCAAATAAACACGATCGCGTCATCGCGCAAGAAAGAACATAACGACGCGCATAGTCCTTCTTACCAGCCCTACGATGCACCATCTAGCAGAATTCTAAAAACCGCGTATTTAGATATAATTGGTTCCCGAGTAAACGTTTCCAAACCATCATAGTAAAAAGAACGTGACCATACAGTTGCTTACCTGCGAGATCCGCGAGCTATGGAAATTCTGAAAATCGCGTACTTAGAACCGTAGACCGACAAGGACTGTACCGTGTTCGTTCGTCTACTCCTGGGACGTAGTTCTCTCGCAACAGGATTCCTTGGGACACGGCAATCGCGAAAACAGGTCTTGCAAGCTTTTATACCCCGTGGATTTTGCGTGTGTTCGAGGGTTCCATAGATCCGTGTACGCACGCGTCGCGATGTATGTAAGCACCAGGATTGAACAGTCCGAGTGGGAGGTGATGCTAAAGAGGACAAAAAGAGGAACGAACGTTCATGGAACTTCGTTAAAACTGGCCGTGGTAGCTATTAGAGACGAAATCTCGTCACGTATGGACTGTCAGGCAGCAGGAAGAAGAGTGGTCCGAAGCTACGCTACGCGACCTTCCTTGAATCGAACCGCGAGTCTATTATTAATTGTAATCCATTCGAGCAACCAGACTCCATAGATTTTCCTAATCTATTGGAAACAATGGCTCCTGTTGGGCTTTTAGTTCTTTCCTGTAGATTCTCTGCTTGGGTTCTGTAAATTGAATCGAGAAAGACGGAGGGAGATTGCAGTATCGCCGTTGGTTCGGTGTTACGAGCACGCTTGAATCTTACAATAGATTTTCTTTCCTTCTTTTTTATGTTTCTACGTCCTTACGCGAGTACAATTTTGCAGGGTGGATGTAATTTTAACGAGAACACCGGAATGACTTTGAAAGCAGCGTTCCACAGTGTGGTCACTGTGAACTTGGCGTTAGCCGCGTGCAATTTCCGTGGAATTAATTTTATACAGGAGAGAATTAAATAAAAAGAAAGGATGAAATTAAGTTAAAAGTTCCGCGTTACTTTTACGAAGAGTTTTATGAGTATGTGATACGTGGAATTTGAAAAACGTTGTTGACGTATCAAAAGAATAAAAAAAAAAAAAATGTATCGAATGTTTTAAGGTGCCGGTTTTAAAATAGAAGCGATAAACGTGGAAAGTAAATTGATAAAACGCGAGTAATAATCGACGAACGAGGAAAGTGAATTACGACGTGGAAAGAAGAATCCGAGTCGTTAGAGCCTCGTCGTAACACTCGCCAAGAGAAAATAAAACGTATTATAAGACGAATTTTATGTTGCCATGCGGGAATACTGCAGGAATTTCATTTACTCGTTCGTACATACATAATAAGTAGCGTAGTTCGATTATTACGCCGACAGTGAGCGAAAAATATATAGGTAAAGAAAGAAATCGAATCGTCGATCAACACGATGATTTACGTTCCACACACGGAATCGTCGCATTAAAATCGAAAGAGGACGATTCTTTGATAAATAAATGAAAGAAGGTATAAAGCTTTATACGGATTATCGTACGATATTCTTTTCATATTAACGCCAATCTCTTGCCGCGTTTTAATTGGTATATTTTCAAATTGATTCATATATTTCTACCTTATCTTCTTTTCTATGTCGCGAGAAGATTCATTTCGAATTCCACGCGCGGTCGAGCATCCATTGCGGTGTGTACTATAAACTCTTAAAGTCTTAGAGTCGTATTTCGTACACCGTCTCGCGCGATATTCTCCGCGAGAATATAGAAAAATTTGAAGAAAGCGAAGAAAAAAAAAATAAAAGAAAAGAAACAGTAAGAAGAACGAGTGGTGCGGAACGTGCATCTCGAACGATAATTTTCCACGATAAATACTGTCCACGGTTCAAAGTACGCGTCTTTGTAATCGAACCCGTAGCCTCTAGTTTCGTAAGAAAATAGTTCGAACGGAAAGTGAAGATCATAAATATTTAAAGTAGCCGTGGAAACGCTTAGAATACAGATGCGTTTCAAGTTTGCGAAGAAATACGTGCACAGGAGGATACCACGCGTTGCGATCTTCTACTATTTTATCAACGTTTGCCTGTAGTCGTTACGTGAAGCGATTTAATAAACGAGTTTGTCAAAAATTGTTTCGCGTAAAATGCGTGGTATGATAAACAAATATCCGAACCACGTTATCGCGATACTTTATTTCGAAGATATCGTTACGTTTCTTCTATTCCCAAAAGAAGATAATTTATACATGGAAATAATACATAGAGAATAAACGATTAACTCGTTTAATGTATTTTAGAGACTATCAAATTTTATAGGTATCTGGATACTTTGGTTGACTCGTGGCTGGTTTATTTGAATTCGATCCAGGATATACAAATGAACGATGAGTTAGTAATTACCAGAAGTGACGTTTGTTGTGTTTTTATGATATCTATTAAGTATCTATTAACGTTCTGTATTAGGTTGTCCCAAAAGTTTCTTTCGTTTTATAAGGAAATAATAGATGCACGACATATTTTGTTTTATATTATTTTATCGAATTACGTATGATCCATTTTGTCCTATCAAGATAAAGACCACAATATTTGACAGATTAGGTTTCATGCTTGCACAAAGTTGCATCGTTGTAAAATATATGTTTGTAAAAGAAAGAGACTTTCGGGACAACCTAATACATGTACCACTCGTATATACTTACCGTTTGAATATCGTTGCTTTTGTTATCGTTGGCAGTTTAATTAATATGGATTTAGAAGAAGCTTGTTAATCTGACTCATAATTAGAAAAATAATCAAATAATTCTTCAAAATTTAGCAATTGCAAACGTCACTTTTATCGTTTCGTAATGGCTTCCCAAATTCGTTCGTTCGTAATCTCGTAACTAAAACGCACATTGTTGCAAATAAACAAGTGTCGATAGAATCGATAGTCTGTTTTCTGCTTCTTCTTAAACGAGACTTTTAAGAGAAATTTATTCCACATTCCTGATAACGATAATGATTATCTAATTTTATTAAGAAATTATATGTCATCGTTTTAAGTACACCGGTGGACGTTGACTAGTTAATTATAAGGATGTTCGTCGATGGTGCACGTTACTTTACGATTTTACAGAATCATTAAAGTAAGACGAATGTCATTGGCTAGAAAATATCGGGGTATAAATAATTATGTAACGCTGTAAAATAAAAAGCGTGCTATTCAACGACAGAACATTCGTGTTGCAGCATAAAGTCGAGTATTATGGCGTTAATTGTGATTTTCAGAGCAAAAAATATAAAATCCTCGTTATGATCGATGTGTTAAGACAATATACTTTAGATAATTGTAGTAAATGACGAAAGTAACATATAAAAACACAAGACGAACGTGGAACAAAGCAGAACGTATCAAAGAATTCGCTGCGTTTCCAGTTTCATGTGGTTTTAATGAGACTGCTTGGAAACTTTTATGGTCTAACTGGAAATAAATATGCTGCAACAACGTGGTATCCAGTGAGCCAGAGTTTTTATACAATTTTACGAGTATATTCGTGATAGAACAGTTAAAAATTAAGTAAGTAATTAATTTAACGAGTAAGAGTCGTTTCAACAAATGTTGCATGTATGCGCTTGTATAGCACGATTAAAAGGATTAATAAACGAAATCTGATATTAACGAGTCCTTTTAACTCGTACATATCAATCTTTTGTACTTTATAGAGAAATTGTAACAGAAATGTAACATTCGGCCGGCCTCGACCGTACGAAGCGATATTATTGAAATTAAGTGGCTACGTTTTGACGATTTTCATCATCAAATACGTCTGTCTCTATTCTTAATTTTCATCTCAGAGTATATATAATTAGCGTTTAAAAACCATACAGGTGCTAGTTGATGAAACTGATTGAAATCGGTTCGACAAACAGGCTCGAACAAAACAATGAAAAATGAGATCCGAAAATATGTTATACAAGTATAAATTAATGCTTCTTTTATAGAAATATAAAGATAATTAAAAAACGCAATAGTTCGTTCGTGGTCAGACCCTGCATATACTTATACTTACTTCGTATGTTGTATGAATATATTCAAGCATATCATACAGTGAATACTACGCACTAGCCAGACACGATTATAAAACGTAAATGTTAGGAAATACAAATTGAAAAAATACCAACGCTTCGACGATACACCGACATGTATACCTCTGTCGCGACGAAAAATAAAAATATTGCCAAACGATGAAACTATGCATTCGACTAGAACTATATATGCGTCCATATACATAGACTTAATTTCTCCGTGCAATTAAACGTTAAACCAACCACGAGTTAAACACTCCTGGTGCCACGTGTCGCTTCAACGACACCGCGCATTTAAGGATCGAGACAATTGGAAATCGCCGTATATTCAGCCAGTGAAAAAATTCCACGACCAACTCCTGCTTCCTAAAGCTACTAAGACCAAGTCCTGCTTTCCTGAAGCTACCAAGACCAAATCCTGCTTTCCTGAAGCTACCAAGACCAAATAAGACACGCCAACGTATGGTGAAAACAGCGAAGCCTACGAGTACGTAGATCCAGTGATTTGACTCGGTTCGACAAGCATCCTCGAAGGTACTCGTCCGTCTGGAAATAAATTCTCGGTCGGCAGGCGGTATTTCTACGACCAATTTGAAATGTTCGTGACCAGGCAGCAGGGACGGTAGAGTCCTATCCTCGGGGTCGATGTACTTCCGGAACTGGAAAAAATACCACGTCGCGCAGGTGAGAACCACTGGATTGCAGCGGATCGCGGTTATTACGCTGTTACGAGGGTAGGCGAAAAGTTTCGAGTAAGCCTCGTTGCTCTCTCACGCTGCTTGTATACCGCGTGTACACGTTGTACGTAAAGGGGAGAAAAAAGCTTATGTCCGATACGTTCGGACGGCGTCGAGTTAATTAAGTTTGCGCGTACTCCGCGCTCGAGATCGGACGCGGCGCATCGAAACATCGCCGAGGGGCTTCGAATACCGAAAGGATCTGTGAATTATCTTCCGCCAACGATCGTTTCTCGTTTTTCTTGCGCGGCGCGCTCGTGAGAATCGCTTTATAATCGCAGAGCGGAATGAATGAATCGCAAACGTTTCGAACCAGTCGGAGAAACAGATTTACGCGAGAGTTGCACGGCTTTTACGCTGGTGGTCGTTCGACGCTGTTGAATGTAGTTGGTATTTTGGTGGATGCAGTTTTCTCGTACCGATCAGCGTGTCAAAACCATGACAGAATTTTAATTTGCTGATCGGATCTGTTGTCTGCAAACCTGTACGGTCGTGGAACGAGGAGTTTGTTTTTCGAAGCATCTAAATCGACGTCGCGTTAGTATCGTGAGAGTAAAGTCGGATTCCAGTGATACAGTATACTCGTAGAAATACTTGAAGATTTATTAGAAACGCCTTTTATCGGGAGATAGTATATTTTGCGAACGACTCGTTCTTAGTTTTTCGTTGTATTCAATATTTTTTGTAAACCTGTTCGCGGTAAATTGTAACTTCTACAACTGATATAATCACGGCAGTCGTGTCTTTCGTAGTTTTACGAATTGATAACACACGTATGTATACAGGATCGTATAAATATTAGAACCTTTTACGAATATATCGTGCGTATTATACGAAACGTTTTGAAATTTCATCGACGCTCTTACGACGATATTGGTAAAGTTTGAAGCAAATCTTGAGATACGCGTAGAAATTACAACACGTTTGGAGCAAGTATATATTTCGCAGAGTGACAAAAGTACTTAAACGATCAATTACCCATTATATCGATAAACCTTAATATCCAGTAGAGCCATATCGAACATTTATTATATAATTATGACTACTCATACTGTATACTAATTTTTTTATTCGATATACGTGCATGCAATAAATTCTTCTCTATACATTTTCAGATTTGTTTCAAATTTTACCATTGCAATCATGACAATCGTATCTCGTCGCAGTGCTAATGAAATTTCAAAATGTTTCGTATAACGCATACAACGTGGACGTAAAAATTTTCCACGGCAGATGTTTGAATATTTTCGTGATGTCGTGCATTTATGTCCATAGCAGTTTTCTGTGATAAGTGTGCATGTTCAAATACTTTCGTAAGTCATTGTTTGTTACGTTTACATCAATATTGTTCAATATACTCGTCCACGTATTGGATTCGGTGGCGTTTGCGCAATATATCGCACAATTATCAATAATTTCGCAGATCGTTTATTAGGTATTTTTTTAATCAGACCAGATCAATAATCGTGGCCAAGAATGTGAGGTCGACACAGTTGACGAGAAACGCCATTCGCGTGAGTTAGATAACTAAAAAATGTTAATTATCCGCGACTGATAAAAACTGGCTGTGGAAATCCGTAGGGATGCTGAAATACACGGCGAATGAATTTGGTTCTTGGGTCGACGAACGTCTTATTAAGGATTTTAACGTAGCGTGGAATCAATTTTGGCGGTGGAATTAATTTTAATCACGTTTGTTGGCGACAGATATGGATGCACGAAAATTATTACTTGTTGCTGCTCGTTCTGGTTAGTTTCTCGCGCGAGCTTCTGTAAATAATGGCGATGTTTCGTATAAAAAAATCGCAAAGAGTTTGCCGAAAAGGAAAAAAAGGAGATAGGAGAATATTGGAAAATTGGGCAAATATTTTTGCAATTAATCGATTGCCACGATTCCGAAGGACTTTATATTGTAATCCGCAATTCGAAGTAGCAAAAATTAACACATTCGCATACAATACAATTTTACAGAAATTCTAAAATATTATGTATCTAAAAATTATTACTTGTTGCTGCTCGTTCTGGTTAGTTTCTCGCGCGAGCTTCTGTAAATAATGGCGATGTTTCGTATAAAAAAATCGCAAAGAGTTTGCCGAAAAGGAAAAAAAAGGAGATAGGAGAATATTGGAAAATTGGGCAAATATTTTTGCAATTAATCGATTGCCACGATTCCGAAGGACTTTATATTATAATCCGCAATTCGAAGTAGCAAAAATTAACACATTCGCATACAATACAATTTTACAGAAATTCTAAAATATTATGTATCTAAAAATTATTACTTGTTGTTGCTCGTTCTGGTTAGTTTCTCGCGCGAGCTTCTGTAAATAATGGCGATGTTTCGTATAAAAAAATCGCAAAGAGTTTGCCGAAAAGGAAAAAAAAGGAGATAGGAGAATATTGGAAAATTGGGCAAATATTTTTGCAATTAATCGATTGCCACGATTCCGAAGGACTTTATATTATAATCCACAATTCGAAGTAGCAAAAATTAATACATTCGCATACAATACAATTTTACAGATATTCTAAAATAGAATGTCACGAGCTTCTTTGCAATTAGCCCAGATATGCCTGAATTTTTAACGTTGTGTCGTATTTTAAAATCGTTTCTTCCTGTTTTCTCTTTATTTGGGTGCAAAGTGGAATATATTAATTACGTGCTTATTAATGCCCAATTATTGCAAAGGATATGACGAAACGTGGACAATGCTGCAAAAATGACGAAATATAACAAGATTATCTTGCAATCATCCTTGTAGAAGAATAACGAGCATATCTGGGTTAAGGCAAATACGAGAATTTTAAGAGTTTTCTATCGAATATCTTGCTTTGCGTCACTTGATACTATTAATTCGAATAAATATAAAAGACGATTGCGTCTGGTATACGTAACATTACGCCAATTAATGTATTAATCCTGTAAAACACTTCTAAAGATTAAAGAAATTAAAGAAAGTGATTGAAGGAAGGAATTCAATTTTATCTAATCGCAAGGAGATTATGCTTTATCACTGAAACGGCAGACTGCGCGCCTCAGTGCAGAGAGAAAATAAGCTGCACGAACTGAATTGAATCATTGTAACGTATCCGTCATATCGTCTGGCTGTAGTTTTCTCCGATTTTTATTTGTTTCGCGCGTTACGAAACAATCGAGATGAAAAGAAATTCCAGATGTTCGAAGAAAAGTCAATTATTTGTTCATTTTGTAGACAAAAATTAAATACGTTTGATTAATAGGGGTATCTGAATTTCGCAAACACGATGACAGGGTTGTTAAAAATAACGACGATTATGCAGGTAACCAAATAAATTAATTTTAATAAAATAATATTCACAATCGTTTTATATCTATGGTAAAATTTAACAGATCTTTTATATTCGATACCTAGTGTTATTAAATGAAATTTATGTTTGGAATATTTCTCTTCGCAGATTCACAAGCTCATTTGCCTTACGTTTTTAATATGCACCATATAGTCCTTAATGATATTGCATAGTTGCGTTAAAATACTTATTAATTAGTTCGAAAAAGAATGGCTAACGGAGAAAATTTCCCAGCTTCGAAATTTTTCTCCGATTATTATATTTTGTTATAAATTTGTATGAAACTATTAGCATCAGAGAAGATACATACTTGGTTACAACGTGACACGCCAATATCTATACAACATCTTGACAAGGGTCAACACGATTTTCCATCGTGTCGTCAATGCACACGCGATTAGATCTTTCCATTTTTAATTTGCTAATAAACGTTCTTTAAGCTATCTGTCTACTAATTGGCTGTTTGTAGATTAATTACCGTTGACTTTATTCAATTACTTCCTACAGGATAAGTTGGAGATTTTTACCCCCTTTCTACGTAAGATATTCTGTTGTAATTCTTAATTAAATTTTAACGATGTGAATAACGAACATTTATGAATTAAACATAATTATCATTAAAATTCTGTACTTGTCTTTGCGAGTTACGAAATTTTTCCTCTTCTTTGGTTATGAAATTATTTAAAATCAAATTTTGCTTTCGTTGTTACACGATATTTTACTTTCTAATAATAAAAGTATCGTACAAATAAACACAAAATTTGAATATCGTAAAATTTGTATCATACAGCAATACTTAGTCTTTACTTCTTGCCTTCTAGTCTTTCTTTCTTGCTTTTATGAAAATCTTTAATTACGATATTGTATAACGTTGCACCACATTGCTTAAAATTATATTTCGCTCTTTCGTCAGTGTTTTTCGATAAAGGAAAAGTTGAATAATTAAAATATAAGTGTCTTACAACTTGGTAAGGACGAAACGCAACACTTTTCCCTTCTTTCGAAGTTTGGTTTGTCCAATCAAGATCTCTCTTCTTCGGCATAATGATTAACGTGCGAAAAAATTATACAACTAATAACACAATAGTATGGCTAACTCTTCGATGGTTACAACATTTTTAAAGCATAGCTTATCTGAAATCGATCGTATTATCTGTATTATCAGCACCTCGTGATTATTTACCTTTAATAATAATTTACCTTTAGATACTTTTTTCCAAACAATATTAGATTTATGATAATAGATATATACATTTTGTGTTCTTTCTCCGAGAAGACACGTTCAACAGCGATTAAGAATATTTCCAGAAGGATGAAAAGAGGTTTACTTGTAGAGAAAGAGAATTAATTTTTTAATCGCTAGACGACATGATTTTATACTTTTAAAGACTAACATTTAAGCGTCAAATGTTTTCTTAATGGCGTATAGTTATGATATAAGGAAAATTCTTTAAAAGTTCTCGATAGTTTCAATTCGTTTATTATTTGGCGATTTGTTCCTTTCTTAATTGAAATTGAAATTTATCTACAATTTGTAAATTAAACTTTTTTAGAATTTTCAAATTGGTCAGTGATATAAATAATACGATACAAATGATATTACGCATAGAGTATGAGAAACTTTAATAGAAAACAATACAGGGACAGATACATGTCCGTCTAGGAATTCTAAACAATCTGACTTGAAATCTTTGTTCTTTTCAGACCATTATCAAAATTAAAGTTCAATTAAAGTTCAGGAACCTATTCAGAAGCCTGGTAAACGTGAAACTCGCCTAATCAGCATCCCATCTCACTTTGAACGCTACTTGTAATTACCAAGTGTGTTTCAACAGAACGTCAAATTCCACCTAACTTTAGAGCGTTCTGAAACAATACCCTTCGGACGCATTATCATCGTCCAACTCTAAACAATAATAAACAACAAATAATAAAGAACAACAAAACTCTCCAAAATTTCCACGGACCATCTCGAAGTAAACCGTTAAATTTCCATTCCATTAAACATTATATAAATGATACGTCAAACAGTACAGTACATATAGAATATCATAACGACGCCTATACCATAAATGTCCATGAAAATACTACTAAATAATACGAATAATCTGATAATAGGATTGGAAAATTCAATAGTGACGATATAAACAAAGTACCAATACGAATATTCGAATGAACGTAATATAACGTTATATCGCATTGTCTAATTAGGTAAATACAGTGGCTACAAAAATTATTTGTACACCACTGTATCTATTTCCTGTAGCATTTGCATAATTAACTAATCAAGTTCAAGTACGTTAAATTTCATATCAGTTAGTAACACCAGTTGGTACGACTACAAAAATTCGATGCTACTAAAATGAAACGTGCTATCAGATAAAAGAAAGAAGAAGGAAGAAGAAATCCGCCCGTTAGAAAATAGTTAGAAAATAAGGATACGTGCAAATGCCTTTTACATCCATTGTAATGCAAAATGAAAAAATCATTGGGAATAGCGTCTAGCTGCCGGATCTTAGCGTGGTCGAAGGCAAGTTCGGGGTCGAGCACCTTTTTGTACCGGCTATCTTCCAGGAAAGTGGCGCCTTTCTCGCGGCGAAAGAGGTCGGTGGAGAGGGCCACGGCGGCGACAGCGGCGGCACAGCGAATGTGGAGTAGAATCGCATTACGAGCAGGCTGAGTAACGGAGCGGGCGCGGAGCAGAGCGTATCGCGTGTCGTCTCCTCGTTGACGAGCGGTGTTCTCGCGCGGAATATTCCTAGTGCTCGTCAGTCGCGTGCTGACCAGCCAGCCGACCGTGCGTACGGCTCGAAACTCTTCTCAATAATTCCGTCACCGAGTCAGCTGCCTCGTGTCCCAATTTCAAATTCATCACAGAAACTCTTCGCGATAATTGATATAACGATTCTCGATCTCATCCACGCGTCGAATCTATACGATAGGAATCGAGAATTTAGCATACGATCGTAATATAACGTATGATCCTTGATATTATAACACAACGTAAAAATTATATATATATACATATACGCACGATTAAGAAATTTAGTTACGATTAGAAAGAAGATAATCCGTATAGATACATTTGAAGTGAAGTACATGTCTGAATGGTCTAGTTGATCGAGTATGAACGGTTAACGAGGGCGGGGAACGCGTGTGCGAACGATCGATCGAATCGGCTCGTAGGGTGGCGTTCGAAGTTTCAGTGATCGATTGGAACGATAACGCGACGTGGATCCGGCTAACCGGTCGAAAGGAGGAACGTACATGAGCTCGATCGACGTTCGTTCCTTCTTGATGAGTCGCGTTCGACCGTCTCGGATCTGAGGATCCGATCGACGTCGAAGGGCCCCGCATTGTACCCTCGATTGAGCTTCGACAGGGTGGAGAGAAGAAACGAGCGCGTACACGATGCTGAACGACAACGCGTGGAAGCACAGGCGGGTGCCTGTCCCAAAGAGGTTAGTTTCATTCGGTTCATTCTAACCCCTTTGTTGTATTTCGCTCTGATATCTTTTCGACAAAATATAATTGATTTACCGTGGAATGAGGTTACTTTATCTACGACACCTGTACCGTACTTTATCTAAGTACCTGTTTCAATAAGAGATCATATCACGTAGTATTATATTGTCGTTGGGTTAAGCGTGCGTTTATGGAAATTCATATTTTAATGGATCGGAGAAGTACCTAACCTAAATAGAGATTTGTTTCATTAGATTTTAAAAGATTCGCTATATACTGTAAGATGTACTTTGCGTTGGATATTTTGGATATTTTGACATACGACGGGTGTTTTGTAGATTGTAAATTTTCTACAAATATATAAATCTTTATAGTTCGATTGTAACAGTACATTTCTAACGTATAACGTTTCTTCTTAATACGATATTATTGAAAATAATTCTCAATACGAAACGATGGTTTCTGGTACAGGTATCGCAGTGATAACTTCGTTCTTTCGTACTTTCAAATTTTCTGTATTTTATCAGAACGCACCAGATAGTCTGTGTACCAATTTCTTTGATTTCGTTAGTATATGTTCCATGCCATTTGACTCTATTGCGTATGTGTTTTAGCGTAACCTAAACATAACTTAATTGTGCTTTCTCATCGTTAAAAGATTTATTATGTGAAAAAATATGAAAGGATCAATGTTAATACGCATATTATTGTAACTTGAAGTTCTTAAGATATTAAAAGTCCTCTTATTCATTGAGACGAAAGTGCAATTGGACATTAAAATTTCGACGATCGTCGTTGCAGCGTTAATTTGTCTTTTGTGTCGAAAGTAGATAGACTAAAATACGATATCATCTCGTATATGGATCTGTCGCAAAAATTATCCACTAGGTTGTCTATGAATCATTGTACGAATTTCAGGCGTGTCATACGAGTTCTAATGTCATTTTTACATAATTTTCTATACATCATACATATTCCTAGTTTTTTAAAGAAATTTTTTCTTTTCTCTATTGTAATGTTGTACTGTTGTCGATAGCCAAACGTGTTTCGTAAATCGATCTGTATGAGTTAACCCTTTACGTTTCATTAAAATCCCTACAGCGACATTGACAAAAAATGTAAAAATTGTTTATTTATTTTACTTTTGATTTACTTGTACCGATTATTCGGCGCATGTATAGTATTAAAATTCGTATTATAAAAATAAAATAGATAAATTATAATATATCTATCTATATATATATATATATATATATATATATATATATATATAGATATAGATATAATAAGACTATAATATATGTAACTATAATAGATATAAAATATCAAAATTTTTGAACTTGTTTGAGTTAAAATTCGAATAATTCTATCTATATATAAAACACTGTCGAACGGTTAAATTTGTTCAAAGAACATAAGCTTCCTTAGTTTACTGATATATAGTCTCAGTCGTACAATTTTCCGTGTTTTATTGTTGAAACGGTAACTATGATTGCTCCCAAGTAATTCTATTTAACTGTTTGTCGCTCCAGGCGACCACTATGTCACTGAACATTTACCAGTAGACTGGCTGCGGTTTTTTATGTGATAATAAGTTTATTTAGTAAATGCCCTTTCTCATTACTTACGAGAAAAGTAATCAGTTTAAATCTGAAGATTAGAGGAAACATTATAAATATCTATTTAAAGGTTATAATTTCTGATTCGAAATCACGAATCGATAATCACGATAAATGGAAACCAAGTATTATGATAATTTAGTAATTTCGTAGAGGATTTCATTATTTTTATACTCAACCTGTGTCTTCCATCCTAAATTACCAAATCACTGGTAATTGATAAAATAAGTTTCTTACTTCTCAAAGTATCCTTTTCTCTATCTATCAATTGTTGAAACAGTAAAATTCAATCGTTTAGTATAACAATTTTTACATTCCCCAAAAGATTTCTTTATCTTTGTATCCAAGAAGTAACTTTCACTTCGGTTGATCGAAATAATCGATTCTCAATCCGTAAGGAATAGTCTTTATTCCCAAATGTTAAACTAATAAGCTTCCAACAATTCTATAATATAATTCTTTACTTTTACACGCTAGAAAGATAGCTACGCTTATTAACCAAAATAATCAGTTTTCACTTTCAGAAAACTGTTTCTATCCTTGGTCGATGATCTGATGAAATTTCGTCGATTCTAAAAAGTAGACAGCCGCTATCGATCGTACCACAACTCTCTCGTTCCATAAAAATTCGTTTTCATTTCTGCACCCTAAGAGAAAGAAGGCAGCTATCGTCCTATCGAAATATTTTCGCAGAGTTCGCATTTCATTAGATAAAATACACATCGTTTCTTTTTTTTTTTCTCACTAGCAATAACATAACGTTCGTTCGCCAACATTCGCAATAACATAATTCTCTTCCAATGCCATTAAAACGTGTTAGAAAGCGCAATTATCAAAAATGATACAAACCACGAAAGATCCAATAATTAATCACCCGTGGAAGATAATTTGCATGGCCAATTACACATCGTTTGCTACTTTGATCCGTCAATTATCACGGCGAACCGAAAAAGCCCAAAAAGTCGACGACTATGACATAACAATAATCGAATGTTATCGTTGCTCGTCTAAAAGCGATAAACTCCTTTACTTTTGCATTTCAAAGGCAATTTCCATCCCTAATCGTCGAGGCAATAAAACAATTCGAATGGTAATAGCTCTACAATTATGACAAATCGTTATTAGGTGATGCAATCATGCAGTAAACCATTGAATATTCATCATAACGATGTCCCGGTGCGTTAGTACGCGTTTCAATTGAACTCTATCAGGGGCGATGCGAGAAAACGGTTGATGAATCGTCGTTGGTCCGGGCACAAGGCGCGAGAGTCGGGATCTCGTGTCTCGAATCGATTTATCAGCCGGCATTCGACGCGTTAAAATACTTAACCCCGGAATACCCGGAGGGTTCAACAAACGAATACGAAACTTCTGTTAATAGATACCTGTTCCTTTTGCTATCACATCGGTCGGGCGAGCTAAATTTATAGTCGAAGATCAAGGTTTTCTATATTTTTTTCAACTAGCTCGTGAATTATTAACAATTCTCGAATGGACCTTCATCGTGATCCCTGGCTCAAAGTTTTAATACAGCGAGAAAGAGAGAGAGAGAGAGAGGGAGAGAAACACGCCCAAGCAGTATATTGGTTGTTATCGAGAGGTTGATCGAGGTTCATTCGATTCTCCGATTTTTCCCATCGTAAGTTAAAGTCTGACGAGATTCTTCATTTTGTGTGTCTGTGATTACGTACGTGTTCAGTTCAGTAGTTGCATTGGACTAGTCGATTATTATCGGAGGTCGATGCTCGTCTTCCGTTAGGTTCGGAATTTTTTTTTATAACAGATTTGATTTGGATCTTTTTAAACAGTTGATTCGATTTGGACTTTTTTTCTATATGGAACCTGGTACGAAGCACGACGACAACGCGAAAGACCAAAATTGACACAAATCCATAGGTACAAAAGTAAATCGATACAAAAATTGCTTTGCTCTAAATGTTACGCCAGCTTACGTCTTTCCTTGTCTTTAATATGGTAAATTTGAACTTGAAGTATCTTGTAATTCTCGATTTTCGATCACGTTACCTTAGTACCATTTTACGTGGAACGAGGAAACGATCTTGCTCTGTGCAGAAAGGAATATATGCTCCGTTTGAAGAAACAGCTCAGCTGCAAAATACACGCGTATCGTTGCACTCGTGAAAAGGATGCAGTCGTGAAAATGTGTAGTCCTCCTTGAATCATTCGTCTCTTGTCGCCAATGTTATCCTCCAACTTCAACTGAACGAAAGAAATATAGCTTGTCCCATAAAAGTGCAACCTTCGTGTTTATATTTCCCTTGTCTTTCGTACGATAAGTTTTACAACATTAAAGTTCAAATATCTCTGTTAGACTAATCGTTGTTCGACCAGGCGATCAAAAGTACCATGATACTTTCTTTCGCAAAGAATTAGAAAATGCGTCGAGCGTTGTATAGAAAAATGTCATAGACCCATTTAAGAAAGTTACGTTGGCACTGAGATCTCTTTAAGCAAGGATACAGATAAAAAAAAATCGAAATATCTTATTAAATTTCTTAATAATATCTCTTCGCGTTTCTGATATTTACAGCAACAAATGCGTACGTTTAAAACGGACACACTGTACGTATATACACGAAGTCCAATTAACTGAACGAAAACTACAATAGCTGGTGGACAGAAATAGGTGGACCCGTATTATATTAACGACCTGGTTATACGAACCAATTTGTCTCCCGAAATGTTCGCACAAACGGAATCCTACTGCGTAAATAACGAAAGAGGAAGAAGAAAAAGAAAAAAAAGAAACAGAAGGATTTACGCATCCAACTCTTCCGACTTTCCAAAATTAATGCGAATAATTGGTCGACGATGCAACCGGAAGCATTCGAAACGAACGTTGTTCCCACGAACGTCTATGGCTTAAAGCTTCATCCATTACTCAACGGATTCGCGCAGAATAATTACTCGAACCGCGTTCACAAAGTTTCATTGAACGGGGAGAGACGGATCGAAGCATTCCTAAATGACGTTTAGATACATCACTTCGACGAGCACGACGGTGTAATGGATTAAAGGTTATCCAACAAGGTCTGCTGCAACTGTACCGAACAAATCGATCCATCACGTTGATTAGACGTCGGAATAATGCGAATTGTAGGAGAATCGCGAACTCTCGAATCGCTTGTGCATTTCGCCTTTTGTACATTCACGATTATTTCCTTTTCTGTTTCTTCTTTTCTTTTCTCTTTTTTTTTTCTTTTCGTGTACGCGCGACTACGGACACGAGACACGGTGACAACTTGCTTCGCGACGATTCTTCTCGTCGGCGTCCGACTTTTATGAATCGTAACGACAAACACTCGAATCGCTTTGCTCTGTTGAGATAAGAGTCGAGCGAAAGAAAATATTAAGCCTTTGACTGCGCTGTCTCCTTAATTGGACATTTTTATTCGTCGAATGAAAAATTAGTGGAGAGAAATTACTTCTCGCGTGTATAGACACGGTATGATACATTTTTAATAGGAACGTGACGGTACGATAAAAAGTTGGAGTTTAACGCGTTAAGAGATATGAAGTTATGAATGTAAAAATTACGACGATTAGACACCATACGTATCACCACCGGAACAATCTTTTAGCGTTGCTTGCAACAGAGGTTAACGCATTGTTCAAGTACGAATTTCTATGTTACGAAAATATGAAAGTAAAAGTTGTGAAAATTAATTAGAAGAGTTTTTAGCGTTGGTTAGTCGAGAAAGATTTTGCGAGAATAATTATTTTAGTTGAAATTTGAGTTAGCTGGTAGGGCTTTTAAAGTTTGGTCTGTTGTCCTCTGGCCATTGAATTTGTTATATTACGTACTATATAGCAAGTAAATTGCGCACGTAAATGTAGAAACGCGTGGATCTAGATTGGAAGCGAAACGAACATGAATTTTTAATGGTTATCAAATTGACTTGCGTGATTTTATCTATAATTGTAAAATTCTGATCGTAAAGTAAAATTAACAAATATTTTTACGTATCGTATAATATATATCTGATTTCGTATCATATAATTTATTTGATAGAAAGATGAAACCTCAAAAATAAATGGCAAAATCCGACGAACACGAAGAAGATACCGCGTTTCAAGTCCATAAACAGCCTCATAAATAAAGTGCAACACAGCTCCTATAGTTTTCTTAGAAAAAAAGTATTACATCAGGGGCCTGAAATAAGGATCTCGACACTCCGCTTTTAATGTTTTTATTTTTTCTTTTTTTTTTTACCGATATTCGCAGTAATTCACGCAAGTCACTTCCAGCAAAATAACAGAATTAACGCTAATTACATTGCGTCATAACTTCCTTAAGAATTACGTTTCCATTTTAAATTTGCAAAACTGTGTCGAAAACATTGATAACGTGAAATTTGGAGACAAAGTTCGGTGCATCCATCTAACATACTATTACAAAATAAAATTCTCCGCAATGAACGATGAAAATAAATTATCGTTATATTCTGTAAAATTATATTATGCCTGTAAAGTCTATTGCATTTAGATATTCGGACATACTATTCAATAAACATTATAGTAATTTCAATCGTATTAAAGTACATATTCGATCGAATTTTATAATGCAACTCTATAAGCATATCTCGACAATGAAAAAATGAAAATTCCTCGAACTCTATCCGAAAGATATCTCAATAATTAACAGCGTATCGAGATGTTAGTTTTACGAAGGATTTGCAAAAAACTTGCCTGGAACGCTGGAAACAGTGGAGCTTCGCTAAAGTAGTTTTGCTCGTCGTTGGGATTGTCGGTCTCGTTTAAAACGTTTAGTCTGTCCGACTGAATCTCGCGAAAGGACTATCGTTTCCCGTAATTTTCTTTGGAACGTCCACTTCTAGCCGCTTTCAATTAGACAGATCCAGTTAATTGCTTTCAAAACACTACTATTAAGCCTCGATCACTGTTGCGATTTATCACGTTGAACGTCTACCGGTTCGTCCTTATATCTTTTTATATACATACATTGAATGTTCCACTGATTCAAGGTATAAGTAAGGTAAAGTAGAGCAGTGTAGTGACTTTTGGAACAAGTATCGGAACACTGTCTACATTCCTGCGAGAAATTAGGTTAATTACAATCTTTCTGTTTTGTAAGATGTTCTTCTGATATAAGTATATATTTCTTGGGTAACTATCATTTTTGACGATCTCCAGAACATTTTACGTAGGAAAGTCAGGGTATCTTACGTAGTTAGGAATGTCTTATCTGTCATTTGGACACCGTAGTAAACTGATGTTTTATCATTTTCTCTCCTCATTTTTTCGCAACAGTCTGTACCATGTTATTTAATTTAGAAGATAAAAGACCGAAGAAACTTCGGTCTCATCTACATTCTACGTACTACGTCGGAGTAGAAAGAAAACAAAATAGTAAATAGGACATTTGAACTAAAAAGATACAGTAGTTTGAACAATGGATATTGATAATTTATCTAGAAAAAGTGTGGCAATTACAAATTTTCTATTGTCTCATTTCTATTGTCATATATGTAAATTAGAACGTGCGAAATTGGTTGCGACATTTTAAGATTTGTCATAGCACTTACGCTTCAATCTGCCAACAGACAGCGTATCTCAGAAAGATTCGTATTGTTTTCAATAACAGGAAGCTGCTCTTAATAATCGAAATTTTACTCCGTAAGAGATGTAATACGTTATACTGACAAAATGATCGTGTCACGGTGATAATATCCTGATAAATTAATTATTCTACTCTTACAACGTCGAATTACATCCACGATAAAAAGGGTACTCCTTTCGTTAAAAATTCGAGATACGATAGCGTCGCTTTCGTTCTAACTTTAGCTTCGCTTTACCGAATTGAAATCGGTCGTGAGCGTATAACGACGCCTCACCGATTTTCCGCGGGCACGATGAAACAAAAAAAAAAAAAAAAAAATAACACGAGTGTCGCAAATTTGACAAGAGAAGCAGAATCGTCTTCGCCGGTAACTGTTCTAAAACGCAATTGTTCTAGATTTCTGACTTTAGCGCGTATATGAAAGAACTCCCTCCAAATTGACAGGAAAGAAGAGCGAATCTAAGCTCTCGAAGAAACCTCTGCCGAAAGAAAATTTATCCCCACACGTGTACAAGAATAGAACCGAAACTAAATTGCCCGAAAATTGACAAGAAGAGAAGAAAGAGACTCGTTCCGAACGAAAGCTTCCGCAGGAGGAAATTGCCCTAAATTTGCCCGAACCTAACAACACGTAGCTACATAGCTGTAAAACACATCGCAAGACCAGAATAAAAATAAGACCGAGATGCGAAGGAAGAAAAATCGAACCGTAACAATGCTAACGGAATACGTGTATCCGATAGCTTCTATACGTTTCCGTATCTTCTTCGATCGCATGTTTCTTATAACCTGGCTATTTACGAGAAACGAAAGTCATGTGTGGCGTATCGGTATCGCGCGGAGTAATGGTTTCCAAAGGCAAGTAATGTTACGGAAGGGGCCATTATTACCATGAACTCTCACTGACTCGGCGAACGTGACGCCACTGTGTCTACAGTCTGCACTTTCGATCGCGACCGATTCGTTCCAACGACATTGGCCGTTCGCGTGCGTTTCGCCGGATGCGATTTTCCAAGCTGTCACGATAACTCGCTGGCTAAGTGGTTTTACGTTAAATCATTAACGTTCCGGGATGTTCCCTTGGAACGAATCGCTGGTACTCTTTGCATGTCAGGATCGATTATTTCAGCCGGCTATTGCACTCGCAATTAGATACCTACACTATGGAATGACGCACTCTAACGTTCGGAGATAGCGACACTTGTTTTTTTTTTTTTTAGGACGATTAATTTATAATAATTATAACGTTATGCGTCAAAATGGCTGTAATAATATTCTATCGACACTGTTCTGGTATTATGAGTTAATCGTTAAATATTAGACGTTAGACTGGTACTAGGCAGTAGATATTGGAATATTATCAGTTATTTCGTATTATTTTAATAACGTTTGATATCTAATATCGTTCGAATATTCTCTTCTATCTCTTTGTATAAGAGATATTCGTGTTATTGCTAGAACCGTGTTATAACGCGGTGATATTGATTTTTGAAGATTAATCTGTGTATTATGCAAGAGGTAAAGGTAATTGATTTATTTATCAACTAATCATAGTACCTAGAAATGTGAAATTTGCATGGTATACTTCTTTTATAATATAGACGCGGCATGAAAAAGGATTTTTGGAAATATCGACTCTAAAGGGGTGAGAAAGGTGGTTTCTTTGAAAAGGACACCCACGTCCCACGAGTCGCCAAAGTTAGAGACGCGAAATTCTGCATATAAACTTCTCATTAAAAACAAACGCGTGTTTGAGCCTTTTTCGATATTTAAGCCTTATACGGGTGAAAGAGGGGTAAATTGATTTGCCAAAAGACAAGCGAATTTCTAAATCCAGCAATTCGAACAACTAACGTGTAATAATCGAATTGGTGTCAGCAGATATCAAATTCTATGTTTAGTTATTTTAGAAGCTTTTTAGATTATTTAATTATTCATTTGCAAGTCGCAGATGAAAAGGATTTTCCCAAGCTAATAGAGGGACTACTATGATTCGTTTACATAGTGATACCTAAAACCAATAGGTACATAAGTTTATTAATAAATAGATTAAATATATGATATACAAATTTTATACCTATATATATATTAGAAGATGATTAGTATCGATTCCAGTCGTATTTAGTTAGTATTTTTAGTACAAATGAAGCAAAATGTTAAGATGTTTGTGTGAAATAGTAGTGGCGTATAAATTTGATAAATTTTTGAAGATATAAGCGTGATATTTTCGACGAAAATTTCGGCAGAATGAATCGATCGTTCATATTTCTTAGGTCATCTAGAGATGTTTAAATTAAAATAGGATAGTAATGTACAATTTCATCGCCGTTTTCAAATTAAATAAAAGAATATGTATAGTAAAGTGATATTAATCGAAAGAATCGGATCAGAGCATCGTTCATATTTGTAAAATTCGGATAGCAACGAAAGACTGAAATTCATCAAATCGAAACTTGCCTATACTTTGAATATACACGTATGTAAATTAAAGAAAACAAATCAGGGCGTCAGTTCGCATTTTCAAAGTACGAATGAGAACAGAAATAGAATTCCATCAAATCTAGACTTACAGTTAATGCACACGTACCTTCTTTTCTTTTTTCTTTTTTTTTTTTTTTGATGAATCACAGACGCAAATTTTACTGTGCACTTTCGACTTCTGTGTTCTTGAACAATTTCTCTCCTGCTGATTGTATTCACGATTACACAGACGCGTTTTATACTTCAAAATTGAATTCGGTTATTTATCGTACACGTGTGACGGCAAAACAAGAAATTTTGCGTAGGATCCTCGACATTATCGCGACAATAAAAAAAGAAAAAAATCCAACAATTAAAATTCCGCTGAATCAGTCTCACAGCTTGGAAACGTTCGCTGAAATAAATTGACAATAAGATTGCGTCTTAAATATTTGCGTATAAATTGCGTCAATAATTTTTGTCAGATTATCTCCGCGAACATCGATTATAACTGACAGGAATATTCTCTAAAAACGATGATTTATCTTTGTGGAATTCGTAGAAAAGGTCAAAGAATAAATTAATTTCGATAGAGAGTATTTTCTTCAAAAGAAATAGGAAACGTGGATCACAAGTTTACTCGTTACAATGATTGAGTAATATATTATTAAGTAACGTTTTAATTCATTATCTATGTCATTCGTTACGTAATGACAACCGCAATCAGAGGCTTAGAGTTACTTATTTGTAATAGTTGTTATATTCGTATCAAGTTCAGCTATCAGTTATCAGCTTCCACGCGATCCATTTTCTTTTAACATTTAGATTGTAAGTAATGATAGAGATTCCGTGTTCTTTTCACCTTTTTTTTTTTTTTCATGTAAGTTTTATCTAGCGAAAAATTCTGTTTACTTTCTGACGCGCGAGATTTGCAAATACGGAATAATTAACGCGTAGCAACAGATAACTGTAAAATTATTCCAACTTCTTCTACGTGGTATACGTTACAATTTTATAAATTTGTTAATTAGCCCGTCGACAGCGAAAAGGCATGAATTACAGCGTTGTATATTTTAAAAATTCCATCAAGGAGAAGTGTAACGTGATCGTATTTGAAAATTGGCGACGTCTATTAGACGGGGGTCTGTTCGAGTTGGAAAAATTTAAAGAAGATCCAAATTTCAACCTCGTACTGGAGCAATATAAATGAATTTATTACAAAGAGAGAGAGAGAGAGAGGGAGACAAAAGACGGAACAATTTTGTACGATATGGAGAAACTGCTAGAAAAATTGCAATGGATCATACACGAGCACGAAGATTATATCAATGAATATATAACGACCGATATAACAATGAACATCAGCTGTGTTTTACTTTTGATAACTAATTAGTTTTTAAACCTTACACCTATACACTGAATCGTTGTAACTGTGCAACGATTTTACTCAATAGTTCACGCTTCTTTATTCCTGTTCAACCATCATTAGTTGTAACGGTGTTATAATACCAACGTCTAATCGAAGATATATTAGAATATAATTATTAGTTCCGTTAATGACAGTTGCTGTGAAATAAAAAATTAGAAGGAACATCTGCCTCGAACCCTGCAGTTCGACCTTCCGCAATAGCTGTTTGAGAAGGCAGGAATTTCCATGTCTTGTTATTACCTATCAATCTTTGATCGCGTGTCGATTGCTAGCCATCAATAACTCCTTGCACTGTAACATTTCGACGTACGCGCGACGAAGCTTGTAACGATTAATATTTTATTCCATGCGTTTTGAAACTTGTTACGAACTATTATCAATTTTTACGCCGATACTAATCTTTAAAATGCAAACGCCTTCTAATCGACGATTAGAGAACATTTAAAGGCTTTCAAAGTGCGATGATAATTACGAGTTAATACATGAACATTTAGTACGGTTTGTAAGGAACGCCTCTTTAAAAAATACGATGGAATTAAAAATGATTTGGTATAATTTATAATTATATTTAGAATCGCAAAAACGAAACGATCTTTAAATCTATTCGCTATTTATTCTACTATTCCACGTGAACAGCGAACGGTGAAATGCTAAAAACTTCAAGAATAGCGATTAAAGTATAAAATTAAAAAGAAAGATGCAAATAGCGAAATACCATTCCTTTACCTTGTCCTATCTTATCTGAACTCATAGTATCGTAGCTGCGCGAGATACAAATCGATATTAAATTAATTTAAATTAAGTTATTTTACTTAAAGAAATTATTTAAATTAAATTAAAGATGTTAAATCGATTCACGTACTTTAAGCTTATTAAAAATTGTACGATATCCTTAAATAACATTTAAGACAGTATCATCGAACAAAGTGTTACAAAATTACATAAAAATGTCGCAATATGTATAAATTGTTCTCACCTTCTCAGCGGTCGCCAGTTTCTTAAAGTTCTTCGACTTCTTGGGTTGCGAATTAATTCAAACGAACCCTAACAACGTGCTAACGACGAATCCTCTTCGTGTAGGACGTTGTTTAACGCACTACGAAATAAGAAACGGTATGCTAAAGATTTAACGATACCGCGCGGCTCGAAAGAAAATAAGAAGAAATTACGTCGAACCGTGTTTCAGCCGTCGAAAAGTAGAATCAGTGTGTTTGAAACAGCTATAATTGGCGTTACTTTTTACGTGGTCGCGCGAGATTCGAGTTGCTTATCGTGCTCGCGTTAAAGCAGTTCGCGTGATGATACGCCCCTCGAGTTTTCACGGTGTTCCAACAGCTCAATTCCATCGGAAACACGCGAGCTAGGCACTCATTCGTTCGTTGAAAATACGTCGTCATCACGTGGTTCGCACCTGCGCTGGTCATGGACAATTTTCACGAGCGAGGAAAACGAAGCCTCTCGTTATCTGCGATCATCTTGCGAGG
Organism: Bombus waltoni; assembly: GCA_014737395.1. NCBI lineage: Eukaryota > Metazoa > Arthropoda > Insecta > Hymenoptera > Apidae > Bombus > Bombus waltoni. Next base: position 7,427,785 of record JACXII010000051.1, on the reverse strand, counting down.
CAGTAGAAGTGAAAGAAAAAAAAAGAGAAAAGAAACGAAGGGTGCGAGGGAATTCTGCGGACACGCTTCGTTGTGCCCTGCAGTCATTTGCAAACAATTCGCGAAGCGAAGGAATGGTAATGGCGAAGTTCGTGGAAAGTTAAGGATAGGGTTTTGGAGAATCGAGGAAAATTAAACGGAAAGTAGATTACACTGTGATTTGTTCTTCTCGCGACGAATTTCTAATTTTATTCGTTGTAATTTAAATATTTATCGCTCGATGTAACGTAATCCTTATCTCGTGGATCATGTCGCTTGAATTGGATATTCTTATCTCTTAGTTTATTTTTTATTTCGTTATTTCGAGGGAAAAGGAAATTCTTTGTTCGCGTACCTTTTTAAAGTTTGTACGGTTATTTACGACGTAGAAGAGAGTTTCATACGCGTTGGAAAAGGTGAAATTTTACAAGCAGCGCTATGCGACATCCTTGTTTCGATAGTTCAATTCAAAGCGTTCGGATTGTTCGTGGAATACCAGAGGCAGGGTTTGATTTGAGAAGATAATGAGCTAGAGTCGATGCAATGACAATGAATTTTCACTTGTCTCGTGATTAGCAGACTAAAGAAGCGAGATTGTACGAATGTAATAATGTAAAAGGAAAAGATAAAATTCTTTGTTTCTCTAGTTTCCAGTTTTTGTTTTTCTAGTTACCGCTACTCTTCACTTACGACTTAAAAGGGTTTCTTTTACAAGCAATAATTTGTCTCGCTAACGGATTTGTAGATAATTTGTCGGAGTCCAAGTAGCTTATCGTCAGCAAAGTTTCTTTCAGTAGAATACACCTCTTATAAGTGGAAATAACTTTTCCATGCTTATTAAATCGTATCTTAAAAAGTGAAATTTCCTGCGCGCCAAATTCCTAAAATTCTGTTTCATTGAAACTTCCAATATCATAGTTCATTCGCTATAAATATAAGGAATAACTCGTTACAATTTGTTCTCCTAAATTCACAAGCTATTGTGCAACCTAGTTATAATCAAGTACGCTTATCTCAATCATTTCGCAAAATGTTCCCAGGCTCGTTAGAGCAACTAACTGTTGCATCAACGGTTACCTGTACGAAGTAAAATGAAAAATGTACAGAAGACGCGGAACACGAAGATAATTTTTCGTAATTCGATCTGTACTCTGTACGAGTATCAAAAAAATGTCTGTTTTGTTAAATTATATTTGCATGATTGATTTCTCTAACAAAGCTGGAGAATGAGTTATGTGGCCAATTATGCGTGTAGTTACATACATCGTGTTGGATCGTTGTTAAGATCGTCGAGGTACTGTTTCATCGAGTAAAAATGATTCGCCAAATTATTTCAATTAAAGTTGCTTATTTAAGTAATACAACACAACCGTCATGATTATATTAGGCAAAGGAGGACGTTGAAAAATGGCCATTCATGCATCTACTTGGGAACGAAAAATTCTTGCAGAACGTTCAGGACGCAGGATGTCTCTGAAGGGACAAAAATGTTATCAGCGTTTAATCAAAATGGGATGGGAAGTTGAAAAAGACGAGTATGCAAAGATGGAAAAACGGCAACGATCAAATTTACCCATGCGTTACACTTAATCATCGTTTTCATTAAATTCTGCAGCATAATTATTCAAAGTTTCGTAATCAAATATCGACGTAATTCTTCGGACGTTCTACCGGTGGGTCAATTGAAGTTTGAAATCGAGCAAATCCAAAGTATCGCCAGATTATTGCTATATGATAACGACAGCCAACAACGATCTTGCGGTACATCGAATTTGCTGGATTCCAAACTTCGATTGATTTATCAGCAGAATATCTGGAGAATTATGTCGATATAGACGAATAATTATCCGAAATGAAATTATTCTAAAATATATAGGTGAAAGTAAGAATGATTTTATCGCGGAGAATGTATAGTCTATTTCGTAAATATTAGAATATTTATAATAATACAGAAGAGAATCGTCCTAGATCCATTTTGGATCGTAAGAAAAATTGTCTCTTTGTCAATTATGTCACGAAGAGATCGATCGCTATCGTATTTGTATCGATAGTTTGACAAAAACTTCATGAACGAATGTTTTGAGCAGAAGTTCGTCAGTATCGAGCAAAGAAGTGAAAAAGTAGAAGAAACTTTTAAAGTATCATTTTTTCATAAAAAAAAAGAAACGTCATTTTGTGTTTTTAACGTCAATAATCTTTCGCTTCAAACATTGTTTTGCTAAACGACAGTTAACTCGTTTGTTGAATCATTCTACGTATTCCATTAATCAAAATCCGCCATACGTTTTATTACGTTAATATTACATCGTCGATATTTTCCTCCATACCAACCATACTTCGTTTTACACGTAAAAAATTAGAAACAAAATTACCAGTAGCAAAGACATTTATCATATATGCAGTTTAATAACTTCTTAAAATACGATAGTTCGCTTTATCGTTCTCCTTCGATTTACAAGATCGCTGCAGTCGTTGCCAAAGGATGGCGTTGTTGGGAAGACAATTTTCCTTTCTTTCGCTGAAAATGTACAACGCTGCGCGCAGCATCGATCATGAAACGGCCGAGAGTTACGTCTTGTCAAAAATGGACAAACATGCGAGGTACTTCTGAGCAATGGCGAACATTCTTCACGGCAAGAGGACCACTTCAGGTCCCTTAAGAACAGAGAGAACCTGTACCTACTAAAAATCTGCCGTCATTCTCATTCATCACCATCAGGATCGTTCAGAAGAATCGATTCTCGCATGGACGTCCTGACCGGTGAGCAACCATAGGTTTCCCTTTACACGTCCTCGGTTACGAAGAAGCGCATCTTGTTCGCCGTAGAAACCGCTTGGATGTCCAAGCGGTCCAGACAATCGCGTCGGAAGAAACGAACGCGTGTCCAGATAAAAGAAAACAAGAAACGAACGGTATCGGTCGCGGTGTCAACGACACACAAACACGAGGGAACCGTAAGCTCCTAGGAACGCGTTAGTGAAACACCATGGGACGTGGGAAGGGCCATCGTGCATAATGAGGATATCTGGAAACTCGACTATTGCACGCGCGGTCAACCTGCATTCTCTTAAACTTAATCCAAATCGAACGTTCGAATTTCAGCGTGGCAGACGTTCGACGCTTTAGAAAGTAAAAACTCGGAAGTTTCGTATCAGTCGTTGGACGACAGGAGGGAAAGATTTTGTACTTTTATGGAAGAAAAAAAAAAAAATGTAAGAACTTGAATCGTCGCTGGAAACTTCGATATCGGTCGTTTGACGACAGAATGTGGAAAGAATTTGTACTTTTGCTGCGAGAAAGGTGGTGGCCTGAGAATCGTAGTACTTGCTTATTGTTAGTGATTGACAAGCAGCAGATAAGCTTGGATGTATTTACGAGAAGAGAAAAAGGAGTCGTACAATGGCGCGAGTCGAGATTTCGTGAAGATCGAGTGAATTTGAACTTGATGATTTTTAAAAGCGTCGTTTAGTTGATTAAGTTATGACCGTATTCTCTGTGTCGTGATATGTTTCTACGGTTTGAAAAAAAACAATGAATTAGGGATGAATTAAGGAATGACAGTGGACTGACTTACACTAACCTACGTCACTATGATTCTCAACTCTCTACATAGAAGAAGATGTTCGAGTAGATATTATTATACCATTAGTCATTGGAATTTATTTAACGCAGTATAATTTCTATGGAGAAGATAATAAATAAATACGTATTTATATTTACTGTCGAAGGAATTGCAATTTTTATAGACAAATGATTTTGTAATAATGGCATATTATCAAACAAATTATAATATTTACATGATTTTAGTTAAAGATATAATATTTGAGCATCACAGAGAAAGCATATGAAAACTTGTACATTGATTAACTTTCGCAGAAGAATTATAAACAAGTAACAGTAACGATAATTTAAATCTTCGAAAAGCTTGAAACGAACGGTGTCTGGCGTTGCGAAACGTTTCAAGAAACTTTAGTTTAATAATAAGTTTAATACGAATGCATATCTGTAAACAAATGTACTAATAGCCAAATCGATAATTGTATTTGTCACATATACGTAGTATCAAATTTTATCGTTTCAAGATTGAAAATTAGAAAGATTGGTAACAAATCTTTTTCAAAAAAAAAAAGAGAAAAAAATAAATATTCACACTTCGTATCTTCATCCAAACTCGTTTATCAATATCGTCGTTGATCATCTCGTTTCGAACCCGATAATCTCGAGAATTTCAATGGCGAAATCGACGAAATTGAATCACGTAATTCCTAGGAATTATGCAAAACTCGCGAGATAACGTTACGCGAACTGCCACTTCGTTTGTTCTATGAAAAGGCGCCTTTTTTCCCTCTTCTTCCGCAGAACCTGGTTCTAAACCGTGTAAGCAATACAAGAAATCTTTTACCGGAATTTCCGGTTCTCGTGGTCACGATTTTGCTCGTTCAAAGATTGTAAACCATTATAAAGTTACGCGACACATGGCGTTCCGCGTGTGTCAACGTCCGAACCGGTTGAAAAGAACGTCATCGAGGATGACGTTTTACCGTACGACGTGAGAAATAGACAAGGGATCGCTTCTAAAGGAGATTTCAATGAGATGCGAAACGCGTGTCGATCGCGGAATCGAAACAACCGACGTTTGATGTGATTACTTCCTGCATGGGGGAAAACTGGTAAGGTGATAAATAGATTATTCTTCCATCGAGTACGATCATCACGATGGTGTGTAGTCGATGGTAATTACGGAGAATTTTATAGCCCGGACCGATATCCGATATGGTACTACTTGTTGCACGGTTTGTACGTTTTATCCGAGATTGTAATAAACTTGTTGAATTAATTTAATGAAGCGGGAACGCGATGCCGCTTCTGCTTTATGAATATTTAAAAGATGACGCGACGAAGATACGGATGCATCTGAAACGTGGAAATATACGTTGTACTAAATACATATAACTGTATTAGAAGAAAGATGCAGCACGGTCTCCGTTACGACGCACCGCCACTTTTGGAATTTTTCGAAATACGAGCGAAATTGAAAATGCTGGCCGATTTTAATGTTTTAACGAGAAGCGGCGTTAATTTGTAGAAACGTTGGGTTCGATTGGAAATTGCTTGAGCGCGTGGCGATAATTCGGGTAAATGGTATTCATTTTTAGAAATTTCGGATTTTTATTAAAAACGGTCGCAATACGTGGAAATGATCGAAGGTCGACGAGAATCGACTAAACTGACGGATACGTTAAAGAGATTCGGCGTATATAAATACGCTGTACGAATTTGTAATTGTTCCGTTTGATTTTTGGCGGCAAGAGTGAATAATTTACGTTTTTCCTCGTCTTTCGTAACACAAAATAAACGAATAAAAGTTAAATAAAATGCCAGAGAAAATACCAAATAAAATAAAATTTAACAGACGTTTTCCAATAAATGTAACAAATGTCCTATTACACCGAATAAAATATTAAACGAAGTAAAATTTAATACACTTTTTCAAACATAACGGGTGGCTGTATGAGGTCGGCGCTATGATCACACTTGCAATACACGATTGAATTTTCCCTATACGCATTTTAATGCGATTCAAACCATTCGGGTTCCAATAATACTCAAATTTTCCATCTGGCAACCTGTTCACACAGACACTTTGATGTGTCGCCATTCCCGGGGGAAATTCCCCCGGATTCCTTACTTTGTCATCCTTTGCCGTAATTACGGCCGTTCCGTGAAGTTACGAACCGCACACGGCGCGCAACGAAGAACTGTTCGAGTTCTCTGTAACATCGGAGCGCAATTTTGTATCTCCCCGGTGACGGTCGTCCTTTCACGGTCGACGTGGGGATCGTCTGAAACCAGGTCGCGCGTGAACCATCTCCGCGAACAGAATGATCAATTACGGGACAGATGACTTTGCTTGCCATGCCCTGTTTCCTCCGGCGACGACAACCCACATGACAGACCGCTCGTGACACGTCGCTTTGGGAAAACGGACATCCACAGTTTCTCGAACGTTTTCTCGTTCTGCCTTTATTTGCACGATGGAAAGTCTTCCCTCGAAAAGACATTAGGAATCGGCCGAGTTAACGGATTTAACGCTACAGAAGTGTAGATATTTGCCGATACCAATTCTACCAATTAATCCGTTTAGAAGGATGCGTCTGGATTGGAAAGTTTCTTGCCTATGTACAGTAGCTCATTTGCGATACAACATTTTTACGAAGGTTAAATGAACGTTCGATGAATTTTTTTTTTTTTATGCAAAGTATATATGCAATTCTATATATGCGATTCTTTGGGAACAAATATATTCTTGTCAAGTCTGGCCCGAAGAAGCGAAGCAGAACGTTCGCGGAAGGTCGAAACAAGAGGCAACGTGCTAATGACGCGATTGAAATCCGAAGAGTCACGAACGTGTAAAATAACATTAGATGATTGTCGTTCGTTATGTCGGGACAGCTGTTTGATTCGGTTATTCTTTTGCAGGACCATCGAGCTGATCGCCCTTATCGCGATTTCCAGCACTCTTTTCCTCTTTTTGCACACGAGAGAGCTGCACTCGCGTCTGCGAAAAATGGAAGTTCGCCTTCAACCTGGCGAAGACGAGATCCTGTCGGCAAATCAACTCTCATCCGGTGAGTTTTTCACTCCGTTACATCTCCTTCGAACTTTCTCGTGGTCACATAACTTGGGTATTTGCACCAACGCATAGTTGGAAACTTGGCGTGTAACTTGAAACTGTCGTCGGTATTCGATAGATGAATAGCTCGTGCGATATTTTATCAAGAAAGTGATATTCCAAATCGAATAGAAAGTCGCTTTACGTGTTGTTTACGTGCCATCCTGATTGCTTTCATCGCGGAATATCAATTTCCCATGGAAGAAGCTAATATTTCAGGTTAGAGTGCAGTAGATCCGTTAACATTCTTTTTTCTTTTTATAAATTGTTTCTGAGAAAATTAGAACTAGAAATTACGAAGTTTACCATAACGCGTTCGAAGTTTACAGATTAAAGTGGCGCTTTCGCCTTTTTTATAAACGAAACCATCGTGTATTATTATGGTTAGAGAAGATCGTCCATTTCAATTTTTCTTCTTTCTTCGTCACAACTTCGTCTTCGCTCAATTTCTTGATTTCGAGCCACCTGTTCCGTTCACAGGTATAAGTTTCTACAAAATAATTGGCAAACCCACGGAATTTTGCAGACAATCGAGTAAAGAATCATTTTTGAAGCGTTCAATAGCGTGCGAAGATGCGTATTTAGCGTTACTTATATATTTAGCGTAAATAAGGAGACACTTTTCGCAATACGAAATTGATGGTTAAATTCCAAAATAGATTGTTGCAAAGATGAATAGCAGAGATATTTTCGTGGATATTTTATAAATAATGCACTTCGGAAATCGACTAAACAAATGAACGAATACAAAAATCCCATTAAAAAATTAACCACTAACGATTAAGCAAACATCAGTTATATTTACGAACGAAGAAACGATAAAAATCTTTAATCCACTCGCGATAAAAACAAACACGCGACAAAGAGACGGCAGATAATTCCTAATTATCTGAGAAAATTCTTTGCTTTAAGGACACAAGGGTAACAACGTTACACGCGTACAAACCAACGTGCGCGCTTGTCGTTAACGAACACGTGCTCGAGTCCATGGTCTTCAGAGATCTGAAACGTACATTCTCGCGGCCCAACCGTCTTCCCGGTTGGTGTAATTAAAATCAGAAAGAAACAAAAAAATATTTAACCATAATCGTATAAATCGCGTAAACTCCTAAATTGGCTGGCAGACTGTGGAAACACAATGCGAGTACGCGCGTCTGTACGCATTATGGCGTCCTTCGGATGCGAATATCCTTCAAGGGAGGCTAGACTTCCCGGTTGAAGAAGGTCAAGGTGTGAGAGCGGACGCACAAAGAGCCAACCAACAGTCAAGGGAAAAGCGTGTGTGTATGTATCGTTAGATCATTATCGTTTCAGCTCGGAGAATTTCGCATTCGCGAAGATACGTAACGGTATCAGGGTCCTCGTTTGCCCGTAACACGCTAATTAACCGCTCCGGATCTGCCGCGTCGCGTCGCGTCGTTCTGATTCCCTCTTTAATGCAGCTGCTGTTCCCAATTTGTTGCGCCGTCGTTTTACGATCACGTCGATCAATCGCCGCCTTCTTCCTGTAGTTACGTATCTTCTGTAACGTAGCTGAATTTCAAGTGTGTCCTCCGCGTCGATTTTTATTTGTGAAAGTTGGTTATCAAGTTGTTCTGGTAAGGTGGTTTGTTAAATCGTTCAAGAAACGTGTATATCGTCAGTTGGTTTGAATCCGGAACTTTTGCACGCCGATCTAACACGTAGCTTGTTGCGCGATTTTGTGCGTGGATCGTACGAACAAATATATTGTACAGCAACGCGATGAATAGGACAATGTGTGAATTTTCGAAATGGTATTTTGTAAATTCGACAGGTCTGCGTATCCGCGTGTTGAATTTCACGGAGGACACTTTAAGTGGCTGCTTTAAAATCATCTCAACCTGCTCTTGATATTCGTGTCTATTGGATATCCATATGTGTAGAGGCTATTTTTCCTAATTACGTAACTTTTATTTCGAGATAGTAGCTTGTCCACTTGAGTACACTTATCCATAGGATTTTGGATCGTAGAATTTAGCCACTAATTGCGACGTAGATTGTAAAAGGCGACTCAAATTTCCAATTACGAGGAATACTCCATTGCAACGCGCATGTTTCTCGAGAAAAATGATTACAAGCTTCGTTGAACTCGTATGATACTCTGTAAATCGCGGCGATGTCATTTTTTGTTTACAATGTATTAGATGTACGAATTTCTTATTCTGAAATTCGAAGACTATTTTTAAGAAAGCACAGCAACTTGCTCGATCGAGATATTCGCCGTTGTTTTCTGCAACTTTGAGCGATGTATCAGGCAAGAGACTAATTCCATCGCGATGAAATGCTGTGTCTTTCTAATCGTCGAGTCACTTTTGTATTCGATTCACTGATTGAAAGTGGACGTAGGGTAAAACGTGTTACATCGATCGGAACAGATAGTACTACAAAGGAGTAGTCTAGCGAATAAGTTTGCTGCTGCAAGAAGTCTCAAATCAGACTAATTGCGATGTCCTTAGTCTTTTGGTTCTCCTCTGTCGACGCTCCGACGATTGGATCTTGTTTAAAGACAGAGTAATTTTCCGCGATGGATCTATGGATGGATGGATGGATGTATTTACAGTAAACATTATTTATTTATTTTTATATAATATCTTTATATAATATATTTAATAATTATTATATATTTTATATTATATATTACAATATAATTATATATTATATATTATAATTTATATATATTATATAAATTATATATATTATTATTTATTCTATATTATAATTATATATAAATATATTAATAATATATAAATATATTAATAATANTATAATATATAATATATAATATATAATATATAATATATAATATATAATATATAATATATAATATATAATATATAATATATAATATATAATATATAATATATAATATATAATATATAATATATAATATATAATATATAATATATAATATATAATATATAATATATAATATATAATATATAATATATAATATATAATATATTATATTATAATATAATTATATTATAATATATTATATATTATATATAATTAATATATTTAATAATTATTATATAATATATTATATAATATATAAAATATATATATTTATATAATATTTTATATATAATAAATTTATTTATTTCCGATCGAAGAACAGCGTGCGGTATTTTCTTTCTTAATTAAACTTTCAGTTCCACCAAGAAATTTGCCTTCTCCGTTTGTACACTCGATAATTACGTATTCAGAGCGTTAAAAATACGATTCGATTAAAACTAAAATATAATCAACTCAGACGTAAGCTTTCAGAGTTGATCCGTAGCTACGAATAATTCGCTATTCGCTATCCACTATTCATGGTTTTTATAAGATCGAAGTGTCTTGTAGAGAAACAGCCATCTTTCCGTTTTCATCGCATAAATCCGCTGAAACGGAGGTTTTTTTTCGCAAAGGAACGTCTTTGTTCGAAGAGATTTATCGTTACGACGGTCGCGATAAAGGGAGATGAAAGAAGTCGCCAAACAGAGTTCTCGAAATAGCTTCGGGTTATAAATATTCATAATTGAGTGGCTGGCGTGAAATGGAATGAAACGTTTCCGACGATCTTCCCCTAAGATAACAACGATCGTGCAATTCGTATAATTAGAAATGTTTCGAGTACGTATACAGAAGTATGCGTAGTTCATAAGGTATATCAGAAATCGAAAGTGCAGGACAGGAAGATGTTGATGAATCGCTTTTCCTCCCTCGTGCTCGCCTCGTCCGATGCATACTTGAGTTGTAGGTCATCGAACTTCACACGAGAACTGGTAGATGTTGGAAGAATCGCGTTATCGTTCGAAATATCAGCGTTTGCGATTTCTAATGTTGTCGGATCATCGATCTACTGCTCGTTACGATATCGTAAAAGGTTAATGGTTTCCACCTCTAATTTCTTCTTAAAGCACGCGTGATCGATCGACAAAAAGGATTCGCTTGTTCGATGGACCTCTGATGTTAAATTTAATATTCGAGAGATAATTAATCCGCGAGAGGTAAAAAATTTAGCTTAAAATTCGAAAGGTGATTTTCAAGTTTAGAGAGACTGCAAAATACTGTAAAATAATCGATAAATTTATAATTTAAGAACGGAAGATAAATAGATTTGCAGTGATTGACGAGTTTGGAATTATGGAGAATTTAGCGGTAAAATAAATTTCATGGAAATTTCGTCAATAATTTCAAAATATATGAAAATAAATATAAGAAGAGTTTGAAACTGTAAACAATTATTTCGCGATGATCGTAAAATAAATTTTACGAAAATTTCCCTCCAATTTTACGTACAACGATACAATGTAAATACGTACGATATAAATAATATCGCGTAATAAGTGTGAAACGAATTATTTAAGTGGGAAAGTAGAGTTTACAGAAGTACACACAGAATATCCAGCGATGCTGTGCAAAAACTTTTTATCGTAGCTTAGACTGTTGCTTGAAGGGAATGGATACATCGCTTCGCTCGGAGAGTTCATATCTCTTGACCTTATTTCCAGCGTTCTACTTATTGTCAATGAGAAAAGAATTCCTTTCTGCCGCGGCTTCACTGTGCGCCACTCTCATTAAGGATAATTTTAAAAAGTGAATCACATTATGTATGAACGATTGGTAAATGTAATCTTTGGGGGAGGGGGTATAAGAGGTAAGAACGGAAACGTTAAAAATAGAACTCTTTTCAAGGAAACAAGATCATCGTTAACGAAGTCATTCACAACGAAGAAAGATACTTCGATTGAGAGCATTGGTAACGAATAATTCGTGGCAAACTTTAGAAAGAAAATAATTTTTCTTACCATTCATACGTGCTTAACTAATTTATGCTGGTGGCTGTTGACCCTTTAGATCAATACAACGAACTACTGTAATTATCATTCTTGTCGTACATGTAAAAGATCGCGTTCTCTTCTTAAATCTACTTACGCTATTATTTGTTGGATATAAAAAATTTCCATTCACAATGATTTGCAAGAATAGCAAATTACGAAAAGAATAATTTTTTGTATATTGATAAACCCACGACAAGCTTCCAACCGTTCGCTCAAATGATAAATGATAAAGCAAGTAACAGATTTTACAAATATCTTTCGACGTAACAATTAACCTGACGCAGTATTAGCTTCACTTTCGTTTCCATACGGAACAATCGGTTTCGTTCATGAAACCGAGAACAAACGAAGAGTACGCGGAAAAAGAGTCTCAATAAAACATAATTATGGAGTTTCTCTTTAATGATCCGTGCACCTGCCAATTATTATGCGCAATACGCGTAAAATGTGACAAAAACTTGTAGCTATTTTATATCAACGTAATTGGAAGATTACTGCATATCGATGATTTGATATTATTCGGCGTTAAATATGCCGGAATTTTTAAATCGCATATGGATTAACAAGTCGTACGTATAGAACCGAATTTCCACATCTTGCATTCTGAAACAGGATATCGTTCCAAGTAGATTTTTTTACATGTTGAAAATTACAGATAATCGACTGTATAATTTAATTCACAAATAAAATTCGATGCTGCTGATTCTAATCTGATATAAGGAAAATGAAGCGAATCGGTTATCTTTGGCGGAAGATAAAGATCGACGATCTATAAATATAATACGGAGTCTGGCACGAACTACGAATTATGGTTATAACTTGTAACGTGAATTTTATAGAAGAACAGGAGCATTCTGCAAAGTATGCTTTTCAGATCGTGTTGCGATACGCGGACGAGTTCGATTTAACATTAGTTATCGTAAACGTGGCCTGGTATTATAATATTATAGTTATAAAAAGACTATAATAATATGCATTTGACGAAAAAAAAAGACTAAATTTATGAAGTTTCTGTGACTAGTGGTTTTTAAGAACTTTCTTCCAGCCGCTATCGTGACTATGAATAATTCAAACTGGGCAAAAGGTACTCGAATATTATGGAGCAGTTTAATGATGCGGCTTCTTAGAGATCTAAATTAGGAAGCTTTCAGATCGACAGATGTATGTTACGTATGTATGTGTAAAATTTAAAATAATTCAGCGATTCAGGATAATACAAAGGCAAATTGCTATCGATCGTAAATGAAAATTATTAAAAAGTACAATGCTGATACATACTACGATGTTACCGGTTTAAACGAAAATCATTAGAATCGATATCGTCAGACTTATACGTATATAAGTAATTTAAATTGAATAAAAAGTCCATCTATAGACGAGGTTGCATGTCACGGCGAAATCAAGATGTAATATGTCAGATCCACGATTAAGAGAAGCATTTAACGAGACTAAGATGCATCGAACCTCGTCACGTCCTGTAGGAAACGTCAATAAACAGGAATAAGGAACAGATTCTTGTTAATCTTCCATCGTTTGATTCCGCGTGATCTAATGGTATTAAAACGAGCTAGGAGTAATACTTCGTTGTATATCTTCCGAGCTTCGAGGGATAAGATACGGAATAACATATACAATCTTACAAGAAAAAAGAAAAGGTAAAAGAACCTATTAAAGAACTCGCTAATCGCTTCCGTTCACTGATCGCATCCTGAAATTCGATGTATTTCGCTTTATTACTATGGTAACGTCAATGGAGCAGGTATTGTAAAATACAGCTATGCAGATAATTTTGTACGACTCGTGCCAATTATAATCACTAATGGCGCTAATTCTATTGAACATTATCTCAGTCCTAATTATAACCGACGTCAGTCGATATGAAATCGATTGATTTATGCCTTGCATACTTTAATAGACGAAAGTGAATTAATTGACAGGAAGAGCGACGTTTCCTCGGTTAAATGAAATATGATTTTCGCTGGGTGAATGCTTAATACGTATCTTCATATTTTAAATACCATTTTAAATACGCTTTTACCTCGTGCTCGATACGACCGAGCTTTTCTATCGTTGAAAAATATCGTCGAGTTTTAAGAAAATATGAAAGTATCGCTATTAATATATCTACGTTTTAACTTTCTTTGAAAAATGTTAAGGACGGAGTCGAAGTTGCAGATCGAAACATAAACGCTCGAAGATCGTAGTAGCATTAACTTTGTACTCTAGCGGGACTGCTCTAGCGGTTTTCATAACGTGAACATTATTCCCTATATTGTCTCCACCGATGAAACATGGAAAATGTGCGAAGGCTGCGGTATAAATAAATACGGGAACATTTACTTGATCTTCGATATAGTTCCATTGTCACAGAAAATACGTCGCTTGAAATAGCTTTATGTTTGCCTAGTGAAATTTCCATGTTCCCTCTGTCACGTTGAAGTTATGGCTTAGCCCAGTTGCAAGAAATACCCTTTTACAGCGCGAACACATTTATCCCGAAATAAAGACATTAATCGTCCCACGAAGACCTATCCACGAACATTTTTTACATCGATCTCGTATTAAAATCCTCGCTTCCTGACTTCTCGAAGAATATTTTATACTCCGCGAATATTTCATTTCTTCGGTCACAACTCGCAATCAAAATTAATATCGTTGGCTAATCCTGCGCCTCGCCTGTGGCAACATTTACAAGCTACTTTCTACGATCGTATTCTTCAAAGTCTGTATCAGAGGCAAAGGGATTAATTATCCAGCAGCCGTGTAGAAAACGATCAAAAAGGATCCTCCAACTTCGTCCTCGTTATCCATCGCTCGGAAAGTAAATTTCAGCTTTGCCTCCGTCGACCCTGAAAATGAGTCCGAACCGTAAAGGGGCAAACGTAACCCGAAGAAAGGGGAAGGAGAAAAAAGAATGTTTCGAAAAGAGGAAAAGCGCGTGAAATCCATGGGATAATCGAGCGATGGGTCGTTCACCAAGGAGAAAACGGATATCACGGTCGCTCTCTAGCCCGTAGAAAATGCAGAAGAAGCTCCGGCGAAATAACCCGTCTCGCAGGTGGCCGAGAGAAGTGAAAGGGAATGACGTTCGAGTGGAAGAAAGGGGCAGAATGCAGAATAAACGGAATGAAATATCTCTTCGAGACGGAGAAATGGATTAATAGCGGTTGTTGGCGAATAGCCGTTTGAAATGAAAGTTCAATCGCGGTTCTCTTGCGAACTGTAGAAGATGATAAAACTCCTGGGGCGTATCGTGCGTGACGGTGAGAAGGGTGTTGTATGAAAGGAAGTCGCGTGAGTAGAGTGGTAGGCATTGGTGGTCGAAAGGGTGTTATTTTGGCGCGGAAGAACGGCCTATGCTCGTTAACTTTTGATCCAGGATGGCGAGCCTGTAGGAAACTTTGCTTAATTTCCAATGAATTTCTCTATTAACGTCGATATTTCGTTTTGAGTTAGGAACAAAGCTAAAAAAGAGTGGTACATTATGTAGAGAATATGAAAAGTATCAGAGAGACAGAGAGAGAGAGAGAGAGAGAGAGAGAAGCGAATTATGTACGAAATTTTGCTTGTATAACTTTGATTAATTGGTCGTTAATTGGAATTGAAGAAATCAAATACTCGTGAGATACAAGATATTCTTTAAAAATTATAAGTTCAAACGTATCGAGGATTTTCGAAGTTCGAAAATATTTATACATTTGTTAGTGATATCGTTATAGAAAATTCATTTTTCATGGCGAGTATGGCGCAGATATGATTATACTGCGATTACTTAACAGAGATAAACGTTTCGAAAAGAGCGAAGAAACAGCAAACGAATCTACCTCAATTCGAATTAAGACTATAAGCGGAAGGAGACAGAATAGATATTGGTTTAATTGCGTACGATCGAGTTGATTAAGCTTCCACGATAATTATATTTGAGATAATCCTTAATAGTATTTCATACCTACGCGTCTTCGCTCAGAATTAGAATAAATGACGTTAAGGTTGCGTCTAAAATATGTTAAATTAATTCTGAATATGAATGAGATTTCATATTATCGTATTTTAAAGTGCAACTAAATTTAATTAAAATGAAATCCCAAGACTTGCAAGTCGAAATTTAAGAAAATATTAAACTATGTTACCTTAATAGTATTTTTCTAACAACAATAGTTAGTTTTCTCATGAAACTTTTTCGTTTATATACTTCGTAAGATTTTCCAGAAAATAACGTAATGTATCATGGAAATAATGCGATCTATTAAAATTAGAAAACATCAAAACTAACTAAAATGGACGTTGATTTTGCATTTTTTAAGAAATTTTTAACGAATAAAAGTTTCCAATAAATTTCTTCTCTACCGAAATGTTTTGACATTTTTCATCGAATAAAATATTTTTCTGTCATCGCGGAAAATAATATCTTTGACCTTTACAAAGTTGATCTTCAAACCATAAAGTCTCGTAGGTACATCCCACTAATTTTCTCTTCGATGAAAGAGATAATGTCCCATTCACGATGCTGCTAATCCAGGAGAAGAGAAACGAACATTTTTCAGTCGTGAAAATAAAGTTATGCAGATTCAGATAACAATCCGAAAAAATTCCTGTATGATCCTTATATTTTCCTACTTTCTAGTCACAATTTAAATCTGGAGGATCGAGTCAACCTTCAGAGTAAATTCACAATGTCGATCCACTTGTTTCTTCGCGAAATTAACATTTAAGAGGGGAGAAGAATTAAGAAATCGCCGAAGAAACGAGCAACAACAAAAATGCACGAAATTATTAAAAAGTGAAAGAAGATACGAAGTAATCTATATGTTGAATTAGAGTATTTCTTCTAGACTAAAATATTTCTTCTACGTTACAATTTGTCACGTCCTCCATATACATCTATGAGAAAATGTTAGCGTTCGTGTACCTTTAAGAATATGATTTACCAGAGAGAGTGTACAAAAATAAATAGAAAGTGATAAAAATTCGTATGCTGTAATAGAAAGAAAAATATGCTCGTCATTTCTAACACAAGTGACTAGCAAGTGAAAGAGCGTTGCTAACAAAATCTTCTTAGAAAGTCGATTTCCAAGGTTCGAAATCGTTTCATTTCAACTGCAATTTTCTTATATTTTTATCTTATCTGACAAGCCCTAATAAGATGGGAACAAAGGCCTGAAAGTAATTCGATTTTATTCGTGCATTTATCGCATTTCTTTTACTTTCTTTCAAATGTAGATGGTCACTACGAAAAGCCACGATGCCTAAGATGCTCGTAAAAGAATCCATTACACGTAATATCATACGATATCTTGAAATTTTTTCTCTCTCATATAGAAATCAGTAGCTGGAGACGATCTTCGTACTAAGATCTGATCATCGCGTTGAGATCTGATGTTGAAATAATTCATTCTTTTTAATAAACACATAAAGTCTTCGAAAGTGAATTATCGGGACGATAGAAGAGGCAAAAAGAAAACTCAAAATCATTTATCACGTTCAAAACTTGACGTTCAAGTTACCTAGCGTTTCTCTTTATCTGCAAACATATTCCCCTTAAATATAAAATATTACAGCAAGAACGTTATCATACGTTCTCTACTAATATTTTTGCACATTGAGACACGTATTGTCACGATATAATGCAATTTATTTACATTCACCTTCCTTAAAATAAAAGAAATAAAAAGGCATAAAATACAACGTTACAAAAATTATATACACCTGGTATATCTACATGAGATTTCTTTTTCTTTGTATTTGTAATAATATCATCCTCTAGATACCTCTATGGTAAGCATCGATAATATCCTACTATCTCTTTAATGATGAGAAGAATTAAAAATTTTGTAATCTCTGATATATTCGTATCCCGAGATTTTTCCCAGTTAAAAGTTTCAATTTCGTCAATTGTTCTCAAAAACGCATTAAAGGCAATGCGCACAATATACGTAAATATGAGTGATTCCGTGACAAAGTACGTTCGTAGTTTCTTTGACAAATCAGATACAGAAAATTCGATAGGCGCGTGTAAAGTTTCATGACCGACTGTACGCTTCCTCTACTCTACTTTTTCTGAAATTCTCAAAGCCGACTACCATACATAGAACCATTATTAATGCTCACGAAAGAATCTTGCATCGAAGATTACACGCAATATCGCAGCACGATCTTCCTTCTTTCTTTCGCTTGAAGAACAAGCAGCGCGAAATCATCTTCGTTAAAATAGTTCAGCGGTTTTGATCGATAATTATAATTAGGAACGAAAGTGAAGTAGGATAACAGAACAGATAGAGGAAGCGACTGAATGAAGAAAGGTATGGACGTTCTTGCGAGATAAGTCGAGGAGCAGATTAACGAGGCGATTTTCACTTCTTGGCGAAGTTACGTTCGCACCTCTCGTTCGCGATAATATCGTGCGGCCACAACTCGTAATACGTCCGAGCGGTATGTGCTCCGTGTGCGCCGTGGCCTTTTCATGGTCAGGATCAAGATCGAGAATGAGCTATGGCGACTCGTTCTCCGATCGTGGATACTGGTCGAATGCGGAAACGATGCTCCGTTTACAACATCCTTCTTTTCTTGCTCTTGCTTTTGCTCTCGCTCTGGCTCTGTTCTTTTTCTTGTCTCTGTTCTTGAAACATATCTCGAGCAGTACATAGCTCTGTTTACGAACGTTTCGATACTGATTATTATACGATCGGTGAGATTCGTCTCGTTCTCATAACGGATCTGTTATTTTTTAATTTATGAACAATTTTATTGATTTTATTTTTATTAATTATAATTTTTATATTTATTTTATTGATTTATTTTATATTTATATCATTAAGGTTTCGTTTTAATATATTCCTTTTTACCGATTGTTCACCATTGTTAAAACGACTAGGTTAAGCCGCTAAGTTATCAACCACACGGTTAACATCACGGATTGAGTTTTTGCAAGTTTTCAGAAAGATTGATTTATTTAAAAAATCCTAACTATTATTTAGCTTATTTTTAGCCGTAATGCTTGAAACGCGTTTGTATATTTATATCGTAATACGTCCTTATTTTTATTATAATTCCTGTCATTATTCTTCCCGAATTTGTTGCACGTTGCTCCAAAACGTTCGAGGATCGCTGCTTTCAATGGTTTTGTTGCATCGATCAAGAGAACAGGATTGATAGATGAACGTGCTGTTTGTATGATAACGCGTTAAAGATTTACCGTAAAATAACGATGAAAAAAGATTATACAAATACGAAGGGGCAACGTAAAAATGGAGAAGATTCTCTGATTGTTAAAATTGTAAAAATTTTCATTTTTTCGCGAAACGATAAAAGTATTGCTTCGCGTGTTTATCTTTGCCACGAAAGGTATCGTTCTTTATTAAAATTTTATCGAAAATCTACGATAAAGATTAGAAGAAACGAGGGTGCACGTTTCCCTTTGCTATTATCTGTAGGCAGACATAATTCTTAACGTGTCTACATGGAACGCACAACGTGACTTCCTTGTAGTCAAGTTCAATATCTGAGGGATAGTTTATGGTGTCCCTTTCGTAAAGGAATGCTCGTAAGTACTTCTTAATCACGGAAAGTACCGTGACGATGGTAATTATCGTATAGACATCTTTTACAGTATAGACATTTTCCTACTGTTACTAGATATATCATTAATTATAATATATTATTTGTAGTATGAAAATTATACCGTAATCTCTGAACTATAATTTCAGAAACTAAAGAAATCGAAATCTCTGTAATATCGTCTCGAAAAAATTCTAAACAATCTTCCAATGATATTTACGATGGAAAATTAGATTCAACGTCCTCAAAAATAAGAGAGATTGAAATTGTAATTGATCTCCGAGTATAGTTAAAGAGTTTCTTTCACTTGTTGCATTTGATCGTCAAAGAAAGATGTAATCATTGGTAAAACTGTGTCGACTTTGTTGCATTTTCGATTAGAAAAGGGGAAAGTTCTTTCTCTTAATCTTCATTCTTATCCAAGCAAACAGACCGATATTTAAAAATTTATTCGTTTGTATAAGTATACATTTACTTAAGTATATAACTTTGTTGCAGGTTTGCGGTTTTACTTTCTATCCAATCGAGAAATTAATATTAATAAGTTAGCTTATTGTTCCCACGGTTAAACACAAAGTGGCCTGTTTCATTCTAACCTTGGTGTGAAATTTTGAGGCTCGCGAATTCCTGGCGATTCCAATCAAACGTGACAAACTATACTTGATAGGTCGTACGTAGATGACAGTATTCAAAGTACTCAGGCGACATTGTGCTTCAAAATGTAGATAAATATGTCTTAAAATGTAGATAAATCACAGTACAACCCTTAATATCTGAATTAATTAGGAAATATTTCAGCATTGGAATAACACAATTTCCGGGTCACTCGTCTTTTCTGGTAATTATTTTACATTTTAAGAAAAATACTATTCTTGATGACAGTAGAAAATATGATACAAATTAAATATCGCCTTAATTACCATTATTTATTATTGTTTCCATCGCAACGAATAAAGAAACGTTTTCTTTATCTTAAAGGGTAGTTCCAGCAATTGTTCTCGTTTCTACTTTCCATTCTTTTTTGAAATGGAAGTCGTAGTTCTGTCTACACGCTATTCTATTATGTTTCTCAAATGTTAAGCGATAATTAGTCATGGTTTATGGTGAGGTGAAATAGCGATTTTTTAACGGTAAATACACGTGGAAATTATGCAGAATAGGATAACGTAATTAGTAGATCTAGCATAAGGGGAACGTTGATTTTATTAATCAACTGTTATTAAAAAATTAATTACGAATACTTTAGAAATTTTTTAATTTCTCAATGTTGTTTTCTTAGAAATTAACTTATTTGCCTATTTAATCATTTTTTTACAAACTATTACGTTATTAACAAATAGTTGCTATTGCGTGGAATAAATTTAGCTCGCATCTAGTGAATTCAAGTTGCCACTTTAATATTACAGAAATATTACAATATTTAAATCCTCTAATGAAAAGTGAAATGGAAAGGTAGGTTTGCCTTTTCTTCAAACATTTCTACAAACTTGTTATACGCGTTTTCACGGTGTGCCGAAAATCCATAGAAAAAAAAAAAACGTTTGCAGTGGAATCAGCCTGATAAAAATATTTCCAAATATAAAACCTCAAACTTTAAATCGAAGATACAACATTGCAAATCTTTTCTACGAAGTGTTATATTTCGCACCGAACATACCCGATGCATAACTCGACTTAAAAATCTCCAACCAATACCAACGACATTACGAATTCGAAGGAACACCCTACCTACCCTTATAAAATGTACATCTTTTCAACGTGCCGTTTATTCTGCCGATTACCATCCAATTATCGATCACCGCGTTTTATTAATAATAAGAAAGACGAACGTTCAATTCCAGCACAAAATTCGAAAGCGTATATTCTTATTATTTAAATCTACGTTTTCTGAACAAACTCTTCTTTATCTGGGACGTACTGCGATATTACCAAGCATCGCCGATAAAAATGCCACGACGATCATCTAAGAATCAAGGAAACGGGAAGACAAAGAGCCCGTACGTAGTACCGCTGGGAATCTCATTGTTCCGTTTTTACGAAGCAACCTCGGCTATATCATGGCCGCGGTAGCGGACAATCGCGGCTTTGCAATTCCGAAACTGTCCAGGTCGGGAATTTCTTGGGACGAATCAAGATCACCGGATGAGAGCACGATCTGACAAACGACATAACCTCGCGGAAATGATCGTGCGCCGATTGCTTTGCAATTCCAAGTACTTTCTATTGTGCGTTATCGTCGGCCCAGTTCGTAGCTCCACGCCATGTGGGAAGCTTTCACGGTCACGACCGAGATCGTGCTCGATGTATGGAATGATCGTGAGCCGACGTGTCGTACAATTTATGAACGCGTTGTTATAGTTCCGTGCGTTGAATTTTTCAAGTACGTCTGAACGAACGTAGGCGCGAAGGTTTTACATTTTTGAAATCGAATCGATGCTCCGGTATTACGATATTTCTCGAAGACTTCGTTCTAAATATTCGTGGACTATTGATATGTACGGAACGATTTTCAAGCGGATGAATTTTTATGAATGAAACGCCTATATATATTTTTATACTAACAGTTGAGTTAGTCCGCGTGATACGAGATACTATTAGATTATAAAAAGGTTCGATTTCGGGAAAAACACGACGCAAATGATAAACGGTGACTATCGTTGCTTTTGACCTGTAGCAAGCGTACGACTCAGATGCCAGGATATTCCTCGGCTTTTACAAACGGAATCGAGATGAGACGTAGCCTCTTTTCTTTTTCGAACACGAAGTTATAGAACAGAGAAAACCGTGTGAAAATTGGTTCGATAGTCTTTACGCGATGCGAGTGCAAGCAGAGGGACAAAAATTCCAAAAATTAATTTTTTGGTCTTCGTAACTTACGAGCTGTTCCTGGATAACTATTCTATTATTTTTTTTTTTTTTTAATTCGATGAGATAGATATATAAAATATTTGGGATAGAAACACTTGTTCCGAATTTGATTGAAATATTATTAAACTGAGATTTTTGCTCTTGTCTTAATTACTTTTTTTCGGTGTTAATAAATTTTATTTACGTTATAATGCATTTCTTTGAGTACAAATATCTCTCTAAATATTTAGTAATATATCGATTTAGGAATTAATGCACCGAATTAAATTATTCTAAACAATAATATGTCATAAACTAGCGCCTTAATTACGTTAACGTGCAATCGTATTGAAATAAATTTTTTGCTTGCAAACAAATCTTCCTATGATTATTTTATATTCATTACGACATATTATATGGTGTATCTATATTAGTCCTATATAAAAACGTCACTTTCAATTTCCCTCGAATCTCAAAAGGAACAAAGGAAACAATTTACGTCGTGTGAAAATAGAATATTTTTGTAGAACGAATAGATTTTTAACTTCCTGGTACATTTTGAAATGGGAACAGCGTAATGTAAAAGAAACATTACTCGGAATATAGACGCACAAGATATATTTCAGGCATATTTAAATGTAATAAAAAATATACCGATAACTGTGGAAATAATTTGCATAAAAATAATACGTTTTGCATTTCCATCATAATATGGACGATTTGCGTTGAAAAGTAAAAAAAAATCGGAAATTTTTTCTTTATTAGGATGTTTTTCGAATACTTAGTTTACGTTAGTATCGCTTATAATGCTAGTTTAAAACCGTGGGACGAGAGTAGATATTTCATTCCTTGATATTTACTGTATCCTATTGTGCCAACGTTTTTATAGAAGTGTTGAGAGTTTCTTCTACAGCTACGGATGCTTCAGATTATCTCCAGATCTAGTTTTTGCCTGTAATACAGCGGTAGTTGATGATTCGAAGAAAAATAAATTGCGGTGAGGAAATAAGCAGGAAGAGTAAATCAATTGGCAATACGTCATACCGCCTTTACATATCATAAGTGGCAATATTTTCATGGTAAAAGAATTTTTCACATAGCAATGTTTAATTATAGAGAAAATACATCTTTTGAATATGAATAATGGTTCGTATCTGTCAGAGCTTAATTTACGAAAGCAAAGAGAGCGGAGAAAATTTTTAATAATTGACTAGACTTAATTAATGTCTCAAGAATAGATGGTTTAACGAATAAATCTTTAACGACAGAAATTGACGAAGATACTTTATTCCTTCTTATAGAAAAACGATTGAATTTAATGGATCAGAAATCGTGACAATTAATTAATCTTTGAATATAATTGTATAGAAATGTTACACCAAATTGAAAAATAGATTTTTGCATAGGTATTTCAATAGAAATTTTTCGAAACGTTTGATTTCCTCAATTACGAAGTAGCTTGAGCGTTATTACTCATATGTCTGACCATAGTGCAGTTATTCTACTGTGCACAGTAGACTTGCTTCACAGCGTAGAAACTCGCAAAATCTTTAATTAACAAAATAAAAACGGGTTATCATATGGATTTTCAATCATATTTTTTACGATACGTTTCTGTATTATCCTGACAATTTACGGAATAAAAGTGGATACGGTTCTCAATAGCAAAAGACAAAGGAACATGGGCGGTTATCTTGATTCAAAGCATTCTCGCAAAGCGAAATTCCACCCTCTTGCGGAAGAATGATAAATGCATATATTCCGAATGGTCCTCTGTTAATTCATGTTCCAATTATCTCTTATACAAAAGAAAATTGAAGGAGGAGAAGCCATTGAAGAAAGAAGTGTTACGTTTAATTCACACTTTTAAGCGCATTTTTGCAGGAAATAAATTTTTCAGAAGTACGTAATAAGTGTAATTGTTTATAATTGAAAATATTTACTATAATCGCATCGAATGATGATATTAATTTTATAATATTAATATTCGTTTGTATTTGTAATTTTAATCGTTCCTCTTCAATAATATTTTTCTAAAAAATAACATACGCTATCGTTATTTAAATAGTAACTATATTATGGTATATCTATCTATTTTATTTACCATATATTGGGATAATAATTCGTCTACAAATAGAATAATTAGTCTACAATAGAATACCAGTTTTGCCTAAGTGGACCACAATAATTATAAAAATGGCAGCTCTAGCGTGCAAATAAAACGAGTTTCTACTCGCTTGCAACTCGCTGCTTCCATCGTTTTACGCGCTTTTCGATTCACCATTTTTAATGATTTTAATTATAGGAAACGATAAATAGCGTAAGACGAAGAAGTCGCATTAAATTAATCGTGCGATATTCTGTTAATCACACGTCTGTGTGCAACGGTGAATATCAAGTTCGTAATTATCGTTAATATAATAGGATCTAATGCAGGGCTATTACAAAGGCCTGTCAGAAAGCTATAGTTCTCAACTTAATTATTGCAAAAGAATCAATCGACGAGCTTCCGTTGAGTACCTTTTCTCGAAGGAATACTTGCGCTAAGATTCGAAAGATTGGCACACGGGAATTTCTAATTTAGAAAAAAAGAAAAAATAAAACTTTTTCACACGTATTTATTTCTGTCGTATTTTGATTGAAATCTAATTTGCGTAGATATTGCACGTATTTTTGTACGGTCTGCTGTACGTGATTTGAACTAGAAACTATAATTGGCAACGAAATCATATTTTACCTTTAGGAGAATTTTTCGTGAATTTGTAAATGCGCTTCCTTTGAAGTAAAATAGCGAAATGAGAAGTAAAACGAGGAAGGCGTGTGATATTAATTATTCTGAGCTTCGCCATTTTACTTAGTGTATTTAGCCAATTAAGCAAAGATACGTCGACTCATTAACTTACGATTACCATCCATATTTATTACATTCACGATGCTGTCGCGTGTTCGAATCGCACGCGAAATTTTCGCATTAATGCACGTAATAGGAACTGATGGCATTTCGCTCAGATAGAATTCATTTCCCTTTTAATTAGCACACAAGCAACCTATTAGCTACCAACGTAGCTCGGTAAATAAACGTTAACTCGGGGAAACACATTTCCCTCGGGTTATTCTCCCCGACAAAGTTTCCCTGATATAGGCTGGCGTCTGACTGCTCTGCTGTTTGTTTTATCTATCCTGATAAAGAAGCTCGTTTCATTGCTCATAAAGGTGTGCACCATCTAGATCAATCTGGAACGATCAACATCTCGTACATAGTAGCTTGCTCCTTCGTCCATTAAATCTCTTGATTCATTTAGTGACATTATTTTAGTTGATTTATCACAACGATTAAATGGCTGTATTTGTTTAACGCGTCTGATCACTACTTCTCTCATCTGACTTTGCGATAACGTTGTATTAATCAAGTGTATTTTTATCGTCACGCTAGTTGTTAGCAAATGGCCTGATTAGCTAGTCGTAGTTTTCTGTTCGTATAAATGTACAGAAACAAAGATTTATATTTGAGTATACTTGTACACTTTTACGCGTCTTTTAACATACAAAAGGACGCGTCCGTGTAATTTTTCGTCTTCCAGTATAAGTAGGTTTGCTAATGTCATTGTATAATATTGAAATTAAAATATGTTCTTCGTCTTTCACAGGCAAGGTCGAGATAAATCGATCAACGTAAACGAACTTCGTTCTCTGTAACCTATTCGAAGAATTTCCTTTTATCCAATACGCCTTTAAGAACATTTACAACGGTGAATTAAAGTCAAACACGACGTTTAAGCACGTACTAGGCTCGGCAGAAAATTCTGCCGCTTTCAGCGAGAAAATAAACGCGCTTTCTACAGTAAGGTTTCGTTTATTAATCTTTAATTAATATTTATCGAACGTACGCTCGCCTTTATTTCGTCCGGTATGAAACAATCGAAATATTTTACGTAGAAAATCGAGAATTCGTTTTCGCGATGATTCGAACAAGGAGCAGTAAATATCGACCTCATCCAGCGACAGATCTCCAAGTGAAGCTTACATGTCAATATACTTGTTTTCTGCTTCTAGCCAAATATTTTACTTAGCTGCTTCTTAGTTACCTCGATCATATTCTCAAGTCCAAGTCTAAATTTCCATCGTTTGCACATACCTAGACAATTATTCGTCCATCACAGCAACGCCGAGATTTTCGTAGCTACATTCGTTTGCCGCGTCTCACCATCTTCCCTGGATCGCTAGCGAAATTGCTCGACGTTCAACGTTACCCATGTTTGTTTTACGAGCTGTTGAGAGTTCATGGACGTTCCTCTGGACGCTTCAATGGTTCGTTATATAAGGGTTCCTCCCTGTCGTTAACCGATACCATTCTAGCGGGAAACGCGAGAACGTGTGCGGATTAATTAGAGGGACAGAAGGATTCTTCTGGCGGCTGGAGGAACGAGGAAACGTGCGTTGTTGCATTTTGCTGGAAGATCGTGTCGACGTAGGAAGTTGTCTGGGTAATCTGATCAAAACCCAATTCCAACCTTAGTAATACCAACGGCAGGGCGAAGGCAGGACCTCGTGGTCCGTCCTAGTAAGCTGGAAATAAGACCTCGAATTACTTGGTGCTAATGGTTCTCCGCTAATAGCTTCCTGGAGAAGATGTTTTAGGATGTGAAAAATATGGTTAGTTTTTGTTGCTGACGCTACGTAACGCGGGATCGTTAATAATCGGATTCTTCAGATTGTTCGTTTATCCTATGGAGCTTGGATTAAAAGGAAGTTTTGCATCGAAGTTTTGATGAATGGGAAGCAGTGAAACGAAGCAGTAGGCAAAGTTGTAAAATAATGTACGCAGTGGTGAAAAGTATGAAATTAGTATGCGCGTTTATTATAATAAATAACGAGTTTACAAGAGGTTTTTTATTAAAGTGTTTAAAAACTGAGGACGTGGTTAAACGCGATGGAGAATAGAATCAATCGGTACGACAGTTAACGGAGATGATACTTTTTGTATAATTTACCTAACGAGTGATTTATCTTCACTTGTTTTAAATTATTTTTAAGATGTCGAAGAATACTCTAAAAATATCGTAAGCTAGATCGAATAGTAGTGTAAAGTGTTACTGGGAAAAGGTAGCATCGATAGGAGAAGGTCAGGAAGACTATAATTAGCCGAAGCACTGGACGACAAGCTTCTTCTTTTGTAAATTACTTCTTTTAATTTGTCGGGTGCAATGAACTGCGACGAATCGTTCTCGTTACGGTTGCGAGTACAATCAACCGAAACGTTTCGAGATGGAACGTCATTTACCGAAGAAACACTTGTTAAATGCGTAATTTCAAGTGGAATGTTGAAATTAAAAAAATATTTCATCTATGCCAGGAAAAAGATTGTCCGCTCCTAGTGCGATAAAATAATCTTTATTCGTATCGTTATTACAAATTATAATACAGATCGATGTACTTTTGCAACATTCCTAAATTTTAAGCATGTAAAGTTAGAAACTACAATTTAAACACACAGGCCTATAATTATAAAATTCGAATAATTATATAATCGCATAAGTAACTCGCTAATTCCTACTAACAGAGAATATAACTTCCATTAAGAACCAATTGCGTAAGAATACGGAGAAACCAGAACATTAATACCGTTCGCCTCATTCGTCAAACCGATACTCTCAACGAAAAGTCTATTATCGATAAGCTGCATCTTCAAACACCTGTCCTAATACGATTCTCACTCTCAGTCACCGGTCGAGGAAAAAGCGTATCGAATCGTAGATCGCATCGAAAAACACCGATAGAGTTTCCATTCTTCGCCGAAGGAGAAATCCGATGATCGCTATTAACGCGCGCCAGATCCTATCTGTTCCGTTGTACACAGGGAAGCGAATGATACAAAGTTGCCCAGATGCGGCTGTTATTATGGAAATGAGTTTGATCCGCTAATTGAGGAAGAAGCTCGATTCTCGGCCGTTGCTTTCGAACGATCGAAGGTTTTGGCCGGTGATTAGAACTACACGATGATCGTTGCACGGGAGGATCGGCTATAATGAAACGTTTATCACTCTGTTAGCGTGTATATTGGAAAAAGTTAATAACGATATCTCTCGTAAGAGCCATTCGAACGTACGAGTTACGGTTTTTTAACTTGTTGCGCTGTGATCGAACCGCTGGAAATTATTTTCTCTACACTTTCTTTGTGCCGGTTAATCGCACGGAAATCTATTAGCGATAATTTGACGAGAATGAACGTGCACGTAGTTCTCTAACGTGTAAACGTTCTGCTAACTTTACGTTCGATTTTGTCGCGTACTTCGATCGTGACGAGCTTGATTATTGTTGTTGGCTGCCAGTGTTAGTCTCCGTCGATTTTCGTTCGTCGAGTTATCAAAAAGGCGACGAGACGCGGAAATTTGTTACGATTGTTACATTTGAGGGAAGTGTATAACGTAAGATTGGCGATTTAATCCTCGTTCAACTGTGGATTCAAGTTTGCCAGGTGATGATGTAACCTTGTATGTTTAATGATGACGTTTGTTAACAATTACTTTTGCGACGAATTTATTCGATTTCTCGTCTCTCCTACATTAAATTTGACAAGTCGAAGTTAGAATATCTGCTGAACAAATGGGTTTTCCATATGAATAGCTTGATACTATTTCGTAAAGAAAGTCCAGCTTGTATCAACTAACGTTATCAAAAATATATAGTGTCTTAAAAAAAAAACTCAAGTTCGCCTTAATAGCTCGAAAAATATAAAGCTATATTCACCCGATCAGTACGATAAACCTTGTTCCAAACATTTCTGATAAAAGAAACTTTCCCTTTTATTTCCCTCAATTTTAATTTCTTAATTTATCATCTGATAAAATCGATAAATAACGACTTACTTCGAGCGGCGATTTTCATTGATTCGTCCTGTATACGCAATCGGGAAAGCAACGAATATTAATTATCATCGAACGATCCATAATTGGCAGAACAAATCGTGTTCGTAAAGGGTCAAGAACCACCCCGTGCGTGTCTCTGAAAAGGGTGAACGTTCGCGTAACGCCGGCAATTGGAAGCATTGGATCGCCGGCAGCTTCGTCAAAGCGGCCCCTGCCATTAAAGCAACACGATTCTCTCGCGGTACGTGGCAACGACAAAGGTCGACTAAAAGAAACGTAACTCGTGATAGCCTAGAGGGCAGATCGTGGCCAGGAAGATCCGAAGGCGCGCTTCTTCCACACGAAACACCGGCTGACTCGAGTGGAAACGAAGTGGTGGTGTGTTGCATGGCGGTTGGGCCCGGTTTGGTTCGTTTCCGGCCATTTGCGTGAACATATCGTGAAACGAGGCCGATCGGCCATTAATTCCGATACCGCTTCCCCGGGAACCACAGAACGGTTCGTATCGTTTTCATCCTCGCGCTTCCGTCCAAGGTACACTCGTTCCAATCCCCTCTCGATTTATGGTGTCCTGTTTGCCACGTTTCTCTGACCTCCAGATGGGATTACTCCAAGGGGAAGCAAGCCGAGCAATGGCGAGGACTTGGCCAGGAAGTCCTGTGCATCTATCGTGGATCGGAAGAAGGAAGAATAAATTTTGTTAGGAAGGTTTAATGGATGGACGTGAAACGACGATGGATAACGTGAATTGTGAAAGGCGTTTCTCAACGTTTCGTCGTGATTTTATTTGCCAGAAGTGGTATGGAAATGAAAAAAAAAAAAAAGTTGAATTCGATATGGACTTGCACTGGAAAGATCTCGAACATATTGTAGTTTCTGATAAAACCTCGCTATTTGTCGTGGATTATGAAAATTTCAAGTGCACGGAGTTTTTCAATAAAACTGTTAGTCGAACGAAGTAATAATACTTTGTCGTTGGATCGCAGACGTATCATTGGTGGGAAATTTAGTATGTGTTTCAAAGTAAAGTAACTTGTAATATATAGGAGGCGAGACAAATTTGTATTTGACTTTAATTCTCCTATTGAGTTGCTTAATACGCACGAATATATAGAAACATGTGTTTGTATAAACATTCAAGGTTTACCCGTTATATTCTTTAACTTTACAGTGCTTAGTTGTTTTTTTCAATTTCAAAGTAAATATAACGTCTTTGCAGACTTTTGACTAAATGTCCTAAGAAACAGTTCACAATCTCTTTGAATCCTAATAATTGAAAATATATTAGGTTGTCCCAAAAGTTTCTTTCGTTTTGTAAGAAAATAATGGACGCACCACGTTCTCTGTTTTATATTATTTTTGTCGAATCACGTATGACGATAATAATAGAAACAGAACAAAATTGATCGTACATGATTCAATAAAATAATATAAAACGAAAAGAGGTTGTGCGTCTATTATTTCCTTACAAAAAGGAAAGAAACTTTCGGGACAACCTAATAAAATAACGGGCAAACAAACAAAATGACAAAGACGACGAAAGATGAAAATATTTCCTTTCATTCTAAATGTCTTATTTAGCGCGCTACACATTTCTAACAGGGAAATAAACTCCAGTACAAAAAGCGGTTATACTCGCCCATGTTCATGCACGTGTTATATCACATTTAAATCGCATCATAGACCTAAATATTTTCACGTTGTTAACACTGTTATTTCATTGCGACTACGGTATTCCTTAACCCACACCGTCGTCCTCGTTTCTCTGCTCCGATCGTAGCCACACGTTCAACCTGTTCAATTACTTCAATTCATCGTCCATGAAATATATACGCTCGTTTTTTCTTCTAAACGACGACGATCATCAGCTTCGGATACTGTTACATGGATATTACATGTTACACGCTCGTTGCGAATCGAGTCGACCACAGTGCGACATGCAACGAACGAGGATCGAAATAATCACTGATCGATTTCGATCTTATTGTTGATCGATCATACGATCAGTTTGTAAGTAATATAGTTGTAAGCAATAATTTCGAAAATCAATTTAATCGAGTTATAAATGTTATAATGTACCACTGCAGTGTTATAGCAATTACGAAGAACCGAAGTGGAAAATGTGTCTTATCAAACGTCAACAAATGTACGGATTTCCACATTAAAATCCAATAATACAATATAATACAAGTTCGAAATCTATTAATTCGAGAACTCGTATTAATTGAAAACTTCTTATTCCTCTCGGTGAACTTAAATCTTAGAGTCTTTTTATGCTCAAATTATTTCATTTTACTTGCTACTATTTTTTATTCCATTCTATTATTAATATCTTTCACTAGTTCCATAAAATATTTTACTATGCCTTTATATTGCACCATACGCTCGTACAAGTCTTAAACTTCTTTTTCAATATCCTACACGTGTATATGTATTCGACGTAATACAGCAAACATATTGGCACAGCAAGCACAACGGCAATTCACAACGCTGAGACGCGAGTTAGACATAAATTTATTGAATAATACAACGAGGATAGCTACGATGCACCTCGTAAAAGCAAGCTCTATGGAATCGTGACCATTTTCGAGGTGTTGTTCGAACCGTTCTACGAAACTGGTAGAATCTGTCGTTTTTCACGGTACTCGGTGCTCGTAAAAGTCGCTTTACAGTTTTTCCCAGGAGTTTGGTCGGACGAACCCTTCGTACCTTTTATGGCCTCGCCATTATCATGGAATCTTGTAAATGTTCGAACAGCTTCTCTGAAGAAACGTTTCCAGCACTGTCGCGACGAGTGTCGCATCGTTGCACGTCGAACACTTTAGTAACAAGTATCGAACACACGATAATTCACTCTAATTCGAAAGAAATGCACCACTTACCGATACCTCGACCTGGAAACATCGGTTTACCGGTCGGTTCGCTTCATTAATCTTTTCGCGGAAAGATCGTTCGCGATTCAACGAGTTCTAACGCAACGAATCTCTTAATTGAGTCATTTTTGCACCGGACCAGTTGCGAGAATTTTTCTCAGGCTACAAAAGAAAGAGGAAACTTATCGCTCGAAGATAGTTGTAATTTATATTCTTGCGAAGCGTTGCAAGTTAAGATTGTGGAAAGTACGTGATTATCAAGGATATATAAAACGAAGAGTACATGGCATCTTCTGTGTGAGGATAAAAGCTATTGCCATCATCGTTGTAATAAAGAGTACGATGGGGGAGGATCTATCTTTCCTTGACTTCCATTAACTATTCAACTTCGCATCTAGTCATGGTCAGGTGCGGTGAAGCTAGGAGGTTCTTCACAATCGAAACCGTATAATCTTGTATTTAAACACACCTCATTGATTTCTTCTATTTATCAAAGTACGTGAAGCGCGTTCGTTACAAATGGCAACAGTTTCATATAACATTGCAACCTTAGGATATTAGCCTTAGGATATTAAGATAGAGAATTAACGAAAAGATTCATTTGCTGTTCTAAAGCTGTTCGATATTAGTTTTCTTCTAATTCTAAATCTCATATATTCAGAGGCTTACAATTATTATTACCGACAAACACGCTCAAACTTTCCATTAAACACGAAATTCACCTATTAAGACATCAATTACTAAAGGTCTAATGCCATTTTAAACCCGTAAAAGATTATCTATTTCCTTTTTGATTCTAGGTGCCACGTATTGAAATATTTACATGTACATTAGTAACAACAAACGTATTCAAACTTTCCAATAAGTTTGAGATTCCTTCGCCAAGACATTAACCAAATGTCGAATATCATTTTAAAGCCATTAAAAGTCACTCTTCTTTTGATTCTAAATCTCATATATTCAAGCATTTACGATTATTATTACAAACAAACACGCTCAAACGTTCCAACAAACTTAAGACCAACTCGTCCATGTGTTACTCCGAAAGTCTAATACCATCATGAAGCTGTTGAAAGCTATTTATTTTCTCCTTTAATTCTAAATCTCACATATTCGAACATTCGCAATTACTGTTACGAACAAACGCGTTCAAACTTTCCAATAAACTCAAGATCCGCTCATCCAGCTATTAGGTACTCCGAAAGTCTAATAACATTACAAAGCTATTGAAAGCCGCCTATTTGCTCTTTTGATTCTAAACCTCGCATGTTCAAACATTTACAGTTATTGTTAGAAGCCAAACCGTCCAAGCTTTCCAACTTTCCAACTTCAGACCAATCCATCGATACATTAGCCATCCAAATTTTTAACGTATCTTTAACAGCATCAAGCTCCATCGACATCCTTGGTTCATCATCAACCGTTTCAGCTCCATCTTTGTCTCCCGACAAAATCACCTTCATTTTCCCGTTCCCAGGACTCGTTCTTTTTTTTTTTTTTTTTATCCAATGAACGACGGATTAACGCGACGTCATGTTGGAAGAATTCGTTAGGAACTCTCGGGCTATAGCGTTCGATACAATTAGCCTGCGAGCCGCTAACGAGCCGCGTCGGACGATGGACGTAACGCGAAACAAGGAAACGAAATGAAACGAAACGAAACGTGCAGACCTATTACTCGTGTCTGTACTCTCGTCACATGTAAATTATAGTGATTAAGGTCCGCGCGGTTAACGAGCCTCGGAGGGAATTCACGATCGGCTGCCTAATATCGCGCGGCTCACCCATATCCATTTATGTACGCAGCGAGTCCTTGTTCCGTTGATTGCAGGATCGCGCGTAAATTCTGATAATTGCAAATGTGCAACATTTCCCGGCTCGAGAAGTGGACGGTCCCGCCCGCTGCTTTGTTGGTTTTGTATTGCAGAACGAGATATAAGTGCGCTGTCAAACGTAAGGTCGTGAGTATCCGGACGCATTAAACGATTTGTGGTAAGAATATTGAAATTTAATAAAAGTATGCAGATTAACGACGAATTAATAGTTGAGCTTCATAGAAGCTGGAATGGTTGGCTGTATTTTTTTTTTTTTTTTTGCTAATTTCTTAATTTACTTTATCAATTTTACTAATTTCATTGTATAAGTACGTTGATGAACATTGAGTTCCGGAAAAAGAAACGACACGTATAAATTGGTTCGTGGCAAGGAGACGACGTAATCGATAGTAAATTTTAGAGTAGATCGGAAGAAAGAAATATTCTGTTTAATAGATTTAAATAAAATACGACGGATATTCGTAACATCGTTACATTTCTGCACTTTTCAATTTATATAGCATTTTCTACCTTCTTATGGAATCAATATACGTGCTATCAATTTAAATTACTTAGTAGAGGATATAGCATTAATTTATTTTATTATCTGTTGTACATACTACAGCACGTTATTCAAATATTTAGTACTTGTACCAACGTCGGAAATCTTTCCATCAGTTTGGAAGAACTTTCTTCATCTGACTTGTATTCGCTAGAACCACTTGAGCGGTAAGAATCGAATCATAAATTTAATACAAATTTTGTAGATTTAAAACGACGCAGCTTCGAAGATCGCAGAATATTTGTTCGAAGATTCGACAGAGAGCGAGTAGAAAAATAACCGAAAAGTCAATTTGGTCAATTAACAAAGAACAAGAATATCGGAGTGAGTTTAAGATGTAAATTGCCTGTATTTAAAAAATATCGTATGGTTCGTAATACATAATACGTTTAACGATTATTCAATTTTTGTTTTCATTGACTTGCTCGTACAATTTTAAAGATTACGTTCTACTTTTTAAGTTTCGAAACGAACCATTAAATATTACGTACATATTGGAGTTGACACGTATAGAGGTACATTCTAAATAATTTTGTATTCTGTCGAACAGACG
Organism: Bombus waltoni; assembly: GCA_014737395.1. Taxonomy (NCBI): domain Eukaryota; kingdom Metazoa; phylum Arthropoda; class Insecta; order Hymenoptera; family Apidae; genus Bombus; species Bombus waltoni. Next base: position 7,393,177 of record JACXII010000051.1, on the reverse strand, counting down.
AGGTAGCCAACAATTATTCAAATGGCAAACAGTCGACAACGCTTCGTTATGCGTATCAACGTCACATTTCATCTTTGTTACACTTGTAATGGTTTTGAAATAAATGAAACATCACATCGTAGTATCATATTTATTGCCGAGGATGAACGCGAGTTTGTGTGTATAATTAATGCAACCACGACGTGCATGAAAGTAAACCGTCAGAAGTGTCAAGAAAAATTATTCGAAGAAATTGTCACGGCCTGAAATGGAGTCGCGATAAAACGAACGTTGCGTTACACAAGTAAAAGGGTGACGTCTACAGAAACATTGTGGAACTGGACGTCTTTGATTCACTGGATTAATCTACTGCGGTTGAAGGTTGAAAGAACCTTTTATATAGAGTTCGAAAGATTTCTCTTCTTTCTTTTTAAGCACTCGACAAAGAGTGCTTTATCATTCTGTTCCACATCTTCATTTTTCCCGGTTTTTTTTTTAAACTAGTTGAGGAAAGCTTACAATTCTCATTAAAATAAAAAAAAAGTATATATATAATATATGTTCCCAGTACAAAACACTTTCGTCGAATAAAAATGTTTACGAAAAAAAACAAGAGGAAATTAAATATGAATTACCGAACGAGAAAATTATCGTAAATGTATAAAGTAAGAAGGTGAAGTGAAACATGCAATTGACTGGAAAGAAGTTGGCGTATTTATTTTATTATTTTTAACAAATGTAATATCGTAAAATGAACACTTTTAGGATTAAAAATGATACGTTGTAAATAGTAGCAGCGAATGTTAAAAAGATAGTTTACAAAAGATTCTCGAAATGAAAAAGAGAAAATGAACAAAATACGTCAAACTGATTTGTAGTTAAATTGATTTATAATTATGGAGTACAGAAAATTATAAAGAATTGCTTACGTGTTACGAAACGAATATGGAGCGGTCATGATTGCGGAAAATTTGTATAACATTTGAAGTCGGAGATTAATCGATCTTATTAATTTACAACGATAAAATTTAATTGCTACGTAATTACCAGACTAACTAACAAACATTTATGGGAAATTCAAACATCAAGCAATTTAAAGAAAATTCGAAGTATATCCGTTGATGCTCGTTATAATATTTGTTGAATTCTATTTCTTTAGGATTTTCATTCAATTCATAAAATATGAATTCATGCATATACTATTCATATTTATGCATATACCGCAAGTTATCGTGTACTGCACGATATTGTATCGTACATAACGAAATCTCTTACAATACGAGCATCGAAGAAAATAGCGTTACATTTCGAAACGCTGGTAACGAGAAATCGAGGAGAAAATTTATTACGCAATGCGAAGTTGATATGCGAGCAGGAAATTACTAAACTAGTGCTCAGCGTTAATTACGGACATGTGGTACCAAGGAAATCAACCAATTGTCATAACTGAGTTCTGTAGGAACGTCCAAGCGAACAATCGACGTTTCGATTGAAGAGAATCTTCCTTTGCAGGATTAAGTACGAAATACTGTGGAAAGAAAGATAAGATATCTTTACCGTGAAACATTCGTTTTATGAAGTAATTCGTTAAAATCACTTGATTGATTACAATCTTTTGCTTTGAAATTTTTGCTCAGTGAAAGAACCTTTTCTCAGATGTTTTGGAAATATGTAGACAAAAATTAAGACATCAGAAACAGTTACTCGGTAATACGAGAAATTAAGTGATATTTATTTACAATAATACTCATACGTGTAATAGTACGACCAACGAAAAACATATAACAATGTACTTAACACAACGAACAGAAATATCACGGTATATCTTATATCTATTGCATGTTTCTAATAATATTTATCGATACTTACCTAACGACACTAAAAATTGATTAATACTAGCTTCTTCAAAAAACAGATTTCTTCTTCAATTCTAAAATACTATTACGAAGTATAAAATACTATTTACTCTGTTCGTTTAAATAAAGTAAAAAGTCAGCAATGCCATGCACCACATATCCAATTCACAAAACTGTTGCTATTGTGTATTAAATATAAAAAATGACCATCCTTGAATGCCGAAAGACAGAGCCGTCGGTCAGTCGATCTAAATAGATAAATTATATGCTTAAACTGAAACTGTTTCCTTGATTCAATCATACGCTTACGTATTCTCTAAACTGTGAAAGAAACGGGATTCGTAATTGTTTCGAACGTACAGTAAACTGTATAGCGAACTGCGCTCAAGGAACAAAATGGTTCCATTCGGCGAGCAACAAAACGGAACGATAATACGCATCGTGACTGTGTAAAATTTTGCCATGAAATTACCACGAATGCTCTCTACATTCCTGACACACATTACCAGGAATCGATCGCGTGTCTCGAAGCGTTCACCGGAATACGTCCGAGACTCTGGAGAGGATCTCGAAGCCTCTCGATCACGACCTACATATTCCGTGTTTATAATGTTCACCTCGCGAAAGTTGTTGAACAACTCTTCCGAATTTCTTTTTTACGCTGGAACTTCCTTCTCGTGCGTGATACATAAATCATACAGTTTCTCGCTGCGTCAGGCAGATCGCGTGGAAAACCTTCGTTGAACGTCGTTCTATAAAATTCAGGCAACGTTTTACTTCAAAATGTTGTAGCGCGAGGTTTGGCAAAATCTAATCGTTTCACAGTTACCAGACAGCGGACATTCTCGCATTTCTGAGAAATCTAAAGACGTGGAAACGAACACGAAGAAAGAAACATACGAAGTATAAATTACAAGATATCCAAAGTTATAATATCTAGTAGTCGCTTTTAGTTGGTAGGGGAATTTCTAAGTTTTATTATTTCATTGTAAGTTCTCCATGGAACAAATGATTTCCATATCACGACGATAGATAAAGATCACGATATCGTGATTTTTATACCAAAAGAGTTCTCTACTAACCCCTTAATTTACAAATTCTTCATCCACCTGTTAACGAGGATGTTACAATTTTTCGTAATAACAAACAACTAACAATGCAAGTCGATCTCGCATCGTACGATCTTCCTTACTTTCCCAGCCATACATTCTCACCGATAAGTCATAATATCCCATCGTATGCGAACTTCTGATTCCCTTCGGTCGGTAAAAGAAAAGAGCGAAGGGGGGAAAAAGGAAAAACGAGCGAGAAGGTTACGTTTACCAGACGATACTTCCGGCCACTGTTACTTTCCATGAATCTCCATCGATCGATTCGATCTTGATGGTCGATTTCGCGTGCGTACGGCCGTTCTGGATGGAAAGCCGGAAATAGTGGTCATCCGCAAAGGCAGCGAGACCACCGAAAGGCGTCCACCTCCGGCGGAGATGAAAGTTTCTGCAGTTCTGCCAGCCGTCACGAACAATTAGAGCGCAAGATCGTCTCGAGAGAAGCGCTGGTTGCAACAACCGCGTTCCTCGAGCGGCAGCTCGCTTTCCCAAGTTCTGGGTCACCGGGTCTTCTGTTCGTCGACTCGGGCCAAAACAGAAGTAAGACTCAGGTAAGAGGCCGTCAAGCCGGTCTTATAAGTTCGAAATCGTCCATCGAATCGATTGCATCTACTGAAAGATGCTTCTTTTTTTCCCCCTCGTTCACGGCTGCCACCTTTTCACCGATTGACATCGTTTTCTTGACCTTTTCGCCGGAAAGATTAAATACGTTGCGTTTGATCGGATAAGGATTATATGGGAAAAGAAGACAAAGTGGTACAAATGAATTTCCTATTTCCGAAGGAAAATTTGCTGCGGACCATGCGACGTATGGCAGGCTAGAAGTCATAGTGATGCAAATGAAAATATTGGATGTTTGTTTTTCATTGCACAGTTTAATACTTCGGAGTACTAACTTGCGTTTGATCTTGTATTTCAACTCGTAATTATGTAATTAACCCTCGGTTGGTGTTGTTGGGCCATTGATTGCTATGTGACAATTATATTCAGAAACTATCGATATTGTTGAAAGTTCGTAGAGAGAAAAGAACGTTCGGATATACACGGTGTCCTCGAATGTCTATATCGCGTATGTTCAGTGATACAGACACAAACGGGAAGAGGAATTTTTAGTTAACTTGCAGTTAATACGCGAGTACCTAATGGATTTTCAAACTCATTGTTTTTCAAAAGGAAGCCTTACGTGAAAGAATTCTTCCTATCGACTTATTTTTGCTGAGTCCACGTTCGGCCCAATTTTACCAGGATTTGTATTTGACCTGATTAGATCAATCGTACATGCCTCTGCGCTATCAAAAGAAATAAATATATCGCGATGAATCAATATGAACGAAGCGATTCATGTAAAGTTGAAGAAATGAAGAATATTGCTTCGTTTTTCGCTTCTATTTCATTTTATAAAATACAAGTGTTCCATGATATTTTTCTTTGAACACACGTATTATTAGGCACGCGTTTTAAATGGATATAGAGAAATTAAAAAATAGATACTTTTTCTGAAATTAATAAGTTTTATAATTGGTATATTGATTACTTTTAGTAACATTAATTCTTGCTGGTCTGATTTTTATTACGATCGCATAAAGTCATCGTTCATAAGACTATAAATCCAACCGACTTTATTTGGTAAGATGATCTGTACTTCTCGACGAATGCAAGAAATATGCCTGAAGTTATATTGCTTGAAGGGATATTACTTCCTCGTTAATTTTCATACGAGATCATGCGATAGCGGTAGGATACGACGATCAAAAACGAAATAAATCATAAATCATGATTACTAATTTTGCACGTCGTTTTAAGAAGAACGTATATTTATAATGCGGATATCTTGAATATCTAATTAGAATTTCCGGAACGTCTTCGCGTGGAGTTTAAAAGGCTAAAATGTCGTAAAGAGACGACTACAGCAAAATTGAGAAGGGTGGAAAGGAAATAAATGAATTTGTAAACATGCTCCGGATAAAATCCAATTTCCTGGTAAAGGTAACACGTAATCAATATAAAAGTTTAAACAGCATGCTGCAAAAATGTGTTTACGGCCATGAACTCCCTCGCATTTTGTTTGGAATTTCTTTAAACTAAACAAAACTATTTCCCGAACTCTGTTTACAATGAGTTTCAGCAGGAATTTCTTTGCGCTACAAATTTGATGTGAAAATGGAAACGAGCGAATTAAAGGTTTAATTAAAAATACAACTTTAATCCTCTTTGTTTTTGTAGAGTAGTATTTCGCCAACAATTACGGTTAATTATTAAAGAAACGAGAGAGGAGAACAAGGGATTTCTATAGTTTAATTTTTGATATCCGTTTGTAGCAACACGTAGCATAATTAATTACTGACAAATAGAAATGTTCTTCCATTAAAATTTTGAAAAGATCGCAAAAGTACAAAGTACGTAGTCGAGTTACGCGAGATAACAAATATAAAATCTCTCAAAAAAAGTTTCTAGTCGTAAGACAATCTCGAGGAAAATTCGATGAATTAATAGTCGATTTTCCCGCGCATCAAGAAGCTTCCGGTCAGTCGTTGCCGACACGAAGAAGAGGAAACGCGTCGTAAAATGTAATTGCCGCCTGCTGCATGGTCAGGTATTGTTAACGCCCTGACGATTTTCTCTTGGCTATTCGCTCGAACGATTACCGTTCTTCCTTTCTCCCACCCTCACCCGCCTCGAACAATGAGCGTTTCCCCTTTTTCGATTTCTGTCGCTTTCAATTCGCCCGCGTAAAGGGACTTCCGTCGGCGTTATGGAAATTCCTGTGTACTTTGCATGTCTCTAGCCACACCTCATTAGCATTGAACGAGAACAATACGAATGATAGAGGACAGTTTGGCGTTTCGTTGTTTGTAATCCGTTCCTCTCAATTGACGAGCCTCTCCCTCGGTTAAATTATTTAATTTCTTTTGTTGCGATCACAAGGTTGCTTCTGGTCTAAGTTTCTTGTAATTGCGGACACTGTTTCTGATATAGGGATTTTTCATAGCAATATGCTTAGATCGGTGCGTATGTAACGTTTATCTTTGTCTTTTTAAGTAAAATTATAAACATAGCAGGAAATAAATTTTGTTTGTTAATATTTCTTATTGTTCTCGCGTCTGGAATCGAGTCTATAAATATACACGATATATTTTAGGACACTCACTATCGTCGGATTCTTAGAATAGCGACGCGTTCAAAAAATTGCCAATTTTCACGCATTTGCAAAAATTAATTCGGAAAATGAATGTTCTAGAATAAGCGTGTCATTACTTGGATTAATAAAATTGTTCTATTTACCAGGAGGAGTGTCATAATTCGTAAATCGTTCCAATGCTCTTTTTGATAACCAGCGACACGCATAAATTTCAATGGAAAATATTATCGATGTGTTTTCAAAAAGTTACTTTTTAAAAATTTATTTTATTATTTATTTACTTGTTTTATCACGCCGTTACTTGAATTCTAAAAGAAAAGAAATTCTTTCGTTGCGAAATGGTCGAGTTGCCAATAATTTTAAATCAGAAACCTGTGTAGTTCGACTCCTCCAAAACCCAAGCGAGCGATCGACTCAGATCATTTATCGTTCAATGGAGAATCGACAAAACCAAGAGACGATCTCGACAGCGATAATGTATTGTATAATGCATCGTCTTCGGCAAAAATTCTGTATTTAATTAAGGTTCGTTGCTCTTCGTTTACACACGGTGGCTGACCTCTGGCATCGACCGGTGCCGCGGTTCGACCTTAATCGTGACAGGAAGTTTCGTGACCGATACAGATACGGATTCAGTCGCGAGATACGTTCGTGGCATGCTTGGAACAACAGCGTGGGCGTCGAGCGTTCGTTCGCCGCGTCATTCATAGCTCCGAGCAGCGAGGTTTCGAGGCTGTGAAAAATCTTCAGTACAAGTACCAATCGCTGATTATTCGTCATCACGATCGGAATAACGTTCTCGTAATCTGTTCGCTGGGCCGGCTTGATCAAGATTATCAAGGTATTCCAAGAAGATCTGCTGCTTGTGGGAAGAAATCGATGGGAAAAGTATCGATCTCGATGCGTATCGAGGATAGTTATTGTGTTTCTCGATTATGGTAATCATCGTTAAAGGAAGAATCTCGTCGATGAAGTCTACTAGATCTACATCCTTCGAACGATCGAGTTTAGAGGATGTAGCATATGTTTCGAGACGAACAGGTCTCTAACGGATCGTTTGATTCGTTGCTTTGCGAGTAGATCGCGGAAGTTTGTGCATTTATAGGAAAATTAAACGCGTAAAAGAATATAGAAAATGTATATAATATTGGAAAAATATTCATAATATTCGAAGTGAAGTACTCGTTGTACTATTTAGAAGGTGACACGAATCTTTGTCCTAGTTCTGTCTCTTTTCTTTTTTTTTTCTTTTTTTGGAAAGAATTTGAATTCGCATAAACACTCGTAGTTTATTTATAATATAGAATTATATAGAATTAATATGGAATTATAATATATAATATTTGAAATCTAATATCACGTGAAATGTAGATAAAATATTTTTTGAAAAATCTGGATGAAATTCTCACGACGACTAGAGGTTTGCAGTTTTCACAACGAGGCTTGAGACTCGTGGATGTAAATTCTGTTCTTTTGGAAGAAATATCTCAATGTCCCGCAAGCACTCCAGCTATGGAATACTTCTCAGGGACCAAATAATACACTGATACGGTTTGATGAATTGGCACAAATCAGCGCGTGGGACTAAAAAGATTCACGATCGAATATTAATAAAGACAAACTGTACTTGTATCAAGTACCTAGTTTTAGCTTGTATGCAATTCAACTCCGTTTCAGGTATCGTGGGTCAAATTACTATACTTTGATTCAGACACGAAATTAACATTAAATAATTAAGCTGCGATGTACGTATAGTTTCAGTTAATACATTATACTTGCAGTTATGTGTGACAAAAGGTCAGAAGGAATAAATCGAAGATAGATAAAAAGCTTGTTTTCTTTCTATCTTACTTCCGTGCTACTTTTTATCCATATATTATTCTTTGAGACAAATATTTAGAAATAGTTGTATTATCCAATATTACGACTGCCCGTATCGTAAACTGTAATCGTCTATTTCAGAAATCCAGTAAACTATCATTCAATCTCGATCATAAACGGGAAACATTTTCAAAAATATTTCAAATCTACCATCGTAAAATTCCTGTTAAACTGTATCAAATTATATTACCTGTTTGAGAAAAGAAATTGTAAGAAACCGATTCATAAAATAAACTGAAAACATTTCCAGATATTTAATAGAAGTATTAAGAAATCTTCATTACAAGCTTTAATTACACGAAATGCTATCTGCGCAAGCATCGCGATTCAAGTTGTTCGTTTTCTTCCTCGTTCTTTCTCTCATCCTTCGGGAGAACGATCGAACAGATTCTTCAATTAACGACGAGGAAACTAGTAAAACGCGGCAGTACACGGTATATGAAATCGAGTGAGAACTAACAAGAAGGTGCGTGCAAAATGCGTTATGTTTTACACGATTCCCAGACGTGACGAACGACCGTGGAATTTCATGGAATGGCTTTCACACGCACAGTCCGTGACCAATTGGATCAAAGGATTTCCAAGGATCTGTTGTTAATCGATCTGTTCTGATCTCGGCATCGTTGCATCACGGAAGGACGATGGTACATCTCACGGTCGTGCACGCTAGTCTGGTCACGAACCGATCTAATCTACTGAAATCGTTCAAGCTTCTCCGATATCGGTCTCTCCTCGAAACCGATATTAGCACTTTTTGCTTAATTTACGAGTTCACCGGGGATAAAACCGTAAATCAAGTCGTTCGTGTGCTGCCAGTGCCGCAAATTTTAGGAAATATTTCCACCAACAACGCCAAAGTCTCGGCAATAACGTAAATCGTCGATTCTACCATTTTATGAAAGATTTTGTTGTCGGAATAGCGGAGGAAAATTTTCTTCCATTTTACGCGATGCTCCCTTCGGTTATCGATCGAATCTGCAATTGATAAATCATAAACCAGGCACATTTTCGTTAAAAAGTTTGAAGAATTTCGAAAGAAACGATGGTTTTTTTGAAGTAAATAATTTTTATTTCGTTCATTGAATACGATCGGATCGGAATATGGCGAGAGATTGTCTTGCGTCCGGCAATTAGAATTTCCAGTGGAACAATGATTTTCTGAAGTAGATAAATATTCTTCTAGTCGTGATATTATTCTCTTATAGAAACGTTGAAACTGTAATTGATTATATTTAAAAATGAATGTTATAATTATGATATTCTTACTTCTCCCTTTCTTTAACTTTTGAACAGGAGTGTATACGAGTATCGTCCTGTAATATATACTTAAATAGTTCTTAGATAGATTGTATGTTATTAAAGCGATGTGACGCGATTAAGTAGATATATACGTTATAATTATGTTCCCATTTCCATAAAAGTCAGCATTACTTTTCTCAGAGGAGCACTTGTATACTTATATATATATATACACTTAATATTGCACAAATTCACTGACTGTAAATAGATTTTACATACAACTACCTAGAAGAATATGAGCCGAATCTAATTCTATTTCTTCGTTTATTTTGTTGTGATATAAAATTATGATTCATATCATCGGCATGAGTGAAGTACTTAATTGAGTTTAGTCTTTTTATTTGCAAATCTTCTTGCAATTATTATCACACGTAACATATTACTTACGAAAATACCACCATTTCTGGGGAAAATACGTGTATTACATGATGCATTATTCGTAACTACTTAATTTTATATAATAAGTTACACCGTTTTGAATCGATTGGCTGACTCAATTGCATGAAATACCGTTATATATTGTTGTAACATAGGAGAAATCCTATTACTGTTATAATCACAATATCATCGTAATATATCATCGTGTAATCATGATGGTCATTATTGTTTTTTGTTCGCATAATGTACGTAATTTATTTGCATATTTTATTATTGATTATTAATGGTAAATGAGCAGTATATACAGTTGATAAATGAGCGAATGCAAATGGACGTATCGATTATACTTAAGATGATACGACAATTGAAAGACAAAAAGATTGATTTGATAGCACGTATAGTAATGACAGCTAAACAAATGTATATGTTGACAATAATTCGTGATATTTTTATCCCATTAAAATGAAACGGTTTCTTATATTCTTTCATAAATATTTTTATAATACTATACTAATCTATGAACTTATACGTCGTTTGTTCATAAGCTCTCTCATATCGTCTTATCATATCAGCGATATTATTACGATATTATTAAATGATTATAATTAAGCAATTGATCATTATTACGTTTATGAAATGGCATAGCAAGAGTTCATTTGCGTCGATCAAAAACGAAACGGACATAACATGTTTTAATATTATATCTACTGTATGATTTTTGATATTGATAAAATTGAAACAGCAAGTGAACAGTACAGATCGAAACAAGAATCTATAAGAAGTAAATTTGTGAAATAAACGTAGGAAATTCTACGAAAGTCCAGTGTCTGTCTTAAATAAATGTTATGTCCAAATGTTGTAATATGAAAATTATCTTTCAGATAAATGTTAAACGATCCTTTAATAAACGATAAAAATAACAAAGTCAATAAGATCAGAAAAAAGTCAGAATCGTGGAAAATAAATTTATCAAATATGCAAGCCTCTTAAAATTCATTTATTCGTCCGTTCATTCGTTATTTCTTTCTTTCAATGATTGTGAATATGTGAATATGTTAATGATGACGAATACGTGTTCTAAATACACAATTTACAATTTTCCTCGCATTATGAATAATTTTCCCGAATGATTGAAATTTCTTCGAAATTAATGTAATCTCATACTTTGAACGCTTATAACCATGCGATAAAAGAGTTGCTACAAGGAGAACCGCGATTAAAAATTATAATTAAACCGTAAATGATTGTAAAATGGTAATTAAAACGATAGCAGGTTAAGTCATAACAAGTGATATTTAGCTTTCGTATCCAATGAAGGGATAATAATTCATCTAAAAAGTTATTAAAAATGTCATAACAGCATTTTCATCCTCTTTCTGCAATCAGATTACGTAAATTAGATCCAGCAGAAAGGTTAATAGATTGTATCCAGGTGTATAAGAAGGTTAAACAGGAAATTGTTAATGAGTTCTTCGCATCCTACGATCGCAGTTCAATAGTGCGTCGTGTGGTGCAATTATTCTGGGTAATCGCTCGTAAATCGTATTATTCGAGAAGCATTAAATTTAGGAAGATAATCATTGACGCTTGTACCGCCTACGTTTAAGTCGAAAAATTATAGAATGTAGGAAATTTAAACTCGTAAACGAAGCGCGGAATTACGAAATACACGGAGGCGTTCGAAGATGATTCTTTGATTTATTTCCAGAAAGAGAAATTACAGTAACTTTCTCCAAAGATATTTTTAATTTTGATCATATTTTATCACACCTTGTGGAAATAAATTATTTATAATTGAATCTCCCAGGCTTCCTTACGTTTTACTATTGTTTTGTGACACTTCATACGAGAGTAAACTAAAAAAAAAAAAAAAAAAAAAACATCAAACGATCATCATTGATCGTATTTTATTTGTGCAGTTATAGGCTTTGACTTGCTTCTCTATGAAGTACTCTCCGCGAGTACAACCTGATTATTTCAATTATTCATCTGAAACTGAATACACTTCCTAACAAGTATCTTCAAAATTACCTGTGTATGTATGTTATAATAACAATATATTATAATAATGAATATAATATACACAGATAATAGTATTTCAGTATCCTTTAATAACAGTCTCACATCGATGAGACTGTTTATAATAATATATTATTCATCGACCTTTGCGTCTTCATCAAAATTTATCACAAATAAGATATCGAAAATAATTGTCAAAATATAAAATCCAATGAAAGCAGCGACAGTACACTGCAAATATTTGTGCATTTATAAAAACTAAAAGTAGACAAATTTGCACAATGTACATAATTGAATATTGAAAATAAAGTGTGCGCTACAATATATAGCGGATGAAAGAAATCTCTATTTAAGTTCCATTTCTTTAATCATATTCATAAAAACAATCGTACAAACATTCGCCACCTACGTATAAGCATCAAATTAGAAAAACATCAAATTAAGTAAGCGAACGTGATAACGCATTCTAATTGGCGAGACTTTTTATTCCGATTCCATTTCTCTAATTACATTAAAAAAAAAAAAAATACAAGTTTCCATAAATATCTTACTTCCGATAATAAAACGAACAAAATATCGAATTAAATAAGCATAATTAAACAAACCGTGTCGAAGCAAAGAGAGAGGAAAGAATGAAATCGTAACGTCTTCAAACATCGTGAATAGGTCATTAATTCCGAAACTTATAATCACGACAATTTCAGATGGCCAAGAGAAAGTGTTAATTTTCAATGACCGTTGAATGTTGACTTAATGAAGGAGAAAGCAGATCGAAAGGATTCTCCGTAGGCAAAACGGCATTACCACCTTTAATTAAATCATAAAGTTTACTCCAGCTGCCTCTAATCACGTCGATCGCCGAGATTTCGCGTTTCGTGCGATTAAACCCGTCTAATTACCTTTTGACAATGATCGAGGGGGCCCTAACGAGTCTTCGTCGTGATCGATTCGATCGGATAACCGGTCGACACGATCTCGAAGCAATTTGTGGCGCAAGGTACGTGTAATCCTCGTGGAATCTTACACTGGTCATCTTAGAGCGACGTTGTAACTCTATCCTAATAATTAACGGAATCGAATTAACCGTTCGATGAAAACGCTTGTGGCGAGAACGCAATAAGTATGACAGAGGTACATATAGGTGGCTGTGTTACGTGGGACCTAAGGTGGAACTGAGGATAATTCACAATGGACGATTGTAATGGAGCTTGTGAAATGATCGCGTTCATCTTGATGGATCGTCGAGGAAGGTCGGAACGTTTGAAAGCGCTACTTCCTATTTTTACAGGAAGTGCAGCGTGCCTGTAACCCAAGAGAGAGTTGCTTCAGATTTGTGAATTGAACGCCAGAATTATCGTTAGAGCGGAGCAGATCGTTGAATTCATAATTGCCGAAAATAATTTTACAGATTTATGTACATCGATTTTTAGGAATTCAAACGATAAGTTTGCGCTTTGGGGAATTTGGTTGGTAGATTTGCATTTTTTTAGGAGAATTTAAGGGATAGCTTTTTGAAATTGAATAATTTTTGGTAAAATATTATGGAAGAAGGCTTCCTTTTCCTTTACATTATGTATTTTCTCATCTATCCTTCTTTTTATTTTCTTTGGAACACGTTTTATATTTTAATCCTTCATAGTTCTACTATTAATAGGATATATGTATACAGTGTTCGTCAAAAATTTGAAATTGGTGAGAATTAAATATAAATATTAAACTGTTATATATAAATATTATCGGCGAAGGAAATTATTACTGACATTTGTAGCATTATGATGATGTACGAATAAATTAGTTATTGCATATGTAAAATGCACAGAACGAGTATTACGAATCCTTTACGGCAAAGGGCAACTTCGTCGTTAATGTCTCGTAATGTATGTTAGTTGTTGCATATGTTAAGTACATAGAACAAGTATTAGAATTTTTTTATGAGAAAGGGCAACCTCGTTTTTAATATGTAAATTTCACGTTAAATGTAAATTTTCTACGCGCGTGATATATAACGACTCTGATTGAATGGTATGGTATAATGCATTTAACATTGAATCAATTTCAATTTTAATTTTGACAAATTGACAAATTGTTCTTACATTTTACCGAGTAAATTGTCTTTCGGCTAAATCACATGGAACGCATGTAACAAACGCTTAGACTACTTCGCTTGGAATGTTAGAAGTGTGAAAGAAGAATGTGTGAACCGGATGCCTGAGATTATAATGATTTACATGACCACCCAATGTTTTGCTACCGATATTCATCGGCATATCCGATAAATTATTGCTTTGATATAAACTTCATACACACGTAATTCAACGCGCCTTGAAATTGATAATAATACGTTGATATTAAAATCGCTATAAATTACAATTTGGAAACGGTCTAAGTATTTTATTAAATTTTATCCATTGCATCGAAGAACTTTCGCGTGAATAATTTCTTTGCAGTTTTATTACTCAAAGATATATTTTAATGGAACACAGTGTACGATGTGCTGAATATTTTTAAACTTTTCTAAAAACATAGAACGTATTAAAATTATGTACAATGAAGTAAGATGATAATAAAATAAAGCTAGTAAATATGATGGTAGCGATTGCAATAAATAATAAGTTCAAAGTAGTATATAAAACATAGTAAGTTTATAATACGATATCTTCAATATATCAATATCTTTAAAAATATATAATAAAAGAAACGTGCACATCGATCTCAATGAAATCTTGAGAAAGATTAAAACGTCCGGCGGCGATAATTGCTTCCTATTTTAGCAGGAAGAATAACGTCTTACCGATTGAGGATTAAGAAGAAAGAATAATTGAGAATTAAGAACTGAGACTTAATTGAATAATAAGGGGCAGTTAAAATGAGGAAATACGTATGTTAACGATTACAGATAATGTATTCTATTATACTTGTTATAAAAATATCGTAAAGACTAATGAAATCTTAGAAAAGATTGAGACATTTGATTGCAATTGTTCCTTCATATTTTACAGGAAGTATTCTAGTTTCAGATTCGAGTTAATGCGAAATTGGAATAACAAAGTATGTAATTTAATTCGTACACGTGATACAAAGTTTTTTGTTAAATATACAATAGAATATGAACACTTTGATCGTGTTGAAATCCAAGGTCGAAATGGTAAATCGAAATCGCTGCCTCCTATCTTTCAGGAAACGTATCGTTATCTCAACTTGAGAAAGAAGCATACGCATAATTAGATTACAAGACGATGTTAACATCGTGGAAGTAATATAGTAGGATGATTTAATTATTGCGTAGAATTTATTACGATTATTATAACGGTAAATATGGTTACGATGACTTGGTACTGATACAATTATATTTTTCAAATTTATATACAACTCTTTGGTAAGGATAGTTTGAACGGAAATTTTACACGACGTTTTTCACTTATTTTCACATATAGAATAATCTCCCTCTGATTATTCGTACCCAATCGGTAACTAGACGAGTTCAGATATGCTTGACAAATTTTCAAATTCCACTTTCTAGATAATGTCATCGTCGTGTGAAAAAATTTTCTTCTATATCTTCTTTGTATTTCTTCGTAAGCTATCGCATCATACTCGCTTTTACATGATACTCGACCGCACCCTGTATGACGTTATGGCTATCTGTTCTAAATTCTCGCTCAATGTTATGAACAACGATATGTAATTAATAATAACAAAGCGATCACGCGGATTATCCGAAGTAAAAAGATTGGAGAATTAAGCGAACCAGGAAGGGAACAATAGACGTCAGTATGGCGACACTTGACTAGCACTTCTGCTAATGAGACGTCGAGGTCCGAATTAACGATCACGTTGATTAAGAGGTCGACAGGCTTCTCGGCCAAGATCAACGATCTTCTTGGTGGAATCGAAGGCCTTCGAGGTTGCCGTCGGTCATCTAGAAAGTTGCCGCTCCCATCGTTGTCGCAAGAAGAAAGAAACGGAAGGAGAATCGCAAGAAGCAGTTTCTTCGCTTTCTTCGTCATGAACGTTGACTTGCCTCTTTTAATACGATCGTGTCTTGAATTCATTAGATTCAGGACTGGACGTTATTCGAATAATTATTCAGAATTTGATTTTAGGTATCGTATATGCCTCGTTGAACAGCGAAAATAAATATATTTTTCTACGGCACGTTAGATTTATACTTCAACATATACGGTTCTGATCATTTTTATCAATAGATTTATACATTTATGAGAAATTTTGTCTTTGAAGCGATCCTCCGTCTGTTATTTAAATTTGTTCTCGTCTTGGCAAAGGAAAATTTTTTAACGTTTTAAAGACACGTTTAATATATAATAAAAATGAGAAATGATACAGACCGGCAACAATTTTTTTCACATATTGCTCAAACTGGAGATATGTTTCAACGTTAAAGTAGTACGATTGAATAAAAGGGTGTGACCTGTATAAAAGATCACAGGATTAAAAGTGCAGAAATGCGTAGAATGTACATAATATGCAAACATATATGAAAAATTCAAAGTACCGTGCTCGCTATCATATATGGTAGAAGACAAAAATTTCTGACTTTGTCCTGAAATATAAATTTGTATAAATAAAATTTTTATAATAAAATTAAGTTTATGAAACAAATAACTGCATATTAATTAGTGTAAATATTATAAACTATTAATTTGCTCATACCACTGCACAAAAAATCGTTTCAACACAACGTAATTTAGTCACAATTACAATTACAATTATTTTATTCTTCGTCATCGTAACGATTACCGATGTACAATATGATAGAATATCATGGCACGATGAAATGGATGTTTGAAATCTAATATGCAGCAAGGAAATTGGCATTCATAATAGATGAAGCTTGTGGTAGGTTTTTATTTTATTGTTTAACTTTATTTTATTGTTAACTATTTTATCGTTTGAACAGTTCGTCGGATTGTTTAATCTTCTGAAGTGTGTGTTACTTTCAGCCATTAATTTGCAATTAGTTCTCATACGATTACCACATACTATTATCACAAATCTATCAAAGTGTCCAGATACATTGTGTAAGCAATTATTACATGTTACAGAATATACGAAAGATGACGTTTATAAATACCTGTGGAAATTAGAGAGTCAATAAAGAAGTTAAAAAGGAAATATCAATCTTGTCCAGACGCAGCAATCTGTTAGCTCGCAAGTTACTAAGCTGTGAATTTCGTGCATTCTATACCGAAACTGTGAGATTCATACATTTCTATTGCCACAGATCTATGAAAGTTTGCGAGCATTTATAAACGGCAGTGCACGTCACGGAATAAGTAAAAAGACGACATTTATGAATGGCCATAGAATTTAGAGAGTTAATAAGGAAGTTGAAAAGAAAATATCAATCTCGTCCAAATGTAGCGATCTATCAGCTCGCGAATTACCAAACTCTGAAATACATAGACTATTAACGCGTATCTACCAAACTTTACAGATATTTGTAATCATTAACGTACGTTGTAGAACAAGTAAAAGATGACGCTTACAAATGATCTTGGAAATTGGAGGCTCAATAAAAGTAGAAAAAAAAGTTAGAAAGGAAATATTAATTTCGCCCAAATGCACCGCTCCATCGGTTAGCAAATTACTAAACACTGAAACCTAGAAATCCTAGTCTTCGTCAATCGATTTAACCTGTTTCTATCTTAATACCATGCTCGTGTTCCAATGATCTATTTCAGACCTTGCGTACGCTTATCTACGACTCGTGTTCGTCGTATGTGATTACCACGAAGCAGCTGCAACGATGCAAAGAGTTTCGATTTACGGGCAAGTTTTCTCTCGAAGCAATCGGATTACAGATAGTAAGCAATCAGGCTGAAGTAATGCAACATGGAGGATCGAGTCGTGATAAAGACGTAATAGGGCATAACAGCGCAACATAGAGCATGTCTCTCCGAGCCTGTTCGACACGACAATAACGATTGGGTGCAATACTAGTTGGACTTGCTTTCGACATATTTTATTTGGAATTATTATTAAAGGAGCCTGAGAAATCGAAGCTACCACAAATGGATCGTTCCATGGAAGATGTTTCAGGTTTCAAGCAATTTAGATTTCAATCTTCTAGAGATGAATTTATTAAAATTCATTCTATTCCGCCTATGTACACGATCTTTCAACGTCTAAATTATTTTAAAAGGAATTGGAAATGAAAAATATAGGAAAAGATTCTATCCTAAGTTTCTAGTTTTCTATTCTATTGTTAATTCAAAGAATGATAATTTTCATAAATCTTGAATAGATCTAAATAGTCGGTGGGAAAGTCCATTGAATAACGTAGAAATTACTTAAATCAAATACCGGATGTTACGAAGAAACTACGTGTGATTAATGGTTTATTTGAAAAAGAAAAAAAAAAACGAATGTTCATACGTATCATACCTAATATTACGAACTGGTAGATTTTACACGTTTTTCTTATGTAAATACACAGTTTTACTTACAAAAGACTCAATGAAGTTAACGAGATTTTTGTTAACTGTTTCATATTGGAGAAAGCGGATGTTGCAAATGTCGATATGCAGTAACAGCAATGTAAATTCCAATGAGATAAGAATTTATGGATATATGTATGATCAAAGGAATTAAGACCAACTTCCGACCCTATATAGTAGAATCATTTGTCTTTTTCTACGTATGGAGAAATTTGCATCTCGTTATACGATTTCGTAATTTTTTATTGATTCGCGTTAAAAAGACTTTTAGCATTAACAATCTTATTAAAATAGTCAATTTTGTTCCATCATAAAAATAAGAGTATTATATTATTTATTGGATAAAAAGATGAATAAGTTCGTACACTTCTTAATGCTATATTGTAACGAATGTTACAGAAACAAACATTTTGTGAATTTGAAAAAGAAATTTTGGAAGTGTTGGAATAAAAATTTGCTCGATCCGGTCGAAAAAGAATGAAATGCATAAAAACACGGTTCATTGGAAAATTAATGGTATGACCAAATACTTCTTGTAGTTATTATAAATATTATGTAAAGGAATTTTGATGTTTATTTCAAGGAACGCGAACGAAATTTACACAAGCTAATACATATTATATTTTTGAAACATTATTTATTTTTTTCTTCTTCATTGCTGTAATGATTCCAGAATTCACATCCTTATTAGATGAAAAATTATGTGTAAGAAATATAAATCCATTAACAGTTTGATATTTGCGGTTATATAAAGATGATCCTGGAAGCTACTTTAGATATCTATATTTTTCACTATTTTGACATGTGGTATTTGAAACAGCTTCCGCGCGTGTCTAGATGAGTTCGAAGATATTACTTTCGGAACACCTTTCCCGGCAATGAAAGTATCAAACGAGGTTCACGATTTTTAATGACATGGAATCCAACGATCCATCGGATCATCTGTAATCTTATGAGGCGGAGAAAGGAGTCGTTACAAATATCAACCAGATCGAGATGCTTCCTGGTGAACGTCGATTGATTTTAAATTTGATAGATGCCTTATACAACTTCCTTACGTGAATCTTTAATAGTAGATACATTAAAATTTGATTTGTTCAATGTTTAGATATATCTTTTCTATGCGATAGAATTTATCGTTCCGCTTCCTTTCATCGTTGTTTACAAGTGTCGTTTCTTCACAAATTTTCATCTCATCTTATTCTTGATGGAAAACTTAACATTAGGATTATACCGATCACTGAAATGTAATACGAAGAGGTAAACGAGTATTTCATACATCTACTGTATTCATTTTTTAACTTTCAGACTCCCCAAAAACGCAACATTGTAAATTTATTATTATTAATAATTGTGAAAAAATTTGAATCGATCGTTTGTGATGATCGATCAATTCTGGCAAGTTGTACTTAATTCGAATATCTATAATCCTATATTATATATTTTCTCCAAAAATGTTTATTTCCTCTCTCTTTAATAAGAATCTTAAAATATATCTAAATTCTACTTAATAAATTTGCTAAAATATATCCTACAAATTTTAAATATATCTCAATGCCATTAATATTATATTACAACATCATAATAATTTTACCATAATAATATTAATAAATAAATTTGAAATTCAAGTCGCATCGAAGGTTCCAAGAAATTTCGACGCTTTAACATAGACATATGAACACGGACAATGGAAAACCGTAAGTGTTAGGTATCAGTGATCCTATACTAACAGTTTAATTGAATATGCAAATTATGAAATCATAGTGAATTTTTTTAAAGCATCGCGATTACGTGATTAAGTTAAAAATAACCTCTTACGAGGCTCACACTTTGTTCTCGTTTAACCTGAGCTATAAAGTATGACTCGATCCTCAACTATCCGCGAGATTTCTGAACTAGTCATAAAAGTAGTCGTAACTTCTGTTCTTGCGAAGGGAAACGGTAACCACTTGAAGAATTATGAATTATCTGCACGGGAATCGGGATTTGTTTTAGAAAGAGTAATATTGATTCTCTACGCTTCACGATATGATAATAAAGAATGATTTTTAAACATTTCTCGCCATCCGCTGAGCTATAAATCAATGTGATATATTTTTAAAACATATGAAACTTTATTATTCATGGAAATTATGAAAACATTAATTGATTCTAGAGCGAAGAGCCATGAATATTTTTACATTATAATGCTGTGAAAGAAATTTCCCTTATAAAGCGTTTTTAGGGGTTTTATCGTTTCTTTGGATAAAAAGATGACGAAAATTTTAATTATCATCGAAAAATATTTAATATCGCTGCTCGCGACGATTATATGCTATTAATTATTTCGCTGATAATCATCGTATTTTATTAAGAAGAAATTAAATATTAAATGGGGGGAAAAATATTCACGATCAAAGGTCTTAAATCCTAAGAGTACAACGATTATAATACGTACTTTGCCTACGTAATAATTCGTAGAAGATTATTTATACTACGTAATTTTTCTCTCTCTTATTGCATACAGTAATATATAAATATTTATTCAATTATCTTATGACACTAACGTAACTTCTATCTCTTGTTTCAGAAGGAGTGCAAACTGATTCTAGTCCAAGTGGAATCGTCCATTATCCAAACAGACATCGTATCTTCGCAATAAAGGTACAGATTTCTTATAACGCGTATCTTTTCTTAATTCTTCTATCCCCTTTACCTGCATATTTTGTAACTTTCATTGAATTCGTAAATATTTCACTTCAGATTTCGAAATCCCTTTAATAACATAACGTTCTAAAATATTACTATTAGTCTACATTACACGTATGCATATGCACGTAGGAAAGTTAGTCTTCTTATAAATCTTTTGTAAACGATATTTCCATATTCTCTTCTCGAGATTATTAGCTTCAAAGGGAAAAGTTAGTGTCCTCCATTAACGCTATTCCTAAATCATGCTTCTGGTTTGTACATCTAACACAAGTACATGCAAACTTTCACGAAGACTTAAAACTTTTTAAAGACATTGATAATTCATTCCATTGTACAAGGAATACATCCGGTCTCTTGTCTGTCTTATAAACGACTCTTTACTTTCTACTTGTTCTACAACTAATCGCGAACAAACAATGTGACTACGTAGGTAAATTATTTCGAAGATCACCTCCAAGCAAGAAACTGAGAAGAAAAGCGAGGAGTAAAAGTTCCTCGGAACTCGCCAACTTCCAGTAAATTATCTCGAAAATTGTTACATACGTATAATTTTTCAAACTCGATTCCACATACTACAAACGACGATTTCTCTTTGTGCAAGTATAACATTTAATATTAGAGGTCGAGATGGACTATACGAGGAGGATTTTACGCGAAAAAGTTACAAAATGTTTCTAGCTGTTAGCGATGTTTCTAGCGATACATATGAACAATATTTGTGTTGATGGTAATGGATGGAAGCTTCGAATTGGGGAGTTAAAATTAGAGTTTAAATTTTTCCAAGTTTGATCGACTAAGATCATGAATGTCAGACTACGGCGTTATAAACGGGATTGTGCACGCTTCTGTACGAAAATAATTACAGGAATAGAATTTACATAGAAATCGCCTATTAAAATTTACTTACTAAAATATACTTTGCCTATGATTTGAATGCATCGACCTCCTGGCCCATACGATAATTTACGCTTTAATAAAGTCAACGTTAATCAGTTGAGTTATCGATAGCTCGCATAGAACGTTCTGAATGTACCAAATGGCCGAATGACAAATTGCATAGACTGCGCGTATATTAATTGGATTCTGTACAGGAGAACAATAAAAAAGCTCGTATGAACGTGTTCCCTGTTTAACCTTGTTTCCGAGTTCTAACGAGCTTTATGTTGGAATAATTCTATCGAAAGATGATAGTAATTGAAGTCATTTCACGCGCCTATTATAAACAAAATTCAATATTTGACAACGAACCTTGTATTCTAGTCCTGTAAACGCTTTCAATCAACGACAAGACGTCTCCAGTCTTGCGTTCGTACGCAAACAGGTCGTTTTCAACACATCTTGCGAATGTATGGAGATGCAGTTTTAAAGTTAAAGAAAGAAACTTACCATGGCTCGAAAACAAGATCGAATAGGGTTCTGTATGAACTATTTTATTGGTCTCATGCGCAGAATCTGCTGCCAACGTGGTACTCCGATGCTACGGGACACCATATATATATAATATATTGAAAGTTGTCCGTAAAATTCTCTAATTTTATGTTATTTACTTTTAGAATACTTCGGTTTAATCGTACGATATCCATAAATCTTACTGGCAATTTTTCTCGCGTAAAAGAAGAAACAGTTGCAATTAAAACGAAGTAAACTTCGGTAATCCAATTTAAATCTAATCCAAACTACTACATTCAACCAACGATACCGATTGAGAATTAGAAACTCTATTGCTTAAAAGATTACTCATACATGAATAAAAGAAGCTGTTAATCGTCTCGATAAATCTTTTAAAATCGAGAGACCGTTTCTAAGCAGAGATTGTGCCAATTTTCCTCCGCTTTTAACATTATTCGACGATAAAGCTATCGTTAACCCGGATTTAGAAACGCAACGTAATCAATTACCGCCCAATACCGATGCACAGACCTCGATGCATGCGTGTATCTCGTCAACCGTGCAAAGAATCATTTTCACGACTAAGGACGCGAAGAGAAAAGAAACGATGCAAAGGAGGTAGCAGTCTCGCTTTAGAAACGGAAGGAAATTGAAGAAGTGCTCGAAAAAGATTTTCAACGTCGAGCTGGATTTTAATTAACGAACTGCTGCATAATGAGGCAAGTGATACTAAAACGAGGACACTGTTGTCGAGAAGCATACTAATTGCAGCTTAATGCACCGCGTGTTTCTTCTTCGCTGCTGACAATTATGCTTCTAATTATCTGCTTGCACAGGAGTTTTTATCTGCTGCTCGCGGACTGATTTATTCCAATAGATTCATTATTTTCTTGCCATTGAGGAATGTTGTCATAATTGACGATTTTAAGTAGGAAAATAATTGTTCCGTAATGAATGAAAATATCAAGTGTGGAGAAATATTCGGTGATTTAAATTCAATACTCTGTTCCTTTATTTCAAATGCGTTATTGGATACTCTGTTATCTTGTAGCGCGTCTAGGCTAGTGTCATTTAATCCCAACTTTTACAAGTAATTGATTGGTTAAATGATAAATGTATTTGTTTCCTGCTCTACTAATGATAATAAAAATGATTTTGGTAAACGCATGTGCATAATATTGGTTCTAAATTTTAATGCATCCTACATTCTTTCCTGAAACCATTTTAAAAGATTCGTTTCTATTATTAACAGTTAATAAAAAAAAATAATTTTTCTCCTAGTTTACAACAATTTTGCCGTTGAAATATTAGAAAGTAATTCTCCAGGCTTGCAGTAGTATGGCCTGTATTATGCTGCGTCGACTAAATAAGTAGAAATGGACAGACATTGACATGGTCAGACGTCTGTAATCACCGCGTGCTGCATAGAACTCAGGAATTTAAGAAAAAGGCAAGAGTTAGCTATCTTTAACAAATCTGTCGATGTAATGAAAATTGTCGAAACATTGAATCTCGTACACAAAGATGCACAGAATACGAATCTAGAAACACAGAATTTTTTTCATGTATCAATGTGTGAAACTACAAGGCAAAATGAAGTTGGACAAAACTTGTTCATTCGGAAATGAACGAATCGTGCTATAAATTATAAATTATGGAACATGAAACGTATAAAAAATGAGAAGACTGCAAGAGAACAGAAAGAAGAAGATAAGATAAGAAAGAAGACAGAAGAAGAAGAAAATATGAAAAACTAATAGATACAATGAGTATATAGAATACAAAATATCAATAGAAAATCAGGAATTTAAGTCGAGGCCCAGTTAAAACGAAGTAATTTCCGAAGCAGACTATTAGTCTGCAGCAAGGTGAGATATATCATGCACGTGCACATTGTATATAATTTCAAGTACTCCGATGTTTATCACGACAGCTGTTGCAGAATCGATTAATCAAATAAAGAAGTGCACGACACGGGGTTATAAGGTGTAGCGTGCGTTATGACGTGTGTAAGTATCTACGCATAAGAACAATAGGAATTAGATTATCACGTGGATTTTTCCGTTATCGATAACGATCGTGATTCGCTAATGGCAATTAAAAAACCATACATACGTGTACCAGAATGCAGAAATGCATCGATAATTTCGAATATCGGTAAATTAAACTTTCGATCCTCGTCGGATCTTGATCAAATTTAAATAAATATCACAAGCTTAATGAAACTGGAACGAATGTCGCAACTTCGATACAATTAAAATACGTAGCGCATCTGCCATATCGTTGCTTGTCACCGATAGCGACGCAACTTGATGGATGTAGATTTTAGAGAAGAAGCTTTTTTCGTAAAATCTACGTCCTTCAAGCTGCGTAGATCTCGTATTTAAAAAAAGCAAATTGAAACTTTCGAGTCGTGCCGCTATCAATACCGAGCAGCGATAAGATGCTCCGTTCCCCTGAAAGTTGCCTACAGGATACGATAACCGCAAATTGAAGCTACGAACGCAAATAATAATAAAAACATCCCGATTGCGCAATTCTCCGTAATAAAACTAAAACAAGTGGCACGATTCTAACAAAACCAGAATAGATACCGCAACTGTAATAAAACGGAAATAAACACTTCTACCACTTAATCTATCGCTTGCTCCTCCAAACCCAACCTGTTCTAAGATTTAACTTCGAACCTAACCGCAAGTCCACCTTCGCGCCATCGATCTCCAGGGAGAGAAGAGTCGAGCCATTTCTTCCTGAACGAAAGAATCGGCGGAACGTTCCCCGAGTAACGTTTTATTCGAAGCACCGGCTGATTCGACGGCTGGAAACGTTATTCGCGTGTCTGTGAAACAATTCTTAGAACAGAGCAGACGGGAATCGGCGGCGTCGTTAGGATCAGATTCTATCTGGTACGTGTGCACTGTGTACGCAGCGTCTATCGAATAAGCAGCAAGTATTGTCGAAGAGTACGTTGACCGATCAGCCGAGCAGACAGATGGCTGAAGCCCTCCTCAGGAAGTTTATTCCGCGTTAGCAGCGCTCTATCTAATAGGAACGGGCTGGATTTTCTTGGGAACGGTTTCCGTATGCGTTTCGTATCAAGATCGTTCTGTAAACTGAAAGGGGTAAGGGAGAAATTGTGGTAGAAGTCGAGCAAGAAATATTTTTACGTGGAAGTACGCGGAAGACGTGGGATAAATGTGATTTCTTGGAAAGTTTGGTATCACGAGGATCGCGCGGTTCTTTCGCAAGGATAACTTAACAACGAATAATATTAATCAATCATTGGCAAGGTATAGCTTGTAGTTCTCTATTGCAAACATAATTCTTACGATTTTAGAGTTTTCGAAAAATAGGATGATTTTTGTTCTGCTTCGTAATTTGTTAAATTTACTCGTAGAACGTAAATTATAATGTTCCATCGCAAACGTAAGTTTTGTAATTTTTCATAGAATAGAATGATCAGCCGATTTTGTATTTGTGACGTTTGTTTGTGAAGCTTCGTCTATTTCGTTATCGATACAGTGCGAATTATTATGCGTTTATAGAAAATTTGAAGGTATAGGAACAAACAAAGTGCATGTAATGTGCGAAAATGTACAAAATATCGGACTATAAAGTACTTTCTACAATATTTAGGGAATAAGGTAAACTGTTTAGATTTCATTTCGTTGGTTGTGTTCGTGAAAGTAAAAGATTGCATGAATATTCGTAGTCTAATTATTAAACTTGTTAAAATAAAAATTACTTTCACTGTGCGAAAGAACCGAGCGAAAGAAATAAGAAGATATATCTCCATCAAGAAATAAGTAAACGACTCATGGGATAAACTTTGCTTCCTTGAAGTCTAATTTTGAGAAGATCGGATGGTGAAGTTTGTTCAAAGAATAGTTTTATGCAGCTGCAGTGTAAAATCGAGAGACACGAAACAGACTTCTTATTTCTTTGAAGTTTGAGTTTTTAAAGAATCAAGTAGTCAAAGTTGTGTAAAGAATATTTTTGTGCAGAGGTAATGTGGAAGAAAAAATGTGGAATTATTATTTCTTTGAAACTTTAATCTTCGGAAAATCAGGATTGAAAATATATTTAAGTTCGCGTGCCTTTAAACAAGATTTATAATCTGACGGGTACGCGAGGATAACAAAATTTCATGTAATGTATATAACATATTCTGTCACTTATGTATGAATCAATTTAGTTAATAAAATAAATAATATAATATATCTTCCCAATTAGTATCACGAAAAATCAGATATATTTTATCAATTCTAACATTGGTTGAACTTGCGATGTCCAGAAGGACATATACGGCAGTTTTCAATACAATAATCTAAACAAATATCGATCACAATCATTTTCTTGATTCTTATTCTTCGCAAAATACGTTTCGCTTTATTTCACTTCGTTCTAATTATCGTATTACGCGCATCATAAATGCAGCCCGTATTAACTTCATTTCCTCGAAACGAAAGCTTGAAACAACTAAAAAATTCCAACGAATGAATTTCGATAATATTCATGACGTAGGAATCGTTCAGAGAGCTAGACTGATCAACTTCAGAAATTGAGAAGTACACGATAACGTTGCAAAAACGGAGCTCAATGTCGCTACAGTTCACGGAGAAATAATTAAATCGACCACAAATTATAAAAGCAGAGTGCAAGTCCATAGCAACCAACTGGCTAACAACTAGTGTAACCAGCATATCCAGAGAAAACTCCGAACAACTCATCCACTGGATCTGTTACACCGATAGAGACCACCGCTATAGAGGCTTTCTCAATGGAGAAATCGTTTACGTGATATTCGACTTGATACGTGATATAAGAGATTTACCTAATGTCTACGTAGAAAAATTATAAGGAATCTCAGAATTAAAAAGGAACGTCACGAATATTTATTTCTTTAATTTACCTTACCAACTTGTAGCGATACGTCTCGTACCCAGTTCGTTAAACTAGATCAGCAACCTCAGCCTACCAGAAGATGCGAAGTATGACACTCTGCTTAAAGATCTGCGAAATGTACGAATTCTGAAGAAAGTGCAATAGACGGTATCAAATGCAACATTTATTTATGATTATTCTTACTAATGGAAGGAACTTATTAAACGAATAAAAAGTATGGATAACATTATCCGCACCCTATATATATAGCAGAAGTCCTTTGAAAAAGAACTGATACCGGAAGATGCTCGATCGTGATTAAATCGTGACCGGACATTCTCCCCTTTCTCCATTTTTATCTTCGAATTTATTGTCTATCCGAGCTCACGATAATCGTGTGCACGACGTCAGAAAGATCTCGGATCGAGAGTTCAAGTTAACGAGAACACGTGAAGAATCTTTAATCGGATTAACGCAAAACGCGTGGGAATTACCGATCACCTGTCACAATCCTTCGAACGTCTCTCAATTGTGAAAACGCAAAGATCGTTCGCGATCGAGCGAAACAAGTAGAGCGGATGATTCGTCCAGGCAAGAAAATGTAAATAAGATTATGATAGTCTCGAGCTGTTGTTACATTCAGGTGAGAACATTGACTGCTAATATTGCACATAGTAGAAAATTGGAGCACACCTTCTTCGCTTCGATGAGTTTCGAAGATTGACGAGGTCGATGATTTTACCTGATATTTCTCAAGATATTTCCCTGTCGAGGGAATAGTTGATATTATCTAATATACAAAGAAATCGAATAATTTTAATTGGAAATAATATTAAAGAAATTTAATAGATTCGTAATCGTTTTGTAATCGTTTTGTAATCGTTTTGTAATCGTTTAATTAGTGGCAATTGTTTTATACTAAAATTATAAAAATCTAAAATGGTAATTGAATAATTTGTAGATTGTCTGAAACAATATCCTTTGAATAAATGTTACAATAGCTCTAGCGACTAAAATTTTGCGACTTACTACTTTATCGTCATTTTGATTTTCTCATTTCATCCGTAAAAAGAGGTTTTATTCTATATATAAAGTTTTGCATTAGCATTATTATTTGTGCCATTCTAAACTAACATCACTAACAAATACTAAACCACTTATCTTAGACAATAATTATTTCTGAGTTTCAAAGTGAAATAAAGATCTGTAATCAATTATAATCTTCTTCTCTCGCGAACAAATAAAATTCTAATTATTTATAGGGTTTCTTTTTCCTACGTTTCGATTTGAAAAGATTCAATGTTCATTTGTCAGTTTTAAAACTACTTAAAAACTTTTCGCTGCCTTTCAGGAATACACGTAATCGTTGGGATGATTCGTAGTACGATATCAGAATAGCTTTGAAATACAATAGAATCGTTTATGGGTTTACAAATTATGCGGTTCCGCTTTGACTTCGATCGATGAAATCTCTCGATCTTGGATTCCACGGAATATCTGATCCTCGGCATTCTCATGCGCCAATTCAATTATTCGTATCTAATCGTGACTCGCGATATTTAATCAAATTCTCCGGATCACGGTTATCTACAACTTTTTAAAATCGTTTAAGAATAACCATGATATTTTTAACGTAATCGAATTCCAGAACTTGAGAATGTTATTTAAGATTCTTGTTTTTATTCTTCTCACTCGGTGAAATAACGATAGCAGTATCACTATTGAAACTTATTTTTCTAAGAAAATACCTTAGAAATATACAAACATGAAGATACAATGATATTGCACTATTTACTATGATAAGCATAAATTTTACTAAACGTGATTGCTATTATATAATGAAAAATACGTTTCACTTTTTATTTTTTCTTTATTTCTTTTTTATTTATTCTTTTTTATTTAAAAGGTTTTTTCATAGATTGCGAAAAGAAATTGACGTTGAAGATCTTTGCAATTTCTGTACAATTCTGTCGCAATAGGATCTCTTTCATCGTACTGTCATATTACTATAATCTCTTCAAATATTACGACTGAAATCTATCCTGATAATTTGACTTCTTGCAAGCATTTCTAAACAACTATTCAAGTTTCTAAGTTCGTACATATCTAACCTACGAAAAGTTCGTTCACCCTTCAAGAAACCTATATGTCTCGTATAAGCGTGCAGCGTAAATAAGTACTTAGTGTTTAATAGTTAGCTAATGAACTGTCTTCTTACGGTCATAAAAAAAGGAACTAGTTTTTCAAATATGAGTAATTATACACATCCGTTACTTCTATGATCTCACTGTTCTACTGGAATAATTACCGACGTATCAATTATTTCGATACGTAAGTTCCTGATCGTATGTTTCAAAATATTTCTACAAAGACATAAAACAATGTATATAATTTCAATTAAATTTAGATTAGATCGAAGCTATAAGCTTGTACAATACTATGTCAGACTAATCTTCCGCTGTACTTGGAAGATATACAGATAGCCAAACGAAAAAGAAAAAAACAAATCTGAAAACTGATTTACAACAGAATCATCTTCCGCGATTTTGTTTTTTCCCAGAATTATTAAAAAAATATTATTTTTCTATTTATTATATCACCTCTATTTTTGTATTCCTGTTTCCTGTTTTACGAATCAAACTTAGCAACATTATTTTAAACATACAATATGATATCAAAATCGATATTCCTTGCGGATACTTCGAATCTCTCTCTCTCTCTTTCTCTCTCTTTTTACAAATTTTTCCATCCAGAGCCGAAAACTTCTTATATTATACCGTAAAAGCTTAAATTGCTGCTGAAAAAGACCAACTATTGTACGTGACTAGTCTTAAAAACAAATATTGTGACGAGCACATTATCACAAGAGGCTGGAGTATCGAGAGATAGAAAAAAAAAAAAAAATAACGTAAAAATAATCGAACGGTATCGAAGCGACCAGTTCCATCATCGTCTAGCATCGCCAATGATGAGAATCGGACCATAATGCGGTGGCTTTGCAGGATGCGGGCGACAAAATGAGCAAGAAACGAAGTCGCGATGGTGGTCGACGGAAAAACAGTGAAAACCAAGTGATTCGTGTCGTTGTCCGTTAGCAGTTGACCTTGTTGCCGGTCCACCCGTTACATATGTAACACACGCACACCTGAGAAACGGTAAAACGCTCGATCTGACTCGACAGAGACCCGCATTGTCCGTCGAACGAAGGAACTGGAACAATAGCGAAAACTCAGCCAAAGAATTCCATCGGCTATCAATGTCTCACGGGCCAGTTGATCGAATTTTAACCTGCCAATTGGCTATTGGTCAATTATGGGACACGAAAGGAAGTTACGTGAAGTACGTTGAGAGTTTCTGACAGTAAACTAGGTTTATGACTTTACCGTCTTTGTGATTTTTCGTAAACGGTTATGTAATAAAAGAGATAGAATAAAATTGAGCACATGCGGATAGTTTCATATTGCGGAGGAATAAATCATGAAAATTGTCCGAGATAAAATTTTCAGAATGTATAATTATTACAGATATTATTGTGGGAAATACCTTTCTTCGTCGTTGTTTTTTGTTTAGTTCTGTCTTTTTATTTAGTAATCGCGTCACGAAATAGCGTACAGTAAATAGGAAATACGAGAAGTAAGAAATGGAATTGCGATAAATCGTGAGAATTGTCAGAGACAGAATTTGTATATTGAAATTGAAAATATTTCTTTAGATATTGAATAATAATTAAGAAGCACAATAATTAGAAATAAGTCAATGATAATTGTATGAATGAAATTTGTATAATACCGAAGTACAACTAATTTTGCGACCAGGTGCATCTTTAGTTTCTTTGGTAAGTCTGTACGCAAAATATACGACACGTGTACGTAGATTCTCGTGACTGGCTGTGTATATGTAGACGGAAGATCCGCTTACAGATATTTCAATGGCTGTTGCTCGACATACGATTCACGATCTTACGGTTATTTAAAAAAAAAACACGGAGATTTAACATTGTACAGAATAGACGAAGTAGTCTGTACAAAATAGACTTACAAGAAACGAAAAATAATATGCGCCGGCATTATAGTGGTCATGGTGCGTGAAACCGCGAAATACATTGTTGCCTTTCGGTCTAATCGTTAATCGCTTAAATACGTCGACCGTGAACGATACTCTGAGTACATGGCGTAACTGTTGGATATCCAAATTCATGATGCGACGTTGCTCGATTTCGATGAATTTTTAATTGCGATGCGAACTAAACGTATTAATAGAAAAATTAACCGTTCCGTGCAATTTAATGTTTTCCGTTACTAATAGTAAGATACGTGTGATACAAATTACCGATACGTAGAATGCAAATTAGTAACGCGTACAATGCTAATTACTGATATCTGAAGTAGTTATATTACGAATTTCCGATGAAAAAAGAGGCGCGTAATTAAATTATAACAGAACATTTTTCCTTGGCTTTGTTAACTATTTTCTTTGCTTCGTCTTCGCGTTCGTATTCGTTCAAACATCTTCTTTTCAAACTTTAACTCGTGATACTTCATTTACGAAAAGCATGGAATCTAGTAGAGTTTCAACATATCGAATAGTAGAACTAAATATTTAGCGAAATCTATTGAAACGTAATATTAGTTTCGAGTCGTACAGATTCAAGGAGAACAGCAGGATTAAAATTATTCTAGAGTCATATTTTAATTCTTAGTTTCAATATCTTATCTGCAAGCTTTCTCCCTGACTGTAGCTTTATTAAATCTTCGAAAGTGATTTCACTGACTATATTAATTCGCTTATTGACTAGATTCATGTTGTTGTTTATTTATTAGATATTTTTGGAATTGATTCGAATTTGTATTTCATTCGCGACTGTGTTATTGTAAGATCATTGTTTTCTCATTTGGCCTTGAAAGATATAACGCGAAGAGGATATTAGGAGAGTAGATAAGTATCGATAAAACTGCAAACTCGGTCTATCGGAATTTCAATCGGATTACAGTATTCGTGTAAAATGAAGAAAATATTCATTAAAGCAAAATCCATTTAAGATGTAGAGTGTGAAGGAAAAAGCAGCGAATATTTTCAAACGGCAGTTTCTCAGTTCTGTTATCGTTATAAATAGCGACTCAAAGAAATGTGAAACTCCCCGTTACCATAGTTATTTTATGAAAGGGGCTGCAAAATATGTATGTTCTAGCGAAAAACTTTAAATTCCACCGACCGTTTCTGCCATGATTACGTATCGTGCGATTATATAGATCGATTTATCAGAAAGTTGATTATCCTTAAAAAGAAACCTTACATTAATAATTTAGGAAGGAAAGAAAGAGGATCCGCGTTCATGAAAATTTCATCTTGGATTTTTTAACCTTTCGTCCTATGTTTCTGCAGCACTCAAATTCCTATTTCAATAAATAAAATTAATAATAAGTAAAACATTGATAATTTAATTTAACACAAATTTTGGCTCGAATCTTTTAATAAATTTTAAATAACGTTCGTTCTATATTTTCTACATATTCACTTACGGTAACGTAGAAACTTTGGTGGTTAAAGATTTTATTTGATCCAATTTTTTAATAAAAATAGCAATTTACAGGTCTGTATTAGACTTGAATCTAAAGAGGGGAAAATGATATCGTCGTTTATCAGAATATTTAAACGCGTAGATTTAACAAGGATCGATATGTATTCGAACTGTCTCTCCCTTTTTTTTTTTATTTTTCACTTTACATTTAATATTCCACTACTATTGTATATCGTTCTACGTTTCTTTCTGATAAAACAAAAATAAATAACACCATTATATCGGCGCTTAAGCCAAACAAAGGGCCCACATGTTCGTATCAAACAATTACCAAGCGGAAGCTAAAGAGAAGCAAACACATGGGTCCCGATAAAAAGAATCAGTTAGAACCAGTCGAAGAACACCCAGTGTCAAGTGACTAAATACTCATGACTCGACGTTATTATAGTAACTCGCTCTTCCGCTCTGCACTTGGAATAAAAATAAAAAAAAGTAAAAGAAGAGACTAGAAAGGAGAAGAGATACATGGTTATATTATTATATACAAGGCTGCAATTATTAAAAGAAAGTAATGGAGGTAAATACAAGGTTTTCAATGTTCATCGTTAGAGAGATAATCACGGGACAAATTACGTAATCATGATAAATTATGCAAATATGGTCGATAGCGGGAAGCATGATTCGTAAGGAATCGACGTATGTATGTGTGGGTCCTCGAGTTTCGATTGTGTTTTTTAATAGCGCATTGTCCTTTGTTCCGACGTTTCGTTAACATTGTTCGCTTCTTCGTGGTACACGCGAGACTATTTCAGCTTCGATATTACATTAATCCTGAACAGCTATCGTGGGTGAAACTTCACCTCGTGCGAATTTTATTTTAATAACGAAACCGTAACTGTCCCGTAACTTTTCTGCTTTTTATTCCATGTCGAATAACAATTTGGGCTAAAATTTAGAGGAAAGAAATTTTATCTAAACATATCTAAACAGTTTCTGCTTTGGATTTGCCCTGAGGAAGCTAACAACGTTCACGAAACGTCGGAAGAGAGGAAAAACGCGCTATCAAAAACAGAAACACGAGAAACCAAAAATAATGTCGTCTAATAATCATCGTGAAAATTTGAAATGTAAAGTTGAGGGAGACTTGGAGGAGGAAAAACGCCAGGAAGAAAAGAATCAGGGAATCCATGAACGAGGAGGAAGCGTGCAAACGCGTGTATCTGCTAATAATGTAATAACGCAATGTATTCGTGGCATAATGGCGAGTCACGAAGACAGGAAAAGAAAGACGAGCTCGATGCTGTTACGTCTTCTATACACCGTATGATAGGAGTTATGTGTACCTACGTAATCGTTGAGTGTCAGTTTGTTTGCCACTTTCTTGAGATTCAAACGAAAAGAAGGATCAAGTGCCTTGCTGTGTAAACCATGTCACATATATTTGATCGACTTATGGACATAGAATAGAATTCAAGTGGTAAATAATTTTATAAACTGGCGCAAATCAGAAATTTATGCACGAGTTTACTTTATACGTCTACAAACTTTATTCATAATAGACGATAAAAAAATAAACAAAATAAACGAAATGCAGTACAAAATAAATGTAGCAGAAAATACGTTACTGAGATATATTATGATCGTAATAATATATATATAATTAAATATTATGTTCGTTAAAAGTTTCTATTGAAAATTATAGACACGCGTGAGAACGGAATGAAAAGGCAATGAAACAGTAGAAAAAAGTATTCCGCAATAATTGGAACCAATTAATCTGTGATTCGAGTCTTCCTCGCTATTTTCACAGAAAATCATACGGATACCACAGTAGAAACAATGTTAATGATTTTATCGCCGACTTTCAATGGGTTGACAAAATATTTTAATACGGTACAGATGAAACGACGAACTTGTTCGTCTGAAAGACGTAAACCTTCTAAACTAATAGTAGACAATGAATCTAAGGTATTAGAGTTATCCTTCTGTGGTACGGAATATTTCAATATCGAGTATTTCCCATCTTTTAAGAAATAGACACGTCGAAATGTTTTTCTTCTGTTACCTTTATATTATCGTCAACGTGTTTGCTATAACATGTATAGCACATTATAATTACAGGTCACGTCTAGAGTGACATCACAACATCTAGAAGCGACCATATGTTACAAGCAATTACGAGTACAATTAGCGGTAGAAGTTATTAGCATTCGTTTGATTTATTCTATTATTTGCATCTGATACTCGAATAAACGTAGAGTTACTTCATCCGTGTGATAAAATCAAATAACTAGCAAGCAAACGAGAAATTGCAGTTATCGTTTGGAGAAAGCACCAGCTTAAAGGGTTCGAGGTTTCGAAGCAATAAGCAATCGAAGGTTCGTCGAGTAGTTTCCACAAGGTTGAATTCCACATTAACGACAAATTTGCGGAAGCGCTGGTTCGATGTTTTTCTGATCGACTTGATCGTGTCGAGCGAATGCTCGACCGAACGTAACAGAGGAAAAGAAAGAGTATTCAAGGGACAAATGTTAAAGAGAAAAGTAGCCTTTCCAATAACGAAAAAATGAAACTGAAATAAGGAACATCTAAATGTAAAATCGATGTCCTCCGTTTAAGGATTATTATCGTTAGTGTCAAATGAAATTATCAACCGTGATTGTGATTGAAACGAAAGCCAGTGTTCCTCTGTTTTATTCAAATATATTTATAATTTAACGTTTTATAGTAAAGAGAGAAATAATTAAAAATTGAAGAATCGAGCCTTGCCTTGATTACCGATCGCTTACCTAATTCTTTTCTATACTTTTCCTATATACTTATAAAAAAAAATTGCGACTTATTATATTTATTTCTAATTAATGATTACTTCTAATAATTATAACTCTGTGCATAGAATTGCTAGTTTCGCGAAAATTTCAAAGCCGCGAAAGCCCTACAAATGTCGAGATCGAATGCAATCCAAATTACGCATTTCGAAAAGAAGAATTGGAAAGAATTCGTATAACGTAAGTTGACGATGAAAATTAATTAGCAATTCATTTACTTCTTGGCACGTAAACTTTGGAACTGTCTTCGATGTTTTTCTCTTATTGTGTACTTTCACTTCTCATCAAGTACCATATTTTAAACGTGTGTTTCCAAGGTTGAGATAAAATTGGCTAGCACCTACGTTCCTGACGCGCTCAATTATCTAATATCTTTCTTCGATCGTTTGTATTAACCGCTGAAACTACCCAGAAGACGAGGCGGAACAAGGCAGTACTCGTTACTCGTTCCTCTACGTGCAATTACTCGTCCCTAGAATGTATCCTAGAATGACTTGCCGATATTACAAATAGTTATTCAACGAAAGGGAATGGGACGACTCTCCCTGGATAGAAAATGAAGATTCCAGATGAAAGAGAGAAACCTATGATTAACATCGTGACAGCTATCTTCTGCTCACGCACCAACAAGATTACAACTGAAATTGACATATATTGAGAAGAAGCGAAATATTTTACGTTTTATCCTGTGAATAGAATAAATGAATTTTTATTATAGAAAATATAATTGTGGTTTCGTTTGTTCCTTTTTAACGCAACAAAATTAGGTACGATTGAAATATTCGAATATTATTACCATTGATCTATTTATAATTAATTTCTTTTCTACGTTAATTTATTAATATTTATGGCTTATAATTCGTTATATCATGTAACATAACGTAACAAACAAACATAATTATGTTTCGTCGTACACGTAATATCGTTCTTTTTTTATTATCGTCGTTGAACTTAATTACATTTAATAAATAGCACGACGTGCTTGGGAATTTTGGAGAAAATGAAAAGTAACGTCTTATTTCTCGCTGAGGAAAAGCAAAAGGAAAAATAAATAGCGTAAATAAGGAAATTAGAAGGGGAATAATGGAATGAAAAATCTTAAAATACTTTACCTGGTTTCAGTACAAAGAAACTGAAGTGTTGGACATTGACGCACTCAACAACACAAAAAGAGCGGACCGGAGCGTCTTGTTCTTCAATCGTGTACCGAAAGTGGGCTCTCAAACCTTCATGGAACTCTTGAGAAGGCTGTCCATGAGGAATGGCTTTTCATTCAACAGAGATCGTGTGCAAAGAGTCGAAACAATTCGTCTTGCGCCTATCGAACAGGTATCTACTAAAATTTACGAAATACTGTTACCTTTTTGATATTTACTTTAACACTTGTTAACATTTGGAAAAAGTAGAAGCGTGCGCTTACATATAACCTTTAATATTCGTAAAATGTAAAAGTTCAGGATTTCTACCAACATAATTATATCGAATAAGAAAATAAATAAAATAAAAATTGCACTTTTATACGATTAACCGACTGTTTGTTTTAGCTACAACTCGCCAGGATGGTCAGCAGCTATTCAGAACCATCTGTCTATATAAAACACGTGTGTTTCACAAACTTCACAGAGTAAGTATTCTCAGACTAAATAATCTCCAATTACATCGTAATTCTATCAGTTCTTTCCTACACTGCTCTATACAAAATTAAATAACAAAAGAGAATATACGACACTAGTAGTAGTATTAACCAATAAAATGAATCGACGTTCTATCGATCAAGATTCTACTATATATCTGTCATCGTTGTAAAAATGTCTGTAAACGTGAAAGAGCCAAAGAGCAGTAAACTAGAATAATCGCATTCCTCTACAAATTCTTTATCCGCCATCCTTACCGGCAACACGTGATAGGTAATGATACATAAATAAACATGAAATAAACATGAAAAACGGATTTCCTGGAAGAGCCAGATAGCCAGAGGTAACATAAGCTAAATTCCCACGAGATGTCTAACGTGGAACGTTTTTTTTTTTTTTTCGTTTAGATTCAACCTGCCTCAACCAATTTACATCAACATAGTCCGGGATCCTGTTGAGAGAGTGATATCCTGGTACTATTACGTGCGAGCACCTTGGTATTACGTCGAGAGAAAGCAAATATTTCCAGACCTACCACTGCCGGATCCGAACTGGCTGAAGAAGGACTTCGAGTCCTGTGTACTTAAGGCGGACCGTGAATGTAGATACCTCGAGGGTGAAATTCACGAGGGAATCGGCGATCATCGCAGGCAAACGCTTTTCTTCTGCGGTCACAGCGAGAAATGCACGTAGGTTCCTTTAAATTGTACCTTAGGATTACCTTTGTGCATATTTTCCTTCGTTATGGGAATAAATGGAAGGAAGGAATTACGTTTAAACGCTTTGCTTGATGGATTTTCTTCTGAAACGAGTAACTTTGAAGGTACTGCTCGATTTGTCTCACCGAGGCAAATTGTTCTGTACGAGAGATTCGATTATCAGGTTGGTGCGGATGAGTCAGATTTCTCGAGTTATACATTACGCGTTAAGGATCGCTGGTGGAAGAATCGCAAGTTAAGAATTAACTTGTAATATCAAAGTTTATAGAGCTTGTAGAATTTGAAGATTTGTTACGTATATATCTTGAGCGCGCGAAATTTGTTCAAAAATTCATACATACGTATATGCGAATAT
Organism: Bombus waltoni; assembly: GCA_014737395.1. Taxonomy (NCBI): domain Eukaryota; kingdom Metazoa; phylum Arthropoda; class Insecta; order Hymenoptera; family Apidae; genus Bombus; species Bombus waltoni. The sequence goes on along the minus strand of JACXII010000051.1, from coordinate 7,355,041 downwards.
ACATTATACAAAAGAGTGTATATATATATTGCCATAAATTGGAAATTGATTGAAAGAATGAGTAGAATGCAAGTTGATAGTTATCGAAATTCTGTGATTCTCAAAGACGACAATATCCTTCCGTATTCGTTTGTTTGTAAGACCGTAACAAATAAATCGATCGAAAAATTCTTCCGACGAGTTTTTCGAAAGATTCTTCCGACGAGCTTTTCCAGAAATTCTTCCGACGAATTTTTCAAGAGGTTCTTTCAATCTGGAATACATTGCGCAGTATTCACACCTTGTTCCTATTCGCTATTTGTTCGATTCCACGTTTTTACCTTTTGTCACACCGTATTTCAAGCACCTGTCATACTCATCAATTGTCGTTTGTTCGAAGCCCGTTCAACACAGTGGGCGCACTGGAACGAGCAAAGATGGCAGTGGAGAAACACTATGCGGTCGTCGGAGTGCTCGAGGACGTAAACACCACTCTCACGGTATTGGAAAATTATATACCCCGATTTTTCCGAGGCGCCACCGACGTCTACTACGGTAATTCTTTTGTTCTCTTATTTGCATGTAACTGTAAATCCTTCGCCAACCAACAATTACTATGAAACAAATATTTTACAGCGGTACAGGGAATATAATCGTGCAGGGAAGAATACCTCGTTGTAATTTACTTTTAATTAACGATCGATGGTTGTGATACGACAACTGTGTATTGACAAAATATTTCGTTGTGACAATTTTCTAACTAACAACCGACAGTTATATAGGATCAAGCGGAGATGGAAACATTGTTCTGTTTGAATATATGTGACACTTTCGATCAATTTTCTCAAATTTGATGCTCTTAAGCCGCTCTATGGCTTACTGTGTATGCACTTGAATCGTGAATATTGGATTAGGTTCGGGTCATTTTTTAGGTTTCGGTCGCCGTGAGGCGGTAAGCGTTAAGCATTAGCATTTAGAGCATTGGCATTGGCTGTACCAACTGTCGTCGCTTACATCGTTTATTTTGTCACTTACCACTCTGCACGCGATTATGGTCTTGCACGGATTTCTACAGTTTTCGTGGATCAAATATTCGTAACAGTTAATTGTCGAAATCGTTCGTTTGCGTGAAAAATGCTCCTCGTTTTTTGGCTCTGAAATATCTCCAAAAAGACACGTTCAGCTAAGAAATTTTGCAGTTCGCATAGTGTCCTTTACGCGAGTAAAAAGTATCTCTAGGATACGGATCAGATAAGGAAGTTATCTTCGTCTTCTATAGTTCAGGTACTGATATGTAACAAATTTTGATGAAACTCGGTAGGTCTACTATCGACGAATGAAACTTTGATTGATGAAGCAATTAAAGTTTATTATTTAATGATTTTATAAGAAGACGATGAGTATTGCTTCTGGCCATTTCTCATTCGTTTACATATTTTACTAGTATTCGTTGTGCTGTTGTCAACAGAAACTGGTTAATTGGTTTTAATATATATTGGTGTATATTTATGAAAAGTACCATAGTTGTAACTATCGACGTTCGTATTGCAACGAAACGCAAAGACTGAAAAAATTTGTTTCTTTCAGACGAGGTGAACGCGTTCACGAGGATCAATCGAAACTTCTTCAAGCCGCCAGTCAGCGAAGAAGTAAAGGACATAGTGCGAAGCAATTTCACCAGGGAAATCGAATTCTATCAGTTCTGCAAGCAACGACTATACAAACAGCTGAGGGCATTGAAGTTGACCAAGACCACGCCTCTGTACGAAAGCAATAGCTTGTAACTATTTACAGTGTGTTTATTCGATCCGTGAAAGTATCGAGTAACTCGTCGAATTTTCTTTTAACTATGTGAGAATTTTCCTTCGAGGAAGTCGATAAAAAGCAAAGTATCGAGAACATTGGGAACGTTTGATAATTTGTCGAATTTTCTTTTGATAATGGAGAATAGAATCGAAGAATTCTTAAGCGTGTCGAAAGTATGTAATTCGTCGTGGAGGTTCAAGAACGTCGAAAATGATAAATAATTTGTGAAAAAGATTGACAGCGTTAAGAATGGTAAACGATTCGTCGACAAGGTTTAGGACGTTGAAAATGACAAATAACTCGGCGAAAAAGATTAAGAACGTTGAAAAGGAGAACTAATTTGGTCGAATTATCGTTCGATAGACACCGATGCAGTAAGAATCTCAAAGATGTTCGAGTGGGCTTCGAAATTTTGGTAATGTTAGTGGCAAACGTATGTCGAGTAATAGGCGATTAGACGCAGATGTAGATGTTAGTCAGGGAAGCCACTTGCGCATGGAAGCGACGTTAAAAGAGAAATCGAAGGAAAAAAAGAGAAATTAGAATCGTTGCCTTTAAGAGAGGATCGTGGCAGATTCTCGTGATTTAATATCTTTAAATATATTAATAAATCGATCAGCGTGATGGATCGTAACGAACGAATGTTCCAGTAAGCAATATCTTATGTGATTCACGGCAGTGAGTGCTTTCAATTCAGGACGCTTCGATCGAGTGCCTATTTTTTTATTTTGTGATCGTTTTCCCTGTATAATCGCGTAGCTTAAGATAAACGGCGATATGATCGCTGAACTTAATCATACGAACGAGAGAGCAAGTACTTACGAGACGAGGCATTAAGTGATATTTATTTAAATATTTAAATATTTAAATAATTGATGGGAAGTCATCGGTTCTTGCGCAAAGAAAAAGATGCAACGAGTGTTTCTGACAATTCTGATGAGCGCGACATCTTGGCGCTATTTAGATCGCTTCTTTCGTTGATAATCCATTGTAGAACGTTGTAAAGACTGATGAGAAAGACAGGAAGAGAGAGAGAGAGAGAGAGAGAGAGAGAGAGACAGATTGCTTTTTATCGAAGGATATTTAATTATTTGCAACGACAGAAGCACACAGGGTAACCATTAGGGTATTGCTTTCCAGACGACATAGCCGTTTTTTAATGTCGACTTAAGCCGTTTTTTAATGTCCACTGTTTTCCTTCCTTTTTTTTTCGTAATAAACAGCTGCCATTTTCGAACAACGTGATTTCTTTCTTTTTTTACTCCACCTGAATTCTACTCGACACATTGGTTGTTGCTGCCAAAATATAGTAATCTCTCTTCCAGTAGATGTGTAGCTTTTTGAAATGAAAAATATCTCTAGTTTAAGCAACAATGTTTGTTTTAATATCATCGTTTTGTATGTCTTTCTGTCCGTGAATCGTTTTGTTAGAACGCGTGAAAACGAAAGAGCAACAGTTACGTTACTAACGTTACTTAGAGTCTGACAATGAAATTTTAAATAAGAAAATTACAGATGATTAAATTGACGTGACCGCGCCAGTAGCAACGAATGTGTTAAACGTGTAAAAAAGGATTCAAAATTAATTTTAGGTATCTTTTGTTAGTGTGAAGTACAATGTGAAACATGAAAAGCTTTCCTCTCGTGTAAGGACATTATTATACGATTATTGTCAACAAGAGAAACATAAAATTACTGCGAGAATTCTTTTTTCTCAATCTATAGCGATATCGATCTATTCTTACTATAGCGAAAGAATGTGATACGAAAGAAATTTCTGTCTGCTTTTATATGAATCTTTACTATAACATATACACTCCGCGACAAAACTACAAAGCATTTATGGAGAGAGAAAAAGAGATTTTAGTGAATAATGTCATATAAATACATAATTTTGTGGAATCACTAAAGTACAACGATTGAGCTATTTCAGTAAATAGATATATTCCGATAAAAATATTTGCGATAACTCCAATTTAAATGCAGATTACTTACAATTACAGATTTCTCAATGAAAAACAGTGCGACGAAACTATAAGACACGGAATACTTTTTTGTAAACTAAATGGAAACATTTATCTGCTTATTAATAGCGTGTAGTACCACCTTCGTTTCTCGTAACTTTATAATCTTCAGATCCGGAGATCTGGCGAGTCACGATGATACTTTGATATCTTCTGTTTCCAGATTTAACGTACCTTGCTTGAATGATAAAATTTTGAAACATAAAATTTTGTACAGCCATTCGACAGGCGTATTTAATTAACCGTTCTTGGATTGTTTGAATATATATTTTCCTACTCGTTTCATTAGAAACAAACTTGATATTGCTCTTATCAGTGTAACTTATCAGCGTAGCTGCCCACACTATTATAGCCCACACTATATAGATAGAATGTATTATACCTTCTTCACCAATTTGTCTTTCCTTAGATTTTGTTTTCTCACCTATCAAGATGGTAGAGTTCCTCTTTTTTTTTTAGATAGTTACGTATAGCACAGCTGCTCCTTTTTAATATGCGCGGCATTTCTGCCGATGAAACTATTCTTTTCTTTCCTTTCTTCTATTTTTTTCTTCCTTACGAGTTACCAATTAATTTGCTTCGACGAGGCATTTTACAATCAGAGTATATTTAACATTAGAAGTAACAATCGCCATAAGATAGCGCGTTCGACAACATGAAACTAATTACCGCAGCGAAGATCGCACGAATCACTTTTTTACTACGTTCTGATCTCGTTATTAGCAAATAACAACCGTCTTACAGTTTTGGCGCCGAGAACACAACATGTTTACGTTCATTGTCTGAATTCTTGGAATTATAGACTTCGGTATTTCGGTATATAGAACCGAACAGTATGCTTGCGCGCGTACGAAGCAAGCAACAAACACTACGAACGAACGAGGAAGAAATTAACGAGTTCTAATAACGAGTCAACTATGATCTTCCTCGAGTCTCGTGTATGTCGTGGTTCTGCCGCGGAGTGTATCAGACTGGCTCTTATAAAGTTTACTTTTACTTCGACATAATTATACGAGCGTACACGTAAAAGAATAAAAGATTAAAAATCTGATTCGATTTTCAGCAGTTGCGAAATTACAAAGTTAAAAGAAACATCTCTTAATTGTTCTAATTATTTGTTCACCTTTTTCTTCGTTACCTTAGTATTTCCTCCATCCATCATATCATTCCTATATTTATCGTAGTACCTGTCGTAACAGTAACGTCGTACCAAGTCATTTTATTTTTAAAATACGGAGATTATTCGTTCATCGCACGCTCGTTATTATTATACTTTAAACAGAACATCTTAGTGGAAACTTGTTACTCACTTAGTTTGGATAAGTTGGTAATTAATATCAGTACCTATGATTAATATAATTAAGATTAAAATAATGGCGACGAAGAAGGCTCTGTAAAAGGTGAATGATCGAACAACTAACAAACGTCGAATAAAATAAACTTCATTCTCGCTTTTTCATTTCCACAAAAATCTTCTTCTAGCACGTAGTTTTTGTATCCCTTTAAAGTTGATCAAATGTTCTTTAAAGGGAAAATCAGAGAGGATAATGATATCGTTCGCAAAAGTCGAGAATAATATATAATTATAGTTATTCGCGACAAAACGTTCGTAAATTTTATTTGTAACCAGGGGTCTATAGGAAATAATTGATTGGTTTAAAGAGCGTAACGCGATCGACGATAATTGTGTCAGGCCAGATTACGACTGTAACGAAAATTCACTGGAAAACATATCGAATTCGCTACCAACAACGTTCGTGCCGTATATTACGAATATAGATTAAGTTTCCAAAAGCTACAACGCTTGTGCAATGCAAAACAATGCAAACTCGATACACGAGCTAAACTTGGCACAGCTGAAAGTAGTCTAAAAATACACGTGGAATGTTGGCCTAACCGGAAGGTAGAGTTCAATTATTTTCAACCGCTCGATTATTCTGTAGCTTGCGACGAAAATTTATACTACGATTTGCCGCTTTGTATCGAAAAAAAGAAAAAAATGAATAAAACGATCTTAGTCGTTGTTATAGATAATTAAGAAGCTCGGTGTAAAAGGGACGCATGGTATAATGGAAATACAGAGACATAATAATTTGGACATTTTGATGGAAAGTTAAATCGAATAAAATGAATTATTGGATCAATTATTATTGCATCAATTCTTATTCTTGTTTTATATATCTCTTTCTTATTTATCAGATGCATGTATCGCTAACTCAAAATTAAGATTCTGCAGATTTCTTCAAAATACGGAAAAACAACAACTGACGAATTGATCGTTTATTCAAAGTAAAATGTAATGAGAGTTATTAGATAACGTGAATTTTATAATTAAAAGCATTGCATAGCAATTACCATTTACCATTATTTCTATCGCCAATCGTAATAATTAGCATTTTGTACTTTAGTTCTCCTGTGGTGGAAATTATTCCTTCTAAAAAATTATTCTTATCGAGCGTACAATTGATTCTTCGAAACTGAATTGTACGTGCCTATTTCCATAGACTGTTTCTTCGTTTTTACGTGCTTAACATTTTTAGACGTATAGAGCGTACAAAATGAAACAACGTTGTGCCACGAAGAAAACAGTGCAGACATCGTGCACAATTCGTGGAATCGCAACGTACCTCGTTCTATCTGCAACCCAAGTGATAAACTTAAGGTTTAAAGTAACCCCAGATTGCCAGGTCACACCTACCGATAATAATTCTCTCTTCAATTTGCTTTACTTATAAAAATAAGTTTCGTGCGTTTGCGTCATTTTTACTCGACAATTGCTTTAAATATAAAATCTCGGATATAAGGTTCTAATAAAAGAAAATCACGCGTAAGTTGAATCTTATACTTGCCTTTACATTGTTTTTTTACAATCGATTGAACGATTAGCTTCTCCAAGCTAAACATATAACCATTTTTCTGTAATATCTCTATATACTATCGTTAGTTCGTTCGAAATTTACTGGCTTGAAATATATTCATTGCCATTTATTATCACGAATATCGAAAGAGAATATTATTACTAGATATGTGTTTACTATTATTTGAAATAATATCAGAGACAGATTTGCCTTTCTCGTTCGTGATCACAATTTTCGAGTTAATTTTCGACCCTCTGCTCGAATTACTACTATCGCCCGAAATCCATAGTCAACGGAATCAAATTTTTAATAACGACGATACAGAGGTGTAACAGAAACCCGATGATAAAGTCAAGCTGATTTCAATTCGCAATCTGCGTTTTTAGAATCGATCGTGAGAAACTCTAAAGGAAAGGGAAGGCAGACAAATTTGCATTTTCAAAATAAATAAAATGTTATCCGTACAATCAATCTACTATGATACGTTTGAAAGGAACGAATGTTCCAGTCGCGCCCAACTACAGCAAACTGTAGTACCGCAAACTCTTAAACTAAATCTAAATTAATGTATAACGATGTTAATCTTCCAGAAAGGAATCTTACAAGGATAGAAGAAGAGACTGTCGATCGGTCTTCCATTTATTGTCTTAATAACATATTATAGAACATGTGTTACAGATATATAATATATACGTCTATTTATACGTATAGATACTTCCTTCATTCCTCCATCAACATTCGTTCCTCGTTTCGCCGCAATTATTCCTCCCATTAGAAGAACCCTTAAACGCTATCACCCGCTGTATAACAATAAACGCGAAACCTTAAACCAAACTATACCGAGAGGCAACATCTAAACAAACAAATGAGATTAGAAATTACGGTTTCGTTGACGTACAATGGCGGAAGGAGAAAAAGGAAAAGGGATTAAAACCGGACTGGCCGTTTATATCAGCTGCAGCCTGTTTCTCGTTGTACGCGTACGCGATACATTTTTCTTTCTTTCTCCTTTTTACTTGATTTCCATTTTCTTCCAGTAAAAGCACGCAAAAATCTGATCGTTGTTATCAGTCCGAAGCGACGTTGCTCTGTCTTCCGTACGGTGAAACTTCTTCAGAGACCAACTTTTATTTAACTCCGTTTAAAAGAAAGAATGACTCGAATGAGAAAAACGTTATCGATATTTGTGACACGATATACGTATACGAAGATCAGAGAAGGGAAACGAGATAATAAATGGAGAAAAGAAAAATTTAAATACCGCGGAATTTTGAGAATTTCCTGATCTTAACGTCGCTTGTGTACGATTAAATATGTGAATCACAGTATAACACAGTTTCGTTCGTTTTCTGACTTTATTGCCACGTTGTAATCAAACAAGAGATTATCGATGTAACGTAAGTGAAAATGAACAAGCAATATCTTAACACGACGACGATGGTATTATGTAATTTAATATTTCGTTATTACGAAAATTTTGAAGGGCCAGATGAACGAAAATTCTAGTAACGTGACATTAGTCGACAAAAAAAAAAAAAGACACCGAACTTGAAAACTAATTTCTCGTAAGAAAATAAAACATTTAACTGCTCGTTCCTCTTGATCTTTAGATTATAGAATATTATGATATTCTCAATCTTTCTATAAAATTACCTTTCGATACAATATTAAAGGAAAAGTAGGTATTTCTCGGTACGATATTGATAATATAAGAATGATTCAAGTTTCGAGAAAAATATTTTTTAAACTTAAGCCTGACGAGATAGTCGGACGAGGCTTAACAGAGATTTATCGTTGTTAGTATTAAAAATAGCCAGAGTTAATCGTAGTTGTTGATCGATGAAGAGTCCAATTAACGAACTAAAGTCTTGTGAAGGCGACGTGATGATTTTCTTAAATAATTTACACAACGCAAAAAGTATCGAGCAGCAAAGTAACGCGTTGCTTGTCGCGAAGGAACTGTAGAAGAAGAAACGCGCCTCCATTATGTATTTCCGTGTAAATAACGTAAAATATCGAACGAAATGAAAGGGTTAAACATCGCCGTGTTTCGTCGTTGAAGTCCACGAAATACACGAATCGATAAAATTCTAAACGCGTTTCGTTCCTTTTTCTTTTTTCTTCTTTTTTTTTGTAAAAAATAAACATTAATATATAAACATAAATATAACACGCAGTAAATAAATCAATCACCTCTTTTTTTGTTGCTTTTCTAAATCGTATATTTGATATACAACTTCACTGACCTTTCGCAAATAATCAAAATGTGATTAACAGCAAAGTATAATGTAGATAAAGGAAGTACAGTAAGAAACGCTATACTTTTACACTAATACAGATACATGGAGGCCCTGTAGAAATATATATATATAAAAAGAAAAAAGTAAAACGTGTTGCTTCGATGAGCGCAATTACTGCACCGTGGCCTTCGACCGACCGAAAATATCAAATACATGAAAATATCGAACGATTACTTCGTATCAATGACGCTTCGTCTTTGCGACACCGATTAATTTCATCTTCGAAATTTAAAGCTACGCTCTCTCGTTCCGAGACGAAATATTGCATTGTAAAGCAAAGAATATCGTAGTTAAAGGATTTGTGGAATATTCGGACATTTCCACGTATTTTCAGTGAGTATTATCGTTTTGTATTAGGGAACAACATGCAAGACGTAGCGTAATTCTAGATATCAAATAACAAGTAATTTCTTCTTAAAGTAGCGCGTAATAAACGATTTCTTTGTTGAATTAATTATTTGGATAAATAATTAATCTTTCCAACAGAACATTTTCTTTTATTCTTTGAAAATTCCCGATGGAGCGTAATTCTAAATATTAAACAACGAGTTGTTTCCTCCGTGAAAGAAAAGTAAAAGAAAAGGAGAATGCGTTGTAGAACTATTTCGACGCGTAATTAATCTTTTCTTTGTTGTTTTCGAGAAAATTATTACCTAAAACATTTTCTATCCTCCGTTCCTCCGAAATTTTCGATAGAGGATTTCAGTCATAATAAATTTCCAAGATCGATTAATCGTTATATAGCAAACTTTTTATATACACATAGAAATATATTAAATCCCTTTAATTAATGTACTACGACCAGAAACGCCGGTTCAGTGGTGAAAAAAGTTCGACGTGAGATCGGCTAACTTTTCCAATCTTCGCGGGAAACCCAACGATTGTCCACTGACAATGAGAATTAATTACTTTTCTCGAAAACTCTGATTCGGCTGACACGCCAAACGCTATTCGACGCAACGCTGTTCGACGTTCTCGAGTAGAAGCCGTGTTCAAAGGAAATTTCTTTTCGATGTTTCGCCAGCGTTGCAGCTAGCTTCCTCGGTGTCTAAAAACGCACCATGACGGTCATCGGATTTTAGACATCGAAGAAACTAGCCGCATCCCTGATGAAACATCGGAAAGAAATTTCTCCTGGACATAGTTTCTAACCGAACGTCTCGAGCATAATTGTATAACGAATCTCGAATATAATTATCGTGTACAACAGTGCGAGTTGCGACGATCCGGGCCGTGAAAGTCTGAAAATTCTAATGCTGCTAATCCTTCTGAGAAAATGTTCATTTCCCACGAATCGCGCTATATCTTAAACGACGATCAACTAATTATACAAAGACAGCTTTCATGAAATCGATGACGAGATTGATCGCGAGTATCATCGCCCTTTGCGGTCTTCTCCTTCGTTTCTCTCAAACTCTTCCATCATTTATGAACCTAAGAAAATCTCATAATTATTTACAGTCGTGTTACTTGTGCTAGGAAATAAAATACGGTAAAAGTCTTTATCGAAATTGTCTCGTTCAGTCTTGGCTCTGATTCGAGCACCTATCGTGATCCATAATAGATCGTGCACTCTTCGTAAATAATGGCAGATATTCGTTAGAATAATTATCCGCGACGACAAGAAACGCAACAAATCTTACTGCAAGCTGAATTTTACGATAGCAATTTTTACGAAGATCTCCCTTTGCCAGTGTATACGTTTTCATTTGAAATGGGATTTAGAATAGAAACGGGGGCAAAGAGCAAAGAACGATGATCCAATAGAAATCAAATAACAGGTTCGATTCGAAGAACCTTTCGGATATGAAAGATCGACGTGAATTGCAACAAACAGCGTTTACAAACTTATTTAACAGATTGAAGAAAAGTGGATTTAACGTCGAACAGGAAGGATCAACGACACAGAAAATAAACAAACGGCGGCAAATATCTATAATTAGACTACTTTTCCAAGGATGACAAGAATTATCTTCGTTTAGCAAATTTGCCTGCAGTCTGTTCGTCGTTAATTCCTCTTATACATTCGATTCGCAAACGAAATTCAACGATTGGAAGGACAAACGAGTATTTATCTTCTCGCCGTGACAAATTGGGTAAAAACAAGAGAGGGAAGGAACAGACATTAAACGATTAAAAGTAGCGAGTTAAAATTATAAAGTAAAAATAACTATTACAAATGGACAGAGAGACTATTCGGTATTTCCATGCTCTTCCGTTCGTTTTCTCTCATTTTTTCTCAATCATACGATCTCACATGCGCCGATACCCACACACATACGCATACACGCCGCACATATACACGTAGCCTTTCCTCATTTTTCTTCGTTTCTCTCTCGCACCTTAACAGATTAATAGTTGTCGATTTAAACTTGCTTAATTAATTCCTTCGTTTTTCTTCTTGCTTTCTTCTTTCGTTAAAAACTGCAGAAGGCTCGGTAATTGGACGAAAGCTCACGGCTCTACGGACTAGAGGTGCAACGTATGCTTACGTGTACATTAGAATATAAAAATATACTACCGTTACAGCTATGGTTTCTTTTCTCTCGTTCGTTTCGTCTCGAACGTAGAAACGTCCCCTTTTCAACGACGAAAAAAAAAAAAAAAAAAAATAGACGGATCTCGTACTAATTGCAAATGGAACCTCGAAGTACCCTTACGATTAATCCATTCTTGTTTCGTTTCTTTCTTGCAAATGGCTACTCTGATTAGGAAGACCAGAGGTTCAATACGACCAGGTAACCAGAATTTTTCTCCGCGACATTTCGTTAAATCAAAGTTCTCGACTAACTAAACACATAATTACAATCGACTTTCCACACACACACATATATATATACATATTTTTTCTCGAATCTTCGTTTGATCGTGACAATCCTTACTCGATTAAAGGATTTAAAAAATTCGTGAAAATTGTTCGCGGTTTCTCGGTCGCCGATAATCTGTTCATAGAAATTTGCTCGATTCTCTGCTTGAACCTGATAATCTTTACTCGATTAAAAAATTGAAGTATTCATAAAAATTCTTCAGGCTTCCCGTAATTTTCCATTTCTTCGGAAACGTATCTTTTATATTCGCGAATACATATACGCGTCGTTTAAAATCATACGAATCTAAAACACCGATTAAAACGATAATTTAAAGATAAAAATTTCTGTCATAGGCAGAAAACGAGACTTTTAAAATCTATATAACGACAATGTTCGACGGTGACGAATCGGCCAACGAAAAATGCCACCGCATCAAAATATATTTCTACGTTCGAGACTAGCGTCACAGTGCTGTTTCCTACGCTTGTTTGTTGTACCCCTCGGTATCGTAAGATTCTCGTAAAAAAATCGTTACTGCCATTGGAAATCGATTTCGTAGCGCGAAACAAGTGTCACACCGTGTGAAACTTTGCCTCGTCGCTGTTGGAAGAATCTTACGAGCGAGGCAATAGCTTATCAAACGCGGACGAAGATTTAACAAAAATAGTTCGTCTCCGGTTTACTCAGGGTGTCACGCGATGGTTTTTCGAAATTTTTCGCGATGTTGTTCGAGGCCGCGAAATTGATTTTCGGAAAATTTCTTCAAATCTCTCATCAACGATGAAAATTTCCTTCTGGAACTTGGGATTCGCGTGTTGAATAGAAATTCAAGTTCCTGGGTGATACCCTGCACCTTACAAAATTTAAAACGCGTATGTTCCATAAGGTTCAACAATTCTGAACAGTATAAATTGCTTTCGTTCCAGAAATCTTTCATTCTTGCAACCTGATGTATAAGATATTTCAAAAATTCTCTGATGGATCGAAAACAAAAAGTTAGAATGGTCTTTCGTATTCTTCAGATATTAGTTTGAAATTTTTGATAACGCGAACAATAACGCGTCTGTTCTTGAAAAATTCTCGATTATTGGTGGCTTTTTTTAAGTCCAAGTACTTCTTGTTTTTTTTTTTTTTTTTTTTTTTTAGATACGATCGTAGCGACTAATAATTCGTGTAAATGTTTAATGAAATGTCGATGAATGTTTTAGACAGTTTGGAGATCGCTTTTGGGATAATGCATCTGTGAAATAAAAATTAGATGGTCGTAACTTCTAGCGGATTGAACACAAAATGTGTCTGGCAGTAGACGGGTCCTCCCTTTCCCCTTATTTTAGTTTCTCTCCGCCATTTATCTTCGTTCAAATCCTATCACTGTGCATTTCCTATTTCAATCCCTCTACTGTACAATTATTGTCACCCTATATAATACGTGCCCTTTCGCCAATAAAAGTATCGAATTTCTTCATAAGATATTTGTGAAAAAAGTACTGGGAAACGTTAGAGATCTATTTCGGTGTTCGTACAGAATTGTCCAATAAGGTTAATATATCAGAGGAAATTCCAAATTTTCTATACTATTAAAAAATATAAAAATGTTATTTCCAACGAAAGAAATATAAAATCTTTCCTCCCATGCGACACGATAGACCCGTTTTTAAAATACCTTACACATCAGGTTGGAGTTTTCATAACACGATTAAAATATCCTAACTCGTGACTGGTACTTATATAACTGTTTCCATAAATCTCAATAACCGTCCCTCTTAACACGTGGAAGAATATCGTTTCTGTCGTTAACCAGAATAGAATTCGAACTTTGTTTCTTAAGAGGCATATATACAGAGGACAAACTATAGGAAAAGGCTTTGTTCAATCTTTGTTGTTCGTGCGTTTACGCGCAGTGTGATATGCGCGTAAATATCGAGGGCCTCAATAATGGTGGTTACGATGCGCTTAAGTTTAAAACGATTAAAAAGGGAAAAGAAAAATACCATCTCGTTAAAATATAGACTATACGGATAAGAGAAACGAACGCGTTAAGAAAGAAAGGTAATTTCACTTCTCTACAGGAGGAAGCGTTTCTTCGCTCTTGCAAAACGTTATTCACATTTTTCTACTATTTTCCTCTTACCAATGCGTAGAAGGATAACGATAAGAAGACGAAGTGTTTACAAAATGGATCGATTAGTAAGCAGCATTCTGTCCCGAAGTTAACAATATGATATAACAAAGCGAGTAAAATAGCAAAGTAACGATATCTGCCATGCGTTCAATATAAAATTAGAAAACATCGACATTGACCATAATATATATGTATATATATAAAAAAAGAGAGAAAAGAGCAGAGAAAAGTAAAATACCGAAAACTAGAGACTCGATTATAACTGTGATGTAAATATATCATTGTGTAAAATGTATCGATGAGTATGTACAATAAAAAATCATGTATAACAAACATTGCCCAAACAGACTGTATACGGTGATATACGATTAAAAATCGACCGATTTATACAAAAAAAAAACAAAAAAAAACGACACCCTCATTCTCGAGACACACTTGCCACCAATACTGACGCCGCTTATGTACAATTTGTATTGTGTTTATGTTCTCTATATATACCATATAGAAAGCACTTGTTCACGGTGAAAATTGTTACAAAAAATATCTTAACAATATATAGTGTAATCTTAACATCGTTTGTTCGTTTTTCTGTTAACGTTATATTGCTGTTGCTATCTCGGAGACCATTGACACTGGCAATAGTTGACACATTTTGCGTGCATTACGTGAAAATACGTATTTTCTGTGTTATCGCTAGATCGTGGATATTTGTGCTATGCATTTTTATGAATATAGTTAAAAAATATGGAATCTATAGGAGAAATCTGTTTCAATAACTACCGAATATTGTAACAAGTGTTGTACTTTAAATGTTTTATATACTCTTGCGCAACAAGTGGATTCCGCGGATTTTCTCACTTTAAATTGCACGTAATACATTTATAGGAAATACATGAAAATCCACAGTCTGATTATCACTTAATGTCATCGCTTTATACATATATGTATAAAAGTACCGTGTCTTTTTTTCCTTTTCTTTTCTTTCTTATATAAAATTCTTGTACTTGAATCTAAGATTACTCTTTCGCATAATGATACTGTACAGCGAAGAAAAAGTTTTTTAATTGCAAAACAGGAAAGGCGTATCTTTATGTAACACGTGCAAAACGCGTTAGTGGCAACGGTGGTCAGAGTTACAAAAGAAACGTTTAACATTACCAAAAATATCGTGGTATCGTGAAATACTATATCGTATTGTGATCTCGAACGCTATCGTGCGACCTACGATTAATCTCTTCTCTCGATCGTAATAATTCACAATGGGTATTTACGAGGGTATATACGTCGTTAATTACAATTGGTTCATTGTTAACGTGGTCTGTGTCGTTCAGGCAATACTGTACCAAGTTTAGTCACGAATCATCGATAAGTGTCATTTATCGTTTGGAATTCGATAAACAAAATCGGTCTCATTACCCAATGTGATCTCGTGCACGCGACACAGGACAATGTTGCTTATTTTTGGCAGCTGTCACTACTATTGTGACTCAGGAAATTCTAATCGTTGCCAAAACGCTGAAAGTGTCTCTGCTTTCTTTAACCGGTAACTTGGATTGCACTGACGACTATTATCGTTATCCCACGTGAGGACTAACGTAAGTGGTTCGTTTATGGTTCACGCATTATGCCAGGAGCGCAGAAATGAACGAAATAACTTGTCGAAGAAATTTATTTATTCGCAATAAAAATCGGATGTTGAATAATTCTTTTTCTTTAGGCTTAAACTTTTTTTCGTTCGTCACTGTATATACATTTGCGTGCCATACGATGATCGATTCAGGAAACCTCGAATCACAGAATGAAACCACTTCTCAATTGAAATTAGTTAACAATGAACTAAACGATAAATCTACTGCCAAAGCTGTTGAAATCTCCTCTTTCGTAATTTCGTTGCATATCTAGCACCCCAGCAATTGTACAAATATACGCGCATAATTAAAATAAAATCATGAATGATCAGTTACCATCATTGTCTTGGAGATTTATACAGAAATTTAATGATTAATCGATCAAGCCCCGATTTCACTGATTTGCGACGATCATCTGGCGAATAGAGTCTAGAATCAAGAGAACAAAGCAACCAACCATGATATTCGTTGCTATTTATTAAACTATCACATTTCCTTTAAAAAATATTTACGAATATAGTATAACGTATATCTGATTCGTGTTATTTCCTGATGATTATAATTGATCCAATGGCACTAGTTCAAAATTGGCACTGGTCGAACGTTTTGATTAAACGAATAGAAAAGCTTCGTTTCAAAGTTTATAAATGTTGGTTCGCCGTAATTTCGTTTCATCTATGGGGCTAAGAATATGGACACGGTATACCGATAATTCATTAACGCGTTCGCTGCTATTAAAATAAACGCCTTCTGTCTATCTTCTCATCAGGGAAATCTTCGTTTTGAGTTTACTTTATAACGTTCCTTGCAGTTTTGTATCTCCTCTTAAAAACTTTCTATCGAGACGCAGGAACTCGAAAATACAACGGTTGTCTCCTCGTTGCAACTTTATTTGGGATTTATGTATAGTGATAGAATCAATGCCCAATATGCGTTAATAGCAGCGAACGTGCTGAATAAAAGTTTCGTAAGCAAAAGCGGATTGGTCGTCGCTCAGAAGATGCTGAGCAGATATGTTTGTGGATAAAAGTTCATCAACAGATCGTTTCAACCTTGATTGATCTGAAAATATTCATGAAACTACGTAAAATATAGTTAATATTTAAAAAAAAAAAAAAAAGAAAGAAACGAGATAAAAGAGCCCTTGATTTCGTCTTCGAAACAATACCACCCTAGAACCTCTTCAACAAACATCTCATTTCGAGTAACAGTTTCTCTCATAACCTTTAACCTCTGTCGTTTCGCATTATAATCAGTTTGAGAGTCTTTCAAACACGTTAGGCTCGATTATGGCGCAAATTCTGTAGACTTAGGTACTTTCTAGGAACGTGAAAATAATCCTCCATACTCTGCCAGATACTTCGAACGTTTCATTGTACGTTCGCCTTTCAAATGTCCTCTTCAAGTTCCAACTTCTGGCAAAGACTAATCCTCTTCCCTGTCATCTTCAAAGAGGTATGTGTACTTAATATTTCTTCTCTCAACTACAGTTCCAGTTCGTTTATAGAAGCGGTATCACGTCTATACCGAATACATATTCCCGCTCGTAAACAAGGAACAACGAACGTGTAAAAAATGTCAGTCTAACAGGTGCGTCGAGTTTCTCCAGTCCATTGAAAGGCTGTCCGGAAAACGGCAGGAAAGAATAATTGACGCTAGTGCGGTCCCTGCTCCCCGGCTTGCCTTCTCGTTCCTTCCATCGACTCGAGAATAGGACAGTTATGTACAGTAAGGTATATACTCTAGGAACGTTTATACAACCGTAGGCTTTCTCTCTTTCCCTCTCCCTCTGTCTCTCTATCTGTCGCTAGTTAGCCTTACTCGAATCCACTTTAGACTCCTTGTCTACGCGAAGCGTCACTGTGTCTCCATCGCGGCATCCAATGCTCGGTCTACGATGTCCATCAGTAGAACACAGGCGACCACTCATGGTGCTGACTCTCCTGAGCCGTGATGGGCATGTACCCGACGGCTGGAGAAACAGGCAAACACTGGAAGCAGTAATTGACTCCAGCGTTGTTGTCCCAGTACTGTTCGCCCTTGCATTGAAATCGAACCGCGAACTCCAGCCTCTGGCCAATTGAAAGCGTGTGACAGTACAGAATAAAGGAGAATTTGTCGCTGAAACCGTCGCACGAATTAGGTACATAGATGGCTTGCAAGTCGCTGAAGTTTCGCCACGAGTTCAACGTGTATCTGATGTGCACCGACTTGTGGAAGTCCAGATTGATCACGCGGACTGTGCCCTGGATACAGAGAGACACGGGATCTTGGACGAGCACGTTCTCTAAGCATACTCGACGTTCACGGACCAGGTCCAGGAAATTAGGTAGACCGCCAGGTTGTTGAAACAGAGGCACCAAAGTTCTGTCCAGTTTATGCGAAGACAACGCGCAGCCTGAATCGCGTCGACTACCTACGTATCTGATCCCCCATTGAGCTGAGTTTGGCGAGCTGCTCACAGGACTGGTGTCTTTCTGGAAAATGTCATCGTAGATCAGGTCGCTGTACGCTGAGTTGGGCACTTTGGGGATTTCGTCTAAGAACGTTCGCACGTCGGCGAGATCTAGGCCTAACACGTCTGCGAATCGAACGATCTTCTTCCTTCCAGGTGTCCCTGGTGGCGTTTTTCCTGTCTTCAAAGAGGAACACCGTCTGATCTTCTGAGGTCTTTCTTCTCCCTCTTCTTCTTCGATGCTATCCTGTGGTTCCTCAGCCGTGTGAACGTCCTCTCTGATACTTGGGCTTGTGGCGAGCTTCTTCAACAGAAGACACATCTTATCCTCGTCGCTGCTGCTTATTATAGCTCCATTTTCTATCTGTAATTGTATCTCGTTCTTTATCGTTGATTCTATCATTGTCTCTCCTATAGGACATTCCAGGGTGAGAGCACCAGGGATGTTGATCATACTGCTGTACGTCGAATGGTCGTCAGTCTCATTGCCAGGAATCTCTTCGATTTTCAAAGCTAGAATGTTCGATTGTTGCGCCAGTATATCCTTATCGTTAGGCTTCTCCTCGTCATACGGAAGATCCTCCTCGAACGTATTATCCGAAGAATCCGGAGACTCTTCCTTGGCGAGATTTCTCGCGTTCTTGATATCCTCCAATTTGTTATTCTTCGACAGACCGTTGACAAAATCGACTTCGTCGGTATCTATTCTTTCATCTCCAGTCGTGGAAGCGATCATTATACTAGGTCCGTGAACGGGTATCTCTGAATCAGAATGCGACTTTGGAAGCCGGTTCTGAAGTGTGATTAAACCATAATTTATTTTCGCCGGGCATTCGTCCTGAAGGGACATGGTGCTTTCGTCGAACGTGCTCCAAAGAGATTCGTGGCTGGGCGACGTGGATGTTTCTTGGGAGCTTGTATCGTTCGAGTCCTCCGATCTGCACACCTTCTTCCTCGGGTCTTTATCGCAAAAATTAATCCTTTTGAACGAAGCGCTCGATTCAGATGTGTCCTCGGAATGTTCAACGCTGATCTCTGGCCTTCTACGATGGGGCAAGTTTTTGGACTTTATTACGTCGCAACCGTTCGAGAGATTCAAGGTAGTGACGTCGCTATCCGAGGTTGTCACGGGATCGAAGAACATTTCGTTCTTTGGTTTTTCCACGTCGGATGATTCTGGGTCGAAGAAGATGTCGGAAGAATCGCTATCTGGAGACGTTCCTAACAGAGGAGACGCGTAAACGTGTCCAGATTCGGAATCTATACTGGACAGCATAGTTTTTGAATCAATCGGTGAACTGTTGTGAATTCCATGATGATTCGACTTTAATACTTCCGGATTCACCACTAAATCCGCAACTTCCGCTGCTGTGGCTTCTTCTGCCGGCGAACTAAGACCATCTTCATACTCGAGATCGTAATCGTAGCACAAATTCGTGTCAGGATTGTGACGAGGTTGATGCTGAAGAACGTGATTATGGGAGCTGTTAGTTATTATTGTTTTTCCTGTTGACGGCGAACGTAGCCAGGAAGTTTCCTTGGGCAACGATGGATCCTCGTTTCGTTCAGAATTGTCTTCGCCACCGAGAGACGTTAATCGTCGATGAAGACGTCTGGCGAATGCCTCGGCTCGACCACGACAGTTGCTCGGGAAAAGGGAACTGACCAGGCCACAGGAAGGGCCGCCACTGTGGGCGCTGCCCGCCGAATCCGTGCTGCCCATCTCAAGGACGGGCGAGCCGGACGTCTCGTCGGCGTGCCTGCCCTCCGAGGGCGAGGTCGTGCTGCTACCCTGCTCTTCCGCCTCTCGACTCTCGGTGCTCGCCTGGAAATTCAGAAAGAGATAAGACTTTAGAGAAAGGAAATTTTATCGCAACATCTTTATAATACGGTAGAACTCCATTTACCTAAACTTAATTATTACATAATTACATAATTACATAATTAATATACACGTAATTACATAATGGGACCTCGCCAATTTTACCCGTGTATTTCGTTCGCATAATAGGACCTCATATAAATGAATTCAAAGTTCTGTTAATTGAGCATTGACTAAAATTTCGTAAATGGAGTTTTACTGTAAAAGGGAGCGCTTATATTTTAAAGGCAACTCTCTTTCGTTCTGACATTTACATATCAGTTGATTCCTTTTAAATATATCAAATCTATCGATATCTAACGAGGACATCTGAAATAGAAGAGGAGACCTAACCAAGGAAAATATACATTTCCATTGTAAGCATGTACGAATTACGTATACACGTTCCACGTTACTACGAGCAAAAGTTTGATCTCGCTGTGTACTTGATAAAATTGAAGAATCTAAAAGACAGTCGGTTTAGAATTTTCCGTAGAAAGTTGCCGTTGATATCCGTCGAAGTGATTTCGAACTATGTAATAACAAAATTGTCAGTAAATTCGCTGCAAGTATAATAATTATCAACTTGGTGTAAGTTTTATTTGTATCGCACGCGCCATATAATGTAACCCTATTGTACCATAAATACCAAACGCTAAAATAAATAGCACAATACTGAACGAAATAAGATTCGTTTATAAATGTTTCCCACTAAATATCCTGATATTTATAGCCGGTAGTTAGTGTATCGTGTAACTTCCAGATCGCATGCGTAGCTTTGTAGAAAGTTAAATAAATATGCAGATTTTCCGTAAAAAGAAAATTTTCTCCATCGTGTTAATAAATTTATCTCTTTAACGCTTCTCTTAATTGACACGATACATGTTTAGTTATCAGGCGAGGCGAACTATCCCATGCGTTTATCTAGAGTTCTCCGTGTGATGAAGCGAGGCAAGAACGAGAGAGAAATTAATTATTCACCAGAGGAGGAGCGTTCCTATGAAAAGGTGAATTTAAAGGTAGTTTCGTAATCACGCGAGAGGTTACGGTAGGTTCACGTTCGTCATTTGAATACAATTCGCGGCCGGCGGATCGAATCTTAAGCACCGTGTATAAATTTTCTCATCTCGAATTTGCACGTATCGGCTCGTAAATCTTGTCTTCCGCATAATACACGACAAAACCCTTTCAGGCTAAACCGAGAAACAAAATTACGCGATGATGTTAATGATCCGTTGCGCCATTGCGTTCGTGACGAAAATTTCAGAAAAATGATGCCAAGTCTTATCTGGATGCTTGAAACGAGAATTTATTAAAAATAACAAATCGCAGTGAATATCGCGTTACTTATCGCTAACGAATAGAAGAGTTAGAATAAAGAAACACTGCGAATCGAATATCCACTGTCCTTTCATTGTCAATGCTATAATTGCCAATAAATAATTGATATGCAAAAATTCTTTTCTTTTTTTGTGAAACCTTACATACGTAAGTATAGATTCTATGAAACTTTACGACAGAATCTTCCTTTGCTATAAGAAGAATGAACACTCGTTTCACATGCATTATTATGGAAATTGGCGCGCTATTTTCAAACTTTTCAAGAATTGGTATTACACAGGTCGCATAAAAGTTACATACAGATATTATAATATCATGTTTACGCGGTTCTATCATACGTCCACACGATAAATCTGTTAAGAGTTTGCTTGTAAAAATAGAACTTAACTTGTGAGAATATAATTATTTTATCATCTTTGGGAACTTTTTTTTTCTCGCTATTGGTGATTTTCAACATTTAAACGATGATGCAACGAGTAATTAGTAAAAACCGAGAAAACTTAGCTTTCTGAACTAATATGGACTTAACCAAAATGACAAAGTACATCACTGTTCTATCGTTGCATTTCTCGTAAAACGTCACGAAGAGGGTTACTTAAATGTCATTCCTAATATATTTCATGGAGTACTTGTCGTACCTTCTACGTCGCAAAAAAAAGCAACAGAGCATGAGAAATAAAAAAAAAATCGGTCAAGGTCAATTTAATCCACCCACGAAAATAAACGCGAGAAAATTGCCGCGTCTCGTGTAAATCATAATGAATGGCTGTCTCGTTTATCGTGAATATTAACGTGGACGTTAATGTTCGTATCAACATTGACGACGACAAGAGAAATTTCATCGGTTAGTTGACTCTTCGTCGCGTGCAGCGACACGAAGGGAGACGCAACGGTCGTAGGACTCCTTCGACGCTTGTAACAGTTCTTGAGGTTGCGTATTAGACGCACAATCATATTATTATCTCCCGCAGTTGAAGTTACAGCTGCCATTACAATGTTGTCGTGTTATAATAGCTTCGAATTGCGTCCATCGGGCATCGTGCATCGTGCAATACCGAGTCGCAGCATCCTTCAATGAAAATAAAGCGCGTCGTTCTATTTATAAGCAATTAGAGATTCTATCAGCCAGATTTATGGATCTTTCTTTGCACAACTGTTAACGGATGTATTCTCATTCTTCTGAATGTGGTTCGATCTTTGGACGTTCGAACGACCGTTGAAGGGTTTTGGATATTCTGAATGCCTATTTATTTACAGACGATGAAAATCATATTACAAAGTTTTCTCGCTATAAACTATCTGTGAAGTATCTTTGAGAAAGTTTGATCTTTTAATCGTTGAAGATAGACCTGCGTTTAGAACACCAAATGGGCCTTTGTTCTGCAAGAAGTATATATCACTTCGAACGTTCGAGCTTCGAATGATGGAAAATTCGGAGAATGTTTCAAGAGATCTTCGCTTGAAACGATGTATTTTTATTCGTTTAGAAAAGCAATTCGATTATTCGAGCTTGGAATAATCGTACGAGGATCGTAGGATTTTTGTTAGAACTACGTTTACGTAGTTATACTCGCTACTGTAGCTACATACTATAACACTTCGATCGTTTGATATTCGAATGATTAATTGTTAAAGGATTTGCAAATTTTTTATATAGGTATAATCGCATAAGATCTTACTTTTCTGAAAATTGTACTATCCTTAAATCGTTGGTACGATGGAAAACTCGAAGAATTCCGATCGAATCTATGCTTGAAATGCATTATAAAACTGCAATTCTAAAACTATTACAACTCGGTGATTCGGTTTTTCTATTATGGTAAATTTAAGATCCAGTTCTCTCAAAGTATCATATCCCGATCGTTGGATATTTAAACGATCGTTGGAAACTTTCGAGGCTTTTGAACGAGTCTAAACTTAGAATGCCTCATAATGTTTTATTCTCGTGCAATAACGATTGGTTGATAATATATGGCAAAGAGGGTAATAATGAAAGATCGGTATTAAAGGACAGTGTGAATAAAGTGATTTATAGACTTGTAATATTCTTTGACGAGCGCTGACTATTAAAAAGAAATCAGTTAATGGCACGGTGGATGTTAACCCCGTGATTATGTTACACTTTTTTGAATTGATGATGCGAGTCAGCTGTCCGCCTATATTTATCGCTTACGTTATGAAAACAAAGAGTCATTAGCGAGTGGAGAAAATTACTCTGCGTTTTATAAAACGCGTCCCATATGTTTCATCCTGCGTACGTAAAACGTAATAACAAAAATGAGACGAATTGATGAATTTTTCCTCCGAAGAAATATTATATAAATATCATATAAATATTCGTGCAACTAATTATTCGTAGTAAATTGTCATTGTTTGTAAACAAGATGACAAAAATGAACCCGCGTTAATGACATCGTGGAGAAATTTGAGCGCAGATCACAAGGTTGGCTCTTAGCCAAAATGTTAATAGAAAGAGCGAACAGGGCAAATGCGAATGATAGTCATCCCGATTTACGCGTTGAAATTTTGACGCGCAAAACGCTCTTACGACACAGAAATCTCCTTGCGATTAGGTTAGAATACAACAATGAATCTTTCGATGTAGGATCTTTCAGCAACGAATTGCTATAAAATAGAAACGTTCCGAACAAAATATGTAAATGTCGTTTGAGAATTTATTAACCAATAATGACGATGATGATATATAACCAATAATGAAATTAAGTAGCAAGACAATTGATAACAAAATGATGTAATTGTTGGTAGAAAAATTGAACACAGGATTCGCTCGGTTTAATTCAAACATACAAATGCACGTTTTGCAATATTAATAATAATAACATTCCTCCCTCTTAGGGAAATGCTAAGTAAGATATAAATAAAAATATATAAATTTATATGAAGATTTGCATTTCATTTGCAACACCAGTCAGATCAGTCGATAATATCATTCGTAACGTGATGTGAAACAATCTCCTTTAAGAAACGTAAGATGGTCGGAAAAATGTAAATTTCCATAACTAAACGTGAGTTATCCATTTGTCCATACATAGCGTGAAGAAACCTAGTCGTTTGCATTTAGTAAAACAACCCAGAGAAAAGAGATAAAGAAAAAGAGGAAAAGAACATATACATACGTATATTCGAAAACGGTTTAGCCGTATCGAAGTCAAGAAAATAATCTCTACGTTCTCACCTTTCCCTCGAGCTTATTGTTGCGCCGCTCCATACGCACTCGTACGCGACAACCAGACAATAAAAACAAGGAGATGGTCCACGGGAAAGCAACGCAGCTGCGAAACGTACACACGAAGATGAAGAGGAAGAAACGCCCCCGTTTCGCCTTCTGCCTTGCAATCGCAGAGGTCTGGCAATTATTTTTGGCGCCGAGCTCGCCATAGTCGATCATCGAAAGCAATTGGTCAAGAAATGGAGCGTGATGACCACCATGAGTCCACCGGTCGAATCTCGTCGATGCATCGATATTCCGGTTCATCGATATTCGATAGAAGCAAAGGTTCAACTTCCTCTATTGCTGCCTTTTTGTAACAGGCGGATGAACGACCAGAGAACGAGAGCGATTTATATGTTTCGATAGCATTAGAGGAGAACGAATCGGGGTGCTATGGAGATACATAGAAATATCGAACGAGGAAAAGAAGAATTTGTTTTTAGCATCGTTGGGAGAAAAATATTCGAGATATCGAGCTTTGTTGCGTGAAAATTAGAACAAGATAAATATATCGCTGGCAAGGAATCAGTTCTGCCTATCTGCCCTGGTCGGTGATCCGGTGTTTAAACCGTGCGAAATTCATAAGTACACCTTTCGAGTTAGTGATGCCGATATAATCGCGATAGAGATGATTTTTTTTTGTTTTTTTATTAAAATATCAGAATATTCCGGGAACATGTGAAAGTGGAAACAGTGATCGTTCATTTTTCCTATTCTTTATTAAAAAGGTTAAACATTAGAGGACGGAGAGGAATAGAAAGGTTTTAACAAGTTTATTTTTGAGTAGATAGATTAAACGACATAGATATTGAAAATAATGTATTATTTTGTCATTTAATTCGTTATACAAGGATGTTATTATTATTTATTTGTTGATTATAAGTAATGGTAAATCTACTCTTAAATTTTATTAACGGTGAAAAAATGGTAAAAGTTTCCGAATTTCGTAAATTCTTTAGTAAAATCATAAATAACGTTGGTATGGTTTGGATAATTTATCTAATTCTCCTCCGTTATTCTGTAAAAGATATATACTATTTGTCACTTAGAAGAATTAAAATACCCTTCACTCGACCTTGATATGTACTTCCACCGAATAATGAAAAAAATATATTTTTCACATTTCTTGTACTTTTGTAACCTTCTACGTCCAATTATTTCCTAACCATAATTATACTTATCCAGAATGTTTGCCGTGAACTGAGATTAAGTAGGAATAACGGTTCTAAAAATCGGTAACCTATAGACTGCAGGGCATGAATTCTCGGTCGAGTACGTATGCACGCAGTCAAATGATCCTCAACCCATAAATCTTTCACGAAAAGACCAAAAACAAAAAAATACAAGGAGAAACTTCGTTGAAAAAAGTTCTCTGGGAATTCCAATTTATTTTTATACAAGAAGTCACGTACATACGCGTTACATCGCGTACCCCACATTTCCAATATTTTTAGGGATAGATGCACGTATATTTATTACATTTTCAACGCTGCGATACGATTTAACTCGGATACGCTTACATTGTCGAGGGTCCGAAAGGACGATCGTCAATTAATTTCATATTCCAGGATCTTTATAACGTTACCAAATGATCCTCGAAGATGAGTAAGCATTTTTTTGAGAACTGTTCGATTCAGACGTCAAGTAAAGGGAAAATAAATAGTCCGAAAAATATTGCAAGATAGAGTATTGCGAGAAACATCGAAAAATATTACGAAGAGTCAAGTATATCTGGATTAATGTGCACAATCTTATCTAGAAAAATGTTGCTTCGGTATGAAAATATAACGACTGATAGAAGTCGGAATAAGCTGCCGAGTTTGACGATTGACCTCTGACATTCTGGCGCCAATCGACAGCGACAAGGCGACAACACTAATCCGAGGAGAACGGTTGACGTGTGTTGTCGAACGAGAAACACGTGATGCTACGCATTATAAAGAAAAAGAAATAACAATAAGAAGACGAAGAAAAGAAGAAAACCAATTATGGCAACGATGAACGAATTAGGTAACTCGTAATACGACTCCATGGATTGCGTTGCAACTTTCATTCGTATTTGCGAGTTGGTTCGAAGAGATCGTGTACGAAAAATTAACGAGTTATTAACTAGATTATACTACGTAATAACGGCGGGAAAACAGCAATGAAATACGTCCTGTAAAAGTTAATATATATGCGAGCAATTAAAAGTGTAATATGATCTGACACTTATAGTCTTTCGTTTGATCGATTCGTGTAATATTAATTTATATAATTAGTAATGATATTTCTAACTTTAGACGATATCGCGCACGTATTTGAAATGTATGCGTGGAAACTATTGACAAGAACGAGTTTAAATAAATAATAAATTCCAGTATTCTTTCAAGATATAGATTAATACCGAAAAGTAGGAACGTTGTATTATTCAATTATTTCGTTTTAAACTTTAGACAAGGAACATAACGTTTTCGTGTTTGTCAAACATATTTACCACCATTTATAGCCTTGCTCAGGCATAAGATTATGTAACAACGCTGTTTGAATTTACATAATTTATACATATAATATCTGAATTAAAAAAAGAAAAAAAAAACGATGCCAAACCTTCTCCCATGTCGACGCACGTGCATTTAATGTTACTTTATAACAAAGTAGTTTGATATTTACGTAACGTGGTTCGTTTAATCATATTTTTATAATTGTAAAATCTAGTTTTGCCGAGATCTGGTGAATGCCGTATCGGACACGATTATTGTCAGCACGATCGACGGAATAATTTTCCATCGTCGTTATGAATTATATCGTATTACGTGTCTATCAAGATGATACGCTTAATTTCATAGTTCTCGGTTTCTGCTTTTTCTCTTTCAGCGAGTAAACCTACGAAGGAACGTTTAAAAATAAAATAATTTTCTTGCATCAAAAATAATACTCTTGGAATCCAGTCAAGAGATACAAAGACTAGACATACAGAGACGCGGCAATTATAACAACCAGCAACAATAAATTACATATATTTTGGCAACAGCCATAAAGCACGTCACGCTTTAAAAGCTAAATTGACTTAATGAGTTTACGACGTGGCACGAGACTAGCCAGCTAGCAATTAAAACCAAAGAAAACTCTCTTATCGTCGTCCCTAAAGAAGAAAAGGCTACAATTATCCGTTCCCCTTTTTTTCTCCCATTTAACGATCAGAAAACGAAATATCGATACCTAAAAAATCACAACAATATTCGATTATCCCTTCCTCAAGGTCCCGAAAAGCGAATACCTTCTATCCAAGTAGGATAAAAGGCACGAGAATAAAAAGCCACGGCCAATAAATAAAACGTGGATCGCTGAGGACCACCTAGGGAAACAGTCGCGCTAAAATCCACGCAAATCGCGTGTCGTTGCGAAATAATTACGCAGTTGGACGGTCGTGTCGGATGTGCTACACGACTAGGAAGAAGGCACTGGCTCTATTATTATGCGTAGAAAATGGAACAAGAAGGCGCGTTACGCCTCCGGCACGCAAAATCTTCTATCTCTCTCGCTGTTCAGGTTACCACCTCGCCCCGCCGACAACGTCGATCCTATCTGAATCGTAAACTTTCTTTATCTGGACCATAAATACAGAAAGAAGTTCGCCAAGTGGCCCGCGGCCGCGTCCAACACCAGGGCGTTCCCCGTGCCCGAGCGACGTGGTTCAACGTCAAAGAGTCTGGAGGCCAACAGCCTCCGAGCCTCTTCTTACATAACGATTATCTATCACGCACGCCTAGACTTCCGATAGACGACGACCCACCGCTGTGTGGAACACACGCGCGCTGCGCATAGCCGGCTGCGAGAGCCGTGCACGCAGAGAAAAAACATACGTATTGCCGATACGACGATTTTTCCTTCAGCCGCGATGGTGACTCGCCGCGATCGAGTCGCGATGATTACGCGCGATTCAGTCGCGAATGCACGACACGAGTGCGTGGAATGCGAAGGGCGCCTGCCTCTTCCCGAGTTTTAGGTCGTTCGTAGCTCCTTTTGCATCTGCTACGGTTGTTCCCGAGGCACTTACGACGATTCTTATCGGACCATGTTTCGTCCTTTTCCATTCTTTTATCTTACGTTATGGCTCTGAGGAAAGCTAGCAATACTGCGCGTGATAGGTGTGCCGATAGTTTCTCGATAGTACGGTGGGAGTTTAATTTTGTTGGTATTGGCAGTGTTTTGAGGGGATGAGAATTGGAAGAGGTATTGCGAGTTGAATGTACGATTCGGAGTGGAAGGTTGTTCGTGTGGTGAGAGATGAGTAATAGGATGATGTAACGATATAGTGAGATATTAGGGGCGTTTAAGGAAAATGAGAGCTGAGAGAGAGAGAGAGAGAGAGAGATACGTGGATATTATGATTTGAGTTTTGTTTGTAGAATAAGATACGCGTATGATACGATATTAAGACTTGATAATATATTTAAAAAAAAAAAAAATATATATATATATATGTATAAAAAGTGTACGAGAATTGATGATGCTTCTGTTTCTGGTGATCGTTGAACGTTATGTGTAGTTTAGTTATTATTTTTGCATTATTTTATTTGCACTTATATTGTGATATAATCATATAGTATATATGAGAAAATAGAATTTGTAAGAAGTCTTGTTGCGACGAAAGTAAACTATAATGCGCATTTTAGGAGTAAACTGAAAACAAGTTAATAATTAGCGGGATCTATACTACGACTGATCCTTAAGAGTGAATAAATTCTAGAAATTCCTACAACATTCTAATTTTCATTTCTAGACGAATTTATAATTCTTAAAAAAGATTTAATTAACCTACGAGAACGATTTAGCTACAAGTATGCACGATTCTATAAAAATAAACTGTCATTATTGGAGCTGAATTTCGTTATAAGATTCCGATTATTAACTCAGAAAATTAATCAGAATATTAATTAAAATTAATTCAGAGTATCATAAAGTAACCGAGACCGAGCGTTCTTGGCAATAATTGAGCAATTCGAAAGATGAGCGGAATCGGCGGGATCCTGAATTTGCGTTAAGGTACGGCGTAAATTATAGTGATGAAGAAGCGATGCCTTCGCACGGCGATTTGAATATTCGAATGCCAAATTCTTTCCCCGTATTTTTGCCCGTATGATGTTCAATAACGGTACGATCAATTACGCGCAATAACTTCCCGATACATGATACTAGGGATTCTGTTTTTAAAATTTAATATTCCACCGGCGTTGCTTGCTATTCTATACCAAATATAGCCGGCAATAATTGTGTTTCTATGTACGAGTACGATAATGACTCCAATTCAACCGAAGAAACCAGTAACGATCGCTGGCTGGTGCATTAGCGTACCAGTAGCCAATGAAGTGTTCTGAGATTTGTTTGAACTTGAATTCGAAAACAAGAGAAATTCGCTCGTTTCTCGTGCGATTTTAGATCTACTATAAGATCAAAAGAATAGAGCGTAGCTTGTAAGGAAATTCAAGCTTCTAGATTTAATTCTCTGTGGGATCTACGAAACGAGTTTAAAGGCTAGAGAAAATAATCGATGGAAAGTATTTAGAAGAAAGAGAAGGAGACAAAAATTTCTATGTAGATCATAGTAAAAGGATATTACGATAAAAAAAAAATCGCTTGCGACGTATTGAAGACATAGAATCGTATAAAGATAATATATTTAAATATATATTTAAAATAAAATTCTAATATTTCACTTAAAAATATGTATAGGTGACCAAATAACATTGATATATTCTGCGATTCATTCTTACTCAAAGCTTTGTATATTAAATCTTTGAATCCTCCGTACGATATAGCAATGCAAATTGAAACAAGTTACGTTCACGTCCCACACGGTATCTAATAAAATCGTAATTGGTATGACAATGTCGCTTCTTTGTATAAAAAAGAAGAAATAGCTACAACGAGTTCGGTATGTTCTAGAGTACCTTTGAACTTTAAAGTACACTCGCACCGTTTGAAACAGTCTGCGATGTTCGAAGACGCCTCTTCTCATTGTGTGATATAACAACTACAATAGCGAACTCAGACGTACAAGCGAGGAAGATGCAAATCTATTTTAGTTGCCGATGATAGTCACTTTCAGCTTTAAAACACATCTGCGTCGCTGGAAACGCTTTACGTTTGCGTCAATCACGAAATCAAAAGGTTTCCAGTAGTGATTTTATAGCAAGTAATAGTGATTTTAGTGCCAAAATTAAATTACACGTTCGGTTAAAGTACATCTGGAAAGCGAAAAGACTTTAAATTTGTTTTACCTCGC
The DNA here is from genome assembly GCA_014737395.1 of Bombus waltoni. NCBI lineage: Eukaryota > Metazoa > Arthropoda > Insecta > Hymenoptera > Apidae > Bombus > Bombus waltoni. Next base: position 7,324,357 of record JACXII010000051.1, on the reverse strand, counting down.
TGAAGCTACTTCCGAACTTTACGCTTGCACTAAAAGAGAAATTTATACTCGCTATATACTTCATTTTCATGGGAAGCAGATTTTCTGGCGATATTTGCAGCTTCAACTTCGAACTAATGATATCTCTGATCAATGATCCTCTGTTATAGATGAGACGTTCTACGATAACGTATTCTTGAAACGGCGCCACTAACATGATAAAATATTTTTCCGAAAAACAACTTCCTTCCAAAAATGTTATTTTCTAACACTAAGTGTTCGTATTCCTTATGACTAAACGACACTTATGTGAGTTATTTCTCCAGAGAAATAACTAGATCTATTCTTCAACGAGAATTATCACTAACTGTCACTGTTTTCCTTTTTTTTTTTTTTTTGGAACCAGTTAATATTTTTGCTTGAACTATCATTAGAAATCGACGTTGATATCAGAAATGATTTTTCTAAAACCTAACTTCTTTCCTAAATATTTTTCGTTGAATTATCGTCACAGATCAATACGAACATCAAAAACCATCCTTGCAAAGACCAAATTTTCTATCCAAACGATATTTCTTCCGAAATTATTATCGCGTATCGACACCACCAAGAAAGATCAATCGATTCAATTTCTATAAACACAAATCTCTTTCTTGAACGATACTTTTCACCGGATCATTACGAGCAATCCACGTTTCTAACACCAAATTCCTCTCCTAAACAATATTTCTTCTTAAAATTGTTACCACGGTATTGTTACCAAGTCTACGTCGATATAGAAAGATCACTCGCTCTTAATTCCTTACCACTAATCGATCCCAATATCAAATGTCGTTTTTCTAAAAGCAAACTCTTTTCTGAACGACATTTTTCACCGTAGTGCGTTTATATCACCATCACGAACCATCACCGTTATAGAACCCTATTATATATAGGAAGTAGCTCTCTTGCTACGATAGATATTCCTCAACGACGTGTTCTTAAATCACTATCACGAACCGACACTGGTCGGAACCGTGCGCTGTCACGATTGATGAATATTCGATGGTCAAAGGCGGCGTCTTCGGTGATCGATTCGGAAGCGATTTTCAACGATCCGTTACAGGAACACGCGTTGGTAATCGTCGGTTTCCTGTGAACAGGCCAGCCAACCGTTCATTTAAACATGCGTAGGATTCGTTGCACGCGTGTACGTGCCCACGCGATCCGAGAACATTGCACCTGGGAGGAAGGAGACGATGAGATGTAAAAACGGCTTACGTTCGACGTTGGTCACAATACCCGCAGCGGAATTTATCGGCAGCTCCGCGTGATTAACAAATAATTAAGACTGGTAGATGAACGATGTTGTAATTCGATATCTCTTCGTCGTTCTCTATTCCCAGCGTCTCGAAGGAAAAACTTCGATACGATCGAACGGATTCGTATAAAATTTCGTTGATCTCATGAGACGCTTGTGGAGTAGATACAGTCGTGACTATGCACGCAAGGTGGTTAGAAAGCAACGTTCCATTTGCAGATTGCGTGGGTCTACGTTTATTTTTAGAGTTGAAATATTTACAATTCTATTTTAGACTCTGGATCGTTGAATAATATGCCGGGTTTTGTCTTTGTTATTTTGACGGAGATTTCTAAATTCGTGTCTCAGTTTTCTTAGATTAATGTTTAGCAGAATCGAACTCTGTCGAACAAATATCTAGCATTCTATTGTGAATTCTATATCGCTATCTGCTTTTAGAAATAGAAGTTTCTAAATTCTATTTAACGTTCTATCAACTTGATATTTAATACGAAAGAATATCGAGTATTCTGTGTTCCAATTTCCAAGAAAAGAAAAAAATTGAATTTCTTTTTTATTTTCATAGATATGTAAATCCATTAGAAAATTGTTTACTTCCATTGTCAATTCTACGCTCTTTAATAGAATATATAAGATTCTATTATTTCTCATAACTGTAACTTTTTCGATTACGATTCAATTTTATGATCCAAGATCATATTATCTCTAGATTCGTCATATGAAAAACCAAAGACATATCAATTTGTCAGAATAATATCATCAGACAGTGGGTACAATCTAAATTCTTCTTTCAACGTTTAGTTTATAAAATATATTTTATGAAATACGTTACCATTTATAAAACACGTTACATTTAATAAAATACATTTAATAAGAAATATTCTACTTTTTTCACGTTACATTCATTTTGTAAAGCGAACATCCGTAATTTGCTAATATAACGCTTGCAACAAGAAAAGGTTTAAGAACGGCAAATGGATGAAGAACGAAATGAGTAGTTTCTTACATGTTCCTCAAGAAAACTGCATAACACGATAGTAACGCAGAATGATTCTCATTAAACATATTTTAAGAGAAAACGTTCTATTAATTCCGGTTTATCGTCACGTGTGTTACGCTATTAGTCAATTTTACTTCATTAGAAACGAATAGACCATTTACTGACAGGAACGCACTCATTCTACTAAGTAATAGTTTCAGTTTGTACTGGGTGCGCAGGACAAGGTCGTAAAGAATGATTATCAATAACTAACGTACTTGGACTGTTATTTTGACGTCGATCGAAGTTGCAGCACAGTCATTCCAGTATTTTCCTCCATCCATTTTTTTTTCTACTAACGGAATCCACAGAAATCATTTACTAAATAATAAGAAATAGTGTATAAAATGTGACAAGTGTAATATAGTCACGAAACATTGCTATATTAATAAGAATTTGTAAACTACCGTGTTAATATGGTGCAATTAACGTACCGTGTTAATAGGAATCGTAAAAAATTGCTATCGAAAATTCTAATCTTGAAATACGAATGATCGTATTTTACAAGATTATGGATACTTACGAGAATATAATTAAGATTCACGGTGAAGATGTTTAGTAAAATTAATGTAATGGATGAAATATAATTCGTGTATTTTTTAAGATGAGTGTCAATTTTTAAGAAAAAGTCGGTTGGTGTTGTAAGTAAAGATAGTGAGACATATATAGACAATATTGGAAGAAGCAAGCAAAGTAAAGCTTCTGTTATTTGAACAGTGTATTAGCCGAGTGTTCTGTACTATTCAAATATTCTAGTGTAAGCAGATTTCCTTCATTACATGAATATGAAGTTGATATTATCGTATCTGTTGACATATTGACATATCTGTTAACACCTTATGGCTAAAAACAGCATGGAGAAGATGTGTGATACAAATTGCTGCAGCTATATAATATGTACTGTATATGAAAATCTAGGAAACACAAGTGTGACTCACTTTTTTCAATATATTGAAAAACTAATACGATCCACAATGAAAGAAATTATGAGGCTTATAACTAGTTAACACGATATTACATTTATGTTATATCCTACTTTTCGTCATTATTCTTTACAAAATATAAAATAGTACAAGATAAAATGAATATTCTGTTATCAAAAAATCGCCCTATTCAAATAAACGTAACTCTATTCGTTCAGATACTTATTCGAAATTTTACTGTATCTTTTCAAGTGCAATAATATTTCTTTGGATTAAAATAATATCGTTTTCTATTTCTAACGATAAATAAATTAACCTGTACGATGACATTATACATAATCACGCGTTTTCTTTAATCATCATACTTGATTCACATTTGACCTAATATACCTAATGTTAGAATTAATATGTTATCTGACACAAATATAGAATTGTTTTCAGCAAGATAGATATCACTTTGCGTGTTTTGTGCATTAATATGGAAATTTCCTGTTGTTAATCCCTGACATTAATACATTACAATGTCAACCTTCGAGATATCTTGAGAAAAACTGTGATGGAACGTAGTATAACGATAAATAAAGTTTACACGGAATGTTTCAACTGCAAAGTCTTGATAATTACGCAAAAAGATATATTTAAACGAGGTCGTTATGTTTACCTTCATTTCGCTTCCTATCCCAGAGATTAAAAGATTTTAAACATAAAGCTGTGCGTTAATCTAATAGACAAATTTTCATAAATCTTTCCTCTTCCTACATAATACGAAAACTAAGTCATTTGTGGCGCTCAATAAAAAAAAAATGATACAAGTACATTAAAAAAAAAGAATGAATAAAGTATAATACGGTAAAGTATAATAAAGTATAATAAAGTATGCTACGGATTTTCCAAGCTCGATATTTTAGCACTGTCGTTACGATATTTATATTGTATTTTAAAATATATTCCTTATATTTTAGTATTAGTATTCAAACATTTATAAATATAGAAATTTCTCTATTAGAAATAAATACTTTGCCACTTGTTCCATTTTTTCTAAAAATTTACTTACAAGAAAAAATAGAGCAAATTGCGGTGAATTTTAAAAATAAAATAGATCCTCTTGTTAGTGTGCTCGTTCAGGAAGATATGATTCGACATATTAATTTCCTTTGCGACACAGACAAGGAGAACATGGACAAGAAAAAAGATTCATTCACGATCAATTAAGCCAATCATAAAACTCTCAACATATGTAAAATCTTAAACCATCTGTATTACTGGGTTTATAATGGTGACTAAATATATACTTCTTGAGAATTGCCGTTATAAGAGAAGCGATATTTGCCAATTTAAGATATTTGCTTCACGGTACTACAAGTTAATGGTTTCTGCGCTCTGCAAATAAATGTTGCCGTCGAGATAGTAAAAGGAAATTCTACTAAACTATTTATTAATATCTTCAATTAATCAATATTCTTTTAAGGTTATTTGAATAAACAAATAATTCTCTTTTATAAGCAGATAATTAATTCATTGCTTTCGTATCATCTGAAACGATTGTTTGTTTTACTTGGTATTTTAGATTCGTTAAGTGTTTCCTAAAATAGCCTCTCGAATAGTTTCTGATTCTAGTATATCAACATTGTTTGCACCAGGAATACAGATTTCCTCACAGTGAATACGCCCGTCGGGTCAGACACGTAATGCAAAGGTAATTTAAAACGATTCTGAGAGCAAATACTATTGCGTTAAAAAGGCAACAATATTACTTACGACTCAAATATATATTAAATACGATATTTGGAAATCGAATAATCGGTTATCTTATTTGAAATAGTTAACTAATTTATTAGTTAACTAATTTTGAAAATAGCTAATTTAGCTTCAACACAAAACAAAATTGTTTTCACTATGTGTTATTTCTATTATATTACTACACACCCCCGGTTTATTTATGTTCGCACATCAACATATTACAAATATACGCGTATAAAACAGCAATACAGCAATAGAACATTCCAGCGACTGCTGATAATTATATCGGAATCCGTGTGACTCTTTTCAGTCTCTTAAAAAAATGTAATTAATTATAGTTAATAGAGGGGATAAAAAAAGAAGTATATTATTATTTGTAAAGGAGAATGATTCGACTATCCAAATAGTATTATAGTTTTCTTTCTTTCATCGCACATTGCATAGACTATTGTTGTATTATTAGACTTATACTATGTATTACATTCCAAAAATATTGAAATGTACGAATGGTGCAATAAATATGTGATTATTATTTGTAAAATAATAACAAATAATTGTTACCGATAATATACAAATAAATAACAAAGCAACAGATATATTCATTTTTCAACTTGATATTTTCTACTCTCACTTCAAATATTCTGATACGTAAACTACTAAAACGATACAAAGCATTAACATAAATATATGAATTCCAATCTCTTGCTTTGAAATCAATCAGAAACTACGAAGAAATGGATCGTGGATTACCTGTATCGAATCAAATCGTATATATTTAGACACGTGTGCGTTGATGGGACGCGATTCAACGTCATCCAAGTATAATCGTCGTCCAGAGAACGAATTCTATTGTCTCTCTATTGTAAAAGCGGCCCATTATTTTTGTCCGATTATACACCGACACAGCCTAAATCGTGACTACTTGACCCACGAGTTAGGGCAGCCTCACAATTCATCGTGACAGATTTATCGCCTTCACTCCTACAAGAAAGCCGGCCAATCAACACCGAGATCCTGGCTCTAATTGATTAGCAACAAATTACGTGTGGGGCGACGATATATATTTACGCGTGGGCTACTCGACCGAGAAAATATTTACTACTCTTCCTTCATCGTTCTATACTTCCCTGCAAACCTACAAATTTCTTTGACGTTCCCTCTTTCACGATGACATTATGTTTCCAGTAGAATGCTCATTTACGTGGCAAGACAAATAAACGAGACCGTTGCGTGTAAAGGAAAATTCACGAGATATTTTTATAAGCGAAATTCTGTGGTTCGAATAAAAGAAATTCCTGGCTGAATTAGTAATTTTAGAAACTAATATTTTAAATTACAATCTCTCTGTAGAATGAAATTGTTTGATTTCTTATATAACTATATATTGTTAGGAATATATCATATACGTTTAAGGAATTTTTATTCAAATCTTAGATTTAATTTCCGTTAAATTTCTTAAGATAAAATTATTCGATCCCTTATGTATAGTATCGATGGGTAATGCATTTGAATAAAAAAATTTCGAGTGACGATAAAACGTGTTTCGATTTCAAATAAATATAAAATAAATAATTAAAATATCAAATAAATAATTTTTAACAGACATCGATTTACGTTTCGTAAAATTTTCAAAAATGCAATTAGTCGATTTCGTACGTGTAAAATTTAACAGATTCACATTGCAACGAATGGTTTTCGGAATATAATTTTTCGCGAACCCAGCGATTCGTTAGAATAAAAATAACTAGCAGGGGGAAGAACATCTTGAATTATGATTTGAGAGTAGATTTTATTGAACGCAAGTTTGCATAGGGCATTCTTGAAAACGGCGGAGGTGGAGGAGATTTATGAGGGACGCCTCAAGGGATTGTTACGAGGATTTTAAAGCAAAGCTATTGTTTAAATTTTGCAACTGTTGACAGTCACGACTAGTAAAGATATAATGCACAGCGTGTCTAGAAAATATTTTAGAAAGTTGCATGCTAACGCTATTTTTATGGTTCAATGGGAATAGATGAAGCAACAGAGAATTCATGAGACATAAATCAATTACATCTTCAATGAAAGGTTGAAATACTTCGCTACAAATAGATTGCGCCTTATAGCTTTCATTGAACTGATACAGCTGGAAACGTATAAAAATATATCAAGAGGAAATCGATAGAATTCTTCCCGTTTGGCGATATATCCTTATTTTGTGTGGTCAAAATTGTAAGTAAAAACTATTATAAACTTTGATTTAGTTAAATTTTAGTATTACTAGAAATATGATTTTCTGATCTCCAGACTTTCAACCGTATTTGGAGATTCAAAAATTTGAAAAATAAAAGATTTATAAATAAATCTGTTTGGTCGATTTAACTTAAATATTTTTGCAGAATTTTTTGATAACGTATCTGGATCTTTTACTATGATTTCGTTAGGAACTTTTATTTAAGATCAGTTTTTATATAAATTGTTGAGCCTTATATTCGCCTTTCGAAATACAAGATATCAACTTCCGACAGATTATTATCTCGATAATAACTAGAGTCATTACTAATCCTAAATAATTAATATTTTTATAACGCGATAAACAGAGATCATAAAATAATGCAATACTTGTGATCTTATCGATCTTTATATAACACTTAATAGTCCACGAACCCTCTTATCATTCTTAATAATCTTGAAGGATTAAGGAACTGATAAAACACATAAAAAACTGCGAAGTGAATAGCAAGAAATACTTAAAAAAATGGCATAAACGGAACGTGCCTAATAAAAGTAAGTTTCTTAGGAATTATTCGATGATTCGTTGTTCTACTTCGCGGTTGTTAATTTCCTTCCCAAGATGTATTAAATATTTGGCAATTATAAGATATATCCAACTATAAATTGTCCATAAAAGATACCAAGAAAAATTACGATAAATTTTTACCGATCCATTACTTCGTTTCTTCAGCTGCAGTTATCAGTTTCAGAATTCCAGAACGCTATATTTTAAGTACAATCGTAGACTATAGCTATAGATTGTCCGTGAAGAAAGCTCGCAATAAACTTTCAATGATCCATTATTATTCTTCTACCGCGGTTATAAACTTTATTTCGAAAATTCCATATTGTAATCCTAAGATACATCCACCTATAGATTGTCCATAAACAAATCTTAACAAAGATCGTAAACTTTCACATATCGCGTTATACGATTTACCATTTAATTCGTTGAATAACCCAACCTCGTATCGAAGTATCAATTTCCCCTTCCTCGTGAATCGTACACGCGCGAAGAAAAAAATTCACGGCGAAAATATTGGTATTGTTCGTTCAATCGTGTTGTCCATGCAGTTACTTAATCGACCGTTGATCGAAAACTAATTGCACGACACGCCGATAAACTGCAACTTAGGTTATCGCACCACGACCACGCCATTATTTTTTCACCTCGAGAAACATTCCATCGACGATGCATCACCGATCGACCGAGTCAACAACCTTTCTTTTATCTCCTTATGTTCCGATTGTTCGCCATTAGTCGTTCGCCAGTTATCTGCCTAAACCGAGTACAGCGAATCGTTCATTTTTTTTCTTTTTACTTCTGCTAATCTTAATTCACGTCTGTTCGCTTTAAACGCGTATTTCGCAGTCTTGTAGAAGTCATTTCACGGAATCGTCTTGCTCGTATCACGAGGAAATTATTACTTCGAGGAAAATTATTTTTTATTTCGAACGATCCGAGTTTCGATCGGTCGCGTGATATTTTAAAAATCGTAGATCTGTGAGTTCGTATCTGCTCGTGCTTCGAGCTTTATCTCTTGCAAAAAATTATTTCATCAAATAGATTTCCTGTACTTTCACACGGCACGCGCAATTTTCTATTTTCGCGTCGTAGAAAATAGAAAATCTGGATTTTAAGTAGCGATTGATTTTTGCGTTATATTTTTAGAATTTCTGACCTATTATTTTAAACGATTATTTATTTTAAACGTTTCGTTGAAACCCGTAAAGGAATAAACCAACCGGTACAAATGGATATTTTATTTACTTATTGTTCTCAAAAATCTCCCATCTTCAATTGCTCGTCAAGATATCCTCGTGTCGTTCGCGATCATACTATCTGATAATCAATTTAGAGCGCGATTGCACAGAGAAATCTCCTTCGATCGCTCAAAACGTTCGCTTGACGTATATTCAATATTCAAGCACCGACGCATATGAAATTGAAGAAAAGCGCAGATTGTAGATGAATATCCTACGTGAAGAGGCAATAATTTCCACTTGGCGTTATATCAGATAAGAGTTGTCACGACTTGAATCCTACGTTTCTTTATACGACGTAAAATGTCTATCACTTTAAAGATATTGTAGCTTATAGCATATCTCTAAGATTATTGAATGATTCGGAATTTTGTACACTTTCACGAAAGTTCGACCGCTTTATCGATCGAAGATCAAAACAAACAGAAAAATATCGTCGAAAGCGTAATACTTAACACTATAGCATTTTTTCGGTTATTTTGAGTCATTTTCACTTAGATTAAAAAGGGATTTGCTAGTATCGAAGGAAATACTACGAAAGATTGTTTCTAATACGTATGATTTTTCATTTGAATTTTGCGTTAACATTTTTTTGCAAGATATTATGTTACAAGTCTTTTGACTGAAACGAGAAAGAATTTGAAATATCAAAAATCCGCAGGGTACCGTAACAACATTAAATTTCTGCAAATAATGTACGATCGCAAAGTTTTCGTCTTCTCACCAACTTTCTGCGTTTCCGAAAGCTGTTAAACGCGATATTAAATGTTAAAGGCGCAGTTGACAAAATTTAGGCATCTTACACGGGAAGTTAAGGAACTGGAGAGATAGAAAGAGATTTTATGAACGTTTGCGTGCAAGAAATTCATCTGTAACGTAAACTTGAAGAATTTTCTTTCTCTCGAGATACTTCGAGAATCGTAGAAGATATTGGAAAAAAGTTGCGTCTTATTTGAAAATAACTATCGAAAGATCGATGCTTTTCAAATTATCCCTGCGATTAATTCTTAACATTAAGCTATCGTAACTCGTACGTTTATACAAATATTCTATTCTGTTCGTAAACTAATGCAATAGTACTCCCTGCGCATAAACGTATAATTAATTTGTATATTACATTGAGAAAATAATGAATATCGAATGTAACATGCTATTGAACGTAGTATCTAACGTATTATTATTGCAAAACAGAAATGCTACTAAGAAAAAAAAAAGGAACGACCAACGCTAATATTATAAATATATTTATTCGTTTTTTCATCAGATGCAACTTAAGATAATTGAATATAGGATAGAGTATCTGATAGAGTAATATTTTTACCGAATGTTTTACCTGGAATAAGATGAGTCACGGGGTTGCATTTCTTATTTGATTGAGGTGAGAAGGAAATGATGAAGAAAAAAGTTGAATGATGTAGCGACATTCATCTTCCCATGACTTTGCTATAATGTATCTACAACGTAGTTCGTTTTTTCAACGTTTCTTATACAGGAACGTTACAGCAACATGCACAAAGATTAAATGTTTAATGAGACGTCTATCTCGTTTAATGATTATGGGATATACAAATTTTTACAAATTGTGTCTTTTTATCTTGCATTTTCATCAAGACGAGATTAATTACCGATATTAAGAGGTCTTTTTTTTTTTATAAGTTTGAAACAATTAAGAGGCCATAGAACCCATACTATACTTTATTTTTCTGCATACGATTTGAAATATTCAATCGTTACTGTGTAACAGTCTGTGTAACATAACTTTTCTTAAAAGTTAAAGCCGCGCCTCCATCGAAGCAACGTACAATTGGAAACCGTTAAACCACTGCTAATTATACAAATTTCTACGCCCTTAAAAGACATCGTCGAATATCTGAATATCACCTCTCCGTGTTTAACGATATTAAAATTTAAGGTAATTGTAAATTTCCTATCTTCCACTAGCAAAAATCAATCTGTTTCTCGTTGGATATATTCAAATCAGTAAAGCTGCGTGCGTATAATAATTTCATACATACAGTTTTACTGAACTGTCGGCACATCGCTATTTATTACAGGAAGACAAACTTTGTGTTTTTCCCTGTGATCAAACTAAACACACGGCTCGTTTCAATTACGCGATTTACACTACGTATGGCACGCTGCAAGGAATATGATGAGTCAATTCACCAACAAGAAACGATTTCTTCGGCAATTTATTACGTGTTGAAAAAGTGATGCTCATGAATATTTCATTTTCCTGTAAAAGAAGCCTGCTTTGGAATTTATTGACAATAAATAACTGACGCATTCTACTCTTATTAAACTCGTTTTTTTTTCCTTTTTTACCGTGAAAACAAGGTCGAAGGAAAAGAGATAACAATTTACCGACGCATTTGAATATTCATCGACGCATCTTGAAAATATAATGCGAAGGCTCGATAGTGGCAAGAGTCGATTCGTTGCCAAGAATAAATAAAGTCGCGATTTATATTTAGCCAAGATGGAAATTGTGACGCTGTCTGCGTTTCGAAAGATCGTTTTATATTCAAGGAACGGATGGAGATCGTAAAAATCAATTAGGTAAGACGCGACAGAACACCAATGAAGGCCTGGTTGGGTGATAGCATCGAGTTACGTTCGATATCTCATGATATATAAAATACGATAGCAACTTCCTCCTACGTTTTTCTTTTTTTAATGAAGTCTACGCTTTACTATATTAACGCTACTTAATCGGATCTTTTGTCTAATTACATCGATATTATTGAGTTGTACGAAATGAAGTTCTCTTCCACTTCAAAAGTTAAATATAAACTTCGGTCTCCTTCTTCTTTCACAGATTTAAAATTGTAAACTATGTTTGATTTATATAAAATTGGATGTTTTTTAAAGGCACTCTTTTACGTATTAACAAATCTTTTTGTATATATTAAATAATTTAAATTTTTATTTCATCGTCACAATCTAACGAATTATAGAAGATGCAACTAATTTAAATACTTTCGATTATAAGAAACCTTAACAAATACACATCACGAAAAAAGCGATTATATCTGATTAATTTTTACAACACGACAATGTAATATATAAAACTATCAAATGATCTGACAGACTACATGTCTGTGCTAACGGACATCTCTACTCGGGAATTACTCCGAGCCTCGTTCTACCGTGAACAATTATTCCTAAATGTACGAAATAAAGTTAATCTTGACGCTCGATATCGCATATTTCATAGAAAGATAATTCACAAAATTACAGGAACAATTTACAGCGTTATCTTTTTAGAAATTTACAAAAAAAAAAAAAAATACATCTCTCACTGAACTTTCATTTCTAAGGAGGTCGAGATAACAAAAGAATTTAATGAAATTCTATTTAACGCGTTAAGGATATCGATTGAAGTTAGCCGAAACACAACAAATAGGAGAAAAATTCAATCGTAATCGAGCTGCCGTTTAATTTGCAGAACTCTTTCATCGGTAGAATAAAAGCGGGATGACATTTTATCGGCTATAATATATCTCTGGATCTCCTTTGGCAATGAATGCGAAACGGATACGTATATACACCGGCACGTGCATTCTAAAATGCGCGCCACCACCGCGCCGGTACAAACTTGATTCAACATAGAGCGAGCGTGCGAGGTATTTGTATGCAACCATTGAGAAACCCTCAATTTTTTTAATAGTACAGACTAGCCTTATTTGTAGGTTACGTCCACGTGGTAACAAACGCTCGTTTAAAACACACGGCAATCGATCTTGCTTCCTGAAGCAGAGAATGCGATATGGTAATTTCCTTATTTTAAGTCGTCGTTAAAAATTTGAAATCTTTTGATGCACATAAACATAAAAATAGGAGGTTTAATAGCCTATGTGCTATTTCTAGACACGCTTAAGGCAATTTATAATTCTCCGATCTTTTTCTGTTGAGAAAAATTCTCTGTTATGTAGTTGTTATTCTACCTTTGTATAAAATCTGAAATATTTCATAGTGAAAAAGATAGCGAAATTTATTTGCCGTAGAAATTACAAGCGAAGTTTGTAATATTCGATATTATGTAGATATTTTATTACGTTTATATACAGAATTAATATTATAATTCTATCGACTCTAATTCCAATTACTCCATAATTATTCTATATAGTAAATATAATACAATTTTAAATATCTATATAATTATATATAAACAGGATTAAATACATCAACAATTTAAGAAATTAATACAATATTATTAATTAAATATGTGTCGTATCTTTCGCAAATTTAAATACGACGAACCTTGAACAACGAAGACAAAAAATCCAATGGATGAACTTGATCGACGACGATTATTTCCGTGAATACCAAGGATACCGTCTCTGAGATAACGGAGCAAACGACGAATCCGCGATTATTTTCGCGAAAAGCCAGGTAAATGGCCTGTGAACATTTTTACACTTGAAGCTCGATCGTCGCAAGACAATAAATTGTAAGCAAAGGAAACGCGTAGGTTCAATGAAAACCGTTACGAATGCATAGATTATCTCGGTCGATCATCACTCAGAGCTTTAATTATCTCGATGAATAGAAAAACAAATAGTTGGCAATAACTTTTACAGATCGAAATGCTTCCGTCCATAGATACGACGCATTCGATCAACTCTGCACGTGTATAGCGATATCAAAGGAGGTAAGGAATCCAAACTATTTCTATAAATAGAAAGGTAAATACGAAACGAACGTTTCTGCAAAATTTACACGTTGATTTAGATGTTGTTAGTGAACTTGAAATAAGAGAATACGGAAGTGCAAATCCTATCAGTCTAGCACAGTGACACGGATAAGCGTGGAATACCTTTCGAATACTAGGGAAGATAACAAGTCTTGGATTACTTTCACAGATACGGTGGTAGATTTTTGCAAATGCAGGTATAACCGTAAATCGACGAACTCTGAACAGATAAAACGGAGAGAAGCGCAACGTGTTCCGTGGATGCTGCATCACACCAGCAAATACCAAGAATACCGTTTCTAAGACAGCAAACAGTCCGCGATTATTTTTACAAATGTGAATGCAAACAGCCAATAATCTCTTTCACAAACGTGATTATTCTGTGCCAATGAATTCGAGGATGCAACGAGTTCTCTATTAACGTTTCGTATTATACGCGAATAAACGTCAAATATATCATTAAATCGGAGAGATATCAGAGAACAATTAATTTTGCAATATTTTCAGAATTATACGGCCAATTCTGTTTAAATAGAACGTGTAAATAATTCTGTTAAAGAAAACGGACGCATTCTATCGCCATGTTCTATTACCATAGTACTAAATGCCAAGCGCGCCATTTCCAAGACAGCAAACAGTTTGCGATTATTTTTATTAAAACGAAGACGAATAAAATCACAGCCGACGGCTATTTTTGCAAGATATAACGATACACGTTAACACCGGTCAAACACGAATTTTTTCCAACTTACCAAGTTTTTCAAGCTTAGCCAAAGGATCAATAGATAAGTCGTAGACCATAGTAGATCATAGTATAAATATGAGCATGCCATTTCCAAGAAAGCGAACGTTTAACGATTATTTAGCTATTAAAATATAAACGTGAAAAGAAGATAAGTTATTCCAAGGTACTGCTCGTTTTATAAATTCCTCCAACTTACCGATTTTTTTCACTTAACCAAGAGGTCCGATTAGAAAACCGCAGACCATACACGATGTAAACGTAAACGTGCCATTTCCGAGAAGACAAATATTCCACGATTAATTGAACAAATGTAAAGACAAATAGTCTTTCGATGATTACTTTTACGGGCCCGAGTGGTACAAGTCGACGAATGTCAAACAGGGACGAGAGGCGGAAGTGCAACGGGTTCCATCGGCGTTGCACGCCGCCACGCCAATGAATGCCGGGCGTGCTGTTTCTAAGACAGCAGAGAAAGTCGGTGACAAGTTCTGCCACTGGTTATTTTTAAACCTTCGCACGGGATAAGATCGTTGCAACACCGAGTACCGATCGACGAATTAATCAAGCCTAACCTAAGCCCGTCGTTCATTTCGTTGACTCTTTGAAACCTCCGTTAAGGCGAGATGATATCATACAAACGTCAAACTCGAGTGTCTAGATGTAGATACACCGTCGTTCAAAAGTATCCAAAACATTTGCTACTTTTTGATGCAAAATATATTTTAATCGTGAAATAACTGTAACGTATACCAATACAGCGTGTATTACAGAGATCGACGATTTCGCGTCTAATCATTTCCGGATATACTTCCGTTATTCGTTTAAATACTGTTCGTCCCTTCAAATATGTATTTCTGATTTACATGACTATATCAATCAAAAGTTGTTGATATATTCCCTCTGTTGTTTCTTAATTCTTCTATTTTCGCTCGTTTCAATTTAGAAAGAATATTACTCGAACAGTTAAGAATGGTATTTTGAGAATTCTCTTCTAAGTATTCTTCAGAGATTCTGTTACCCGTAAAATATGTCCATAATCGTTGAAGAAACGAATGAATTGCGACGATGCTGTTCCTTATGATCGTCGTATTTACTGTATAACACATATAACGGAATATCGCAATGCGGTTAAATTGATTTTCATCAGCCGATATACGATAATAAAAACTAGAAACTAGAAGTATTTGTACTTCCTTTACCTTTGAATTATAAATCAATTTGAACTAATAGAATTAACGCGAACAGTGATATTTAAATAGTATATATATATATACTATCGCTACGTTTTCTGCAACAAGTAATTTAGCGTTATAATCTGATGACTCTGTAAAGAGGTAGTGACCGTTTTTTCATTAATTTGTATACTTTGATACGACGTTTATTATTCTTACATATATTTTAATGCAATATCTTAATGTTTATCGTTACCTCGGATAGACCAAAGTGCCGGGATATCTATAAGCGATAGGGTATGCTTCTCCATTGTATCGACATAAATATTTATGTCTGACATGTATAAGAAATTCTACATTTGCCTTTCAATAAACGTTCAACGTTTTCCTCGCGCTAATCCTTGGTTGTTCGACTGACGTTTTCTTTCTTATCTGCTTGATGTTAACCATTCGCGATATCAAAGTTCACCCCGTGGAATCTGCGACCGAGCAAGTAGAACTATGATTCATACCTGTTAACAGGTAACTTGTTGGGCGAATTTACGACTTGGCAGACGTCTATCTGTATGAACCTGATCGATAAGTGCTGGACGTAAAAGGGAAGAGAAAGTCCAGACGATTTGAATGTGCCAAGCTACAACAATGCCCACGATAAATGGAGAATATTGTTCGGGTATTAGCGTGCCTTTGTGGCCGGGTTATTGAGACGTTAGAAGGAAGTACTTTATAAAATTGGACTGTTTAATCCGAGGAGCGAGAGTGAGGCGTTAAATCCGTTAAGTAGTCTTGATCTTGATCTTTCGGCGATTGTAACAGTGCCAATGATTCATTTTACGGACAATCGACGATATTCTCTTAGGTTCGAGATTTCGATGATAGGAAGGGAAACTGAATTTTCGATCAAACTCTGATCGAAGATGCAACCAAATTGTCGGACGTTTAATGTTTGAAAAAATCACGCTGATTTTCTCTATAGCTACGATAATCGTATGTTCTTTATCGTAAAGGATAATTTTTTTTATCCCGCCGAATCTACTTTGAATGTACACTTGGAATTTGTTCGAATACGATCGACGATAATTCATACTGTGCTGTAAACTTAGTCAAGTGACGCGTCGTATCGTAAAACTCGAATTCTCAAACGAACTCAAACGAGAATTTGAGCTAACAACTTGCTTCTCCGAACGAGTTTCCCGAGCAGTCGAATAAACTGTAATTACAATGCTCGTTTCTACGATTAATCGTCACAGAACTGGCCTAAACACGCGTACGTAAAATTATAAATAATCATCGCATCGCTTCTCCCTTAACTACTACCTCGCGACTATGTACCCATATCCAGATCATTGAAACATTTACATATTCCATATCCTACAATTTCGCTGCGCCGCGTCTGTCATTCACGAGAACCTGCAGCTGAGTTAATAAAACGCAATCGAACGCGTCCCCTTCATTTGCATCTCATTCGAGGCAACCTGTTTCGCGCTGCAAATTGTAAAACTGAGGAAAAAATGCCGAGGAAATATCGCCAACGAACACCGAACCCGTCCAATTGCCAGAGGAACTGCTAATAATTGCCAGAGGAACTGAAAAGGAGGAACGAGAAGAAAATTCTACCGTGGCACGCATTCTTACGCGTATTACCGTTTCAATAATAAACAGGTATCGGTTTCCGAGCGTTCGTAGACGATTACACGAGTTGCTAGTCGTCTCACGCGAGATCCTCTATAACGAGGATTAATATCCTTCTCTATTTAGTCGGAGACTTACGAGTTGCAGATGTAATCGTCCTGGACTGGTGGAGAAAGAACGGCGATGAGAAAATTTATTCGCACGGACGATTAAATAAATCTTTCGTGCCACCAACAAATCTTAACGGAGTAATCGCGGCAGATATCATTAGATTAATGGCAAATGATCCTGCGACCCGTGACACTGGATCCAGCGAGCACCGTTCGAGTTGACTACCGAGAAAAAACGATAGAGCAGCGACACACAGAAAGTCTCGATTCGTTTTACTCGCGATTTAGACGAATAAGCTTGCCGATGTGTGCATCTGTTTCGTCGGTTTCTCGTTGATTGAAATTTTATTAAGAAGACAGAGAGATTTCGAGTGATGGGAAAAATGACGAATGATTGAGATTTGAGATTTGAGAGACTTTCAGTGGATGTTTGGAAAATTGATCGTTTCTTTGCTATTTCCGCATAATTTGAGAATAATTTGAAGGAAACACTATGGAGAAAATTTCTTCAATTTCTTCATATAGTTCTCTCAATTGTTATCGTATTATGCAACGATGTTACAACTTTGAGCAATTTCGTTAGTAAATATACTCATCCGTGAGGAAACGAACATTCGTTATAGTAATTCGTTACATTTAATCGATAATAACCGCATGATATTTAGAGCATAAGATTTATAAGTTTATCGAGACCGTTTAGGAATTAAAATCTCTGATAGTTCAGTCTTTGAATAGAAAAATGGAGAATGTTAATTGAAACTTTTAAATAATTCTGTTAATAATAATCAATTTAACATTTTCAACAAAACATTTTCAACATTTTAACAATTCTGAGAAATCTAATCAACCACTGAAAAAAAAAATATATATATATAAGAGAACCTCTATAAAACTCTTCTTCAGGAATCGATTTGCATAAGGAAATTACTCGACGACTTATCGAAATACACTGACAAGCGGCACACGAATAACGAGATAGTAAAAGACATACCAAGAAAGGACGATATGGATCTGTATGCCCTACAATTCAGCAAGGAAGCGAGCGCGCCGTAATGCTTGTCATTTGTTCGAAACAACCAATTTACATACATACTTGATACGTGCACGAGCTACTGCGAAATACGAGAATCAGTCAGGATTTACGCGCAAACGAAAATTTATTATCAAAACCAGTTCATCGTGCTACAAAATTACTCGTACGCTCTAAATTAAAGTCCAGATGGAATTTGCATAGCGAGGCGTCACAACGTATTTACCACGTAGAAAAATAGTATATCCATCTGTCGAGGAGCAAACGATACTATTTGCCAAGGTATGCGTATTCAATTTGCTACATGGATTTCAATTACTCGCGTCTTCCGAACGTTTCGCTTGCTTAGTGACAGATATTTAATGCGAGAAATTCAACGCACGATGAACTAGCTTGATCTTACACGTATCTACTGCGTTCTCGCGTTTATAGAATTCGTTGTTGCTAAAATTAACTCGGCAATAATGCGCGTGATTATTGCATTAAATCGTAACTTTAAAGGAAGCTTGTTAACGTTTTCATACATGAGAGATATTCATTTTCCGCAAAAATCTCTAGCTGAATATTATATAATCGAGAAATTAATAAGACAGATTGGCGATTATTCTGGGCGATAGAAAAGACGTCGTTATTCGACAAATCTATCCAATAAATGGACAGTGTTAAATGAGATCTACTACAAAAAAAAAGAAAAAAAAATAACGCACAGATCGTTTAATTAATAAGTATAAGAGTATATACAATCACAAACAAGGTAAAGAACTTTCGTAAAAGTCGAAGATCTCCATCATCCATATTCAGTCTTACGTATATGTACATAGCCACGACTTTCTTTGTTTGACCTTTTTCGCAAATAACGTTGGATACCATCGATAACTAGTAGCAATCTCAAGCGGAGCATTGATTAAGTGCAACAAGAGGAAAGCAGAGCCTCGAGCGTTCGAAAGCAAATGACTGAAGGAAGAGAGCCTTGAAGAAAAGGCAATTAAAAAAATACTCACGATTATATTACAGGTGCTGTTTCTTTAGAATTTTGTCAAACCTTATCGTGAGTCAAGACAATTATCATGGCCTTAAAGCCAATACGCGGCCGCGTAATTGCAAGTCTGGCTAGATGAAGTCCACTCGGAGGTGAGCAACCGGTCGCGGAAGGGGTTAATAATAAGAGTCAACCAGCATCTGCGTCTTATTACGAACTGGGAGACTGATGGAAGCGAAAGGAACGCGAGACGTGCCAGCATCAGGGTTGCAACGAGTCATTAATGCTTTCGGACAAAACACCTCTACCAACGTTGCAATTACTCGTGCGCGATTTATTATGTTCGGATACGCTGGAATAACGAAGCGTGCACGACGTTCGGACAGCCCACGTTTTGAGAACTTAATGATTTGCGATACGGGTTGCATCCGCGGTACTTAATTTAATAATCGTTGATTAACACACAACGAAGGTCGGATTAAAATTTGCAACGAATAAAAAGAGTCGTAGCGTGTAGAAAAAATATTTATATATAATTTAAATCTGCTCTTCTCCTCGTTTCTTCGTCGCGCTTCTCTTCTCAGATTTTTGACGAGGAGAGAAAGTACTTTATTAATAAAAGTCACAGAATACCCGCAACGTAGTAAAATTTATTGAATACCAAAACCAAATATTTAAAAAGTATCTATATGTTTGAATAATGTCCAGGGAGAGCGATGACGTTGAAAAAATTGTTGAACTCGATAGACAGCGAAAAGATGTACCGCGTGACGCTTTCTTTTTTAAGCTATTCACAATCGCTTCAGCTATTACAATCATCGTGGTTTTCGGTCATTTTTAATTATAGTTCGAGATTTATAATTTTTCTTCTAAAAATTTTGGTAGTTATAACGTTTGATTAAAATTTTGTAAATTGTCCATTATAGAGGAAGTATTAATTCGAAATATTTAACTAGCCAGCTTTATTCAACGAGGTGTACGATATGCGTGTCATCGTCGTACAAATTTACGTATATTAAAATCTCGTACATGGGCGAAATATTTCGTCACGTGGTGTTTCATGCGATCTCTATCGCTTATCTTTTCGTGAGAAGTCAAAACGTCTCGTTCGAAACGGAGTGAAAATCCGTTTGCTCGTTAACCTTGCTAAACGTAGAATTTCACCGCGATGTTTCGACGATCTTCTTTTTTATATTTCTAATGACGTATCTACTTCATATACATGTAAGCGTATGATTCTGTTTGAATTACAAAATATCAAGCTATCGAATTCGTTATCGTCGCAAAATTGTGACATCGCGTCGCTCTTCTACATAAAGACCAAATACCTTTAATTTCTATTTTACACGAAATAACGATCATAAATATTGGAAAACAGACACGTGAGATATTTTATCTGTACCGTTGTATGGATGCAGATGTTGAAGGATTACGAATCTTGAATTACATTCTATTACATTTTTATAAATTTATAAATATTTTTAATTGGCGTTAATTACGTAATTATAAAGATCTTATTGGTATAAATAATGTTCGATGGATAAGGTTTGTAAATAATGCAAGTATGAAGATTTACAGAGTATAGTATGAGTCATACGTGTACCGGCGTGTCTGGCGACAGAAGATCCGTTTCTACTTGAGTTTAATTTCGGCTGTCTTTTCATGTTTCAATAAAACGTTTACGAACAGTAATTAATAGAATGTTTATAATAAATTATCTACGCTGTATATTGTTCGTTAAATTGTAACGTTTAACAAATAAATCAATATTTATTATTTATATTTAAATATACCTGAAATTTTCCTTCGAGTATTACGTAAGTATAAAAATCTTTCATACGAAATATAAGAGTATTTTACGAGTACAGGAGACGTAAAACATCGAAGTTTACACAAAACCGGATTTCGATCCCTCGTGCGAGCAGAGAGGATGCGAAAAGAAAACAAAAGAAACGTTATTTCAAGGCACATAAATGATGGCACACGTAAGACTATGTATTTGCACTGCCCCTTCCTGTTTCCCATAACGATGCTTTTGTCATTTTAATCATTAACTAGTAACCATTTAATCGTTTTAATCGAAACATAGCAGCGTTAGCATATAAAACTGACTTTAAAATTTCTATTAAAATTCACCCTCCTATTTCTTCAGAAAATCGAAACCAGATAACTTCTATAAAATATAGTACACAAAGATACGTGTATAAAGAAATTGAAAACTTGATAACTCGGTTAAATCCATGATATAAATAACTTGCTTGTATAATTTCCAATACAGGATATATCAAAGTTGTGTCAACACTTATTATTATTATTACAATTATAACATTGTATACCTATATACTACATTGTATATATACATATTCGCATGATTTTAACATATCCGGTATCGCCACGATTCCACCTGTCAAGTATAACAGGACAATACGTTCCACCATGTTTGTGATCATTTTTCTGATATCGAACATCGCTGGTGTCTATCGGAACGTAGAATCTATGAATAGAACTACTCATATCTTATGGCACGTTTAAAAAATTAATCCCAACCTATTCTTGCATATGTGAATGTGTTACAATCTGTATCTATTATCGTATCGTTAAATTCCCATCTCTATGGAGGCAAATAACGAGGAAATCGCAGGTGCGAATAAAAGATACACGTTCTTTGGCGCAGGTTATCACGCAATAACGCATCGTCGCGACCGAGATCGCCGGGATTGTATTGCGTTTGCCAAGCCACGGGTAATTTTTACAAGGATCTGGGTTAGATAATCGATGCGCTGTACTATCGACGTAACTATTAAAATATCGTATAGCACGGTAATCCGATCGTCTAAGCGAATCTGAAATAGAATTCGTCTCGTTCGAGCGATAGAAATGTCCACGCTGTCTATGATTCATATGAGAAAATCTGGAAAAATTATCCAGCCATACGATTACGCTTGTACGTATTTACAAAACAACTATTCGTCACGAGTTGGGCTATTGTCCAATCGAACGAGACCAAACCCCTGACAACTCTGTTTCGATTATTAGACTCGCGCCTTGACCTATTCTGATTAATTAAAAATAACACAAGGCTGAGAACTCGAGAAGAGTTATACTTTGTATTTGCAACGCTCGTCGTTTCGCACCTTACGCAACAGATCAAAATTGGCTCGCGTTTGTGTATCATACGAACAAATACAATGTCAAGTTCCTATTGGCGAGACAACTTTCGACCGAATGTAGCGCACACTGACAGTTCTCTCGCGTTCCTTCGTGCAACGACGTTGAACCCTATTTTTCCACGTACAAATTCGATTAAAATCGGTGCAACCTTCCTTATACATTGTTAAAAACCGCAAACAGGAGCGACGAGATCTTATAGGTTCGATAGATTCGTATGAAATGTCGTGGGAAACATCTTCTAATAAATTTGAACAGCGTATTATTCAGATGCAGATCGTATAATATTTTACTATCTCTCAGTACTGTATTCACCGCTGGTAATGCAAAGCCTAATTTTTTAAATAATACTCGAGAACTTTTTAAGAAAGCCTTCCATCGCGATTGAGAACCAAGCGAATATTCGTGCTGGAACAGATTATTGGTTGCGAGTGAAGAGTGAACCGAAGAACGCAAGTGAAGATTCGGGATGGTGTCACGTAGAGCTTTAAAATGCACTGTGCCGCTTGAAAGTTTGATTATTGTTCGGCAGAAGAACGTGTATTGTGGTTACGAAATTTTAAAAGTACAATATGATTCGAGGAAAAGCTATGGAGACACTCGTGTCGAGAGTAATGAAAGAAACATGAGAGAGCCGTTCAGAGTCAGAGTCGAAGAGATCGAAACTCGTTTTGAGTAAGGTTCATCGCGTCGTTAAATTAGTATGGCGTTGTCGTTATTTCGTTATTAACGAGCAACGATGCTTCGCGACCAAAAATTGCTAGAATCGTACAAATAGTACTTTCAGTGCAAATTTTTCGCAAAATATCTCTTTCTTTGATGGAAACAAATTTTTCTCTACGTTCTGTCTCTTTAGTTGTACCAATGAGTGTCTCGCCTAATTTTATTACATTCGTAACATCTCGCTCGTTTCTGATAATATCGAAGAACGTTTCAAGAACAAGTAAAATAGTTTCAAGGAGGACATAATTTGACGCGATTAACTTCTTCATAGGGGAACGCGTAGAGAACACGTACGAAGGCCAACGATGAATTTCTTAAAGGAAATCGCATATTTTTTAATACGTTGGTCGATTCAGCTGGACTTTCTCCAGAAAAAAAAAGTATTAACCCACTTATGTCGCAAAGCTACTAAATCTAGCAGATATTATCTATTGTCTGGAGAACGTCCAGATAAATCGTTTAATGTATTCAAAAATATATTTCATCGAAAAAATATATTTCATGATTAGCGTTCATCTACGAAAAAGCTAATCACGTCAAATTACGTTGCTCCCAAAACCATTCAACTTGAACCAGAAACATTTTTTAATATTATCAGAACCAAGGAAGATACTCCAGGTAATAAAGCCTGTACACGTAAAAATACGAAAGTGAATAAACATTCACGGTCATATAATTTAAATATCTATTACTCAAGAGCTTGGAGAATCTTTTCAACGTCCGAAATCCGGTGCATGTCGAATGTACTTGGCATTTATCACGCCCCACATATCGACACTCTCGCGAAGCTCGAACAACGAATCTTAATTAACGCGTTAATTACTGGAAAATAGATACGATCGGTCAAACGTGACCAATCAAAAAGGCGCTTATTGGTAATCCCACTGCGATAACCTCGCGCAAGCAATCTCATTTCTCTCTTTAAACGCTTCGTCGCTAAATGAAGTGGAGGGAAAAGGAAAAAGATTGTGTATGTTCGGCACAATGACACCAGTCGTTAAATCTCACGTGATACGTAGTAAGAGAGAGACAAATTTCGAGTATCGCTTGTTATAATCGTGTGGCAGATACAGAAGGCACGACTTACGAGTTTCAGATTGCAATACTCTTACGAAACGTAAGCGAAACGTTCCAACTTCCTTTTTAACCCCTTGGGGAAATTATGCTTATTATTAATTCGCAGAGTAAGATTAATTTGATGAAGTAATAAATTTATGTGCATCCCTTTCTGAGAAATGTTTAAGTCGATTGTTAGAGAATCCTTTGCCTATTTAATAGCACAGGTTTTAAACTTTATGGTTTCATAAAGCTTAAACATAGGGAGAATGTAATCATTTACAGATTTTACCAATCTATCTCCAATTTGAGATCATTGTATCGTTCTGATAATACAAGTTCGTTGATTTTACCCGTTATCTATAGTTTTTGGTCTAATAATTCACATTCAGCTTCGAGCCGAATTAAATGAGTTCGAATGTACATTTAATTATCACGATAGCTGTGATTTGAGTTCATGCTTCGAAGAAAGATCTCGTTTCGCTAAATGAAATTTCCAAATTTTGCTCTTTATACGTCTAATATGGCATGTTTCGATTATAACACAATTTACAATCCTCAAATTATGTCGTACGTGTATTGTGCGTTGTTTTTAGTCAATCGTACGACAAATAAAATCATATAAAAAAAAACGTATAAAATCCTGTTAATAGTAATTTTTCCATTTCATACATCACGAATGTTTCTAATTTTGAACGTCATAGAAAAAGTCCATTAAACCTTAAATTTTAACACTCTACAAATAGGCATATCCGACTAACGTAGAAAAGATAATTGCTCGCGTGTACTTAAATTTAACAGTGTTTGTCTACGCATTAGTTAATCATACAGTTCAATGCACGTTAAGGTTGAAAAACTGATAATAATACTCGACGTTTTTTCGTCAAGATACACGCAATGATAACACAAGCGTAATGATAACGTAGGTGAAATGCCACAGTAGCGTTTATTTAACAGTGGTACTAAACAGATAAACCGTATCTCGATTTTTCCGACAGCCACCGCGAAAGAACGTGAAAATGAAATACTTGTTAAAATATGCAAGAATTTCAGCGCCGGAGACTGCCGACACATTGGTAAAAAAACAGGGGAGCAAGCAGATAAGCGGATAAAGCGAAAAATATTCTCCGCCACTTGTCTGCAGATCCAGAGGAAAGACTAAGTTCCTTTAAATTAAATTTATGTAACACGAAGTGGCGAAATGTCTCTTCGAATGTAATTCTTTGAGAAATCAAAAAATCCGCGCAAACAGATTTACGACTATATGCAACTTCGATTTTTTGACTTTATAAGACCGAATTTCGAAATCCGTGAAACACGCGTCAAAAATTTAACTTTTTTTTAAGAATTAGAATCAGATCAAATATTATATAATAATACATAGATCGGTTTTTCCTTTCCTTAAGTTCTTTCAGTTTCGTGATTAATCGAATTGTAATTTCATTTCCTACCGCCATATGTTTTCATAATTTGAAGAAATAACATGAATTGTTCGTGATAATAAAAGACGAACACTGTTTCATGGCGAGTAACAGAGTTGGCTTACGCCATCACGATCCTCAGCTCTTCGTATGAAAATGTCTTTCTGAACGTCTTATGAAAACTGCGTTCTCCCGATAAAAATGTTCCAATATTTCTGGAATCTGGTCTTTCCCTTCGTCAGAGGTGCAACAATACACGTTCGGTATATCAATAATGTTCCACCAAAGCTTAAGAACCTTGGAAACTCTGAACACCTCAAATTCTTATTTGCATCAAATCTTAAAAAACCACCCCATGAAATACTTCCTCTTACCTAATAAAAACTCCTCGACGAACCTAACCTCCAAATATGCGCGTGGGATAGGCGACAAAGAGTCAACTGCTAATCCGACAAAGCAACGTTCATCGCCCACGAAACAAGCCTGAAGAGAATATCAATTACTGAGAACGAGCAGCGAGATAATCCAGCAACGTGAAATAATGGTTGAAAGTAGATCAAAGGAGAAGAAACACGAGGGGGTGTGTAGCAACAGGTATGTGGCAAGTGGTTAAAACGAGTGTAAGACAAAGTTGGCGCGAGCGCAAAGCGAAGAGAAGAGAAGAGAAGAGAAGAGAAGAGAGGAGAAGGTTCAGGGCAGCCAAGCCTTTGGAGGGTAATTTATTTAAACGACGGCCTATCTGCACGTCTATCGGGTTGCTAGTCTCGCGGTGGTTCGCTGATAAATCTCTTTCTCTCCGCTCGTGGTGTGTCGGTACTCTTTTTTCAGCCGGCTCGGCCGGCAAAACGTAAGGAAGGAGTGTACGCGGAGGGTGACGGGGGTGGTGTATATACTAGGAGAAGAGAAGGCTTGTTAGTAACTTCAGTAAAGTGGCGGGCACAACGGGGCCCGTTTTGTTTCCCGGTTTCGTAGCTGGACCATAGCGATAAGCTTGGGAGAGTTTTGCGCAACGAGCCCGGACGACTATAAGGGACCTTAACGTGCAGGTTCGCGCTCAAGAGAATCGCTGAACCACGAATAAATCCGGCTGCCGTACGTCTTCGTGCAGATTAGATCGCCATATCCGCCGTGACTCGATGCGATGCGCTACACCGCTGGATTTTCGATAATAAAACGACAGGATCGCGATCGTTAATCTCGTAAAAGGAAGCAGTTACCGTTAGACCGATGCGTCGAGCGCGTGCATCGCTTCTTTACTATCCGAGCGCCGCGTCTTGTCTTTCTGCTTGTGACACTTTTCACCGTACTTTTCATCGCCACATTCCCGTTCGGTCTACCAGAGTCATCGGCTTTTTGCGGTAATTCTAGCGTCGCTCCACGTGTTTCGCCGTTTTTCCCGCAATTACCGACGCCTGGCTGCAAGCTATCTCTTTATACGGTGTTTTATTCAATCTCTAAAATTGAAATTATCCGACGTTTTCAGGTGGATACCGTCGAGGGTGTTCTTTTAATTTCAGTATGTTTGTAAGCTAAGCGCAGTATACAAGATACCATTCTCTGAATACGGCTGTGAGAAAAATGATCGAACAAATCGTAAATGATCATTTATAGCTGTTTCTACGAAATGTACAGTTAAAGTAATTAATTGCCATATATTCTAATGTCGTTTTACCTTCGCTAATAGATATTTAAAAGCACGTAGATGTAGCTGAGATGATTCTAAACGGTTGCCTTTCGATCGATCCAATACGTATCGATCTCTTCCTAAAAGCTGAGTAATTTATTAATTAAAACTTATCCTAGATACTACGGTTGTTGTTTGATACATTAGAAGAGAGTCTTGCCGTAACTTAGTCGCGCGTCGTGAATAGCGGACACTGACGTTCTTCGTGTATCACTGTGATCAAGAGTCGTAACCATATTCACGACAACTATCCCTTTATCGTGATTCGGGTGTGTATTCGTGGCGTTGGCAAAGATACGCGTGACTTCGTCTCTATACACGGGGACATCGTGTCTTTGTCCGGAATAGACGCGCGTGTAGATCTCTGCGTGCAAGTTGCGAGTGGAGTTTGAGCGTGCAAGAAGATTTACCACGATGAACTGCGTTCTTGAAAGCCACGGCGTCTCTGCTCGCCACATAGCAAAAAAGCTTTTAAATCTATCGCTAATTTGTGGAATAAACGAGATACAGGTATGAATAGAAAATAACTGTATCATTGAACCTTATTATGAAATACCATGAACTTTTAGCTAGATTGCCGGTTCGTTTCCTATTAAGTAATTTATATTACAAAGAAAAAACGTAAGAGTCTTGGAAAACATCGATAGCTCGGAACTTTTCGAAGTTAGCGTACGTAAAAACTCGATAGTTTGAATATTTAGCTTTTTAAGTGAGAAGCTCGATGACAGGTACAGAGATCACGCTTACTGCTGCATTTTCTTCTTTTAATTGTATGAAATACATATATATATATATATATATATATATAAAATAAATAAATGAAATATATAAGAATCTCGTTTTATTTTGTTAAATAAGGCCATCGTAAGATACAGAAAGAGAATGAAACGATCGGTTATGGAAAGTTTTTAATCTAGCACTTTGCTGTTAGGTGAAATATACTCGATGACAGAAATGTGTTAGTTGCTATCTGTTCTACAATTCCACAGAAACCACAGTGTTCAGACGAAAGTGGTCGTGCTGTTTCCCGTGCCATTTAAACAGCTAAGCCGATGCTAAAGTTAGAAATTTAAAGGCTTGTGTTTGCTAGATGCACGTAATGAGCGTGCAGCTTTGAGTTTGTTACAAGAGTGTCTTGAACTTAACGTTAAAGTTCATGCACCGCGCGACTAAAGCTGTGAGAAAGTTACCCCGGGTCCCCTTCTAATAAACGTAACTTATAATTTTTCGATCTTATCCCACTGTGACCTGAATGCTTCCCGGGACTTAATTTATATTCCCTTAGATATCTAAGTGCTGTATCAGCATGATTTCTATCATGTAGAAAAAAGATGATAAAATACCTTCACTTCTTAGCATCCTAATGTTAAATATTTTACACTAATAAATTACACCGCTATCTATCCTTAGACACTTTATCTCGTAACACGCTTAATGTTGTCGTCATCAGTGCTATGAAAGTTAAATAGCATAATAGTAATCATGCGATTTAGTACCTACGTACAGGCAAGCAACGAATGCACCATTAATGTTAATTATAAGTTTCAAGTTTAAAAAGATCCCGATGATAAGATAAAAATTGAATTAGACAAGAAAGGGGAAGAGTGTAATTTTTAAAGAACTTTCGGTATACCTGTTGTGCCTTGAGTTCTCTACGACAGGATCTGATCGATACATGAAAATTACATGAAAGGGAGATAAGTTAATTTTTATCGGTTTTCTGATTACGGCGTTATTTAACGCGTGAAGAAAAGTACATTAGTACCTGATAGATGAACACGACGCATAATATAGGATAACTAATATTGTGATAACCGGTAGTTTTGAAATATACAGGAAGATAAGAAGAACAAATATTTTGTCTCTAGATCAAATAAAAAGATGACTTAAAAGATATAGAATTAATCAAATTTTTAAATGACTTTACTATAGAGAGAGAGAGAGAGAGTGAGATAAATGTTTTTCATTACGATTTATTCTAACAACTGAAAGTTGACTTAACTATTTATCTGTGTATCTAAATCAACGTTGTAACTCAAATTTATAACCTTATAAATTTTGAATTTCCAAATATCCATATGTGCATGAAGTACACAAATTTTACAGATATCGGTGCGTAAATTTTACATAAATTAAGAATAAACATTGATTAAAATATACGCGATAATAAAATGATCGTCGTATAATATCATATGGTGTGCAATACGTGAAACATCAATTCGCTTATCATTGAATAATATCGTATCATTTGTTAGCCTATGAGTTGATAGTTTAATAGCTTGAACATTAAAAGCAATATGAACTAAAATTAAAGAAATTTCATCGAAAAACTACAACAAATAACGAACGATCTTCATATAGCAACCTCCGTGGGTCATTATACGAAACCAGGATAAAGTTGTTTCAGGTTGTTTCGACCAACTGCAGATAACAAACATAATGCATAACTGATGAATAAGCAACATTACTTTACGCAACGAACGTTATAATAAACACTTTGCAGACATTTATTGACCTCCAATATCGCATCGTATTTTATTATTATCGGGTGTAGAAATAAAAATATTTATTGCTGAAACATTCGCTGTATTCCGCACGATTGACTATCAGACTCGCCGTAAGTTCGTGTAAACACGTTTTGACAAGGCATTTGCGTTTACGCACAGCCATAAACGTGCGTATTCTAATGCGTTTGGTCGCAAAACATCTGCGACACGCATATTACGTATATGTACGTTTACGAGTTTACGGTACTGTTGGCAATTGTCATAAAACGCCCTGGCGCATTTGTAGAACCTACAAAATTTCACAATACTTCCGGCCTATACAGCGTCAAGCTTACAAGTTCCTTCAGTTTCTTCGTTTCCGATGAAAATTCTTATCGTGATCGAAATGATCGAAAAATCTAATGCATCTCGTGATTGTAAAAATATGATGAATCTTGTAACTTCTAGGTACGCATATTTGCGTAGAAAGGCATTTCCGATAAGACTTCTCAATATTTAATAACGCTTTCAATT
The DNA here is from genome assembly GCA_014737395.1 of Bombus waltoni. NCBI lineage: Eukaryota > Metazoa > Arthropoda > Insecta > Hymenoptera > Apidae > Bombus > Bombus waltoni. The sequence continues at coordinate 7,293,923 of JACXII010000051.1, read as the reverse complement.
TCATTTAGTTTTACTATAGGTCTCAGCGTATAAATGTTTCTTTGTGCAAAATATTAAACAGTGTTGAGACGTGAAATAAAATTTGGATATGAAATCGAATTTCACTTAACATTTTAATATTTTGTTGATACTTTGCATAGATAAAAATTTACATAGCGGAACCTATATTGAAACGAACAAGGACTGAAATTCTTCGTAATAACATTTTCTATAACGATAATTGAGTACAAAATTTCTATAGAAATAATTGTATAATGCAAGTAAAAATAACCTCGGCGATCCCCCAGGAAACACTTTGCGATCCCCTTGGGGTCGCGACCCATAGATTGGGAATCTCGTGCTTATAGCATGGCGTGTATGCTATTTTTCGATCATAATAGAATCGGTAAATAAAAATTTCAATTTCAATTCAACTAAGCGATTTGTAAAACACGCGCATTTACGAAATTCGATTTTCTAATTTTATCTTGATTCGATAGCATAATTTTATGATTTAAGGTAATAAACCTATTAATTGTAGTTAAACTCATAAGAATGGGTAATAAAAAATAGAACGTTGTTATTATTATAAGTCCTGTTAATTTGTCAAAAGTGAAAACTATATTAACTTCCTTGACGTATCACAGCAACCAATGACAAATTAACCACCAACGAGATATTTGTCTTAGATAAGCATCAGGACGTCGGCTGCGCGCAAAATGAAACATTACTTCGAGTATGTAAATGAAGAAAACCGCAAATATTCAACGCTTTTTCACGTCGAGAAGCGACATCTTAACAACCTGCTGATAATTCTTAAGAAGAAAAAACACCATATAACGAACACAGAAAAAGCAGGAAATACGTCGGTAGAGAATTGTCAAAGAAGAAACCGGTAACTTTATTCCGCCCGAAAATGCGCAATTATACCTCCGAAGGAAAAAATTAAGTCGTGTAATATAAGAAAAAAAAAAATCGTGAACCACATTCGAACATGGAAGTAAAACAAGTACAGGCGGCATTCGTTCCTTGTCGTTTCATTAAGTAAAAGAAACGAGTCGTCCTGTTTGATGGCGGGTAGGGATGAAAGGAAAAAAATACGACCGGTGCATCAGAATGCGCGGTTATCCAAGAAATTTGTATTCATAAGTATGCAAGGACGATGAAGCAATCGCGCGGCCACTAGTTTCGTGAGGCACCATCGCGACAAGGGGATGCCCGATTTATTTGTGTGACATTGCCATCTTCTCGGCAGACTATTGTTTTTTACGCGAATCACATGAAATTATTAATATCCATTAATATCCAATCAAACGACCCGACAAGGTTATCGCCGCGGCTTTTCAATATTAAATTGCCTTAAGAAGGAGAACGTCACGTGTGTCAATTCGCTAAGGGTCAATAATCTGTCCTTGCATCGTAAATTATAATACATGACGGATGCAAGTAAAAATGTACAACAGCGCACATCGTATATATTTGTAACAAAATATGTGCATTATACGACGGTATGAGAGCTTTTATCTTCAGGCAACAATAGGTGTATAAATTATTTATGAAATTATTTAAAATAGTAAAAATAATGTCTATTTCCTATTCGAGATACAATACAATAGTTTCAGAATTTTTGTATAGTTATTTGTTCTTTTGTACAATCGCAATAGTCGTTGATAGTATGTGTAAATTTGTATAGAATTATTTAAAGCAATAAAAATAATTTCTATGTTATATTTAAGAAATTACTAACGATCTAAACATTGTTGAATAATTCTCAATTTTCTGTATTATTTTAATAATTTTTAATAATAATAATTCTAGAATTTTAATTAATACGTATATAATTAAGGAAACGAGGATGGAAATTTGTTTCCTCGTAATTACGTTGCATATTTTATTAATTAAATTTATCGTTTCTCGCCTTTTTGTTCTAATAGAAAATTCGGAAACAAAATTTTATGTAAGAATGCTAATAACGCAACTATTATTAGAAAAGCTAGTATACCGTATGCATATACACAAAGTCTTCAATAATGCTATTTCGAGTGAAGAAGGGTCAATTATCAGAGTTATCGGTATTACTTGCATTTGCATGGCAATAAAGCTACACCCTATCTCGAACAAAGTGCTACGCTGGAAGAAAAGAAGAATTCGTTCATTCATTGTCAGCTGTCGAGGAACACGATGACTAACTGCCACATGGAAAATTCTATGAATACGTCAATGCATTGTTGTCAGAGAAATGCGGAATTGGTCAAAACGACATTCATCCTAAGATACATTTTAAGCGTTGATTATATAACTAGTTGTTGATTTAAAATAATTGTATATCGATGTGTTTACAAACTGACAACTAAATATCGTATATTTTGATAAGGAACTGCTTCTAGGGTCTTAAGCTGGTATGTTATCGAAATAAATAATTATCGACCGAGGATCAAACACATATATGAATGCTGTCGTTCAAAAATATTTGGATATTTTTATTGATGATTTTGTTGATGAAGTTGGATGGTAGCGTGCAGTCTGAAAGTAGATTCATCTTATTGTCCAGCCTATAACTGTATGGTATACTTGCGTCAATACGTAACACAGTTTATTTTTGTGATAGAATATTGTGTTCTGTGATATAGAATATTTTATTGCTGTGGATATCGTATTTTTATGGATTTTGCTATAAATTCCATAGATTACTGAAACAATTATAGTTATTCAAACGAAATTCATTTAATATATTATTACAACTTCCTGTTGCTGTACATCTTTGCATAAAAATGAAATCAATCTGAACGTAATGTCCTTCCAAAAAGAATCATAGAAAATTTTCACGACCCTTCCAAATTCAAAATTTGGAATTCCTAAAATTTCGATGTAATTGCAACGTCTATATTATCTCTCCGTATTAAATCTAGAATAAGTCAATCTAAATTATCCAAGTTTCGATGTGTCGCAGGATGAAGCATCGCAACAAGCTGTCTAATTCAAATGTAGTCTAAAATAGTTGAAAATAGTGAAAATAGAAATTACACAAAGCCTTCTGAGAAAAGTTCGTAGAGAATTTCTCGATCTTTGATAATTCCAAGATCGTTTTAAAATTCAGAAAGTATCTCTCAGTAGAATTCCATTTAACATCCTTTATTCCCAACCAAAGTTAAATCTCAAATAAATCAATGTATAAATTACTAAAATTCCGTTGCGTGCCAAGATGAACCATTGCAATAAATAGATCTAACTCGGACCTAGCCTAAAATAGACAAGATGCTACTTTAAGAGAACTACATAAGCGTCGTAAGTTTTCTCAAAGAAATTCACAGATAATTTCTCAATCTTCGATAATTCGAAAGTCGCGTCTTCCGAAAAAAAAAAAAAAAACGAAAAATAGTTCTCGATGAAATTCCAGCCAACATCCTCCTGCTCCTCTATCGGAATCGAATCTCGGATAAATCAGTGTACTCTGATAATTCGAACCTAACGCGAATCTAACTCGAATAAGTCAGCTCGTCGATAGAAATGATCTGAATTTGATTACGTACCAGAGTGAAGCGTGGTAAGAAGCGAAATTTCAACTGATCGACGCGGAGACCGTGTGAATCACGCGGTTCAGAGGAGCAGATACTGCGCGGTAAGACGCTGTTCGCGTACATCTTCTATACATAGATACGTTATTGCGTCGTCGTCGTCGTCCAAATGATGAGGTTCAGTCTGATGCAGTCGACCGCCGATCGGCACTGCAACCGAATACAGGCTCTCGTTCACGATATTTTCGGTGTCAAGGTGTACCAGAAGCCGTGCTACTATCATCATCCTGGCCTTCATTTTGCGGTGAAACGTTAATTCATTCATAGCACGCACCGCAAGGGCAATAACCTGGCCAACCATAATTGCTATCGAAAAATCGGTTCTCGATCGATTACTCACACCGATCGTTACGCCTAAACAGCTCGTTACAATACGCGGGTCGTTCAAACAGATTCGATCGGTTTGCTAAATCAACAGGGAAGAATTAAGTAATTTAAATGGGGAACGGATTAGTAAGCAATTTCCTTGATTTATTTGTCAACTTTGGAGTGTACTTCGAGTAAAACTGAGTATGAAATATATACGTAAGGGTAGGTACTGTGTTATATATTTTTTTGTCTTTCATACAAAATTGGAATTGTAATATTTCCTGGATTAATAGGTTCCCCGTGTAGGTATCTTTATAGCTCTTTTTTTTCTTTTTTTTTTTTGTAGAGAGTGAAGGAATGCGCGGAAGAGATTCTATAGGAAGAGATTTATAGTTCTATCTAAGAAAAGAGAGATGACTTTAAAATCATTGGAACGTGTCCACTTCAAAAGTGAACGCATAAACCAAGATTATTTAATTTTATGTAATAAGATCCATTTCTAATCGTTTTATTTCCATCGTTTCCAAGCTATAGCTCGAAACATTATAGATATATATATGAGGCTCGCAAGGAAAGCGTAACGAGCCTATTTTAACCTTCCGATTTTAATGTCGTTGTTATTAATTGACAGTAGGTTGTAAAGTAGAACAACCTGTTGGACCTAAAAGACCATAAAATACTAAGCAATAAGTTCAGGGAGCTGCGTAAAAAAAAATCGTTTAAAATTAACGATCGTTAATACGCAGCCAAGCACGTTATAATTAATTGGAATTGAAACAATATGAGTAGGATACATGATTTATATTAGAATATGTAATTAATGGCTCGATAAGAGTAAACGTTAAATTACCGAATTCATTTGCATGTTTTTAAAATAAGTACAAAGGTAGAAAAACTGATATGATTCGTTTCAATTGGTTTGGTAGTTCGAATATCGACGACTATGAATATATTCTTGACATATTCAAGGAAGAGAGTCTAAAATACATAGTTCATCGAAAAACTAAACAGAGAACAGTTTTAGTAATACATAATCGCTTGAAATCATATCAAATTTGAATACGTTATACGTATAAAATGCTGGGAAATATAATTTATCGTTCTTCTGCAGCTACCGTACGTAAATTAGTTTAGTTTAACTTATTAAATTGTACTAATGCGTTATTGGTAAAATTAAAATAAACGGAAGCTTGAAATCTCATTAAATTTTTCTTTCTTCGCTCGTTTAATTGATTGTTCTAACTAACTATAACGCGATCGTATTCAATTTCTAAACGTCTATGCGTAATTGATCTTCGAACATTTTTGTTCTACGTATTTTGCATATATTTCAGATTGAATATACTAATTGAATCGTGCATAATGTTAAAGTCACCGTCGCGTCACGACGCGGAGAGAAAATGCTGAAAGTCATACGCGATACGATACGGGGAGCAAACTAAATATAAATGTGCTCGTTACTAGATATGGGTGTTTAATTTCAGAACAAATAAATTTATCTACTACACTACGTATCTTTTTCGATATACCGTGATAAGCCGATGAATGCCAATGTAAATGAACGAAACGTGGCGCTTCACGATAATATCCGCCAATATTGTTATAACGAGCATTTCACTTTTTGCAATTTTCATTTAAAGAGACACCCTGCAGTCTGTTAAACGTAAAATATCGCAATGCTGCTAAAATCAGTATCGAAACACAATTTACGTATCTTTGGATAAGTTGCTGGTATTTAGGTTGAAAGATCGGACGATTAATTTAATTAAAAAACGAAAGAGCTATTCACCATAGAGTGGCCATTCATTTGTTCGGTGGGTGTTTTCGACTCGAAAGTCGTCGATACTTCTTCCGTATGCGTCATAATCATGCTCCTTGTTTAAATGGAATTGAATCAGATCGAAGACACCTCGTTATACTCGAATGAAGATTCTTCCAGCACTTTCCAATCGGTTTCGTGCATCTTTGTCCTCACATTTTCGAAAAACAACGTCTCGTTTCTTCGATATATTCGATTTTATCAGAAAGGTAAGATTATTTATTTTGCACGGCGTCAATTAATAATTGTTTTCGAGTGGAATCGATCTATGTCTCGAGTTAATCAGGAAAACGGCAAACAGTCAATCCGTAATAAATAACACTGCTCTCGTATCGTAAAAAGTAATGCACTTTTTGTCCCCTATTGGTGATGTAGATTGTACCCTGTTTATCGTCTTCGGCAATACAGCCGGCAAAGTTCAATTTCAGAAACGTGTAAAAATCACAATTCCGTTCGCGTCGTTCGCAGTCCATCAAAACATACTACTTATACGTCGCACATCGTCTTTTCTAACGTTGAGAACGTTTTTTCTTATCTAGTCTTAGCCTCCGACTCCTTCGAATTTCGTAATTTTTTTTCGATAAACGTCTGTTCACAAAAATTCTAAAAAATCGATATACCTTACTTCGATATACACGATTTTATTTTATTTTCCACCTGTTTTCCACGTACGTTACATCGTACGTATTGCGTCGATGCACAAATGTTAAAAAAGGGCGACAAGATTTTACGTTATGGCGTTCTTCTGTCCAGGTCAAAGATGAAATTCCCTTTCAAACTCTTTTTAAAGTTTCTTCACCGGCACAGATAACAAACGGGGCAAACATAAAATCCCATGGAACGGAAAATTAATTAATTTCCCTTCCATCGATTCACGGAAACTGTGGCCTGCGTGCCAATCAAAGCAACAATAAACTCGAGAAAATTTCACTCGACCTCCTCCTCTCTTCCACTTCGCATCCTCGACAACGGAACGTCTCTCGATATTTCTCCTTGAAAATGCGATATTTCGATCCTTCGGTGCAACGCTCACACCGTCCACGAGAAAATTCTCTACTGTCTCTTGCTTCTTTAAGATGCTGTTCGACGAATGTACGACCGTAAGTCACGAGTTTTCTGCAAAATTCAAGGCACAACGTGGATGAAAAGTTGACGAAGAGTGTCCCTCCTTAACGGGACCACCATGATTCGTTTCTCGTGGCGGATCAAAGGCTCTGTAGTTTTTAGGAGATCGCAGGTTTTCACGGTGCAATTTGTTCGTCTGTTAACGAGACACTCGGGCCGATCGATCTGTGGCATGCGGCTGAATGAACGTGCCAGTCGAGTTACGATTTTTCGGAAAACGAAGGCGCAGCAGAGCAAAGACAGAAAAGGAGCCGGCACGACCGGCCGGCTTACACACACTGACTTCTGACTGGTCGAGCTAGTAGGTGACTCCAGGGACCCCTTCCATAACGCATAGCAACTGCTCGTAAGACGACTGATAAGTTCTTGCATTCTGCTAGAATCGACAGATCGTCCTGACGGCTGCCACGATCCAATCCACAGGATTTCCTCGATAGTACCGAGATATGTGATTTGTTTTCGAGGAAAACTCGACGTTGCAAGAGAAACGGCGCGAGGAGATTTTTTACGCGTGGCGCCACGACTTTCCGTAGAAAGTTGATCGAAGGAAAAAGAAGGGCTCGTGCGAACCAAGATCGACTTTCCCGTGTGATACGATCGATGGGTCTTGCTTGGGCAAATTGCTTTATTTGCTTAATTGCTACAGAGTGACGACAGGAGAAAGACACGATTCGTACATTTTTGGTTGATTTTCTAATTTTGCGTGCGACGAATGGTACTTTGATACGATGTAACTGAAAAGCTGTTAGGCAGGTCCAAAGATGATGTAAGGTTGAAGATAGTTCTTGAGTCGACGATATTTTGTGGAAGCCAAAGGTACAGGAATTAAAACAGGCAACAGGTTTTAATACCTCCGATATTCTAATATTATCGTAAGCAATAGTTTTAACATTGTTTAGTCTCTCAAACCAAATAAAAACACGATCTCTTCTGTGAAAAATAGAAGCTGTGACCTATGTTCTTCTCCTATAGTATTCATATAGACGATGAATTTTTATGTAATTATAGGAAGATATATGTAATAATGATAATGCAAAAATATATATAATATCCAGAGCAGAGTACTCGGTATAATACGTAATAGCCGAGACAAATTTTTCCTTATAATTGTGTTCATAATTTGTATAGATATTCGCAGTATACTTATTCGTTTCTTTGTTTGCATTCGTAAAAGTATCGTTTTAATTGAAAATTTCAGGTGAGATATATTTGTACGTTTAAACAATTACGGGATGGTCTTAAATTTTAGTGCAGATGATATCGTGTTGATAAAGAGTTTGTTAATTGATAATGATTAAATGATGTATTTATATCGCATAGAATACTACCATCACACGTACGCATAAATTACGAGACACTTCCTATTTGTATATTTCTAGGATAGAGATAAATAGACCTTGTAATTATAAAATAAAATTGACACTTCTTAATCACGTATAAGGAAAAATAAGTTATATCACGTTTCAGTGATAAATAAATAATAACTAGCGACTTACGAACGAGAGTGTAAATATTTGCATGTACGATAATGTGACATACGATAATTATAAGTGATATTTTAATTACATCGTGAATAATGATGTTTCCAATATTTGTTTCGGTATTATAATATGTTTTATGTCGTTTTCCGCGTCCTCTTTTTCTTTCCTTTCTTTTTTTTTTCTTTTTGTAAACTTCTTCCTGGACTATTTTGTACATTGAATATTAATTTAAAATACAAAATACATAATATATTTATTACCTCATTATGATTTTGAGTTCCGAAGTCGGTAGAATTTTCGTCTTTTAAAAATAATTACTACATAGAAATTGGATAGAACTTAATCTGAATTAACTTATTTTACAAAATTAATAACACTGAGACATTAATCAATATTAATAATATCGTCTTCGCTTTGATCGATGTCTTCTTTAGATACGATATAGCTGTCGTGAATATGCAACGTAATACTAGTTCGTTAAATGAAGTCTCTTATCTCTATATCACAACCGAACAATTAATAACGGAAAGTAAAGAAAAAGAATCTACCCAATAGCACTCCACTTTCGAAAAAATCCGTTGAAAAATGTATGTCTGTTACGTGGATGAATAATCGCATTAAAAAATATTTTAAGCTATCATTAACGTATTATATTATAATATTCAATATAAAGCACATATTACGCGAATTACGTAGTTTCTACCGGCGTGGAAATTGCACCAGCAATTTTTCCGATTATCTTTCACGCGACATGATTATGTAAATGATGAACACCCTCGATACTAGTTTGTTACAAAACGCCTGGTTTCGCGTACTACTTGCTCCCGCGCTCGTGAAAATCAATTCCAAGCGAAGTAAAATAAACGCTCGTCATCAAAGAGAGAACATCATTAGGTTCATTCATACTCTTCGAGCGCAGGTTTCTATATTTAACCATTCCCATAAGTTTCTGATAAATTCTCGACAGTGGCGATACGTGCTGAAACGTGACTTTCACCGTGAGTTGTAGTTCTCAGTTACCAGACTATTGTTTGTTATTCGTCGCGTTGTCTGAATCGCTAATGAAGCAACTAAAATGGCCAACCTAGAAATTTTCCACATGCAAGTCGTACTACAATTTTACTAATTGCTTATATGTGGTGTGCGAATATTTATGCAAACTCGTACTTTTACGAATTAATTTGAAAAATAGAACCTAGACAGAAGTTGGTTTTACAGACTAAATATCGAATGTTACGAAATACGCTTCCCACAAATACATAAAAATCCGCTATCCACTTACGTCTTTTATATTACATTTATGTTTATAACAGTGTGAAAGTAAACGATGGAACTTTAAGATGAGAAGGTTAATACGTGAATCACTCTAATCGCGAGACGTAAAAATAATTAATGTGCAAATTGAAACGTGTATTGGCTGTATCGTCTAGAGGATAATATAGCTAATCTGCAATCGAAGATACTCAGTGTCCGAAAGCTATTCATCGGATTGCGAATAGTTGTATAGAATGCGTCATACAGCGCGTTGCAATTGAAGTTACGAGATTTTAAATTCTTGAAAGTGAGATTATATTGGATAATCTCCAAATACAGGCACGATCAGATACATGTGAAGAAGATATTAACCGACTAAAATATTTTACTGCTAAAAAATAGAATTCAAACTTCCAAGATTACGCTGATATCGATCCTATTGAATCGAAAGAACTGGTTCAAAAATTAAAGTGATTACCTCATACGTACGAATCAAAGCGCTGATTGTGTATTTGAGAAATTCGTGTTATTAATTTGAAACTGCCAACTTTTACTTCCGTTTATTCTGTTACATGTAGAAAAAGAAATTAGTGTTTAACAGATACGAGTATATGAGTATTTTCCTAAAAGTGATTTAAATGACAGGACGTTTAATTAGATAGAATCAATAGAGACGAATAGAGATGAACTTTAATGGAATAATCTATATCCATACATTCTTAATCCAGATCTAAAGCAGATCTTAAACCTCAATATGCACTTGTCCTAGTGACCGCTTCCATATTTGTTCCACTAAGACTCTCAGTTAATTGGTAGGTATGTCTACATAATGTTCAAAGAAAGACACCTTTCTGTTCAGCATGTTATCAATTCTCTTAGTAGATCAAACTCATGAAAAGATGTGCTGTGTCTCACAGTTTTTATTTATATCTGTATGTTTAAGGCGGCTATTCATGCTGTATATTAATTGTTCATTAAGTACGCGTTTTAGAACGAGTACCTAGTATCTCGTAACTTCTGTATACATTTTCAGATTGGTTTCAAATTTTCTCGATATTAGAATTTTAACAAAATTTAAAAATACATAATGTAACAAATTTCCTATGGTAACTGTTTACATACTTTCATCGACCGCTGTAATTGAAGTCACATATAACATAGTATCGGGCGAAAACCCCGGTGAAAATTCCGATCAACCACAGGTAGAAAAGGACAGGTGAAAAAAACCACAGTCCCGATTAACGTCGTGACAATCGCTGTTTTTGAAACGTGCTTGATCGCAGGACGGAATAGGAAGAGAATTTCGTTTAATATGCACGAAAGTAATCGGACGCTTGTTAGTCGAACAACTTGTATTCGGTGTAATCGTAAATTTAACACTCGTTATACGCACTTAAAATGATTATTCACGCTGTACGCTAAACTTTCGTTAAACATATATTTACAACGGATATCTTATAATTTCCACAAACATTTTCAGATTGGTTTTAAACTTGACCAATACGGTAATGTCAACCGTGTCCCGTCGCTATGCTAATGAAATTTCGAAATGTTTTATGTAACGCGTGCAACGTGAACGTAAAAGTTTCCTATAGGAAGCGCGCAAAATACTTTCGTGAGTATATTTATTATCGGTTAGGAAACCGAGCAATATTTTTCAATGGCACCGAGAGGATAAACCCGAACGAAATCAGGACGAAGTGTGTGTACCTCGTAAACTGGTACGTTATGGTGCAGCTCGCAACAAAAAGAAAAAGAAAAAGAAAGGAAATCAGCCCGGTCATTTGATGCGTCGTCGGCGAGTCGTAAATCAAGGAAGGATGCAATATTATTAAATTATGCGCGCACTCAATTCCTGCTATTAAAGAGTGGAACTCCTATCGATCTTATCGGCCGATTTCATCGATCTTATCGCGACAGTACGAAACGCCTACGCGTTTGTAATCGCGACTTAACTGTACGCGACCTACGCCAACACGGCCACTCCGGTACCTAGGCAACCTCGTTTTTCAGCCAGGATAAAGAGAGAAAGCATCAGGCTCGGCTCGAGCTGCAAATAATGAAATGAGGCGTAAATGCGGCCTCCAGAACGACTGCCTCCCGGCTTCGCCGCGTACATCCACCTAAAGGACCGTGAGAGAGATTCATCGATGTCTTCGAGACACGATGAGCGCGACGCGTGAGTGTTACGAGACTGTCAGATCAGATTGAATCTTCTAATAGGGAAGAAGATGTCAACTTGATCGAAGATAGAGATATGTACACGTCTGTGCAAAAGTCTTGAATCATCTACGTCGGTGATCTTGCGATCAGGTATGACGATTGAGGATACTTTTGTGGAACGTTTCTATAGACAGAGTTATATGAAAGACGACATTTAATCGTTTCATATAGTTATAGTATATAATCGTTAAAGAAAAGAAACGATGTATTCGATAGCAGCAAATACTTGAGTGGAATTTTTCTATTTACCGTAAGCGATTTACATTTGCATTTTGATATTTACGAATGCATAAGAATTGTTTGCAAATGTGAATAGCACCGAGCAATTGTATCGTTTTACAGCGATATTATTATCTTTGAAGCAATAGGCAGACGATAAGAAAGTATTATCATCTTACTCATATCTATAAATATTGGATCAGAAGAGCATTTATGTCACTAGGTCCTCGTAATCGATATTGCTTCGTTTGATATCCTGCAATATACGTATTTGTTATTGTTTATACGTTATTGCACATCATACGATGTTTACAACTGTATTGCATTCTTTAGAGCGCACTATAGAGCGAGAAGATGTCACTTTCTTCCGGGAGAAAATGCAACCTTCTTTATAGACTTTCGAAATATTATATTTATATCTAGAAATTATCTAATTCATATTGGATCCACGAAATAAGCTAGTACCGCTTTCATAGCGTTATTTGCCGTGTTTTATTTGACATAATTCAAGGTAATAACCGCACACGGTTATCACAAGATACAATTTAATATCCGTACCATTAATTCTAATAATAAAATATCGTTAATTCTAAACGATATTATTTTAGAGAAACTGATTGTCCATAAGCAAAAATATCGATGCTAAATATAAACGTCGAACCTAGATTATAACAACTGCGATATCACTACTTTGGCAAAAAATCATTCATTCATTTCTGCACCTTATCGAAATAGGTACGCGATAAGAGATGACCTAAATACAAATCACAACGATGATAACGTTAAAAACATTCGGACTACGTCTAATTTTAGTTGTCGGCAATTTACGTACTGTGTATTAATTGGAGCGATTCGCGAATTTTTTCACGCGATTATCGCACGAAAATGATCGTGGATATCTTTGAACGTCTTTCTCTGGATTTTCTTATCAAGAATATCATACAGACTCAGGATATTCCGTATACCAAATTTACAAATTTATCTGGTTTCTAAATCTGATCTACTAACGTGCGATATTTGTAATTGCCAAAATTACGTTAAACGCGTTCTTTTAAACTGCTCCGAATATAGAGAATCGCGTTCTAAATTCCAGATTAAGGAAATCCTAAACGACAATCTCAAAGTATAACATCAACCATTAAAATAAATAAATCTTGAAAATTCTCTCTTTCCTGAAAGAAACGATGCTTCTTCTATTGGATCGTCCTAAATGTTTCTGCAATTTTTATTGTATCATATACTTTCACGTGTTGTCCACTTTCACATAAACGTTTCAAGTATTTGGACATATTGTGCACCATTATATTTGCAGTAACTCTTATATCTAAAATGGCCAGACAAATCTTGCTCTTATATAAGGATAGCAAGCTTTAAGGGTAGCAAGCCTCAGAATACCATTATACATGTATCGTCAACGTTTCAATGTCCTTGGCTAAAAGGATCAATATGTATGGTCAATATTTATCGGAAAACCGCAGTTTCGTCGAAAACTTTAAAACATCGACGATATTATTGATTGTCCGAGAATACTCTTACAAACATTGTATCAATACAGTATCGATGTTTTCTATCTAATTGTTGTCTTTCAATTAAATTCTATCTATATGTTTGTAATTTATTACCAACTGATTTTCACCTTTTCCACTTGCTTGAACGATCGTCTTGCACAAAAACGAGACGGGAGAATATGGAAAACACAGCTGTGTAGATTTCTTTTTCGTTAGAAGTTCTCTTGTAAAATTTGACTGTACGTACGGTACGAGATACGCAACTCCCTGAAGAAGATTTAAATAAAAGAGAACGAAACCTCTGTTAAAGGAGGAAATATCGAGCAGAAGCGTTTGAGAGGTTGATCGAACTTTTCTTCCTCGGTACTTAAACTACTGAACGCATAGACTCATTAATATTCATTAAGCTTAATTTTCTGCTCCATTCCCCTCACTTTGTTTTGATTAAATCCATTCATCGCGTAGAATGAGACGATGACAAGCTTCTAATGACGAGAAGAACGAAACAAGCAGATAGACAAATCGCTGGTTGATTAAACAAAGATTAGAATCGTAAGTCCAAGTATGTATCGATCATCGATCGGCGACGTTTCCTTTGTGAAATGAAGCAGAAGCTTCGTCGATTGTAAACCTCTTTGTCAGAAGTGTTTTCTCTCAGCGGCAAGGAGAAGATCCTAGGAAACGAATACACGCAATGACCCAGATAAAAATTGAAGAGGAACTATTCTTGAATAGACGAGAGGATGCCAAATGTCTTCGAGATTGGCAAACGGCGAAACTTAAACAAACTCATATGAATCGTTCTATGATACGATCAATACTTTTGGACGATTCTTGGTTTAGCGTGGATGATCGTTACGATCTTAAAACGAAGCTGAAGTGAAGCAGAATTAGGAGAAGGTTCGCTTCATTTTTCCCACTTTCTAAATGTTATTATAAAATACTTGTACGATGTATTTGATATTATTAATTTACTCTGGAAGCAACGAAAAATTCCATTTGCGTGCAATTTTATTCAATACACGTCGTTTGCTTGGCACATCTATACATATACAGAATATACAATTGCAAGTTTCTCAACGAGTTTCGCAAACTTTTACAAGGAAAAGAATTTATATTCGTTGCAACCACTTTACGAAGAAAATTTCCTAGACCGATATTATAAGGGTATTCGCGTTACTGACTTCAGAAACTTCCTCGTCGTAAATCACAAATTTATGAATGAGATAAATAAGACGAAGTTTCACCGCTTTTCACGGTGCAACACACCGTCCTGAATAAAATTCTTAATTTTCTATAATCTTCGCGTAACCGCCGAATGTTTTCACACTGATATAACTATAACTTTTCTTAAATTACACGAAAGTTAAACTTGTCTGAATAAAACACGAAAAGGAAACACCAGCGACCAATAACGTAAACGATCTGTATATATCCGAATCTTTTGATGCTGGATGTTACATCTACACAGCATCCAACTTCAACAAGTCGTTCGTTAAAATTCTTCACAGTCTCAAACTTTAATGTATTACATCTGCTTCAAACGACCACTCAAAAACTGTGTTTCTATTATCGACGATTAACGAAGAACCAATCTCTTTCGCAAGCTAAAAAGGAAACTCGATGCTACAAGGGTTAAGCAAGAAATTTTCCCCTCAGACTACGCTACCCTAAACTTACTTAGTACAGGAAATATCGGGAGAAAATTTGTGTCTAACTGCTCGATAAACGATAAATTATACAAGTGTCTGTACAAACTTGGAATCCTTAACACCGTTCGAAAAGTCGAAGGAAAAAGGAAGTAACGCTGAGTAGAGGGAGAAACGATATCAACGTCGCGCCGTAAGACTTGGGCATATCGTCGTACTCTGATCGTCACATGAACAGTGCGTGTCGTGGATGCCCGGTGAGCAAGGAGAACGAGAAGAAGAGCAATAAAGATAATTCATGCGAGCGAAACGTAGAGAGACGGTACAAGCAAATATCGTGCACAGACTGGCCCCAGACAACAAAATCCTACCACTACGTGTCCTGTTATTTATCTCTTGGTGCTTATAATACGTGTCATCGATGCCACGATCCTTTATGGGCGTAGTTTAATCCTGCTGCACCCTTTGGCTCATCTTCGATCGAATCGTGTTCTCTCATCGATGGGAAAATTTCTTCGTCCATCGACAATCGATGTTTACGTTAATGCAACATTTCGTTTGAAATTTTTGTCGATTATTTTGCATTGTCGAATTTTGTATCCCTTAACGTCGTGACGATGAAAGAAAATTCGCTCGCTTAACATCTTTTTCTTCGTTATTTCTTCCGACTGGATTTCATAATTTTACGAAATTTAAAGAAACTGATGTATTTATAATAACGTTATAATGCATACACGCACATTGCTTATTGCTTGGTCTTTAATGGGTTAAGAAGGTACTCTACTGTAGACTCGTGGAAAGTTAACGAACGATCTTTTCTCGGTTGAAACTAAGACTTGCGCCAGAGAAAAATTCAAGCAACAAAGTTTCTAAAGAGAAACTCGTCTAAGAAAAATCCATGGACGAGCATAACAGGGGAGATAAACGGCGTGATTGCTAATACTACTTCTGATTTCCCCAAAGAGGATTCTCGTGTCTGATTAGCATTGTAACCAATTCCATTAGAATCAAGAGAATCATAGAATCAGGAATTACTGGACTTTCCACTGGTAAAGTGGATGGATGATATAATGGACAGGTATAGGTGGCAGTAACACTGAGGAAGTTTTTTTTTTAAGGAGATGCAACTTATACCCGGAAATGTTAAACGAGCGAGAATCCTAGGTCCTTAGAGTCGAGAGGAGATTTCAAACGATGTCATTACCAAAGTAGCGGCGGTGTCGTCAATTTTACTTCTTGCCAAGTTTACGACCAATAGATACGAGACGTGTTAAGCATCTTGTCCCTTCCAATTTTTAACGCCTCGATGTTCTTCCTTGCATTCTCTTTACTTTTTTTTTCCAACGAAACGAGGTTGTAGAAAAATAATGGAAGATGGAAATTAAAATAATGGTTGAAAAACATCGATAAGATCGATACGAGTTCAAAAGTAATGGCACTTAAGCAGGAGATAAAAAATAATAGTTATTTTTTTTAATTTTATGGAAAAGTCAGAGAGAAAAAGTTTATTTTTGTTCGGGCGAAAGATAATGATCGTTAAATTTTAAAAAGATTACTCAGGAGACTAAGTGATTAAAAGATATTCATTTCCGAACGTTCTGGTTACCTTCAAAATTTTTATCACGTATAATGGTTATTTCTGATCAAAAATTACTTGAACTAAGACATTAATTCGTATACTTTTTTAATTTGGGTTATAACTGTTACGACCTCTGGATCAAAAAGTGCAATGTTATGTAATTTTTGGCAGATTGGTGTATCGTACCGTTAGAGCTTTAGATTATGAACATGGACTGCAGTTGTACGGCTCATGCCAAATTGTGTAAAATTTCTAGAAGATTTTAAGGAGATTTTGCACAAGCATGCATTTAAATATAAATCATATTTCAAAACGACCAACTAAATTTCACTGTTTCTCTGTGAAACTAATCTACAGAAAAACAGGCGTATAAAATATCTATCGCGTTGTCAAATCATAAACTTCTTAAATATTTCTATCATTGAAATATAATATTACAAAATAATATTATAGTTTCGTAACCTTTCACATTACTCAATTACAATTCATCCAAAATTCGTACGCGTAAACTTTCACGTGTAACACTTTCCTCGAATAAATCTGTAAAACTATCTTATAACGACAATAATAATAAATAAGAATTACTATTATTATCTGCTCTGCTAATCTATATTTCCTTCTTTGTCGATAGCTTACTATTCACAGTGTAACAATAATAATACATATTACTGAATAACAAATAACAATAAATAATATCACACCTGTAAATAAACTTCCACAATTTAAAGTCTAAATAATCGTAATTCATATTCTTGTTGTTTCTTCGCTTCTATTCTATCGTTGTTCTTCCATTTTGACTTCGAGCTCCGTCTTATTAATTGAAAACGAGAACTTACAAAAGATCTTTAAAAACTATCAATAGCCCTGATCGATTTACAGAAGCGAAGGACCGAAGGTCGAACCGGCTCGTTTAATTAGAACGACCCTTAAAATGCACCGACACTCGCTTATTCTTCCGCTTTCATCAACTCTTGGCCAGAGGCAAGAGTATATACATATGTATATGTACAATACGTACATCGGCGAAACGAAGTCGCAGCGATTTCAAGAAGGAAACGCCAACTGTTCGTATCGCAAATACAGATTATTTTACTGTCTGAAACAATCGGGCAGTAGCTTCTGGGCTCGCTTTGATTTTTACATCTGCTTCTTCTACCTATATTTCGTATATTTCGTGCGTTCTTTTTCTTTTTTTAATAATCGCCTTACAGTCGACCTTTGTCACACAGTATTACACGAAAAACATACCAATGTATCAAGTAGAGTGTCTGTAAAGTTCGTAGGAAAATTCCAGAAAAATGTGATGTTTAATATTTATAAAAGAAGAATTGTACACGACGTATCGACGAATATATTCGTTGTTTCTTTCAATGATTCTTTCTCAAAGAAATTTTTATTCTTTTCGGCAACGAGTTCCACGAAGTAGACTGGAATTTCTTCAAATGCTTAAAGTATTCGATTTCCCAAGAAATAGAAGCAAAGATTCGTCTCATCTATCAGGTATCACAATGGTTACTGTGCTTTGGATGTTTCACGCGATCTCACGTATTCTCCGTGTTCTGTGCATTTTTGCATCTTTAAAAGTCCCATGAATGCACAGACGCCCGTAATCTATTTATTAGCATCGATAACTTGTAACTCGTGGCTTGTACAATTTTACTAATAACACAATATTAAATCAATTACACAAGAGGGCGTAGCAAATGCTCTAATGTTTATAAACGGGAGTGTATATACATATCTAAGGTTCAATACGCATGAACAGTCTAGGACAAAGACCCGTTGTCGATAGTCGCGTAAATTATTACCATGCTCTACGAGCTATAAATATTAATTCACAGCCACACAAGTGTTCCTGCAATAAATCTTGGCTGGCACCGACGTTTCGCGGTTTCCGGCGAAATATTGATCGATCGTTGATCTAACGACGAAAACGGACTCTCGGGAAATAGAACAGCGTTACGTATTTTTAGTATGAATGACCAAAATGTCAATGGCCCCGCGATGATAAACCGCCTTATCACCTCCTTGAGATAAACAAACAAACCGCTTATAAATTACTAGAAATAGAGCAAATTGGATTTTATCTGCTTTCATTCTTCTTTTCTTTTTTCTTTTTTTTTTTCATGGAATCGATGAGTCATCCGACTTTAAATAAATTATGGAAACAGTGCCACACTTGTCGAGAAAATTTGCAGATAATACGTTGTAGTAGATAGAAAGGAAACTGTATATGTGTATATCGCTATCGACGTCGTACTTGGAACAGTTTTAGATCTGGGTTATTAATATTCGTGCTTTGAGATTTACAGAATGCGTCATTCCTTAATTTAATACGACCTTAAACAGTGACTATATGCTTGAACGTAATTGATGTAACTAAAGCATCGCGTACTGCGGTGTAATGATTTAATTATTCCGCATGTATATATGTTGTTTAAAGGAAACATTAAATATACCGTATCAATTTTATTATTACTGTTAAGACAATGTTACGTTGGTAGAATATTTATTAGTAGATATTATCGTAGTAAAAGACCAATATTTCTTTCATAAATGAAGTTGATCGGAAGTAATGATCTTCTTTTCGTTCTATGTGTTTTCATATCTTGTAAGATAAGAACAACTTTTAATAACCTGATCTCAAGTTCGTTATACGAATTTATTCAAGATTATACACGTAAAAGGTTTAAATACTCGGAGCACTTCGATATTATGTTATACGTATATTTCACGATATTTCTTTGATAACTAATAAATTCATCGTAATTCAGATCGTCCTAAAAAGTCCATCTGTATAAAGCAGAAACGTGCGATACATTGGTCAAATTTCATATCTCGCCACGGAGCGAACTTCTCGCATCTTTTCATCAAATTTGTTCTCCTCTCTTAAACTTCCACGATCTCGTTGATCAGAACGCAGTTGCTTTAATTAAAAGTAAAATCACCTGAAACACATCGACGAAAATTGTTTATCGGTAAGGGAAAGCCAATCAGCAGTGAACGCGATAAGAAGACACAGATCGATATCCTCCGTATCGTTTTAATGTGCCTGGAATCGTCCAGTTATTTACACTTTCGCCGTCTCTTTAATCCAATTCTCATCGCACGTCCGCGATGATCGAGGGGTCAACATTCTCAATCACCCAGAAGCTGTCCGCAAGAAAGCAAAAAGCAACCACAGAAATACCGCCGGTTACGACCGCATCTGAAGACGAGCAACAACGGGCGCCATGCTAAAAATAATCGCTTCCTTTAAACGGCGCACTAAAAAAGCATTCCTCAAGGTGAGACGCGAGCGAGGCCGTGCGCGGTCCGTCGCGTTTCATCTGTATCACTCACTCTCGTTACAAGCTAGCACAGA
The DNA here is from genome assembly GCA_014737395.1 of Bombus waltoni. NCBI lineage: Eukaryota > Metazoa > Arthropoda > Insecta > Hymenoptera > Apidae > Bombus > Bombus waltoni. The sequence goes on along the minus strand of JACXII010000051.1, from coordinate 7,273,839 downwards.
TTCCACGCGCGACAGTGTTACACGATAGAGAAGATTCCACGCACGATAGTCAAAGTCAACGACGTAACAGGAAAGACTACTTCGCGGGGCAGAAATGACCCTGTGCGCGACGATCAATCGCGCAACGAGAAGAGGATTTCTTACCGGGCAAAAAAGACTTGGAGCTCGATGGACTAACGCGTCGTAGAAACGATTGTTGGCGGGACAAATTTTGTGAGAAACGGAAATGTGTCTGTATACGTATAATAATAGAGCGCGTTATAGGAATGGATTCTTCCAAGAGCTGGAAAGAATTTATATAAAGGACTCTTCTATGCACGATACTCGAACGTGTTGTAAAAATGATTTCTTACAGAGTAGGACAATTTTCGTGTAAGGATTACACAAAATAGGGATGTATAATATTTTGACGAATTTTGGGAAAAGTAGCAAGGATTCTACGCGCGGCTTAGTGCATGGTTATTGTACAAGTGTGTGGAGATGATTTTGTACAGAATAGGACAAATTTTATGCTATGCTAGAGAGATTCTGTGCATGATAGGGATGATTCTTTACAGGTTGGGAAAAGTGTTGTATAGAGTAATAATTACGGCTACATTCCAGACCTTCGTAGGCTGGAAAAAATTGTGCATAAGGTAGGGGAGGTTTCGTGTACAATAGTCGAACACGTTGTAGAAAGAGCTATTCGCAGAATAGAAAAGATTCTACGTACAACAGCTGAACACGTTGAAGGATTTTTTACAGGGCAGCGTCTTTGCTTTATACGGTAGGAAGGATTCTATATATAACAGTTAAACAAGATACGCGGAGAGAATTGTTGTAGAAGAAAAAGAGTTGTATTTATAGAAAGCAAACGTGTTATAGGAAGGATTGTTTTTTTTTTTTTTTTTACAGAATAGACACGATTTCGCGTACAAAAGTGTTATTGGGAGAAAATTTGTTCGTAAAATTCTCACAAAACAGGGAAGAACATGTTACAGGATAGAAACTATTCCGGGAGATATATTAACAACAGCGAGACATATTATAGGAAAAATTTTTTACAGAGTACGAAACGTCCTACGTACAACGATCAAGTACTCTAACATGAATAATTCTTTGCAAGACAGGAAAGTATTATAAAGCGAGAAGAATTCTACGTACAACGGTCGAACATGTCAGAAAACAGAAAATATTGCAAGTGCAACAACGACGCGTTTTATAGGAAGGATATTTACAGAAGAAGAAAGATTCCACGTACAACGCTTAAACATGTTAGGGTTTATTAATACACGCTTCAAGAATTCTTTACGAAAGAAAAAACTTCCGAGTACAAAAACCAAAGTTGCTGCGAGAAGAGTTATTTACAGGACATGCAGAATTTCGCACACAATAGCCAAACTATGGAACAGCGTTACAAGGCAGAATGCATTCTACACGCGACAGTCAAACGCGTTTCCTTCCGATACTTCATAGAGTGAGAAAGATCGCGCGTGAAATAGTCGAACGCAGCCATGTGAGGTGATTTTCACGGGAAAAATCAACAAGTCTGGCGTGTGTCGTACGATGCCGTGCGTGACGTTGCTTCGCGATAGAACGTTAACAAACACAGAGAGAACCTCTTGGCTTGTACGAACACGCTCGATATAATTGAGAGCAGGGAGTGGTTACAGAGAGCGAAAGAAGAACGAAAAAAGAGAAAATAGAGACGCAAGGGAGAAAAAGAGAGAAGGAAGAAAAAAGAAAGGAAAGCAAAGAGAACGTAACGAGAGCGATCCTGTCCAGAGACGTATTATCGAGTGCAATGGCCAATCGGCCAATCGTATTTTTCCCCCGTGGTCGCGTCCAACTTGCATGATTAATAATGGTCCCGTTTTACTCGTTATTAATGTCACGCCGATAATCGTCCATCGTATTGCAATTATGTTGTTACGCTCATGGGGACACCCGGTATACGAGTTGGCTAAGGGTGTGGTCCCGCGGCGAAAAGGCAGAAAAATCTCGTTGCTCTCTTAAGACGCATTATCGTGCGTAACGCATCGTATTTCAGCCTCGCCGACTTCGAGGGACCCCTGTATCTCCTGCGAAAATAAACGTCCGGTAATGTACTTGCTCCGTACGCGTGTACCAGGGCCGTATTCACCGTCTTCATTCCTTGTAACAATGCGTTCGAAGCGCCGAAACAAACGAATCGGTAGCAAGAGGAAGCTTTTTCTGACGAAATTTTCTGACGAAGTTTTCTGACGTTGCGTGACATACAGTGGCGCGTGAAAATAAATATTTATCGATACATTGTTACGTGTTATACGAAAGATGATGAAGTTTCGTTGGTACTGCGTGACTATCGTGATTATATCGATATTTGAAACGAATCTGAAAATGTACATGGAAGGTACGAAATCGCTAAATCAGATACCAGCGAGATCAGAGATTGTCGGAGTATTTAAACAGTCGATTATTCGAGTTGCATTAACAGGCGTTGAATAACAGCATTGAAAGAACCTTATAAATTTAAGGTAATTCAACGTTTGGAAATGTGATTCGTAATTATGTTGGCAGACGTTGCAAATGTTCATTGACGATACGAACGTGTGAATCATAGATAGGATTGAAAGAAGAAATGATAGGATTATAGTAAGATGTTCTTAAAAGAAGCTGTAGAGGATGGATATTGGAGATTCAACTCCTTACTTGAAAGATAACAAAGGATCGTACAACGGAGATGGTTAATCTGCAATAAAATCACGAATATCGTGCGCGTCGATCACTTATAGTCGTTGCTACTGATTGACGCACGAGTGATTTAATTGTCATCCTGATAGTACCACCGACAGACCGAAGCTGTTAACAATCGATTGAACGACTAATACACACGTAACGTGATCATCTCACACGATTCGAAGATAAACCAAAGTATATCGGGTGATTCTATGCGAACTAATCGTTACAGTTAATTCAACAAGGGCATGGAATGTTAATCTAACGTTGGAACGATTGCGATCCGATATAAAAATATCTCGAAGGAAGTGAAAAGGTAAAAGAAGTGATTTGTACGAAAAATGTGAAAAGTACGTATGATTTTGTAGATAATAGCGTTAGAAATAATAAAAGTTTCACTTTGATATTTCTCTTCGGAATTTATCGTTTCCGGTGTTACTTTGTGCAAGTAAGAAGAAAAAAGTCAGCTCTAAAATAAATTTCAAAGTTTATTACGAGTAACGCGAGTCTGAATTTACATAAATCGCCAATTATTTTACATATGGAAGTGTTTATGAAAATTTATAGAACGCGCTCGGCTGTTAAAAATAATGACAAACGTACAGAGAAAAATATAATCTATATCTGCGTCCCAACAGTCGCACGTTACGAAATCTACATAATATTTTGCTAACGACTCGCTAAATAAACGATCACTTACATCACAACGTCACCTAATCGTGTCAACGCAAACTCAATCCTGTTACACCAATCAAGTCAAACATTTGCGAACCTTGATTCTTCTCACGTCCAAGAAACGTAACGTTCGCGTGCAAAATCCACGATGCCAAACATCAAACAACTAACTAACCGATAATTTCACCAAAAATTATTTGAAGCGAAATGAAAAACTTTCGACGATGCAAACACGTGGAGGCGCGTTAATTTCGCATGTGACCATCGAAAGGACCGAGCGTAAGCAGAAGTCGTTGCACTCTGTATAACGCGTACGCTATATGTACACATGTGTGTAAGCGCGTGAGTGGAAGATCGTGCGTGCACGCGATATTACTCTCAACCCTTGATCAGGCGAATGTCAAGGGGAAAACGCAGAAAGCGCCCTTGTAATTGGCATTACTTATGAGGATTACCAGCTACCATAAATAACAAAAAATTAACTCGTCGACGATTCGCTGCGCCGCGAGGAAAACTTAAGTGAAAGATACCGAGCCGTTTGGCTTAATTGGCGCAACTGGATGGAACGATTAATTATTGGCATCTTGCGAGTACATCGACCGTCGATAATTGACCATGGGGGTGAGATTCATGGCGGAAGATATAAAATACCTGAACCTGTATGTTGAGTCTACTTGTCACGATTTTTCATGGCTGCAAGTATCAAGTACGGTAGGGAACCTTCGTCCGAGGCCGGTTCGGCGCGAAGAAAATAAATTACTATGAAAAAACAACCGTTGGGTAACAATTGAATTTTTATATAGTACGGTTAAAGGAATAATCGATCGTTTGATTTTGTTTCTCTGTGAATTGTTGCCACAGTTTTCTGTAACACGCATGGAAGATACGTGGTATGTTTTAAGAGTTCTGGTTTCTGTTACTTTTATTATATTTGGATCTAAACTTTAGGGTGCAATAAATTGACAAGAATTTCGTGTGCTAGGATTTAGGAAAGAATTTAATATAGGATACGATTGTACACATACGAGTTTATAAATAAATTAAGAATTGTGCTGCATGTTGTATTACATACTTTTTTGTATAATACATATTGTATTGTATTTTGTGGTGTCAGTTATTTCTATTCGTGAACAAAATGTATAACGACGCTCTTTCATTGTGAAAATTTGTTTTCTCGGTTTAACATCCTACTTTTACCGTGTATTGACCTGATTTATGTACATATACGTCGTTAAGTAGAATATTAGGATGAATAAATTCTAAAGATTCTAAGGAAATATTTTGTAGGTATATTTAACTAGTTACGAGCGAAAAATATTTAAATTCAATATTGTCAATGAAGTAAGTAATAATTCGACGATAACCAGTATGCTTTTACGCATATGCATGTTTAGTCACTGTTTAAATAATCATTCACTCAATTCCGCTGTAAGGAATATTTTTTTAACTGGCTGCTATTGCAGCGATAATTGTTAAAACGTTCACACGCTGAGTTTACGATTTTCCAAACGTATAGTATAAGTATAATACATTCATCAGTCATAAACGATTTACTGTTACGCAGCTGAATCATAAATTATATATAAATTTTAAGGTAACATTGTAACTATGTGCATTGTCCGATAAATTTATTACACGCATAAATCTACATTTACGCAAAAAATGCTACATTGAATATTATGATATATACACGATATATATCATTATATTTGTGATTATAAATTATGACTAATGTAATAAATTGCAAGTTTTTAAACAACTTTTCAAATTACAACACGTTTTCGATCTTGTTTCACATCGTGAAGTATAGTTAGATAAGCATTTCTGAAAGTCGTTGTCTAAATTTTCCTGAAAAATGTAACTTTCTTCTAACGTTTCAAAATTAAATATTCATCGCGCTAAAAGAAGGCTGAAAGTGCGCGCACTCTAGAAAGTTTATAAATAGGTCGCTTCGTTAAATACATACTGTATATTTTCAACCCTTAGAACATACTTTTATACACGTACATAATACATCAGAAATTTTAACTATGTTTGCGGAATTATTACTCATCGAGTAAAAGTACAAAAATTCCTCAAAGTACCAAATTTTCATAAATTTCGAGAATCTTCGCAAGATTCGTATTATGATAGTAAAGTTATTTTAAAAATAAAATATTTGAACAATTTCTTTTTAAACTTACGGTTCGTCGTAAAGTTCGTACACTTGCGATCATATTAATTGGCGTATATCACGAAATGAGTAAGAGTAATAAAACACAAGTTGAGCATTACGACAATCTTAATTCATTAACGACAGCAGATCTCCATTTACGACAATATTAATTTTACGACAATCAGCAGTAAACCACTTAATGACTGTTGATGACGCTAGCTATGATGAATGAAGTATGCATTTAAATAATAAATAAACTATACATTTTTATGTACATATGAGAACTTTAAGAATACTTATACAAATGCATCGAATACTGTTATAGCATCATCAACAATATACAATATATAATGGTAAAATATATTAAAGAAATATTAATATGCTTAAATACATTTGAAAAAATATATGAGACATCTACTATCATTATAATTATTACAGTACTCGTAATATTTACAATTTAATAGATAAAACCACTTTTGTCTACGTTCTACTCTTTTAGTTTTATTCGTAAGAGTATGGCATTTGCATAAATATGGGCGGTTAATCATTCAATAATTATGAAGTTATTTTTAATTATGAAGTAGTAATTACTTGATAATTATGAATGATGCATTAACAAGTCGTAAAACTTATCCAATAAAAAATCAAAATTTAACGTCTCCCCTTTCTCACACATAAGCATAACGTTTATATAATAACCAATACGACCATAATTTGAAATAAAAGGACGAGTGTCTCGCATATTGCTTATAATATGCACGATCTAATCAGCGTAATCGTCTTATTGACCTTCGATTTTCATTGAAACTCGTTGAAAAACCGAGCCGGATCGGGAGCATAGTGTCTTTGACCACCTCTCTGCCTGGCTCTCACGCCGATATCTATTTCTGGAGACGACAAAAGGTCGATCGTCACATTGCTACGAGCATCGACGCGTCCTAAAACAAAAGTTCGACCGAGGGAAAAAAAGGCAAGCTAGCCTCATGTACAGTTCAACTAACATTACCAGTGAAATTTTACATGTCACGTGTTACAAGTTGCCAATATTAAATAAATACCCTTTCACGACAATGACAGCTTTAGCAATGAAACGAATGAGATTTCACGAATAAATTTTACAAAATTAGCAATTATTTGATTATCCTATTTAACAGAAAATTATAAAAAGTTGCGAAAGAGAAGTCTACGTGCTGGAGATCTTCTAACTCGGCAATTTACCAATATCGTTAATTAATAATTTATCGTGCAACAGGGTCCTGGCTGAAAAATTAAGAAGAGAGAAAAAGAGTAGCGTAGAGACAAATGCGGCTAAAATAAAACGGCGCGCGGATGAAATTGGCACGCGGTCAATGCATCGTGTCGTCTACTTACTTATGCTCTGCGTTATGTACTTGTTTTTCCGCTTGCTCGACTGTTCAAGGGCTAATTAAGTGCTGCCTCTGAATGAATATAGCGGTAATTAAAAGCTTTCCACGTAATTACTATTACTATTACTCCTCTGGGTCAGTAGACGCGCGTATCAATTTGTTAAAGAGCGTTAGAAAGCACGTAACGATTCTTCGCAATACGATCAAAAGATTTTCAAACAAGAAGAGATATTACCAGGTTATGATTCAGTACGTGTATAGGTACGTGTCTTGTAAAAATAGCCACAATCTTTCTCTATGTTGGTATAAGGCTGGCAACGATGAAGTTTTTCTGATAATAGAATGCCATAGTAGAAATCTGTTTGAAAATTTGAAGGTCTAGAGGATCTCAAAATTTGAGGTCCAACTTTGAAAAATCTGATCTTGTAGATTCTGTAAATCTAGTACATCTTGGCAGTGATGAAGTCTTTCCTAAGAATTTTCTGGCGTGAACGAGCCGGTAGAAATCTAGTAGTATCGCAGGTCAGTTACAGGCCTAAATTTATTTTAAGTAGTTGTTATATCAAAAGCACTGTGTTCTTCGATCGTTTAAATTTCGATTCTCCTTCGTTTTCGTAGAATTCTAAAATACTGCAGGTTTAAATATTTTACAATTAACATCATATACGAATATTCACAAACATCGTCAAACGATGTCAAAAAGTCTCAAGAAATGTCCACAATTGTTCAAATATTTTCATCGATCTTATCTAAACATCACTTTCACCGTAATTATCTAAATGTTTTCGCAATCCAAATTTTAACCGGTGCATAAACAGCACAAAACTCATTTTACTCTCGGTTAAGATAAGAAAAAAGATTGTAACCACGAGATTAAGGAACGCTTAGATTCCTCTTAAAATGAATAAAAAGAACAATAGCATCGACAATGGAACGCTATTCCACGAGATTTTACGATCGGGGAAGCTACATAGCGTTATACGAGCTAGGCACGATAAACGAAATCTGGGCGTCGTTAAATCCTAAGCCATACTTTTCCTGATCCGTACGAAGGAGAACGACCTCCTCACGATGACCTTTCCAGATCGTACATAGAAAACCGAGTGAAACTACCACATGGAGAACCGTGGGAGGAGCTTGCGCCTCGTGGTGACTTTCAGGAACTAAAATCCACCCGGAGTATTGTCGGATCGAACGCAACCCTCCGGTTCAAGGTGACTTTCGCTGACGTAATCACACCCATCGAATGAGACAGAATAGCAGAGATAATCGACGGAAAAATGACGTATACTCGATGAACTGCATTACAAGAGGTAAATAAGGGAATTTATTTAATTCTTGCGTTTACAGAATTGACCGCGCTAACGTTTGAGAATAAAATAACGATAAAATATTTGAAAATATTTCTGACGATTTCACGATCGATACAAGTTTGAATGTTGTAAATTTTAGTAAATGATTCGATGGAAAATTCTTTATTCGAAAACATGTTCCAAAAATGTTAATCGAAGTTCGAAGAAATCGACCGTTGTAAATTTTCACAAATTATTCTTTTAATGCATCGTATGAGATATGATTAAAGGAAAAATCGATTGATGTTATCATTTATGGTAAGTAAAATTTTAATTGAATCGAAATCATTCGTTAAACTTTGACTGATACCCACTGCAAGTCTGCCGTTGTACAAATAAGAAGGAGAGTAATACGAATAAGAATGAAAATCCATATGGACCAATCAAAATGATATAACATTCTCATCGGTGCTTCATCATTTGTATCAGGATTAACTTATAAAATAATTAACGAGCTTCCATCAATCTCGTACGTTTCTCCAAAGTTCGTCAACAGACTGACGACAGACGATGAAAACTTTCAAACATATGACTGCTATTAATCAACTAACTATACGTATACGTCTTACGCATTCAGCATAATCCATTCTGATGGCCTCTTATAACTCTCGGCTGAATAAATTCCTGACGGAAATGTCAAAATACATCCAAACCATAAAGCTATCTACCAATGGAGCGAGAATTTATTCAAAGAGATTTCTCAGAAAATTCTCTTTTCCAACTACGATGCATTATATAAATACGTACTACAACACATAAACGGGAAATTGTCCTTGATTGTCAAAACTATTGCTGCATACGTAGACGACCGTATATGATATATTATTTCATTTGTTTGATTTATTAGTAGGCATATACATATAATACTATATCATGTCAGACAACTCACCCGATGTGAGTGCCATCGGGAATGTTTAAAATCTGGTGCAATCGTCTTTGTATGCATTCTCGATCGCTACGTTAACCGATTCGAAGACAAAAACTCGCGATTCTTATCAGAGAAACGAGGATATAAAGAATTAAAAAAAAAATTATGCAACGCATAATGGAGAGAATATACTTAAACAGTGTAACGTAATAAAAGCAAACGAAAAAAAACACATATTGTATACGTGTACAGTGGTTCGTAAAAGTATTCGAACACTTACAGAAACCTTTTGCAAAATATCATGTGCATTGTCACGTGCGCGTTATATTTGTTAACTTTCACAAAATATCTTGTAATTTATATAGATTTTCAGACTGGTTTCAAGTGGCAGTGAAGTTTCAAAATGACTCGCATAATATACGTAATATTATGTGTGCCTACATAAATTTTCCTAAGTGTCCAAATACTTTCGTTAACGTACGTGTATAACGTATATACCGTAACGATTAATAGAATTCGCTCACGCTCCTCGATCTTACCAAGAAAAGAAACGAAAGTTTTCAGTTGTATTTAATTCGGTGACCAAGAACCGTAATTTCTTATTTACTCGAGCTACGCTTTCTCGCGTGGTACTTACGACTTGAAAATCACCGGCCGTTTTACCAAGTTGATGATCCGTAAATAGCCCTCTCGCTAACCTGAATCTTCGCGTGACAATTTTGAAGACACCCATTATCAACGAGGAGGAAGAAGGAAGATCTGCGACGATCTTACGAGTAACAGTGGTATGAAATCGATTGCAGCGATTCGACGCTTCCCGTCATGCAGTTCTCTTTTCGTCTTTGAAGGTCAAAGCAATCGACAGGACTCGGTCGGCCTGATTCGCGTGAAGTAAAACCGCGACTGGGAACCCGACAAATTGCGTCCTGCTTCCACGAGGGTCTAGCAAACGCGTCCACGTGACGAATCACGATTTAAAGGTCGACGAAAGGCTGACACGATCAATCGAAACTACGTGACGTGGAATCGAGGTCGTCGTTCGCGCCACCTCCGCGAGGCTTAGCCCCGCGAACACGAGCGTGAACTCACGCAGGAGGGGATCAAAGGTCGAAATGGAGCCCACCTCGGCGACTAGGCCGCTAACATCAAAGACTATGCTCGCTCCTTTTTACCGTGTCGACAACCTAAACGCCTATGAGGGATTCCACCGGCGACCCTTATACACCTGGTCGTAGGTCGTGGCCGGCCAGACTAGCGAGATACGGGCAAATTTTATTCTTGATTGCGATGCACCGCGTTACTGCTATATGTCGGCTAAACTGTTGGCCTTCGGACGGAGACCTGCCAAGAAATTGGATACCTGTTGGCGAAAATAAATTGCAACTGGTCATCTGTATACGTGGCACACCTACTGTGTCATTTGTAGGTACGGCAGCGGATTTTTCTATTTTGCAAATTGACGACGTAAAGTTGCAAAAGTGCAAGAGTCATAGGTGTAGATTTTATTCGAGGAACGGTAGTATGATTTAATAAGATTGTTACGCGTAGATAATTGGCTGGTTGAGGAATCCTCCCTCAGATTCCAATTATCGTAAGTTTCTACAGATGAATATTTAATTATCTTTTTTCCAATTACTCGGATTTAATAACTTTGTACTTTAAATTATGGGTAATTTTCGATTAAATTTTTTATAGTCATCATGATATGCTTCTCTTTACATTGATCGTAATTACACTGCGGAGACTTATGCAAATTTATACTTCTTTCCCATACAATCAAAGGAATGGAGTCTAATAGGAGATTGTTATCTTATTATATTATTATATTGTTATATTCGTTCGTTAAATATATTATAGAAACTATCATACTGTGAATATTTTATGTATTATTATATATTCAAGTTTCCCATGAATGCGGAAATATACGCATACTAATTACTATTTATGTACATTGTTTAGTTTCGATGCGACTATGCGATAACCACGCGAAATAATTTACCTTCTTAATAGCTTCACCCTTAATTTATGCCAAATTATACCGCAATTTGATTATATATTATATATAAAACGATCTTTCGCCCATGATCTCGTTCGCCTGGACTACTTAATATACGGGATTACTTTTAAACAAATAAATTTTTACGAATAAAATACTTACATATTTTTTGTACTAACAGTTAGGTTGTTCTCCGTGGTAAAAAATATTAAATTACAAAAAGGCTCGATTTTAGAACAAACGCGACGTAAACATTGACCATTGCTTGACCAAACATGGGAGCGCGTCCAACTCAGATGCCAGGCTATTTCTCAGCTTTTACGAAACGGATCGAGATGAAACATATCCCATTTTCTTTTACAGACACTAAACTATACAACAGAGAAAACGACATTAAAATTCGTTCGGTAGTTTTTACGCGATGCGAGTACAAACAGACCAGCAAACAGACAAAAATTCCAAAATTGAGTTTCTTGGACCGCAGAGCCTATGAGCTGTTCCTAGATGACCGTTCTATTTTCATTTCATTCAATGTACACGCACAGCTCTTCTACAGTCTTATTACATGTATATAGATATTGTAGCCAAAGAATCGCTCAGACGAACGATTTCGTGTTATTTAATGTAACATTCGCAAATTGGTAATCATTACGATTAAAGGCGACGGCGTGATGTCAGCATATGTTCCCAAATAGAAATTATCGTTATTATTATTGCAAACGCTATCGTGTCCCCTATCTGTGTTCATTTTTGCAATAAATCTGTTGTTGCATTTTGCGCAAAAATTGTTCAAATGTCTGATAATTACGTCGATCAAGGATAATCGAGTAAACACATTTACAATTGATAAGCGTTGCATGAAAATTTGTTGTTTCAAATCGAGATTACGTAAGAGTAAGGTTTTGTTAGTCACGTGTATAAAGGCATTCAGATTCACCAGTGAGTCGATAAAAAAATATATACGCCATGCACACACATAGCGAGACGAAAGACTCCTCCACTATCCATCAATGAAAATCAGTATTGTGTAGAATATTCCAGAATATCGTCGATCGAAACGAATGACAGATTTTCACTTATCACGTTTGAAACATATTAACAGAATACAATTATCGCGATATGGTATATGTATCGATATATGTAAAATAAAATATATTGCAATATATTTATATCTTTATTATATGTAGATGAATAACACCGATACCGTTAAACTTAATACCAGATGATATACCGTCATAATTTTCCTTCGATCGATACCATAATTGACAATACCACCATAATAATATTAACGCTATACTACACTAAGGATGCTATTAATACTATTACTACTGTTGAAACCAATATTACTGATATATGTTGGTAATTTTATGTTCAATCGATGTAAGGATGCGGACGTGCTTACAAATTTTCTTCCTATTACATTACATTTCCCGACTTAATTAATTACACCAAGCTATTATCGTTAATATTCACTATAGGATTATACAGAATCTGGAACTTATTATTAAATTCGTTTTAAATTCAGAAAAATTCTATTTCATAATTGAATTTCTTAAATAGGAAAAAGCAAGCGAATGTTTAAATAAGTGTGAAAAGAAACGTTTTCACGCGTAATCGGTATTTGAGAGAGCTCGTAACTTCGTCAGGTTAACCCTTTTATTATAAGGTTCTCGTTAGAGACTTAATGAATGGTCAGACTGTGCACACCGACGTTGAAGTAAATTAGCCGTTCATTCGCGGTTGAACATCAATTACATTTTTTTCGGACATTGTGTAAAACACGCGCGAGGAACCTTATACGGGTCTTAACGTGAAGCCAGTCTGTTATCCTCTAGAAAACTTCGTTGATTCCTGATTATCGAGAGAGGTTCACGCGAGGTTCACGCGAGGTTCACGTATTTGTAAGGGAACCTTGGGACTTTAGAATAAACCTGACTAACTGTAAATATTTGTTGATAGAGAACAATAACTTTTCCACTGAGGGAGCATGAAATATTTGTATTTACTGTGTGAAATAAAGAACAAACAAACGACATTAATGGTATAACAGTTAAATTTAAAATTACTTAGAACGAGACTAATATGTTTAGTATATATCAATAATTATTGAAAATTATTTTACGTATTACACAATCACTTTGTTACTATTGTTTAATTAGCTTACATTCGCTCTCTTTAATTTATACAAACCATTATGCAATCGTAATTCACTGATTTATAACAGAAAACAACTTTCAGAAAATCCGGAACTTTGTACATAATTTTTGACATAAAAATTTACCTCTTATCCTGATTAAGATCGAAACTACCTTCTAGCTTCTTGTAATATTCGTCGCTGTAAATGTTACAAACTTGTGTAAAAAATTGTATTTCAAAACCTATCTACATCCTTTAAAAAAGAAAACCAAGATAATTTCCAAACTGGTAAATCTGCTCGATACATTCCTATTCAAAAGAAATATCGGTATTTGAAATTACATGCGCGTATCATTAATATTTTATAATGTACGATACGTAACGCTAAACTCGACAACTAAAACTAGCAACGAATAAAAATCACGCAACTTGCTACGATTTCCACGCTTCTATATTTTCAAGCGAACGTGATCGCTTAGAAAAAATGACACAAAAACGTGTATTCAAATCGGCTAATATAATTCCAAACGCGTGTAAGATACGATAAGTATACAACAACGTTCTACGATGATGCCGCTATGCATAGCAAATAAGCGTATCGTCGAATAAACAAAAAACCAAAAAGGCAGTATACATATTTCTATCAATAATCGATCTACCAACAGTACGCGTGAACATCTGCAACAAGCGGGGCAATCTCGTAAGTTAGGAAAATCCCGATGGTTAATCGGAGCAGCCGAGAATAGCGGTAACAATGCTATCTTCTGTTATTTAAACAATCGGAGTGCATGTACATGCGAGAAACTGACACGCAGCAAGTACGTGCCGCACCACCATCAAAGAATAACGAACGAACACGCGTTAGTGGCGAGTCGATAGAGGGAGGATTCTTGGACTACGAACGCATTGATTGATTCTCCGCGTTTCCGCTTGGATCGCAAACAAATCGATCGCCGACTATCTAAAAGTACTTCTTTGGATTTTCATTACGTTAACCCGCGTATGTTTGCCGCTGTTAAGTTTCTTCAGATTTTGCAGAGAATTTCTCTATCCTTTCGTGTAGAAATTTAATTCGGTTTTTTCGCTGGCCTTTCATTGGAACATATAGGGCATCGATAGTTCGTGAAATATTGAATTCTTACGAATATATTTTATCCTGAAAATTGAGAAAGTGCGATTGAACGTGTAAATTTGGGAAAATGGAAATAACAAAAATTGACATATTTGAAACTAATGATATTTCATACGTGAAAGCGAATATTTCAGACGAATACGAATATTTATTTGTTCGAATATTATATTGTGCAGCGGAGGTTGTATAAAGTAGGAATTAGTGCATGAACGATAATAAATATTATAATGAAATTTGTCAATTGGTATTCAAGATTGAATTAGTCACGACGACGAGCATTTTTAATTAATAAAATTATACGACTAAAAATAAAACTAAAAATAAATAAAAATGTATTGAAGATCGACTCGATAACTGTGTAAATTAAATAAATTATCTCGATTAAATTGACGAACAAAAAATGTACAAATAAATAAATCAAATCCGTCAAGAGCAAAGAACGATAAATAAATAACTGGATTATTCTCCGGTGCTCTTAATGAAAATCCAACGAATGGTGCGAAATACTTACTTCAAATCGCTTCAATTCCGTATATGTAAATACATCGATCAATTGAAACGACTGAAAATGTCCAATATTCTAATTCGCTTTAATTCGTTGTATTTGCGAATTGACGTCAAAACGATCAATGGTTGGATAGATCTTATCGTGGATGATAAGAGGTTCGAATCGTGGCGGAACAAGAACGCTACGTAACATTTCCTACTATCGGTTGCATTAATTTGTTCGATATCTGAGAAAGCTCCTGTATCGAAACGCAATACGTGCGTTCACACTTGTGAGAGTGCGTAACGCGATACGAATCTGCAGCAATCTATTAGATTTCTTTCAATTGCATTGGAAAGTGGATCAGAAGCACAGGTATGCGTGTATCTGTGCTATAAACCGATTCTCGATTACTCGCGTGTAAGAAACAAAATATCTATCTATGAAATATATGATATTTACGTTTCATCGGAAAATATTGGGTCATCTTGCAAAGAATGCGGTTTTCCCGAGATTCGAGTTTAAAAACAACGGAATTTGCTACTACATTGGAGATATAATAAAAATAAAGAATTACAAGTGATAGAATTACATCGTGAAAGTAGAAATTCATCATTGCGTAAAAACGAACGATAGGGATGCTTATGGGATGACCTAATATTTGCTAAATAATTGAAAACGCGAAAATAATTCACAGATCACGCGCTACTGCGAGGTTATTCATTTTGTTAATCGTCAAACGTAAATATCTATAATAGTGACAAATATTTGTTCGAGGTTTCGAAGATTTGTAGGTTTCACAGTTTTTGAAAATTTCTGTTTCTCTTTAACATTAACCGTCAATTACTGTTCTTGTCGTTGTTGTATTGAGGAGAATTTTAATAGGAAGTTTCGCGAGTAGTTTTTACGATGGAAAGGACAGAAAATCTGAGCGCAAATAGCGAGCGATTAGACAAGTTATCGAAAGTTGTCTGTTCGACTACCGACTGAAACTCGTCCATCCTTATGCAACTCTTTACAAGAAATATATCGTTAATAATATAATTATACTGAGAATAATTTGAACTGGAATACAAAGGTGATCAGATAAGAAGAATGATGTGGGTAATTTACGATATTGCGGATATTTACGAGCTATCCGTGATTCGTCCCCTTTAAAAGTATATATATATCTAGTAATTAAATTTTGTACGATGCTTTCGCGCGTATGGCATCGACGATATTAACGCTAAACCTACCACGCGCGGTCAAATGACCGTTTTTGAAATTTCGTTTAGAATTTCTTATATACAACGTTACTGTATCGCCATTTAACTTATTGACTTTCCTATATACAGACAACCCATTTTTCAATATTCCAAACTTTCTTTATTGTTTACTTTCCGAAAAAAAAATTGGCTAAAATCGCTTTCTATATTGAGATACATATTTTTTTTGAAGCGGTCATTTGACCGCTCATGGTACGATTAGGTATACATAAAATGTCGCTAGGTTTAGTGTTAAAATTCGAAGCGATGAGTCAAGAGGATGATTATTGCGTAATATTGAAATAATAATACACGAGAATTTATACATAGATTTGATCACGAGCGTGTTTCTTACGGTACTATTTATAATCGTTCTCCTGTAAAAACACGACGTGACATATATTTAAGACACATGTGGGACGAAGACAAATATTCAAATAGATGGATGATACTTTTAGAATCATCCGATAGATCGAAGAACAAAATTTATACTAAAATATAAATTTATATATAATTTGTACAAATATTACTTATTAAATATGTGAAAATATCGCGTAGTAATCATGGGTGATCGATTTATATTATTACTCGTCATAGAGACAATATTATAATTAAGATGTTCGGTACTTCATTTTTAAATGATCGAAGAATAAATTAGACAATTTTATACGGCCTAACAGTTGCTTCGTACAATGCAAACGAAGAATTGCTTATCTATTTCAATGTCGATCGACACAGACACTTGACATTCCCCTTGACAAAATTAAGCATAATCGTCAAAACAAGCGTATATATATGTATATATATGTATGTCTTCGTTACAGTTTGGCTTCCCTTCGAAAACAATCTGACACCTACTTCAATCAAGTACCCTAGCAGTAATCGAAACAGAAACAGTTAACACCATCCGTTAAGAGAAAACAAAATAGCCGATTGTATGTTATCACGGAAATACAAATATAGAGCATACATATTCGATTGTAAGCCATAAGTGTAAAACAGTCGAACTTTTCGCTTATTTCACGTTAAAGAACATTTAATTTATTCCAAAATATAACTGAAAGTTAAAATGTTGAGCAACGTTGCAAATATTAGCAATCTCATAAACGCTAACACGTACATTGTCACTATTCGCCGCTTCATCTCGACGAATTCCTCTAACGCAACGAAAAAGATGAATTCAACTAATTAGACTAATATTATACGATAAAACTTTACAAATCGCACGTGCTTAATATTCTTGCGCAATAGTGACAAGCTTGTTACTAAACCAAGTCTAGGTCAACAAGTAAATTTTACAAACTGACGATCCAGTTAATTATCTCGTTTGAAATTGTCAAAATTACAAGAATTACTCGCGCGATAAAAGTCTATAAACAACAACACGATACTTGTCAATTTATCGACATTATCGTTTAATAACTTACCGTACAAAGCTGTCAATTTTCTACAATTAAATCGTTTCTATTCTACAATTAAATTACAAATAAATTAATAAAAATCGTATCGCGATACTTATAAAATACCGTGTAATAAAACTCCATAACCGACAACGTGTCACTTGTCAGTTCGTTAAAATGCTATTTATTTCCTACGTTACTGTACAAGGCTGAGAATTGAGCTACAATTTGTATTCTACAGATTTAAAGAATCTCGTGTAACATACGTAGCAACGTATCACTCGCCCATTCACTGACATTATCATTCGCTAAATTTCCATACGAGTTTGTCCATTTCTTACAATTCGTATTCTACTGCACTGTGCTGCGATAATCGTCAAAACTCGTCTAACAAAACTCTATAACCAGCAACGTCGTCGCTTGTATCGATCCACTAATGTTCTATCGCCTCCCATAAATCGTTTATTAAATCATACCAAAAAAAAAAATCCACACGGATAGACAATTTCCCGAAGCGTTCCCTACGAGGCCCTTTAAACCTATTGCGCAGGTACACGATGTCGCGGAGGGTGAGTGAACAGGAAGAAGCGTGGAAGCGAACGCGCGCTAGTTCGCGCGGCACTCACCGACTTTCCGCCAGGCGATCCTTTCGCTGGTGCCCCTTCCAGAGGGCCGTTTAGCGAAATACACTCGCGAGGACACGGCTAACAACACCGGTATGCTCCGGCGGAAGTAGCAGCGTTCACAGGGGTGAAAACACACTGTTTGTCTCGCGTTACGGTGGACGGCCGGGATCTGCGTCTTAACGGGAAGCAAGCAGAGCGGACGAACGAGCCGCGCGCGTGGCCGTGCGTGCGTCCGGCGTAAAAATGACGAGGACGGGCGTCGCGTAGCACGACCGCCGACACAAGGGCGTCGAAGGTCGCAGCTGCGCGCCGAGCGGCATGCAGGTGCGTCCCTCTTTCGCGTTACGCGGGACCGCGCGCGATTTGGAAACTGCCACGAGTAGTTTCTGCGAGATTCGGCGAACGCGCGCTTCGCCGAGGAAGGGGAAACGGAAGAAGATGGCTCGTGAACGCGGTCTGAGAGCGACCCACGATAGCCACACATCAAGGTTTCTGTCAAAATTGTAGAAGTTTTAATAGAGTTTTAATAGAGGCGACATGGTTGAAACTAGGATGTTGCGCAATAAGGGAAAATATGGAAGAAGTGTCGCGAGCCAGTTTTCGTTTTGAACCTCTGCGGTGAATTTCGTATTGTTTTAACGAATCTTTGACAGATCTAAATTCAACGAATGTAGGTTTATTTATCAGTGAAAAGGATCGAAGGAACAATTACCGTATCATCAACGGCCTTGTCGCGACGCTAGTGATGCACGAACGGTCAATTGATGTAATTGACGCGCGCAAGAGAACGTTAAAGTATTTTGTGAATACGAACGAGGATAGGTATATTCGATATTTAATATATTGGAAAAGTTGAACACGATGTATTCGCGTATTGGAAATAATTTGACAAGTTTGCTACTTAGATGATTTAAGTATGTCAGATTTTACTAAATTAGTTAAAAATGTGACTTTTTATTATTGTCGTATAAGAGCGGATAAGAGTGATAAAAGCTTTGCTTGGATAAATGTTAAATGGCGTCGATGTACTGAATCTTACTGCATCGCGGGGATGAAATGTAATATCTTATGGTTATTATATTCAATTACGTTAAAATATTTCGTGTATAGGAGCGAGCAGATGGGGTGAAGAAGACCGATGTACGAATTGATTTGAGAAAATGTATTCGGATATATGGAATAATTTAAAAGATATTAGATAATCGATTAACTGAAATAATGATGAAATATTACGTCTAACTGGGTCACTTAGATATGCGATTTTTCCTTATTATTACATTTATGAATTTAAAAGGTCTGTAAATGTATTTTCATATACAAAGAACGTTAAGCTATTAATGATCTTATCAAAGATCTCTATTACAGATCTTATTTTAATCGATGATTATTATGACAGGAAAAAGTGTAACATCTTACGAAGTAAAAGGTAAGAATTTCTGAACCCATTTTTTATGAGTTTAAGAATAACGTAGGTGTAATAGCATCCATAAATGTTAACTATGTACACAATTCCATAACTGAGAAATACTCATATGCATTGAATACCCCGTAACTGACTTTGTAATGTAATTGTAATAATGTAATTACCACAAGCAATTACATCAATCGCACAACATTTCCTCTATCAGCCAACAGATCGATTTTTCTTTACTGCTCCAATAAATAGCTCAGATTTAATTATACGTTCAAATTCTGGAATACTGCTTTTCAAATACATATTTCAATTTCTCCAGCTGAAAGTTCCTAAGCTAATTTCCTTAAAAATGTATTTGATACGGGAAGAAATTGAGTATATTTTTATCGAATAAAAAAATTGGAATAATCCATAAAATAAGCGACGAATAAGTACATATAGAAAGAGTCGACAAGTTTAAATTCTTAAAAAAGAAAACTTTTCTTTATATTCAAATTTTCCAGGAAGTTCACGCTGCTTGCATCAACGATCGTTCTAACTTTTGTAACGTCTATCTCGTAGCACGACAAAGGAGGCAGCACCGGCTGGACCTCCAATTAAAAGCTCCCCTGGTTCGTTTCGAGCAAGTCCACACTATCGTAAAACTAGAGTGTGCACATGCACGACGATGATGAGCCAGCAAAAAATGTCTACAGTAGCAAGCAATGTAGAACAGTTAGAGACAAAACGTCGTACGTGAATGTGAAACCTTCGTCGAGCTAATCATTAAAGGCAATTTCAACGAAACAATGCGATCGTTTCTTTAGTGCAATTCGATTCCATTCAATGCAAATACATCGCTACACCTAACTGTCTATCGTGAAAGTGTAATGAAAGTGATAAATATAGAAGAAATAGGTTCTATCTATGACAATTGCCTGTACAATTTACGACGAGACACGTTGTAAAAATAAGAAAATTAAATTAATGCGAGAATCGCGCCAATTTTCCTAATAGTTGGTAAAATCGAATATGATTTAGTATGATTTAATATTTTTTTTTTTTTTTGCTTCAAACAAATTATTCGTTAATCTATTATTTTCCTTTCTATAATTAATATCATAATTGGTCATCACATTCGTGGATAATTAATCTCTGAAGGGACCCATACATACTCGTATGCTCGGATATTGTTTTATTCAAACATGATTGCAAAGATATATAATAGCCACATATGTCGAATAATTAGAAATATCTTCCAATATCGATCCAACTCGTTAAATATCTGTAAATACGATTCAAGTAAATATTCTCTAGTTTAAGTATCCTCAAGGAGGTTATACGAAACCGGTTATATCAAACAACGTGAAGCAAGACTCGAATGGTTTTTTCCACACAAATAATCGATACAAAATAGAAAACTCTCCAATCAAATTAACCAATCAGCTTCGCCTACGTTAGAAAACGTAAGAACGTCGTCGATAAATCTGTACGTGTACAGAAATCCTAAATTAAATCGTCGATTTCACGTCACTTAGACAAACATCGCATGAAAACACATCGAAAATAACCTCTCAACGGTTCTAACCTTTACCCTATTGCTCTCCCCGTCCCCAAAATATTAAATCACCGACTGTACGAGGGGATCGTTAGCGGAAGAACGACACGGTGTGCGAACGGTGATCGAGCGAAATTCGAATTTTTCCGTGAACTGGTCTAAATGCATACGGACCTGCGCAATAGAAGCTATCGGAAGATTGGCCGCGAGAGGCGCGGCGTCGCGACGCTCGCATGTGTCGCAGATTATGCCGCATTGCCACAAGCGTACGGCACCGGTCGGACGACGATCGTGTCGTCGGGACAACACTCGGAAAAAGAGTCAAGCAAATGAGCCAGTCGCGAACAGGTTAAACGCGAGACGTTCTCACGATGCGCCGTCGAGGACGTCGTCGACGAGACAGCTGGTGAAGAAAGGGATACATCGAACGCGAACGACGACGTCGCGCATATTAACGAATATCTCGCAGCAAGTAAACGAAAGAGAGAAAAAGAAGAAACGTGATAAATATTCTTCGACTTACCCCGAACAGAAGAGAACCACAAAACCATGAACGTACGACGATTGCCTGGTTTCATGTACCACTACAAAGTGATCACGATGCTTCTCTTCACGACCATGCTCCTCGTTGTCTATCTGCTCCTTCACTGGGGTATTATGTGCACGAACCTCGAAGCTTGGCGGCACGTTTCCAACGTGGTGAGTCCTTTCGAGACACGCTTCACCGTGCGCAACAGCCACTGTATCACACACACGACATATACGCACCGTACGCAGAGATCTTATAGACAGGTCGCGCTAGGGTCACACGGGAGGCGCGCTCGCGAAGGGGTGAAAACTGTAAGAGGGTAGAGAGAAAGAGAAAGGGACAGGGACCGAACGAACAGGCACGCACGCGCTCTTCCAACGTGCATGAAACGGTCTGATTCCGTACCGCGCTACGGTACTAATTTCACGTGTATACCTACGAATCTAGGAAAAAAAATTTGCCCGTCCTTTTACCTGTTCGTGTTTACGTTGTTACAAGCCTCCTGGTTGTCGTTGACCTTTACGTAGCGCTATATGGAAACAAGCAAACTTCCGAGATCTTGCGAGAATTAGGAGGTAGAGGGGGTAATATCCCTGTCTCTGTACAGCGTCTATTTACATTCTTATGAATGTGCCCTTAGAACTTGACTCGTTTCCTAGAAAAATAAAATCTTGTATGAATAGGCGCCGTTCGAAGGAAAGTCTTTCAAACTATCAAGTTGACGACGATGAATGGAACAATCTATGGAATGTTGCTTTCTCAGCTGTTTAGGATTTTTGTGAAAAATGATCACGAGATTGTATAACTACGAGAAAGATAATATTCGTCATACAGCGGAATTTCGCGGCTTATGCGTTTCATACAAGTTGAGAATCGTTGTTGATGATATATTTGCGCGTTTGGATAATAATATTCGCGTCTTTGAAGGAAATTTAAAGAATTTTAAGAAAAGCTCCTCGATTCATCTCGTCCGTGATTTGCTTTAAAATTTATAATCGCTTTAACGCGTCCTTCGTGCAGCTGTTATAGTCGTCAAAAATATTCACTTAAGCACAGTTTAAGAGATTTTCAGTGTGTTATGTTCCCATTATAAGTGAATTAACGTTCAACGCACGTGGTTGCAATGGAATTCGATTTTCTATCACGTTCGCTGCTCACGAAACTTCCATTACCTGAGCCATATGTAAATAAATAAAAACAAATTTTCGTACAAAATTCATCCTGCATTTGTGAAACTTCTTCAAAATTTCGTGATCTTTTATTGAGCCTCTTAGAATGAATTTCGTTATATGAATATACACGGTCGATGCTTAATTCTTTAGAAACAAATAATTTATGGTTATTTCCATAAGTTCATTCGTCGCAAGAAGATCGCATAAATAATAATCGAGAATTAAAAAGCAATGCTTTTAACATCGTCATTTTTCTGTACTCCTTAATTTACAAAGTTGATCGATGAAATTTCTGAAGGGCACAATTTCCATTATACATGACGATGAGTCATGTATCAACGAGTCAGTATCACATGTATTATACTCACATATATATATCGCAAAAGTATTGCGTGCTAATTTAAGTCTAGGACATATGAAATGATCGAGTTGACAACAAGTTTAATTGCTTGTGTTTATGCTTCTCATCCAATGAACACTACCTAATACCTATCGAAATAGTCTAATAGTTCCTCACGAAAATTGTTTGAATACTTACCATAGGAGACATTTACATATATATGTGTATGTGTATATATATGTATAGATAGTATATATATGCGTGTTATATAAAATATTTTCAAATTTTATAAGCATTGTAATGTGATACAAGCTGTTTGCTATTTAGTTAAAAAAGTAATATAAGGCACGAATAGTCATTTTATTATACACTGATATTAATATAACGAACAACGGACTACTTAAATATTTTTCTATGTACACCTTCGGTTTCTTTTTTCTTTTCCAAACTTCGTCAATGTAATCGTGAGAGTCGAGAGCCACGTTACTGCATTACGATTTTTACTCGTTTGTGTGAAATTTTGAACTCACGTAATATGCGAAACTATATATATAAAATATCAATTATATTCTTAAAAATACGGGATTACAGAAAAATTCACAGTCTATTCATCACGCTGTTAATGAAAATGCGTAACGTTTCGTATGACGCACATAATATATGTACATATTCGTCAAAGGTTCCTATAAGCGTTCAAATACTTTCGTGAGTCGCTCTATATGTAAATTTATAATTCAGGATGACTCGTGCACTTGTTGCGATCGTTCACAGCTTTCTATGACCATATACAACGCTGATTATAAGTGGATTAATATTCTCCGGTGGTAGAAAAAAACATTGATTGAACGTGGTTATAAATTAAATTTGTCGAGAGAGTGGTTGCATCGATGTGGTAAAGCAGCGAATGCCAGCTTAGTGTCACTACTCATTACATTCAAGCCATACTATCATGCTGGAATATTAAGAACGAAAACGTTTACGTAATGC
Source organism: Bombus waltoni (assembly GCA_014737395.1). Taxonomy (NCBI): domain Eukaryota; kingdom Metazoa; phylum Arthropoda; class Insecta; order Hymenoptera; family Apidae; genus Bombus; species Bombus waltoni. The sequence continues at coordinate 7,249,722 of JACXII010000051.1, read as the reverse complement.
ATTATCCAACGTACGCGAGGTCGCGAAAAAATGTCTCCGGATGATCCTCGTGCTAAATTATCGCTCGTTTAATGGTTTTCCACTCGTAGTATTGTACAAACATAAAAAATCATAAATCATAAATGCTGATCGTACGTTATTGAATAATTTAAACGCCGAGATATTACGTTCGATCGGCGATATTTATTTTACAACATTGATATACTACAACGTTATGTATGTAAACTTCGTCGTGACTCACGGATCGTTCAACATCTTTCAAAACATTCAGCACGAACTACATGTACCAAATTTATTCCGTAATCTTGATATTCCGACGCTATATGAACGATATATCATGCTTATGAATTTTAAACCATTTATTTTATATGTAGATAAAACTCATTCCTTAACCTTGATAATTGTAAAATATTGCTGCATTGCTCATAATATATTATAACTCGAAGTATGCAAAGAGGTATATTCCTGAAACAATTGTACTAATATTTATATTGTTTGGTACATAGTTTTTCTCATTAATCGTATTTGGCCAAATTACCACAGGCAAATCGAATCCTTTATCAGAGCCTAATTTCTTGACTGTTCTAATCTTTCAACGAGTCTGAAAAAATTCCAGAATACTTATCAGTTTTTCTACCAGATTATGCAATCGTACGTCAAGCGAAACGTTAACGACCTTTTCTAACGAAAATAAAAATTCGAGGGGGAATTCAAAGGAATTCAAAGATGTAATTTCTACGTATCTACGAAGGATTTAGCCCATCCATAGATCGAAGGAATTACGCCAGATCCCGGAAGAATCGCTTCCTGATATTTCCCACCTGTATTCAGAACCTTTGCAAGTCAACAGAATTCCACGAAACGCCATTGAAATTACTCGTGATTCGCAGAAATTGTATTACCCCCGGAACCAGGTAATCCTAACATTCCTCCGTTTTTCTATCCCAGGATGCATAGGAAAATGCGCGAGAAAACGTGGGACCTCGGCTGGTATAAACTTGGCCCAGATAGGACGATGGCTTTCGAAAAAGTACATCCGAAACGTTACATGGACGTTACGGTGCATAAAGACGCGTGACACGCATGTTATGGGATCCGCCTCTACTCGAGAAATCCTCTCATCATGGCGGTCACGACGACTAAAAATATCGTTGTGCATAGTCTACAGCATGCACAGACCCAAACGTGTGTTGTACCGGTTGTACGCACGTGAAACCAGCTATACGTGTGCAAATACACGCGTGCCTGTATGTAACGCAAGCACCGCCCACGCAGCAAAAGAATAATTCACTTTTATTGCTCTCATTCCGAACGATGTCCCAACATCTACTGATCGAACGTAAAAATTCGATGACACGAATCGTCCTTCCACCAACGAAATTCTTATTCTTACGATTAAAATATTTAAAACATTCTTTCTCATCCTGTTTGACGGATTTCACGTAGAGATACACGTCTGTGCATATTTTCACTTGCTTGTCAATTACGTTAGGTGATTTTACATGACACTGAATCACGATTGATATTTAATGCAAATGAAGACGAGAAGAACGCCATGGACAATTTTAGGATACAATAACCAATAATCGATGTCTGATAAAAATTCCGAAAATGATTCTTTACTTGATTGTTTGTGGAGTTTCCTAGATTTTTCACCTCTCACATAGTTGAGAATCTAACAAGTTGGTCGAAATCAAGAAAGTAACAAAAATAGGGCTCGTTCTTCTCGTGTGCTGTTCAAATTAAATACTCTACACTGCTCTTATTCTTTAATTTAATAAAATGTATAAATTTTCGTTATAAGTCATTATTTCATTCGTACAATATTAAACAAAGTAAAATTTGTTGCAGTTTTTCAATAGCCAATAGATGTATTGTAATAATAAATTATGGCTAATATATCCAATATACAGAGCCTCGAAAAAAATTTTGAATTTGCACTTAAGACTAACGTAAAAAATTTAATGATTATATTATGATACGTGTTACACAAAACTTTTTGGTAACACCGTAATGAGACACGTCTATCGTGATTATATCGACGATATATATATAAAAACTGCAAGTTACTCAATGCGAATACACACTTTTGAAATTGGTAACGCGAATAATAGCGATCTAAAACGCGTGTAGAATTTAATCCTAAAGATAATCCTACTAAATTGTGGTTTATTAATACAATGAATAATTATCCCTGTATACAAGTATGCAGGTACTTTCGTGAAGCACAGTATATGACATTCTTGTATTCCGATTTGAAATTACTCATCGAAGAAACTTTCTACGGCTGAAAAAGTATTCAGTATCTTTTTATGTGACGAGCTGTTAAATATACATTTCTACGTGATCAGAGGGAAATGTATTGTTAACACATTTCTCATTGTTGACAGCGCACATTGCACGTTGAAGATTCATTTCTACTTATTTTATTTATTTTATCAGCACCTCGCGGTGGTTCCGTAATTCGTTTCAGCTCTCGTGGTGAACGAGAACCTTCTTCTGGTCGCGCGTTTCTCGAGTGTTCGTACTTGTGGTTCTGGGACGACAATAAGGATTAGCATTTCTTTCCTTGTGAACTTGGAGTAGTAGGCAAAAAGTAGTATGTACATAAATACAGGGACATCGTGTACAGGGACGTACAGCGAAGAAAAAGGTCGTGATAAATTTCGGTCTTTTTATAGCGTTCATAAAATACCAGTGATAGTAGCAATAGGAAAATAATCGAGTTTACAAAATTTAATTCCTATATGAAATATTCCAAAGTGACAAGATAACGTAACATTTTAATCGGTGTAACAGTAATTTTACATTAAACGCACAATCTCCTACGATTGAATAAAAAATATTTACGATCATCGTAATCGTAGTTTCTGCATAATTCTTTCTTTACCTTTGATGAATTCCAATAGATTCCAATAGACCGATTATAATAATAATAATATTATTATTATTGTTATAATACAAAATATTAATTATTAATGGTCATAAAAAATGAAATTTTTATATACATCTTGTATATGTGTATTGCTCGTAAAGACAATATAAAATACCGCAGGTGAATCAATCTACAACCGGTTAAATGATGATGCTGTCAAATATGTTTAATGGATTACAAGGTAGAGGTACAGGACGTTCAATTAAATCAGTGTAATGAAATCTTTAATGAATACGCGATGTCAATATTCGCGAATACATGTGTAATTGATCATCGTATGATAAAACAGATATTCGGTAATACAAAGATCGGTCATGCTGTCGCGCATAAACGAGTTCCTGTAGTAACCTTCGTTTGTGCAGAGCTATATTGCAAATACCTTGAAAGTTTGTTTGTGAATGGACAATTTATCGTGCCTTTTTGTGTTGCACATGCATCTACAGGGTGTTTAAACGTAGAGAAGTTCAGTTATCAGAATGATGAATCAAAACATGCTTCCTATCAAAGTCGCAAGGATCTTAACATGACTCAAAATTATTACCCGTACAATCTAATTGTAATTTATGTAGATCGTATACTCGAACGTACAAACGTAACTAAAAAGGTAAATTTTCTGTAAGCAAGACTTTATTGGATAATTATATAAGATGAAAATCTTTGTTGCTTCTCTTGATCATAAAGAAAGTTTCGTCGATAATTTCTTTTTTTTTTTTCTAAGATAAGCTTAACTTTACGAAGCTTAAAGTTATTACTGATTTTGCTTCTTCTTAGTAGGTATATTTAAACCATGTCACATTTTTCACAGAAATGGAATATTGTAGAAACATAGAAGAATAAATGCATTACGTGTACAAGATAATTTTGGAGATACAACAATTCGAACAATTTTAGTACGTTTGATACGTTCGTAAAATTATTACGTAATAATGTGAAATTTTTTATTACATCTACTAAAATGTAACGCCTTGCTCTGTCGAAATATTTCATATTCAGTGCTATACGAAGCTTTTCGATCAAGTAGATTTTTCCTTCTATATTCCAAAAGCGATATTGTAAAAAATGTTTGCATAACACGCAATACAATTGTCTTCTTTTACTTTCCATGTGCTTGTTCCCGATATTAGTCAAAAAGACACGTGGATATCGCTTTTGAAACATAGAACGAAAGATTTATCATTCTATCCTTTGATGTAACGATTTACACAATTTTAATAGAAGATAATCCGTTTAACGTAACGTTACTGTTACGCCCCTCAAAATGTTGAGAATTGTATCTTAATCTTCTTCGCTCAGTCAAATGAAACAAATCCTCCTGACTACGTCCTCTTACAGTTCTAAAGACAAAGAAATCTTTTAAATGCACAATTGCAATGTCTCACCCTATATACATAGTATCACGTGTACGTGACTCAAAGAGAAAACTAACCCATTACTCGGCCAAAGTCTCGCGATATTCCTTCATTCTGTTTCGAGAAACCCCCTGTATGCAACGTGCTTTTACAATAACCTTACTTCATTCTAAAATGGGTTCTAAAGCAAAATACATAACGAAGAACGTAACGCGTCCTGTACGTGTAGATACGAAGGAATCCGTTTTACACGAGTAAGAAAAGAAACTTATACGATACTTAAAGCTAACCCAGGCGCTTTTCGCCAACGGGATATATCCCTTAAACCGTGACTTTTACACGCCGATCGACTTGATCGATTCAAATATCGGTGTCACGTTGCGACGAACGTGAAAATATCTTGAATGAAAGTCGTTCGATTTCATTGAGGGACAGGCGAGACGATACGTGACTACGATTTCACGTGTTACTTCAGATAAACGGGAATTCCAAGGCAATAGATTCTCTTCTTTAGTTCCTTGGTACTTGTATGGAAATTTTATTTCAAAGTAAAATCGGAAGCAACGAGAGAAAAATGTGTTTGATGTCTGTTTCGTGAAAGTTACCGGCTTCGATCGTACGAGGGGTCAATTCTTCGAAGGAAACGGCAATTTGGAATTTATACGTAGCTCTCAGTGGACAATTGTAAGAAATAATCTGTAATCTCTATAGATGATCTGTAAACTTCGACTTCCGGTTAATTAAGAATTTCTATTATTATTGAAACGTAAGAATGATTTAGCGCAATTGAAACTTGAAACTTGAAACTTGAAACTTTCATTGCGATAGATGAGAACAGCAAAAATATTGGAAATTCACCCTGGTGAATTCTAACGTGACTTTTAATTTCAATTGTCGTCTTTTTTTCTTTTTTTTTTTTTACTAATAGTACATATTGAGGCCATTCTATATAAAATAATCGGTGGAAATTTAATTTCTTAAGCCCAGTTACACGGGCGTGTCCTTTTAAAATAGATTATCTGTGATCGGATTATTCAATTGGATGGAAAATGTCAACTATCGACAGTGTGTTGCATATCGCGGATAGCGAGGCAATATTTTAAAAGATATTTATTTAAATAGAAATTTATAAATATTTAAATATCTTAAACAAGAAGTTTAGAATTTAAAATTTAAAGGAGACATTTCGCATATCGTTGAGACTACCCGGGCTGTATTGAACCATACATTGCTAAACGAGATAAATTAATATTTCAAAGGACGTTGGAAAGTGGCCGAGTCTGGTTATTTCGCCCCGTGTCATAAAACTGCTTTAAAAATTTCCTGTCCCGGTTTGACGTTTTACGTAACCCTTCAGCCGAAAGGATGCTCGTAAAAATACTGTAAATCAATGAAAAATAAAGAAAAATATGAGAGGGGGAACACCAAGTTGGTAACAAGATCACGCTGTAAAAAAGTTTCAAAATTTCAGAAGAGTAAAAAGAAATTGAGGATAATTTAATCGTATCCCTTGAAGGCAATTTTTACGATGCGAACGTTATTCTTACGGTACCTGATCATAATTTTCATTTCAGTGCAGCACGCACAAAAAAGGAGCTGCAATAGGAATTCTCTGCGACCCGCTATGCTCAGAAAGAGGGATTCACTCGCTCGCGTGCGAAACTCTTCACGCTGGCAAAGAAGCGGTTTTCTCGGCCCACTGGGAGACGACCCGACTTGTGTTCAAAGCCTCAAGGTTTATTCCCTTTCTTTGCAAATATATATATGTCACAGAGAAAAATTCGATACGTTACATCTAGGATCAAGGGATTCTCTAATATTACAGTATTTTCGAAATACATTATTCGTTACACTGTATACAATATACATACAATTTTTTTTTTTTTTACAAAGATAGAGAATTCGTGAAATACGAAGGAATTGGAAAGAATAAATTACAAATTTTGTTGAAGCGTCGCAAGCAATAAAGACCTATTCTATTCTCTGAAAGTCTGTAAAAAAAGAACCCTACTTTGGAGTTGAAAAATTACTGTTTAAAGTCTAGGCAACTCGAAGAAACTGTAATGTTGTAACGATCGATGTGACCGTAAATAATCGTTGAAAAACGAAGATATTTGAAACAAGGGTTCTGATTTCAGAACGAAGACACCGATGGAGCAGTTCGAGACTTTATTCTGGACGGACGCGACTGGCATAAAGCATTTCCCGTCTGAGGCGGACTTCAACACCATGATCAAAGATCTGGTCGTTAGCAAGCTGAACGTGACGCTGTCGCAGCATCAATTAGAGAGGCTTGCGCGACTTCGTACGCATCGTGTCGAGACCGAGCCCAGAAGGCGACAGCTCGAGATGGAAAATCTCTGGCCGCTGTTACAGGAGAACGAGTACCTGATGAGCATACTGTACGAGGACAGGGACATTTTTCCACAGCTGATTGGCACATGCGGAACCTTCTACGCGGTCGAATACGTACGACCTATAGAAACACCCACGACAATCCTTGCTCTGTCCGATTCGAAACCGGAATGGGCGAAACGATTGAAGCTGGCCGTGATGATCCTGGACCTGCTCGAAGAACTCGACACCAACTTTCCTGAGCCGATCCATCTGTGCGATGTGAAGATAAACCATTTCGGTTTGCCTCTCGGCGGACAGAAGCTCAAGTTCCTCGACCTGGACGCGGTGTTTCCTAAAACGATTATCAGCCGTATCACAGCGGATGGAAAGAATTGCGAGAAACACGACGACTGCGACTACTTCGACTGCAGGTCCTTTTGCTCGAAGAACAAACGATGCGAGTCACCGGTCGCCAATAACAATTTACAAGTAATTACCAAAGATAATGAGATTAATTCGATAAATGACGAGATCGAGTTAGGCTAATGCCTTTACGGTATAGGTCGAAAGAGATTGCGGCAAACCATGTCAAACGTGGTACTGTAAATTTCATATCTTAGTTGCCTCGTATTCCTCTATTAAAAAAAAAAAATCTCTCAGGTTTGTCGCTGCAATTTTATGCTATAGATTTTCTTGAAACGTTGGAAATCTTTAGCCAGTTGAAATTGATTGGAAATCGAGGTTAAATGCAACATTGATCTTTGATCAAATGTTTGGGGATCGTTGACAGGATCAACTCATAATACTCGTGTTAATATTTATTTCCTGTAAGATATTGAAAGTATCTTTCATCCTAAAAGTGCTAAAGATGCAAGGGTGCCGTCAGACGATCAAAAATATCGTCAATATTTCAATGTTCACGACGGAAATACGATTTGTCAATAAATATTGACGGTGTATCGACAATATATATTGATCCTTTCAGTTGTGAATCTTGAAATATCGACAATATAGATAATATTGATAGTCTGAGGGCACCCTAAGAGGCGCCCTTCAGCCGTAAAAGAGCAACTGTTTTCTAAATTGTTTATTCTCAATTTTTCGTCGGTTAATTACATTGCCAGAGGATTAACCCTCCGTAAGCAAACATATTTTTTGATATTCCATAGATAAACCGGACAGTTTGTGTCAAAACGTAATTTTTCTCTAGTTCGAGACTGATCTAGAAGAGTATGTTAACCATTAATTAAATCAAATGTTTAATACCCATTTCGAAATTTGCATACGGAGTGTTACGCAATTGCAACGTAAAGTAAACGATTTTAACAAATTTTAAGTGGAATAAATTTTCTAGTTTCCCTACCATAAACGAGTATTAAAAGAATGATATTAATATAAAGGAATAATAAATAAATTTCGGTTGTTATTGCTTATCACGTTGCTTGAAACTCCACTAGACGATTTTGGGAAAAATGTAAAACGTTGTAGACTTTTGAACGTCGCTGTACTTTGTACTTTGTACATTGACTAAAAATAGGATAGAAAGACAAGATTATATATGTATATCGAGAAGATTATATGCTGGATAGTACATATGACGTATAAGGTTTCCTACGTGCTGTTCACACTAATTGGAAGACTCTCTATTTTTTAGTAACTTTATCTCTTGTTACAGTTAGTTCCTCGATAAAATTGTACACAGTATACACTAGTGGCACGAAACTATATCTATCATACTACTTCTTTCGTATAATATAAAGTATATAATAAAAATAGTCTTTATGTACATATGCATAGAAACGTAATGTGCCAAACGTTGTCAATAATGTGAAAATTTGTATCTTAATTTTTCTTAAATCAGCTTACCTCGCTGATTTAAGAAAGCTGACTAATAGTTGATTCTTGATCATTCAAAAATTCTCACAGATTACTCACAGAGTAGAGAGTACACGTTGGACGAATATTCTACTATCATAATATTGAAAATGTAATAAATATATGCATTAGCCTTTGGGTCGGATTGTATTACCAGCTTGTAATGCTCAACTATGTACGTAACATTGGCAAAAATTTCAGTTGAGATGGAACACGAATGTACATGAATTGTAGAACTTATCAAGCTTGATTTTAAATATCGTTTGATAGAGGACATACGTTAGTATGAAAACGCACTTTATGGGAGCAAATTAAAACGAACGACTATGAAATTTTTCAGATCATCTGCGAGAAAATATTTCTCGGTTGGACTCTCTCGGGGACTATCATAATTCCTGGATTACTCATGTCGGAGCACACCACCAGTACACTGGCAGTTCTTTTACGACAATGCGCGAATCCAGCTAGTGACATTGAACATTTACCACGTGCTGCAGTTTCGGATAATTTGAAAACGCGACTGTACAATATGCTGCACGAGATGGAACAAGAAGTTGCTGCTGCCGTATAGAAACGTTTTAATTCAGAAAAATCACGAGAATCCAAAGGATCCCCGTTCACGAACAGATAGCTATATTTTCAAACGTATTCGATCGAATTGATCAAAGGCTGTTGTTAGAAGGGCGAATTGTTGAAATATATAGGAATTTTATTACGCGAGAAAATATTAGCGAACGAAGGTATAAACATGAAAACGAAGGAAATGCTTTCGATGAATTTCTTGGAAAATTTACAAATAAAACGGGAGAAATTCGTTGAAACTTTTAAGTTTTGATAAGATGGTTTAATTAACTGTATTGCAATTTTGTAAGAAATTCGCTTGACGTATTAAACTACGACGAATATGATATCTGGAAGTGAAGAGATTCGATCTATTTTTAGAATTTATCGACCCCTAGACTTTTATAATTTAACTTTTCGATTTAATATACTTTCTGAAAGATTAATGAAATTTATTCGAATGACTACGTGTACTTAAAGGTACCAACCAATGAACATATATTTATCGTAGAGTTTATTTGTTCTCCTTATGCGTAATAACATTTCAAATAAACCAAATTTTACACAAGCGATTTTAAACAAATACGTTAATTTTTAAAGCACGAAGGTACTAACGATTTTAGAATGACTACGAAATTAATGGAGCAATGTTAAATCTCGCTGTCGTTCGAATAACGGCGTAAGTATTAGGTTGTCCCAAAAGTTTCTTTCGTTTTATAAGGAAAATAATAGATGCACAAAATTTTTTATTTTATATTATTTTCTTGAATTATGTATGATCCATTTTATTCCAATAGAAACAAAAAAATGTTGTGCATCTATTATTTCCTTATAAAGCGAAAGAAACTTTTGGGACAACCTAATAGAATGTTCGACACTCGTTTACTGATTACGCAGAAACCCCTAAAAGGCCAATGTTTGTAGTTATAATGTCGTTCGTTAAGCTTCATTGTCACCTCAGCCTGGAAATTGATTTACATTCATTCGGAGAGCTAAAAAAAAGTGCGCAACTCCGTGTAAAATATACGAGAATTGAAATGAACAATCGGGAAATTTCTAACTTTTTACGAATTCAGAGAAACGAAAAGAAACGAACAATCTTTGTACTCGGAGAATATAATGAATAAGCGACCACTAGAGGCTAGTGATAGCTATAAGAATAGAGAAAGAAATAATATTATCAACAACGAGCACAAATACCAACTACCTTACACGTAATTGTAGCCTTACTTATATACTTTAAATTAAACATTCGATACGCTTAGATAGAACTTGAAGATAGGTCTAAGAATACTGTTATTTTTAGCATTCGCGCGTACGGCTTGAGAACTTAATAAATACTGGATAAAAATTTAGTAACTTAATTGTAATAATGAATAATATGATTTAAAAGAGCGGTTAGAGAATTGTATTTTGTTGCTAAGATTTTTATATTCGTTGCGATATAGATTTCACGCTCAACAACCTATTTATAAATTTAATACTAAGCTTTATAATTAATCAACAGATCATAGAATTCGACAAATTCCAATAACGAAATAATTTCCGTGCATATTATTTGTTTTAGTGGAAGAATTATTGCGAATCTTAGTTTTGGGAATAAATAATTATTATCTTAAAATATGCGTATTTAATACCTACTCCTTAAATTGAAATCTTTAATGATCAAGCATTAATAATGTAAATATAAATGTACATTGCAAAATAAAAGGTTTTGTAAAGTGAGTCGAATTTTTAAAATCAATTTACATTAAATTCTATGTATTAAATAAAATAAATGCACATCTTTATTTACAAGTCTGAACCACTGAACTATATAGTTATATTTATATTTTATAGATTATAGATAGAACTATATATTCTCTCTCCAAATTGAATAAGATTAATAACTAGCTTTGTATTCATTATGTTATCGCTATTATACATCACACCAATGAGTATTTAATAGATAACAAAGATAGTAAATTATTATAACTATTGCAGTTAACACTAATAGTTTCCGAAATAATATTCTAGAACTTACTAAATTCATTGCATAGTTGCAACACTAAATACCAAACAGTAGCAATAAAAATTTTCATATTTATGGATTTTGACTTCTAACTTGTAACTGTAAACAAACTAACCTGAAATGTAAATTTTGAATTTCTTAAAATCTCGCGCGTTTATATTCAAACCAATAGTCAATGTGACCTCAAAGTACCACGTGACCGTGTCCCCGCACCCCGGAAGTAACTTCACATCCCACCCTAAAAATAGAGGTTTATGCTCGGTCCCTATATTCCTATACCCATGTTTAATTCATATATCTAGGGATTTTGTCTCTACATGGTTGTACATCTTGCGTCAGACATAACCTTTATATAGTACCATATAGGTATTCATCGAAACGTAACTAAAAATTCTTATTCAATAAGTTAGTTGTTTCATAATGGGCAGTACACTGGAACAATTATCTAATCAATTTGCCAAATTAATTAAATTTGATACCTGGGGTAATTATCCTGCAGGGTATGATCCAGCAAAACACGGTCCATATGATCCTTCTCGATATTACGGAAAACGTAAGTGTACCATCTTTCGCCATTCGTTTAATTTACAAATGATTTAATAAAATATCGCCTTTACAGCTGATACGCCGTTTGGCGAAGTAAAACTTCGTGACTTACCACAATGGATTAGCCGACGCGAGAAAGGATTCAAACCATTAGCATCGTTAATTTCACGAGGTAGATATTTTATCAAAAAAAGTGACCTTACCATGGCTCAAAAATTATATAATACTTTTGTTACAATTAGCTTATTATTGATATATACGTTAATATTATTAGATAGATTAGTTTTAAATAAATAGAAATACTGTTTTTTATATTTAAAGTCCAATATAACTTGATATAAAGCAAAAATTGATTCCTCTGCAGTTAAATTTTTGCTCTATAATAGTTTGCATTTAATTTCTTTGAAGTGTTAGAATTTAATTTAATTGTCATAACTTATAGCACACTGGCGATGGCAGTTAAAGTATATGCATCCTAGGAAATCAACTGCAGCTCCAATTTTTCAGCTTGCTATGGCTGGCGCAGTATTTGGCTATATTATAAATTACTTACGTATCAGTAAGTTTATACATAATAAATTTGCATAATTTACAGTTACAAAATAATAAAGAAACAGTATCATAATGTATATTTTCATTTTCAGGGGGACATAGACATTATAAATATCATTAAAATATTATTAAAATCATCCTCAGTTAAAATAGAGTACTATAATATTGTATTAGTTAACAAAAGTACTATCAGTAATTTGTAAAATCTATAATATGAAATAAATATTGCTTAAACATTTAATACGTGTAATGTATATAATATCCTAGAACAGAATTTAATCTTATAAATAAATATTTGTTTATAACAGTATCTTTGTTTCTAGTTAAATTTACTGCTAATATCATTCACATTTTATTATTTAGAAATTGACATATTTTAATGCTAAATATTTTTAGGAACTGTTTTTATCTATTAACTAGGGTGCAAGTTATTCAACTAGGAAAGATATGCTAAGTGTTATAGTTTTTTATGAATAAACGTTATCTTAATATGTTGCATAAATTTTGAAATAAGATTTACAAGTTGATTAATAAAAAATCATAACAAAATTTTTTATTATTTATATATTATTATTATTATTATTATTATTATTATTATTATATATACATATTTTACGTTTATAAAACACATTTTGAAATTTTGCAAAATGATTTCTTATGAACAAATGTTCAACCTTTTGAAAAAAATATGTTAATAAGTCGAATCGTAGCTTATACATGAGAACCATTACCATAATATGAAAAATAATAAATATGTACCTCAAATTATTATACGATGTCTTCTTATTTCAATCCAAATTATATTCGAAACTAATAAAACTTCACTTTTAAAATTACAGCGTGTCAAAGTCCAAAAAGATTCAAATAAAGTCACGAGGTCATCATAATGGCGCGGAATATGAAACAATATTTTGGGGAATTTCAATAATTTGGTACGTAATATATCAAATGTGCTCAAAAGCATTTTACATACGTTTAATTAAAGGTTTTTTAGTTGTATTTCAAAATAAACAGGTTCATGCTCAAATGCATTTCGCACTAACGTACACACTGCTTGAAAAAATTGCATATATAGAGAGTGATCCAGATTTTAATGACAAAACTTTATCAATATGCATATTCTATGGCACTAAATAAGAAAAAAATGTTACATAAATATAAATAGTTTAAGATCTTATAAAAAAGTTATGACAAGAAAACGAAATACTTGCGTTTACACAAAATAAATATTGCTGATCTATTCCTACATCATATCGCAATAACCGCAAATTGTTTATTGCTTCCTTCATATTAATTTTTTGTTATAATTTTTTTATAAGATCTTAAATGGCTTATGTTTATATAATATATTTTCCTTATTTAAGAAATATGTAAATTGTAAAAGAATATAAAGTAAATCTTCGAAAGATTTAATTATACAAATGATTTGATTACAACTAATTAAAACTATAATTAAATTAATAACAGCAAGCAATATATTTATATATATAACACTCAGTGCTCTTAAAGTATGGATTATGAAATAATTTTGATAGAATTAGGAAGAATTAATGCATTTAGTAAATTATGTGTACGCGGCATAATTTCATCCTACACATAAAACGTGTGCAATTTAACATGATCATTGCACGAGGGAAACGTTGATTGGTCCATTGATCTATAAGATCCGTATAATCGACCAATCAGAGTAAAATTGGGGGACAAAACTCAGGTTCCCCTGCAATATGGCTGTCAGTATAAATTTGATGGTTGAACATGCGTTTCTCTCCGAAAATTTTGACAAGTGGTCTGTCTATCTGTTGTCTTTCTCGAAATATACGGCGTAATGTGATTTTTGGGGAATCAATACAGTGGGAGACGGCTATGCGGGTTAGCTAAAGCTAAAATTGCATCTTAAAATCAGGTACGTTTAAGCGTTCGTTCATCACTATTTATTTATATGTCCATATTGTGTTTCTTTAGAATATCTTGAAAAATATTGTGTTTCATTTCCTTAATTAAAACTTGTACAGTTTTCCCTAAATTTTGCATTATTTAAATCCTTGAACTTATGTACCGACTGAAAAATGCATACTTGCAGATGTCATCTATCCATCTTCACCTTATCAATTTAATACAACAAACTTTCCTTCTTAAAGTTGACAATCAATTTCTCCATTTGTGTCATTTTCTTTTACTTTATCAAATAAATGATAAATAATGTTATTTGTTTTATTATTCTCTGTACTCCATTTCACTTTGTACAGTTGGAGCGTTCAATACATTTCCTGTTGAACTGTTATAATATTTCATAAAAATTGTACATTTAGTGATCATTTCGCTTATGTTTGACATATTGATTGTCTCGAAAGTTTCTTTCCTTTTGTAAGGAAATGATAGATGCACAATCTCTTTTCGTTTTATATTATTAATCATCTACGATCCATGTTATTCTATTTCTATTATTATGATCATACATGATTCGATGAAAATAATGTAAAACAGAGAATGTTGTGCATCCATTATTTCCTTACAAGACAGAAGAAACTTTTGGGACAACCTAATATATGTTTATTAAATATTTTAATTTATTTACTGTAAATATTATCCTAAATATATAATCATTTTTTAATTATTCCTCATGTATTTGTGATACTGTATATACATGTACACTATTGTTTTGATTTTAGGCATTCACAGCAGTTTATTGATCAACATAGTTTATAAACATGACATCAAGGTAAAATACTGACAATTATAATTGTATTGTTAAAATGAGATGTATGAAATAATATTAATATTTATACTAATCTACTTACAATTATACAAAAATATACCACTTCTTTATGATACTATGATATGATAACAAATATTAATATGATATTAGTAATATATTATTATTAAACTTTATATATATTTTATACATAAGAGGATAATTTATAATAACTATATTTAACAAATAGTAAATCTTCATATGATTAATATTTTTAAATTTGATATCTATTATCCCAATAAAATTTTATAATATGTATATTTATCATATTGCTATTTTTCTACTTTATGTAATAATAAAGAGAAATTGGAAATAATAAATGTACATGAATACATATATTAATAGATGATTGTATCCATCTATAGTTGATTTAATAACATGATTGTATATATCATAATGTATGGGTTTCTATTAGGCTGGACAGGCTATTCATACTATTGGAAACAGGGACAAATGCAGTAACTAAAAGAGCTGCAGCACAACAATTAGGAGAAGCACAAAGATTACATCCTCATGATTTACATCATTTATTAGCAAGAGTTTCTATCCTTTTAAAGTCTCCACAATGGGATACCAGAGTTTCTGCTGCACAAGCTGTACAAGCTATACTTGCTCAAGTTCCTGCTTGGGACCCACAACCCATTAAAAAAGAAACACATACAGGTAGTTAATTTTATCTTTTCATATACTAAGTTTTTATTAATATTAAAATTTTATATTCATAGAAGATGAAGAAGCAAAAAGACCAAATAGTAAATTAAGTTTGGAAGATTTTGATATGGAAAAGATTTTAGCACGTAGTTCATATCTTACTGGATCAGAAGGCAGTGAATATGATTTAGTAGCTGTTGATGGAGAGCAAATGCTACTTCCTAATCAAGAAGAAAAGATTGCTGCTAAATTGGGCCTTCATCCACAATTAATGGGAGTTGATACATCAGAATTGTTTACCAATGAAGATCTTACACCAGTAGTATTACCACCTACCTCAAATATACAGGCTAAAGTATCTGTGAGTGAAACGTTAAAACAACCTGGTGGTCTTAGTAGACGTGAAATGAATAGAGCTAGACGTAAGGTAATATATAATTGAGTCACTAATGTGCTCTTATTGATATTAATATAGTATTATTTATTTGATAGGCACGACAGTCGTTTTCGAAACAACGTTCACGAGAACCTGATGACTATCGTAACAACGAAGATTATCACAACAATTCAAATGCTCAATCTCCCATTAATAATGCAGGGGAATCACTAAACAAAAAAATAAAATTAGAGGAACTGATTTCGTTAGAGATTGGCATTAATTATAATTCACAGACTGAATCAGTCAATGGAGTACCAGATAGTACTGGTTGCTGGCCAGATTCTGTAATAAATTGGCCGCTAGAATCATTTGCAGAAAGTCTCTGTCAAGATCTATTTAGTCAAAAATGGGAAATAAGACACGGAGCAGCGACTGCTTTACGTGAACTCGTTAAACTTCATGGAAAAGGTATGAAAAATGATTGCAAGTTGCATTTAAAAAGTAATAAAATAGTTTAAATTTATTATAGGTGCAGGTAAATCAAGGAATCAAACTGCAGAGGAAATGGCAGAAAGTCATTATCGATGGATTATTGATGCCTCTCTGCGACTACTATGTGTTTTAGGATTAGATAGATTTGGTGATTTTGTTTCTGATCAAGTTGTTGCGCCTGTACGAGAAACATGTGCTCAAGCACTAGGTTCTCTTTTATTGTTAGTGCCAAATCAAAAAGATGATGAAAATAAAAATAGGGGAATTATAGGAATACTTTCAGTAATGTTAAAACTGTTAGAGCACGATGAATGGGAAGCAAGACATGGTGCGCTACTTGCACTCAAATATTTACTTGCTGTACGAGATAATCTGTTAGACGACATACTACCGAGAGTATTTCCAGCTACTATGCAAGGTCTTTCCGATCCGGTTGATGATGTAGGTGCTGCAGCAGCAAGTGCGCTTATACCAGTAGCATCTACTCTACCACGATTGTTAAAACCATCAGAACTAGAAGCAATTGTAATTCGTCTTTGGGAACTTTTACGTGAACAAGATGATCTAGCAGCAGCATGTAATAGTTTTATGGGATTACTTGCTGCTATACTTTCATTACCTTCAGCGCGCACTTGTATTACACCTCAGCCATTATCGCAGGTAAGATCTATCTTAATAGAAGCGTTATTTCTTGTTATTTAATCCTAATATTAATATGACGTTGTTTTAGGTCTTACCAAGATTATGGCCATTTCTTAGTCATTCTAGTTCCAGTGTACGTAAAGCCACCTTACAAACATTACAAACATTAACTGGAGATGATGGTGCTCATAATGAGAATAAAAAAGAACGATGGGGCGAAGGAGGTGGACTTGTATTGCAAGAGGCTCTCCGTCATGTTTTTCAACGAGTGTTAATAGAACACGTAATTGCCATACAAGATGTAGCTGAACGTGTTTGGGAAAATCTAGTCGTACAAAGCGATCTCGAACTTTTATTGCATGCAGCGTGTCCTCTTGTCAGCACATGGCTTTGCCTTGCTATGCAACCGGAACACGTGCCATTTAATCCGAACTTATTAATGATAATAACCACTACTAATAAAGGAGCTAAGAATAATCAAATTTCTGGTATTTGCGACGGACAATCAGATGCTAGTAATAACGGAGGAAATAATATTGTTGGTGGAAATATAAAATCCATATCCGAATTGAAAGTTTATATTGGTGGAATCGAAACTGTAGCTCAAAGCATAAGGAAATCAAATGTAGTTCAGGCTCGTTGTAGAGCTGCACGAATGTTAGGGTTGTTATCACATTACGTAGTGCAACCAGCACCAGGTGTTATTTACACACCAGATATACTTAGTCCTTCACTTTGTTATGCTAAAGTATTATTGGCACATCTGAATTCGCGTTCAGCATTACAACGCACCATTGTAGGTTTGACGATGTCTCACTGGGCGACTGTAAATAACACAAAACCACCTACAGTACCAGATATTTTAAGGTATCAAATGACATCTTCCCATCTTACTTTTATTTAATACAATACAATAATAATAATATATTTGTTCTCAAAAGGAAGAGACTATTGGAGTGTTTGAACGAGTGCGTATACTATGATGAGATCGCCACATCTTTCACTCGTCTATTACACGACAGTCGCGATTACATTGCCACTCTCAAACATTATAAACTGTCTGTTCCTATCGAGATAGATGCATCGGGAGTGATGACGCTCGATCAAATTGCAAATCTTGCTGGAAAATCAATTTCACGACTTTGTGCCATGGGTAATACGACAAGCTCTGGAGGACCTAGTGGAAATGTTAGCAATAGCTCTAACACGGTTAAATTAAAGCCAAAGTTGGCTGAAAGTTTAGAAGAAAGGCGGAAAGCATTAGAAATAGGTGCTGCCGATACAGCAGCACAGCAACTTTCATATAATGTTATGTCAATGGCAGCACTCGCTGGTGCTGCAACAATGTTACATTGTCTTCCTCCATCCCCACAACCTCTTAACCCATTGATAAAACCATTAATGGAAGCTATTAAACGTGAAGAAAATGAAGAACTACAAAAACTGGCTGCAAAGCATTTGTCATATTTAGTTGATCTCTGTGTAGATAGAAAACCTACTCCTAATGCAAAGGTGTGCATGGAAAATAATATCGTTAATATAAACGGATATTATATTCTTTTTGAATAATTCAATTTAACTTTATATCATAGATAACAACCAATTTATGTACATTCCTATGCTCGGATATTGAATTTACACCTCGTGTAAATTGTAATACAGATGCAGATCTATTTGACGGAATTCTTACTTTAAGCAATAGACAGAAACATGCTGAAAGAATAGCTTATAATCGGGGAGCCAGCATCGGAGTTAGTGGAGGCAGAGGGCCTGGCCGGCCACCAACAACTGAAATTCCTTTAGAAGAGCTACTTGCTTGTGAAGAACCTGAAGCTAAAGCTGCTAGAACACGTCGTCACGGAGCTACTTTAGCACTTACCGCTATAGGTTTGCAATACAGAATTCTAATACAATATAAAAGTGTTATATAAATTTAGAATATTCATTGTTTTTTTTGTAGCTACTCTATTTGGCGCACAATTACCTACACGTTTACCGCATCTTTGGGAACTAATTTTACCAAAAATATTACAAGAAGAAGACAAAATCACTACTCGTGAAAATACTCAGGAAGAAGTAAATCAGTTAA
Organism: Bombus waltoni; assembly: GCA_014737395.1. Lineage (NCBI taxonomy): Eukaryota > Metazoa > Arthropoda > Insecta > Hymenoptera > Apidae > Bombus > Bombus waltoni. The sequence continues at coordinate 7,230,551 of JACXII010000051.1, read as the reverse complement.
TTTTTGGTTTACAAGTTTTAGAAGTTATGGCTCCCAGTCTTGATAAAGCCTTACTGCCTCCTGTCCTAGAATGCCTTCCATGCTTATGTAAATTGTTGGCTCATCCTTACAAAGCTGTCAGACATATGGCATCCAGGTGTATAGCTGTATTAGCTACATTAGACACAGAGAAGGTAATGCTTCAAGTTAATATAATATTTGATCTCAATTTGACGATTAAATCTTAATCCCAAAAAATTGTACTCCAGATAATAATGCAGGTTACAAGCCGTGTAATACCACTTCTAGAATCAATTGGTGGAGAGAAAATATACTCAACGACTGTAACAGCGCCAAATAAAATAGATTCAATAAAACAAGGCGCAGCTGAAGCGTTAACGTGTCTTGTCGAAAGTTTAGGTGTTAATATCGTTCCATACGCTGTGCTCTTTATGGTGCCCTTGCTTGGGCGTATGAGTGATCAGAATCAGGCTGTAAGATTAGCTTGTAGTGCTACATTTGCAACACTCGTGCAAATTTTACCCCTTGACCCTGGTGCTATTGCGGATCCACCAGATTTAGTGTAAGTCTAAATTTTACTAACAAATGTTAATTTAACATGTACATCATAAATCTTTGAAATATTTTAGAGAAAAGAAAGCACAAGAGTGGCGGTTTTTAGAACAACTTTTGAATCCACGCAGTATTCCAGATACCGAATTAGTGATTCCAGTAGCTGCAGAGCTACGTTCTTATCAACAACAAGGCTTAAATTGGTTGAATTTTTTGAATCGTTATCGACTTCATGGTGTTCTATGTGATGATATGGGTCTTGGAAAAACTTTACAAACTCTTTGTATACTAGCTTTAGATCATCATCGTAATCCTCATGCTCCACCAAGCTTGGTAGTGTGTCCGCCAACTCTAACTGGTCATTGGGTGTATGAGGCAGAAAAGTTCTTCAAAACCAAAGATCTCTCAGTGTTACAATATGCTGGCACCCCACCTGAGCGTGAAAAATTACGTCCAAAGGTTACTTATCACAGACTCGTCGTGGCAAGCTATGATATAGTGCGTAAAGATATCGATTATTTCGAAACTCGTCAATGGAACTACTGTGTGCTCGACGAAGGTCACATTATTAAAAATGGAAAGACAAAAAGTGCTAAGGCAACTAAACGATTGCACTCGAATCACAGGCTTGTACTTTCGGGAACACCAATACAAAACGATGTACTTGAATTATGGTCCCTGTTTGACTTTTTAATGCCAGGTTTTCTTGGTAGTGAGAAACAATTTGCGGCAAGGTACTCACGTCCTATACTGGCCTGTAGAGAAGCAAAAGCTGGCCCAAAAGAACAAGAGGCGGGAGCTTTAGCAATGGAAGCACTTCATAGACAAGTAATTTTCTTTTTCATATACATTTTATCTTATTTTTTAATCTTACTAATAATTGACTTTATTTGTTAAATTATCTACAACCTTTTATAATTTTGCATTGTGCAGGTTTTGCCATTCTTACTTAGACGAAATAAAGAAGACGTCCTCCAAGATTTACCACCAAAAATTACACAAGACTATTATTGCGACTTATCGTCATTACAGCGTATGCTATACGAAGATTTCCGTACTCGACATTCTGCCACTTTTTTATCCACTACGTCGTGCACTTCGACTGGAAATAAGCCGCATGGTGGTCATGTCTTTGAAGCATTACGATATCTGCGTAATGTTTGTAATCATCCCAAATTAGTATTAAGTCAACGACATCCGTTATACACAACTGTTAGTATCAATCTGACATCCGTTAAGATATTTTACTTGTAACTTTAAATTGACAATTATTTTATTTCTAGGTATGTAATACATTGAAACAACAAAAGAGTACATTAGCCGACATAGAACACGGAGCCAAGTTACCTGCATTAAAACAATTATTATTAGATTGTGGCATAGGACAGCCACAGCAACAACAAAACCGCAATTCTTTGACTACTGGTTGTTCATCAGACAATCAAACATCGCAGCAGCAACAGTTAGTGAGCCAACATCGAGCTTTAATTTTTTGTCAATTGAAAGGAATGTTGGATATCGTGGAAAAAGATCTTCTTCGTACACATTTACCAACTGTTACATATCTTCGTCTCGATGGAAGTGTACCAGCGACGCAAAGGCATTCCGTAGTAACACGTTTTAATGCAGACCCATCGATAGACGTGCTTCTGTTAACGACTCAAGTCGGTGGTCTTGGATTGAATCTAACTGGTGCTGACACTGTTATATTCGTGGAACATGACTGGAATCCTATGAAGGATCTTCAAGCGATGGATCGAGCACATCGTATTGGTCAAAAGAAAGTAGTGAACGTATACAGGTTAATCACGAGATCGACAGTAGAGGAAAAGATCATGGGACTGCAGAAATTCAAACTTCTCACAGCAAATACCGTAATTTCAACGGAAAATGCATCTCTGGAAACAATGGCAACTGATCAGGTAAAATATATAAATCTAAATCTATTAACTTGCATAGTTATAGTTAATTCGACAATTAAAGTTTTGTAACAAACTTTTTATTTTTTAACAAAATGTATTACATATAATCCTGATATTTTTATCTTTTTCGTGTTTTAACTTTTTTCACATTATTTCATATTACTCATTTTAATTTTACAATAAAGCTTTAAATAGATATAAGTACATATGCATATAATACAAAACAATTCTTTAAATATTTTATAATTAATTATGAAAGAAATTTCAATTTATAATAGATTTTATCTATAACAATTTATTTTAGCTACTTGACTTGTTTTCACTGGACAATGGCAAACAGAAAAGATCAGAAATACAGGATGATGCCACGTCTAAAATTAGTGGGGTTCCAGGCATTAGCCGTTCTGTCTTAGAAATTCTTCCCGAACTATGGGAACAACAACAATATGACGATGAATATGACTTTGAGTCATTTCTATCTACTTTAAAGTCTGATAACCAGTGAGCTTATGGTTTTACACATCAGTATCATCGAATACATTTATTTAACAATTACATGTATTTAAGATGATCACTTTGTGAAACATACACGAATTAAACCTGGTAGCAAAACAGTAATCTTAATTTTATGGACAAAAAATGACAAATATTCAATGGATATATAGAGGGATATACGAATTACTTATAAGAAAGAAAAGATAAGGAAGAAAGAAACTCGGACAAATAAGTTACGGATTATATTGATTAAGTACTATGAGTAAGCGAGTCTTGTTTATTTATAATAACTTATAAAAATTACAATTCCAATTAATCGATACAATTAGAATTCCGTATTTGTACCAAACAACATTCTGGTTTGCGTTTATTTATATTATACTAGTCTCTTCCTTTATCGTCGTTTCTGTATACCACCACACATATCAATTGATAAAAATGGCAATATTAATTGTCTTTTTCTCTTCTTTTTTCTGTTTAAAATGATTTCCAATGTGACAAGCCGCAATTATCACAATTTCGTGTTCACTTCATAGTTTCGATACACATTTCGGATCCAAGTTCCCGGCCGCAAATATATTATGAGGATCCAAGTGTGCTTTGGCTGCTCTATAAAGGGACACTCCTACTTTTCCTACCGCATCTTCGTAAAAACAAGAACGTAATTTTCCTATACCGTGATGATGAGACAGAGAACCACCGTTTGCAAGAATTTCTTCGCGTGCAACGTGCTCGATAATCTCATATGTTTCTATCGGGTTCGGAAGATTCTTGTAATTGATTGCCATGTAAAAGTACACACAACAACCGGCGTCGTAAGTCTGTGTAACACGACAAGAGATAAAGTATTGTTCGACACCACGTGAATAACACTCTCTGATCACACGAGATTTCACATTCCTACACAATGGTAACGCACGATTCCAGGAAACAGACGTCTCAAATGATTCGGCTAAAACGTAGTACTCGAGACCCAGATCTCGGATATAAGCTATAACGAATGTTAAAAGGTAACCTCGTTCACCATTCGTTTCTCCTGCTGGAATACCATTGTGTTGCTTCGCGATGTTGTAAATCTTTCGTTCCTGTAATGTCACCTCGTCAGTCGAGCTACCTTCGAATAATAAGGTAGCGACACATATTTGATCCCATTTGAAACGTTTTATCCTAGTAATGTAAGCTTGTTTTAATCCTTGTAAAATTAAACCACTCCAACTAGATTCTGGTCGCAACATTTGACCGAACTGAAATTGTTCATTGTCCATCAGTCGTATACTAGTCGGCTGACATCGTTCCTTAGCTACCTGTTCATAAAAATGGTACAGTTATTTTAATAAGAAATAACTGCAATATATTCAGTTAAAGCTACACTTGTATCATTCCTTTTTTAATTTAAACTAGCTCAAACAAAATTAACAATAATAAAACTAGAATATATAGTAAATATTCTCTTGAAATTCATGTTATATAATAATAGCAATAAAGTAATAGCAATAAAGTAATAACAATAAAGTAATAGCAATAAAGTAGTAGCATTTAAGTTTAAATTATATGTATTGCTATTAAATTAATAAAATTTTACCTCACGCAACGCTAATACACCAGCTTGAAAATTTGGGAAAACTATGCTACCGTATTTGACTATTTTTGGCAATGGTCTAACTTTGATCACCACTTCCGTAACGACGCCCAAAGTTCCTTCGCTACCAAGGATCATATGATCAAAGTCAGGACCACAAGAAGCTCTTGGTACCAATATGCCTCTTTCGAGTGTTATTTCTGGATCATCCGTTCTACCGGTAACCATTCTCACTCGTACAACTAGGTCTTCGATGTTCCCATATCGATTCTTTTTCATGCCACTCGCCCTCGTTGCAACCCATCCGCCTAAACTGTTCTTTCAAGAAATAAAATCGATCATGCGGCTAATAGTCTTGCATTTGAGGTAAATAACTATTTAACATGCTTTTCTTATCGTATGATTGTTCATAGAAATGTGAGATGAAATGTAAGTGATAGGTTCCTTGTGATTTTTTATTTTATGAAGTAACTTTTACTTCTTTAAATGAAACTAAAATATTGTATAGCTTTGCTCGTACAAAGAATATAAGCACACTTTTAATTATACTAAAATACAAGCACCTGCAATTTTCACGACATTTGGTATGATCATGACCTTCTCTAACAATTCTCTGACGTGCACGGTTAAATGCAACGAAATTAGTATTCAGTGAATGACTTCAGTGAGAATTAATTTTAATTCAAAGAAGTTGAGAATAGTCCAATTGAATATAAAAGATACTTGCCATTTAATATTACTTAGGAGAATTTACATTTTATAGTTTACTATATTATAAACTTTAATCTATTTATTAAATAAAAAGAGGATATACAATATGGAACAGAACAAATTATATTAGAAACGGAATAATTATATTCACAATTAAACAAAACAGGAAGAAAAAGGAAAGGAAAGTCAAAATCAGAATAGCAGTTTGCAATAAGGCATTCTATGAAAAGTACGCTAATTAAAACGTTTCGATGTTCATTTTTTCCATATACGTTCTTTCACAAATAGGCAATAGAAGGTTTCGAAAACACAACTTTATAACTTGCTAGCTATGACGATTCTTATTATACATATACTAACATTGCGTAAAACGTAAAATTACACGTGTTTGTATTCAAGCAGTTAATATCCTGAACAAATATTTGTTGCGAACGAATAAAGCGGACTTTTTGTTTTAATATAATATGGTGTACCTAGAAAATTCGTAAGAATCGGGTTCGTGACCAGAAGTCAGACCTTGCAGTCGGAGTTGCTTTTCAAGGTCCTGACCGATAATACCAGCCTCGCAACAGGCAATTAGGTTTTCCCTGTCTATCCACAGTATTCTATTCATTTGCGAAGTGTCCAGCAATATTATCGTTCGCCGTTCGTTCGCCGGACACGAGGCAGCACCGCTTACACTCGTTCCACCGCCGAATGGAATACATACTGATCCATATCGAGCACACAATTTAATTATTTTTACGACGTCCTCGTGACACTCTGGAAATGTATAGACACAGATGTCATTGTTATAAGACAAAGCATTTTGACTTCTGATTTGTTAGGGTTTGCTCAGTAATTATGTCAACTTTTTGACATATTTTGTAATTTAAGAAAAATTTGAGAAAACTTAAATTTTGATTTTTGACCTTGTTCGGCTCTACTCAATAATTATGCCCTTTCTTTGATATATATATATATATATATATATATATATATAACAATTTGAAGAAACTTAACTTTTTAATAATTTGAAATATTTAAACAAAATTGAGATTACAACATCAGTTAAGAAAAACATATATTTCAAATTCAAATTATTTCAAACAGATACTACATTTTCACAGACATGTTGCAACTAAACCTTATTTACTGTATTACATATCAAATTTAATATTAGATTGCAGATTTGCGACAATATTGCATTACTAATTACTCCTATTATACTAGGAATTTAAAAAATAAACAATAATGAAACATTCACGAATTTAGGCAAATAAACAATGATAAAGCAGGTTTATCAATCTAAAGAGATAAACTAGAGAATAAAATATTTATGAATTTAACAAGTAAGCAATAATAAAACATTTATGAATTTAAAAAAATAACCAATAATAAAACATTTATGTTTTGTTCTCCGAATCTGTTCAATGACATTAAATAAGTGCATGATGATATGATTATTACGTAATGGGTCATGAATAAATATGTGTATGTAGGTATGTCTAACCGCTGCGTCGTATAGAGGAGCTAAATTAGTCATACTCTGGGAATATATTCACTTGTAGGCAAGTACTATTCTCACTCGAAGCATTCAAAAGATTAAATATCAATCCATTTCAAGACAATACATAGGATATAACAAAATACGAACACTAATATATATAGAAAACATTAAAGTGACATTAAACGATAAGTTATTTTTTAGGTACCAAAGGAAATGGAAATGAAGAGTAAATAAAAATGAGAGCACAAAAATTTTACGATTTTATAGTAGTACAGTTTATTTTTAGCTTTCCGGCCGAGAAAGGAACTCGGTTCACAATTATTTTCCCTATTGCCTTGCATTTTCACTGATTCAGCTACAATTTACACACGCATTCATTCATTCATTCATTCATTCAATCCTTAATTTTCTATTACAATCTATATATCGTATATCTACTGTCTATCATCTATTTATCTCTTACTATTAACTATCATATATGTCTATTATCTTTTATATATTGCATAAATCTTTATCTAATTGCCTTATTTACCTGCTTAACTAATACCCCCTTTCGCTTCGCTCTCCCCTTTTTCTTCTTTTCCAATTTCGTCGCCCAGTCTACAGCCCTATCTTTTCCTTTTTCGTTGACTGTGTCTCCTATACTAATTCTAACTATACTAATTCCTAATTCCTTTCACTCTCTTGTAAAACAAATAATTTTGCACAAAGACGATACAACAATTGGAAAGATATTCGAAGTGAAAAGATGAAGCAAATATTCATTGTGCCGTTTCACGTTTATACGTATATGGGGTATTCGTTTAATATCACTTATTCGCACAGTTCGTGGTATAACATAGAAACGTGTTCCGGAAATTATAGACTGCACATCTACGTATAACTAAGTCAAGGTTGAGAAGTTTGTAATCCATATACTCGGTGTTCTACTCACTTCATACACTGTACATAGGTAGTTACGTTTAGCTGAAGCTAGCTTTTAGTCTTTTACGTGCTTTAAATAAATGAAAGAAACTTTAGATAATAAGTCACCTACGATAGGATGTAAATATGTATTAAATTTCTATTTAAATGAATTATCTTAGTATAATATTTGAATTTAACAAGAATATGAGCTAAGAGAAATTTGCACGTATGTACATCTATATTTACTTCTAACAAGCAGTTGATAATTATTCTTCATTATATTGACATGCTGTGCAAATTATGAAATTTATTTTGTATTGATCTTACTGTCTATTGATTTTGAAAGTAACTATATTAATTTATTGAATTACCGTGGTAGTAATGATTTCACATTTCGTAATAAGAGGTAAAAAAATTTGACAAACAAAAAGAGAAAAACAAATGAACCTGAAAAAATAAAAATGGGTTGATGATTTTTAACAGATGATTTTTGTATATATTGTCACAAAAAATGTGGTATGAACTGCAATGTAATACATAAAATGTACATAGTAAGTACATAGTAAGTACATAGATAATTTCTAATAAGTAGTTATTGTCTAGATCATGTATTTTAGATCAAGAATTGCATCATACAGTGTATATTAATACATATTATTATCAGATAAAAGTAAATGAACCGTATCAGTAATACGATAATTAAACACGTTGATAGGATATTTTAGATCACTAGAAATATAATATAATAATTTGAAATTACTCACTTGGCCAGAGAACTATGTCCGGTATTCGATCAAACGATCCATGTTTGAGGAGATAAATTTCCCGAAGTGTATGTCCGTGTGCTCTAACCAACCGATCGATACCCTTCAAGGAATATTCGATATTTAATTCTTGAATCGCTTCCAACACTTCCAACGAAATGATCGGTTCTGGTAGATTTGTCGGTATCGATTGAGATACATTCCTTTGCGTCGGATCTATGCCAAACGTGTCTTTTACCCATTGCGTGAAATACGGAAGTTGCGTGTTTCCAATCGGATATCTGCAAAAATATTTCATTTATTAGCATGAGTATTAAAACATTACAGAAGAGAATAAAATAGATATTGATATCAAATTAATTCGATATTTATTTGTACAGTAATAACAATACTTAAAAATTGGACTGTTAAGAAGTATAGACAAGTTAATTTTTTGGGAGAAAAATATAATATTTTGGACTACTTATAAGATTATTTAATTATGAAAATTTGATTTTTGTGTCAGTGAACTTCTTAATTAAATTAATAGCCAAGGGCATTACATAAAATATATAAAACAGTTATTTGTTAAATAACTATTTAATTAATATGACAGTAATAAATAACAATTAATAAATATGAACAATAAAATTTATATTAATTAAAATTAATTACAAATTTTATTTAATATTTATATTGAAATACTAAAAGTAATAAAACTAATTAATTCCATTTTTGAGTTTTGAATTTAAATTGTGCATATATAAAACAGTAAATGATGTATGATGTATGATGATGCATGAAGTTAAAACCTATATAATTTATTTAATTTTAAGAAATTACATTATAAAGTATTTCTACATTTCTATTTTATTTTGGTTTTATTTAACTATCATAAGGATATGTCTTATTGCACTATCTACACATGATTGATTTTATTTAAGTGTTATAATCATAATGATATAATGTTATGACTTGCAAGTTAGTAGGTTACAGTAAAATATCTCGTATTGTATTATACTATAAATATTACATTTAGATTTGTTTAATCAGCATATCTTATCATGACGATTACACATGAATTTATTCATATGTCTCCCAGAAGTTAAACATCGTTACTGATGGTCATAACCCACCTAAAGTGTTTTTTTTTTTTTCTGTTAATGAAATATCACAAAGAATATGGTTTCAATTATGTTTTATAATACTTCATTATGAAATGTTTATATATATATGTTGTTCAATGGTAATCAATTTCTACTAAAAGTCACGTAATTTTCAATAATGAATGAAAATGAATGAAACATTTTAAAGAAAAATCAGTAAAAACGCAAAGAGAATATGTATTTTGAGATTGACATTTCCGCTCGCTTGTATCGCATACATTTGTTTATGCTCATGAGAAGCAATTTGCTAAGTGGAAAGTAAGTGCAACTGCGTTCTTCGAAATCGACGGAGTAAATAAGGACATTTTTTTAGTTGCGCGAACTTGCGACGATTAGATAGAGTATACAAGTCTCGAATATAACATTTATTGTTCAATAATACATATATTTACAATACGATATATTTAAATTGTTAACCGTATCATTCTTTATTGAGAAATTTGTATGACCATAAAATTATCCTTATTAAAAAGGATAAATCAATTTTTATTTAACATAAACGACATAAACGAAACAAGTGATTAAAAAATAGAACATTAGAACCTATAAATAAAGAAATTATTATATTCAAAAGATTAAGACTCTGAGTGACGAGTTATAATTCGTCTTCTTCATTTCACAATTTAACGCCAAATAATATATACAGCGGTGAATCGTAGTATTGACACAAACCATATTTTCTCTTAAAATACTGACACATCCTGATTTTTTGTAAAATGTAATTTTCAGGTGTAAGATTTAGGTATATCATAATTTGTTATTGGTAAGCAGTTATAGAATAAAAATGTATAATAAAAGACGCATAATTAAACGTTTTTAATATTCCAATGAGACATTAGATTTAAATTATCGACAATTATCGATACAATTAGTTCTAGAATTATTTCGAAGCCGACATAAAAAAAAAGTCAAAAAAATAATTTAGAAGCAGTATAAAAATCGATATACAGCAGAATATATCGTAATTCGTATCGATAAGCAGTAAGCAGCTGCATAATAAAAATATATAATAAAAAACGCATAATAGAGTGTTTTTAAGCAAATATAACATCTCCGTTATAAAAACTCTTCGTGGAATTTTATCAAATAATTTTTCAATAAACTTATTTTGTGCTATTTTTCATTCTGCTTTTACGATTTTAAACAAGCTTTGTACGTTTTTTAAGTTCAAAAGCTTATTGTATCGTTCATCGTTGAATATTAGTAATTAGACAATATAGCTAGTAGTAATAGCAGTAGTTAGTAGTAGTAGTTTAGCAATTAACCACGATTAACGAGGAAAGATCCGTAACCTGGAAATTCAAAAAATTACGAAAATTCGGCATATGTAAAGCATATGTAGCCATGTATTACGCAATTTTCTTCTCTTGCCCAAATTCACTCTAAGGAGGTAAAATGCGACTATTTTTCGATTTTGTCTTGTAATTCGTAAACTATAAGAGAAAAGTTTTTAGATAAAAATTGTTTCTTTTTTTATCAATGAAGACTATCGTTTGGTAAAAGATTCGGTAATTATTTTTTAACATTATTTTAATATGTTATAAAAATTAAAATTTTGAATAACTTTTTCTTTGCGAAAAATATCTTTTGCAAGGTATCTGCAAAATACCTGTCGGATATACTACAGTGAGTTCTGCCTATAATTGCACATCCGTGACAACATATGCATCCATGTTTACAGTTTATGTAAGTGGTTTAGGTGTTATTTAATTCGATGGCCACTGTGAGACGACCGACAGCCAATATTAAATGCATACGCTATCGCGGCCGCATGATTATAAGTAGAATTCATTGTTTGCTACCGACAATATTTTTTTAAATTATCTTGGAAGCTAAGGCCGAACGGCGATTACGTATATAGACAAAGCTGTTCAGAATCATGTCCCCGACAATATATATAAAATTCATCGAAGTGCAATATATCGGTAGCTTTCTAAATACCCAATAACCAGAGATTTATCATTTGTTTATATAATTACAAAAAGTTATAAAGAAATAAATTGATAATTTTTCAAAAAAACTCATTCCAAAATCTTAATCAATGGTTTAAATAATTATGAAACAACATAAAAAACGTATAGTTATCTTTTAACATAAATTTTATTGCGTTATTTTTGCATGTAAATTATATGACGCAGGTATGCATTCAATTATGCGAAACAGAGGAAGAAGTGATAAATACTAAATAAACATGTAATGTCCATTTTAGTGTTTGAAGTCAGGGCTAGATATGGACGCTTATCTGCGAATTCAGCTGAAGAAAGAAGAAGGGATGAATATGAGAGAGATACCGATATCCGGCACGTGCAAACTTAGATTCGAACGTCAATAGATATTTGCTCGAAACAATCTATAAGGATCGGTGTTAAGTTTCGTTTAGCACTTTATCTCATTCGGCATGCTCGAAAGCTTACGTTGAAGTGCCATTTCTAAGAATTAGTGGCGTTAGCGACGGATACTTAAATGGGCGCTACAAGTATTAAGTTGTTCCAAAAGTTTCTTTCGTCTTGTAAAGAAATAATGGATGCACCACATTCTCTGTTTTATATTATTTTTGTCGAATAATAGAAATAGAACAAAATGAATCGTAGATGATTCAGTAAAATAATATAAAACGAAAAGAGGTTGTGCATCTATTATTTCCTTACAAAAGGAAAGAAACTTTCGGGACAACCTAATAAAATAATAATAAACAATAAGTAAAATAATAAATAATAAATGGTTCTACTCTTTGTTATTTTCATTTCAGTATAGCGTTAAAGGTTAACACTTGTCTAGCGAAGATCGATTAACAGTAAAAAATACTGGTTTCCTTGTAGTGTGCTATAATACACTATTACGTCAGTACTATAGGTGTCAACAATAAGTAAATATATCTAAGTATATCTCTCTAACTCTATAACTTATCTCGTACAAATATGGTTCACGTAAATCCTACAAATATAATTCGTTTGCTTACGATTACATTCAAAATTGTGGATAACAATATAATAAGATATCATAATGAGAAGAGAAATGGACTTACAAGATATAATAAAAGATACATTTATTGTATTAATTTGTGGAACCGTTTAAATCACATTCTGTAGAATTTGTGAATAATATGTAACAAGGTGCATGCGAAGAACTTTTAGAAGTGGCATAGGTCTAAGAAGATCGGTGTGTACCAGAACAAGGGGATATTGTGACTTTAGAATACAAAATTAATGTTGTTGCATTGACTTTCTCTAAAGACTCTCAGGCATAAATTTTTTAAAGTTTCATCTCTTTAACAATTGTAAAAGTATATAATTGTATAGTTATCTATTTTGTGTTTATGTATAATTGCCTTATTTAGATTATTGTTAGATGGAAAGAAACGGTAAACAGAGGGGGAACACGGCGGGAAAAATTGTTGCAAATTTCCGAATATGTTTATAACAAGCTTGTAAGTATAATTAACGCTCATGCTGTTATTCGTAATTTGAGCTTTCGAATATGGACACTAGAAGCTAATGAAGAAACAGGTTCGAAAAATTGTTAAGTTAAGATTTTTTAAACTTTGGATTTTCAATTTTAAAAAAACTTGAAATTAATAATATAGAACAGTGTCAAAAAAAGTAAACAAATTTATTACCCGATTATATGACGCTGATACCGCACTGTTAAATGAAATTGTTTCGTCTTTTGTTAATAATGTAAAACCTCATACTAAAAATATCGGAAAATACGTGCTGTGCGATAATCAATGCTGATGAAAGTGGATTAGATAGAATTACATTATGGCCGTATTTTATCTAGGCAAAGATCAAAAACGGTTATAGTGTTGTACAGTCTATATCAGCTACGACACACATATGTTATATTCACACACATACTATATTCCCCATAATGTCAACTTCTGGGAAATTTATTTAACCGCTTTTTGTTGTCCTAAAAGAACAGAATGGTAATTTTGGTCCACGTGTACAACAATCTTTGTTTCGACAGTGGAATGTTGATATAGTGGCCTTAGCATCGGGAAAGTTTACCAAGGAATTGTTCAATGAATGGTTAACAAACGTATATGTACCAAATGCGAAATCTCAGATATTACTGGCGTCGTAATTCTGGTCACTGTCAATCTACATTATAAAACGGTATCATGTTGCAATCAGCATGCTAAAATATTCACAACATCGAATACAGGAATAATTTAATCGCCTGATATATACGTAGTTCCGCATAAGGAAGAACTTTATATGAATATTTTCTGACCATGCACTTGATCATCAAAGTATTACGATGTATGTACATACTTGCTTACTCGTGGTATAAAAGTGAATACTATACCGATAAAAAGGAAATCAAATAATGTTGAAAATTCATTAGATTTCGCTTCCTCGCAACAAGATTGTCTTAAATATTCTTTTGCAGAATTGTATTATCATGAAGAATAATTCATAATACAATTCACATGACATTTGTACTTTCGAAATTATTTACTTATTCTTTAAGTGTCTGTTTATGCACATAATAAATGAACGGGCTAGGAGTGGAAAGGAAACTAGAGGAAATAGAGAAGATGCTGAAGGAAAAAATAATTGCAAAGCATGTGCATACATTAGAATTAAAGGAAAATCTAAGAAGAACTAAATTCTAAGAACTAAAATTCTAAAATGAGGGAGTAAGGAGACGGGAAAAGAAGAGGGAAGAGAAACTAAACAACGAGGACAGCTTGATTATGTAAATATCATGGTTTTCTTCCTACATATTTTGCGGACCGTTGGAGTATTATCAGTCACTATATATTACATCCGAAAATGTACAAATAGTGCAATAAATAACTTAATTACTTATATACTTACTTCTTTAATTACTTATTAAACACTTATAACATTTGCTACGAGAAAGAATAAAAAAGGAGTTTGACACTCATGTTAATAATAACAAGTTTTTATGAAGGTATGTTATACCTAACAGTTGTATTCTTTTCCTTTATTTCCGTCTGGTATATTTACTTATTGTGTAATAAGAGACAGAAGTATATAATATAAATTACCTTACTTTTGTAACTGTGCAATACAACAATTAAGTATTAAAAGTACTTTATTACAAGTTATTACAAGGTATTAATACAAGTATTAAGAAAAAGTATTTGTTTTTTATGGTGTTTCGTAATTATTTAAACCACCGATTAAGAATTTACGCTAAAACAGAAATTGTTAGAAAAATTATTAATTTTTTATTTACAAACTCTCTAATTATATAAATAATTGACAAATCTTTTACTAAACGATAATCCTCATTAAAAGAAACAACTTCTGTTTGAAAACTATTTTTCAATCTTTTATAGTTTGCGAGTTATAACACAAAAACGAAAAAAATAGCCAAATTTTTAGGGGTAATTTTTACTCTCTTAGAGTCAGTTTGAGTGGTAAAAAAATTAATAAAAAGTTTCATCATTTTTTAAATGTTCAGATTGTGGATCTTTCCTATAAGTTAAAGTTGGGTGATTGATCTTCTCAGAATACTCGATTTCTTACTATAGATTAAACATTACAGATTATAGATTAAATGTAGAAAAATAAATATTGTAACTATTTGCTTCTTTCTTTTAACGTAAATAACATAATGAATATCGAATAAATAACTGTTTTGCGTTTAAGCGAATCGAACAATCAAATGTTAAATTGATGATACGAATCTTTTAAAATCGTTGAATATAATAGGAAATTAAAAAACCCAATCATACGATAAAATTAATGTTGATACATATTGGTTTTATGTAATAAATTCGACCCGTTTTTAAAGCTGTTTGCAATGAATATTCATTAGAATATTAATTAAGCAGGAACTAAATACAAAAAACCAAATGTATGCTTCGGCGAATTGAAGTGATTCCATTTAGATCTATGTAGAAAATCTTGTTCAGTATCGTGATAACAAGTATTACTGAATTTTATGTATCTTAATCCGCTTATATGATAAGCTTAAATTATTTGTCATTCTACTCTCAGAACATAACCACCCTTTTACTTATTCAATTATGGAATAGTATAATCATCTAACAGCATAGTTCTATGTGTGTTTCTTGTAAACAAATTAAAATTAAATTATATTTAAAAAAAATAGCAAAAGAAAATAGTAATTATGTATCTATAAAATGATTAAATTAATATGAAAATTAATAGACGTTTCGTTCCTATAAGATTTATGATATACATACATAAAATTAAAATTGATAATATTATGTTCTGTATTACTACCGAATTTGTCAATAATCGAATTAAACCGACTTATACAATTAAAATTTGTGTAATAAAATAGTTGTTTACGTATTTTTATAATAATTTAATTGATGGATAATACTATGTATATTACTAATAGTAATATTAATATTGATATACATTATTGAACTGATGTACAATATTAAAGCTGCAAAAAATTTATATGTTTTTTATTTAAAAAATTTCTTCATACCTTCTGTTAATAAAAAAAAAGGTAAATTTGTTTTTGGCCGAACACTCGGTAGAAAACACATGTAATAAATAGATACATGTACGATTGAAAAAATGCTATATCATTTTTGATAATGAAAATAGAAAATGATTATACAATTTTCTTCTAATATAACATTGATATTTTTTACATATAATATTAACATTGTAGAGTTCATATTAGTTTACTTATTATCTTTAAAGCTTTTAATAAAAGATTGTAGGAAATAAAAACATACAAAATTAAGACGAAAAAATAAATGGTTATTTTTTCGAAATTAAAGAGTCGAAATAACCTACTTTCATACGTGTAGGCAACTAACATTTTATTTATTACACAGATAAGAAATATTATTAAAAATATCATAATATAATATGTAATAAATAAACATATTGAAACATTAAAATATATGTAAATAATTTTTTTTATTTAACTATGCACAACACAAGTAAAACAATTTATGTATAAAGTTCAATCATCTTTTATATATATAAATATTTATAGTTACCATTATTATTTTCTAAAATATTAATAAAAAATAAAGATTTAAATATTGATAAGACTTACCTATCACCAGTGAACTCAATGATATATTTTTGGTTCATACGAAATTCCGAGTCTTTGTATCCCCAACCGTTCCACTTGAGAACTTGTTGCCTTTAAAAATTCAAGAAAATATGTATTTGACACATACCGTCACCATTTGAAATTTTGTCTTGAAGAAAGATAAAAGAGAAATCGAATAGAGATTCGTACACCCTTGGCGCGCGCGTTTCTCGCACCACGTGACTGGTCAAGTAACCAATCGGTAGGAACAGAAACAGTATTAGCCTCTCATATAGCAAGTACCTACCCGGTAAATTAATCGAAATTTTCATCATCAAAAATACTAAGTAATGATAAAAATGATAAAAGAAATGAATCATTCTAATGTTTTCGTTGTTTGTCACACAAACAGGTCGTAATATTCGCAAACGAGGTCACATTGTCACAGAATGAAAAAAAATCGATCGATTTCTTTTCTCTTTCACGCTCGAATAGTACGAGGGGTGCTTTAGATTCGCAACATCTGCCGATGAGTCAGCTAGTGCTGAGTTCGAGGCGTGGCTGCAAGTAATTTAGCAGTATCCACGCTCTCGTACAACACTTCATCGCGATATTGTCCTTGGTGTCCGCACCGAAGTTTCTACGAACTGATATGAACCAGAAAATTGCCGGTACAAAACTGACCTTTCTTTTGGCACAACACTCTGGAAACGGATGGGTCCATTTAAACTCTCCGCATCCTCGTTCGTATCGTTTTTCGTATTAGACGACATATCTTTTATTGACCGCACCGCGAAGGGCCTAACCTTTTAGTCCGCAGAACACGATCAGTAAAGAGTAGATGCTTGAGCGCGCGCTCTTCGCGGCACTGTGTTGACTATTGACACGCGCACCGGCAAACCAAATTTAAATCAATAGAGCCCCCGCCCTATGACTACCCGCCTACCGACGGATCTCCTCGTGAAAGGAACCAATCATTTACACCCGATACATTCTCGCCGTAAATAACCAATGCTTTCTTCCACCTACTAGTAGTAAAGCTAACACACAACGCTCAGCATTCTTCACACATGTTCCCTCCGATGCTGTTACGTCCTACTAGATTGGGGGATTCTTTTCATGAAAAGGACTTCTTACGCATGCGCAATTAGGTATTTTATAGGAAGGTTTCATAAAGTCGCTTCCATACTATGTTTGCTCGAGTATTATTCGTATGTAATTAACACAATTGTGGAAGATACGATCAAAACACGTTAAATAATGATATTTTGAGTATTTTAAGATGGTTAGATGCTTTAGGATGTACTATTTATGAACGTTGCTTCAATAATACAAAGTGTGTTAATATAATTAAATTATAACCTGAATACCAGTAACGCCGCGTTTACTGACCGGGGAGTTTACTTTGTTAGCTAACCATTGCTGTCCCCACTATAAGTGGCTTTATAGAGAGACACCGATATGTATTTTAACAGACTACCGAGACTACCAGACTGTATTTTATTAATGTGTTAAATAAATCAAAGGAAACGGTAATTTTATAGAATAATTATGTTAAAAACCATTAATAAGTGTAAAAAAACTTTAAATAAAAGATACTAACTTTCATTTTGTGCAATACATTTCTTTTTGCTTAAAAATAGACAATCCTTTTTAATCTTTATTAAGAAAATATTCATTAAATAAAGTATACATAATCTTCCTTGAATTATAACTATTTCAAAAATAATTTTTGTAGTATATTGTAGTACACCTTATACTTGTAATATATGTGTTTTATCTTTCAAAATTTTAACAATATCTCTGATAAAATTTCTATTATTATTAAGTGAACACTATTGACGTGTAGCTTGTACAGTAAGCTTTAAAAACCTCTATTTTATAGATATGTAGTCTTTAATTTTGTAGTATCTCCTATGTAAATAATGAAATTTTGTTTACACCTACGAATGCTCATTTGATCATTTTCTTAAATTAATAAAATATTCAATAACAAAATTTTAAATAATCCTTTTTTGTATTAGTTCAACTATTATTTTATATTATTTTTTATCATATAGACAATCTAAAGAACTGTAAAATATAATTCTTACCGATATAACCTAGAACACACAAGTGCACATGGCGCTACATATAAAAATGCAACCGAAATTACTCAATGTGGATAGAACACCGAATCAGCCAAAGAAACGCAAGAAGATTACTCTTGTATTTGATGAAAACAAGAGACGGTACTTATTAATATATCAATTGTGGATTATATAGATTATAAGTCATATGTACATCTTATACTTTCAAATGCAGAGAATTTCTGAAGGGATTTCGTAAAAGGAAATTACAAAGGCAACAAAAAGCTAAAGACGATTTACAACAACAATTAAAAGAAGAACGGAAAAGAATTAAACATGAGGAAAGTATACATATGAATTTCATTGCGATGTAATAATAAAGTATTGCTTTTACAGGCACGAGAACGTTATAAGAAGCTATTATCAAACCGTGATATTCCTGAAATTCAACAACTATTATCTCAACAAGAATATGAAACAGAAGGACATACTGTCAGTATTTTGGAATTAAATGTTGCAGATTTAGCAGAGAAGAATGCATTAATTGGTGAAAATAAAGGCACTGATGAAGTGGAAAGCAATGAGAAAGAAGAGAGTGATAAAGATTTTGAAGATGATGAAGAAATTGTAGGGATGCCTTTAAATGAAAAGAAACAAACTAAAAGTTTAAAAGAAAATATAAAAGAGAAGCAAATCGACAGTAGAAAAGATTTAAAGAAAGCAGTAAAAAGAGCTGCGTTGAAACAAGTGAAGAAGAGTAAAGCATTCCAACAAAAACAGAAAATGGAACGTCAAAAGAATAAGAAAGAGAGTATGAGAAAACGTAAAAGAGTTGAAAAAGCTAAGAAACGTAGTGGGAAATTGAAAAAAAAGTTCAATCATTAAATCATCTCACAAAGTTCTCTTTTAAATATTGTAAATAATTATAATTTATAATAAACATTTTTACAATACTATGTTTTTTTTTTCATACTGCTTTTTGTGCTAGATGGACATATATCTTTATTTAGACATTCATCACATTTAGGAAATCGTGGTAAACAAATTTCTTGTCCAAATCCAACAAGTAAATAGTTTACCTGGCTCCAGAGATCTTTTGGAAGCCATTCTTCCACTGCAATTCGAGTGTCTTCTGGTATTTTAGTTGGTTTCTTTACCCATCCTAATCTATTACAAATACGATGTACATGTGTGTCTACTCCAATACCAGAAACTTCACCCCATGCTATTTGCATACATATATGTCCCATTTTTGGTCCCACACCTGGTAATTGACATAATTCTTTCAGAGTCCTAGGAATATCACCATTATATTTCTCAATTAAAATTTTTGAAGTTTTTTTAATATACTCCACTTTTCTCTGAAAAGTAAATTTTTTTTTATCTGACATACTATTTAAGTAATTCTTTACTTCTTTAAGAACTAATAAAATCTTTTTCATGATTCTATACTATTTTAATATATCTTACTTACATAATAATTAAATATTAACAAACCACAATATTAAGTTCAAGTAATTACTAAGATATAAATTATACCTTCCAAAACCCAACTGGATATATAAGTTTTCCAAGAGTATCATCAGGAGTACCTGATATTAATTCTGGAGTACAACCATAAGTAATTAATCTTTGCATGGCAGCATGAGTAACTTGATCCTTAGTTTGACTACTGAGCATCAATGCCATTAATGATTGATACCTAGCAACTTTGGCAGTAGCTTTTGGATCTGTACATTTGTGACAACCCATCTCATCTACAGGTGCTGTTTTGTGTTTTCGCATTTCCTTAACATTTTCTAAAATAGTTTCCCAATTTAATGGCATCCATTTATTTTCTATGGTCATCTCATTTTTCACAGTTTCATCTTGTATATCTTCAACTTTAACTTCACTGGTTTTTGAGTCAGTTGCATCTTTCATTTCTTCATATTTTATTTTTACTGGTGTACGCTTTTTTTTCACGGTTTTATTTTGTAAACCTTCAACTTTAATTTCA
Organism: Bombus waltoni; assembly: GCA_014737395.1. NCBI lineage: Eukaryota > Metazoa > Arthropoda > Insecta > Hymenoptera > Apidae > Bombus > Bombus waltoni. The sequence goes on along the minus strand of JACXII010000051.1, from coordinate 7,209,915 downwards.
CTATTTTTCGAGTCAGTTGCATCTTTCATTTCTTCATGCTTTATTTTTACCGGTATACGTTTTTTTTTCACGGTTTTATTTTGTAATTCTTCAACTTTAATTTCACTATTTTTCGAGTCGGCTGCATCTTTCATTTCTTCATCCTTTATCTTAACCGGTGCATGCTTCTTCACAACTTTTTTTGGTGAAGTATCTTTATCACCAAAATACCCTGATGTAAATATATTTTTATTGTCATTTTTATTTTCAGATCGTAAGGACCTTGGCTTTGTAAGGATATCAAGCTTTAACTTTTTATTCATTTCATAAAGGTTATGACACGATGAAGTATATGTCAGAGTTCTACTTGAGATAAACAAAAGAATGTCATGTCGGCAAATAGCAATATAATTCGAAGATAACATAACCTTCCGCGCTTCGAACTAATAACTTAAATTTCTGCGCATGCTTAGCAATACAAAAATTGATGATCTATTTATAGTCATGAAATGTGTATATAAATACATACTACCAAATACTACTAATAGTTACTATTTAAATATACATGTTAAATGATTATATTAAATCAAATAATTCAATAAAATCGCTATATCTCAAATATATTTATATGAAAATAAAATATTGTAAATTCAAGTCTATAGTTATATTTTCAGAAATCCGCGAAGAAAAAGTGGAATAATAAAGGTTTAATAAGGCTATATATCATTTTTTAATTATTTATTTTTCTTATTTAATAAAAATACTTACATAAATGAATGAATAAATCATTAACTAATATAGTATGGATTTCACATAAATCATTGAAATAATATTATTGTTAATGCATATTCATTCTATGGTAGCATTGAATCCAGACAGATACTTATTTAATTTCTTTACTTTAAATATTCATTTTTTAAAGCGTTATTTTAACGAATTATATTACATTATAACGAATAAAATAGATCAATTTAATAGATTAAAAAAAGGAGGAAAAAATGACTTATATATAAAAAAATGCATGATAGACAAAAATTTGATGATATTTTTTATATAATGGAAATTGTTCTTTTGTTTTGTAAATGCAATTTCAATGTTAAGTAAGATTATATATATAAATAAAAATTATTATTTAGAAATTTCAATAATCATTTAAAATTTGTAGCTGATAGTTAGAATAGCTTAACCACAGATTACCTTATATATACATAATATTACCCAGTCTCAATAGATATACGAAAAGTCAGTAAAACAGAGTCCAAAATTTCATCAAAGTGTTAAATACTTATATTATAAAAAGTATTTATATAATGTGATACATGTATATACTAATTAAATTGTGTGTAATTAGAAGTATTAACTATAAATAACATAAGTATAAAAACGATAAAGTAATATAACAAAAATTGTGCAGTGTATTTCCCTTCACTGCTCCATATCACACCCACTCCAATTTAATTTGAAAAGATGGGATTACTTTGTATTATACTTTATGTACTTTATCCTAATATATACATATACCTTTATTTTCTTAATACCACTGTGTGTTAGAGCTCATTTTTTTTCATATACATACATATAAGATGAGCAAATAGTTTGTTACAAATATTGTCAGTCACACTTAATGCTGCCATCATATTAAACTGGGCAGAATAATACAAAATATCATTTGTTTATACATGCATCCATAACTGGTCAATTTAGACCAATAATGTGCTAATATAAATTACTATTATATCAAGACAACCGATATTAGTATTACTATTAAACATGCTATGTATTTAAATAATAATCAAAATAATATTTTTTTTTAAATAGCTTATATTGCATTGTAAACAAATTCTTCTAAAGTTTATTATCTGTAATATCTGGATTCAATGCTTATTTAACATATTACCAATGATAATGGACGGAGTGGAGGAATGCACAGATACAAACTAAAGGGTAAAATTTAAGAAAAATATGGTAAATGATATGTTACGCTATGACTTGTGCTGACAATTTACGGAAATAAAATTTTATACATTTTAGTCAGGCAAAAGTATTCAAATAAATTTATATGAATCGTCATCAATTAAAATTACTACTAGAAAAGATAAAGAAAAAATAATTCTCCTATTTGTAAATAAATCACATAATTCACAAAAATGGCAAAAATTGCGATTCAGGTTGGTTCACAAATTATAAGAATGTTTGCATTGTGTGTTCTTACTACACATCAATGCATTTAACTTTTGTACTCAACCGGGAATCTGATTAGCAATGGTATTAGGACCAGTGGAGACAACCGAAGGAATTGTAGAATCCTGCATTAAGGTACGCGTTTCTTCTTCCTGATCAGAAAGTGGTATTGCTGGAGTATCATGCGAGCTTGTCTGCTTCAGCTTCAGTTGACTCGGCAGCTCCGTTAGTACCGGCCCGTACTGCGAAGTGGAACCCACCAGCAAGTCAGTCGATGGATTCAAACCGCCCAACATCTTTCCTCATAGCAACGCGTATATAAGATAAAGAAACGAACGTACGAGCCAAAACACACATGGATGGCTTCCGGTAAATAAAACCAAACAAAAAATATAAATCTACCAAACAAATTGTGCCTACCTGACCACTACTTCCAACCATTCCACCTCTTGGAGATTTACCACGACGGAAGAAATGCAGCCAAGCCCAACCGAAACCCAATAGAAGCCCTACTAACATCATGCTAGCACCTAATGCTATGGAACTTTTTGCAGCATCTTCAATATGTTCTTCAACGCTTGTTGCAGATGTAGTTGGATTCTCGTTTACCTTTATGTATAATTATTTTTTAATTTAGTTTCATACATTATGCAACAAAAACACATATCTAATTGATAAAATAATTTACTTTAAAAGCATGAAAAAATAGGTTTTATAAATTTTTATAAATATATTTTGAATGAAAATGCACATTAACAATAATGATAGTATTTTGTGTCTTTTTTACTTAGCCTTATACAGAGTTGACCATACAACTGAGGCAGACTGTAGCTCAGATTTTGTTGAAGATAAAGAAAATTCTTGAAAAAAAATATTGAATGTATAAAATTTATGTTCACAGGTACTAGTTCCCTTTTAGTATGCAACGTCATATCAGGAAATTGCAATTGCATTCTTTTCTAAATGGAACTCTATAATTTTTTATTAACCATTCAATATATCATTTAATTCTATATAAAGGTACTAAAATATTTGGGTTGAAAAATCCTTAGTTTAAAAGATATTTTAATTTTAATTTCATCAAATTTAGTTTATGAAAGATGAGGAAAACATAAAAACAAGCATTTTGCCCTGTATGTTTCCTTTTTTTTTTTTATAATCAAAGTTTCACAAGATTAAATTTGAGATATCTTTTAGACTAAATATATTTCGACCCAAGTGCCTTCGTAGAGTATTAAAAAATGTATTAACTGGTTAATAAAAAATTATAGACTTCTATTTGATAAAGAAGTACAATTGTACTTTCCCACTGCATTGCATTCTAAAACAAAAGTGAGTACTCTCTATGATTTTTCTCTATCTTCAGTGAAATCTGAGCTTGGTTGGTGCTTGAAATCGTGGTTTATCCTGTATATTACTGCATCAAATATATACACATGTATGTATAATATATATGTATAATAGATGAAAAATAATGAGAAAATAATGAAAATAATGAGAAGATATGAAATATTAAAGTTCGATCTTATAATTAATGTCCATGTATTATTATTATTATTATAAATTACTTTTTAATAATAAAAGCCAATGCAAAAAAATTATTTTCCTGGAATGTAAACCAATAGAAATTCTTTGGAATAAAATAAAAATTACTGTCAGCTTTTAAATACCAAATTAACAAGACACCTGTTAATTAAAGTAAGGCTATGTACTATGTCATGCATTTATATATTTTGAATACAAAGAAAGACCATGATTTCATTTAAATATATGTCATGCTGCTGTCATCTTCTAGAGATTGAAATACTCATATATACGAAGCATCATGGTCTAAGAAGGTTATAAGTACCTTTCTTATGATCTCTATTTTATTCTCTTGTGATGTGTCATCGGATACAAAACTGACCAGCATCGTTGTTAAACCAGCAATGAAAAACGATAAAGCAACCGAGAGTAATACCCATTCGAACCATTTTCTAGAGCTGAGTTTATGTCTTGATATAACTCTCCAGAAACCACTTCTTAAACTGCTACCACCTACAGCACCGTCACCTCCGCTATCATATGTATAACCTACTGTTGTAGGTTGATAAACAGCACCGCTATCTGGCATATCTTCTCGCGAAATATACGCAATTTTTACAATCTTCTCGGCCCACGGATGGGCACTTTATAATCACGCGTAAAACTTTTAGTTAAATCTATTGATAGGAGATGAGCAAAAAAATGGTATTGCCCAATACAACGCACAAAGTGGTATTACTCTGTTGTTAACGTGTCAGCTTTCGATCAATGTTTCTAATTACTTCTGAACTTTTATTTCGTGCACTGTAATGGTAATTTTTCACCCTTTTCTTAATATATATATATATATACACACACACACATATATATGTATATATATATTCGCAATGCAGATGCAATGTGCAAGTATGATCAGGTATGACATACAGCACCCAGACGTCACGTATCAAAAACCTACTACGTATGTCATAGATATCACGGATTAGAGTTATACCAGTGATATCAATGTTCGAGATTATACTATAGCCGCATGGTGACATCACAATCGGGCTTCATGCGATTACATATTTGATAATTACAGATTAATTTTGAGAATAATAATAAAATAATTACTAACTCTGTAAAAGACATTATACGAATTTTAAAATTCTTCTACTGATGAATTAATAAGATAAAATTGTCGTAAAAGCGATATAATTTTCGAGCTGCATAATAGATTTTTATTAAACGAGATTTTTATTAGAACATAATATAGATAAAATATAAATGATAATTAACAAAATGTCTGTAATTGTTACTATAGTTAAATAAAAAAATATTAAGCGCTACATGTTTAAGAAAATTTAAGTCAATAATTATACGGTTTTATAACTAAGTTCAGATGTAACATGTGAATGTACATTTTTATCTTTAGTTTAATACGATACCTGTGATAGTGATAGTGGTTTTATCACTTTACAAATAAGATAAGTTGAAACACCCAAAAACTATACCTCTGAAGACCTGAAAGTAAACGATTTATGAATAAACGTATATATTTTTCTTAAAAAAAAACCGGTTCCAATATTTTATGATTCGTAGATTTGTAAAAATTTACGTACTTTCTTGTAAATAAATAAACGAAAGTACATATGAAGTGTTATTCTGCTTCATAAATTGATTAAATTAAGTTCTACGAATTAAATATGTGTTTACTTCTTTTATATTTTCTTAAAAGATTAAAGATTAAAAATTAAAACGTTTAAATTTAAATACTATTTAAATCATAAGACTTTTAATGTTTCTTCGTGTATAAATTTAAAACTAAACTATAAAATTTTCTATGAAAATAATTAATTAAGTCAATGATTAATGTATATGTATGTATATATATGTAAGAAAAGTATCAAATGTACGAATATAAAAAATACTGCAAATCACATATGCATATGTACATATATACAATAGATTCTATCATTGTGTATGTCCTATAACTTAATGAGTGGCCGCTATATTTACGTGTATCAGCTGTGGAATGACAGGTGGGATAAAAAATGGCTGAAAATGGGTTGGGGTCGGATGCTGGGTCTCAAGAATACCTCGCAACAGAGGTTATTAATTTAGATATCGAAGAGGTAATTAATTATATTCACTATAGAAATGTTTAAGTACAGTATAAAATTTCTAATTTTCAGGTTATGTTCTCATAACTCTTTCACTCTATTACTGTTTTAGTATGTTTATAAACTTAGTATAACATGTAAAAAATGTAATTATTTTATTACATTTTATTTTGTTGATATTGAAATCTACTACATACTTCTTTCTTCTTATTTTACTTTTACTTGCATTCTCACTTTATTCTATTAAATTTAATTATATTATTACTTAAATTATCATATTATATTGCTAAAATTATTGGAGTTATATATATTTTATAATTTTAGTTGGATAACACAGAATATGCTATACCAGCTGTGGAAGAATTACCCTCCTTAGAAAGTATATTGACAGAACCTGATTGTGCATCATTATCTGGAACAGATGATGACTTTGGTTTAACATCAGGTGAAAAGTTAGGGAGTAGCGAAACAACAAGTGTTGGGAGCCATTTATCTTTAAATTCTTTAAATAAATCAAACAAAGCTTCGCAACCAACGTCTTCTGGTGCTATTTTGAGACATGTTATATTAAAAGGAATATCATCACAAATTATATCAGCTAGTGTGAGGGGAAAATATTTTCTTTAGAAAGAATATATAATTACGTTGAGTTCATAATATATTGTCTTTAATTGTTTTTTCTTTGTATAGGAGAAAGTTAATGCTGGGTTAGCAAGTGCGGTTGCTGCTGGAGGGAATATGTTAGTAGTTGGAACTAGTCATGGTCTGGTATTAGGTTTCGATTCTTCACAGACATTAAGATGGTGTGATCAGGAAGCAAGGCACCAAGGATCTGTATCTGCATTATGTTTCAATCATGATGGAAGCAGGATATTAGCTGGATTTGCTAGGGGACATATATTAATGATAGATAGTTCTAATGGAAAAGTATTAAGGACACTGACTGATGTACATCCTCTTGATACAGCTGTGTTACATGTTAAAGTAAGATTAATTCATACCATTTCAATATTTGACATATAACTGTGTGAAATTTTCATTAATAAAAAAAAAACAATATATTTCTATATAGTTTACAGATTCACCAAAGATAGCATTATGTAGTGACAGTGGTGGATCTGTTTTTGAATTAAATTTTACAAGGGTTATGGGTGTAAGAGGCTGTGATAGCAGGTGTTTATTTAGTGGATCTAGAGGTGAAGTGTGTACGTTAGAACCATTGTTATTGAATCATCTGCCGTCACATGCCTTGAAAAATTATACCTTAGTGGCAATGGCAACATTATCAAAGGTTTTTATTTAGTGCTAAAAATGATTTTGATATTTGTAGTATACATATAATCTTATATTATTTGAATTTTGTAGGTAATAGTAGTTTGCATAAGACCACGAATGCGTGTTGTATTAACTCATCCTTTATCTGGTGCACCTATAGCACCACCACAACTATCTTGGCAGCTTGTTGTCATACAAGCAGCAGATGCTTCTCGTGTAATTGATCCTGTTTTGGCTCTTGCAAGAGATGATGTGGTTCATTTTTATCAAGTATACAGTTTATATAACATAATTCTATTTATTAAACAACTATATTGCTAATAAATATATATTGATCAAATTTTCTGATTAGGTATGTACTGAAGCTGGTTCAAGAGTAAAATTATCTCCCTTAAGAAGAATGACTCTTCCATATACAATAAGTAACTTACGATGGTTAAATCCGAGATCATTAGCAGTATTGGATACTCAAGAAAGATTACATTTATTAGATGTAAGAGCACAGGATAACTTGGAAACTTTAGATATGAGTCATGTTGGTATTTCATATGCATCTAGCCATTTCAAAGGTCTGTCCACTGGTGGAAATGTTTCAAAGGTATTAATCAAATCATTGTACTAATTAATTATCAAATTTAGATCAATAATCTATCAAATTTAGATTGATAATCACATTGTTTTGATTTATAAAACTACAGGCAATGGCATTAGCTGGTGAAAGAGCATGTTACAATACTGTTGTAACATTTGGTACTCAACTTTTACTATTGGGTACCAAAAGTTTACATGTAGTCTGTATACGGACATGGACTGAACGATTGCGACATTTAACAATGCAGGTTTGTACATATATTAGAATTATATAATGTTTTACTTTATTACATATTTTGTCATTTCAGAGAAGATATCCGGAAGCATTAGCTTTAGGACTTTCTTTTTATCAAGATAAAGGGAAAGCAGTTGTTGGTCTACGTGGTTCGAAACAACGTCGTAAACAAATAGCTCGCGATAGAGTATGTCAAGTTTTAATTCAATATATGGAAGAATTGAATCACTGTCTTGCAGACGAAAATGCAGAATTTGAAATAGTCACAACTTGTGTAGATTATTGTATACAACTAGAAAATACAGATTTATTATTTGGGAAATTATGGGACTTAGTTTCGGAGTCCGAAGGATTAAAAGCGAGTTATTTACATGCCCTCGAAAATCCTTTATTGGATGGGAGTTTACGACCGCGACTACCACCATTAATAGCTCAACAGCTAGTTATCCTTTACGATCAAGAAGAAAAAGTAGATTCGCTTCAAGCAATTATAGTATTATTAGATGTTGATTGTTTAGATATCCATCAAGTAAGTAAACATATTTATATCTTTTTAATGTTTTTATTTGATTAAAAAAGTAATCTATGAAAATTCAATCTAAACGTACTTACTTGTATCTAAAAATATTATAGGTAACAACACTTTGTCGGCAACGAGGTCTCTGGGAAGCTTTAATACATCTTCAAACGACGGCATTAGGTGACTTCACTGCTTCAATTCATCAATTAGTACCAATATTACAAAATATGTTAACGAATTCAAAGGATTCGTTAACTCGAGATAGTATACAACTTGGCAATGCACTTTTGGTCTATGCTAGTTGCTGTCTTGCCGGTCGTGGTTTTCCCAGAGATGAACTTCCTGAGGGTATGTCCCAAAGAGCAAAAACAGATGTATTAAGAGCATTGCTTTCACAGCATTCGAGTTTGGCTAATGATACAGAAAGACAATATCCGTATCTAAGAACTTTGCTACAGTTTGACGCAAAAGGATTCCTCGACGTGATAGCAATTGCCTTCCAGGAGCCGGAATTCACGTCTGAGATGGGCCTCAGACAACGGCAAAGACTCATAGATATATTATTAAATATCGTTATGCCTAGCACACCGTTAAGTCCAAGGAATCCTGATTATATTACTGACGAACAAAGAAATTTAGTTCTTATATTTATAGCTAACGAAGTTGCAGAAAATACTGTTAATTTAGAACCTAGTATGTTAAATAAAATGATAGAAATATTATGTACTGACTCAAGTATGGGATCATCAAACGAGCTTAAGACTGATAAAGAAAACGCAATATTGGGATTATTGCGTTCAAAAAAATTGCGTAATATATCGGATAATACTTTACTTAATTTAGCGGAAAGAGCTAATTTGTAAGTATATGTATATAAATATAAAACTTTACACATGTATACCATTATTTAATTTTGATGGTGTATTACATTTTTATTAGCTAGATAGAATATATTCATAATAAAAAACATATTATAGTGTACCTGTTAATATTACATTTCGAGAAATTATATAACATTATTAATATTAATAGCATCATACATAGTAACTTGTATCGCAGTATATAATGTTACAGTATGCGTGTTGCGGAGTTGTTGTATAGCGCCAGAGAAAATTGGATTGCAGTTTGTAAATGTATGATACTGCATCCATCTAGACATCACGATATTTGGCTCTGGTTAAAACATCTTTCTCCAAATTCGTTGCAATTAGTCATAATGGCAAATGCCGAAGCTCTAGTGGGGATTAATGCAAATCAATTTGCTATGTTAATAGCTACACATTTGCAAAACAACGTTTCTGAAATTTTACAAATACTAGAAAATACTCCAACCTTACAATATACTTTACTAGAAGCTTTATATCAAATAGTACAATACAAAGAAGAAGATATCACGTTAGAGCTTACGACTGAAATGTTAGAAAAATATTTGGAATTAATGTGCAAATTACAACCAGATCATGTTAGTAAAATTTTGTACTATATATAGATATTGAAATATATTATTAACTTTAATTATTTTTTTAAATTTAGGTTGTTGAACATATTCAAGGATTTCATGGTTGTAGACTGAATGAAGCATTGCAAATAGTTCAGAAAGCAAATCACAAAGATGCTGAAGCAGTAATGTTAGAAAAATTGGGAAATTATCAGGATGCGTTTGATATTCTTTTGAAAGAATTTCAAAATAATTTGGAATTGGTATATTGTATGAGAATAATGTAATAATATTAATTATTACTCTCCACTTTAACAATATTTACTTTTAGTATTGTCAAAGCAAAGTATCAGAAAATGCATCAATTCACAGTGCAATACAACTAGCAGGAATATGCAGACGATCTGCAGGAAATTTAGATTGGATGCCCCTTGTGGAAACTATACTTCAAACACATTCAAATAGTACTGACAAAGAAGGTATGGTACATTTTGACATAATGGCAAATCGTATTTAATACTTTCTAATTATCTAATGAAATTACAGTTGAAAAATTAAGCGGAAAATTATTAAGAATTGCACTAGAATTTCTTAGTGGGACAACAGCATTATCGACTGTATTAGAGCAAATATTAAAACATCCATTGGCGACAAGTGGAACAATAGGTGATATAAGAAAATTATTATCTGGAGTACTTACACATTCCCGATACGAACAAACTTTAGTTGAAACTACTGCACGTTTGGTCAGTTTGGAGCTTCACAAGGCACTGAAAAAATCGCTTAGGTATGTATAGGTTCCTATAAGTAATTTTTTAATACTAACATTATTATCATTTTTAGGGACGCAGGAAGAGCTTGTGCAAGCGTATCAGTAATCTGCCCAATATGTAGACATTTGTTATCACAATGTACGGAATATATAATAGTTTTCAGTTGCGGGCATGGTTTTCATTCGGAATGTTTAGGAGAACCTAAATCTTGTTATAAATGTTTAAAGTCTAAGGGATGGGCACCTATTGTTACTAATATCACACATACTACTAAATCATTCCATGTAAGTAATATATTGATTTCGTTTCTAAATAAATATATATATGTATTATTAAGATATTGTTGATATTTTTATAATAAAATTTAAAAATTTGTTGTTTTGTAGGAACATAGAAAGATTCTACCACCAGAATTTATGCGTAATAAAGATCTTTCTCTAAGACTCGCACCACCTACTTCCTTACCGGATCTCGAGGGTATTTTTTAATCTAGTCTTTGAATATCGCAATTTAATATCACACTTACCCCTGGTATGTAACAGTCTGTTAGTAGAAATGACTGCTACGTGTTATACATGTATTACATATTACATTGGATCTCTTATTTTTCATTCCATGAACAATTGCATTGTTCTGTTATCATATTTTATATGCAAAATCAAATTATAATTGTTTTTATCAATTCCTTTTACATATATAAAAATGCGCCATCCATATTTTTCATTATTTCTCGAACCCTGGTATTTAAGATATTTTTCTGCTTAGCAGGATTCAAATATTGTATGTTTGTATATTGTAAATTAATATAGCTATATTGTGTATAGTATTGATAAGGACTTGTATACTTTTATCAATGTAAATTCCATTTGCCCAATGTGCAGCACGTTGCCAAATATCAGTCATTAAGTAAATAAAGATAATAATTAATTAATTAAATAAAATCATCATTTACTATTAATATTTATGTATATTATCCTATATACAGTACTTCAGTTTGAAAATATTTTAAGTATATATGTACATATTATAAATATATTTTATGTTGGATAATATGGATGAATTGACTTGCGTTTAACATTTTTAATAATAAAAACAGGCTTTTTAGGCATATTTTCCATCAGAACATAACTAGGATCAATTGATTCATAACCAAGTAATTCACCAGTTAACAACTTCGCAACTAATGAAAAGGCACTTAAGTCAGATACAGGAAAACTTTTTGTAGGTAGTAATTCAATATTGGTGACATATTTATCAATTGCAGATTCTAATTTTATAAGACGTGGCACAATACTTGATATGCATAAGAGTTGTTGCAACTGCAATTTGAAAAAATAATTTATATTAAATATTAATATTTACACTAGTAAAATATTAAGCAAATTTTACCTTGCTATCACATTTTTGTAAGCTGCTTATAAATTTCTCACTTTTGGTAATTAGCTTGTATCCTTTTAATATAAATTCTTGATTATAAGTGGATTCACGACGTTGTAATGATACTTTGAATAGAATAATTTCTTTTTTCATTTTATTAAGAATTGTTAATAACGGTACTCCGTTCAATGTCGCACTACCCATTCGTATTTTAGAATATTTTTCATAAATCTATATATATATAGTTAAATTATTTTAGAACTCCTATATTTCTCCAACAAAATATTTTACAACAGAGTGAGAGTAAAATTAAACAAATATAAAAAGTGAAGAAATATAGTTTCGAGAATGAAACAAATTTTTTAATAGTAAAATAAATATTACCTGACGATTTATAGAAGTCCATAAACCTGCGATTTGATCAGCAAATTGTTTTATTTCATTTTCCGTTGGTTGATGTGCTTCAGCTAATTTCCATAAAGATTCAAGTTTATCCGCGAGACTACGTGATACGTTATGGAAGTACATGAGTTTAATATCCAATTCGTAATTGATTTTTGAATTATAGTGATTTTCTACTGTTAAGATCATTACCTAAATAAATGTTAACAGTACTGTGTTGTGTTGCTCATCTTTATTTACATTTTTTTAAATCAGTTTTTCAAGTAAACAGTAATGCACTTTTTCATCTTTTTCTTCAATATTCACTAATCATTGTTGTTAATTTTTTTTATTATTTAACTCTTTCATGCTAATCAATTAAAAAATACATCTTCAAAATCAGTATATAACACGCGTAAAATTTTTAAAAATCTTTATACTGGTAATTTAGATAGAAACTAATTTAAATAAAATTAGTGGTAATAATTAATATGAATATATTTCAAGCATGAAAGGGTCAAATTGTTTACTCACATTTTTTTCGACTGTTCTTACGAGTTCGTTAAATGAAGAAGGCTCTTCCGTTTTTATCAGAAAGTTCATTTCAAAATGACGGAGTAAATGAAAAAATATGTATGAAGAATTACCTTTTAACAAATTATTAAAATACAAGATAAAAATAAAATTAGATTACGTGCGCCTACAGATTATATTATCTTCGCTCGAAAATGCGATAGTCTTTTTCTTTTCTTTATGATATAAATGAATTGGTTTCTATGGATTTAACGTCCATCTCACTCTGTTTGTATCGATAGTTTGAATGTTGTACAAACGACAATTTCCGTTTTATTTATGATACTTAATACATAAATTAAATTTGGTGTTTGTTGTTGTTCACCTCTGTACAGAGCAATATCACATACGTTTACAATATCGGATGTACCGATTTTATAGAACTTCAAATTTCATTCTTCAAACGATACATGAATTTATATAATGCAGAAACCATTATTATTATAATTCAGCGGATGTAATAACATCGTGCTTAATTTAAGGCTATATTACGGTAATTATATTGTATTCACCGCAATATCAAGCTAATGTGATTATTCAATTGCGACTAATATTTTGGATAAAGATACAGGTCCAGCATGTACGTTTAAGTCATGTATCTTCTGAAAAATACCGAGTACCATAAAATCTGTAACAATCATCAGATTTTAACGTATGGTTGCTTGTCTCTTTCTTTTGGCTAATATTTAATTTGTAGAATAATATAACGAGGTATTATATATAACGAGCAGGCGAAAAAGCCAGCTTTTTTCCTTCCTTGGCTTAACAAATTATCTATGGCTTTGCAATTTTTAGTACTCTATGAAAAATCCATAATATTAAAATTCTACACTTATATATGTAATTTACAATTTCTTTTCTTTTTAAACTAATATTTCAGTAACTTGATACTATTAATCCATTACCATTAAACACTTTTCACTCGATTATTCACAAGTTCCACAAACACTCTGGAATTATTTGTATATAATATATATATATAATATATATATATATATTATGTTAAAAAAAAGACAATTGAAGTCACATATATTCACAAATATGCACATTCACCGTGTTAAAAGAAATCATTCACTTACTGGTTAATTATTGTAATTATTATGAATATATTTCTCTTCAGTAAGCGATGACGAAGACCACGTTTCTTGATCGAGCAAGATTGACTGCTTAATTGAATTCTTTTTGTTATAGCTCGATGAGGGAGAGTATCTTTGTTAATTAAAACAAAGGACGGATTATTATATCATAAATGAAAGATGTTGACAAAATTTTCAAGATATTTCCTTTCACTTAATTTTATCTTCGTCTCGTTAAAACTAACTTATTTTTAGACATAATTTTATTTTTTGATAATTAACATGTATTCTTTTTTTGTTTGAAAATGTATGGACACCTATCAAGTTTTATAAACAATTAAACACCTACAGAGTATATACATATATATGTGTCTCGAATATTGCGTTTACAATTTTAGTTCAACAATATTATTAATATAAGTAACGTAAGATTAGTATAAAATACTTATTAAAGATTTTTACATTATATATATGATATAAAAGTTAATTCAAATTAAATAAGAACATAATTTTATAACCATAACTAAAGTACAAAAAGGTCAGTTAGAAGATTTTAAACACTTAGCAATATACTGTTTAAACTCTTAACTATTGCATCCATACATACATTTTTTAATACGCACTCTAAATTAATAACGCATATATCATATAGTACAATTTTATAACAAATTTTACTCCGTTCATACTGAACACAAGATTGGCAGAGCTATTGATACTCATCCCCCATGTACTGTGTAGTACAATGTCCACCGATGTACGGGAGCTATAAGCAACAATACAGTACATGAAGACTCTGTCAGGAACATGCAAGGTTGTTACGATGCAGTTTAGCGATTTATTACAATGAATGTTGAATATTTATTGATGTCCAACATTAATTATCTAAATCAACACTGCCACGTCTTTATTTTAATTTTAACGTATTGAAAAATTATAATTTGCTTTAGTAATTGAAACCTAACGAAGTCTTTCGACATTGAATTGCTTTTGAAATTTTTTCTCAACAACTTATCTTTTTTATCTTATTCTCGTTGCCAATGTGCACGAGAATGATTATGATATCTGTAATGCGGAGGCCTATAATTTCTGCCATGCCGTGGCCGTGCATTATTGGAAGTATTATAGTAATGTCTCCGGTAATAACCACCAAGAGATCGGTTCCACGTTTTGCCATTTTGATATTCCTGGAAAGGATTATACCCCGAGTTACTTCTTTCTTCATACGTCCGATGATCTTTTACTTTCTTGACTCGACCACGATCTATTTCTTCATCGTCTGCATTGAAATGTCGCTTACGTTCTTCCCTTCTATCATTGTCAATTTCTCTGTCTAAGTGTGTCCTGTTACCATTCCAATTTGAAACTGTAAACAAACAAGCATATACTTTAATACTCACTATTTCGTTTGATAAAAAAAATGATATTATTTTATCAGTAAATTTTTAGAATAAAAATATTTTTACACAGTTTTTAGTATTTTTGTCATTTAATAGTGTTACTTTAACACTTAACATAAATTTTTTAATAAATCACAAAATATACTTTTTATTATTACCGACGTAGCAGAGGTGTAACAAAACAAATATTTTTAATGGCTCAAAATGTTTTATAATGTCCACAATTTATCATTGAAAAGTTATTCTTTTCTTTAATTATTATTCTATTATTAAGGTTATTGACGGGATTTTTGGTTTTAAAACATTTGAGCGAATAAGAATTTTCGTTTCTTGTATGTTTATCTTATTGCTTTATGTAGAATTTTTGGACTTAGGATGCATGGGCGCACAATAGGTTGATGAGGATTTTGAAGGGAAAGCAGCTGGATTCAATTGGTTCTTCAATAGAAGTCTTTTGTTGTACTGACCCGAAGAACTGCCATAACCACGGTGAGACATCTTTAATAAATGGCAAACCGTATCGGAACGATTAGTTCCATTGAAATCTCTTAAAGCTGCAGCACTCGGTGTGCTATTATTTTGACTAATTTTATGAACATCTTCCCTATGAGAAAATATTTAATTACGTATATTAAACATCGTTGAATTAAATTTTCAAGAATTATAATACCTTTTTAATAACATTATATCAAAAATAAAATGGGACTTACTTGTCAGTTACTGACCATCCATTTGGTGTTGCAGTTGATGTAGCAGAAAATGATGTATCCTTTGAAACTTGCCAGCCTTTCATACTATTGTTTGTAGCTTTTGTAATTATTTTATCATCTTGTCCTGCTTTTCTAACAGATTGGTGCCACTTACTTTTGCTATTATTATTACTATTTTCTGTCTTACCATTTGTTTCTGATTTACCATTTTGATACTTCATTGTACTTGTAATAGTACTACAGCTAGAACCATTTTGTGTTTTTGTACATTGTGTTACATTACTTTGATTCTGAGATACATTACTACCATTTGTCTTTGATACATTAAGATTTACTTTAGGGGAACCATTTTTTGTCAAGGAACATTTCTGTGTACCATTAGTAGTACTAGCAGAAGTGTTTGTTTTTGCAAGGGTATTTGAATTTGTATGATTTTTTAATGTTCCAATAGAACTAACATCTTCTTCTTCACTAGACCCATCATAAGGAACTAAGCTATTTCCATTCAAAATTTTCCCATTTTTAATATGCATAATTAATCTTGGTTGAGATTTATCTTGTAATTTTTGTGGTAACTGTGGCCCGATAAAATTCGTGCTTTTTTGGGTATTAAATTGAAGTCCTGCATTTTTATTTGTTGATATCTGTAAATTCGTGTCTGAATTGTCTGTATTATCTTTACTAATTGATGTGCCATTGATTAATCCATTTAATGAGAGTAATCCAGATGTCGATGCCTTGGGAGTTATAGCTTTATTCATAGGGCTTCCTGATGAAGATAATGTGTTGTTCACAGTCATTGTACCATTTAATTTGACAGTCTGTTGAGCTTGAACCTGAGATTGCGTTTGTTGTTCCATCTCAAAGATCATTATGTAAGCATTTGTACTGAGTACATTACTCAAACTAAGTGGACGAACCTATATACAAAGAATTTTTAGTATTAACAAGATAGTTCGATATTTTACAAATAAAGAAATTTTGTTAATACATACACAAGAATCATCAAAAGAATAATATTGGCCTGTTGAGACTTTTGCAACTGCAGTATAATGCCCACAATTAACCGATGGACCCATATGTGTAACTATTGACATAAGCTTATATGTAAGTGACTGTGTAGGTTCCCCTGGTTCCTTCCAAAGATAAGGGCCCATATCTATAGTTTGCTTGAAACCTATATGTTTAGATATTTTTCCTCCTAGAACGCTGAATCTTTTTAATTGCACACAAAGCACTTTAGGGGGTCGTTCTAAGCTGAACTGTTTCGTAGCAGGAACTCTTCTTTTGCAAGCTTCACATTTGTAATCATTATTATCTAGTTGTTCACGGCTAAAATAGCTACTTAATGCTTCATCCAAAGTGCTTGCTTTACGTATATCAACTAATAAGTCCTGTAGAAAATTGAAAACATAGTTAGTTTATTGCATACTTAATCAATAGCATGGTTATTTAAAATGCTGTATGTTATATATACTTGAAAATGTTGGAAAGTAGTAGAAACATGCCGACATTGTAGACACTTTACTTCAGTACGAATGTAACCACCAAAAATTTGGTTAATAGGTGTTGTTTCTTTAGAATAGCTGTCTAGTTTACTAGCTTTGTGCCTTGCTAAGTAGGCTTTCTCCATGCCTTCCAATAAATAACGTAAAAACTCATGAGCATCTTCTTGTTGCCCTGGCACCATGGTACGACAAATAACTAATAGAAAAAATAAGGTATATATATATATATGTGTGTGTGTGTGTGTATGTGTGTATAACAAACATAAGATTTAATAATAATTAATTAACATTTTATAATTATTTAATACTTACGTTTTAATTTGTTATATATGTAGAATGGCTTAATAGCACATCCTGATTTTTGGTGACTAGATTGTAAAGTCTTAGCCATTGCACATGTAAGGCATTCTCCACCTCCATCTAAAATTAACCTATTATCACAATACGATACAAAACTGTGGAATTATAATTTCATTTCTTAAAAATATATAGAATATGGTAAAGTAAATTATAAATTTTAACAACCTACCATTTTGTTCACATTTTGATGTATGATGAGAATCTGACAATAACCAATTTACAAGCGCTGGTACATGAAACAGAGCTTGAAGAGTACTATTTAAATAGCATATATTTCCAACATTATACATGCCAGCTCCAACAGGAAATGTACTCTTCCATCCCAGGCTAACTTTCTTTGGAGAATATAAAGTAACAGTTGGCTCTGGTAAGCTCGGTCCTTTAGATACTTTTTCATTTTTCTTTATATAATTTGCACCATCCTTCATTTTATCATCTGAGTTTTCAGAATTTGGTAAACTTAATACAATGTATCTTGCTTTAAGTTGATCTAGAATTGTTGTTTGATAATCATCAACTTCTTTATATTGAATTTCTGATTGAAGAATTCTTGATGCATTGGTAACTAAATTTGCTGATAAGTCGTCTGATGTTTTGGACTGATTAGTCTCCAAAGTACGACGAAGAGTGGCCGCAACTGGGTCACAAATGCTTACAGCAGGCATTTTTACTTTAGTTTACTTTACTTTACTTTACTTTACTTTATATTAAAAGGCTTTGTTATTTGATTTCCTAAGTACAAAAGAATATGTAAAAATGAAATAACTGTTAAATAATATATCTATTCTATTATTAAGATTAAAGATATTAATGGTCAAAAATAATATTAATATTTAATATTATTTTTTGCAATATACATGCAATATTTGAGAACATATAATTCTTACATAAACGAGAAGCAATATCTTATAACATATAAATGAGTATGTAAATTGTACCATTGAATGCATATGTATATATTAACTTTAACATTAATAAATACATTAAAAAGCTCAGCTTTTTTTACATTCCTTCCAGTCAATATGGTATTTAGATAACGAATATCATGAAAAAAATAAATAATTTACAAAATTTTGTAATCAAACGCAGAAAGAATCAACATTTTTTTATAACATATAATAAAATAATATAATTATTAGATACATCACTGGGAGTAACGTATTAAAAGCAAATAAAATTTTCTACGATACAACAATCAAACATTTCCTTCTTTCTCACTTAAGATATGTATCTACTACAAATATACAGCTTAATAGATACCGAGTTAATTTCACTATTAATTCATTTATGAAAGCATTATTTACGATGGATTGAAGCAACGATATATACAAATTTCTCGATACGATGGAAAAACAGGCGAAATTACGTGAAATGTTTCATGTAATTACACGACATCACACCGAACCTTTAACAAAGTACACTAAAAGCACGCGGCGTGCAATAGATACCGCGCCAACAGATTCATTGTTTACCTTCTTCTGATGATTATATACGTTATATCTTATACAAATATTTTTTATCAACGGTATTGTAACACATTTCACATTATAAACGATATTTGCTGACCACGACCACGTAGAATCACAATGCTATCGATTAATTCGAAATTCCACGCGCTTACGTGCCTCGAAACGGTTACCGGATGAGTTTAACTGAGGGCGCGTGTCTCCGGCCACGAGTCATTTTTTTCCCGCGTACTTTGTTACACTTACCCCACTTGCGTTTAATTCATGTATAATTATGACAATAATTTCAACAAGAAGCACTATTCAAATTAGCGCGTGTGAATATTACACGGCATTTTTAGAACTGTTAGTTTTGGGCATGCGAAATCAAGGCCCATCCTCTATCGTTATGTCAGCCATTTGCAATTACAACGGTAGCCATTAAACTGTTTCCCTTGGGTTCTGTGATGCTATCGGAGGTGCTGTGTATTTGACCGTGAAGGCGCCACAAGTCTAAAGTCTGGTTTCCATGAATTATGTTTATACTAAATTCACATGTATAGCTTTTATTTTGTAATTCTTCAAAAATTTTAACAGTATCTTCTCTAATTTTATAATTTTAATCGTACATGACAAAAGTGAAGTTTATAAATATTTTTATTATTTATAGTTGAAACGTGTATATAAGTGCATTTAAAAATCTATACTAATTGAGTAAAAATAAAGTAAGCTTTCATTTACGTATTTTTGATTTCAAACTTCTGTAGTGCTTATAATTACAGAACAAATTAAAATTGGGATCTATCGATAATACTTGGATTTTTTAAAGTCAAAATATAAATTAGTAATTAGTTTACTATTTTTATTAATAGTATATTTATTCGAGTATATATAATATACTACATATAAATTTTTACGTATATGTGGAATATTTTATATTAAAAACTTATTTAAGAATCATGAAAATAAAACCTATTTAGAAAAGTATATCTTTTGTTTTATGTTTTGTATGTAATGTGTAAATTATATGTTATTTATACTACCAAAAACGATATAGTAAATAACAAAAACTTGTTATTTATTAATATTTTTATTATTTAAGTGTTTGTTAATTGGGTTTGATCTTCAATAAAATTTATTATTAATTATATTTCTACAGTTAATTAAGAAATGTTATATATATGTATATAATAAATTCTTCTGTTTCCAATAGACAATGTTTCGTACAATTAAGTACCACTATTCGTTTAAATTTTAAACATATTATGTATTTTTAACTGTTTCTTCATTTTATGACAATTAGAACCATAATTTCTGTCGTAATAGTATCTTTATTAATTGCTATCGATAATCTTTGCTTACAAAATATACAGATTAACACAACTTTCAAGCGACAAGGTAATAATATTCCAGATAAAATATTTGTAATGTGTAATAGCCATTAGTAGCAGTTTTAATACGTTTACGATGGCGAAAGGGAACATCGATATTTTGTTAATTTTATTTTCTTCCTTTTATTCCTGCTTTTCTATTAATATATTATGCCAGAAAAATTTATGCAATAAAATACCATTTCTTCATTTATTTTTTAAAAAGAAATCAGAGCCCCGTTACAAGCATGCATACATTAAATAAACTAGTATATCAATTCGATCAAGATTCCTTTATTCGAAAGTGATGAAACTGATCGATCTATGTTTATATTCTTAATCATACTTTTTCTTTAGGAAGTCTACGTTATTTTTCAAATACTCTCTGGCAGTGATAAAACAGACTAAACTTTTCATTGGAAAAGTTTGCTTTATCCCAGTTGGTTCTTGAGAGCCACTTTTATTAATCATTAGCGTTCGACTATATTATTTAAGTGGAGGAGCAACTCATTAATAGTAACGAAAAGTTTATGTAACTTTGGAATTCTTTTTACCATGTGCTTTGAAATTTGTGATTGCAAAATGATATATACTAATGTTGAATTATGGAGACAACGTTGAATGGACTTATGACGGACATAACGATGAAAAGTTACGCCATCGTGAACGTTTTATCATTATTCCGTAAACGTTATTGTGATACCTCTAGTTTTAAGCTTATCGATAAAACTTTCTCGATTACGTGTACTAATCGGCAATACGATAGTGTATTTCGTGTCGTTACAAAATTTTCTTTGCATTAAGCCGTTTTTCTTAAATTCCTGTGTGACATATAGCGCCTCGTTAATTCGTATCTGATAGTGAATTCTGTGGCTAAAAAAATTGGCCATGGATTATATGAATGCGCGATTAAATAACTTTAACAGAGTTTCATAATTCATAAAATCAGAATACAACGTTATCGAATTAATTTTAACTTCACTTGAAATATGTGTGAAATATCGAGTGGCAATTAAGAAGTACAAAAGACAATCGTAATTAAACGTGAAATTTCGTACGAAAATTTTTTTAATCATTCTCGATAGCAACTGCTCTTTTTTTTTTTATCAGACACGGATTAAAAATCGTCCACCTCAGTAACTTCAATTAAAATTCGTCCTAACAATTTTGTCATGACATCCCAATCGGTCACTAAACACGGCTACTTATATATAATAAGGATAGTAACAATAATAATCATTTTTTTACGGTCGTCGAACGTCCTCTACGACTGACAAAAAAATTATCATTGCGCGTTGAACTCATCCTACCCCTGTTTTTTTTATCACTTTTTTGTATCCTTCTGTTACGTATCCTAATATTTACAATAAAAAGTACTCAGCGTGTACCGTGGTGTTCTGTGGAGTAAGCCGAAGATGCAAGTACACGCAATATATTTTCGATTCCTTCCTCTAGCTTTAATAAGTAAGCGACAAAAACAAACGTTTTGATATTTAAAAGAGACAAATCGTGTGATGATATCAGCATTCGACGGCAGAGACGATCTCATAGAGCACCATTATAAAAATTCTTACAGCTAAGTGTGTGCGTTGAATGACTTAATATTAAACTGGATACCAGTATGCAACAAGAAATTTGTTCTTTATTATTACAATTGTTCTGTGCAAATAAACTATGATAGACTCCTATCGTATAAATCATACACACAATTCTATAATTCTTATCATCTTGAGTGAGATTTGTAATTTCGACGAATTTATGATAAATTGAAGCGGTTAAAAATTATCGAGAAACATGGTTGAGTCAATTACGAAAAGGAAAAAAATTGAACGTACGATGCATTTACGTTTAAATTATCGCAAAATTATTTGGATAATTATTTTTTGTTTTATTTTCAATCTTAATAATATTTCTAGTCAATATGCGAATGATATTTTCCTTGTTGCACCTTACCCAGATTCGCTTCATATTAAGTACTACCATGGGAGCAATATTTTAGGGAGAAATACAATGTCTTAAGACATTGATCACACTGATTAATGAAGCGTCAGATAAGGAGGAAATTAATTTTGCATTTCGAAATGATAAGAAACTATAATTTTAGCAATGACAATATTCTTATCGCTTTGTCGCGTTCCATACGACAAATACGAAATGAATTCGCCAAGAACAGAGGAGAATCCAAATCTTTCTTTCTCCCAAAAATATTTCCATCGCCCTTTTCCTCTCTCATCTATTATAAATTACTTCACGTTCGAAAATAACTGCTTGCTCGCCTAGAAACGTATTCATATTTATCCATCGTCGAAACTATTCGTTTTTGCTAACTCCTTCTAAGATTTATATTTATATATGTAAAGGAAGCGGACATTTTACAAATTAAGGCAAACGTCTCTCACTGTAGAAGGAAATCTCAGCGAAAATGGGATGTCGTTCGATAATAAACGAATGTTCAGTAGCGGCGTATCTAGCGTCGTTTCAATCGCTCTTTCCCTTTTTTTTTCTTTTTCTTCCTCTTACTTTTTTTTTTTACTTCATCCTGCTGTATATACTAATGGCAATGAAAAAATAGTCATCTACGTATCGCTTGCTCGATAGATATGTTTCCTTCGAAATTCATTGCTCGTTGCAAAAAAAAAAAAAAAAAGAAGAAACGTACGCTCTACTCTTTGTTGATCCTTAATTAATAAGATAGAACGCCGATCGTATAAATCATAAAACAAAATCGATATCTTGTATAACTAAATCGTTCGTTATCACACACGTATTAATTTTCCTTAACTTTCTATTAAATTACGAAATTTGACATCAATGAGAACGTTGCTCTTGCATTTTTTGTTAAGGTGATGTAGTAGAGTATTGACGTAACTTGTTCAGCGTTCGTTTCCTTAATCAAGGACCAACAAAGATATGGTTCCGAAACCACGACCATCGTCCGTGAACGAAAAGAAAAGATTTGCAGGCGCGAATCTGTTGCTCGAGAATTACTCGAAATGAATGCTACCTCGTCTATCCACGTTCTATGTTTCCTTACTTATAGTAACTTACTTTAGTTACGTAGTGTTATCGTTTAATCTTACGTCATTACTTCACGATTATTAGCGACGATTTAAAACGAGATCGACGATTTCACGTAAACAAATGCTGATCAATTAAGCTGTTCCATTCACTTCCATTCTTAATGAAAGATGACGTAACGCTACTTAAACGTTCATTACGCTGTAAGCGTGAGTTTGTCTGTCTTTCTTGCTGCAGGAAAGAACGCCATACGCATCGTTATCGTTAGCCATCAATGAGAAAATTGGTAAAAATTTCGAACGATAGATTTTTCGCAATGTTCGTGTGCCTGGATTCATTCTGTACGCCCAGAAAATGGTAGTTATCGGTCGGCATTACACGGATAAAATATTAAACAATTATTATTAAAGGAGACCATATACCATCGATATGATATTTATTCGCTTGAATCGTACGGAGAGCTGAATGTGAATCATAATGGTGTAAGTCAATCTACTTTTTTTACTGTAATAACAAATTTATATTTCTTGTAAGTCGTGAAATTGTATTGCGACAGAGAACAAAGTTATAATTTCGTTAATTAAGAAACTAAAGGAACGGCACTTTTAAGAGATACTTGAATACTAAATGCAGATTTCCGAAATCTTGATTTACGCCATTATGAATCTTATGACTGTCACATATAAATTACTGTTATAGTTGAAATTTATTGGATACATTGGATTTTAAGCTGTTTAGAACTGTTACAATTAGACTGCGGATATTTATACAAATGCATACTTACATAGAAGGTGTGTAAAAAACCAGGATTTAAACAGAAATCTGTTTGTCCAGTAAAGGTTTCTAAAATTTAACGCTAATATACGATTTCGCTTTTACATATATGTATATATAAAGTACTTTTTTGGTATTATTTATCTGAAATTATTACGTATAACTTCTTAATTTTTGTATCGTAACAGTATTATTCCATTGAATTAATCGATATCGGAAGATTATTATTAATATGTATTCTAATATTAAATCGCACTAAAATTTGTAAAAATTTTATGAATCTAATATTTCTTAGTTATGTATTAGGAAATGATCGTCTACGATAGTCTGGGCGTGTATAGCGAATCGAATCCTGGAACGTGAACTATCATTTATAATTATACGCATGAAATAGAAAATGTAATATGATTCTAACAGCCTTTCTGGGATCGATACGATCGTTTTTTCTCGAGCAATTATTCCTAAATTCGACAATATTTTTAATCGCTCTTCGAGAGTCTCGTTCATTCCACCATTTCCTTAACACACGAACGAGCAGCCTTAACGCCTATGGACTAAGCCTAAACATCGATTTATGTTTCGTAATATGTAGCACATAATTTATTAATATTCGTTTTCCAGTATGTTTCAGCATTCGTGGCCTCATTGTTCGGCTACGACACGTTCAATTTATAATCGAATTTCCCTCGAATCGTCTTTCGACGATCGATGAAAACCACGAGTTTCTCTATAGTTATTTCATGGAACGGAATAATATATTACCGTGTTCCACGATCTCGTTCAACGGGTATCAGGTAGATGAACCGCGTTACATTCGTTTCTATCATGCCACGATTATTATGATACGACATACATATTGTTGCACGATGAAAACTCTTGAAAACACTCATGAAACTGTTGAACTGGTGAACCGCGAGGAAAATTTCGCTCGGGAACGATGCTCGAAACCATAGAAACGTGCATCGCGAGAATCAACGAAACGGTGTCCGAATGAAACACCTAACAATCCTGATATGATTTAAGTACAGTACATAATTATCATATATGTATATCTGTACAAATGAATTACTAATTTAAAAGACACGTGTATACGTAATACATATGTATATGTATGTATATCGCGAACCTTTCCTCTCGCTTTGTTCCTTAACCTCACTCGTCGCATTTGTCGACCATAAAAATATTTTATGAAATATATCGTCGCTCGTAAAATTCACTAGCTTATTAGAACGTTCGCAAAGTATCTCGAGCGAGGTCGGCTCAGTGACCATTTTCTTTTTTCGTTATTTTAAACTATTCGAATATTTACGAGACCGTTTAGATCTTTTTCATTTTCGTTCTCGTTACTCAACTTCTTGCCTTAATTATCGTTTTTCTCATTCGAAACGTATCTCATCGAACACAGACAGTATCGACAAGATATTGTAGCGATAATTTACCAGGAACTCGATATCTGAAAGCAATTGTCGTCGTTCTCCGTTTACGCGGTATACGTATATACGACTATATAGTTTTGCGTGGCTTTACAGGAGCAGATGGATGTTTAAAGAAACTGTGTTAGCAAGTTAATGCTAGGTATGATATCGTTATTATCTACATAATGGTTGAATGAAATAATTTCTAGTTCGTTCGCAAGTTAATCCTTCTTTCGAGAATTACTCGCTTAATTAGATATGACATTTTCATCGGTTAAGAAGTTCTTCCTTTGAGATATCGACTCTCGTCACGCTGTTTCGTCCATATAAATACATATTCCTCACCGTTTATCCATAATCTTCCAAATCTCTTTTACGGCTACTACTTAATACTCGAAGATATGTGCAAATACATCATGCGGTGATAGATACTTATAGTGTGAGAGTTTATTTACTTAAACGTATTACTGGCAAGTGGACGGGCACCAGGTCCCGACTAAAAATATTTTGCGAGTATCTACAGGGTGTTTGTTGACTGTAACAAGGCCGCTCCAAGCTACTTACTCGGTTCGCTTGATCGTTTCCAAATCGCTAAATTCTAAACATCATCGCGCGTCGTCGAACGCATGAAACTTATTTACTGCTCTTTTCCTTCGCGTTTCGTTCTTCTTTTCCCTTCCCCCTTGTTGTCCTTTTCTCTTCGTCCCATCCTTTCATTTTGTGAAATGATCAGTTGCAATGAAGTAATCAAGTGCTATAATTAATCTAAATTTTTATACAAAAAACTTTACGATATACGATTTCTCCCTTTTATTTTTTTTTGTCCGCGGCACGTCGACCGATCGATCTATATTTTTATTTAAATGCTTTTTTTTTTTTAATAACGTTTAATCGGTTAACGTACTTGAGAGTCAGACTTGTATCTTGGCGATTTGAACACAATGAAGTCTCGAACGAAATTGCTTTTTTGGTCTCTTGTGGTAAACGATGTTCCGAACAATCGAAAACTTTCAGTGATCGTTAGCCGTGAAGCAGCCTTCGGATGTTCCTGATGACAATTTGATCATCCATCTACACAAATCCTCTCCGATCATTCCTCTGTCGAAGATTCTTCGAAGATTTCTACACGAACAAACAAGCTAGACTCCTCGACGACGAATGTATTCTGCTGTGTTCGTTCGAGGGAAGACTAGTTTCGTCATTGGTATAGTCTTCAACGAGTATAATCAAAAGGCAGATCCCCTTGAGATTCGCGCGTACTAGTCGATTTCGTCATGTCGAAACTCTACTCTTACCCTTATCAAACGACAAGTGGTGCAAAGACTGAGCTGAAACGTAATTCGCGTGCATCGGGTCTGTTTTCGCAATTCTCGACGCTTTTGCGAGCCAACGAACGAATCACGGGATTAGCTATACTTAAAATACATTGCACGATCGCTCTAATCAAAATATTCGTACACAGGATCGTTCGAAACAAGTGTGCTGTTGCTCTGAAACGATAGTAAAGTCCGCACGTGCTTAAGGAAATAAGATCCTACAGTGAACCGAGAGAGTTTTTGACGACGATGAAAGGAAGACAGTCGGTAATTAGGTCTCTATTTGCCTTTACCTTTTGCATCATTTTATGCGAATTGAATACCATTCGTTTTGGAACCTCTCGTTAACGAGGCTCGTTTCAAACACTACGATTCGTCCAATCGATTTACGAAGAAAATGTTCACGGTTAGAAGGGATCGTTAGCCCGATCGATCACCTTCATCGTCATCGCGTTATGCTCCTTCCGTAGTCAAAATTTCAACATCTTCGGTTGATATCTTCCTTGCTAGTGTCGTCGATTTTTCTTCGATTCACATGTCGAGTTTCTGCCGCATGATCTCTTTATTCGTGTTCGGAACAATTGGACCCGAGTCCACGAAGCAACAACAACGGTCAATCAATCGTAAAGAATGTACTATGTGTTTGTAGGCGATTTTGTCGCGTGTGCTTATCAAACGAAAGCAACGTATAATCGTTCATGATATTCATGATATTCATGATGTTTCACTCGATCGCCTTAGGGATACCGCTTGCACCAAGCTAAAGGCAGACGTGCAACCTTCGTAGAAAGAAACAGCTCTTGGTACGTGCACACTAGTCGAAAATTGAATCTAAAAAGTCAAGCTGACGGTACGCCAGTTTCTTTTATTCTTGCCTTTTTCGGTTTTTCTGCTTTTCCTTTTTTAGTCTTGCTTAAACCAGACTGTGTTCTCGAGAGTCGTAACGATGCGTGTAGAGAATGGATGAGCTAGTTCCTGGCGACGTCGATGACGATGGCGTGTTCGAGCACGGTGGTGACGATGAATGGGCCTTCTTCGAGGCCGACAATACCTAGGTATTGTGCCCCTGTTTGCGGATTTTATTCTCCAGGGCGGAGGTTGGTCGGCCGACGAGGTCTTCCAATTCATCCGGCGTCAGCACTGTGAAGTCTCTGTTTGTAAAAAGATATTCGTCAATGTTACTACTGCATTTTATTTTCGCTTATTATAAAGTCTTTCCTTCTCATTTCTGATAAACTTCAAATTTTTTCATTTAATCCGTACTCGAATATCAAGGGTTAATTTCGAAACTCGAATCGGGTTGAAAAGTTAGTAGCTCTGTCGGAAAGTTTCGTCGTTTACATCTAATTTCTATTATTTTCGCCTCAGGCACACAAACATGATGAACGCAGATGGCAATTATTAGTCTGTTACTGAAAGTTTAACGACAAATACGTTATTGGATAACGATACTATCTTGTACGAATACTAGATATGCGAATATGCGAATGAAATTACCGAATCACTGGAAAGATAGAATACTGTCTCATACAATGATAGTCATCGTATCACAAGTTAACGAATAAGTCTCAAAACGAGTAAGGAAGACAAGAAACAACAGAATTTTTCGACAGATCTGATATCAATAATTTTTCTTTGATTTATTGCAAGATTTCCCTAATTTAAAAAAAAAACAACTATCTCTTTATGATTTCGAACCGATTACATTATGTTTCACGCGACAACAATGTTAAAATATACTAAATGAATTAAATATTTACGACAAATTTTATGCGGAATGAAATATTCAAATTTTTCTACATTTATTCATAAATTAAGTAACAGAGGAAAATTGTATCGATGTTTTCTGTCAATCATTGTATTATTTCAGTCGCAACACATGATGTACTGCGTCCGGACTCACCTGTGTTGAGCCAAAAGCATGTCTATGCTGGTAACGCTTCTTTGATGTGTTCCATCCTTCTGACCAGCCTTTTGTTTCTTGATGCACAAAGCTCTGAGAGGCGCGAGGAACACACCGATCACCAGCAAACTGCATCCAACGACGATAAGAGCGGTGGAGTTTTGTGCAGCTTCTGCACCAGGTGCAAGTTGCACCAGGCCGACCACCAACACCACTGCACCCAACAGCAATGATCCAACTACCACGTGCAAAGAATTGACCTTCGAAAACATTGAAAAAGCCTCAATCAATAATCAGCTTCATCGTCTACACTTTACATAGTTTATTAAATCATTCTATGAGTAGTATGAGTATATTAACAAAAATGACACTGTGAAAGAAGAATTTTCCTTTTTAAAGGTGAGATTGACAATAACTAATAAATGATTAAATAAATAACTGATAAATATAGAGACTGAGAAATTAATACGAGTGATAGAATAATTATACGAGTCAATAATCGATGCAATTTAAATTGATTGAAATGTTGTAATTGGAATGAAATGAATCGAAATAATTAAATTAATAAAATGGAACACAAAAATTGGATCTGTACGTTCTTTATTAAAATTTGTATTATTTGTAAATAGAAAATTTATGTTCTATACATGTTGTTGTAATTCTTTTACTTTAGTGATCAAGCATACAATTTTCAATATTTTGAAATTTTTAGTTACTTCGAACACCAAATTCTTTTCTTTAATCATATTACGATACTGTTATCTCGTGAAATAACAATTTTTTCCCTTTAGACGTTCTATAATTTCTTCGACTTATTTTCACTTCCAGTGCTGCTTTAATATCTGTTTTCACCGTGATCTAAGCGAAATATCATTTCGACTTTAAATTTCAAGGTGGATAATTGGAAATTTCAAGGAGGTAATCTTCAACATTTTTCAAAGAATAAAAAATCTATACTTTCTATTCATAAAAGAATTAACGAATTTTTTCCACATTTCGTACGGTTCATTGAGAATGTACTTCGCTTGTGTTTCTCCTACAATTTTTCATTGTTTAAAAGATAGTTTATTTAACGTTGGGCCAGTTGCCGTTAGCAAGTTACTTTGCTAAATGCGAGCTTTAACTTTGAAGGTTCCTCTTTGTAAGGAATTCTCCTTTATACGTAGAGTTACGTGAAAGCAAACATTGTTTCTACTACGTTGCGCAGGAGTGGATCGACTTAATTAGAAATAGAATTCTTGAAATATCCTGCAACTGGGAAGTTAAACGACAAAGAAACGCGAGAACTTGAACGCGCGACGACATTTTCAAAAACCTATTATTAATTAGATTACGATGGAATAATTAAACGGATAGCTATAGTGCCGTATTAATTTTTGGTATTCTCTTGATGAAAATCATAACAAACAGGCGAAAGCGTTGAAAGGGTGTAGAATAATCTATTATGGGTGAGCGCATTTGCGCTATGTTTGAACGATGAAAAGAAAGATGGTTTGAGATAAGAGATAAATGAAAGAGCTTTGTGCGCTTTATTATACTTTAACCTTTAAATTTTGATTATAGGGACAACGAAAAGGAAATGCACTTCTGTTTATATAATTATTTTCTTCCTTCAAATGAAATTTATCGCACTTGTTTCTTTTTTTTCTTTTTAATTATATGCCAATCATTCCACTTTCAAAATATCTTCATAAAACTTGTAAATACTGCCTGAAAACATCTCAATAATAATTTACAATAGTTGTAATTATTGGAAAGTTCGTTAATAAATTCGTAGAGAATTTAGATGGTTCGTTTAAGGCGTTTTCGTTTCGTATTCAAGGATTTCTGAGATTACTTTCAAATTTTCAAGGAGGACGAACATCCAAGGGAAGCGATTTCCAGCATCGAAATAGTGAAAATTCGAACCTCGCATTTCCTCTCTCTCTATACATAGACAATATCGAGTTTCAAGGCTGTACCTTGAAGATTTTAATGAATTTCTCAAATTGCATCATTTTGCTAACTAGCAGATTTAAACTTAGCTTACCGTCGTGCGACGTTAACCAGCGAAACATCAAAAACTCTATAATTTTCCTTATACGATGGACAAAATTCAACTATTTATTCAGATCTATCCTTTTTCTTAACATAAATCTGTTAATTTCATTTATTCTTAGCTTATCCGTTATTCATGAATTGCTTCGTCAACGTAGTTCTATTTTTTCCTCTCAGAAAATAATTTTTAACACCAAATTTAATAAGCTCACAGCTCATATACATTCATGTTCGATCTTAATTGAAACTTCGCCTTTGATCCAACTACAGTTGATCTTGCTTTTGATGTTGGATTTGTTTGGAAAATTGAAACAGGAAATAACGGATACTGAAAACGTTTCTTTCATATTTTCCTCAATGTTTTCCTAGCAGGAAAGCAGCTTATGTTTGAAATGAGAGTCAAGACTCTACCGTTGAGACGTTCTCTTCCAATAGTAATCATAGTAATAAAATAATATAGACTATGATTCACTCAAACTTGGAAAAAAGACTAGACTAATCATAATCTGTAAAGTAGAAAATATATACAGCTCCGTTTATCATGAAATTGTATATTTCGATAGATGTTAGTGACGGCAGAAAAATTATAACAAACTACATAAAGGTATTATCCTATTCTGAGAGGTCGAAACAAAATTACGACAAAATCACATTTACAATTTCGTAAAATGTTATAATTCGTAGCACCGATAAATTTAAGTTTCGAAAATTTCTTTCTTAATTTAATAAACTTCTTTCCTAAATCGTGAATTAAGCTCCTTTCGATGCTTCCAATCATCTAAACCTAACATTGCCACTTTCGCTTCACTCCATTCACGCAATGTACGCCAAATGGAATCTGAAGACAGGAAATGTATAATTATTATCGTAAAAGTCCATTAATCATTTCACAATAACAACAACTTCCTTCGTCCAGAATAACGAAAATAACAAACACTGTACCCACACGCCATAAGATCCACATCGTAAAGCATCGTGTCGACGATAACAACTCCATATCTCATCGCCCTATTATTATCCCGAAAGTTGTATTAACGACGACAACGACGAAGAAGAAGATGGTCGTTTGGATGTAAAAAAAGAGCAGCTAAATTTAGTGTCGATTATCGGGGAAGGATGTTCATAAAAATTACCTACGGAGGACGTGCGCGGTAAGAGGCGGGAAAATAAATTCCAAACAGGACTCTATGTGCTTTATCGCGTAGTTACGGGCCGCTTCAACAGAACGCCCACGAGTTTTCAATGACGTCATTTTCCGCACGCCGCGCCGCGTCGAGGAAATATTCAATTTCTGTCCTGGTAATTCGCTATGCTACAACGGAGAAACGCGGCGCGTCCATTTTTCCATGGAAGAATTATGCAAAGGAAAAGTCGTGATTAATTTGCAGTCGTTCGCATGCCAGAGTCGACCAGAGACTTTCGTCGTTCCCTAATCGAATTATCGTCCTCTGGCTGTTGCTACAAAATCAACACTGTTTGCCTGAACGAGAATTTTCACGGGGATTCTACATTTCCACCGAGGTCTTTTTTTTCTTCGTTCTGCGTCCCGTAAAGTTTCATAATGAAATTAAGATGGAAAGAACTCGCGTTTGTAGGACCAAGTTTCTCAGGCCGTGAAGTATAGCGAAAGCGGTGTTCCCGAGGAAACAGTCGGAGAATTTGTCGGTCGATATTTTATGAAATGAAATTACTCGCAGTTAAAGCCTAATTTAAGGGACTCGGAGAACTCTCTATGAACCTTTCAGGTGTTTGGAAAATTTACACGGCTACGATTCGTAAAAATTTTTGGATCGGAATTGTAGTTTGACAGCGTGATTGTATCGCGTTTCAGAAAAAAAATCGCGAGCTTTCTCTGTGTTTTACAAATGTACGACGATATCTGCTTGACAAGTAAAATTTGGCGCGACTTAAACGTAAACGTTACAAAATTTTGGAAAGAACATTTTCACGATATGAATTCCAAAATGGAAGATCAAAGTTAGCGTTATGAATCATAAAATTGGCGATTTTTTAAATCAATTAATAATTATCGTAGAATTTGCACGAAACTAAATTTAATAAGGTATGAACAAGAAGAAGAAAGAAACAGAGATAAAAGTTTTACGATATCTCTTTTTATGTATGCACGTTACTATTACCGAATTTAAACAAGCTTGTATTAGAGAGGAAAGTTTTGATAATAGAATAAGGATCATAAGGCTGAAATAAAAATTTCATCTCCATACGTGACTAATCCATAGATTGAGCTTGCACTAACTCCTTATTTCAACCTTCACCTTTCGGATAGATTTTCTGGTAGAAAATAGCGGATGTTGTAAACGTATATTATATTACGTTAGATTCTTCTTGCTTTCTTTCTACAAGTAATATCGATAGTAGTTTTTTATCATTATTGAGTAATAGGTGTCGAATGTTTCAGGTTTCAAAGTCGAAGGCAACACTTTCTCATTATCGCATTTTCCAAGAATATGTCAGTGAATCGTGGTTCTCTAATTGACATATTAAATTCCAAGTTTCTTATATACAATCCAACTAAACAAGTGATACAACAGAT
Organism: Bombus waltoni; assembly: GCA_014737395.1. NCBI lineage: Eukaryota > Metazoa > Arthropoda > Insecta > Hymenoptera > Apidae > Bombus > Bombus waltoni. Next base: position 7,176,083 of record JACXII010000051.1, on the reverse strand, counting down.
TGTATGCTAAAAGTGGTATATATCGTGCAATATTATACGTACATAATTTGATACTAATTGCAATTTCTATATTTCAAGTTTAAATTGCTTGTATCTTTGGATTTAATTATTTTTGAAATACATTCGTTAAATGCGCCGAGTTAATTCAAAATGAATGCAGTTGAAATGCATTTGATGAAAGATGTATTCTAAAGAGAAGCCGCGTAAAGAGGTACTCGAAAAAATATCTGTACGTATCGCGTGCAATAAATTTGACTTATACTCTCTGTCTGCGTAAACTAATCGATTCTGTCTATCGTAGAACACTATACAGGAATTTTTATTCTTAATCAATGAATATCCGAACTAGTAATTATTACGATTTTATATGACAATTAATCAATTTGTTAAAAAGACATTTTTCTTCGTTAATACTTATTCCATATATCAAATAATCTATATATATATATATATATATATATATATATATATCAAGAAAATTAATCGTCTATCCTTTTCATTTTGTTTTTCTCTAACGTACCACGAATTATCCCTTTCAATTTACACAAGCTTACCTAACGCCTAACACCAAAAACGCTAATTTCAGATCCTGGCATTTCGTGTTTGCAGGCAGTTTGTCTTAATTTCACGCTGTACTAGATTTATTTCTAAATACAGGAAAAATCCTACTACTTGCATTCTTCCATTTCTCAATTTTTATTGATGATCTCTCTCTCTCTCTCTCTCTCTCTCGACCCAGTTTCTTACGAGCAATAAAAAATGTTAATCCCACCGAATACGTGGATTCCTCTGAACGGCCGAAAGTTTCGCGTTCACAGGTAATTTGCCTTTGAAATCTCAAGTAGAAATCATTTGAAATTCATAAGCGAAGCTCGTAGCCTCCCTCCTTCTTTCTTTTCACCGAGTTTCTCCGTGTCGGAGGATTTTCTTCTCGTACGCGTGCCGCCGTTCCGTTCACGCGTTTACACGAGGATCACGTCCGCCGCGTTTTTAACCGAACTTGCCCCGGAAATTCTATTTATAAAGAGTGACGATGGAATCTGATAAAGAATACGGCACAATTTTCCCTGATGTCGGCTTTTTTTCCGAACGTAGAGCACACCGCGTTTCGCAGCTATAAAATTATTCCAAAGTTGTTCAGTTTCGTGCGCCGCAACTGAATTTAAACGAAGAATTTTAAATTAATGTAAATTATTGGAAAACGGTGTGCGATGTTTCGTTACATTTACTTCTAATCAGATTGTGTGACCGATTGCTTCTAATCAAAAATTTTAGAACTGTTTTTATGATTGCGGACGCGTTTATTTATTTTAAATAATCATTTGTGGAGAGGCCGAGAGTTATAGAAATGCTCGCGCTCGTCTTAATTATCGATACGATCGGTATTTGTTGCAGGGAAAATATAATGGAATCTTCTTGACAGAGATGTATGCTATATTATATAAGTAAGCATAAGTAAAATTTTCATTGTACAAGTAGAGGAAACTTTAAAAACTTTTTTAATTTTATACCGACGATAGTCTTTAGACGTAATAAGAAAAAATATTTTGTAAAACTGTTGTAGAATTAATAATTGAGAATATATCAATGTCTCTGTGTGCTACTTGTTAGCAATGATTTCCAGATCGAATTATTAATTCGTATTAACATTCGAGCGGTATCCTCGGATAATAAGTAACTCCCATAATTTGGATTGGTTTATTTAATTTTATTTTGTAACTTCCCTTGCTTAAACTATGAATTACGAAGTAACTCGCGAGGATTAAATTCTTGTGAAACACAGTTCTCTAATTTTTCCAAACAATATATTTGTACCATTCGTTCGACGAAGTATACGAACGCGATATTTGATAATCTAAGCGTTTAATAGAAACATTTACGTGTTGAATTACACGAATCTTTCGACTCTCGTGTATTATACGCGAGATTATATTATCGTATATTATACGCCCAAAAATAATCAAATTTCTTAGGATTAGAGAAATCCAGCGACGATATCAATAACAAAACTTTCGTCACATAGAAATACATCCTTTATTATCGTTATGTTAAATTCTTACGTCGATCGATGTCGTTAAAAGCTTAGAGTTATAACAGAATTAGCTGAAGAATTAGCTAATGAGTTATAACAATCAACGTCAGGGTAAAGTTAGCTCACGCGTCGAAAAATCTGATTTTGTTACATGATAACGCGGCTGTAATTGCTTTTCTTGAAAATAAACAAATTAAGATATTATATCAGCCACCCTGTTCATCAGACGCAGCGATGTAATTATTTTTCCTTCTCACGGTTTCAGATAACAACGAAGGGGAGTCGTTACAACATCTCAAAGCGATACCACGAAAAGACACGCAACAATTATTTGACGCGTCAGTAGAATGTACTTCGAATAAAATAAAAGATTTTCCTCGAAACGATTTCTCTGCTTTGTTATTTTTAAGAAGTTCCGTTATTTTTGGAACAGACCGTGTACATGTATATTTTACTCAGCATGTTTTTCTTTCATAAAAGCCTTACTATTCATTTATAATCTTCGTTTGACGTATTTATTCATTTAGAGTAAACCGAAGTACGTTTATTTGCTGTTACCGCTAATATATCTATATACATGAAGCGTTTGACTTCTTTAAAAAATGTAAAAGTGGGAATGATGTTACGTCAGTACGTAACATCTCAGAGCGACGACGTTGAAAAAGTACAGAACATTTGGATAGGGAGATAAAACGTTGCGTCAGCAGTAGTAGGAGTATTAGCGATCGTTTCTTGAACACGTTCGACCATCGTAAGAGCACTTGACTAGATTGAAAAGTTTTTGCCGACAGTGGTAGAATGCGAATGGTGGAAAATCAAGTTTGACAGAGAAGCGAATAAAGTTAATTAATAATAATATTTTAAACGTTTCGAGTTCGTGTACAACGCCTCCGCGATCTCAGAATTCATTAACTTCGTGCCTTGTCTCTCTTCATACTCTTATATTTGATTAGAAACGAACTTTGACCGCATCCTTCGTTTTTCTACGAATTTTAGAAATTGCACTGTTTTTCGTAAAAAAATACGCGAATAATTATCATAGAAAATTGTTATGAACACGTTATCTGCGTTGTACGTAACGTTTGGAAATTCCATTCCAACACTTGTATTGTAATGAGATATAATTATTCATTGTATCGATAGAATTCGAAAGCAGTCTGGAGATGTATATAAAAGTTACAAGATATTTTTTGGAAACGTACGTCTCGAGGTTATTGAACGTTATGAGATTAGGTTTACGATATTATATCAATATTACGCAGGTATTATTCGTTTGCAAAAATGTTCGTGGATTTGCACTTAATTATCCCCATTTTGATAATTTCATTTTAAATTACATTCTTTTATACCACAGCTAGCAAATAACATTAAAATCCGAAAATCAACGAAGAATTACGTTCTTTTCCTATTGTCTTCAAATATAACTAACGATAACGATGGGTGAATTGCAAATATCATGTTTTATTAATACGGTGGTTTATTAATAACGAATAATTAACCGCGTAAATAGTTTTGTGACTTCTGCGAAACGTATATGAAATTAATAATCGTAATAGTGGTATCTCGTTACAATATTAACGGAATCTTAAAATGTTTTCTACAACATACATAATACGTATATTCATAAAAGGTTTCTAGAAGTGTTCAATTACCTTCGTGAGTCACTATATGCTACTTATGTATATGCGTGTTTTCATCAATACCAAGAACGCTACGTAGTTCGTTTAAAATTCGTCGTAATTCGAAACCGTACTGTGGTTCATGGTAAATCGATTAAAAAATTATAAATAACTTGGATTGGAGCAACCGATGCGCGTGAAGCATTTTGTGGAAATTTATCGCGTCTTTCATCAATATCAATTTCACGTGCGTAAATTGCATTTACGCTCGAAAATAGTCAAGAGAGAAGCAAAGCAAGGGAACAATGATTGTATGTGTACGAAGAACTATATACAAAGTACATACATATGTATTAAGATAAGACTTCTTGGAGTTAATTGAGATTGTAATTGAGGTCTGTTGTGAGGTTTATCGTTTGGTACGATATTCTTAGAAATTTTACATTTGATCTTTACTACGTAGTAAACACCATTTACGGTTGTCCATCGATTATGCCAAGTTTTAACTATCAAACTTTCTAATTTCTATATTTAACTAACGTGATCGATATCTTTCGTTTTCAGAGACTTTGTTTCCGCCTTCTTTTAGCGAACCGTCGTAAAAATTACCTTTTCCTTTTATGTACTAAGTTTTATACGTAATAACTTAGTAAATATCCCTTGTTTTCAAAGAGTCTTTTTAGTTTTTCACTAATCGCGTGTAAAATTGTTGTTCTCCTTAAACTTTGCGCCTAATTATTTCGAGTAGCATGTACCTTTTGTTTGCAGAGAATCACTGACAGTAGTTTTACATACGTTTTCGCTAATTAGTCATTTTTCTGAAGAAAATTCTTATTTTACGGTCGATTCGTACCTTTAAAAGATTAAAAGTAATCGATCTTTGTCAATTAAATGCAGCAGGTGCTAAATTAACCTTTTGCAATCGAGAGAGATTATGAATTATGTTTAGACGCTTGATAAATGTCACTTCAGAACATTATTAACTTTCTTCGTCCAATTTTTAGCTGTCAGTGATCAAGAGCTTTTTTATTTCTCCTTTTCAGATAAGTAGAATGACCGAAATCGTGTCAGCCGAGAGAACACTCTTTCTTAAAGGAGTTCCACATAATGGCATGTAGCTCATGTAATTTAGATTATTTTTACCCGAAGAAGGTGACAAAGTGATAAATGTTCTTCAAGCATTAATAAATATACATGCAAAAGACCGATTTTTTTATGATTTCTTTGGAAGAAGATTTTCAAAAATACAATGGGTACAAAAGTATTTGCGCATACTGTTAATCTTCAATAAAGCGTTTTCTTGTCAGTTTTCCTATATAATTTCATTTTCATAGTATCAAATTTTTGCAGTTATATAAAATTACTATTAAATAGTGCGAAATTTAATATACAAATACTTGCACATAATTAAATAGTACGTAAACGCTATAACGAACAAAGAGCACACGAGAAGAACACGACAAGTTTATTTTTGTTAATTTCGTGAATTCGACCAATTTGTTGGTTTCATAAATATAACTTTCTTAAAAGTCGGTGATCTATGAAATTTTGCGAACAATCGAGTAACGAATTATTTTTTAGATGACCAATAGGTTGCAAAAATATATACGTGATATCAAAACCAAATAAAAGGACAATTTTCGTAACATGAAACTGATTATTGAATTTAAAAATTGCTTCTCATATTTTCTGTCTATCATCTACAAATACCTTTAGTAGCCACTGTATCTAAAAGCATAGTATTCTAAGCCATATGTAAGATACTACGTGAACACGTTTACTATTATTAAACGAAATCACGAATACTTATGGTTTATCGATATAATGGTTCTTACCTTGCCACAAAAGTAATATTCCGGAGGTTCTTTGTCAACTAGCGCTAGCACTGCTTCACTCTCGGCCAAAGGACTTCCAGGTTGACTGTTCCCTATTCTGGATCCTTTTTCTTGATAGTAAGTTTTGTGGAAGACCTTCACCGAGGGCACTGGCAACGCCGTGATCATCTTTGAAAAGACACGATAAATAAAATATTCATTATTCTTGTAATACCTGGATATTTAATTAAAAATCCGATAAACCGGATATCGATTGTTCTTTTAAAAACAATACGCTGACACGGAAAAAAGGAAAGGTAAGTGCAGATCGTACTAAGCGGAGGCAATAATCAATCAATAATGAACAATTTTGCAATTTAAATTTCTGTCAATGGGAAAACTCTGAACTAATTGTTCGATAATTTGGAAATAAACTTTATCGAACATCGTTTTGTAGCGGCAGTCTTCTTTGCTATTTTAATCAAATCTGTCTGTCGATATTTAAGTATTTGCACGCCTGTTTTCGTATACATAGGATGTAATTTAGTTGAGTAAATGACGAACGAGGAGATTTTGTAAAATACTACGATAACTGAGGATCTTTATGCAAATTTACGTTTTTATGGTGGCAGCTGGAGAGATTCGTTTTATCTATTGAAGATTATAACGAATACTCTGCTTTGGACATTTCGCGAATTATTGTATATTATATGTATTCTGTACATTTTTGTGCCTTTAAATTGCGCATAAGTGTAAAAAAACCCACATTTAAAAAATGACACGATAAAATTTAGTTTTAGAAGTTAATGTGTAATAATAATATTGACTTATGCGAACGCTAAAATGGTACACGTTATGGCATAATTTTACTTGAAAAATTCCTTAGTATCGTCTTTTCTGATTTTTAAGCTATCAATCAGATAGAGAAGATCCTTTTGAACTCATAAAGAGATTATCATGACTAATTCTAGCAATGATAGTTAACAGATGAGTAGACATCAATGAATCGCATATTTAATTTTAGTATATTATTGATACATTTTTTAAGCTTTTATTGTAAAATACAAGATACATATTCATTTTAATTATTTACTATTAATTTATGCGTTTTGGTAACATTTTGATATTATCACTACGAATTGACGATAGTATTCGCATACTATATAACTATAATTCGCCTAAATTTGTCCAAAACAGTTTATTATATAATTTATACTAGCATTACTTCAAGTTATGCAGAGCGAAGTATGATATTGTAAGGTACAAAGAAAAATGCATGCATGATTTCTTTCTCCATACTATGATTTAGTTAAGTATACTTAAATTTTAAACTTATCGTATATTCCCATTAAAATTGAAATTTAAAGCGTTGTACGTTATTTCAGCTCTTTGCTTCGAATCGTTTTCCAGATATATTTATTTTTGTATAAATTTGAATAATAAATGGAGGAGTAAGTAGATCGTTTACTTTGAAGTCATTGAAAGTTGAGAAGTAGGATATGATGATATATCGTTTTACTAACAAGAAGAAGTTATACATATAAAAGTATAGCAAATTTTAAAGAATTTTCACGTTTTAAGTATTCTTAGCATAAAAATCAGAGTTTTTAAAGAGTTGCGTTTCGTATATAGATAAGTATTTATGCACATAGAGTTAATCGCGTTTAATATAGTTATTAATATCAAACTATTCTAAAATTATTTTTAAAATCATTATTCTAAAAAGAAACATTTTTGTACACAAAAGAAGGAAAAATATATTGTAAACTTATTGTTACTTACAAAGTAACAACATAATATAACATAACAATATAAAAACATAAAAAACATATTCTTATAATGAAAAAGAGAAAAGAACTTTTACAAGATGGATCTTATAATGAAAGTTGTAAATTTTGGATTGATTTTATAAATGTAAATCGCAAGATACGTATCAAGATGAATGAGTAAATAAAGTCTTCAACTTTAGCCTTTAAAAGTCACAAACATAAAACCCACACACACAACGTATTACTACGTATTACTGTACTATGTTTATCTAGAAAAAACATATGGCAAAATATGGATAAATATGTGCAAAGACAATTCAGTTGTTTAAAGTATTTTCATAAAAATATCCTTTTTTGTTAAAAATATCTTAATTCGAACGTACGATACCAATGTTCTATGCATAAACAAATATACGATAGCTGATAAATTGTTGATGTTTCTAACTGCAATGTGGTTTCATTATATCGTTGAGATTATAAGTTTTTCTTTAAATTTGTAGACTTTTATATAAATGTAACTATATGTAGTATATACAAAGTTGACTAAATTAAGTCTCTGGCATAAGGCATTTAATACTTTTCTATAGAAAACAACCAGCTTCACCGATGAATGAATAAAAAAATGCGTATATGGCTATATTTGATATAGAATTACTATAGCCTTCTCTTGAATAAACGAGGATATCTTGGTAATCTTAATCTTTTATACGTGTAATTTCTCCTTCTAATCCTACACGAAAAATATCCACAAAAACATAATAAATCTCTTTTTGGCTTGGAACTGAAGGAAGATCGAGACAGAAAAAACTCGTTAATCGTCCCTTAGCTAGAAATCCCATAATTATATTTGAAATTACGAGTCGATAAGGATAGATCGATTCCAATCCTTTCTATATAAATATAATACGAACCATCTGCGACAGAAACGAAACAAATTGGAAATCCAAGTGACGAGTTTATCCTCCATCCTGCGGTTAACAGAGCAAACATGCCAAATATACTTTCGCAACATCCGATACGTGAAAAAAGGATCAAGTGTACATGGCGTGAAATTGCGTATCGACTTCGTAGCGGTGTCTCGTCCCTCGAGTTATCGTCCCGAGCCGGTGTCCTCGCAGAAACTTTCCCCCCGGCCTTATTCCACGTTGCTCGAACACGCAATATCTAGCAGCATTACCAGCTGTCGTGTATGATGTGGCTGAATCCGGGAAAACAAGGGAAACCTCCGAGAGTCCGCCATGGCTCGTCGATAAAACGGCAATAACGCGACCCTCCCCTTTTCGTTGTTCGATCTCAAAGATAGGTTGCAGCCTGTCCTTGGCTTTAATTTCCCGATCGCCGCGAACATCCCTTTTTCTAGCACGTTTACACGACAAAGGAGCCGACCGTGCTGTATTTCCACGGTACAGCGACGAGCCTATTGTTCGCTCAACATGTGGCAATCCCTTGTCCATCCACTCTATGTGCCACGGAAACTCAAGATCTCCTCAGACTTTGTATTCTTCTTGCTCTTTTAACTCCTTTTTTCTGTGTCTTTCCGCCGAGATCAATGGCAAGGCGGTGTCTTGAAGTCTGTGTCTCCAGCGAAACTAATGATCGCGTCCTTGGCACACCTTTCGAAATCTTCCTATGCAAGCCGAAGCTTAGTTTCTTTTTATCATGCATCTGCTGCTGATTGACGCAGGGAAATTGGATTTGTTCGAGTTCCACTGGATTTTGTAACACGGTGACTTGATTGTATGGCATTAGATGAAGTGCATTGCTTTACTTGGGTAAGCTGAAGTTGTATTACTTTTGAGATAGTTTCTATTTATTTATTTATTTATTTTTTGTGCAATTTAGAACATTTAAGTACCGTTTTACAACTGTCGGTATAATATAAAACTTTATTCTAAGAGGTAAAGGATATTGCTTGGTGATCATTTTGAGGGCTGAAACGTTGTACGATTTCTATAGAATGTTCACTTTTTTATAAAGAAGTTTGTGAAAAGAATTGATGCAAATATTTTGAGTGAGATATCTTTTCAATGTGAAGTTACATATTGTAATCGAATATTATTTCTTTTTAATGTTAAAATCCAATCAAAAGCAAAATTGGTACGATGTAATCTTGGAAATTTGTTTTATTTGACAAATTTGAAATAGGTTCATGTAGTTCGTGCAACGTTATTTTTGTAAAACAGCGTAACTTTGGCCCCGTAATATTTATCAAAGTGCATACGTTTGATAAAAAATAGTAGTGACCTTTCACATCGATTAACGGCGGTAATATAGTCAAGTCCCTGGCAGGGATAGTAGTAACCGTATTTACAATGAGCGGTATGATAATTGCTGCTTAAATATTTTTACATTTAATCGAAATATTCGATATTTCGACATCCACGATATTTTTTTCAATTCTCTCATATCGCAGAGGAAATCTACTTTTACCTTAAATGAGAAATATTTTTTATCGGAACAAATATTAATTCCTTTGTTTCAAAGTCTTTAAAATATCCCTTCGTTCTCAAACAACTCGTCTTTGACGCCATGCATTTCCCACGTCGTGTGTTAGAAACACCAGAGAGTTCCAAAAGCAATTCGTAATTAATCTATTAATTTGAAGATAATACGAATGGTTTTGATTGTTCTTGAAATTTTCAGGAAATTACGTGGAATTTACGCGGAAAAGATCATTGCAATTTCATCTTAAATAAAGTTCAACGATTTCCGAAATCTCAATTTAAAAATGTCCCCATACTCTCCCCAAAGAAACACAGGATGTTCCATTAAACAAAAATATCGCGGTAATCTTTACAATTTTGACATTTTAATCTCAGCATGCGTTGCTTGAAACCATGCAACTTTTACTCCGTACTCTTTTTCGTGATAGTCAATGAACACTCTACTAATAATATTAAATCGTCCAGATTATGACGTAATATAACGACATATGGTAAAATCTCCGATTTAACGTGGTCGTTGGCGAACGTAGACTTTAATAAAAAGTATACGTCTGCTTTCAGATGTACAAAAAATCTCATTTCTATACATACAAGACACGAAAACGACTCGGACAAATTTATACCAAAATTCTCGAGATAAGCATGAATCTTACATATCCTTCCTTATACTTATCTTACTCTTGTAAAAATGCACTTGCACAACTTTTCTCAGCGAGCCTCTCGATTATCTTTTTCTTCGTGTCCAATTCGTTTCTCTTGTTCATCCAGGAAAACGCGATTCCTTAATTCAATAGCGTCTCGTGTATATGTAACGAACAGCAACAACAACAATGTTGTAGTATTAATATACGATGGTTCGCGATGGTTGTAGCAGTAGCAATGATATTGATGGTGGTGCCGGTAGTAGTGGTGGTGGTGGTGGTGGAAATGCTGGTGCCGGTGGCCTAGATACGTTCTTGGGGCCGACGGCCGTTGCACCTCGGTTATCGAACAGCAGAGCTTGCACCGGGTGCAGCTGCACGGCTAGAAAACTATTGCAGTCCCGTTTTTGGCGTCCTCCTTGATTTCCTTTTGGAATCGACCGGTTGCGTTGAAATTAGCACGCTCAAGAGAGCGTTTCGACTTGTAAACACCGACTTGCCATCTTCACCGATGATTTAACTGATCCATTTTCGCGTGTGAATCGATGTCAGTATGCTTGGAACCTCTATTTTTAAGGCCATGCTTAAAGAGACTTGTTCGAATTGCAATGCTTCATTTTTGAACGATGTATAAGAAAAGATATATATCTTTGAGTTTTAGAGAATGTTTTTGTACAGTAAGAGGATTTTGGTACGTTTGAGTCAAAAATTAAAATAGAACAGTCTGAAAGTGGAAATATATAATTCGATTCGTACTCGCACGGTTATTTGATCTGGGGTGGACAATTTCGAAGTTACAACGATTGCACGATATTTTTTTTATTTCTAAAATTCATAATGCAATCGTTTAGTGTACGGATTTTCGCACTTTTTGCACTCTAAAATTAAGATTGAATGGCTCGAGGGATTAATAATTCGATTAAAAGTTGCAGTGATTTGCGAATATATTTTTTTTCTATTCTAATATTTCGGGGATCTTTTCGTATGATAAATAATTTATAATATTCTATATTTGAAAACTGAGAGCAAGTAACGGTTTAGGATATAAGAGCAACATGCATGATCCTTGGTTCGTGGTATTTTTTTCTTAGAACTTTAATTATATTTCATTTTATTATTTAATATTACTAAATTTTTTAGGAAATCTTTTGTATTTTTTTGCTCAAAAGGAAAGACCGAATGATGTAACCAGAAATACATATACCTTGATTTTATAGAAGCATATAATTTCATTTTATAATAATTTAAAACAGTTAGAGCAAACGTACAATATTTGTTCGATATTCACGTATATATAACGAATCAGAATAAAAATCTTGGATACTTTGCTCGAGAGCTAGATGCGGACAATTTTGACATTGCAAAATAGCACGATAGTATCTGTTACAATATAAAAACACACGCCACAAGCGAAACCACGTAGACAATGTTTCTACAATCTAAACTACAAAATATCTGTCGTACTATCTCTCGAGATTGTCTAAATCATACGTCGTACAATTTCTTTGTTTTTGATAACGAACGATACCTATATTCAACAAGAACACGATAAACTTTACCGCAATTTCCAAATATCCCATTCTCACAAACATTTACGCTTTTGTCTGAACAGAAAACTTCGAAAATTATGCGTTCCTAGGCAATGATAACAAATTTTCGAAAATGGAGTTAGTTTATCTTCGCGATAGGCCGGTTGGCGGGAACGACCCGCCGTATTTCATCGTTAATCTTATAAAAGAATTATTCTGCGCGTGCTAATGATAAACACGATTTCGCGTGTCCACGGTTACGTTCACGAAGGACGGGAGATGAACGACACGCGATCCAATCTGCACGTGTTGTGTTACCATGCGTTGCATAGTCCGGCTATTCAACGCGCACGAATTTCATCCAGGGCTCGGACAGATAGAAACAAATCACAGGACCGAGTAGTTCAACAATTCTCGTTCTGTTTACTCATACGTTTCGATGAAAAGCTGTTGCCGCCATGCTCATGGATTTCCAATTATTGAGTTTGTTCTCATTGTTCTGGCTTCGTTTGAATTAGAACGCAAAGAAAGCTTGAGCCGTTGTTGCTGAATAATCTACATAATCAACGTTTTACTTTCTCTTCCTTTGGTTTTCTTTGTGTTAGTTAATAAGTTATGAAATAAGGATTTTTATCGAAACTTTTAAAAGCAAGCTTTTCGTAGTATTTAATAAAAAAACATCTTTAATAGGAAAAGCGTACGTATAACTTTTTATGATTTGTCAAGCTTTATAGATTGAAATTATTTGCGGGTGTCGCAGTTTTATCGTTAAAGCGGTTTCGACAGAAACGTGCCCCTTTGAATGATTTTCTAACGAGAATGAGAATCGAGAATGAATTATTTTGTATTAAGTACAGTGCGGAAGAAAAGACTATTTTCCAAGAATAAGACTGTTTAATCTAATAAAGTAAACTAGTGCAACTAATAAAAATGTCGTACTTCGTTCATGAAATTCACTGGTTTCTTGATGGAACATGTATATTCGTGTGAAAGTTTAATAATTACGTTTATTGTATTAGAAATCATATTCACGATAAATAAAAACTTAGCACGAAATTATCTAACTACTCCATCGAAACTTTCTATTGCCATGCTGAAAACTTCTGCATAAAAGAAACACAATACCCCTAATTGCAAGCCGTGCTTCAACATACGAGTGTTAAAAAGAGGTCTGAGATTTTAAAGGTTCGAAGGGTACTTAACAGACTGAATAAAAAAATGTTTAATCGATATAAGTTTTGAAATCGGTATGTACTTTTCGTGCAAAATATAATTTGGTATATCTCATATTAAGGATACTTCGACGTTTATAACGTCATGTAACTTAAAAGACGCACATTCGTATGTCCATGTTTTTATTTAATTTAATTTTATTCCTTTGTTATTGTATTATTCTCTCAATATACCATTATATTATTTTATTATATATTATTATTTATTTATGAAAACGATTATTTCCTATATTTTAGATTGAAATATAATATTTTCTCCTCACAAGTAAACAGAATTTTAGTTATTACAGACTAATAAGTTTACTCTACTCATCCGCAATACACGGCAGAATTAGAAAAATTAATTACAAATATGAGTTTCATATTAAAACGAAAGGAAATCAGATCAAAGAAAGGATAAGGTCTTTTACCTCAACGTAACTATTTGTCATGACACGTTTCCCTAGATTTCTCTAATCAATGAATTTACACATCGATCCTTTCATTCTGCATTTCATACGTTACCAAGAATCGTAATTAAATTACTAAGTTACATCTTACCAAAAGATCTTCCACTTCTCTCAAGAACCACCATAAGCCTTTGCAATTTTAAACCCATATCAATCTCAATACTCTGCATCAAAATTCCAAAGAAATGAACGAATAAAACAAGAAAATAACGATATTATTCAAAATGAAAAGAAAAAGAAAAAAAAAAAAGAAGAACGTATCGTGGCACGATACATTTCCAATACAGAACGACCAAGCGTGTCTTCTCAACACCGCGGCATCGATATTTCCCGTTCGACGATATATAACAATTAAAAAGGAGGCTACGGAAGAAACTGTAAGAGAGCTGGCGATTCCATAGAACCTAGATTCGCGGTGCGGAGAACTTTCGTCGGCGCAAAACTTTCAAGGCTGCCCCGTTCAAGAGGACCTCGTCAATGGTCGCGGCTTTTCACAAGCGCGGCTGTAAACGAAATCACAAGGCCGGCCGGATTGTCAACCAGGCCCACACTTCGTCCCCGTTTCTAAACGCGCGCGGTTCGATTCTCCTCGAAGCGAATGGGTCGAAACGGCGCGGCGCGCCTGTCCGGCGTCTTGCATTTCCAGCCAAGGAATCGTACAAGTTTCGCAACGGGTTGGTTACGTGCACGAAGAACGAAGGGGTAACCTTTATTGCTCGGAAAGGCGTAAAGTGGGACAGTGGCCTGATTCCTGGTGTCATGGCTGCAGCTGCATGTGCACCGACCAGAGTGGAACGGCTATAGACACACCGAATGTGCAACCAGTACTCCACTGTTCGAGTCTGTCTTGGATCTTTGCCAAAAGCTCGCGGGCATGCTTCGTCTCTCTTCTTTTCGTTAGTTGTGTAAAAGGAGATGTAGAAAAAAAAAAGAAAAAAAGACAAAAAGAGAAAAGGAACGAAACGTGGAAACACGTAGGATTAATATGCGCGCGTTATGCGAGCGCACAGTGGACTCGTCTGGTTCCTCCGTGCTCCTCGCTCTGATTCGTTCCACTTTTTTCGGTTCGTTTGGTGGCAACGAGCTGACCAAGCTACGATCATTTCGGCTAAAATTTTGGTTCTTAATGGATATTAATACCGTAAATACGTATCTTTTTATCTCTTTAAACAGGTGTACACATAGCTGTTTGCTTGGCTGAAAGTTCCCTTCTAAATGGATATTAACGCTTTAAATGAATACCTTCTTATCTATTTAAACATTTTTTTTTTAATGAAACAATCGGAGATCGCAGGAGAGACACGCGACAAGCACAATCTCGATTTGTTGATCTTAATGTTATTTATTAGGAGTATTAAGTAGAAGGACATTGATATGAGATAATGATAATGAAAACATTCTGTTGCGATCCAAAGATGTTGGTCTTTTAAGAATGACCGAGGCAAGGAAGTTTTATGGAAATTTCAAAAGTGTAATTATTAAGACAAGAAATACTAGAATATCTTCGACATAATATTATAAATATAAATATTATAAATATGGAAGATGAGGAAGCGGTAGTGTTTTATTGGTAAATGAATAAACAAGTTTACGTGTCGAGAGGCAGGGGTGATTTTATGTTGGTCTAAAGTTTGGGCTCTAGATGGACAGTAAATAATGTTTGTAGCAATGTGCGAGGAAAGAGATGAAATTTTAATTATTCGGGAGATTTCGTTAATATGATTTTGTTGGTAACTGGATGAACGACTTGCGTTGGAAGGCAGGTGTGATTTGTCGTTGCTTCCAAATTATCTCTAAATGGATATTAAATAATATTTCATGACGTATGAAGAAAAATGTAAATGTAAGAATCCATTATAACAGCGTTCTGTTGGTAAATGGACGAAGAGTTCGTATCCAGAAAGATAAATATTCATGGATCTAAAATTTTGACTCTAATTGATCATTAGCCGAGAATATGGCCAAAATATACTATAAATTTCGCAACTTAACTCTCCTGTGTTCTTTAAGACATTTTCAATTGAATCGTATATAGGTCTACCCTGAGAAAATTCCTTACGTTCAAGGACTCTCCGTTTCAATCTTACGCTACAAATTTTCTTAAGGCATTGAAAGCTCTTTTCTTCCATTGAAACGAAAGCGAAATTCAGACGCAAAGAATTCGACAGTCCAATTATTAATCATTAATAGTTATTCTCTATGAAAATTTGAAAATATTCCTTGTACTTTATATAAGAAATGCAGGAAATCTTGAGGGAAAATAGACAACTATTTTCTAGATTTTCCATTTCCAACTTCTTGCTTTATTACACTGTCGAAAGGGTAAATGGTATTTCACAATGCGCGAAAAGAAAGGTGCAGAGAAATGGAACTTTGTTCAAATTCTCAACAGTTCGTGGAATTGATTTTATTGATAAACGGATGAACGACTCGCGTTGGGAGGGAAGAATGACATTTCGTTCGTATAAAATTTCACCTTTAAATAAATATTAAATGATATTTCACGAACGGTGCGAGATGGAGGATGGATGAATGAGCATTTGTGAGAATTCTGCAGGGTTCGTGGGATTCTATTAATATCGTTTGTTGGTAAACGGATGAACGATTCATATTGGGAGTAGAACGTTTCATATTTGATATACTTTCACGGGATTTCCAGTTCCTGGCCGTAGGACGTAAATAATTGGGAGACGATCGATAATCTATTTCATGCATGATAAAATTATCGATTCGCAAAATTGGATTAACGGGACACGCCAGAGAGTTTCGAGCAAAAATTAGTAAACAGATTGTTGACCGCGATAAACGACCCTTGTGCGTCCACGCCACGCGATTCAATTCGGTTTTATAGAAAATATACGATTAGCCTTCGTCGCGTCTTATTAAATAGGTATAAAATTCCTATAATAATTTATTACCATTGAACAATTAGCCACTTGTTCTATCTGTACAATTTTTATTCATACTGATCGTTTTAAAGTCAATCCTTGTCACAGTATTATACGAACAACGCGTCAATCTATCAAGCATATAGAATTGCATCGCTTTCGTTCGCTCAGATTGGCACCGAATAGGACCGTTCATAGTAACGATCTTTTAATTGAATAAGTAATAATAAAAACTACCCTCGTTCGTGTTCGTCTTTCTCCAAGAAAGTGAAAGAATAGCAGTTTTAATTTCTGTTCAATATATTTCGATCCTTTTGATAAACTATTTATCGTATTACACGATTATACATTTTATATATTTTATTATACATTTGTATTTATATCGCGGAGCAATTATATTTCGATAAAAGCTTTTATGGAACTGGTCGATCTTCGTTCGACGATAAATTGTGGCATAAATCATCCGAAGATCACAGGAGAAAAATATGACAAGTATAATACGATGAGAATTGATCGGAGATTACATCAGAGAAGATCAACGGAAGAGATACGAAAATTAATCGACGACCGGCCAATTTTTTTTCCCAGAACGTTTAATTGATCGGACCATAGGTGTAGTCCTAACGATAAAAGAAAATAGCTTGGGAAGTATTTATGCAAATACGCGCCTTCGCATGGTGCATGCAAGTCAGTTTTATCGAAGGTGGCACGACATCAAGGTGGTTCACCCTTTCGCGGAAGGTACCAATCTACAGGGGTGTTCCGTGCATTGCGTGAAAATAAGCGTTCCACGTCGGTCACCGCCAACCGACTCGCCAGTAGTGGTCCTAAACTGATTTCAACGAAATTTATCCCGACATTCGATCCTTTTCTCCACCTACCTCAATTAATCACGTGGATGTTCCCTTAATAATTTTTGTTAACATAAATTTCTCGTCGTAAGTCATCAGCTACTTGAAATTCTAAATTCACTAACACTATTTCCTTTGTATACTTCGCTATCACTTGTATACATGCTTTTCAAACCAGTTTCGATGGAATTTTCCTCATTTTTATCTCTTTTTCTTCGATCACGATGCTTTCACATTTTGTCATTAACCACTTACATATTTTTTAAAGCAGATTTAATAGATCTCTCTTAATTTTCATTTCTTTCCCATCGATCGTAAGGCCAAACATCTCACCACATTTTTGCATGTTCTAAACTAATTCCCTGATCATATTTCCTTCGTACCTCGTAATTAATCTTACTTTCTCAACTTTATAAATAGAATTTTTAATAAACAAAAGTTTGGTAGACGACGAATCGGTTTCAACGAAATTCTTCTAAGCTTTCCCTTCTTTCCCATCGATCATAGAACCAATTAACCATCCTACCATACTTTTATGGATTTTGAACCAATACTCAACCAATTCGCTGATAATATTCCCCCTCTATTTCACGATTAATCGCTTTCTCGCTTTCTTAACTAATCTCGATCAAATTTTCCCAAGTTTAATTTCTTCTTGTATCGTTTGTACAGCCAACAAATCTATTCTATTACGCTTTCGAAGCGTCGAAGCATAAATATTCCATCGCATAAATCCTCTTCTTCTCTCCCCATCGCTCCTTGAAACTATTTCCTCTTTGATTACTGGTCCTTGGTGCGACGGGGAAACGCGATTACCTTAAAGCTCGAAGCTGCTTCGGTTCCCTCGCGCCTCGCGCATAACTTCCCCTCGTCTAGCGAGGGACCAGCGAGAAGCGGAGTCGAATATCCGACTTGAATCTCACCGAGACCTAATTATCGATCGTGTGAAAGGCTGGGATCCTCGTGAGCGTCGGACAACATTGATTTACGTATACGTCCCCGGCGAGAGGGATTCCTCGTACGTTGACTCACGGCTGCCAGTCGCACGAAATGCAGTTGCAACTTTAGCACTGGCTCGGTTCCAGCGTCGTATAACTGTACTCTGCCTCGATAGATTCGGTAATCGAGGTCAGTGTACCCCTTGCTTTGATGTACGTATTCGTAGAATGATTTTAATGCGCGCCTTTTTCGTCGAACTTTGGCCCCGGACACCGAGAACCGGGAAAAATCTAATAACGAGACCTCTTTGGCGATGGAACGAGATTTCTAGGATTTTTACTTCGACGAACGAAACAAGGACAAATACGATTGCGCGATCAATCGTTTCTAAGACATATTTGAAATCGGCTACGTTTTTATGAATTTTGTTAAATTAAGCTTCGATGAATAGCTAGCTATATAGTCGGTAATAATGACAACAAAAAACGCTTTGATGGAAACATCGTGGAAGAGGTGCTCGTACATGCGTGAAAGCGATGAAAACAATCGTGGAAATAGTTCATTAAAATCTCGAGAATCGATAAATGGGTCACCGCAGGTCGTCGGGCAATATCTCATGTATCCACGACGAGTACTCGATCGTCAACTGGGTCATTCGACTGTAGCGAAAATGGGCGGCAAAAGTGATAGACTATCTGGAATCCACATTAGAATCGTCTATTATCTTTCCGCATGAGCGACGACGTTGCACAAAGACGAACAATGCACGGAAACGCTTCGGACCTATTTACACCTACGCCGATGATCACAACAAGACAATTAGCGAACAAGCCAGGCCATCAATCTACGCGAACTGCCACCAATAACTACATCCGTAGTAACAACGATCTATCTTTTGGTCTGTAAGAAAATGTCGTGGAAATCATCAGACGTGAACGTCCGCCTCCTCTGTATTTACACCGTTTGTCACCAACGCGACAGTTTCGTCCCTGATTCTATTTTCTATCAGATCTTCGGAGATTTAGTTATTTCTTCAAGAGTGCTCGATTTCGTTCAAACGTTCTACCATCGAAGATACAATAATAAAGGAAAACAAATATCTATCGGTTGTAAGACTTACTCTGATGATTTTGCGTTCGACGAGCTTCTGTGAAGAAACGGCGCGTCGATTCGCGAGGAAAACGCCGGTCACAGGTGAGAAGGCTCCTTCTCACGACGCACGGTACATTGGAGCCCGACAGACGGAGAAATCGAACGTAGCGGAGCTGTACCGCGAGCAGCACCGTGAAGAGCACTGTGTATGTGTGTATATATCCCGGTTGGCGAGAGAACGCTTCGACGGGGTGGTGGTCCCGCGAATACTGAGCCTCTGGAGCTTCGTATCCTGGTCGATAGACACCCCTCCCGGCCACCCACTCGCACTAAAGGTACGATCACACCTGCGCTGGCTCACGTGGGCTCCCGTGCATTCACACTTACCCTAAACGCACCTTTAACCTTTCACGTTGATTACCGACCGATACGCTGCGAACATGTACCTATATCCTAGTGCATGGTGCGTGCGCGTGCACCAAAATTGCGAAACGAGATTTCGAACGACGGGTCGCTATTCTTTCCGTTTGTCTTATAAATTGTCTGTTCGCGTCTGTTTGATCTTCGCTCGGTTCCGCTACCCTCTTCCGCTTCCTTACACGTCACCTGAAGGAATCTCGTTGATGCTCGTTATTACCTGCTGATGCGTTTCGCAGATTCGCGGTGTAACAAGTACGCACTGCGATTTCGGTGTTTTAGTTTGGCTGTTGGGAATTTAAGTTGGGCGTTTCATCTGGAAATGTTTGAGGTATTATTTTTATAGAGTCGGTGTGGATTGCTTAGTTAACGTTGGAAGTAACTACTGATTTCTAGTCTGTATTTAAATATATTGTACGCAGAAGACTACGAGTAAAGTGGCGCGATAAAAATGAATAAATGTACGTAACGACGTTTCGGTGTTAACAAAAATCAACAATAATCTTGTTCTATGCCTATTTGGTAATTACGGGGACAAAGAATTCGAAATCAACAATTTTAACTGCTTTGGAAGCTTCAGAAGCAAATCTTTGATACTCTAATTAGCCGTCAAATAGAAGTATCTACCATAAAATTGATATCCTAAGTCCTATCATACGTAATATAATTAGCTATATTTATTTGGCACAGAAAGTTGGAAATATGTGTTGTTTTTTGTATTTGATACTAGAAATGCAAGAAATCTTATGAAAGAATAATTGTTTCTTAAATTATTTCTATTTTCTATATTCTTTGCCATTTAAAAATTAATGTACCGTATGCTAGACAACTAATTGAGAGTTACTAAACACGGTGTTTATCGAATATTGCTTTAATCCATAGTTCACGCGAATTAATAAGATAGTTTAAGTATAAATACACTATCTTTTTTCTTGTACGTTTGAATATTTCTGTATAGAATAATATATTCTGTTACGAAGCAACGCTGCTTATAACTATAAAACCGTGCAAAAGTTTTCAATTTTTTAGATGTTGCATTATATATATTTTTATACGTTAACGCGATAAGGGACGAATTATAAGATATTTGATGTATTGAAAAACGTTTGACTTTTTCCCTCCCCCGAAAGGATAGATTATATTCACCGAAAAATGTAAAACACTGGAAGACTAGCTTATTCTTATTTCATAACTATAAAACCAACGTATGACGGTTATAATATAAAAATTAGAAGAAGATTACAAAAAAAAGAAGATTTTAACTTTTCCAAGTGGAATATCGCTTTTATTTCTAGGATACCTTGGAAATTCTAATCGATTATAAAATTTAATCGACGACTAAAAATTAACCAATATGCTAAATATGCTAAAGCTAATTAATTTATAGTTTAGAACGATTGGAAATATTGGAAGCAAAATAAAATGTAAGAATTAACAAATATTACTACCTCGTTCTTTACTCTGACTGTAAGATAAAGATTTTTACATAAACAGTAATGAAATATTTTTATGGTCTTTTTGAAATATGTATAGAACATCCACGTGTCTATCGCGTTTGAAAAATTGTCACACGTGCCATTTTTTCGTTTCATATTAAAATGAACATCGATTTTAATAAATAGTTTTAGCGAAATAGAACACGAAGTAAATTAAAATAGCGTAAAGTATAAAGTATAAAGTACAAAGTATAAAGTATAGGATGTGCAGACAATTGTAGCATTATAATATAAAAGGCTATAATCTCTATGTAAAATATTGTAAAACAATTTATATATAATATAATAACAGTTAACGAGGAAGTGAAAACAAATGGAAATACCTGCTTTAACTAGCTTTAATATTTTTAACCTGTTGTATTACAATTTATGCACTGCGCGGGTACTTTTTCTCGTTAACATACCTTTAACCTTTCTTCTTTACCGCTGACATTTTTGCAACGGGAGGCGAACCACTTAATGATGTTTTCAAGTATCTAGAAATGCGTCCTCGTCTTTAATACTCTGTGTCTTTGTTTGCCTTACATAATAATTATCGATACTTGTTAGCGTTATCAATCATTTTTACATTGCAGTTCCTTCTATTTTTCGTTCAAATACTAAAATGATTTAATGTAATTGTTCGGTGATTGTTAATTTTAAAATAATCTATTCAGTTTTAAGGTAGCTGTAATATTCATGATTAAATGACAAAGAAAAGTATGTTGATAATACCCTGTAAGTAACACCATGAACAAACCAAGTTCGCTAAATAAATTTCATATAACAAAATAGTTGTTAAGTAATTAGCAAAATAGATTGAGAAGCATATGAAAGTTTAAATAAAGGAAATACAACAATGACGGATAGAGAACGTTTCAGAAGAAATTGAAATAGTACGAAAGTATTGTGCAATATGCAACAACATGTTTCATTCATTGCTACCGCATGATCGCAAGCGAACAACAAGTCCATGTATTTCAAATTCAATTAACTGGAACCTGACCAAATACTGGCATTGAGAAACAACAAATTACACCTCCGTAAATATTATATAACTTTATTCGTATAAATCTTGATTAAAGAATGCGAATACAATAAAAATTTGCACGAGAAATATTTACATTTCTATAGAAATATAGAATTATTATTTTAATTTTGTCAAATATTAAAATCCATTCAGACATATTTCCCATCTTATATCCAGTTATAATAAAAGTCCTTCAGTTTTTCATTTTTTCATCTACCTACCTTATACTCAGCTTGTTAATTTAATAAACCATATAACAAAATTGATCAGTACTAGTCAAAGATCAAGAACTTTATCTCAAAAGAACTCTGTATTTTTTCAACAGTTCGTTACGATCAATTTTAACATATGTATATTACATATGTATATATATATATATACATATGTATATTACATATGTATATATATATATATATGTATAATATATGTATATCAATTTTATTACATGTAATATATATAAAATGCAATTTTATACTTCATAGTCAGTTCTCGATGCACATGTATATCGAGTAATGATTAACAACGAAGAGAAAAATTATCTTTGCTTCCACCCGATCAAGACGTACAATTTTTGTTTAGAATTTGTAAATGGAAACGTCCAACGGACACTTTCCATGCGCGTCTAACGCGAGACGCAGATTTTACAGTCCGTAGTATTCAGAGTGATTATTTTTAGAACGTTCAGCGTAGAGGTGTTGCGCTATCGATAAAATATCGATGAGACCTTCTCTACAAGGTTGGCGGTCTCTTCATTGGAGCTTAACGCGATGCGTTAAACGGCAATAATTAATTTCGTAATTAACCTTGTAAAATAACCAATAATAACGTTTTATCCACTGAATATTATTAGTCCGATAATACCGATATTTAATTTACCAATCGTACGACAGATAGTTTCCACAAATCAGTTTTCCCTCGTTTCATCAGTCACTTTATTCTCCAACTGCTGATTTGATTTTTTCTTATGATTGTTAATATTACAAAATTTGTATGCGATAATATTTGTATCGCAAGGAAATAATTAAACGAGTAGATTGAACTTGAAGATTTCATACGTTGGTAAAGGTATTATACGTTGGATGCAAGTGCACCAGATACAGTGATAAAGCATACGATAAGTCAGACGTTCTTACTCTAAATAACCATTAAAACCGATAACCATTAAATCGGAAGAAATATGATGGTATAATATTTTTATTTAATGGTATCAATGTACAAAATAATAGCGTTGCATAGTGTAACTGAAAATATTACATTAAGGGATGAAAACGAGAGCACTTTTAAGATGAGAGAATTCAGAAATTTTTATATAAAAAACAATCAATGCTAAATTAAGAGTATAAGTAAAATTAAGTAGAATTAAAATTAAAGCTCTCCTCGTAATAAGAGCGAAACGCTTCTAATTGTAAATGAATTATTAAATCAATGATTAAGAAATTAAGTGAACCTTTTTTGTAATACCGAAAATTCTATAGGATTATACGAATTATACTTGACTAAATTGCACGAAACTCAAACGCAATATAAATTTGACAACAAACATTCTCTACTAAAATGAGAACTACAAATTGACAACTTTCCTTTAACAAATTAATATTAAATTCTACTCTTAATACAAATATGCCATATTTTCAAAAATATTGATCGTAAGGTAATATCATTTTGCGATTTATAACGGTATTGATTCGAACAATGACTGAATAGTAAATAACAATTATCCTGAAAGATGATTCGCAAGGCAATAAAATTCACGAATTTTTAATGCTCGTCTAAGAAATCAAATTACTCGTCGAATTAGTACGATATTAATGTTCTACAGCTGGTATATTTTCCCACAGTGTCACTAGTAATTTTATAATCGATAAAAAAGATACTCTACTATAAAAATTTAATTAATACAATTCAACTTAAACCAGCAGATAATGTGAAACTGAACATTATTTCGAAAATCATTACAAAAAGAAATTTCCACATATTTTAGATTTACAATCTATTGTTGCATTATTATTTTACATATCATTTATCACGTTCGCTGCGGATCCGATTTTCTTTTCATACAATGCCATGTACGCTGTTTGTACTACAATGCAGTGTATGTTGTCCGCACTACAATGCGCTATACGCTAACAAAAAGTTTTCATACAATACCTGTCCTTATATCGTAGAACTTTATATATGTGTTTAATATGAATTGTTATGAAATACTTTTTCATAATTTCGGGTTTTTAACTCAAATATCGCATCCAGGTCGATACCATACATTATACTGTATTATACATTATCTAAAGGTACTTGTCAACCCGAATATGCGTCGTACACAACGAACGCATCAAAAGAATCATATAATCTATATTTTAAAGTAATCACCGTAATATTTTTACCAACTATACCGTACGATCAAATAACAAAGAACTTGGAAACTTTCGCCTACATTTATCTTCGCTTACAACCTATTTTTACCAACGAATCGCAACCTACAGTGAGGCGCTTCGAAGCAACCAATAAGTGTATCGTTCGTTAAGACCTCCAGTGACGATTTATTGTGTTTCTTTACGTTCAATCGCGGAGCTTCCGTCCGGTGTACACGTTTCTCTGAACCTAAACCAACTTTTCCGTCTATTTGTACAAGGCGTTTACAAATTGTAGGATGTTTTGATTGTGCATGCGATATTTATAGAAAACGTGGCGGTACGAAGAAATTTTCCGAGTTCAGACTAATTAGGATTGGATCGATAACGTGGAGGATCAGTTCGAATGCCTCCTATTCAGAGAATTGATTGTTCCTTGCGTCAGAAGTGAATTCTAGCAGAACCGTTTCAACGAAACGGCTATTCCAGTCATTGCTGGTATCGTGGCGTCGTTCTTTCCGATGTAGTAAAATCGTTTTTGGAGTACACATTCCTGCAGAAAAATTCCGATTGAAATTGCAATACGGCAAGTCAGATTTTTTTTTCAGAGGAAAGTAATTTCAACATATACAGTGGCAAGGAAAAGTGTTTGCAGGCTGTTGTATTTGTATTATAACATTTACACATCGGTTCATTAAGATCAGGTATACGAAATTTCGTCGTTCGTTTGGTCGTACGTTCACACGCTTAGAAAAATTTGTTACCGTGAAAACGCAACGTGGAACCTGATAAAAACACGCTTCATTGAAAAATAATGATACGTACAAATGCTTTTCGTGGCAACTGTATTTGGAGTTTAAAATCCAACTTTGAGCGTCATTCGAGATTCGCATCCATTATATGAATGTCTCATTTCTCCGCATAATGAATAAAATATGACGCATTTCATATGCAAAGCGAAGCGAAGTATGAATTTTGACGTTGCATTCAAGTAAACATATTCTTTTATCAAATACACTGATGTATAAATGTTTTTTGTAGCCACTGTGGAATAATAGATTTTGATAAACCAATAGTAAATATGGAAAGTTTACAACGAAGTTACATTAAAGTACAATTGATTCGAAATAGTAAACGAGGTAGCGCTTAATTACTTAAACTGAACGAGGATAACATCCGTAGATTGTGGCGTTGGATACCGAGACAAACAAGTAATTTTATAACGTAAAATAGAGTTTCAATTATTGAAATACCGTCCGTAAGGAAAACACGCTTTTACGAGTTTGACGTCGAAAGAAATTGACAAATCTAATTTTCATATAAAACATTTTTAGCATAAGCATACATCGTGCTAGACCAACGTATTTAATCCAGTGATAGTGTAGTAAAAAAAGTGAATAATGTCAAAGTTTTACCAGAGTTATAATTAGATGTAAATCGTTCTTCGAACTTTAACTGCATAACATTGTATTTATAAGAGTAAGTAACAATAAGACTATTAACACTGAGCAGATTTAGTAAGTAGCTGTTGAGATATATGTGTAACAGGTACATACTTTATTGAGTAGTAAGACAATAAAAAATGACTAGATCTACTATTTTATTAAACTCAAGAGTTGCAACTAATTTGAACAAAAGTACTTGTGATTTTTTATATAATTCCTGGTTTTCTATTTTCTATCAATCAAACACTTTTTTAATACGACATATGTTACTTTTCCAAACGAATCCATTTTCTAATTCATTTTTCATCGACAAATTCATTTTTTAACTAAAAGCTCCAGAAAATTTTGGAAAACGTGTAAATATATATTTATTTTCTATCCCGTTACCTCGTGTCTAATAAATATTCGCGTGAAATCATATTGAAACTCATTTGCCAGAAAACAGGGTATTTTTATTGCTATGGTAAAAGATTAAACTCATATAATCCTGTGTAATATTACGTAGATGGAATCTTCACTGTTGCAATACGTATGTATGTATTAAGGGGATGATCAATGGGGTGTTAATTAATTATGAATAATTAATCGCAGGATGTCTCGTTAATGTTACTTTTAAGATCAAAAAGAAAAAAAATATAACGATGATTCATCTTGTGTCAATCCAAATGTACATTGAAACCTACGTTTCCAGGAGATACAATCCTGGAGATATTTCCTGCTTGAATAATCAGCCGACTATAAATTTTATCTGACAATATGGAAATCGTAGAGTTAATATTAACTCGCGTGATCCGTTTTCGATCAAAGTTGTCGATGTTAACTCTCGTGTATCGGATGTTATAAGTATTAACTTTGACTGATCTCACGATATCCAAACTATAATATCGGTGTTCATATAGTGGGTGTTATTGCTTGCCCGTGGGTGTCGTAGATTATGCAATGCGGATGTAATTCGTACTGTAAATCGCACGATTTGGTAGTTGATCACGTTAAATTGCATTATGGCGTCAAAGATTAATTTCGACCTTTCTAACTTGTTTCCACCCTTCTGAATCCTGTGGAAAAATATGGTCAGGATGAAAATTTCAGATTTTATGACCTCAACACGCTTGCTTGTTCAATTTCTGTGCTGTCGATATGATGATACTTTGAAATACGAGAACTTGAAACGTAATTCGTAATTAGATCGTTGGTCGCGTTAAATTACATCTTTACGTCAAAAAATGTATTTTTAACTTTCTACGTCATTTGCAGCGATATGCGTGAAAAGGTTGGATAAAAGAATTGACAAGAAAAATGCTTGTCCGTATTTATCTCCTTTGACGACGACAAAGTAATAAAGGAATTCTTCTTAAATTCCTGTTGAATGCATTTCAATCTTTTTAAACAGAATATTCATTATATCGTAAAATTCTTCTAAATCTATCCGTAATTATATCGTAGGAGAACTATATTTGATTCAATCATCGAGTTGTGGATCTCGTAATAAAGGCTGCTTTTATGAAATTAATTTTTATTCGACGAGGTATAGAGGTAACTTTATAAGTCAAGCTACAGAATTTTGTATCATGAATTTTGTCGTGCTGCGTGTCCAACTTTTGTTTACTGGAATTATTTAAAAACTAAGTTATTATTTAAAAAAGTCGAAGAATTTGGCGAAAGTCGATCGCGAGAATAAAAATATCAGATTTTATAATCCTGACCTGCCTGTTTGTTCAATTTTAACGATGTCAATATGTATGATGTTTTGAAATACGAGAAGCACAGATAATGATTGTTACTGTTAGCACAGTACCTTACGATAAATTGTATCTCATTTGCTTTAGTTCTCAGCTACGTTTCAATTTCCGGCTCACCGAGACGAAGGTATCGTATTCGTTTGAAAGAAGATAACTTTTATATGCTTTTATTTTTGTGAACTAGCCTGGCAAAGGAAATAGAACGAAAGAAAATAGTAGCGCTGTTTCAATCGTATTATTGCTTTCGCTGACACTATGCGCTTAGTACGATCAAAGGTTACTGGCCTTTTATGCAAAAATATACTCCTGCTTTTGAACAGTTTTTCTTTTTTTTAGTTTGTACCTTTGTTTGAATAGAATTTTGTGACATTAATACAAGAAATACGTGTTGTTTAATTTTGTTCATTTAAAACATATTTCTTGCACATTCTAAGCGGAAAAGAATTATTTATTTAATTACCTCCTATTACTATAAATGATTATAGCGAATAAACACGTATATATCCCTTACATGTCAAGAAGATGCATTTAAAAAAGAATTCGTTCAAAAATACAGAAAAGAGAAATTACTGTCGATACTCGTGGATTAATTTCAAATTAACATCAACATTACTAACAGGTTGAATATATAGCAAGGAGCCCACTTATTCGAACGAAATATCGACTTAATGCCGGATTAACTCAACTATCGCTGAATTTGCTTATCCAAACGCGAGCTCCTATTATGCAAAGGAAAAATGATAGATAACGAGGGAAATTGGCAAACTCCAATTATATTACTGTTTGTCGCCCGAAGAAGTTCACGTAAATGGAATTCAACTGTAACTGCAACTGAGAATTAACCGAGGACCGTAACTTACATTTTTCGCTACTCTACAGTTATCAAAGGAGACGTTCCATTAAAATGAAATTATCTATGATTTGAAACTTGTCATTTTTGTATTTTTAAAACGTACCGTCAAGACAACGATCGATAATTCGTACGTTTGTTAAACTTCGGCTTTCTTATCGTTTCACCCGTCATTAGTATCTCGTGTAATTGCGACCATTTATATTTAACTCGACGGTATTCGCATTCTGTTCGCTGTGCCCTTCCAATTTGCTTCGAGAAGATTTTATTACAGTAATTTGCATCGCATGTCTATAGATTTTCTGTCTTGTTCGCTGACGCAAACATGGAAATGCGTTGGCGGACAGAGCTTCAACGGCTATGCACATGCAACCAGATACGAAGAAAAATCCGTGAGTCAAGATTCTTTTAAATGTTTACCATCAATATAATAACAGAATACCTTGTTCCCGGTTAGTCTTTTCTGGTTAGAAGAACGACGCAGTTCTAGTCGTGTCGTTTGTCTTCCTTTCTCGTCCTTGAAAACGAATCTGAAATTTTTCAACGATCCTCCCCTCCCCACCCCCGGTTTACTTCTTTTTTTGCTTAATTTCAACGAAACGAAAAATATAAACGATCGTTCGAACGTTACATGGGTTTAATAAGAAATTTGTACGTTTTATCAAAAAAACCTACAACAGTATTTATCTTCGTGATATTTGAAAGAAATAGGATATTTATCCGCGTGTCTTCTTGTATTCTTTTAATATGGTTCTCGTGTCTCTGGACGATCTCGTTCGACTTTTGTCGAGCTGATATGAAGTTAGATCGTCCGTTCGTACTGTTTATATTGCCGACACACGAATCGAGTCTCGGGATCCCGAAACTTTCAGAAGCCCTAGTGATATGGGTACGCCGAGATCAGCCCGATCCCGTCCAAAACTTCGTCCGACCCGTCTCGATTCAGACATACGTGTACCCTCACACCTACAAATTAAACGATTCAACTTATATATTGGTAACAGTTGTCGGCGATGAATTTTGGCTTAGTAAAACGATAAACGTAGAAAATTATTATAAACATAAAATTTGTCTTTCGTATTATACTCTTTGTATATAGGTCAATTTGATTTTAATTTATTTTTACCTGTTGCCAAGTACGTCTTAATAAAGTTTCATCGTAGACAGATCGTAATAAGCTGAAATTGAAAGATACTTTTAATCGAAACAACGAACGTAATATATTAAAATATACGGGGAAGATTTTCCCTTGAAATTGAAATGACCTATTATCGGTGAAAATTTGATTGGTGGAAAAAAAGTCCATTTGCGGGAACAGTATAACTGCGAAAGAATAATTTTTCAGCGTGTTTTATTTCACAGATAGGTTGTCGTAATTGCAATTGCCCCTCTGTTAGTGAAAACGTTTTATTAAACTCTGAAAGTTACAATAGCAGTAGAGTTCCTTTTTTTCTGTTATTTACGATTTTTTTTTCTTTACTGTAGAATCACATACAAGGTTACAGTACTTGAGGCCCTCCATGCGTAATAATTGCGACACATTCCCGTGCAAACCTCAAGTTTCGTCGTAATTCCGTGTTCACGTTCTCACAAAGTTAAGAAATAATTCAGTCTTTCCAAAAATCATTATCACGTACCTTGGGAGACAAACGCTCGCCTCCCTGGCTAAAGCTTTCAACGAAACTATCGAATGAATGACAATCTGTAATGATCTGCAGAAGACCGTACAGTTCTTTTGATTTATCAACGCCCGCATCTTTGAAATAAACAGTTCCCTCTGACACTTGCTTTCGAACTAAGGATCGCGCGAAATAACGTGAACGATATTGGAATTTCTTTTAGATCAACCTGAAGTCTAGACCTCTATGGAAAAATCTGTTTCAATATTTATATCGTCGCTGTGAGTTCGCCAGTTTGCTTTATTTATAAAATTTTCTCAATTCCTCGTGTTTCTATGTAGACAGTCATCGTTCGTCTATACTATTCGATCGTACGAACTATCGTTCTCCTCTTTCTTACTTTCTCGTCCTTTTTACAGAATTAAGTAAAAGCACAAGGGACGAAGAGAAGTTAAAAAGTTTTCCAAAGTCGATGCTCGTGGCATCTTCTCGATTCGTGACAATTTCGAATTATCTTTGTTACGTTAATAAAATATTTTCGTTCTCTTTGTCGTTGATAAAATATCAAGTAATTCAATCAATTCTATTTTCACTTGGGAAAACTTTACCTTTTGCTTCTGCTTAGGAAAAAAAGAAGACGAGAAACATCGATTTTAGGGAATTGCGAAGAATTATTTAAAAAATCAAACGTCGATGTAGCACGAAGAATTTTTTAAATAATTTTACCTTAAAATTTCGAAACTATAGCCGATAGGCATCGTAACATGGTTACAGCCTCGTTAGGTCCACGTTATTTCGTGCATGATCGTACAATCGGAAAGGAATCAAAGGCTCTAGCGGCTGCTTCTGAGTACTGTCACGAAACTTCACGCACGAAGTTACGACGAGCTCGGATGCGACAAGAAAAATGATCATGTCGTTCATGCATGCGAAGTCCCGTTGTGTTACCAGGTAATTATCGAGTCGAGTGTGCGATAAGAAGGTTCCACGATAATCGTAACCTGCACGAACCTAACTTTCATGCGATACGTGCGTATGGCTCTGTGTGTAAACGTACGATAAGTATTATACCGAAGAAGTAGCGTATGTATATATATATATTCTCTTGTATATATATATGTATTTATATACACACATATTTATATGTATATTGTTGTATATATTATCATATCCATATATGTGTATATTAATGTATATACATTACGTATATGCATGTGTTTTAGCATCGTTCAGAAGTATCCTGGACAATTGTTTGCTTTCGTCAGAATGCAATTTATAATTACAAGATTATAAATGAAAGGAGCAAAGACGAGTTTGTGTCTTTATTATTATCGTCATGGGATAAAATTAACCGTTCAAAATTAATACGCGAACAAAAAACTTGTCATCCGTTTGTGGAACAGTTTTGTTGTATAGAGAGTTCTTTATTTTTGGATTTTTTATAATCATTAGGTAAAAAAAGGTTAAAAAAGAAGAAGGACTATCGTGATTAATTAGAGCGATGATATTCAGACGCACGTCGACGAATAATTTTAATACGTTAACGGGGTAAGTTTTTTAACGAATAATCAAAATTGTCTGACTCTGTGGAAAAATAAATATAATAAACAGTATAAATATTGCAGTAATCATGCATAATCAGTACAGTAATCCATCATTAATTGTATTATTATATTACGTAACAACAGTCATGGATCGTAATTAACTAACAGAATAATTAAAGCGTTTTGGATACTTCATAGCGATAGTAAATTATACATACATATATAGATATATGTATATGTGTATATCTCAGGTAAATTTGAAAAATGTTCACCTCTCGTCGTTTGTCTCTCTTTTTCTCTCGCTCTCTTTCTCTCTCTCTCTCTCTCTCTCTCGCTCTCTTTCTCACACACACTCTCTCAGCTGAAAGATTTTCAACTTGCAATTGGTCGTGATTCGTTTAAGCATCGATCTTCGAGGGGACTCGTACTTTCTCATTATTGAAATCCCGTTTCAACGAGCGAAGTTAAACAAAATTCGCGTGCAATCGTAGCCAGACCTCTGACGACTTCGTTGAGTGTGCCATGTTTGCCCATCGTATTCTTAAAAGACACGGAGAATGATCACCCGATAGAGACCCGAGGCGAATGTGTATATACATAAAATATAACAGACTTTTTTTTTTTAGAAGCTAGAAGATCACATAATCTCACGAGAAATGGAGTTTTCTGAACGTTTTGCACGACGAACGCGTTTTACTCTCGATTTCCTACCGCTGTCGTCGACTTTTTAGAGCAACTAGAGTACAATGATAAAGATCTTGGAGTACCTTGGACGATTCGTTACGAAAGAAACAGCATTTCTTCTTCTGCACGCAAATACAGTAAAATTCTCGTATCCGCGTTTGACCAAGATCTCAAAACATTAGATAGAAAATTCCTAAATTCTACCACCAAGGATTCCTAACATTAGAGGAACCTATTGCGAAACATTGAATAGTGTTCGTGGAATAGTGTCCGAAGTATCATCCAAAGCAGATGATTCTTCTAACAATACACTATTAATACGCTATTAACAGTGTTATGTCGCATTGGCTTCATCGTTATCGTTAGATGGTGACTTGTTATGTAAATTTATACTTTTAAGAATATGGCTGAAACCTTAAATTTATCTCTTGAGAATGGAATATTAATCGTACACGTATATAATAAAATTATGAGATCGTGAAGAAGTAGAATTGTTTCATCAGTTTGACTTCTAAGAGGCTCGTATAATCGTTATTAATATATTTCGCTTGATTTGTCTCGTTATCGATTATTTTATTGGAGACGCGATTGCGACTGATTAATAAATTAAATTCAATCGTATGTTCGTATAAAGTGTCCGCTACTATGTACGGTTTTACAATACGAGGCTTTCACTGTATTTAACGTTTCGAAAAGTAAAAAATCAAGATAGCCGATGAGAGTCACAGTTAGAAGAGTTACGACACGATATTCTTATTGCTTTCACGTTTGCTTAACTATAGTCTGTTGGAAGTTGCTCAACAGTGTCCAAGATATTCCGTACATAGGCTTCTTTATATTTATCGCAATGTGTTATGTTAAATCCATTATTTTTTTTTTGTTTTTTTTTCTTATTCTTTTTTTCGTACTATCTGAAAGAACGTTAACGCAGTTATTCCTAGAGACTACGATAACCCGTAAATTAAACGTAGCTTCTTATTAGCTTCTAGTTCGGACCAACAGCGCTATTAATATACCTAAAACGAAAACACGAAGGATGAAAGTGTTACGTAACAGTAACGAAATATTATAATAGCTTTTGTATAAGTATCGTGGTGTTAGATATCGCTTAATATAGCAGAGATTCGAAATGAATGAACTCGTAGAGAATAACAATATTAATCTTGGTTAGTAAGGTACAGCAGATGATTAACCCTTAATTACAAACACACGTTCGAGGAGAATCCGAGTGTTTATTTTATTATCACAAACTGGTGTAGAATTTTAGAAGCTGCATTTATTTAAATACTTGCAAGTATTTATATAGTTTGATTGTAGAAGATTTTTTATAAACAAATAAATATATATAATTATCCAAAGCTTTTATAACATGGTGATTTTTAAAATAAAATCATTAATCTGCGAGAAAACACGTTTGTGATAATAGCAAAAATACGAGCGTCTGTCCTTAAGGGTTAACAAACAATATCTTTTGTCCAAAATCAATTAACCACGCAAGGCTATACAGATAACAAGACGTAAATCCTTTAATCGTACATAATCATTTTTCTTTTATATTATTTCCTCTTACGAAGTGTCGACTCTTCACGTTAAAAAAAACTCTGTGCTTTCAATTGATATTCTATAGCATCGCTTCAAATTGAAGTATTACGGTCTTTCAGCTTATCTACAGCATTGATGCGCGATTTTTTTAAATAATGTATTCCGATTACGATGTGATCCAATAATATGCATGTTTAGCTGCATTGATAAAGCAAATGCTGATGAGGTTGTTGAAACGATTTCTGTTGTTCTCTGTTGTAATACGTACAGTATGTAAGTGATATTAGAAATGCTTTAAAAGAGATTTTGGGCGTAAAACCAGCCACGTTCATCGCGTGTCTGTAAGAAGTTTAAGACTGGGAACCAATATTAGAACAAACGAATAACTGAAGAGTCAGTGAATGAAAACGGTCAGAAAACAAAGCGTACTTCGGTCATGGGAAATATCTCAGTTTTCAAGACCACTATCTGT
Source organism: Bombus waltoni (assembly GCA_014737395.1). Classification (NCBI taxonomy): domain Eukaryota; kingdom Metazoa; phylum Arthropoda; class Insecta; order Hymenoptera; family Apidae; genus Bombus; species Bombus waltoni. The sequence continues at coordinate 7,141,619 of JACXII010000051.1, read as the reverse complement.
CTATCTACGAAGAATGTAAAATTAAAAGCACAGAATTTTCCTCTAACATCCAGCGTACTTAGAAACGATCACGTTACATCGTTTGCCCTCGGATTAAGAAACATGGTCACGAACGATTAATTAATTTTGGACGCACAATAATATCGTACATAATAAAAAATAGAAACGCTTCGTAGAAGGCAGAAACCTTCTAACGATGACATATTCTGTGCGAGGAACAAACAAGCTTTCGCAAAGCATCACAGCAAAAGCAATCAATCAATCGTAAGCGTAATATCGTTTAAAAACCTTAAAAAATTTAAATGTTCACGATTATAAAATAGTTTGGCGTAGTGACAGCAATTGTCGCATCTGTCGACTGAAAATATCAAAATTGCCCTTTGTTTGTGTAACTGATTGACGAAATTCAAGAATCAGCGAAGGAAAGCAACGAACTGCAAGTAAGCGTAATTCGTACATGATCGATCGTAGGGATCGAGGATCCATTCGAATGCAATGGGCTCGTATATAGGGTATTTCATTTAACACATTCAATGCGGAAGACATGAACGTGCGCATCGTCGGAACTTCCTATCGTCTTGCGGATGACGACGTCCGGATAAATGGATGCGTGTTATAGAAATATCTATTTCCGCCACCAGGGACCCATTTCGCTTCTGTGCGTCGCGTCGAACGCATTAATTCGTTTGCTATTGACGATGCAAAAAGCATACTTTTGACACGAATCACCTTATTTCATAATTGTAATTTTGCAAGGATCATTTCTGCTTGAGTTGCTACTTTCTTTCTTTATTTTATATAGGCGAATTAAAAATATATCGGCTCAATTTTCGCAAATTTGTTAGTTTCATTCTTCAAGCACGTGGCAGCATTCAATTTCTCAAAAGACGAATATTTCTAACGTCGTTAGTTTTTTGTACTTTTAGCTTGGAAAATTAATCACTTAATCGCTTCATGTATTCACGAAATCGTATAATTTCATTTTCCAAATAAACTCAGTATTTCCTTCGTCAAAATATATTCTCTCGTTCGATCGAATTAACGATCTGAAATTATAATATATATATATAATATATCCTTGTACAATTTTTCTCGTATAGAGCCAACTGTCATTATGATTATCATCATCGTTAATAGCAACTGGAATCGTCTTAAGTATAGAAATTAAGCGAAATACCCCATACACGATGATTCACCGGAAGAATCGTCGACAAACAATGTGAAAAAGACGCGTTTGAACGATATCTTCGCTTCTCGATTCGCGAACGACGATACGACACAGCATTATCAAACCTTAAAAGGAGCGCAAAACACAGTAAAAAAGTTGAAAGATAACGTACGCGCATAGAAAAATCCCAGTTGAACGGTGTGTCTATCAGCGAGCTTAAATTAGTTTACGCAACTATTTACATAGATCGCATTAAACGGAAGGTTGTCGAGCTTGTTATACATGCTCGTATGTCGCTGTACTTAAGCTTAGCGGCTTACAGTTACGTACAGATACCTTAGTTAGTTCAGAGATGATTCGTGCGTGTACCGTTATTATTATATTAAGAGTATGTATATATACTTTTTTTGTTTTCTTTATGTATATGCATTATATTATAATATATTATGTTATATTATTTTATATTATATTACGTTATATTATATTATACTATGTTATATTATATTATATTATATTATGTTATGTTATGTTATGTTATATTATGTTATGTTATATTTTATATTATACTATATTATCATATATCACTAGCACTAGATGAGTGAGAAATGAAACTTGGAGATTATACTTGTGGAATTTCTTCCTCGTTCACCTAGTGCCCAACGCTTTGTAAAATAACTTACAACTGTTCTCATATACATATATCGGTGTAACGTTTCTGTAATAACTTTAAGTGGACCCGAACGGTAGTCGAACGTGCACGCCTGTGCCTCGAGAAGAGTTTTTATTATACAAGATTGTATCATCAATTAACACGTAAACCGGCTATCTACGAGAGTATGCGAAAAATTAGATATTGTAATATCTACAGGAACGATTTCCTAACGTCTTTTCTTTTTCTTCAATTTTTACATCGTCTTGGATGGTGTAATTAAAATTTGATAAAATGCATCTCCATTTGAAATAAAGCATGCCGCTTCGTGACAAGATGAACAATGTGAATATATACAATAGAGGGTTGTATCAAGTCGAGTACATTACACTTGAAATCAATGTACAGAGTTATAACCGGAGATGACAATAAAAATTGTTATAGTCAACGTTATTTATATCTATTCGCAGTTTTCATCGTGTTTCATAGGTGTAAATCTAGATAGCTGTTTAAAATGCAACGCTATGATCAATAGAATTCTAAAAAGTTGAGGCTTCTGCGTAAGTCTTCGACGTTAAAGGGTCGCTATAGTTTGCTTCTGTCCGTTTCCCTTTTCATAGAATATTCGTAAAAAGTGAATTCCCACGGAAAAGTCTTCTCGACGCACGGGCACAGAAGAATTTATAACTGTTTTTAAGTATAAATATTGCAGTGTAAATAGATAATTTAAATATTTGTTATTCGAAAGACACATCTAGATCGCATGTTTTACGTTGCGTCGTAAGATCATCGGAAAAATTACTCGCTACGATTTCCTCTCCCGCACAGAAAATTTTCCCTCGAAAAAATAACATCGAAGTCGGGTGCAGGTGCTGAGTTACATTTATCGACAAAGTGTTGTAAATACTCATAGCGACGTTCCGTAATTTTTGTCATCGTTTCTTCATCCCCGTGTCGTTCCTTCCCTTTTGTATTCCTCTTTTGTTCTCGAATCGGCACGCGACGCCGTTTCACCTACAAGGCTCTTCGACAATGACGCGGATGAATCGTTAACATACACGTCGTGTCTAAAAAAGTTGCAATTTCTAGCTCTATTTTTCTTCTTTTACCAATGTGTTGCCACTTTTCGTCTATGAACAGGCACGCGATTTCCAGTTTTATTCGATCATGTTTCACGATTAAACTGTGGATATTTATGAAAATTTATATGTTCATGTAAATTTGATGAACACAACCGAAGGACTCAATGGAAAAGTCGTACAAGCGTATGTTTCCAAAAACGAGATAAAATCGAATTTTTGCGTAAACAGGTATTCGTCTAAAGATTGTTGTCATTCATTTCTCTTATGAGTATGTATAGTAATATGTTTTAATATTTAGAAGCACCCCCTCCCTCGTATTGTAAAGTTTGTCATAGTTGTACTATTTTAGTTCACAAGTAATGTGATATCTTTTATTTATCTACGAGTACCTTGTCTTATCTGCTTTCTAAATCGTATCTATAAAGTTTTTAATACGTTCAACAAAGTCGTATCGAATTCTGTTTCTACTTCAGATTATGTAACAATAAGTCTTTGTCTTAATGTCATAAGTATATATGTAAGTATTTTTAACAGCTTCTTTTCCTCGTTAATTCTTATTCTCGTTACATTGTTCATGTTGAAGAAGAATTCTCAGCGTCGGATTTAGAAACGTCACTGACAACATCTTTATCGGCCAGAGCCGACGTTGTGTCTGGTTAAACCGAAATTACTGTATTATACAATTATAGCGATAGTCTCACCGTACCCGTTTCCTCTTTTCTAACTTCTTCAACTTCTTCAAGATGAAAATCTGGTAAACGTCAACGTTCTACGAATTTTATCGTTTCTTCACTGCCTGCACCAAAACTGAAGAGAAATTTTCATATTGTTTGAAATACTCAAAAACTTTCTGACCAATTCAGATAATGTAACCGTTCAAACATTAGATTTTCGGATAGTAGATATATATATTTTGTATACTTCTGCGCTTTAAATTTTCCATAAATGCATAAACATCCGCAGTCTATTCCTGACGCATTATCCGAACACCTGTTTAAGGTGTGAAACAATGAAAAAAGTTCTTTGGAGGTGAAGTTCACCGAGAAAATCAAATGTTCAATCGTTCAATTATCGTATCAATACACGTTATCTTATATCACGTAATTATACTTCTGTCGTGTATCGAAATATTGAAATCATACGATCGAATTCCTCTGAATGTAGAATAGTTATTGTAAACGTCTAAATTGGTCGTGACAGAAATTTATCGATAAAGGTAACGATATACATATAAAAATCAATCTAACAGTTTCTATGAAATACCAACGTGCTACGAACATTCTAAGTACCACTTTACTCTTTAATTTTTTGTTGTTCACGGAACGACCACAGTACGTTTTGATAGGCCTACCACATACACGATTGGTCGAGACAGAAGCTTCTCGCGAAAGGCGAAGTTCAAGACAGAGGTAGAATCATATTGTGAACTTTAAACTGTATTCCCGCAGTTGAAATCGTGAATGACACCACGAACGATCGTGCGCGTTCGAAGGAACTTCACTTGTTAGAAACGAATATCTTTATGTTTATTAGTAGAAAATTGTTGTTAGAAAATAATCAAGTTTATTTAGAAGGAGTTAGTTTGTAATTTAATAAGTAAACACGAAGGAATCTAAGGTTCTTGAAATATTTGTTTTGTACGTTTTTCAATTTCATTTTTTGAAACAATCGAGCATATCATATTTTGGGAAGAAAAATATTTTCAAATTTTTGTTCGAAGCTTTTACGTACTTTATATTGCTTTTACTTTTAATCATTTATTTTGTCACGAATCAATTTTTCTCTAAAGTTCCTTCGACTTCGTGGTATCAAAATTATTCCACAAAGTGAGAAAGTAGGAAATGTCGAATGATTACCGAGATAAGCTCAAATAGAATTCTTTTTCACCAGAATCCCTTTCAAAGTTCCTTTACTTCTTCTCCTATAAAATGCGCCATAGGTTTCAGATAATTTATGGTGTGGTAGAATAAAGCATTTCCTAATAAACAGATTCTCCAGTTCTGGCGTACACAGAATGGTCCATATATCACGACTGTGTAAAATATTATTATATAAAAATTAATTAATAATTTCTATAATAATAATATAATTATAAATAAGTAATTATAATAATAAGTAATAATAAGCAATAAGTAATTTTCTGGAACAGACTTCTTAACAGATAAAATTTACTTGTACCATACAAAAAGTGATTGGGTTTCCCTAGGGTGCAATAATAATTTATCAAGACTTTAAGATATTGACTTTAAAATATTCAAGTGTATGACATTAATAACTCATGCAAGATATTATGGGCCATTTTGTACATTACGCACAGATCCAAGATACTAGATACGTTCGCCAAATAATATAAATATCTTAAACAATTGAAATTCAATGAAAATTCAAGGCGATGATCTTTAAAAGCCAAGAAATGTCTGCCGGTAAAATGTCTAAATATCCGTAAAACTATCGACGCTAGGCCAATTATTTTAGACTTCTAACACCTTTTAATATCGATACTTATGCTAGAATTTTCATTTGCATACACACACATACGCGCGTTATGTATAATGATTAACACATATGCCAAGCTACCGAGGAACAGCGTTACGAAAAGAGGATACTCGAGACGGTACGATACAATCATTTCGTGCTGCTACAGATGCAACTGAATCATCTACATAGAAGTTATCACTTTTAGATTGGCACGTACAAATTATACTTAACAACTTTTCCTAATATTTTCTATCAGATTTAAGAGCATTACTCGGATGATTTGTTAAATTCATTAGATTTCCTTCATTGAAATTTTATCCTTTCCCTCTTTCTTCTTTGAACGAGATGTCCTTCCTCTTTTAACGATATTCGAACATTTCTCGAGATTCTCCTTCTTCTTTGCGCGTCTTCGATAATTCATACTTGTCATCCTCTGTCTCATTATGCTCGTGCGTAGAACGTTCCGGTTTAGTCGCATGAGAAATATACATATAATGCATCTATTCTATGTATACACGTTTGTTATTAATTTTTTTTTCTTTTTTTTGTACAGAGCTTTCTTTGGTTTTCGAGAAGAAGGAATTAGTCTTTCATAGTGATAACGAATTGTTTTTGATTGAATGCAGGGTGTTCGGTTTGGCAATTTTCTTTTTTTCTCTGTTCGCTCTGTGTTTCAATTTATTCTTGCCATCGTAGAAGAACCATAATTGTGGATTACTTGTCAGAAAGAAAACCTGAAGGAGGTTTCAAATCCACTTACATTCACGTTAGATCCACTTAGACGATGTTAAGCATTTTCCAGTGTAACAATAAGATCTCGGAGAAATATCTCGACTAAAATTTTAGTTGCGTTACGATTTTCGAATTTCTGTACGTCAATCTCGCTCTCGTTTCGATAAATGAAGAGACATCTAGAATTTTAGGATGTGCTTTAGCACAAAATCAAAACCAGAACGTTTTAACGTACAACGATTCTTATCTTGCATAAATTTAAGGAATCTTTGTACTAATAAGAAGAAGATTGAAAGAAAATAAGAAACGAATTGATCGTCGCAACAGAGTTAAATAAAACTTCCTGAAACGTACGTGAACCATAAAGTAATATAGTCATCGAGATATCTGAAAGAATCTTACATCGATATTCATAGCGTTCTTTTTTCTTTGATCTCGAGCACGAATGAACAAAATAGCAGTTTTAAGCAAAATGTTCCTGGCTTCGAGTACACACGAAAAGATGGAGTCCTATTCGCAATATCTCAAGGATCCGTGTTGACCGACTTTGACCCGAGAAAGTGCGATAACAAAGTTACCCCGTCCTATTCCCTTATCTCTACGTGGAATTCTTCAACGTTTCGTAGTTTGCATGCAGAAATAACCGAAAGAATGGTTCGCTACGAAACATAGCATAATATTCCAAACAGTTTCGTATTTCGTTTACGTAAAGGTAAAATATAAACGGCCAATAAAGCGATATCGTGGATCGGATAAAGCTCGAACACCCAGCATACAGGATAGAAAAGTGCACTTTCCTCAGCGACGATTCAAGCTGAGTACACGTTACGCGTTACATGTCGATAATATATATATATATTTATATTATATAATTATATATATATATAGAAAGTTACAAAAGATAAAAGAATCGAGTATAATGTACACGTACAGACCGTCTTCAACGGTTATCGCTCGTTTTACTTTCCTTTCAAGAACTTCGATTTATACGTTTTCCAATTCTCTCCAACTCTCTTCATCCTCCCTCTCCTTATCTTCATCTTTCTTTTCCTATTCTTTTCTCTTTCTAATTTAAATCTGGAACGCCTGAGGAGTTTCTTTCTATCAGAGGATGTACTTTCATCACCGACTAACTGGATCCAATTAATTAGCCGGTTTTTCTGACGTCGATCATTAGGCTTCGTCGGAGTGAGAGCCTTGGGAGCTACGCTTCTTCTTATGGTTTCCTTGCTGATGTTGATGGGAATGGTGTTCATGATGGTGATCGGCGTGCATCAACGCGTCGGTTTCTGGTTGATTCTGATGGCCCACCAGGAGGTCCAGCGTGCCTCCTGCGAGTTCAGCTTGATCGTTAGCTGGAGGCGGAAGTGGAGTTGCCACGGGCGACTCGCTTGGTAATGGCACACAGTGCAACACGTAGCATCTAACACCGGCTAGTACGATACCTAAAAAAACATTGTTTTGTTAGCCATTAACACACTTTACGCGATCTTTTTTTCTCTTTTTTGTTTTTTTTTTTTTGATCACTAAAGCGTGAAACTTGTACTAAATGGATCAAGAACGAGAGGAATACGGAAGAGTACATAATGATCATTAGGATTCAAAGGATGATCATTGGATATTTGTTACGATGATATTTTATGAGGTAGTTTGACTGTTTAACGCTGGAACTACCGACTATTAAAATGTAAACTTTGTACCAAGCAACTCAAAACGCAGGATTATTAAACTAATTGTAAGTTTGCTACTCGCTTCTAACTCACTACGATCTTCGAGAAATCTAGCTATATAATTTTTGAAAGCGAAGAGGAATCGTTACAAATATCAACCAGAGCGGAACTCTTCCTGATGAACGTTGTTGATTGATTCGTAATTTGGTAATTACGTTATACAATTTCTAACAAACAAATCTTTAAAAGAAACTTTAGGATTTGATAAAACGCTTAATAAGTTTTATCATTGTTTTTTGCTAGAAATATTAGCACTAAAGAACTAGATTAATTCTATACTAAAGTGTAACATTTTACAACGAATTATGGACACTAAAATAGCAGCAGTGTGAAAAAATCACGAATAAGCTGATAGACAAGTCTTCGTCTATTTACTTTACGAAAGATCATTAAAAAATTCTAAAAACGTGCCGCGATACATATATACGATTTTTATAAAAAATTATGGATATTGATATAATGGTAATAATAGTGATATAATTATTTTATACGGTGGATATTTATTTCTTATATTTTTTATATTTTGCGTTGCTCGTGATTTCAGTCTTAAAAGTTGATACTAGATAATATTCCTAGTTTTTATTTTGCTCCATATCTTACGTTATTATTAATATAAATAGCTTCTTAGGGACAAGCATTACTGAATTTACAGCATTAACGATGAATATTTAATTCATCGAAAGATTGAGGTGTAATTAAAAATTAGAATATGACATACTCGTTACATGAATAGCGGTGATAAAAAATCTATTTGTTATGATGTGATATGTTATACGTGTCACATTGTAAGTAGATTTCGTTAAATATTTAATTGAACGTTGAAATATTAACTTTACAAATTGTTCATTTTATTTGTTAATTTTATAGAGATTTTATTTAAAAATTTTACTTGTTAATCAGAGATTTTATTTACTATTTCTATATATTTTATAAGATACGAAAGAGTCACCGAGTATCTGATAAATACTGGGATCGTCCACTGTGAAGCGTTGCACGTATGATACGCGTAAAGAAACTTCTTTGGTATTTAAATGAATTGAAGACTTAATATCCAAATTAAATTTATATTATTTATACATTTAAATTACCTTTCTTACTTCTTTATATACTTATACATTCTATATTTAGCTTAAATGTCTATAACAATCTATAAATCTTCCCAATAAAACTTTCAAATACGAATCATTTCATTTTTAAAGTACATTATTTATATAAAGTAATATGCATATTTTAAATACAACATAAAATTTAGATTTGTTAATTTAACGGAACTTTGACGATGAAAATGAGCTTTACTGGTTTACGTTGCGGTAATTTCCATAGGCTGGAATGTAATTAGTTTAGTGTAACGAAAATTCGATCAAAATTTCTACCATAAATTTCCGGCTACACGTCGATATGTTTCGCGTTTATACTATGTAATTAATACTCTATGCAGCGTACTTTGACAATTTAATTCCGAACCAACCGCCTCATCTGTTCCTAAGTTTACGAGCATGGCCTCGCGTTGATAATATCGATGCATGTGAATTTCATCGGTCAACTTTATCGTTCATGCAAATTTTATGGAGCTTCTTGCTATTCCGTTCAATCGACCTGCACTTAAACGTATCTGGCAAGGAACATTCGTGTACAAGAATAATGTTCGCTATGTAATTATGTACTTCTTTTTCGTAATAATATTCGACATTCTAATTTCTCCTTTTAATTCATTTACGCTTTAGTCGAGCGTATATTTGAGGCATTGATGGACGTGAAATAAGCTCAATATTTAACAAACCGAACGATTCCCTGTTTTAAAATAGATAGACAAGTACAAAATGTTCAGTGCAACAATTGATTTCGCCATGTTATTTGGATTTGATTTGGAGAAAATAAATTTCGCCACTTTTGTACGATTAATACAGCTTACTGGAATAAATTAATAAACTCACAATTCAGAAAAAATCTGGCATAGTCCACTTTCGCCCTCAATGTTTCATTTAACGAGAATGTAATTAGAAGTAAGTAGGGAAGCGACTTTCAAAGCGACTTTGTTCTATCAGAATCTTTTACTCGCTTATACGTACATGGATTTCCAGTAACTTGTTAAAAGCAGTTGGCGAAAAAAACGATCGATTTTATGGGGAAACTGAAAATTTTTGTTGAGAAAAGTTTGAGTCGACCTAAATATGGTAAGTACTTTTAATATGCTGTTGGAAATGTTCACGAATTAATTTTGTAAAATTTTTTGCAGCGAATAAAAGTGCAAAAGGGTGCAAGAAAATTTTGGATCATATTTCGTCAGAGAAAATTTACCTAACTTTTATTCTTTTTCTATTTAGAATTATACTTTTTGAGGGAATTTTAATAAAACTATTCTATCCCGTCTATAAAACGCAGGCAATTTTTAATTATATGCAAGCACATGTTAATCTTAGACGCGTTTATAAACATTGGCAGCGTGCTTATAATAAAATGAAATTTCTGTTTAAACAACTTTGTTACACATTTCCGCTACAAGATCGTATAACTTCGTGACAATAAATGTATTTAACGTTTTATACGGAGAATATTCGCATCCTCGAAGGTTTTCCTTTTAGTTAAGTCAAAGAACAGCTATCACTTCCATCCCAACCACGATGTTAACCGACATTAACTTGGTTACCCTGAATGGAATAGTTCACAGCAATATGATTGAGTCATAAAATCTCTGAAGAAGAGAAAGTTCTTTCCAAACTGCTTCTTATTACCTCGGCGTTGTCTTGTATAATATCTCATTGCTAACTATAGAATAAATAAAACGAATTTATACGCGAATTCCATTATTTCAGTAACAAAGTATTCGGAGTATTTTATTAAAATTTTACCAAATAAAAGAACGTGAATATTTTATCACAAGCACTTCGCTTTTCCTACATTTTTGTGTAGGAGATTTAATAATATAATCTCAGAAGACGATCATGATAAACGTTTAATATCGTTGGAAACTTTTTCTGAAAATAAAATATTAATAGAACTTTTAATAAAAGTTGGATCTGTTTCAAGCACGAGCGCTAAATAGAGGGACATAATTTTACAGTGTCTTATTTTTATTCTTCTATTAACCAGTATACTATATCTACTGATATGAACTGGTTAGATAGAAACAATAAAACGAGAAAGATAAAATATCACGATATTTTAAATAACTCTATTCGTTCCTTATTTTCCTATGTGAGATTCGAGGACAGTCTTTGGTATACTGTAACCGTAACTGTTTGGTATATTGTATAAGTTTGAATCGTTATTTAAGCATTTGCAACGAGCATAAATACTGGTTAACAAACGCTTGACATTTTGCAAAGGCGTGTTAGTATTTAGTATGATTGAGTCTATTCAGTTCGCAAGTTTGTAAGCATAAACTTCGTGGTTCTAAAGTTCAAAAGTTACAGAATTCAGAGCTGCGATAGAATCGAGCTGCACGACGAGATGCGGGGCACGAATTTACAAAATTTAAAAGGAGGATGCATTAAAAATTGTTTTTCTTCGTATCACTTCGTTTTCATTTCATCTGATTACATTAGTATTTTTCAATTGAGTGTGTTCAATATGAAAGATATTCAAATGAAGGAATAATCACGAAACATATTTCCTTGATTTACCATCTTACGAATATTCATTAATGTTTTAATTACAAACTGCAGTATTGTATAATAAATGCGTAATTAGCGAATGTCAAATTGAATCTTAAATTAATATTTTGCTACGAATATCACATTTCTGTCAATATTTAACTGTAGATGTAATCCAATTAGTCAATGAAATTACAGATCCTGTTGAGAATACATAATTAAATATATAATTAAATATTCTGTTGAAAATATTATACCTACGCTCGTTATCAATGTATTATTCAATGAAATTAACTATGCACTATAATGAGTCGAAATGTCATGTGTTGAAAACGTCATCATTCTACCACAGATATGTAGCCTAATTACTTGAAATTAACTTACATGATAGATAATAGATCCTATTTGAGGGTATTCAACTGCGGAAAAATGTGGTCTAATTACATAATGGAATTATATTTTACGATATGATACTTTGTTTAGAAAGTACCATACAACTGTTTGTACAATGAAATTAAATCATTATAAAATGTACATATATAATAACAGCAAATAATACTTGAAATTAACGTATTAGATCCGTCCAACCAGCGATTTATGTATAATTTTGCTTTGTTTTCTATCAGTGCTACTGTATAAAAATAATTTTTGTTTTTCACAATAGTTCTCTAAAACGTATTATTCGTTTACTTGTACCTGTACTAAAAATAAACGAAAAATATAATTATTTCGCTAGAGTATACTTGAATTCCTTGTCGCTCTATAAAATCGTTTTAACTATACAAGATTATAGCTGAAGTTACAACATCCTTGGTAATTTATTCTTCCCTTTGCATGTGTATTGCAATTGAGATCAAACGCGAAACGGCGGAATGTATTTCCTTGACCTATTATTCTCTTATATTATTCTCTGGTGAACATTCGTCACGAACGCACCGGATCGTTCTGGCAGAAGTTCAGAGCTTCCTTGGTATGGTTTCATGGACTGAGAAAAAATGACTCACCTAGGAGAAGCAGAATGCTGCCCGCAACGAGTAAAGCGAGTCTATGGTCGGTGGTCGTCGCACCCGGGGCAAGTTGGACTAGACCAACGACCAGCACCACTGCGCCTAACAATAGGCACACCACCACCGCGTGTAGCCCTGATATCTGTGAACGATAATGTCCTTGTTAAATCATTTGCCACGTCTAACGGACATAGAAATCATCGAGTGGTCATTCCACGTGCAAGGTGTAAATTATTGATCATTCTGCAAGTGTTTCTCTCGAATGATTTTCTGTTGTAGGATATTTCTGATGATCTGTGTTGCTTTTTACTGTTAAATTGCCGTGTACGTTATTTCTTTTGTATTATAAGATATACTACGGCTCATCATGAAAGCATTTGAGCACTTACGGAAACTCCTCCTATGGAATATGTTATAATATGCGTAATACAAAACACGTTATAACATATAATCAGTTTTTAAAATACACTACCCCTTGTACAGTGGCTGTAAAAGTGTAAAAAGTACTTGAATATGTATAGAAATTGTCTAGGAACATGTTACATTACTGTGAGACGATCATGATTATATTGGTAAAATTGGAAACGAATTTGAAAACGTATGTGACAGCTATAAATTATTTATTGCAAACGTACGATTCTTAGATATTATCAAAGTATTTCAACAATCAATTATTCACTGTAACAATGTCTATGATCATTCGTTAATCATATTGTATATTAACGTTTTACTAAATGTAATTATGCATTTTGCTAACACAATCGTGATTTTATATTTTATATGAGAACATAAATTTATATAGAGAGGTATAAGAAAATATTCTTCTATTTCTAATCATTCAAAACAATACCCTTTTATAATCTTAAATATTTTCAAGAATTTCAACAATTAGTATTTCATGGACATATCAAAATATTATAAGAAAATGATGAAAAAATTGGAAAATTAGATAAATGAATGACTTGTCTATGATTTTATTCTTTTCTATTACAGGGCTTTATTATATTAATATTTTTGTCGTAAATATTTAGGTGTATAACGTAATCGGTAAATTTTGTGCAAGATTTTAATGGATAGTAGTAACTCTGTTGTTTCTTGAGCTTTTAATCCACTGTATTATGTAACTGACGTCGTGCATCTAGTAAATCTATCAAAATCTATATATAATCTCTATCAAAGACTTTTTTTAGTTAATCTCTTAATCGTACTTATATTGTCTATGCATGCTATAATATTAATCTCAACACGATTTTCGCTGCTCGATGCTTAATTTCTAATCTGTTAATCTTAATCCTGTTTTAACAAAACATAGAACTCTTCTAAACCACAAAATCCATTTAGAACATTACTTAATCTACGCAGAGAGCAAACTGCTCGGTTCTATCGAGATTAAACGTATTTTGTTTTTCGAAAAAAATAAATACCAATTATTGGTTTGCAGATATTTACGGTAAATTTGTAAGTACAAAAATATACGTATGCAATATCCAGAGAAAAATTCGTTTTATAACATTTAACGAGTCATACAAATTCCTCTTTAGATCCCATTTCTTTAAGTATGTTCAGAAACATTTGATTGGTCGTAAATATTACAGAGTCGATCGCGTTGATTTCTAAGCAATTTCTTTCGACATACAAATTTTCAGAAAACAGAATCGATCGCTTTGATTCTTGAGTTTCAGCGATTCGAGTGTTCTGCCACGTCGTTGAAGTATGTATTATAAGAAGATATGCAAACCTATAAATGGCACACAGGCACACATAAATTTCACACAGTGGAAAACTCAAGAACAGAGAAATCGAAGGTTCGTGTTGTCATAAAGTGTACCCATGATGCGTAGCATATGGTCAGTCGAGATCAATAAATAGTCACGTTAGCGCGACGATATCCATCACAGTGATGTACATACATATGTTCGTATGTTTGTACGTTAAGCGAAAAATTACCTTGCCACAGAGATACAACTCGGGTAAAGGTTCCAGGTGGTTATTGTGGCCATGAGGACTGGGGGTAGGCGGTGAGCCTTGAGGTGGTGGCATCCATTGGCCCCCTAGGTAAAGCTGACTAGGACGTTTTAATCTTTTTTCCTGTCGTTTACGTTCGTGGCGAACTGCCACCGCAGGCATTGCACCGATCATCCTGTAAAACAGTCGGCGAAAGTTAGTGACAATTAAAATATTATATATGCAAGCAGGCTTTTCTTGAAATTTCGCAAATTTACCACTGTGTGTCTCTGTGATTTATAGATGAATTTTAACAAAAATTTCGTTTCAATGATTTGAACTAGATTGTTAAGATTGCATGATAAAGATTATGGACAAAAAGTATTGGTACACCAATGTATTTACTATAGCATTTATATAATACTGGAGTCTTAGATCTTTAGACGTTGCATGATTTGAAAAATTTGATACTACGGCAATGAAATCAGAATTAGATAGACACAAAAAACACGCTATATAGAATCCGATAAACAGACGCTTTTTTGGGAAATGAGGATATGTGCCTATACTATACAGTAGTTGTAAAAGGTAAAATAGAGTTGTGCGTGTGAAAACATATTATATTTATATATTTAATAATTAACTAATAAACAATGGTAGCATGCTTAGGATCAAGTTAAGAACATTTATAAATTGTTGTAAAATATTATGGTGGGTCATAATAATTGAAAATCTTGTAAAAGAATTTGGAAAAGTCTGTAATGAAATGAATATATATGTTACTCACACAGACATTATAATAAACAATTGAGGACAGCTTTAAATAAAAATTTCTCTTTTTTAAATATGAAATTCTGTAACACATTAATGACGATGTTAAAGTTACTGATTCCTTGAATAAAGAGTAAGATTGCTTACGTTTTTGGACTCCATATTAATCTTATACAACGATTTTAATTCTCAGTTTATGGATTTTTTAGAACGTTGATAAAATGAAGACAGTAAAGAGACAAAAATTGAGAAACATCATCGTTACCGTCACTTTTTTTTCATTTTTACTACGTGTGTAGATTATCCTGTATTAACCTTAAGTAATGTTTTTCCATTCTTTTATCTTATTTTTTTTATAGTGTGGATTTTCAACTATGAGACATTAATTAATGGATAAAATATTTGCTATGCACGTACAACTAGTAAGAGGAAGTCAATTTGACCTCGTTGAAGTAAGTAGGTGAGATATAGTCTTTATTTAACCCAACGGCATGACTATGTTTATTTTAATTCTACGCAGGTTTATTTTGAAATTCCAGTATTCGACAAATACACGGTATTTGACTCTGCTATTAAACGCTATATTTATAGAAACGTCTTAAGAACACACGTGTAGGAGTTAGGAATACATAAAAGTATTTTCGCACCAAAATGACAAAACCATGATCGTTTAAAAGTTAATTATACATAAGTCAATTATTTCAACTAAAATTACTACATTACAAGCATAATACATTTCACGGTAACAAGTACAAAATATATATTCTGTTTTTAATCATTCGGTTCGTTTTACCGAGGGAATATCCTTTAGTAACGTTGATGTTAAATATTTCCAAGAAAATCAAGAATTATTATTAAAATATTTTCAAGGATATATCAAAATATAATTCGAGAGAATTATTATGCAGAAATGAAACACGTCCTACTAGAAAATTCTAGGTTGAACGCTACGACTCACTTATCCTGTTTTTTTTTCAAGTGCAAAAGCACCTGATGCGCGTCGATGAATCTGTTTGCCCCAATTCCCGAAGTTTACACAAGATTTTACCGTTTATCTCTCATATACGACGCATAAAAATGATATATCATATTTCAAGGGAATAAGTGATGATAACAGGAGGGATTATTTTACATCTACTCTAGGTGTGCCTGATAATCTGATAGCTCTATCTTTCACTATACGATATCAACGTAAATCACTTTCCCTTCTCCTTCGTGCATTATACTAAACAGTAAAAAATTACGCTAAGTGAAATTTAAACGCGACTCATATATCGTATAATATATTCTTGAGTATTTAATTCTCAAATTTCAGCACATGATTAATATATTAGAATAGCGAAGGTGAATTTGTTTAAATACTTTATACATACTATATACTATATTTTGTATAAATAATTTTCCACAGTTTATCGACGCTTCTCAGAATTTATTTAATGACATATTTGTAAGAAATCGTTTGAATATTCAGATACTTCGTGTTGAAGCTGAAATTTCAGCAACAGTGCCGTTGATTTCATTCTCTGATAATACGAATATGGTGGCCAGTAGAATAAGCCATAAGTAGTCGAACATACTAAACTCAATAACAAGACACAATTCGCCATTAACATTCTGCCTGTTAATCGTATATCTCTCAAATGCGATCAAATGATTTTGTATCATAAGAAGTACTATGAAGAAAATCATGTTAAAACAGTAAAATTATATCGATAAGAGTTGATACACGATAGTTAATTGAGGGGTTCGAGGCAGAAATGATGCAAATGATAATTTAAATTTGATTTAACAAAAGTGTGGGTAAAGTTGAAGTTCGATAAAGAAAATTGTACGATCCCAAGACTTAGAAACGTATTATCGCACAATTGTATTTTAATAGAATAAATTACTTTGAAAATATATAAATATATATATATATATATATAAAATATATATAAAATATATATATACATATTAAACGTTCCCTTAAAACGTTACCCTTTTGTTTGCTGAAACGGGAGCAATATTGAAATACAAAAATTCGAGAATCTCGACAGACTTGAAGTATCCATCGATGAATCGACGTCGACAGAAACATTAGAAAACGAAACACATGTAAAAAAAAAAAGGATAAGAGAGCGAAACCAATCCAATACTGTTTACTATTCGTAAGAAAAAGAAGAACAGACGAATCGTTAAAGACAACGTAAACCAATCGAGAATTTAATTTCGCAACGATCGATACGAATTTGATTACGCGAAAGGACGGCTACACCGAACCAAAGTGAAAATACAAAAGTTGGGGAATCACAGCAATCTCTTGTGGCACCTACTGGTGTATTGGTTTTGACAGAAATGCGCGAAACAAAGGAGAGAGAGAGAGAGGAAAAAAAAACGGGATTTCGATTTCGTGGAAACGGTCGTTCGACGAAACAGAATGGCGGCCGCACTTTCGGCGAGTTCGTGAACCAGGAGGCGCTATGAACTTTGGTGACCCCAGGTGACCCCGTCGGTCGATACGTCACTATATCCACCCCTTTCACCCTGCTGGCTCACCAGCCAGCTCGAACGTAGCCGGGTTCCATGGGGTTGCTCCGATCGACGTTAAAAACGAGGTTGCGATGCTTTTGATCGGCTTCGTGCATATGTTCCTGTTATCAGTATATTCTGGAAATTTTTGTTAACAGGCCATTGGACGATAAATAAAAGAACCAAGACTGCTGTCGTCACGCAACATTTAACATTCTCAGGCGACTTCATTCGAGGATTTCGGTAGCTTTTTTCTGGTAATCGACCGAGAAAAAAAAAAAGAAACAGAGAAGAAGAAGGAGAAAGAGGAGAAGCAACGTGGAAGAAAATTTATGGAGATTCGATAGATTAGAGGAAAATCAAGGTTAGAGTAGGCCGTTAAGGTAGTATTACATGGTACATATTATCTGGATAGAAAGTTATCGACGTTCGACCAATTTTGTTCTTGTTTAACAATGGCGTTCGCTCGATGTCGACAATTGTTCAAAAATGTCGGCCGTTTATAAAAAGGAGCAAGGAAACAAGGGACACTTCGTTTTAAAGGTTAATTATTATTAGTTCGCGTAAGATTTATTTCTTTATTCGGTTATGTTGTTTTTAATGGTTAGAGGGTTTTTTTGCTTATGGACAGCAAGCGGAATTCGATGGACTAGATTCAGTGTCCTTTCTTTTTTTTCTACTTTTACTGTAGATGGAAAATGTTGAGATTTAAAGAAAATATTCTAATTGAAATAAAGACTAAATTTGATCGTTTTCTTTTCTTTTTCTGAAAAGAGCTGCACGTGATCATTGGTAAAAGTTTCTATGAAATTTTCAATCCAATTGCTCCATCTATTAGAGTGCTGAACTGTTTTATAAAATATAAATTAACGATCGCTCAGATGCAGTGTTTTATAAAGAATTAATTACAGTTGCTGAACAAGTTTATCTTAATAGAACATTCCACTCAGACGACAGTAAAACAAAAAAATAATGACATGCTGCCGTGGAACAAGTCATCCTGAAAGTTCTGATCTTCTGGTAATTCGATATTTCCTGTTTTGAAATGAAGCGGGTAATACGAAGCAACTGGAAATGAAAGAAATCTATCTAATAAACAAGTGAATTCATCTCTTTGCTTGAGTTTCAACTTTGCACTTCGGCAGGACTTCTTAATGTCATCAAAACAGGACCTTTAAAGCAGGAATCCTCTTTTCGTAAGGCTCCCTTCAGAGACTTTCATATCCTCGTTATTTCTGCTTCTTTTTTCTTCTATATACAATATAACGCCTGAATTTATTTGCAAGGTTAACTGACGTAGGAAAACAAGTTTCTTGTTAAAAAATAAAATTATCTAAAATATTTTTCCTTCTCGTGGCGAATTAGAATATGGATCTAACAGAATGGGAATATTCTTTTCTATTGAATAATTTTTGTTGAGAGTGTTCTTTCCTTTGTCTCCGCGAGGAAGCTTCGTTGTGAAATATTTTCTTATCGAATCTTGACATAGGAGATCGCGTAAGAAAATATTTACCATAAAGCACATCTCACTCAAATTTGGAGGAAAATAAATGTATTATAAACGCAGGCGTGGGATCGAGGGAGCTGCGACGAAAATACAAAACGTAATGCAAGAAGCTCCTTTTTTAGGTCCTGCTTAAAAATGTCATTAGGTCATTTCGATGCGAGTGTATAAAAGGTTGAAACCATTTTCTTCTCAAATTTCGCCAGCAGCTATTGAGCTATAATGTAAACCAATCCCATTATTGATTCCTTTTACAATAGAATTTCTGTATAATAATTCTATTTTCTCTTCATTCCTTTGTTCATACTTTTCATATCAATAATTCACCATTTTATCACTGTTTGTGTATTGTATTATCGCTTATATAAAACGCAATAAAAACTATTTTATAGTTGAGTTATTCCCATATTTTAAAACACACGTATGTACACGTGCATCCTGTTGAATTTCAATTTTTGAATCTTTTAACCTTCCATTTTCTATCCTTAAATGCTTATTGAAGCACGTTCTAAGAACTTATAGGTATCTATTACGTTTCCTCTTCTTATTTTCGTTTAGTTTAAAGAAATCTTAAAAAGGAAATTTCACGTAAATGAAGATCACAGAAGAAAAAGATAAGAAAATAATGAAAAGACTAAATATTAAATATTCGTGTTATCATCCTTGTGTAAATATATATAAAGTTGAAGTACAATACTTAAAGATATTTCAATAATTATTATCGTACAAGAGATCGTCTTACGTAAGTTTCTTTGACATGAAAAAGATACGTTATATTACGTCCAAGACTAAATTATGGAACATTCAAAACACTATATTTCACGAAAGGAATGATGTCAAAAAACAATTGATTATCCTGCCCGTAAATTCTCTGTTTGAAGATGACCTTCTCCTTCGAGTATCTTGTCGAGCCAAAGATAATAACTCCAAAAGCCCGGACATCGTGCACGTTTGCTTCAGTTCGAAAAGTCCTAAAGCACGAGTCGGTGAACGAAGCAACTTTTTATCCGGGTCGTTGAATCTGTCTCATTGCGCAGTACTACTCTCGACCGTCGAAAAATCCATATCCCGAGCAAACATCATGCAAAAAAGCCTTCATGGTATATATTTCGCGAAAACACCTGCGATCCCAATTCGTAAAAGTTTGTTATCTGCCAGTGAAACGATCCATTATGCATTTCGACAAATTACTAACAAGCTGATTCAAAGCCAGTTTCCATGTTTGAATTAATTCAACAGAAACAAAACAGATGGGTAGGTGTATGTATGTGTCGATAAATCTGGCTTACAAAAATGATCGAATCAATTATATTCGTACATCGCGTTCTATACCGCTGGCTCGATGAATATTAGGTTAAATAGTAAGTACAATTCTGTTCACGAGTATTACAAAAAGTGGAATAAGTTTCAAAAATAATTAATAAGCTACTAAAAACTTTGACAATTGTTATCTGGGCCTTTTTACATGATAATTTATCAATTACAAATATTAGTGATTCGACAAGTTATGGCACGTAAGTCGTAATAAAATTTACTTCTAAGGTTCCATTTATTTTACTATAAAACTTGTTACCGCTATCAAATTTTGCTAATAATGTTTATAATGTTAATAATTTTAGAAGTATGTAAGAACAGGTGGAAATTGTATAATCTTAATATATGAACAAAAAGATTCATACGTTTGACATTATAATAAAAATTTCATGTTTATGTATAATAACGTTAAATTTCTTCCTTTTTAAATCTTTCATGTTTCTCGATCGTTGTTTTAAACGAGTTCCTCTGCTTGAAACTACCGAGCAATAAGACAAATTCATTGTTCTTCGACTAATTCTTCGTATTATTAGTTTTCCTACAACATATGTTCTCGTTTAATTCCATATTTCAATTTGGATTGTAGGTAAATTCTCTCTGTCTCTCATTTCATTCGTACAAAGTCTTCCCAATGGGATTTGAGTCAGGAGATAGACAAGGCCAACGAGTATGACGCTTAGTTCGTTACTTTCGTCTTGTAAATCTTACAAACGGCATTTACAAAATTTTTACACCGTTATTTCGCATTAATGCAAAATCACGATCAACCAATTGCCCGATGATAGCGTATTTTAGCTTCTTTTGACGTTGCTATGCAATCGTATTAAATATAATTCGTATTTTCTTTTAAAATTAAAAAATTAAAAAATATAAAACATGTTTCCTTTTCATCGAAAAAAATTTTTTCACGTATAGTTTTACGTCCTCTACATTGTTGAATAATTTTTAACAAAACATGTTCCTTCTTTTTTTTAATCGCAAGATGAAAATCTGGGAAAAACTAAACGAGTATTTCTACGAATGACGTACTAGTATATCAAATAATTGATTTCCATTAATTTATTAATTTTACTCTGTAATGAATAAAAACATGTTACTTCTTACCATATGATTTGTACCGCGTTTGGACCACTTTTCCTCTAAGACCTTCAATTGGCACGGAAACGAAGAAGAACGATAAAATTTGATACGAAATTAGATTAATGATCGCCTTGGAATTCTTTCTTGACAAAGATTCATGGAATATTAGAAACTGAGCGCAGAGACGTAATACGATTTTTTCAGGAGTCGATTAACTCTTCGTGGGATGCGTCTCATCGTTGCGTTTCAGTGTATTGATCGGTGCCTCAACCGAAACGAATCCTTCGTAAAATTGATTTTCTAAGAATGAAAAACCAATTTAGCGTGTCACACAAATTGTAAAAATGTACCACCTACGTTCGATACTTTGATCGGTATTTTTGGCATTGGATCAGCGTCCGAATGCCGTAAATCATTCGCAGTAAGACCGAAAAAACATTAATTTGTTATTCGTCTGCAATTTTGCGATAAATCAATTTATTTTCTATTGCTCTATATTTTCACTCGAGACGAATCAATCGTTAGGAACTGTTGAATTAGTTTTATGCATTTGTCATATGTCGTTTTTGTATGTCTTTATTTTCTGGACGACATTATTTGATTTTATATTATTCGATTTAAAAGGAATTTACCCCCTTTCTATCTTATAAGTCAATTATAATTTAATTTGATATTAAAATCACAGGAGTGATCGAAGATGATATACCTCGATATTTAAAAGGATATGACACGTTCTGATTTTAATATATAATAGTTTGACCAAAATACTTATCAATTTTTAGATTCTCGTTTATGAATGTTTCATAGGAATGACAGTAGAAATAGGGAAGATACGGTAGGATAACATCAAAGTGAAGCGCTAAATGACTGTTATTTCATTATCGAGCTCCTGGCTAACTCAATGTTTGAAATTTTACCTTGGGGTAGAAATATAATTATAGAATAATTTAAACGACCAATAAATGTGTTATTTCGCTATCCCACTCCATCTCGCTCTTTCCCTTTCTCCATGAAATATAAATAAAATTCGAAAACCATGCAAATGAAATAGTAAAGCTATTTAATACGTATTATATTTTATTTCAACAATTTATTGTTAAATATTACAAGTATCAGATAGAAGAAAGAGTTACATTTAGGTTAAAATTTTTATTGTTTCTGTAATTTATCATATACAGGAAAATCTAGAGTTTTCACCTTTGCTGTCAGACTCGATTGACCTTCTGCATGCTTTCGTCCTAGTATTAATTAATCCGCTATGAAAGAAATGTTTCGGGTATGATATCAAAACTTGCATTATTAATCTCTCGACAAAATCTACATATAAATTGCGCGATAATTAGCACGCTTGAATAGTCTATTAATTTATATGTTTTAAATCACAAATATTGTCAGAGTTCAGAATTTTATTATCAAATTAAATTGCGTTTGATAAACTCTGTGTTATAACAATATTCAGAGCATGTTAGAATGAATATTGGCTGCAGAAGAACTATCGAAATAATATAAAATTAATTACAGTGTACAAAGTAATAGATATCATTGACTGATATACAAGTAATCTAATACTACTTATAGTACACTGTACCCTATACAATATCAAGAACGTCAGAATGAATTTTGATAGATTAAGACATTAGATCACGCAAGTCCAAAAGTGATCAGAATATTATATCTACGTAAGAACTATCGAAGTAATCTGTTTTTAGAGACGTTTAAAATAATAAGATATGAAAATACATCAATCGTTAATGATTTTAATGTTGATAAATTTTATCTAAGAACTGAAGACAACTGTCGACATATCCAAACTGTTTTTTCTTTAACTATCTTCCGTAAACGACTTTAAAGAGCTATCACGGCCCCAAACATATCGCGATGGTGTATCCCTACTGATAAAATCTTTATTTCAGAAGCACACTACATTTTTCATGTTGTTAGACTTTTCGCTTACCATAAAGCGAAAGGACGGCTACTTCGAACCGCTCGAACGTGTCTCTAAGACCATTGGACGTAAAACGTTGAAGAAGATCAGTATGAAATCGTGTAACGTCACGTCCGATCGTTTCCAATCGTATAGAAGATACACATGCTATTCGTTCGAGGTTCTTCGCTTTCCGACGAACGCATTTCTCCGTGAGGATTGATTTTAAGAATATCTTAAATGTGATGGAGATTCTAACGTGGGTTCGTTGCTCGACGTATTTCGTTTTTTTTTTTCACGAAATTCTGTCGTTCGACGTATTTCACTGTCTTGTACTTCTTTGTCATACTATACAAGATTTTATTGTATTTTGATATTTCTCGCGTAAATTTAACATTCGAATATTCCAATATGCTCCGATTAAACATTGCAATTTGTTATCAGCTGTTCTTAAGAATTTTGGAAGAAGAATGTTGAATGAGAAAAACTAGTTAGACTTTTAAATCGTTTGAAATTATATGAAATATATATATATATATATATATATATATATATATATATATATATATTTGTTATCCCTTACGAATAGCTGAAAAATATTAATTGTTATAAAATTAGTTACGCCATTAGTATTACTACAATGTTTCGTAGATTTGTATAACAGGTTGAACCTATTTCAGGTTTATGCTAGAATACCTTTCTTACACTAATATAAAAATCTGAAAATCGAGGAAAATGCGCTTGTCATGTTTTTCCTGTGTAGCCTTCAATGCTGTTTTCTTTTCAGAACATCTTAAAAATGTTTAGCATTAGCAGGAAAACGTTTTCGATTCAGAACGTGTTGGAAGATTTCATACTTTTGATTCGCGTAATTTTAACTTGAATCTTTTTTTTGTGCTACAGAGAGTATATCCGAGGTAGTTGGTGAAAATTTCTAATATAGGATTATGGATCGTCATTTATTTTACGGTACACTTAAGTACTATCCGATATGTTCTTTCTCCATCGGTATCGTAAACTATCGCACAATTTGTCAATATGATTTCTTTTCAATCTGGATATATTGAGTTGTTCAGAAGGTTCAATCGATATTAGGTTTCGTTGTGTATTCCATAGCATCATAGGAAAATGATTTATTATAAACTTCTGTCAAGTAGAATGAAGTGCTCAACTCGGGTTATTGCTATTAATAATTACATCGAAGTCAAAGGAAATAAAAAGAAGGTATAAGTAGATGTAAGAGAACAGAAGATTGATCTATTAAAAAAGATGATATTTTTGGACAGACAACAAGAAGTGTCTGATCTTAACTGGTGCATTCCACTTTATCTACTTTACACACTGAACATACGAACTTCGACAATTATCTATTTTCATTTCTACAATATATTTTTCTAGCTACAAGGAGACTATTCTTAATATATCAGATATGTGTAAAAACGAGAGAATTTAAAGAAAGATCATTTTTTGAAAAGTTCGAGAAGATAGCAAAAGATACGTGAGTTTTTTCAAGAAAATACCAATTTTACGAAAATACATTCGCCTTTATATTCTTCTGAAATTTCTCTACGAATTTTACAAACTATCCGATATTGTCAGGCATTCTACTCGTGGAGAAAATAACAAGAAATTATTCGAAATTGAAATAATCCAAATAAACGATATAAGAATAATATATAATAATCTTTCCTTAAATTTATTCTTAAATTTCTTAAATTTCTCAGTATCCGGTCGATAACGCTAATACCGATAAATGAAACTTTCATGAGCGCGTTGGGATACGTAACGGTATGAAAAAGTCTAGAAAGAACAGCCAAGTTACAAAGACTGGAGCGTTTCATAAAGATTTATTCTCGAAAAGTCGTGCATCAGGTGTATATAAGTGGTACAATAGAGAAACGGCATAAGAAAGCTTATTAATTCCTATTTATAATAGTTGCAGTAGTAATACGTATTGCAATAGTGTATGCAAGAGCTATAATAATTGTAACAATGATAAAGATCGTCGCTGTCCACAGTCAGCCACATACTCCATAATTCTTATCGTCTATCTTACATCCTAATAGAACTTGTACATACAGTAAGATTACGCGTAAAATTACTTTGCGTTCGAATGGATTACGTTCTCCTGATCCTTTCCTCCATTCAAACTCAATATTTCTTCTCTTCTTGAAAAACTACCATTTTTCGGTGTTTAATCCGTGATACGTACATCCATATTAAATTATTCGTATTCGACGAATACCACGTTTAATTCGATTCAATTCTGATTCAGCGTCACTTGTGTTCATACAACGTATTCGTACATCGTATAGGATAAGAAATCTCTTGCATTTATAACATGTCGTCTCAGCTTCGTGAATGGTTAATTAGCACATTTACATAAAACACATATATTTCTCATATTTTTACAACTATTAGACGTGCATACTTCGAGTCGAACAAAATGACAAAAGACAAACACAGTGTGTCTGGTATACACGCGCACACGCACATTCCGTCCTTACATATGTAAATCTTATAGCAAACACTGAAAGGATTAGCCAGAGTCGAGTCTTTTTCTTCAGATTTCCAACTTGAAGGAGGAAAACCTCGTGAGAGAAGAAAACATCATAATTGCGTATTCTCGCCGATTAAAAGCGATTCGTTTCCGTATCAGTCTACGCTTCTTCCCTCTCCGAATATACTGTTCGTAGAAAAAAAAAAACACGCTTTCTTAATCAATTACACGGAATGCCTGTTTCGAGCCGACGTTTCTCGACCTCTCAAAGCGTGACCAACAAGGAAACGCCGATACACAGCTGCTTATCCGTCCCCTAAAGACCGACGGATTCCTTATTACTACGAAATTCTGTTTCACGCACAAGGGAATTCCTCTCTTCTCTGCTTACCCTAAGCTTCTCCGCCATCCTCTCCAGTCTCGAATCGATATGCCATGAACGAAGAACTTCGCGGGTCTATTACCGTCCCAATGGGACCATTCTCGCGGCGAATAAAACGCCAGTTTCATCGTCGAGTTTAGTCCTTGAGGCGAACGAGACGGCTCGCATACAGGAATAAAACATCCACGAGTCTCTCGATGGACATAAGTACGTCTGTGTGATCGTATAATAGACGAGAACCGACCACGAAGAGACGAGTGACACGTCGCCTATATACGCCTTTCACGTCGCTCGGTAATTAAACTGCCGAGTATCCGTTTTAACGAGCCTCGATTTTCAAATTACCGATAACAAATGCTCGATTTAATTCCACCGCGAAGCTTTCGAATTTTTTTCTAGAATATTTCGTGCTTCAGGGTCCCTTCGTGAGTATTCGTCGATGTCGATAATAATAATTAATTCTTTTTCATTAACCCTTGTTTCTTGGGTTTTGTAAAGTTTTTTCACGTTCGGCGTGTAGAGAGGTATGCGCGGTATATGTAATCGAAATGTAGAAGATTTTACAAAATAACGATGCAAAACTTCGAGAGTCGATGATGGTTATCGTGGTCTTAAAGTAAAATATAGTTCTGAATTTGTTTTTTATATTTGTTATATTTAAGCACGTTTCGTGGTAAGCTGGTAAATGCGAATAAAGGGAATATATATATATATATCATAAAATGATCATAGAAGGCTAAGAGAAAATATCGAGAAAAAATTGAAACTAGAACACAAAAATGTATTTCTTCTTTGCACGTGAATTATTTTTCTCCCGTTTGAACATAACATTTATACGTGTAAGTCTTGAATTAATTATATATTCTTTCTGGAATCACTTATGCTTATTGCTGCGATTTAACGATATTTCGTTGTAAATGAAGAAATAAAATTTGTTTAAAAGTATGCGACTAAAAGAAGACAGCAAACTATAATTTACAGTAAAAGAGTATTACATCTTAGAATCTAGATACGTTAAACATTTTTTGCTCCTTTTGAAAGCTATTAAAAGCTTTTAAAATGTTAGATTCTTTTCTTAATGCCATTATATATGAAATATTAATAAAAGGAATTTCTAAAAGAAGTAAAAAAAGGAGAACGGAAGAAAAGAAGAGACTTGTTGTTTTACGATGTTACAAATATATTTACGTACATTATATGGAAAATTTAGGAGACAATTTCTAATTAATGATCTCGTAAAGAGAAATCGATCAAAGTGAAAAGATCTTGCGTTAATTTTATCGGAAGACGTATAAACATTTTGTTCAAATATGTCGATTGTAATAAGAATTTATATTCAGACTGGAAATGTATCATTTTCAATTGTTCAGTTTGGTATCACCGAATAATTTGTAATAATAACGGTAAAGATATCGAGGCAACGGTATAAATAACGTTCATAGATTAAGAAGGGCAATTACATGTTCACGGGAAACCTTGATTATAATTATATCAGAGGAAAAAAAACTGGATGAAATTACGTAGCAGGGCAAACAAGACACTTTAAAACAACCAGATATTTTTAATTTGTTTTCGCGTGTGCCTTACCTTTATCTCTCGGCCGTAAAATTATTTTACATCAACTCTCTAGTTAAACTTGTCATCGTAATTTTGAAATTAACGTTTTCATCGAGAGGAATGTATTCTTATTAAAAAGTTCTTCGACGGAAACTTAATCTTTACCAAGAACAAGATTGCTTCCACTTAATTTTTTATAGCTTAATTTTTTATGAAACGAGCACTATCAAATAATTTCTACTTTTAACTCTTTCAGCACCGAATTCCTTTTAACCCGTGAGAAAAATTACTTATCATCGATAATTCATTGGTAATAGAAACACGCATCTCGCGTAACTTTTGGTTTTCCAAAGACATAATCTACTAAAATTTGAAACCAGTCTTATCAGAGACAGGTACTAATTTATAGAAAGAAAAAAAAAAAAATATCAAGTTGGTGCGCGTAAAATCAACCGCGAAGGAATTATTCGAATAAAATTATCGTTGTTCCACTCTTCGACGTAAATTGTCTAAGAATTCTCGAATAATAAAAAATTCTCACATACTGAATAATTCTTGGAAGGGACCCTTGACTCTAAGACGGAATTTCATTCCTTCTCCTCCTCCCTTTTTAAAGCTTTAAGCTTTCACACTCTAAAAGTATGCTCAAGGTACTACATAAATGTAATTGTACCACTTATTTTAAGATATTTCTGAACCTGAAATTAACGTGCCGTGGAACCCGTCCCTTTTAATAGCACTCTCCATCCCCCATTTAACGTCCCCTTTTTCCCGATCATGGGATATGGAAATTTGGGAGATTTGTCGTGCGTTAAAAATCCATTACAATGTACAAGAATAAAAAAAGAAAAAACATGGTAATTCGATACGATATGATATAATAGAATAAGTCCACCGTGCGGTAAAGAGACAAGATAGATCGTTTAAATGAACGCGAGAAAAGTACAGAGGTTACTTATGATTAAAGTTAATCAGCGATTGCAGCCTTTCAGTTTCGAAGGAAGAATGGTGGAATAAAATTAATCGTTCGAAAAAGAGACCTTTTAATTTACCTTAAACGACGTTATAATAGCAAGTATCGTAACTTCGAACGTATAAAATGTACCAGATGAACCAGTAATTATCGTTGTTCAAATGTGTTTCGAATGTCGCATGAATCTAGAAGATTTGAATATTGTCTCGAATAAGTTCGTACGATGTATAGCAAAGATGATTTTACAGAAATTATATTGATTTACGTGGCTTGTTTCTTGATTGCTATTTGTTGTAAACTTTTAACCGTGTCTCTTAGTATTTCTTGTAGTTTATGTCCCATTCTTGTTGTTCCGTTTATTTCTGTCTTCATTTACAGAGTTTGACGTAATTCGTACATTAACGTGTAGAATATCAACATCCTGCGCTTGCAGATCAATTATACACATATATTTGTTATAGTGATCGTGAAACATACGTAGCTTGATACATGGAACAGAACAATCCAAGGTATCTAAATGTTGATAATTGCTGGTTCACGTTTTAAATATATTTCAAACGTGTACAGGATGTTTCAAGAACATTGGACGATATTTTCTAAGCAAAGTTGGCACATATAGGAACTAAGAAAAATTCAACGAGTAAGATAGTAGAAGTACGATACGAGGAGAGTTATGTATTACAAAACCGAATAATTCGAATGACTCGACGAACCAAACATTACACAACAACAACAACAACAACGGTGATAACAAAACCATATGTTATTACTTGACCATTTTGTCATATGTTGCGAAACACCCTATACGTCGAAATATTATACACAATAGTTTACATAATAATTGATTTATCGATCGATCGATGAAATATGAAAAATTAGGAAAATTAAGGTTTTACCTTTCGTTAGCGAATATTTCATAAATACGCGTTACCCATACAATTCCTCCATTGTAGCAAGTGGAAATGGTATAGAATCGTTAATCGAAAGCAATCGGTTTCCTTCAACGCCGAAAAAGCTACACGAAATACGAAACACATCGCAAAAGGCACTTTCAC
This sequence comes from Bombus waltoni, assembly GCA_014737395.1. NCBI lineage: Eukaryota > Metazoa > Arthropoda > Insecta > Hymenoptera > Apidae > Bombus > Bombus waltoni. Next base: position 7,111,668 of record JACXII010000051.1, on the reverse strand, counting down.
TCAACATTCAATCGAACCAAATCGTTTCGTTAATTTTCTTCATTCGTTTTATTCATTGCTTTTTTCTTTTTCTCTTTTATGCCTACTTCTCTCGCAACTCTACTCACGGCATTCGCTTCTTTATCATCATTCATATTACTTTCTTTCTTACTCTCGCACTCTCTTGCTTTCTCTCTCTCTCTCTCTCTCTCTCGCTCTCTCTCATTCTCTCTCGTTTTTCTTCAGCTTTGCAAGAGTATACAAAAAGTTTGAATTGCGTAGAATGGAAAAAGTGGAGACACCACTTGTTTCTATGTTTATTTTCGATTTCGTTCACTTGTTCATCTCGTTTCTTTGTCTTTCTCTTTCCCTTCTTCTTTCTCCTCCTTCTTCATTCTATCATCTTTCTCCTCTTAATAAATACACGGTGTCCCAATTTAAAAAAGGTAGAGGTGTATAATAATATAATATATGTACAGAGTAAGATTCCTCGAAAGAACATCGTTCACGTTTTCTCGGTATGAGATTAATTAATTTTTCATTGGATCACAGAATGGTAGCGCCCGAGCGTGGCAATTTCTTCATGAAGACGTTCGAAAACGACCGGTCGATGGAAACAGGAAACGTCGTTCTCAAAGCGTTCGCGAAAAAAGAAAAGAAAAAGAAGAGAAGAAAAAGAAGTGTCTTTCCCTTTTCTTTGCTTTTTCTTCTTTTTCTCCGCCTCTCCTCCTTTCCTTTAATCGTACTCTATTCGTGTGACCGTTACGGCACAATTACGATATCAATCGCACGTATGTAAGTGAACATCGCGTATCGGGTCGTTTTCGAAAATCTCGCCGTCTAAAGCTAGCATATGTAATTAAATACCCAAGTTATTACAAAATGGAATATAGCATATTAAAATTACAGACTATCTTAACACGTACCGCGCTATCAGTCACTGGACAATGGACGCGCCCCTATCGATAAACCAGGACGCCGAAAAAGATTTTTGGAGCTGTCTCGACTAATTATATCGTTAAATGTAACGTTCATGGGTTCGAGAATCTCGACTAAATACGCCGGTAAGAAAAAAGCGGCACTTGATACACGCAGCGTAAATCTAACTAGCTTCAAGGTTACGACGACATCGTTGAACGAAATACAAAGACACGAAATACAGTGCACGAATCTCGACGCAGTTTTCAAGTTTAACTATCGCCCCTCAACATTTCGATCGTTCAGGGTTATTTCTTGCGCCACGTCAGATACCACACCCATTTCACGGCCGCACTATGTGCCTCAACTAGATTGCAAACACGTCACAGATAATACATACTTTCTTATCGTTACACGTCCCAATTTTTCCACCGATAGTATATTAACCAATTCGAGATCGCGATCCTGCTATAGAGTATCTTTCCATAAGGTTGTTTCAATTATTTTCTCGTTCCTGATGCTTCTTCTTGCTCAGCTTGTTATAGAGACTAACAGCGTCTCGTGATATACAGCAAGCTCGATCATTCTGTTCAATGTTCAAGGTGGAGTTTTTACGGTTTAGAAGCTTAACTGACTCGAATAACTCTACGTTACACTAAATTCCAATGGCTCTGATCGTGGGTCACTCGTCTTTCGCTTTAAGTCTGCTTTAATGTTCACTTTCAGACGTAGTTTTGGTATTTGGTAATACATTTGTACATATCTCGTGATATAACAAACACGTAACGTTCCTTTCAAAGTGTGTTCAATTTTAACGGTTTTATCAAACTATAAAATGTCAGTGTAATTAAATAAAATGACAGAACTTGCTTGTTGTAGTTCGAGTGTTTTAGTCGTAGTTGTTACCTTGCTTTATGTTTAGAGTGTACGGTGTTTCAGAAATTGCGACTGCGAATATACGATATAACGTGATAACCGATTAAACAAGGTACGAAGTTTATTTGCATTTTCGCGATAACTATAGTTTGCAATTTATTTATACGTTGTATACGTGTAGTATCAGCGAATCCTTTTCCCAAACGAAGACACGCATGGGAAAGGAAATGGGTGTTTTTAATGATTATATCGTAGCTGCGTGACACTTAAATTAGCAATTTCGAAATATTTCATTCAGAGAAAACTGGGAAAATCGTTTAAAAAATTTACCGCAGTATCGTAAAACAACATAGTACGGTTCTATTCTTTCGACAAGTTGAATACTGGTATTAATTTCTCACCAGGTTTTATATCGGAAATTACGATTCCGTAGAATTCGAAAAATATCGAAGAAAATGGGCGGTACAAATTCAAACGTTGCTTTGCATCTTCCTTCGTATTTTACATTCTAGATGTCGCGTTGGAAATGTAACGTCTTTTAATGTAACCATTTTCACACACAAATACTTTATTATCTCCTTTTATAGAGAATATAATATAGAGAATATAAGTAAGTAACTTTTAAAACATTGAAACGCTCCCAGTTTAGAAGTAGACTTCACGTGATACAATATCATTCGAGACCATTTTATCGTGCTTAATATATTATTTTTTGTCTGCTTTTCGTCGTTTTACAGTTTGGACGAATACCACGGGTCACGCAATGTATAATCAGCGGCCTGGAATTTGTTAAATATCTTACTCTCCGTCCGTATCACTTCGTAGAATAATATTTTTTCCATTCTTATCGTTAGAGCCTTTCGAGGTGTTGAAAAGAGACGAACAGCTGATTAATGTAATGGATAGAGCGACTGAATTACCCTAAACGATCGATATCTCCGGACTAAACTAAAACTGTAACGTGCCCTCTGTATAACCAATCCTCTTTCACGAATCTTATTCTTTCTCAATCGTGACAAAGAACGTTAAAGCTTCTTCTTGGAAAAAAACTTTGGAACGTAACGGAAAATGTAACGAAATGCTTCGTAATCCGTTACATTCGCGACCTTAACTTTATACTGTTAGTTTACACCTTGACTTGGTCAAAAATCGGTTGAGATTCGTGACACTCTCTACAATGAAGTATCTCGACTAGATGCTCTACCTAAACTTCCTACCATTCTTTCACGAAAAACCGTGAATTCAACTCGAAGAATTAAGGCTATAAGTGACTAATCGTAAGTACTTCGAATGGAATGTTTAGTTATATCGAATGCAAAATCGGAATGTAATGTATCGTTTAAGGGATGAAAATAACGCGAACTCGTGATTGGAGAGCAGCAGGTTGTTTCATCGCGTGGATTCACCATTAAATATCGCTACTTTTACCCATCAAATCGATTAGCTAAGTGATTACATGAGACAGATCTGGCAAAAAAGGAAGGAGACACGTTCAACGATTATATAATTGTTTCGTGCACGTAGACGCGATTGAATACATATTTCATACTGTTTTGTAAGTTTGATAAATCTTCCGAGAAAAAACAGAAACGTGATATTTCATTGGAGTTTAAGAAAATGGAGGATATTACATAGGAAATTTATTGCACGTATGAAAAATACTTCGAAGAATGAAATACGAGACATGGAGAATAATTAATTGAAATTATGGAAATATTACGCGATGCGAGGCGAAAAATTCTCATTAAATATAAATGGAATTTAGAAATGATATTGCTCGATTATACAAAATCTAAATTCTCCTGGACAATTGAAACTAATGAAATTTTGTAAGTCATAAGTTACGAGTTATCGACAAATTGTACAAATTACATGTTATCTGATTATATTATTTGACGGAAAATTAATAAAATGATGGAAGAGAAACTTGTAACTCTTCAGTTTGCTAATATTACTGAGTTGATAAATCATTGTGCAATAGTACCCTGATGAATAACGATAATACAGTGATAAAAAAAAAAGAAGGAGATATGCATCGATTCGATATAGTTCTTACTTTTTCACATAAGACAAGTTACAGACTTATTGATACCGTTCACCTCAAAACGAAATTTGCTACGCGACGACGACTTATCTAATAAAACGAATGGCAGGAGGATACGCTTATTTTATTTATTTTCGATGAATGTTATACGCGCGTGAAACCGAAATAATTGTTCAATAATCCTATTACTTCCTCGTCAGACCGAATAAATCGTGAAATTAAATTAGAACGCGAACGATTTTGCATATACAATGACTGATATCAGACCATCGATATCGGGAACGACATGCTTAAACGTTAAAGGACATTCGTTTTCGACAAATCGTACTCTCTAAAGACGCGTAGTCCCGATCTCGGGTCCGTTTTTACTTACAATTTAAATATTAAAGTATAATATGAGTATGTTGGCGTCGAAAACCTCTGTATAGTTTCTTACACGTCTATTAAATTACATTTTTTTTTTTTTTTTTTTGGATATAGATGATTAATCGATGAATTCAATTACTGATATCCCGCGGCCAAAGAAACATATCAGCCATCATGCGATACCATCTTTATATTCATTTTTTCCATCTTTATAGTCATTTTTATATTCCCTCGTCGCCTTCTTCGAGTTCCTCTTTAAAATTGTCTATCTCAACCATTTCGAATTAATTATATCTTGGTCCTTGAGTGCATGCTTTTATATCTTCGCGTTTGGCGATATTCTATCCTCTCCTTTCTATAAGCTGCGTCTCATAACTGTAAGACCACCGTAAAATTTTTAATTTTTATAGGGCTACGAGATACAAGATCCGTTTAGAAATATGTAAAAGATCGGACGGATAAACTTATGAAACTTATCGTTAAAATTCTATTTCATCGTATCTTGAATTCAATTTTCGTGTAGCAGAATATTCCGTTACATCGGTTCTATATGTCTGTTCATTCATTTATGGCAGATTCAGAAATGCAACAGTCTACAGATTGCGCATAATGTTCAACGATATCTTTTATAAAGTAAAAGTGTCTTTGTCTACGTTCTATTTCTTTGATAATGTTCAGAAAAAAAAGTGAATTTGTACAGATACCTGCACTTTGATTAACAAGATTAAATTTTTTAAAAATTAAACTAATTTTCTGCCGTTCTACCTTTTTTTTTTTTTTTCATGATTTCCAAAGGAAATTTCAATGTTCGCGAAGACAAATTGTTTTTCAATGCGATTTCAAACGTGTCATACTTTCGTACACCGCGAGCACACAAGTATCTAGTGACATCGTACCTTCAGTTTCAGCTCTGCCCACAAGGAGATAATTGAAACGTTCACGAAACGTCGGAACAAACACGATCGAAACCCAAAGGACCGCAAAAATGTCATTAGATAATCGTGAAATTCTAAGATCCAAAGTATCATACTTCGTTCCTTATCGCGTTAATATATAAGAATGTATATAACACAACATACAATAATCGAAAGTCTATGTGGTTTTATGGTTATGAAACGCAATATAATTATTCGACTTCCTCTTTCAATGGAGAACCAATACGTTCCTATGGAATTTCTCCACGGTACTCTTCGCATACTCTCCGCCTCACACGTACACCACGAGGACCTCCATCGCACGCAAGACATAAATCCTGCCATATTCTCGATAATATGGCACGATCCAAAGCCTGCTACCTACAGCCTCGAAATTATTTCCTGCCGTGTCCTCGACAATACCACGCAAGAACTCGGAAAATCTGCCAACTCGATCGATTCTTCGCTCTTACTCTCTCGTGCTTAACGAGGACTAAATCGGTTCTGTCGAGAACCTCCACGACCTCTGTCAACTTTTCTTCGAAAAGAATGAAATCGTAACTCTGACCAAAAGCTCTACGATGGACGAATAACTTTCTCGCTTTCGTGGATCCTACCGCAAATGTTCGAATCGTCCGTTTCGCTCAACCGTATGTTCATCATCGAGAATAGTCGAAGTCGTTAAGCGAACTAGTCTCCTCAGGAACGAATTTGCCGATGTTAGAGGTCGATGAAAGATAATTACTGTCTATTCCGTTATTCTTATTGAAGAGAAATAACGTAATAATTTTTTAATTGGTAATACTGTTCACGTACGAAAGACAAGGATAAGAAGAATAGGAAGTGTCTATTTTAAACGATTTCAAGGTGACGTGGCGTATTTTGTTGACGGCAACTGGCACTTGGAAGTTTTCTTAGAACACGAGGAATTACAGAAATTATTATTCTTATTTATTTCTTTATTGTCGCGTCGACCGATAGTCGTTGGCAACCGCAATTAGAATTACAGAAATATTCGTTGGAGATCTGGTGTATTAATTGAAAACAGGAAATGTTTATTTAGTGGCACGGAATAAGGTAACGTCTCTAGGCTCTTTGCGTTTCTGTCGTTTCTTATTGGTGTATGTTTGCATAGCGCTAGATAATAAAGCGTCGCACGTAACACGAGTGCGAGGAACAAAGTATCGAAATGTTAGTGAAATTGGCGGATATTTTTGTTTCGACGATAGAGAATCGGACATTCCTTGCTTTCTCCCAGTATTCTATACTATTTAACTTGATATAAAATAATTATCTTTTTCCGATACTACGAATTTTATTACGAATACAGTTCGATTCGTTGGAGTTTGTTTCGAGGGATATACCAAGATATTCAAACTTAACTTTCGTAATAAAATTCTTCTGTGACATTCCTTATTCTTTGTCCTTACCTTTTATACGAGTACATTCTTCATACTTCCGCTGTCTTTTGCATAAATACCTAAATAAAGAAGGAAGCTAAATACACAAATATGTGCCAGTATCCCTCAGGAGGTTAACAATTAACCACACGACTAACCCTAACGTATCATAAAAAATTTCATTCTTAATCCTGCTGCGATTCCCGAACTTCTATGTTTCTTCTTCTCGTTGTTCAAATAAAGCAGGTTCGCGATATTGCACGAAGATGTTTAACGATAAGTTACAGCAAGACATCGTGCGTACTAGTATTTTTCATTTTTTTCCCCCCTCAATCTCAAAATATCTCCTATTCTTGGAACAATACAGATCGAACGTAAAATGACGCAAAGAACGCAGCAGGACTGAACAACTATAAGGAAACTATTCAAAAACTGTGCACGTGTCGTTGCACCTTTCGTACCGTAACAAGGGAAACTTAACTTTCTCAGCTCACAGTCTGAGCTGAAACTATCGAGATGTCGATCAGTTTCTACGAGCAGCGACAATGTCACGAATAACGATCTCACCACCGCTGTAATTCGTTGAGGAAATTGATTTCCTACCGAGTGTTCACTAGGAAGGATTTCTTCTTCCCCCCCCCCTTCCTCTCCTCTCTTTCTCTCTCTCGCCCTGTATCTTGTTAAATTTCCCTTTCCTTGTAACAACCGAAGCGTATACACAAAGAGACACGTTGCCCCTGCAGACACGGCCCGGTATCGGTTCTCGCTGGACTTCCTGACGGGAAATTGCTCGGGGCAGAATTGCGTTCGACGCCAAGTGGAATGCTCGGTGAATACGCTGTGTGAAACTCGATTCCTCGAGAATACGAAACTTTGAAGGAGATAGAGGCGGCTGTGCTCGAATCGAAATTAGCGCATGGGAAATTGCATTTTCGACTATGTAGATTACACTTTCGTCGGCTGGTAGTTCGATCGAGATGCTTTCGATTAGTTGCTTGTTTTACGGTCGATTGCCCTCATTCAGCATCCGCACAGTTGAATCATAGAGTTCGATTAATGGAATTGTTAAACGCTCGACTCGTGTCGAACGATGAATTTCGTTTCGGGAATGTTTTCGTTGACGAATCGTACTTTGATAATATCTTATCGTATTTGATGAATGACGGTGTTGCGTTTTGTCTGGGTGGATCAAAGAAAATTGATGTCACGCACGAAACCTTGGTCCCATTGGTCAGGTTTTGCGAACGTTTAACGACGAGCTCCTTGTTTTGGAAGAAAAATCCCTCGTTACCGATAGCTTACGGGAAGAATCGAATCAGCTGTAAGACAGTAATGAGATACTTAACTTTGAACGGTTGCTACAAGAAATCGACGAAATCTCGATAACTTCGAAAAACAGACTATCGATATTGGCTCGTGTATCTTATGTGTGGCTGTGATCGATGATTAATTCCAAAGAAAATCTCTTAACTGGACGATTCAATCTTTCGTTTTTAAATATTCTTTCTTCCCTTTTCTCGAATTTCAAAACCACTTACAAATTCCATTGATAAACTATGCCTTCCAGGATGTTACCTATCTGATCGAAACACGTTCGAAGCTTTCGCCAAAAATTTTTACCAAATTGTAAAAACGCCGCCCCATTGTTATCATCGTCGCCGTCGCAGAAACCGCCTACTCAAGTTTGTTCCCGATATATATGAGATCCTCGCGATCGTTCAAACTTCAAGGCAGAACGGGCTCCGAACTTTCCCTCGCAATCTAAATCCTGGACACGTAAAGCGGTCGATGAACCGGTTGAGGGTTGCCGTTTTGCTTCGAATGGCGAGGATTCTGCAATAATTCCCTGGTCTCGCTCGGTGAGCCGGGACTCAGGCTGTTAGTGGTCGACGTTTCTACGCGATCACTGATAATCTCCTCTTCGGTGATCTGTTCGAGATATAGGGCTGACTGGACAGCCTGGTGATCCCCGTTAAGCGTCGGTGGCGGCGAATAAGCGGGCGGAGGACTTCTCGGTGGAGAACCAGACTCTTTCTCGTTCTCCGTTTCTATAGATGCAGCGGAAGCCGCCTGCTGTTGTTGTTGTTGCAGTTGTCTCGCTCTTCTGGCTTGCCTGGTGGTCAATCCTCCAGTTTCCGCGTCTCTCTCCAGTCTGTGTCCTGACTTGGACCTGGTTAATTGCCTTTGCACGTACTCCTCCAGGTCGTTCTCTTCCTTCTTCGCGATCACCCTGTTCAAAATGATCAGGAACATGCCGACGATGATAGCGAACAGACCTATGGCTACCAGCTCGTTCCACCAGCCTCCGGACGCTTTGGTGCCCCATTGGGCGAGATCTCCAGGTAACAGGCCACTCATCAGAAGAAAAGCACCGAACACCAGGAACACCACGCCGATGTGAAGCATTCCCACGGACGTGACCACCTTCGAATCCAACATACCCTGGCCGGCAGAACGATTCGGATGTCCGGTCTTATGGTGTCTCGGTTGTTGATCCAAGGAACCGGTCGAAGCCCTGGGCGACGTCAGGCCGCTCTCGCCCGATTGCGCGCTATAACGACGCTCGCGGGCACGACGCTGCTCGTCCCGGCGTTTTCTTTGACGCTTGATGGCCAGCGCCGAGTGCAATCCAACCGCGTGCATCCTGCAACACCGGAAAGACAACCCTTGCTCAGTCAATCCTCTACAACTCTCATTCTCTCTCTCTCTCTCTCTCTCTCTCTCTCATTCTCTTTCTCTCTATTTCTTTGACTACGAGTGTTACCGTGTCTTTTGCTCGTTCTTTTCCTCTATTCGAATCTCCACTCGATTTTCTTCGAAACATCGAATTTCTAATGTAATTTTTAATTAGGCAAATCTGTCGATACGCCGAGACGAGCATCGCTAATTTGTACAATGCGATCTTGAAGATGGAGTTCGTTAGAACTTGAAGCGCTAAGGATCGTTTGTTGCTCGCTAATTTCTAGTTTCTCTACGTCTATGTTCTTTCTATGCGTTCGATCACATGCATTGGACTCGCACGCCCGGCTGTAATGCTCTTTTTACAAAAGCAGTGGATCTTTCCGAGGATCTTTAATAATCGTATAACGAGGCAGCAATACAGTCGACGATCTATTCAAGGCAGGAAACAATGTCGATTCCCGTTTCTCGAAGCGTATACGTTGCTCGTGCTCGAGGGAATTTATCGTGCTTCTAGTTTGGCGACGACGATGCTCGTCTCCGTGCACTTTTACACGTTTTTGGGTTTTATCGATCGCTTAGATACGTTCGCAACTCTAAAGGCTGTACAAGGTTCGCTCACAGGGTTCACAGGATGCACTGCGATAGAATCGCCGCGTTAAATTCGCTACGTTTTTTTTTTTTTTCGCAATAAAAGAATTACCAAAATGTTTCCGCCGCTGTCGTTGAACCTGTGAAAGTCTCTTCTTGCGCGTCTCTGCTCGCCTCCTCAACGGCGTGATGATCGGCGACATGGAAAAAAGGAGATGAGATGAATATCTTCTTAATTTGAAGCTGCTACAGTCCTTCGTTTCAGTGCAAGCAAAGATAAAAGGTTACTTCGGCGTTTTCAGTTTTTACGCGGAATACTTTTTTCTCTTTGTTGAAGCTCACGAAGCCGGAAAGTATAGATCAGAGGCTCCATTGTGCGGAACTTTTAATTATTCTGTTACACCTCATTTCCTTTTTTCTTCTCTTCCTCGTGCCTACGTATAAGCATTACAATGGACAGCTTGCACGAGATCCAATCGCAATCGTTGTTAAACAATTTAATTAATACGCGTTCCATGTTTCATATTACAACGAATATTCATTGGAATCGTGTCATTCGTTCCGCATATTTTGCGCAAGTAAAGCGGTGCGAATGTTGCCGCTCTAATTTACCGATGTCGTCTAGTTAGAATTTCTAATTAGTTCGGTTCTAGCGTACGATTCTCTCCCGTTGACGTGTACTCGACTTCCGGTTCGATATGTCTTCCGGAAGCTGACCAATTTACAGACTAATGTCCGGCTGACAAATATAGATCGAGAAAAGGCGCCACGGAGTAACTTCGTATCGACGTGTTTGCTACGTGAATTACGGCAAAATAATGTTACACGTGTGAACGTAAATCAAGTTTTCTTGGCGAGTTTCTCTTCTCTCGTCAAGAAAAAGGGTAGATGTTTTAACATACTGTTATATTACTTATATAAATTATGGCGCGTTTAATCGGCTAGAGAAGTTGCCAAAGTGCACCAGAATAGAATAAAAAGTGTCGAAGCAAAGTAGATTCGGATTTTCGTGAATAAATCAGTAGAAATTTATTAAAGGATCGAGTGAAAGTGATTTTGACAGATTTTATAAACACGTAATATATCAAGATGTTTGAAAATTGATTTTAAATAAGAAACATCATGCACGACTGATATATTACTTCAAGAAGGTTCACATATTATTCCACGATAAGAAAATAATTTCTTTCTATTTCCAAATGTTTTATATCACAAGCATTTTAAATTCGTATACTGAATTAATACTTTTTCGCTTATTTAATTTACAGATAAACATTAATATCGTGTATATTCGATATCCAAATTAATATTTCTTTATAATAACGATGTAAATATAACCTTGCATTGATTTTAGTAGAAAAACCTATACTAAACTTTCCAAATGAAATATCCTTTTACGATCACGATTAAAATACAAGTGATTAATTATATTTCAAAGAATCTTGTAACTCGTGAAATATTGCTCTCTCCACGAAATCATGGTAAAGAAATTATGTAAAATGAGGATGAATAATCGTGTCTGTGTGAAATAATTTGATATATCGAATATTACTTTACAGGAAGTTAAGTTGAAGGGAGGTTGAAAACGTTTTTGACGTTCCTTTTCGTCGTAATATCATTATTACGCTTGCTTTTACGGTCGAAAACGCTACATTTAAAAAAGAGCTGGACAGGACAGTTACCGCGGTTAATATCTCCTGCGAAGCAGTATGAAAAAGTTCAGTTCGAAAAATAAAACCGTATTTCACGGTATCCTTTCTTTCTGATCGAAGTAAAACTGCGATAATTTAATTGATGCGACGAAAATTTATTAGAATCCGATAAAGTACGGCATAATACAAATAACGCGCGTATAATAAAATTTCGAGGTATAAAATGTGAAAATACTCTGTAGAATGAAAATAACGCGAACATCGTGTTTGCTCTCGGCTTTTTCAGTAAGATACGTCCCTGTCAGTACAGAATAAATTGCATTTGGCAAATTAATTTTTCAAGAGATCAACAACGTTTCAAGTATAAAAAGGAGATTTAAGAAAAAGGATATTAAATGTTTTCTGTATTAACGTTCTCATTTTATTTTCTCCATACTGATTTACTTTCCTCTCGTATCTTTGTACAAGTAACAATCTACTTTTCCGAGAGAAAACACATTGCACATTGTACGCTGCGCGATAAGAATATGAAATATCATTCAGAACTGATTCGAAATGTAAATGGCAATCGTCAGAGAAATTTAAGAGCTAGGAGACAAATGAAATGTGACGTGCGTCCTTATATACGTATGTAAGTACCGAGATCTTACGTCGCTACGTATTTAACGTTATGCTTCATCCATCACGATCTATTGTCTTTTAAAATTTACGATAGTTATAAGAATATTGAAATTCTCGTACAAAAATTGAATATTCTTTAAAAAGATACGTTTATAGACATATTTCAGTTTATCGGCATAAAAGTGCATAATGTGTTTGCGGCGCAAATATGAAACTTTATTGTGATAGGCGTAATAAAAATGTGATGTTTCATATTTTGAAATAATCTTCGTTTCACTGTCACTGTTTGCTCAACTTTCCATGCGACTTCATTGTACCGTTGTAGAAAGAACTTTGGTATCTTAAAACTTTCGTAGTAAGTTCTCAATGTCATAGTCTTTAAATTTTGCACGCGTTGCAAGTATAATAAAATAGGTATAGTGGCCGTATAGCAAACGTAGCAACAGTAAAAGTAAACCTTTATGTTCCTGTTTCTCGTTATTTCGGAAATCTTGACAGTTAAACCGTTCCTTTAATTAAAAAAAAAGTACCTACGTAAGTATGTCGCGTATTTTATTTTCGATTTAGCGTATTATTTGATCCTAATTTATGAAACACAAACATACGTATTTGAACAAGTAATTTAAGATTCAGTCTGCATTTTTTGTGAAGCTCTGAAGATATTTTTATCTAAAGGTATACGTGATTGCTATTTACAATGTTGCTGTTTATAAGAATCGTAATTTTATAATACGTTTTTCTTACGCAGGGAATTTATCGAAGCGAGTAAAAATTTCCACGCAAAAACAAGGATGCCAGGACAGATACCTTGAACTTTGTAAAATTTAAACGAAAATACTAAAAATCTTCCCTAAAAATACGTGAAATCTTCGCTAATGTTAAAAATTCTCATCCGAAGTTATGTAAAAATATAACTTCCATCATACACTGAATATAAACACTTTCACTTTTTTGCCTCTCGCTCGGTTTTTAATTATAGAATATTCTATTATTTTCAGGGTTGTTTCGAAAATTTAGAAATTATAAAAAATTATTTGAGGAATTGATACTTGTGTGTGCGAATTTATAAATAATTCTATCTTGGATGTTTCCTTTGAAAATTCTTACGTTATAAAAGAACGATATAGAAGAGTCACATAACTTGTAGGAAGCAATATCCAGTAGTCAGTGACAACATTTGTTACAATTTCTGAAGTAGTTAAGGAGATATTTACTCGTAATGCGTTGCGTGACTCACGCTCTATATAATCATTGAAGGTATAAGCTAGAAGAACGATATTCCTATAGATGCTATAAATAAGATGAAACTCTCCCAACAACTTTACAATCTTCCAGAATGCTGATACATATACGTATAAATATTTCACGTGTAATTTATATGAACACAAACTTTTTCTTCGTGTATTAATTCCTTTATATCTTTTTATAGTTATTCTTTTTAAGTTAAACGAAGCATACTACTTTGATTGCAAAAAGTTGCATTCTTGATAATTCACATAAACCTCTTTTCGTTATACATTGCAAGTACAAAAATGGTAGAAAAATTGCGTAATAAAAACTCTAAAGATTATATAGTATAGCAAATAATAATTATATGCAATAATTATTCAACATTCGTAGAGAATTTCACTCTATGTATGTAATAATCTTGATTGTAAGTTAAAAATTTTATATTTCTCCTTTCGTCAGATATTATCGTAAAAATGCATTTCCCATAGGAATTTCTTGATCAATGCCTTATATTCTTATTTATTAGAAGAGAAATGGAATTGAATTTTACATTTTCCTTCGTTGCTGCATTCGCGTTATGCTTTCTAAAAAAAACTTGTTATTTCGACGATCCAATATAACAGAACTATATTGGAAAATTTTCATAGCTCCACACATACAATGATATGAGAAGGTATCCTGCCAGGTAGATTTCTCATTTTACGTTTTAAGAACGATATCTGAAGGAATTTTTACCAATATAATATGCCATATAATAAAAATCACTGTTACGTAAGTCAGGATTTTCAGAATTGGAATTTAGTTACGTGTTCCAAACTTGTGAAGTATCATCCATTCAGTTTCATAATTAGATAATTTTATTCTTTGTTGTGATACGTTTGCGTGACTTATAAAATATAACGAATTTTTTTATAATAATAAATACAGGACATTATTTTATGAAAGTAGCAGTGAGCTGATTTACACAACTCAACAGTCCATGAAACCGTTCATTCGTTTCCTTATACACAATATTAGTTAAAGTTCTTTTATATTTATGCGAATCAATATTTCTGTAAATACGAGACACTGAGTATCCCAAAAAGTACTATATTTTGGATATTTTATATATTTTTATATACCGTGTACATTTTTTACACGTTAAAATTGCTCATAAATGCACGAATATTCACAGAGTAATAATCACTTTACTCTCATAAGTAAATGAATAAATGAATAAACATGGAACGAAGATATAAGCAACGATAATTTTAGAAAACAATTCAAGTTATACAATTACATATTTTCAAAGTCCAATAAAAAAAAAAAAGAAAAACACCGTCTGATCTTATCCGATGATATACTACGGCCCATACTTTTTATTCTTTTCCTTCAAACTTTATCGTGACTCGCTCGTAAACGAAAATCACTTTTCGTTTTTAAGAAAGCAGCCGTGTATTTTGAGTTAGTGTTTCAATGTGTTTTTAATCCATTCAACAGCACATATACATGCTTGAATTGAATGGAGCCGTACCGTGAATACTTGTAATTTCCCCGAATGCTTCCAATTTCCAACGAATTCGTTCTTTCAGTGAACGCGTCGAATATTTGCCCGTTTCACGAATTCCAACTTCCATGCAAATTTGGCAGCAAATATTGGACGGCAGAGTTCCTTTCTAGAAAGTTCTAAAAAATCGCGTAAAATCCGTCTGACTGTATAGGGAACAATCTACCTCGTTCATTTCGCCGTAGGTCTCACAATGACTCGCGAAAATACTCGGCCAGTTATTACGAAAAGTTTTTATGAACGTATTACCTGCGTTGTACGAAACTTCGTGAAATTTCATTAACATATGTAACGAGATCCGATCATCAGGATTATATTGCTACAGTTTTCATCAGTTCTGAGAACGTACATACGACCTACAAGATATTTAATGTAAGATATTTAACGCGTCAGTTTTCTTCATTGCGCTAGCAAGCCTCAATATCCAGCGGAACAAAGGATCACTTTGTCTTTAACATTTATTACTACGTTGCTACTAACTTTCTACTAGATGTACACCTTTCAGTACATATCGCGTAACATTCACGGTTATATTTTCAGATTAATTTCAAATATTACCAATATAATCGTGACACTAAAATTTCAAAATGTTTTATACAACTCACACACAACACGCACATATATATTCTCTATGATAAGCGTCCAAGTACCTCTTTTAATTCTACTTTGCTTTTAATTGTACTTCCGCGAGCCAACGTACGTTGTATATCCATAGAAAGTTTCTCTAACAGTTCAAATACTTTCGTCAGCTATCGTACATATGCATATTTATAAGATATTTCCACGAGCGTTCATCTTCGTGAAGCGCTACATACGATATTCATAAGAGATTTCTGTAAGTGTACAGTACATTGGCGAGACACTGTAAGTGTCAACGACGCAGCAATGTAATCCTCGTTTCTTTGTGCCCTCGTTTCTTCGCGGGAAGCCCCATGGCGACGCTGCTGTGGCTCCTTTAATGGACTTTCGACAAAGCTTCTCTACTCTACCAAGATATTCCCGGGGCGTACGTAAGCTAGGATTCTTGTAAACTGCACGTCGCTGTGATATATCTTTTTAAAAATCTTCCTATGCTTCTCGTGTCCTTGTGAAATAGTTGCTAACGGCGCGAAAGTAATCTCCCGTGTAACTAATTTTTCTTCCGCTATTCTTTTTCTTCTTCCTTCTGTTAGCGCGGAACGATGTCGAGAGTGTAGCTTTTATAAAATCCAACGTCTTTATTTTTTATAACGCAAAGTGACGAGTGTATGTCTCTCTTTACTCTCGATACGTAAGGAATGTCTGAAGCTGCCCCGGAAAATATCACGTGGGATCTGTTCGTTTCGCTTTTAGCTATCTATAAAATCACCTATCCAAGTATACTATTTGTCAATGTATCATTTGAAAGATTTTTTCGAATCGTTACGACAGTTTATTTTTCACTTTTTTAGATTTTCATCGTACGTTTGGCTGGCCATTTCTCGGTGAGCTAAACTTTGAATTAAGCACTGTTAAAGTTATAAAGTTATAAAGTTTTGTCTATCGCGCGAAATTACGTATGAAGACTACAACGAAACTTTCCACTTTTTTTTTTTTTTTTTTTGTATGGGAGCAGTTTTAAGATTCAATACGTTCTTAATTAATCCTACGTTATCAAAATCGTCCTTTATAACTTAAAAAATGTTATTACCGATCAGAACATTAAAAGATCGAAAGACGTTAAAATACCGCTTCTCTTAACGATTAAATCTTTTACAAAAATTTTTCCTACAAAAATTCAACGATTAATTGATCCTGATTCTCCTACTTTTAGCTACTTCGTGTTAAAATATTCTTTCTTAGTCATACGATTCATTCAAATGCAAAATCAACAGACACGTAGACATATCCTTCCCCTGTTGTCTTTATAGGTATTGTATTATCTATATTTGAACAAGTTAATTAAAACCAATATTTTGAACAGTTTCAAGTTTGATAAAACTAAAATCCCAACAGAGGATGCGCAGCAAGTTACCTTAGGAGGAACCTAAGTTCGTATTTTCTATTTACGAGAATTCGCATGGATATTTCTATTAATGCGAAGCATGATAGACGTTCTCAGAGAACGTTCATAAATTCAACCGAAAATCAAGGCTCGAAACATCGCGTGTTAGCGTGATACAATTCTCGAACACGATCCACCTTTATATTCGACGTTATGCCGAACGAATATCAGACGGTTTACTATTCTAAAGTAATTTATTTCTTCCTTTAAATATAACCTTTTTGTTTCGTGATTTACAAGTTACATCGTGAACGGGATCGACGAATTGGCTTTCCTCTTCTTTCTTTAAATTATTCAACCTACTTTACTCGATGTGGTCGTTAACGGATCAGCGACAAAAATTGCATATTCATATTTTATCCCAATATTGATTCGTATAATCTCATTAATTCTATTCAGAATCTAAGCTCCTTTGCTAACGAAACTTGGTGACTTTTTATTTTTTCAAAAAGATTGCTTTATCTCCACTCGGTGACGACACAATGCCAGATTAAGTCGTTAATAAAGAACGAGATCTATATCGTAATACTTCGCTCGCGTCGATCCATGCGAGGAATCTCGTTTAATTCAGGGAAATTGTATCATTTGCTTCGTTAGAGATAGACAAGAGTGATAAGAAAACAGCGTACCAGTACGACAATTATTCGTAATTAACTGTGGCGAATAAATTAGAAATTTCTTTTGAAACGTTGAACGTCTTCTGAACGTTCCTTGTAAACGAAACAATTTTCTAAATTTTCCCAAGTATGTCAATTAAATACGCTTAACGTTAAGAATTGAACATTAAGAACGATATACGTATAAAAAATTCTAATATCGTGTGCTAAAAAAGAAGACGAATAACGCATGCCTGGTAAAAAAAGACGTTACGCGATGCAACATGAATTTAAGCGAAACTCCTTTTACAGTCGCTTAACAAACAAAGTATACTTCCGTTCCATTTATTAACACGAATTGCCTGTCCAGTTTTCTGCGCGTAAACACCAGTCGCTTTTATTTAATACGATAGAAGAATCAATAAACTAAAAATACTCCATTAAATCGCCTCCAATAATCAATCTACTGAAAAAATAGCATCCAAACGTTCAGCAACGAGTAGCGAGAGACGAAAACAAACTCTCATGCTATATTTCGTTCTCGTATTTCCCAACAAACTTCCATCGAGAGTTCCCTATTTCCAAAGCAACGAAAGATGCGCCACCGAATCTTGCCAAAGAGAGTCTCGCGTGGAAATTAACTCGGCGGTAGCGCGCGTTGAAAATTCCACGCGTAATTCAAAGTTTTCGAGTTTCCCTCGGTTTAATGTTTAATTTCCCAGGTTCGAACGAACCAGATGCAATTTCCCGTGACAGAAATTCGACAATGGCGCATTGTCGAGCCGCGTTGCTCGCGAAAACGCCGTAGCGTATACATCGCTTCTGGTTCTGCTCTCCCAATATACTCGGCGCTTTGGCCGATTGTTTTGCTGAAAACTTTCTTTATCGCGAGTCACGAGCGAGGAAACATACTCCGGCGTGCGGCCAGGTTTATATTTATCAGTGCCGTAACCAAAATGTAGGTCGAGCTCCAATAGGGAAAGCCCGAAGAGACTCACCCCGCGCGAGGCTCGCGGATAAGATTTTTATCTTCGTGCCTCTGTTACCCGTCGTAAATAACGATAACCCGTTCTCTTCGATCGAATCCAGCCGATCGGTATCGCGGTGAGCGATACCTGAGGCTGTCAAGTTCACGCGCGAGTTAAATGCGGATTTCATGGCATTTAATTTGTCCGATCGATTCTCATACGATTGCAATAACACAGTCGTCACACTTTTCGTGGAATTGATAAATATTTTGTTAGGCGACTGTCAACTGTGTCCTATTAAAATACTATTATTTAGCAATAGAATGACACTAAAATGCTTTCTCCTGTGGTCTTCGTTTGTGTAAAATTAATAGTAATTTATATAATGATATATATAGAATTGCATTGTTATAAAGAAATACGTAGAGAGCCATAATCTCTTACGTGCCTTGTTGTTTGAATATTCATGCGTAGTGTTACACGAATGAGAGAAAATTTCGGAGGAGCCTGAGTACGTACGGTTGATAGAGAATGGAATACAGTAGCATAAAAAATGATTGTGGATCGGAGATTTATGTCGAGTTGCTTCGTTAGTTTAGTAATTTATTAGGCGGAACAACTTGGCTGAGTTTGAGAATGAACTATATTTAACAGTGGATCTGGAAATTCGTCAGAAATGCGGATCGTTTTTATAATTTTTGAATGTGCAGAAATGTTATTGATAAATTGATAAAATGTTATTGAGTACAGGTATGGCAACTTTCATTGAAATAGAAGCGCGATTGTTTATGCTTACAAAAGAATTTTTGGGATTCGACAATTTCAAATTTCGTTACGAGGAAACAAACTACGTATATTGTATCAACAGACAAATTGCTGTTACAATATGTTAACGAAATGTCGCTGTAATACTATTTCTAATCTGACCATCCCTACAAATATTGTATATTTTAATTTTTATTTAAATTAATTTTACGTTTCTATTCATTTCTTTACTTCGTTTGATGTTAATATAACGTTCACCTACATTTTCCCATAGACGTTGAAATATTTCCAAAATATCAAAGAACGAGTCACGATGCGTAATAAATGACACGAATTAAAACTCTAAATATCCAATACAACGTTCCCTTTGAAGTAACTTGTTAACATCGAATGACATTTCTCATACTTTCTATAAAATAGGAATTTGCAAAATACTAAGACTGATTACGAATTCGATGCATGAATTATATTCGAACTAAACTCGAGAAATCGTAACGTTTAATATCTTCTGGCAAAAAAATACGTAAGACAAAAAAAATGATTCATCGCTGATATCTTTGAATGAAGAAATACAAACTTCGAAATTATAATGGCAATCGTTGAACGAAATCTATAAATTGGTGAAATTTAAGATAGAATACTATAATAAGGTCGATTAATTAACATACTTTTTACGTTTTTAATCCTGCAGAATATAGGAAGAAACCATAATTATACTAACAAATATGTACTTACAAGTACAAATGTACTTTAATTAAATTCAACGTAAAATTCGAAATGTGATATTTCAAATTATCATCGAAATACGCAAGTTCTATCTTTGATGCACAGTAACGTTCTCCAGTTTTCAAATGAAACACGAGATCGAAAACTTACAAACGAGGAGTATGCAGTAATTACACAGATATTCTGACCACAAGTTTCGAGTATGTCTCTCAATGTTTAATTATTGCGTTATTTGCATTTCGCGATACTCTGCTCTTTTATTGATTCGTCATTCGATTAAAACATCAAGTAAACCAACATACTCGACATTTGTATGTGATCCATTTATTAGAAGTGTTCAGCTCGACTGCCTATTAATATGATTAGTGTGTTTTATTCTTTTGATCTCTTTCGATCTAATTATATTTTTCCAACGTTACAAAAATACGAGATTGAACAAGATACGAACAAATTCTTGTTGGTATGCACGATTTCTGCTTTCTCAATCAAGCAATATTTTAAAGATACATTATGTCTGTAATATTGGACATAATACTAATATTGATAACGTGGTATTTAAACACTTTACAGAGACTTTTTAATAGGATTATCGATCTTTCGACTTTGACTAATCTGTAACTTAAAGGGAAAACGAAGTACTTCTAACTACTTTGATATTGTACTTCCATGAACTATAAACGTTATATTATGGAAATAAGTTATTAAGATTCGTGTCTAACCGGTAATTTCAAATTATTGAAATTATATACTTAACTGTTGGAACAAAGTTGTAACCGAGTTGACAATCTGCATGGATTATTACGTCGAATCTTTGACATTCTCTTTTGCGAATTGATTATAAACTTCCCTTCTAATCTCTTAGACGTCTTTTATAAATTGACGAGAAGATCATTGCCCTTGCTGTACAAACTTTTTATCCTTTCTTCTTTTCTTTTGTTTTCTTAATTATTAACTACAATCGTCACCTTTTAAATTTACTATTTTTCAAAGGTAATAATAATTGAATAGAAAGCCATTTCACAGCCACTCTTTCTTACCGATCCTGTTCAATTTAATTTCGCCCTGACTTGTAACCGTATAAATTTTTGTAAATTCCTAATTGTAAAATTTACTTT
Source organism: Bombus waltoni (assembly GCA_014737395.1). NCBI lineage: Eukaryota > Metazoa > Arthropoda > Insecta > Hymenoptera > Apidae > Bombus > Bombus waltoni. Next base: position 7,090,659 of record JACXII010000051.1, on the reverse strand, counting down.
TAATTACTTGGCAAGTTAATTTTATTTTATGAATTGACAAAAACATAGTTCCTCGTTGTACAAATTTTCCAGTCATACTTGTCTTTTTTTATTTTTCTGTTTCATTTAAAATCTTTATTTTTCTTTCGAATTTTCTATTGTAGTATCGTGAAATAATCACGAAAAACTCGATGAACTTGCAAGGAGTGCGAACTACAATGCAGATAAAAATTGAAAGTGCTGACGGGCCAGAAGGGATGGAAAATCCTTATGGATCATCGGATCATAATAATCTGTCCATGGTTTTTTCGGAAAAGCGGATACCTGGGAAAACGAACGTGACCATATTTGCGGAGGATGGAAATCGTTAAGAAGGGTTTTCAATTTTGCGGAAATGGTGATTGTTATCGTTAATTGACACGAGTTGTTATTTGTCGTTAGTCGTTACGAATTGATTAGTTGTACTGATTTAACTGCTCTGCGCAATACATTCATTTATCAAGAAATAGTTTCAGTTAAATAATTATAGTTTTCTGTTCTATCATCGTAATTAAATATATAAAATAAAAGCACTATACCGTAACTATAAAACGTTGTGATTTAAAGTACCAACCGAATTTTCTAATTGCACTAATTGCGTTAAAAACACGAGTTGTTATTTGTCGTTAGTCGTTACGAGTTGATTAGTTGTACTGATTTAGTTGCTCTGGTCGCAATACATTCATTTATCAAGAAATAGTTTCAGTTAAATAATTATAGTTTTCTGTTCTATCGTCGTAATTAAATATATAAAATAAAAGCACTATACCGTAACTATAAAACGTTGTGATTTAAAGTACCAACCGAATTTTCTAATTGCACTAATTGCGTTAAAAAGCATCGTTTCCCAGCCACTTTTTGTAACGATCCGTGAAAAGTCCTGTTCAAAGGCAATTTACTTTTGCCACGATCCATGGCCATATATATTTTCCAGAATTTCCAATTGAACATATTTAAAAATATTCCGCTCTACGTAATTAAACGATCGAAAAATATGATTTGTTCGATGCGCTTCCCTGTTCGGGGTACTTTATCTCTTTGGTCGGATAAAATATTCAACAGTTTCCGGTTATTAAAGCACGTAGATCAGCATCGCGCATAAATTGTCTCGAAACTGCGTTTCATCTTGCTTGTCTCGAGCATGCTTCGCCTATCCGCGATTGTTGAAAAATTGGAGTTTTCATGTCGTTCCAATTATCGTTTAAGAGTCCTGACAAGTAACGCGAAGAAATTGTACATTTTCCCAAGTACGATTTAAGACGTTTGTACGCGTACTTGTGTACCAGAGTTGAATTGAAAGTCTTCGAATGTGAAAGGACGTTTGACGACGTCAAGGCGTCTCATTCATCCTTAAGATGATTTCACAATATAAATGACCCGCTTCTTTCTCGCAGGGCATTCTATATTTGTTGTGAAACGATGTATTAAATCTTGCGGAAAAAGATACAAAAACTGTCTCGTAAATTGATGAGCAGATAATTTTATTTCCTTGAAATTACACGTGTTTTCGCTGTTATAGCGACACGATACAAGGACATGAGAAAGATATATATTTGTGGTTTAGAAGTTGAGAATAAAATTATTTGAACGTTACGGTGTAATATACCTCAACGTATGTTACGTTTGTATTCGATCTGACGAACATTCGATTAATAAAATACGAGCCACGTATGTCTCTTGAACTAACAAGCGATTTTAAGTGGCTGGTTACGAATATATTCGAACACTCAACATAGGAAACATAATTTTATGCGTGTTCTATGACTATACAATATGACTACCCTGATTACATTGGTAAAATTTGAAACCAATCTGAAAATTTATATAATAGTTATACCGAGCAAAAAATTGGTATGCAGTACGAACAGCGATCTGAAATATGTATATAATTAGTGGTAAAGATGGGTTCACTAAATACTATTGCTGACTAACGTAATTGGCAATCGACTGTTCGCGATAAATACCTTGCAACTCTTACATACGTTTTCAGATTCGTTCCAAATACTTATGAGATTAAAAAGGAAATATTGTTTTTACATAAATACTGTTTTTTGAATGAAAAATATAGCAACGTTATTTCAAGAAACAAATTAAGACAAACTGAGCTTCTGGAAAAACGTTCTAACAATTACTTTAACTCTTACGTGAGTAATAATTATACGCGAGAACCGTTATAATTTTTCTAACATCGCCAAGACCTATTGATGCATAAGATCCCATTATAAATAGAATTGTGTATCTCATTTAAACAATTATAATCAATAAATACTTTTTCGAACTTGAGTACGTTATAATCTGTATTATTGTATTACTGCGTTCATCGTTAAAAGAAAACATACGTCTCGAAAATGTTGAAGCTATTCGAATTATTATGAAATTTACGCGTTTTAGGTAAATTTAATACATACCAGACAGTTCCTAACAACAGATCAAATAAGCAGAAATTCCTCATAACGGAACATTCAGCATAACAGCGAAAGCAGAAAATGCGAGTATACGTACACATACATCAGTCGCAACAAGTAACTACTCTGCAAATTCGAGTTCCCGTCTTCCAAACTCCGTCCAGTCAGCTCTAATCCAGAACTAATCTACATTTAACTCGCTTAACATTTACTTCTCCCTTGAGCAACTGCCCTGAACGAAATTCGATTCGTCTCAATCAACTCGAATGAAATCTACGATACCGAATACGAAACGACCGAAATATTGCCTCCGCCTCTTCTTCCAAGTGTTGCAGGGATAATGTATCAGCCCAACAACGTAGTTAAGTCCTCGGTGTAATAAAATCTCTCCTTAATTAGGTCTATTTCTCTTCCATCCCCCAGAAAATACGGAGAACGCGATTACTTAAAGAGATGAACTACCCTGAGACATTTGAAAAGTAGATAAAGTTTGGGTATATAAATTTTATTGATTTCAAGTTATAAATTTTCGTAGACAAGTATCAAACGAAAAGTTCAGATCTTCGAACGTAACTCAGTCACAGCCTTTCGCTTTCCATCCCCAATCTTTTTAAAAAAACATTCTACGAAATAACAAAGTTACATCTGTTGTATCTGAAACCTCTTGCGATAATGTATCGATAGATAGCCACCGTTCGAGGACGTTCGAAATAAAACATTCTGTTTGATTTATAAACTAGAATCAGTTATCGAAGATACAACGTGGAATTTTTCGAGACTTTTAACGATCGTAGGAACGACGGCAGTTTGTAGGAAAACATTTTTATCTGTTTACGCCTAATACTTTTAATCCTGCCTCGCTTATTCTTCGCGTTCGTATCTCTTCGGATATCTTCTCTTTTCAATATATATTGGATGAATAATGATGCGAATAATTGACGAGTAAATACCTAGAAACCGTCTATATCTTTAGTAACATCTATCGAAATACAACGTCCACTTTGGATCGTATAGATCCATGGAGAATAACCGGAATAAAAAGACTGAAAAAGAACAGTTCAATTTTTTAAAACTGTCGGCTTGCTATAGCCCTTCCTAAGGGAGGAATCTTAAACGAGAGATCTTCCGTTAAATCCTCGTTGCCTTCTGGTCGTCCGTAGGCTTTCAACGTTGTCCGACTAGCAACGGGAAGTCTACGACGACTCGCCATACTAAAAGGTATGAAAAGAAAGACTGGTTCGATCGAAGTGAACGGATAGCAACCGATAGCTTTGGCGATGATCGCGAGACGCGAGACGCAGAATCGTTTCTTCCTCGAGCGATCAATAAACCATCCTCCATCCCCTTTTGCGGAACGCAAACGCAAAGTACGTGGCTCGGTATAGTGCAGTACGCGCAACCGGGTCACACATGTGCACGTGCATCAGTGCGTGAGCTTGTGTGGGATGCTAGGCGCCGCGACGCTTCGTCGCTTGCCAGAGAAGAAGATGAAATTAACGGTCGAGTCGCCCTGCAATGACCTTAATTCTCATGCGAAACATCGGCTCCCGTGGATGTTTCGACGAATCATCGGCCGCAACCGATCGTTCATAAAACATACTTTCGTCTCATCTCTTTCTATTTTTCTTTTTTTTCCCCTTCTCGGCTCGTTTCTGCCCGTTTTTTCTTCCTTTCTATGCGTTAACCGTTAAACGACAGCCAATGCGAATAGAAACCACTCTACTCGGAATTACGAATGTTGACAGCGCGTGGATCTCTTAACTTGGCCGGCGTTCAATGGTGGTCGATATTCCTTGGACAGTCACCAGATGGAAAAGATGTAATTTCCACGATGGCACAGGGATTGGTGGATTTTGCGCGTGGAGGAACTCTATGGTAAAATTCGGATCGTTTCTCGATTATGCATATACATTTTTAGAAGGACAAAGTTGCAGAAATTGTCTAGTATTATTTTCAGAAGAAGAGATTTTTAGAATATATGAGGAAGGAGATTTTTACTAGGATGTGAATTATGAATATACCTACAGTGCGTTAGACTTTTAGTTTCCAGTAGCGGGTAAAATGTGATGATCTTGATGAAACTTTTTGCATAATTACCAGATGAAAGAGATACAACTTTCATACTGAAAATAAAGAGTTAGGGTTTTTGTTTGAAGAAATTCTATGGTGGGATTCGAATCACTTTTCGATTATGCACGTATTTTCAGAGACTTTTTAGAAACTTCGTACTAAGATACGAAATATAACATTCCAAATAATAATAAATACCAAAACTGTTCTTTTAATAAGTTATGGAATTAAATATATGTATTTTTGCTGCTATTACCGAACGTTTAAAAAATGAGACTTTGCTCGATCGTTTATACGATGTATAAATAGTGCGTAAATATATTGTGCATATTTGAATCACACGTACGTAATTAATTTTAATGTTAATGCTAATGTTTTAAAAAAATGCAAAGGCATGTGAAAATAGATTTTGACGATTCCCGAGAGGGGAAACTTTATACGGGTCGTTCAGCTTTATTTTACTTTTCTCCTTTTTTTTCTTTTTTATTTGTGTTAAATGTCAGCTGCTATGGCAATTTATCGAGGTACGCCAAAGTATCGATGTTAAAAGCACATGAAGTTACATAAAATGGCAAATGGATTTCGTCAGCAGAGAGAGAGAGAGGATATGAAACCCTGGTGATGATAAAAAGAACTTCTTTGAATGGAAGAGTGAGTTATTGACAATAAAATTTCTGATCAAATTTTTATTACGGAGAAACATTAAGCCTTCCTGAATTTTATATGCCAATTGGAGATCGCTGGATACAGCGACAATAGCTCTTTCAATCTTTTGTTTCCTTTTTATTTGACTATTATCCTTTATTCATTATGCTATGAACGATTTTAAAAATGGTATTTACACGTATATATAAAACGTATTTAACAATGACATCAACTCTCACTAATAAAATTTCATTGGCTTTTATAACAATTGAATATCATTTAACATAGATACAATGCATTCATAATCGTTCATTTATCATATCTTGAAATGTCACGTTGCGAATATAATTGAGTATCGATTAAATAAATGAAAAAATAATTTCGTAATAAAAATTGATATTATTAATAAAAATAATTAAACAAAAGTAAAAGGATATCATTGATCGAGCTTCTAACATCAACCGTGATCAATTGTTATCGAAGATCTGTTTCTATTTAATAAGATTTGTATAAAATGATAAAATAATAAATCCGAATTTTCATTATAAGAATACGCTAAACATTACGAATGAATAACGTTCTATCCGCATTCTACACTTTATCTGTATTCTCAACGAAACTACAAAATCAATGTCGATGTTTTGAGATAACGATCGAGTTTGATATCACGGTCCATATAGTGAGTCATTGATACAGCAATTCCGAAACGATAGTTCCAAACAGGCAAGTTGCTTTCGGCATATCTGGTTCACTGACTCGATTGATCGTATAATCCTCGTATAGTTCTAGCTCCTTCCAGCTTGGAGAATTTGTTGCTTCTCACGCATCGATTGAACGGAATGTTAAACTTTTCATTAATGAAACTCTAAACGTCAGATACGAAAATAATAAAAGTACTGAAATTTATTCAAACGAATGAGAAAGACCTGACAGGTATAACGAAAACTATCGTAAAATTACTGAAACAGGTTACAGTTATTTCTAAATCGAGAAGGGAAGTATATAATTTACTTAGGTCCTGCGTTTCTCATACTGTCTTACATACACAATCTTTTTATAGCATAAATGGACAAAATTTTTATAGCATAATTCTGACGCAATTTAACGATGAATATCTATTTCAATACGTTACTTTATAGTACATTCTTATTCGCTTCTCAATTGTTTTTAACTATGTTTGTAGGGAAAATTGTATCTTATATTGTTTCATAAATTTTACCGCTATAATATTAAAATAAGTAAAGTATAAATTATGTATCGTTGTATAAGATGCTAATACGATAAATCTATATCGTATTCAGATGTAATGACATTTATAAAATATTAATAACGTTCGCTCTAACGATAAAATATAGTGCAAAATTTTGTAATTTGTAATAAAAACAAAGAAAACGGGTAATTTACATCTGGATACTTAAAAATCAACTCTTGGAATCGCTTGTTTTATATCGATAAAAATGAGAATCAGTAAAATTTTATATCAGTGAAGATGCGAATTAATAACATCTGTCGAGCCAAGCCGAGTTAAGAATAGAACGTTAAACGAATAAACGTGTCTCACGCTTTTCATGTTCCGATGTTTCGACACGCTTTAAGTAACTCGAACCTATTTTTTAAACCAATACCCTCCACAGTGCTTTGATAGATATAACCAATCCGTTGTTTATGAAAGACACGATGATAGGCTAATTTATCAAACGCTAATTGCAAGATTTACTCCCAGTCTTTTGACGCTTTTATTATCTGTAATTCTCCACATTTTTTCGCGTTTCATCGTTCCTGTGGACGTAATCATTAATGTTTCTTGATAACAGACGTCTTATTTGCTTACTCGACTCTTTTTCATAGGACTTAAAGTATTACTGCTTTTTCAACCTTCGTTTATTACTCCTCCTCCCTCTTTCTCCAGTTAATTCCGAGTTATTTCTGCATCTTCTACAGGAAATGCGGCATTGTATCGATTTATTGGCTCCGACAAAAGGTAATAAGGTTATTCGTTTTTAATCGATTTCTGTGTTCATTTTGCGAGGCAAAGAAACGTAAACTGTGAAAACAGACAATAACTTGGACGAGAGTTTCGCAAGAAGCAGAGGACGTATATCGTTTGTTTTTTTTTTTTTTTTTAACTATTCCTTATGAGGTCTTCTCTTTTCCATATTTTCTAAGGAAAAGATCTCCTTTAAAAGATATTCTTAAAAGGTATTCCTTCTTGTAAGGATATATAAAGATATAAAAATATTTTATCTTAGATTTTTATCTTACGTAATCTTTGATATTCAACATAAAACATGGTAAAGTGATTGTCATTCAGCTCTAGCGTGAACCTGGATCAGCTTGTAGAAACATAGAATTGCAAGTATATCATTCACGGAAAATGTCATATTACGCATTACACATGATAACATTGTATTTTGTAAATATTCAACGTAGAAAGAACAAACGCTTTGTTAGCTCTGATATTCAAAGTTACAGTATTCGATTTAAAAGTGCTTTAAACATTTTCTGACACTTAATTAGTAAAATTTGGAGGCTGTAATATTTTGCTCGAAATATTAAAATCCATCGATACGTGATTCGTGAAAATGACATTTAATTGAAATGCTTCATTGAATAAAAATTTCATTATTTCATTGGAAAACACTCAAATTCAACTTATGAAATTTCGTTCGCTGACATGTGTAAACCGGAGTTCTTATTTATTTGTATCAGCTGCTTCGTACGCGTCAACATTAGATACCATATCTTCGGCTACAGTATAATAATAATCCATAATTTCCATAATTAGAGATTATCTCGTTAATGGTATTAGCGTTAGTAATTACACTGAGCGATTCTAAAGACCGTTACAGCTCGACTAAAGTTAGTCGATCAACTCGCTGCTTTTAACGAACCTTGTCGACCTGTCTGAATACGCTTGTTCAGACACGTCTAATATCTTAGTCGATTGGCGAGTAGCTATTCATGTAAGCACTTAGCTATCCGTGTTCGCGTAGTACAATCCAGCTTTCGTAACCACTTTCGTAAAATGGACAGACGACACGTTGTCGTGCGATGCTGTATGGTGCTGTCAGAAGTCTTGCTCTGATTTTGATAGAAAAAATTGTAGAAGAAATAGGAAAAGAAATAAACACAAGCAAGCGTGTATAAGTTCGAAAATGCATAGAACAAAAATAATTCGTTTAAAGCTTCAGATAGCCTTCTCCGTGAACTAGAATTAGACGATCCTGTAGAATATTTCAGAATATCAAAAAACTCTTTTGATTTATTGTTGCCTACTGTAATAAAAATCACCTTTTAAATACGACAGACGTCAAGCTAGGTGGTTGGTAAAGTGGACCGTAAATGTAAATCAAAGAGAAATACGACTGGAAGACCGTTCTGACCCGAGGAAAGAAAATTATAAAAAGGAAATAATAATTATAAAGTAATAAAAATTATCACGCCTGATGTAGAAAGTTTATGGTGGTGTTTTCTATTGTAGGTGACGCGCAACGTGGTTACTTGTTCTAATTGGCTTGCGTTCATACGAAAACCCAAAAATTCAGTTAACTAAGTAACGGAACTTTTAGATGGAACATTCGTTTACCGGACTCCATGCTAAAATGATATTTAACAAAGCAAACATTTGATTCGGTGGTCTTAATAATCCTTTGGGAAATTTATATTCTGTACGCGAAGTTTACTGCGTTTTATTAAATTCAAACTCCATTTTCTAATACTAATAACAATAGTTTTAATCATTTACAGTTTCCCATAAATGACATCGTCCAATAAAAAAAATTAATTAATAAAGAAAGAAATGTTTTCTATTAGGAAATTTAGATTTATATTTGGTTTAAAATTATACGTAGAATTTATGCCTTAATCCAGATTCGAATTATCGGATAAACTATTAAAGTCGTTTATTTTTACGATTGAATATAAAAATCAGACGAAAAAAAAAATCAGTTATGAATGGATCGAGAAAATTCTTCGAAAATACAGCAAGAAAAATATTATTTCGCAAAATACGATAATTCTGTACGTGTATTTTTTATTTACCGCGTAATAAAAGTACGTGTATTCAAGGCAATGAAGAGTCGATCTTTCGAATATACATGTACATACGTAGCTACGTAATATATCGTGAATCTGAGGTAAAAGAGAAATATATGCGTCTAGCTCGAAAAGAAAGTGAGAAATGATGCTGAATCGTGATTCGTTCTATTGAAAAATCCTGTCGGAGAATTCTATCCTATCGTACTACGTATTAAACTTTAAAATTGAACGAGATATGCGCGAATAACGGCCGAGCGTGGAGAACATCGGCACAAATGCAGTCTTGCAAGTAAAAGGAAAGAAAATATTAAATCCATAGTTTATCGAATTATCGATAATTCGTTTGGCATGAATTGATGAGAAAAAATTCACCGTGGAGGAAATATAATATTTGTTAATTTCTTCGTCAAATATAAATGCTCTATATAAGAAGCTCTAAGAGCTCTTAATGGAAAGCAAAGTTATTGAAGCTTCATCTAAAAGCTTTATCATTTGATCAACTCCTCACGAAGGAAGCTTCAATAACTTCTATATACTAATTCCTTTCCTTTTGACCGAATAAATTGAACAAGTACGACTACTTGTGGTTCGGAAATTATTATTGTCACTGTAATTCCTATCTCTTATTAAATCGACATAAAAATAATTAAAAATCGTTATTAAAAAGTACCTAAACGTTTAACAAATGCCAATCTGCTTTTAGAACAATATGTAGACTACTGGACAGTTGAAATACAATTTCGTTTTATAAAATTATGATGTTTTTCGTACCACTTATATTTAAACCTTCTTTCGTTCGCTACTCTGTAAATATTAAAGCAATTACTCAATTCATTTAATTGAAAGTTTCAATAAATTTTGTCCTTTTTTTTAGTATTTTCCATTGTAAAACACATATGACGCGAGTTAAATAACAGATTTATGATGAAACAACTAGAAGGTAAACGCAGTGAAAAGCATTCAATTTGTAACAAATGTCAGCAAATCTCATCGTCGATGTGGCTGGCAGTCTATATGTTCTAAAAATATATGACGATAATACTGGCAAAGAATTCCAAAGAACGAAATATTAAAGTAAAAAGTAAAGAAAGAGAAACGACAGGTAAAGCTAGAGACCGTTTTCCTTTCTTCTAAAAAAAGGGGGAGGTGGGAGAGAGAAAATACTGAACATTTTGAAACATGTATTGGATAGTTAAGCGAAAACTATACGCTTTGTACTCCTGAACAAGCGGAAAACCGGAAACAATGGAAACAGTGCAGGTTGGAAATATGGAAAGTCGACGTTATCACGGTATTATTAAACTGTTATTGTTATGTTCAAAAATTGCTCGTGTAAAATAGCTGAATGACAGCCGAGGGAACGAGATTTCCATGTGTCCACGGCAACATCGAGGAGTGAGTGACGAACTTTATTCAACCGAAAAATCAGATATACACTTCTATTGCTTTCCACTTATCCGTATCCGAATTGCGCCACGACAATGGTCGATTGTCGCGCGTTTCAGAATTAAATGTACTCTCTCGTCACTACTAGATGTGTATGTATGTAGCCGATTGCAAAATTTATCGGGCCATTAAGAGATATCGTGCGTGGTTCGTCAGGGTTTTTCTAACGTTAGAAGGTTAAAGGATACTCAATTTGATTTTGTATCGAAAATAAAAATATTTGTACTTTATAATATCGTAAATTAAGATATCAATGCTATATGGCACCTTGAATCTTAGGTTGCAAAAATCATTTATGATTTGTAAATCCTATGTGTATTATGTGAGAAACAGCAAATTTGATATTTTTAGAATTCCCTTCTTAAATTGCTATATGCTATTTTTTAATGTATATGTATGCATTTCGTTAAAACAAATTTTGATTAGAAGGAAACGTTCAAGTAATCTTGATATTTTTAAAGATATGAAATTTAGTAATGATAAATTTCAATCGTCGATACATCTTTTGTTATATAGAATCTACTTATGTATAGAAATATATATTTTATTGTAGTTAAATTCATGACACCGATTTAATTTTCAATCCCTATTCTAATGTATCATATACGTTTTAAATAGACATTACATATAGAGATAATTATATTTACTTAGTATTGGTAACGACACTGACGCGAATTACCAAATTTAATAAAGAAGATTCCATGATACTCGTTATATTCTTCATATCTCTTAGATTATGTACTCATTTATGAGAAATGTATATTGGTTAAAAACTCTCGTTATGAAAAGCTACCTTTATCATAATAGAGAATTTTTTAATGAAAAAATTTTTGGTAAGTTTGTATTAAGTCATTTCACAGGCAACGCGGACTTTTACGTAACATACATGCAATAAGTAAAAGAAAAAGACGATTCTCTGTTACATATTTATCAGTAATTTATCACTCTTCCTTATTTTTTAGGATTATTATGTTTTCGTACTACGTTTGTATATTTCTTTCTTTATAACTTTTAGGAAAGTTTTTTCAAAAAATCGTAAAAAATATTATAATCTAAAGAGAACAAAATACTACATACAAGGTAATGAAATACACTGTATATTGTTATTTATTGTTACATCGATATGTGCTGGCATGTTGTTGATAACAAAAGATAGAACAAGAAAGATCGATGCACACATTTGTAAGAAATATTGAATTTATAAAATTCTTTTAACATTAGTACTATGAAAGAGAATTCACTTCGACTCGGCCAATTTAATTTCTCATCTTCAACTTTTCAGATCGTAAAATTTAAATCTATAGACAAGTTCCCCAGGCAAGAAGAGCGACTTACTCCAACTTGCTCGACTAAACTCTGACTTTGGAACTTTTTTGTGAATGCTGAGCAACGTGTCTGTAAAAAAGGGCAGCAAGCCTAGGAAACCACCAAACCTAACCCAAACCTAAGATACACTGAAACCAATGGATCGATAAACGCACCATGTAAATCTGACAAGTAAACGGTTACTTTTTGAAAAATAAAACATAACTTTAAAAAAGGATTAACCACAAATATACAAAAGCTAGAAATTAATTATAAAAATGATTTATTCATATATCATATAGATCATAATTTCCTGATTTTTTCAATCAAAGAAAATTGCAACGATTATTGAAATAAAATCGAACGATAAAAACCACTGTATCTGAACAGAGCTCTGTAGATTATTATGTTAATACAGGATATCTGATGTGAACAAATGTTGATTTCCGTGTAATTATTATATACAGTAATCATTATGAAACACTGTAATGAATTCGAAACATTTCACGCGTGAATTAATCAGACATGTCAATAGGTGGTTAAAAGATGACAATACAAATGTAAGAATAATTCATGAATTATTAGAGAATAGTCGAACTAATTGAAATGCTAAATGCAGCGTTCATTTGCTTCATATGTAATTGAATTAATCATGAGTTTATAGCTGCGGTATTTGTTTGTATATCTAACAAATTCATTTAGTTAAATCAGGGAAATATCAGGTCATACCAGCAATTGACAGAACATGCTATAACGAGAGAAGTCTTTAAAATAATAAGTGAATGATGAAGAGCTATTGTAGAAACTCAAGTAATTGAGAATAAATAAATACATCGACGATTACTAATTTTTCTGACTTTCATGATCAATAATTCGATTTTTTTTACAGATTAGAAGTAATATATAATTTGTAAGATAATTGTACATATTCATTAACAAATATTCATACGAGCCTATTAAAATATTTGTTAAATCTTTTAGCCTGTGCAATTATCATTAAGCATATAATAGTTGTTGCTATTTTTGCCATAGATATCAAAATATATCTAATTAATTCTTGAATCGTTATTTGTAAAATTTTTCAAAAAAGTAGGAATATATGAAATATGAAATAAAGTTTAAAGATATATACAGAAATCGTGCAAAATAAGGACAACGGGAGGCGGAGCTCGCGACAAACTCAGCCTCAGCGTGCGTGTAGCAGGCAGGGGCTACTAACATTGACCAAACCACCCATCTCCGATCATTTTCTCCCCGCTATATTCCTTCTTCTTCTTGATCCCACGATCCTTTTTTTCTGCCAGGCCCTGGAGGAATTTCTCTAACTATGGCGCTCTCTCTCATAAGATTCACCATTATTCCAACATCCACCCACTGTCAGGAGGTATAGTGAAGAACATGGAACACACTTTTCCTAAGTGTTCATTAAATAACCATTACTACCCCCTTTTAGAGATTCGGTTTAAACGCATTTCTTCTCTCTTAAAATCTTATGTTTTCTGTATCGGGGTGCATCTCCTTGACTTTGGTTAAAGATTGTTTACAGGTAAATATTGGCTGACTACATTTTTTCTGTAATTGGGAAAACTTCGCGTTACACAACCAATATCACCAACCATTGTTCCAAGAATATCTTCCTTTCCTGTTTGCGCGCCTCTCTCTTCTCTCCTCTTCTCATCCAGTTTGCGAGGATTTTCATCTTCCAACCGCCATCTGCTGGACACGACCCTTCGCATCTAGGAATCGTGAAAAATCGGAAAACTAGGATTGCCGGGAATCGAACCTGGGTCTGGAACGTTCGTAACCAACTACGTTAAGCACAACGCCGCCGTCGTCCTATGATATTTCTATTTAAAAATCTTCTGTTAAGTCTGAAGGTTCTAGTATTAGATATATATATTTAAATCTCTGAAGACCTATTTTACCTTCACATTTCTTTGCAAATCTTCCATGTTTTTAAAATTCTAGATACTAATTGAATTATACCAACAGATATTGCGATTACAAAATATTTTTTCATATTTTGTATTTTTAACTAATTTAATAGATGTCACTTTTGTGTTTCCGTGCTTTTTTAGTGTATCAACGAAAATCAATATGAATGATCGAACAGATATTAGACATCGTCAGTTTTTAATGGACAGCTAGCTTGCCTGTGATCATGCGTGTTTGCGCAGTTCGCACTATTTCGTCCGTATGAAAATTCGTTTCACGTGGAGAAACTAAATGTGGGTCATGCGAATAACCTTTTGGATTGGCAGCAATCGTCGTGGTCCTTCAAAATCGATTGCATTTCTATTAACGACAGATGAGCGTGAGTTTGAAATCGAGCATCTTGAAGTCCACGCAACACACGCCGAAATACGTAGTCAATAGATAACTGGCTTTGACTTCCTCGAATTTTCGAGCCTGTCGATTTTTCTTCGAAGAGGAGCTTTCCAAAAATAGTTGATTAACACGTTCTGCTTTAAATAAAGCAAACGATATATGATGCGTATTAAAATAATAAAGAATATTGAATTACGAATAAATAGCAATTATACTGAGTGCCTCATGTTCGTTCCCTTGGTTCGTTTTATTTTATATTCCTCCTAATTAGGTATTGAATTGAGAAGTATAATGAAAATTATTTTTCAAATAATTATTAGATACATTCAATTATACGAAGAAAAGAATAATATATATTTTGTATTATTTCATGCACGTAATTTTTTAGCGATTTTACGTACAGAAACGTTAACCTTATAAGAAAACAAGTTACTTCTTATTTTTTTAAAAACTTCAATATCAGATAACGATGAATGTTTAACTTGAATAAATTCTCAGATATTCCCCACGGAATAAAAAGCTATCTAGAAATAAACTGTGAATATAATGATATATATATATATATATATATATATATATATATATATATATATATATATATATATGTAATACGTAGTCCGAGTTAGCCACTCTGTAATGAAAATACGCAGGAAATAAAATCGGTCGTAGAAAAATGAAAGAATGGTGCGTACACGAAAGGAAATTGCTTGCTTCATTCAAACACGGACCTAATTTTTTGAGGTCAAGAATCACTCGAGAAGGTTGAATTAATTGGGGTTTTACGTCTTTCAAAGTAGACATACGGACGTCAGCTTTGACCATCCGATCTCTCAACCTCGTGATTTCTCTCTTTTAATTCATTCTTATCAAATGTTAAACGTGACTGGAAACATCTGATAGCTTTCCAAAGGAGTGTATAGTTCAGAAACTTGAAATATTCATTTTTTTCTGTGACGTATATAAAACAGGACAAAGGATAAATATAAATGGGAATAGCGTATCTCATCTCGATGTCACAAAAATAATACTTTGCAATATGCTCGTGCATATTTGGTATTTTTACATAAATTCTGCCAGAAAAGATCTTTCTACTTTCTATCCAAATATATGAAACACCTATTTTCTAAATAGTTTACAGCATTCATCGAAGAATTCAGTTTATGCTTTTATTTATCGTAGTTATAATCTTAAATGATAAGTACTATAGCATCACGCAAATAAATAATATCAAAATTTATCTATATTCTTTAAAAGCTAATCGCTATCCTATGCTTGATCCTATCTCAATATGGTTTTGAAATTTAAAATTTACAAGGTATCAATAAATTCCTTATATTTAATTTCTGAATGTTTCTAGCATTATTGTACATAATTACAGAATCATCGATCATTAAGGGTTAATCGATATTAACTAAATTCTCAACTAGGTGGCGACCAGTCAGTTTGTAACTGATCGGTTGGTATCGCTAACCGTGAACGCTGTTAACGTTCAAAGTGGACGTAGATTAAAGATGAAGAGAGATGTAATATTTAGTTAATTTATTTACAGTATTTAGTATAATCACAAAGAATATGTAACTGTGTATTGAACTGTGGACTGTGTGTACTGTTGGATGACTCACTGAGAACATAGAACTGAATAAGAATTTTTTGAATTAAAGATTCTTGCAAGATTGACTAACTAAAAACTATTGGAAGCCACCCCCTCTTGGTGCCTGGACCCTACCCTTAGTCCCGTCCAAGGGCGTCTTTATTCCTATGTTGTCCGTGAGGTGGGGATCTATTGCTTCCAATCTTCTATCTGATGAATCCCCTGGGTGTCTATCCTTTAGTATTACTGATTAATACCTAATACCCTACTTAGAGCGGACCATTCCCACACTTAGGGTTCCGAGATCCGCATTGTAAAGTCGACAATTTTGGAGGTAGGAAATTCCAACTTCCCCGGACAGGGCAATGTGTTGTTCGGGGCATAAAATTTACAAGGTATCGACCCCTCGAAATCCCAAACAATATCGTATTCATAAATTTAGAAACTATCAGAAAATTGCAAAAAAATATCATGTCGAAAGAATGCAAATTTATAAGAAATGAGTTTCCATTTGTGAACGGTTAATCGACAGAATACTTGAATGGACTTCTTCTCCGCTGTGAATACGTTTAAATATAGCGTAAATATATTAAATATATCGTTATCTTTGGTCTGTATTCGCCGCACAGCAAACCCTATGATTTTCTCTCGATAATGTAATTAAAGATTAAACCAAACTTACAGAATGAGGATTACCGATATCGTACCACCGTAAAATCGCCTTTATGGCCAGAAAGTGAACCTATTCATCGCCAGGCATGGCCGGAAATGAGCACGAATCGCATAGCGTCGAAACGATTCAACGCGAGGGCTTTTGTTGGGATGAATTCAGTCGAAGACACGAGCTAATTCTGGAACTGGCATTCATTTTTTCATCTGGCAAACTATGCGGCCACGCGAAAATTACCTTTTGCGAGAACGAGTAGATATTTTAGAAAATTGTGTGCGATAATTTTAACAAACTTAGTAACAACAATTATTATTTTTAATCATTTAATGGTAGTGAATAATAAGATATCATTTATTATCTCAGGTATCGTACTTGACAATTTTTTAATTATAAAACACCTTACGTTTTAATTAAATTTTGATGATTAAAACGAAATCGATTTATACGTAATTGTCTGGGAAAAGTTATAAACTGTTGGAATTCTTATCGCATAGTTTTTAAATAGCTGTACTTGTTGTAGGAATAACTTTATTTTAACGAGTATGGTAACGAAAGTATTTAAATGATCAGGAATTTTAATGTCAAAATTTTGTATCAAAAGCGAGCGAATTTTAGATTTAATAAAATTGATTGACATCTAACACGATAATAAGAAATTTTTAAATAAGAAATTTTTGAGAATGTCTATTTATCGTATAATTTTTCTTAAATGTTACCGTAGTTTTTTTTTAATAATGGCGTAATATTAATGAAAAAGACGAAATCCAAGAATCTAAATAAAAGAATAAAAATCATACTCGTATTCGAAATCTTTTTCTACTTCTTAAAACAAACAACTTCTTTCAAATCTATCTACCATATAATTTCTCTTAAATATTACTATACCTTGTTTATCAAACATCGATACGGACACAATGTTTATCATTATTAATAAAAAGAAGAAACCCAAAAAACAAGAATTCACGTTCCAAATTTTTCTTCGCTTCGATTTCTGCCCAACCACTTAATCCATTACGAAATAGCATAAATATCCAAAAAACAGAATTTCTACGTTATCGGTCGGAATTTTGGCAACAATACTAATTTAATTAACCATAATCAACCGAACCCGGACGACGGATTACGGGTATCGTTAATTCGTAAAGCCTCGCAAATTTGAAAAGAAGCCATTCACTCTAAGATACGTTTTACACGTTAAAACAGCGTATACAAAGGATTGCAAAATTTTGGACGCGACATTTGACGACGAGAAGCACAGAGGATTAACCGTACACGAGTAATTTTGCGTTTCTTCGAGAGCAACGTATCACCGTCACAAACTACTGTGTAACACGCTTTGTTTTAAACGCGACAGAACCGGTCGAAAGTGAATCAAGCAATTTCTGCGACACGCCTTGAAACTTCGTAAACCACTGAGCGCGTAATACGTCTCAACTTTGGATTACAAGCTAACGATCTCTTACATAGAACACTAAGTCATTTATTTTATTTTATGAAAAGACATAAGACATTAGGTTCAATCAGACAACGACGACGATGCTTCGTTTAGGCATTTATCTTTCACGCTCTATTTCGCGTATTGTTTTGTAGAAAGATCAATTATAGAATAAGCGAATTAAACACAAAAGCTGAGTCTAGTAACTGGCACGGATTATATAGCTCTGACACTATAGTAGATATAAAAAAAAAATTGTACAGGAAAATTTTACATCGTTTATCAAATACTGTCATTGTGAAGTGCGATTTTGTTCGGAAATGCATCGTCACAGTTGTAAAGTGCAATTGCACGTGTTTTACACGGAATCCTACGATCTTTTTTTGCGCTAATTGATTTCCCGTGCCATTCGGAACGAAAAAAAAAGGTATTAAGATACAATGTGCAAAAAATTAATATTTCGTGAGATACGTATTTCAAATTTTATGCAATGTCCATCAACATTAAAAAAATTAATATTTCGTGAGATACGTATTTCAAATTTTATGGAATGTTCATCAACATTGAAATGACATATCGCGTCGCTGCTATGTTTACTAACAGTGATATCGTATTTACTTACAATTCAACAGAATTCTCTTATCTTTGTGTTCTGTTTATGTTGCGTGATATTCAGATGTACGTACATCATATTCAGTTATTAAACATTATGGTTATATTTAGGCTTTTATTATTTTAATATACGGCTTTTAAGATCAGAAAGTTTCAAAACATAAGTATAGCGAAATTACCAATCGTTTGGTTAAACGTATCGAAAAATTGTTAGAGCGCGAAGGATCACAAATTTCTCATTGTTCAGAAATATTCCTATTTAGGCTGTAATTTTAAGAACATTTGTTTGACATCATTCAATGTATGTTTAAGTATGTATAAATCTTAGTAAATAAGGCAAAGTACAAAAGCCAAGAAAGTTTCTGCCTTATCGATAACGTTTATACAGTCTGGAAATAACTTATATGTACAAACTTCAACTGTTTTCTATTATTCATTCTTTTTTTTTAATATAAGTGCCTGATTTGTCCTGCTTCTGACTCAAGTAATTGTAATATCAATTTTACTGTATTAATTTACAGCTGAACAATAATAACACTGGAAAAGCTAACAGTAAGAAAATTTCATACACATAACAAAATTCTTTTAAAAAGCGATTGTGAGGAATATTTTTTTCCCGCTGTTATTTAATAAAGATATAAATTCGTTTTAACTGAAAATTGTCTTTCTATTATACTTCTGAGTAAAGTTGTCGCGTATCAATTCCATATTTCCATTACTTGCGAGCGAAAATAAAATTTTAACTTTTCTATGGACACTTTTAATTTGAAGATGTCAAAAGTAATAAATAAAATTAATGCATGGACGTAAATTTTTCATAGTGTAACTTTGTAAAAATCATTTGCATGATAATAACAATTCTGGAGAATAATAATATAGACGCGTACTGCGTGTAATTGGCACTAAAGTAATTCCAGATTGTATTACTGAAATTGGTAGTAGCTGTGGCGAGCAACTGTATCATCACATTGATTAGAATTTATGCTATACCAGGTACTGTTGCTAAACGCATGCAATCGCTCGAAACGACTACCGAGCTCGTAACGTGAAAAACGAAAGATATTTTTAATCTGACTGAAACCCAAATGGTTTCACTAACTTAAAAGCAATAACTGCTCTTTTCACGATAAACGATCTTTTTGATTACAATATACATTATGAACTACATATAACTTTGTACTCTTCCTTCTTTTTTTTTTCTTGCTTATCTGTTTTTGTCAAACATTGAAAATTGTATATAAAGAATTGAAACTTTGTCGTTACTAGAATTAAATAATACGCATACTAATTATAGTAGAACGTAACGTTTCTTCAATGTATAATACATTTAGATGTAATGATCTGCAAGTTCGTATACTTCACACATAATTTTTATTGTACTTAAAAATTAACTAATATATGAAAGAAAATAATTGTATGATTCAACTCCAACAACTTAATTCTCCTATATGTAAAAATTATGTGAAATTACAATATAAAATTGAAACTATGTAGCATCGAGAAAGTTCCGTTAGGTAGAAAACAAAAGCGCTGACAAATCAGGAGGTCCTTTTCGTTTCGCAATACTCTGTGAAACGAACTGATGCAAGTAACGTTAAAACAAACTCAAGATCGATTTGTACCTAGTAGAATTACAGAAGAAGAAACGTGACGAAACGGAGAATAATTTGCGTCTGTATTGACGCCGGAGGAACAGTTTATACAGGAATTTTATTTTCGCTTCGAAACCGTTTCTCGGTACACGAGGCGGATCGCCAAAATGATTCGTTCCCCTGAACAAACAAATAATAAAACAGAGAAAATCACAGCTGATACGTGAACAACGGTGGAAATATATCCGTCGAGAAGTTTTTGTTCGCGAAACAAAAAATTTGGCGATTCAAGTATTCTCGAGATGTTTCTCATTTTCCTAGGATGAATCAAACAACGCGAACGAACAACGTGAACGCGATTAAAACTGCAAAACCACGTCCATCAAGATCCATCACAAGTGCGGTTGATGCGACGTTGAAATCTATATAAAGAAAGAAGAAAAAGATCGATGACAGAAAACACAGTTCTATAGAACGTGGTTAAAAAAACGTTTTCTCGCTCGACGTGTCTATCAAATTTTAATTAAGCCTGACAAGCAACGAATGGTTGCACGAATACATCCTCGAATTGCTTTTACACCGCTGGAAACGAGGCACGCTGCCAATTCTCAACCCTCACGAACGATACGTCAAAATTAATAATTCTTTGGCAAGTTAGATGCATTCGCGCGTTAACAGGATGGAAGCGATACAAGTGATAAATACCGAAATAAAAAGTGAAGGAAAAGGAAGAGAAACTGAAGACTGTTGCTTATGCAGAGAAATTAGGCTACTCCTAATGATGATATCGTGTTTACATAATATGTATCTGTAAAACATTAAAAGATTGAGTTCATCGTATTCATTAGCGAGTGATTCTCATCCGTTGTCTACTAGAAATATGTTTGTTTTCTTGCAACTTTTAAATTCCTCTGAAAAATTATGATGATTTTGGTAACTAATCTATGGCATATGTCGTATAAAATATTTTGAAATTGTCACTAGCCATGTTAAAAGACAAGACTGTCGTTCTAATCAAAGTTGAAAAAGAAAAGAAAAGTGCTCTTAACAAGGAAGACCATTAAAAAGTGTATTAGAAAAGTTACCTAAGTGTGAACAAAGTCGTGAAGCATCGTCGAACAATGTGGCTAGTCATTGAACAATCCTCGACTTGCCCAATCATGTTCGGCCATCTGGCTTCAACGTGCAGAGAGAAAATTGCATCGATTCTAGTCTACTGGCATGGTCGAAGCCTATTCGCACAAGGTTTCTCGTAGATTCGCAGATTATCGAACGATCAGCCGTAACAGGAACAGAAGAGCAGACACACAGAGGAACCAACAGAGGAACCAAGCTACTGTCATGTGCATTTGAGAGGATCACATACGCCTGATGAAGACGAGGAAATAAGAAACTTTCCAAGCTTTGGTCGTGTGCGTTCGAGAGGATCACGTAGGCCTGATGAAAACAAAAGCAGCTGAAAACTGTTGCTTCAACCCTACCAGGAGATGGCCCAAAAAACGATAAGTCCAGTTAAGAGATTAGAGAGAATTGTAGTTACATAACAATCGGTTCTTGCAATCATTTTGTCGTTAAACTTTACCTATTGACGCGTAAAACGGTCTATCTAAAATAACCGATAAGATGAAGTCTATCAGATCCTAGGAATTTGTATTTTTATAATAATTTGAAAAGTAATTATGCTAAGGCGAAGAAAATCCATCAGTCTATTTTAATAATACTTTAGAAGATACGCATTTTGATACATTGTCTATTTGCTGCAAAATTATCGTCACACGAACTACAAATTAGTTTATCATTTGCCACATTTTTTTCCTTTAAATAACTATTAAATTGATCCCGGAAGGAAACTCTTACGTTATTGGGATAATTTTGCATAATAAATAAATTGGAGACATTGATGCATTCATTGGAAATTTAAGAATGTACAATATAAAATAAAAAATTATAAAATATTCAAGGGTGATAATCGAAAGGGGAGGATCATCGCAAAAGAATTCTTCATCGAAAAAGGAAATAGAAAATTCGATGGACAAGCAGAAAATGAGATTCATTCTCGCATTAACATTTAAAGCTTCGCGTTTAACATTTAATCGTATTCGGCATTTATAAAATATCGTTTGATTGAAATTTATTTATATTGAAAGGCATATTTCGGTAATATGACGATCAAGAGAAAAATAGTATGAAAGATAAATATCAAAATAATAAGATAATAAAGAATATTTGATAATATTATTTATCTGTAGGTATAATAGATAAATCTAAATTACTTAACTAGGAATCTAAATTACTTAACTAGGAATCTAAATTATTTGACTTGGAAGGTAGATGAAATTTTATCCAAAATTTAAAAAATCGATATTTGAACAATTAAAAAAGTGGCAAAATAACAAAGAATTATTTTAAGTTTTATTTAAGTAAGATTTATATAGTTTATAAATAGTCTATAAACGTAATCTAGTATTTATAATAGTCTATAAACTATATATAAATAAATAAATAAACTATATATAAATAATAAATATAAATATATAAATAATAAATAAACTATATACTATTTATAATAGTCTATAAACGAGTAGATGCTAGAATAGATGTAGCTGACATTTCCGCGTCGTTCCGCATCTATTTTCACAATGAACATGGACATTATATTATTTTAGACAAAACCACCCTTGTATTAGTACTGCAATTGTTATTAACGCTTATATAACTTAATAACGTTCATAAGCGAAGCTATACTACAGAAACTTGTCTTCTTATTAATTTAGTCTCAATACTAATTGTAAGTGCACATAGGAAATGAAAGTTCGTTAGGCAAATAGGACAGAGAGAAGACACTCCCCTAAGAGCGCCATCTTTTAGCGATAGCTTACTTCACAAGCATTGTAAGGCAGTACTAAAGATCTCTGAAGCAGAAATAAATAACTACATACTAAGTACAGTTCTTTGTACAAAATAGAACTAACAGTATACAGGTCTAACAATTTTGCCTTAAATAAGTACATTTCATCGTAACATGTATTTCATACTTGTATACCTTAATATCGATTCTTTTCGTTCTCATGATGATTCATTAAATTTTATCCTATGAGCTATAAGGTAGTAACGAACACAGTGATAATCATTTAAGATTAAATCTATCGTATTCGTTATTAAAATATATATTATTCCGTTTATACGTGTACATAACAAAAATATAGATGAAAATTATTTTACTTTAAAATTGTTTATCATCGATTCTATCATCGGTCTCGTTAAATACATACGTAATATAAAATAATTACACGACCGTTATTAATCGTCCAATTCAAAAGTTTTCGCTTTTTAAAGAAACGTATATTTTTATATTCTTTTACCATCGATAGATAATCTTAACCAATTATAGATTAATTATATAATACGATTCGAAAACAGAATCTCGCAAAAATTACAGCGAATGATTAATTCTGAATGATATAATTTGAGAAAAATATATCGCAGAGAAACATTTTTAAAGTCGAAGTCAAAATGCTGTCGATACATTTATTTCGAACAGGACACGCGAGTGTGTATACTTGGGAAGTAACACAGCAAATCGAATCAATACTCTTGAATGGCGTAACAATCAGATCGGTTCGTGAAAGCGTGTGATTTATTTAATCTATAGCAGAAAACTCGAAACGATTGGCTGACTAATCTAAATCGAGGACTCGACGGAATAAACGTAAACCACGAAATAATTCTGTAAATTAATCTCGTAGTTGGATATTCGATCGCCACGCGAATTTCCACTGCATTTTTCCCGCCATTATTCTCGGTTAAACCACGTGTCTCCTAACCAGACATCAGGATCGATCGTGTAGTCTCATAGATACAGTAATAGAGATAATAAATTGAAAGATTTTCCGTGTACGATGGAAATTTTGATTCATCGATATTCATCGCGAAGCGTGCTTTATCGCGTGAAAGTAAATTACACGACCGTAAATGCGATTATGTCGTAAGTACTTAATTTTGCAAATTATTCTTCTGAAAATTAACACCGACTAGAGATTCTCCGTTGTTAGTGATCGTACAGAGTGGTTTTAGAGTCTAAAATATGCTATAGCTGTCTTCTGAATAATACAATATGCTTACGTAATGCATTAAAATCATTTTATCTTTCAGCCGCTTTTTAATCTCGGACTATACTTTTTATGAAATTCTTATTTATGTCGTCGGAGTTCCTTTAACATGCTATAATTAAATATTTTGGAAAATGTTTCTTATCCTTCTTTTTTGAAAGAAGTTTCATCAAAATGTAATCTACCTTACTGCTTACCTTGTAATCTAATTTTATGAATATCATAGACTGATACGGCATATAATATCTTTTTAAGTTTCGAATATCTGTTATAGATATACAAAGCTGTATATATGTACAAGGTTTTTACACTTACAAAATTCCACGCAACTAGCACAAACCATATCCCCCAATAATGAAATAATGGCAATGGCGTTTTGAATATTTAAAAATCACATCTATTTTTCCAAATAGAACGATTAACTCTTCTACATATCGATCGCTGAATTTCAGTATTCTCTCTACAAAGCCATTAAGACACTTAAATCGAAAATTCGAAAAAATGATCAAGGAAAAATGTCAAAGAATTTCATCCTAAAATACTAATTCTGCCATCTCGCTTTGTAAAAATCGAGACGAATCCATTTCGACAACTCTCGTTGATTTCGTTGCGAGACAGCGTCTTTTTTCTTCTTCTCTTTTCTTTTTCTTTTTAGTGGCATTCACTCGATTCGAATAAAATCGACGAACATTTGTGAGAAATTCGATAACATCCTCGATTTCATTTCTCGACAAGGCAACGGCGCATCGACTGTAAAACAGGGGTCGGTCGTAAAAACGAATTGAAACCGTGCAGAGTAATGTTTCACGCGTAGCGAACTGAGGAGTTCGTTTTTAGCGCGAAGATAACAAACGACCGCCGTGCCACGTGTACCCAGGTTTGTCTATTTTTCCACAGGGTTGCACGGTGTTTTTCATCAAAATCACGAGGCACCCAACGTTTACTTGCTTCCATATTTCGCAACGCCTCGAAGCCCGTCGCACGAAACTTCCGTTCGTGGACGATGTTTCCTTCGCTATTATGCAAATCCTGATCGTTGCTTATTTTTCGTTATTTTCAGACTGGCGATCCGCCAATCCTTTCTGCCTGTCGTTGTGCCTCTTGAAAGACAGATGCATGCGTCTCGATTTGCATTAACTGTCTCCGGTACACGGTGTTCTTGCGTAGTTGTTGCTGTCACTTTTGTTAGTGTGTATCGACATCTTTAGGATAGACTAATCTTTTTGAAAGACGACTTGTAACGGAAAAATTGTGATAGGCACACGATGATTTCTTTAATTTCAATATCACATTTTGATTAAAAAAAATTTAGTATAAAATAGCTAAAAATGAAAAGAATTTGCTAGGTCTGGAAGTATGATTAACGAGATTTTGCAGCTACATAGGTATAACTTTAAAGTTAAGACAAGCAATATTTTAGTAATACGACAAGCAATATTTCAGTAATATGAGAATATTTTTAGAGTTACGAAGAATGTAGGAAAGTATTTAGTCCCAAAATTAAAATACAAAACATTAAAGTTTGGGAACGTGGCATTAATTGATAATATATTGAATTTTGTAGATAGTTAAAAAGATGTAAAGTAGATAGACTTATATGATCGTGTTTCTTTTCTGTAGTCCTCAAGCGTTCAAAGTTCAAATAACAGATAACTGATATAAAAGTTTCATCGACGTTGAACGAAGTTAAGTTTCGTATAAAACAAGTGTGATAATAACTACGGGTAAAGTATAATATACGAAGGTAGGAAATGCAGAAGTGGTTCAAAACTGTAGAATATTTTTCGCTCCAGCCTTGGTTTTAAGTAAAGTCGAATTTTAAATGATTCATAAAATAAAGTATTGCTGGTAAAATCTTTCTTTGTATTTTCTGCAAACTAATAACTTATCAAAGTTACGTAAATGTCATATGAAGAAGCAATAGTTCTCCTTTTATTTATTCTTGTTTGTCACATTCCCTGATAAGTTATTAGTGACTACAACTACACGTATTCTATAAATATATTTAAAAAAACGATAGCTCTATGAACCGTATCTTAGTTATGCATGTATGTAAATAGGAATGGTAACTGCGGTAAAAGTGGTATCACTTCAAAATATCTTTGAGTAGCGACGCCGACGCAACGACGGTTTAGTATGAGTCGTGACGTGACTGAACGTGAACGTGAACGTATAAATGTGTGCATATGTGTGTGTGCGTGTGTGTGTGTGTGCGTGCACCGACGAAAAGAGCAAAGGGTAGTTTTCGACTAGCGCGTGAGGACAGCAGAAAGAAATGTATTGTATTTTAGCATTTTCTTTTTATCATAGTATATTTTGACACTTTTCTGACAATATTTTTAGTCGTAGCTGTGTAAAAAAAAATGAAGATGATCGTGGATAAATGTTAAGTACAATCAACCATCATATTGTATCTATTAACACGATACTTCAATTTCATTTAAGAAAGTTGTACTACAAGTACGATTAATATAAGAGAGATATGAAGACTGTATATAATGCGAAAGTGATATATATATATATATGTAGGATGAAACAAAATATTTTGGGAAGACTAATCGTAACTACGAATACAAATTCCATTGAAATAAAATCAAGAAGTGAGGAAGATTTAAGGCTAGTTTATGCGAGCAAAAATATACTTCTTTCGAGATCAAAGTGATGTTAGGGAAAAGAATTTAAGATTCACATACCGGATAGTACTCATCAGATAGAATAACAAATGGACAATGAATTTATTATAGTTTCTAAAATCAATGTTATTAGAATGATTCGTTTTATAGTGGATTACGTAGTAAATAAAGTTATTTTACGCCTTTATATATTAAGATAACGTTAGAAACAGAGAAATTTTTCCTGTAAATCTGCCATTGTTAACTTTTTGACCTATATTCAGTTTAATTGGTCTTATCCATACTATAAGACTCTCGAAGTCACCTCTTTTACCGTACTGCATAATTAACCTATAACTAAGATAGGTAGTACAGTAACATTCGATTTGCAAGTGAAAGATTGAGAGTTTCAAGAAATACAAGCTCTCAGAGACAATCGATCGATACATCAACTATCACTATATCGTTATTCATTAGTTCGTTAACTTCGCGAAGTTTCTAGTACTTGAAAAATAAGCCACGGATTATAAATATTCGTCTAATTTTAGTTTTTAGTAGTGAGGAACCGTATACATATAAAATTAGTAAAAAAAAGCAGAACTCCTCGATCTTATGAAGAACGAAAGATAATTTAAACAGTTTATAGCGTTTGACATGAAATTACATAGTATGTTTGGTTAGTTAAATTTGATTGACCGATAAATTTCATGGAGAATTCTGTTTAAGCAGAAATAAAAGTTCAGAACCGTTGTTTAAAAAGAAACTGTCTTTTTCTTTTTAATGAAAAATACACCGAAACTTTCTCTGATTTCTTATTGACTCGTATATTTTGTTACGTCGCTTTGGAGATGAAAGTTACACAAACATTTTTGTAAATTATGTACCAAGATCATTCAGAATTGCACCGACAAAAGAAATAGTAATTCAACATACTTCAAACATCTTTCGCAATGTATATTATTCACTAGAAAAATATTCTTGGCCTGCAACTAATTCTTCTGGCAAATAAATGCAGTAACTTTAAGTGTATTACGATTTTGTATTTCATTATAAGGTTTCCTTGCTGTAATATTGCTCGCTAATTCGACTTTCTCGACAGATTCCAACTAATATAAAATTTTTAGACAATTGTATATATTCATTAACAAATATTCACACAAATTTATTAAAATATTTGATAAACTTTTTGTTCTCAGCAATTCCTGAATTGTCACATGTAAAATTCTTCAAAAAAACAGGAATATAAGTGAAACATTGATAGAAAATGAAGGAACTTTTCTTATCACTTTACAAAAACTTAGTAGATACATGTAGAAATGTGCAAAATAAGGACAACGACTTGTCGAGCTAGCGAAACCCGGCCGGCGCCCTGTAGCCGTGCTACAAATTGTTGACCAAACACCGAATTTCATCCACAAACCTAATCTCCATCTCCACGAACCGCCATATATGAAAGGGTCTGAAGGAGATTTTCCCCCGAAAGACTTTTTTTAATCATCGACTTTTGAAATACCGACACTGTTCCTGCTCCGTTAAGGTTTCATCGCTTTGCAGGAGTTGAAGCGCAATTTCTTTGCCCCTTTTTTGATTACGCCTTATTATTTGTCGTCATTTTTTAGTACGGCGCTGACTGTTGTAGGTTGTTTTTTTTTTCTCTCCTGATGTTCTTCTTCGCTTCGAAACTCTTCCCGTTAAATGCGCTATATGCGCATATGTGATATGCAGGTTACTACTACTAGGTTGTTGTTGTTATGGTGTTTTGCTGGGATTTGTTGTTCTCGTTTGTTGTCAGTAGTTTTAGTATCTCCAATTTCAACCAGTCTAAATTCGGTTTTGTGGGGGGGTCTCTTTTTACCCTTCATCCGGACGATCCCTAAACATTAACCGTTCCGTGAAAATCTAAAAAACTAGGAGTGCCAGAGGAATCGAACTCGGGTCTGGGCGTTTCGTAGCCAACTACGTTAACCACAACGCCGCCGTCGTCCCATAATACTTATATTTAAAAATCTTTCTTTTAAGTTATAAGGTTCTAGTCTTGCAAAAATATGTTTAAGTCTTGCAAAACAAAATATTTTGTCATATTTCGCATTTCTAACTAATTTAAGATATCGTTTTCGTGTTTCCATATCTGTTAGTGTATTGTCGAAGATTCAATATCGATGATCGAACAGATATTAGACATCGTTAGCTTTTAATGGGCAGCTAGCTAGCCCTGTGATCATGCGTGTTTGCGCAGTTCGCACTATTTCGTCCGTATGAAAATTCGTCTCGCGTGGAGAAGCTGAATGTGGGTCATGCGAATAACCTTTTCGATTTGGCAGCAATCGTCGTGGTCCTTCAAAATCGATTGCACTTCTATTAACGACAGATGAGCGTGAGTTTGAAATCAAGCATCTTGAAATTCACGCAATACACGCCGAAATACGTAGTCAATAGATAACTGGCTTTGACTTCCTCGAATTTTCGAGCCTGTCGAAATTTTTCCGCGAAAAGGAGCTTTCCAAAAATAGTTGATTAACACGTTCTGCTTTAAATAAAGCAAACGATATATGATGCGTATTAAAATAATAAAGAATATTGAATTACGAATAAATAGCAATTATACTGAGTGCATCATGTTCGTTCCCTCGGTTCGTAATTAAACAAATAAATTTTATAACAATTTTAATGATGTATTGGATTGAGAAGTATGTCTAACGAAAATTATCATCCAAGTAATAATTAAACACACTCAATTATATTAAATTATATTAATTATATTAAAAACAGAATAGTCGTAATTTTTTATAGCGAAATGTTAATCCTATAGGACAAAAAAGCTGCTTCACATTTCTTTTTTTAATTTCAGTATTAGGTAACGGTGCCGTGTTTAACTTGAATAAATTTTCAGATAAATAATTTTTCTCGAAATAGAAAGCTATCTTAAAATTGTGTACTATTGTCAAACATAATTTCAAATGTGTATTGTCCTAATAGCACGCATGTAATTGAACGAGCGAACAAAAAATATAGATCATTTTGCATTAAATAGACAATTTAAATCCAGCAATTGCCAATCGATCTGAATTTCGTTAATTTTTACTTTTCCAGCGAAATCAGTCGTTTTACGCATATTCCAATTTAAACGCGTGTCCCAATGATAAAATACAATTTCTGTATATTTTTTATAGATATACGCGCGTTCCAATCTTAAAACACGATTTCTGTATATTTAACACGTGATGCACGATTGCCATCGTTTGGCTTCCGATAAAATATTTATTCCGAACCTATAGAAGAATGAAAACCTTTATGTCCCCACAAAAAAAAACTGTTTAAAACAGTCCATAGGATCGATTGTATTCCAACTCAGCTTCGTTTCTACAACAACGCCACTTTTTATTTTGCCAACGCACATCCCAATACCGAAAAGCAAATGCTAGAACACGATCTCTTTACTTTTTTAACATGCGATAGATAGCTCGTTCGATACACGATATACAATTGCCGCCAACAAAATATGTACATATATACATCGAACTCGTGGAGGCCTGAAACTTTTTACATTCAACACGTATTTCAACGACAAAATACTTAAATCAGACCACAGAACAGACTGTGTTTGATCCCAATTTCGTTTCTAAAACGATGTTAACTTTTATTGCTACAATAATTTTCAATCCTAAGACTCGATTTCTTCGTTTGTCTTGATCACCTGTTACTAATAACACTAAATTTCTAATTTTTAATTCGATTAGTTAGAATAGAAAATTGTTATGAATAGGTTATACGGGTTGCATAAAACTGATTAACACTATGATAAAACGCGACTGTTTGTAATAATATTGGTACAATTTGAAACCAGTCGATATAAATGTTCAGAGAAGTTACGAGACAATCATTGCAAACGTACACTAAACGTATGTAAAGAATTAATACACAGCACGAATAGTGGTCTAAAATATAGAATAATAGCTAGAAATTGTTTCGCTAAATGTTGTCGTTTACTGATATGTATGACCAATAATTGTCTGCTCAAATACTTTAGTGATTTATATCAAGCGTATACTTGTAATAAATGTCTGCTAACTTCTATATACATCTTCAGAATGGTTTCGTCTATGTAATCGTTATAATCGTGTCGCATACGGTGCTAGTAACATTTCAGAATCTTTCCTATAATGTAAGCAATATATTCGCAAAAAGTAAGTTTATAAGTGTTCAAAGGTTAAAGCAGTCGATAGAGCCGGCTGTATTCGAGACATTTCCGAGCCCCGTTTCTTTTGATCGTCGGATTCGTCGTGTTTCATTGCGTCGACGCGATGCATTTGACAAAAGAGGCACGCACACCGAGATCCACGACTAACAGAGGGATACGCCATCGAATCAAACGAGACCGAGAGCTGGCTCGTGTACAGGGGCTAAAAGCACCGAGGATACAGCGGAGAAAAAAGTTCGATCGCAACGGGAATATTGTGCGCCGAACACTCGACTTTCGGCACCGCGAACCTCTTCGGTTTAGTCCAATAATCGCTTAATTTATCCATCCGATTCTCAATTATTCATGTTACTGCACGATGGTTAGGAAGTTCGTTTATAAGTAGACTATCGATTTTTATACAAAAATATGTAAGAATATAAGTGGAGAAATAAAGGTTACAAAACGAAGAAAGATTATTTTATTTTAGTTATTTTCCTTTCTACTATACGTCTATATGTATAGGCTATAATAGGTTTAAGAAACTGCTATAATAAAAAAAAAATAATACCTAAATTTTTAAATTTGTTCTGACTCTATGTGGCGTTTTACTGCGTCAAACTGTGTTAATTTAAATCATTATAAAATTAACGGAATATTTCCTGCAGATAATTTAACTAAATGCTATTTTACAAGTCATATCTGCTACATATTGCTTACGAATCATCTGTAAAAGAGAATCATGATGTTTAATCGAAAACATCTAGAAGCTGCTGTACTTTTACTTTTGAAAATCTTTTGCCGTTTATCCTTCACGCATCATGTATTAAGTTTCATACAAGAAGTCGTATGAGAAAATCAGTCAACGTGGAAAATACCATAAACTGTGTAGTTTGTTCTCGTTTTATAAATCTAGAAATGCAGAACTCTTAACGAAATCTATTGTTCGAAACTCTTAACGTTATGAATTTAAACGCATACATTTCATTTGTTTCGCTATAACTCAGAGACACTATTAATTAGTAACAAATTAAATAATATTCAACGTTACGACGTAAAACAAAGGGTTTCTAAATATAAAATTTCTATAACGTTTTGCAACATTTTTATATACCACAGACAAAAAGAGAAAAAAAGGGAAGTTAAAAGATACAAAGCAGAGTAAAACTTAATACATATATTAAAACTTTGTATAATCACGATACTATCCGCTATAAATTTTGATGCGATACGCTGTATCGCACATTTTTCTAATTAAAAATTCTTATTTTCAGCTAGAAAGGGGAAAGCACCGAAGCATTGTATGCATAGTTAATTAAAGAATTCCGAGAGAATGACGAGAGCCAACCATACTTCACATATTCGTCCCATAGTTTACGATAAAGAAAATTGCGGTCTCTAAGTGCAATTCGCAGCACGTTTTCGTTGCATTTATTAATTTATTTTACCTTCCTAATCAGTTAAGCACATAAAACAAAGAAAACAAAATTGCATAGCAACATATTAACGTAATAAGATGAAATTAATTGTAAATGAAAGTAATTCTATCTGAAAAGTACTTTAAGGCCCAATTGTAACACGTTTGATTAATTTCGTATTATGCTACATCAAGTAAAACACCTTTCGTCGTACTTACTTTGCCAAGTTACTACTACTAAAAATTTACGTTATGATTAGTAAGAATAAAATAAAATCAAAATGTTACGATAAATAATAAGTAAAAAATATTTTCCAAGAAGTCACCAATCATTTAACAAAAAATAAAAAGTGAAACAAGGTAAGTAAAATGTTTCTGTTATTTTGTTTCACTCCCGAGCAGTCATCGACCGAAGTAGTGTTTACGTATTCAGAGATCTTTAACCTACCCCTTTTATCTATGGCCCTAAGAAAAGGAATAAAAAGGAGGGTATGTGACGCTTGACGAACAGCAATTTTATTTATCCATTGCATCAGAAATAGGGCATTGTAAACTTGATTTTGTTAAAGTACAAGTAACTTCCTGGGGTGAAATAAATATCAAAAGGTTTATCAATTTTATGAAGAACTTGTTTCAATATTTCAAACACGACATACACATTTTTCACATTAAAAAGTTATTTCCTGGGTAGAGTGTAAGAAATTAATTATACATTATATACAATAATATTTCTAAGATCTATTTTATACATAATTGAAACAACCTGTTGCTTTAATAATATGTAGTATGTTTTCAACAAATGTTCTTTAAAGAATCATCGATTTTATAGTTTTCTTTGTAAAGGATGTAAGGATATACCGATAACGAGGCCTTACATAATACTTTCGTTTAATTAAATTATGCTGCAGGTTAAATATCGTTAAAAACTATTCATAATTTTTAATTATATATATAATCAGTCGAAAAATAATTCAAAATAATATTTAGATATCTCTATGTATCGTAGTAGTTTCTAAAATAATAGTCCTTTGATTTAGTCATATGTACAGAAATAATGAAATTATTTCTCAAGAATGGAACTACTCTTCCCGAACTTCCAATCTCTATAAAAATTGATGGATTCAAAGCGTACAGGTAATACGTAAATCGGAAATATGTTTTAAGCGACTTGATTATGTGAGACGTATTGACAGATATTGTCTATGTACGGTCTGTACTGTGTTTTTGCATACTGTTTCTTACGTTATTCGAACTCTACAAACATAACCTGTTGCGAAAATCCAAGATACAACATACTACATGTATATACGAACTCTATATACTCTATATACGGACGCTACCCACAACAAAGTCCAATAATCGATTAATAAATCATAATACTATTTCGATTGGTAGAAAAATTTGTGTGACTTTGATCTTGTCTCGCGTCATTTTAAGCAGATATACACTCTATTTATTAATATTAATTTTTCATATATATATACACACAAACACACACACACACACATATATATGTGTGTGTGTGTAAAAATTCTAAATAAATTTAATTAATACAAGCATTAATACGAAATTGTAACGTACCAAGTATTTTGGCAAAGGTATTAAAATATAACTCTAGTCGCTAGAATTAAGACGTATCAAGGAAAGGTGAAAGGGGAGGCCAACGAAGTACTGCGTCGTACGTAGTCAACCACGCAGTCGGGCGGAATTTTGCGCAAAACGCCAACTGTGACTACCACCACGACTTTTAAAAATTCACATACTCGATATTCTTACTCATGCTCCTAGTAACCGATACGATAAAGGTCGATATCAAATTACATCATCTCCTTCGGAAACATGACTCCTGCTCAAATTGCAACAGACTCTCGTTCAAATACAATTTAGCAAATGATTTCGAGCGTTTGTCGTGTGGACGAACAAACGAAAAAGCTCGAAGAAGCCGGTAGCGAGGCAAGGAAGCGAAGCAACTATGTAGACCGTAAATTCTCCGAGTGATTGGTTACTCGATGAACAAACGAAAGCAGAAAGAAGATATATGCGTGTCCACGTACCTGATATTTCTCGAGCTTCAGACTTCCGTGTAGAAATAGTTGGATGAACCAACCGATGCTTCACGCCATGGATCCCCTCTGCAAGATGCTTCACTCGCGAGCCGCGACGCGGGGAAAGGAATATCACCTCTTTCTCCCCTTCTGTCTAAACCAATTTTCCAGACAACCGGCCCCACTACTGAGATCGTTACATTTTCGCGTGCGAGACGACCTTATATCTAGCTTTCCTGGATACAGCGTCTCTGCTACTTGTGGGATTGGTACGTGGTGACCCGGCCGGACGCAAACGAGACCGCTCTCTCCTTCTTTTTTCTCTCTTTGTTTCGCTACAGTGAGAGAGACGCGCACGCTCCAGCACGAAAGCTCGACGACGAATAAAAGCCCAACCGCGATCAGACGACGGAGCCAGGACGCGCCTTTCGAAAGCACCGCGCAAGCTCAGGCTATTCGTGCACAACCCGGTATCCATGGTCGTGTTAAGGGTCGTTTCTCCTCGGCTATGTACGGCCACCAATGGTGAACGCGACCTGCTAAGAATTTTGTGTATGCGGGACTGACTCGTGCTTTGTTATGCTTAGAAATTATAAAAGCTTAAAAAAATATTACTGAACTAACCTTCGTTCCAACAACGTTGTATCGCTTTAATTTGTAAATGATATTTATAAATTACGAAGAAACGTTATTGCATATGAATGTTCAATTTGTATTTGATATTTGTGTAATGAGAATTGAAATAATTTCATCCCTTCGATGTCATATAGTTTCGTTGATTAATAACGGCTCGATGTATATACGATAGATCTAATTATATGCAGTATACATATACATGTCTTAAGTGATAGCGAAAAATATTGATTTTCGATAGAGATTATAAAATTCTATGAATCAGTGGCATTATAATACATTGGTTGTTTGGTAATTGATGTAATGGTTGTTCGATAATTGAAATTTAAATCCTTGAATTTTTGAAAACATACGATAGAATATTGAACATGTAGAAACTAAAAAAATTAGGATGTAATTATTGATTGTAATTAATTTAAAAATAAGTAATTAATGCGAATAATAATTATTCTAAAAATATGTTGTAATAGCTACTTACGCTTTGGTATTACATTTCACTTTGATCCTTTTGATCGATGTTTTTTTTCTCGCTAATTTCATACTATATATTTACTAATAATTATCAATCAAAGGTATGAAATCATAGAGTTTTACGTGTGAAATACAATGTTGAATATAATTACGAATCAAAAACTTCATTTATTTATTCTGCCGAAGTTTTGAATCTTCTTAAAATTTCAATATGGCAGGTACATAGACTTTATAAGTTTCGATAGAACGTTTCTTTCCATATTATCGATAGTATTCGTCGAGTATCGATATGTTGGTACAGTATAGAATTATACGATATATCGATTGTTTCATAATCAAATATAGCTACCAATAGTTGACAATGCCGTGCATTTAACAATAAAGAGAAACAATAAATGGAGAAACAATAAAGTTAATTGCGAATATAAAAATTGATGTCATTATATAGTAAAGTATACTTGAACTAATAGTTTCTTTCTCGTATTAAGTATGGACGAAAACTACAATCCTCCAACAATAGTAAGTGATAAAATTTCGTGAACCGCATGCATGCTTTGAATTAACACTTAACCTATATTTTCTTCGTTTAATGCAATTGATATTGCCCC
This sequence comes from Bombus waltoni, assembly GCA_014737395.1. Taxonomy (NCBI): domain Eukaryota; kingdom Metazoa; phylum Arthropoda; class Insecta; order Hymenoptera; family Apidae; genus Bombus; species Bombus waltoni. The sequence continues at coordinate 7,054,432 of JACXII010000051.1, read as the reverse complement.
GATCTTATAAAGCTCATCTGGCATGATAAAATATTTATAATTTTATTTTAATACTTTTATTCTTATACGAGTTATTTAAAACGTATAAGGCTATATAGCTTACTCCACTCTTAATATTATATTTTATATTTTAATTATATTTTACATTTATAAAAATATATTAAGAAAAATATTTTTTATTCGTAGGATATTCCAAATACTCCTAAACATCTATGTATTACCGGAAGTTGGGTAAATAATAGCAAAATCAGTATATATATGAATAAAAGATTTCAGAGTTCAACTAAAAAGAGTTCAGAGAAATATGAGCCAACGGTACATATTTTAAAGCCAGAAGTAATTCTGTTTTCTCCACAATTACGTAAATTAGTAAATGAAAGTAATGGTGTCTTTCTGTCCATTCAAAAAATAAAATCTTCTTCTGGAGATGTTAGACCAGAACTTTTAAAACATAGCAAGCAATACAGATCTATTTTAAAAGCATGTATAGAAAGTTTGCAAGATATATGTGGAAAATGTTTGTCTGATAAAAAAGAATCGTTAGAAAATTTTCTTACCATTTTTTATCAAATAGAATGTGTATGGCATTTGATTGAAATCCTTTATGTAGATATAGTACCAGGTGAATTATTTTGTTTTAATTATCTATTAAAAATAGAAAATGACAAATATATATCGAAAAATCCTAATATATAATATTTCTAATTTAGGTGATGTAGTATTACCACAATTGCTAGAATGGATTAGATTTCACTTTCCATCTAGAGAACTTGTAGCAGTTAAAATATTAGCCCAGAAGACAATCGGTGCTGATTTGGAATATCCAAATTATTGGGAAGCTGTAATAGGCTGTGCATTACATGGAAAGTTAGATTTAGTAAGAGCTTTATTAGCATTACATAGCAAAGCAGATCACCCTGCTTTTATAATGGCAGAAAATATTCTTAAAACAATGCCCATCTATAATGTGTATGGCGGTTATTCTATAGATGGATTTACTACATGTTGGAAACGTTGGCAACTAGAGTTGCACTCAAATTTAAATAGTAAAGCTTTTATTGTTGATACTTATTTAGAAATGATTATGAAGGTATCTATATAATAATATATGTGTACAAATACAATGACATAATGTTACTTAAATTATTAAAAACATTTAATGCAGTTAATTGCAGGAGAACAAGATATATTGTGGCAATTTTCACAATATACAGATGCTTGGTATGAATTGCTGGCAGCAAAGTTATTTTATACTTCTCCATGTTGTAAACAACATGAACTTTCTCATCATGCCAATAGTATTTCCAAAAGATGGCAAGCTAATAGACCTTCTGATAATGCTATACGTGCTGTGATGGAAAGCGACTTACACAATGTTATTAAAGAAATACAATATATGGGTGATAATGGATGGTTTGCTACTCATTTGGTAGATTTATTATATGTTTGTGGAAAACTTAAAATATTGGATAGAGATCAAATAAAGTAAGTTATTACATAATTTATGTTATATAAAGTTTACGAAATGAGAATTATTTTATTCTTTATCAGAGTTAGCAGTCAACTTCATGAATCTCTTATATTGGAATATGGGAACACATTAATGGGACATCATTCTTTGTGGCAATGTGGCGCAAGTTACTTGATACATTGTCCTATTCAAGGCTTAGCTAGACTAGAGATACTGTTACAATCACTTCCAATGGGGTCAGAAGCAAGAGTAAATAAAATTCTTGACATAGCACGAGATAATAAGATGGATCATATAGGTTGATATTGCTTCTCAAATTATTATTTACATATATATAATTCATTTTAATATAAAACATATTGACTATATTTAAAAATTCTCTTTGTTAGTTACTAGCATCTGTAAAATTCAAGGACTAAAATCTATGAGGCAAGGTAGATTGGGAAATGCACTTGCATGGGCATTAAAAGCGCAAGATAGTGGTTTTATAACATACATTGCAGATCAGTTTTTGAAGCGTTATGTAGAACATGGAGAATTGGATTGTCGTGACCTATTAGAAAATTTAGGTTTTTGTATGATGGCTAGTGATAGACTCACATTCTTAGGTAAATCAATTTTGGAGTTTGAGTTAAAAAACACAAGCAAATTCTTAGTAAAAAGTTGAATTCTTATTCAATTATAACATTTATTGTTTTTTACAATAGGAAAGTATTGCGAATTTCATCAAATGTATGGCATTGGAGAATTTAAAGAAGCAGCAAGTTTATTAGTATCCCTTTTAGTTTCCAATTTAACACCGAAATAGTAAGCTATCCATATATCTACACCCAAACTTTAAATTGAAAAGCAATTTAATAAAAAAATTTTATTTCAGCTTTTGGTCGATTCTTTTATCGGATGCTATTCCATTATTAGAAGCCAAAGATGTAATTTTATCTTCCAGTGATTGTTTTGAATTATTACGTTGCGTAGAAGCACATGGAGATGATTTAAAGTTTCAAAATAAAATTGAAATCTTCCGACTAGCCGTTGCTAGGAACTTAGCTCGAGCATTGAGTCTTGAAGGCTGCCAAGTGGAACATTAGAATATTTATTATCAACTTATTATGTTAAAGAATTTTCTAATTTTTTAATTAAAAAAGTATTTCCATGCATAATCATTAATGTATTCCATTAAATCATAGTACATCTTTTTAATATTAAAAATACAACGATAAATTTGTAAATAAATATTTTTACATATACGATTTTGACATACAATTAAAATTATTTATAACGATGACAATGAATTTCATTAACATTTCAATTTCAAATGTGTTTTTTTTTACTATTATTAACACTATTTTGTTATAATAAACTTTTAATAAGAAACAGAATTTTAATAGAAATATAAAATTCTAATGAAAAATAAAAGTAAATTTCTAATAAAATATGAATATATTAGTAGTGGTTATAGTAATAGTAGAATACTATTATTAATATTTATTCATATACATATAAGAAACTAAAAAAAATATTACATATAAAAATTCATTGGTTTTCACACATTTGATATTGGGACCAAGGTCTATTCTCACTTGTAATTAACATACACAATATTGAATTAAATTTTAATAGGAACCAAATTACATTAATTCTTTAAGACGGATGTAATTTCAAATAATCTTAGATTTTATATGAAAATATGTTATCTCTTTAAAAAGTTTTTGCAATATATTGTGAATGAATATACATACTACAATATGAAGAATAAACTGGTACGGAAGAAATAAAAAATTTATTATATTACAATTTTTTAACAAATTTTTATGGACTGTCAAGTTATTATATACGATAAAATATACATAAATGCAATTTATTATAATGTTTTTCTGCGATTTTTAAAAATTATAATATACATACACTATTACAAGAAAGATTACATAAAAATTTGCAATTTGTGTTTGTGTTCGTATTTGTGTATCTACAAAAAAAGATTACATATTGTAACATAAATAAACTATTCAATGGTAGTAAAAATAATTGCATAGTGCTACGCACATAATGCTATTATCGTGCACTATATGTAATGTAATCAATTGATAAAAAAAGTCAGTAATCACATTACGTAATGTCAGACATAATACCACAAACGCGGTATACAGAGGTGTATCACTCAATATAGGTGTAATAATATAGGTGTTTCGAGGCCAATATAGCTTATATTATCATTTTCATATAATTTCCAATGTTACCGATTTTTAACATAGATTCCAACATTAGTAACAGATAGAATTAAAATTAAATATCACAAACAAAACATATATATATACAATACGTGTATGGAAAAATTAATTAATTGATTCACATAATTATAAGCAGAAATTTAAAAAAAAATCCAAAAATCTTTATTTTGTAGTTTTTTTAGATAACTTATTTTTACAAACCTGTTTTTACAAATATTTACTTTGTGCATCCGAAATTTAAATAAATTATACGTAAAAAAGAAACATGACCGCTTTGTCTTCGTATGCATAAATTACTATATCTTTCTTGCTTTCCTAATTATAACTATCGCTACTTTAGTATTATTTCCATTAATACATACTTCCTATTGTTTATATAAATAAAGTCATTTATGATAACATATTTATATCATTTATATTATTTTATTTTACGAAAAAAAATCATCGCATTCGCCATAACAAATTTAAGAAATTTATGTCGAACTTAGTACAATTAGTGCGAAAGATTAAACGATCCAATTTTAATTAAAGGTCACCAGTAAAAATTTAAATCTTTATGTTTTTCATAGAATCTTCGTGAAATTATTAGAAATAGGTCGAAGAAGAATGGATATGGTTTTTCACGTCAAAATGTATCTAAACTCTATGTACTTTATTCGAATGGCGTTCCGAATGTTTTTATATTTGGAAATTGTTTCGCTTTACGCAAACACTTTACGCAATGATTATGGTAACAGCATTTTTATAATTGTGGAGAAAGACTACATAAATTTTTACTTTTTAAATAGAAATCCTAATCTTTTTTACCGTTTTGTAGAAAGATGAATTCTTATTGTGAGTGTATGTGAAATAGAATATAATCTAAGAGCTGTAAATAGATGTCACGAAATAATGATGGGAATGTTCTACAATTTACAGTATTAATATAACTTGCTCGTTCGATGATCGTAATGTCTCCAATGTAACATTTCTTCTTAAAGAAAACATGTACTTATTGTTAGATGTGTATGTAATTCATGGAGAAAGTAAACAAAATCGATTTAGGGTTTAAATTTTATATGTATCATACTATATCAAAAATTAAACTATCATCGGTATATTGCTAAAATTCCCCGATATATACACACACATATGTTTGTGAATGTACTTACATATGTTCATGATATATAAACATTATATATATATATATATATATATATATATATATATATATATATATATATATATATATATACACACATAATGTAATAGTACATATTATGATGATATGTATGATTAAAACGAGTTCAAATAAGATCGCGTTTGAATTTATACTATTCTACAAATCTATTAATAATGTTCTCTTTACGCTGTGTATAATAGGAAATATGAGAATGTAATTTTTCATTCATGAATGATTCATTACGTGTGTGGGGTGCTGTATGTCAGCAGTTTACTACGTTTCTAACCACACGATACAATTTTTACGCATAGGTGTAACGGAAGACGTTTTTTACTACATTCACTGACTTTATCATTCGGTGATTGGACTGTTTATGTTTCCTAAATCCACCACTTTAAAGCATAGGAGGCATAACAAAACTTCTAATTTTTTTTACACGATCGGTATTTCAGTTTGTGTGGCACAAAGCCCCATAAGATGATATATGTACTCTGTATTTCGTCTGTGGTAATGATATTTATTTAAATCGATCCGATATTATTCATGCATAAAATTGTAGCTAAAGGTGTGTTAGGTGCGTACAGTCGATAAAGAGAACTAACAAAATGGCGGTCGCTAAGTGTTATGTTTAATATCATACTGGTTTTTTATTCCAAAACTATCATAGAAAACAAGCTACTATTTTAATTGTCAGTTCAAAAGAAAGCAATTAAAAATTATGAGAAAGAATTACGAGTGTACAGTGAACAGCGAAAAATTTGAAAATACTAATCGAACATGATTTTCGTGAATATTTTTAAACCGTACTCCAATTGATATATTTTGACATGTATGTGAGTTTTGTATTTATGCACTAAATTTTAAATCATAAACAAGGTTGTTATTTAATTAAAAGAAGAAAATAACAAGATTCAGAGATTCTATATAAAATATATAAAAATTTTTATGTAAAAACACGTAAATAAATAATCGAAATTTTACAAATGTATGTAAACAATTTTAAATATTTAACTTCCACTTTAGACACAGTGGATCTAAAATTTGTAAAGAATGGCACAATTTTTTGCATACTAAATTATATTGAATATAAAACATTCAATTTTGATCAAATTGAGAATAAAAAGTCATATGCAAAATATCACAAGAGAAGAGTGTACAAACAATATTACTGCATAACTGATGATCAGATGAATTTATAATCATGTAATCAAGATATTTATATTCAAGATACAGATAGTAAGTATAAAATAATATTTTTGCAAGTAGAATACACGTTATAAAAATATGAATGTAAGAATATAATGTAAATATTTATAGTTTACATCATGGAAGATTATACTCCTATTGATGAAGATTTTCCTGGTCGTCTGCTACACCAAGCTGCTTTGTGGGATAATGCAGAATTATTAGAAGATCTTCTAAGAGGAGAGCATGCACAGTACATAAATAGTCAAGATTCATGGGGTAGAACACCATTACATGCTGCAGCTATTACTGAAAATTCAAGATGTTTGGATGTACTACTGTCTGCAGGGGCAAATCCAAATATTCCATGTGGGCCACGGGGTCATTACCGGACACCATTACATATTTGTGCAGAACATGGACATAATTCCAACATTGAAAAACTTTTAAAATTCGATGCAAATCTAACGATCCAAGACAATAATGGTGAAAGACCATTAGACGTGGCTGAGAAAGCTAAGCAAGATGTTTGCATAAATTTGCTCAAATCAGCAGCTGAAAAGTATGAATTGGCAAAACTCGCGGTACATGCTTCTTTGCGTGCAATCTGCATTCAAGGAGATGTTGTGGCAGCTAAAAATCTTATTCAAGGACATACTTCAGATTTGGAATGCATTATCAACATGGCACCAAATGGCGCAAATACTCTACTTTTTATATCTTGCGAGATGGGTCACAAAGATATAGTTCGTTTGCTTCTGGATCATGGTGCAGATTGCAGAATGCATCCTGTTACCAAATACTGTCCATTATATATAGCTTGTTACAATGGTAAAGTAGAAATAGTGGAATTGCTTCTCCGACACTTTCCTAAACAAGTACAATCGTTAACCGTGGAAAAATGGTTACCGATTCATGTGGCAACTATAAATGGTCATCATTTAGTTATTGATTTACTATTGAAATTTGAATATCCACAAAGTACGTATCAACGCTATAAAGATTCATCCGGAGAGTATGAATACGAAATGCCATTTGATATCAACACTCAGGACGTTACGGGACAAAATGTTCTTTATATATCTAGTATGCTTGGAAATATAAAAATCGTAGAATTACTACTAAATTATAAAGTAAAAGCAAGAAAAATCAAAGAAGAAGACATGGGGGTGGCGCAACCAATCCCGATGTCGAAAAGAAAGATTTCAAGCGGTATACAAAGATTAATGTCTAGTTTAAATTTTAGAAGCAAAGCGTTCGATAAAAAGGATGACAATATGATATGTCCATTAAACTTAGATTTGTACTGCAACAATGTTACCGAAACTGCTTTACATGCGGCTGTTAAAGGCAAGCACACAGAAGTAGTTACCGCTTTATTATTGGCAGGTGCCGATCCTAATTTGCCTGTAAAAGTTCCTTACGATCAGAGTGATCCAGAAAGTAATTACTCTAGCGCGTTAATTATAGCTTGTCAGCAGCGTGACATAAAAATTGCAGATCTTTTACTGAAGCACAGTGCTGTAGATAATACATGCAAAGCAATCAAAATCGCTGCACAAAACAGAGACGAACCTCTTACGGCAAAACTTTTATCTATAAAAGCTTACCCTGATTCAGAATACAAAATTAACAAAAAAGCTATGACCGAATGTACCCAAACTTCTCACTTTTCTGCACTATCCTCATTTGGAAATGTAACGTATTCGACGCTATTTCCAAATACACCAACGATGATTAATTGGCATGATCAACAATGCCATCTTTCACAAATACGTGCTCAGTGGTTGACAGATGCCGTATTACACGTAAACAAAAAGCTAAGTGCTAAAAATAACGACTTGGTGTTATATGCTATCACAAGGATAGATATCTCTCTTAATTCTATCACTTCTGTACCACCTATCATATTTTATTTACAAAGCCTGCGATATCTCAATATGGCCCAAAATAAAATAGACAGTCTTACAGCTGAACCAAAAAGTCCTAAAGACAAATTATGTCCAGTTTTGGAAGAGATGTATCTTCAGGACAATCGATTGGAACAATTGCCGGAATTCATAATGAATTTACCTGCATTGGAGATCATAGATGTTTCAAACAATAAATTGCAGTGTCTTCCAGATAATTTATGGCGAGCACCGAAATTAAAGGAATTGAACGCGTCGTTTAATCTATTGAAGATTTTACCTAGTCAAGTTTCGCAAAATATTTCACGGAAAACACAAAGAGAGGATTGTTTAAACAATAGCCCTAGCAGTCGAAGTTTAGCATCGCAACTGGCTATTTCACGTGAAGATTCCTTGGAGTTCGAGTCATTCACTAAAATAGCAAATGCACAAATTATCGAGATGGATCGCCCTCATGTTTGGACCAAATCCGTTCAAGTATCGGAAAAGGTTTCAGACGATAACGAAGGTGGAGTAAGATCGGTGCTTACATCCCTGAACTTGGCGCATAATTTATTTAATAGTATTCCAGTAGCTTTGCCATGCTTAGCTGTTAATCTAGTGAGATTAAATATGGCTTATAATTCTCTTCGATCCATGAGCCATATAACATCATATCCGGCGAGTTTAAAACAGTTAGATTTATCCAATAATCAAATCTCTCGATGGCCCAGTTTACCGCAAGTGGACGGTGCTGACTTGATGGAACAAGCAAACACTGCGTGTTATTGCCCCGCAACAAATGTACAGTCACCAATCGTTCCAGGCAATAACAGACAAACGGCTACATCATTACGCGATGTAGTTCTCATGTCGGTTTGCACGCATAGACGTCACTTACGCTTAGAGAATTTAAGAACATTGATTCTTGCTAACAATCTGTTGAGTAGAATTCAATTAACATCGATTGATGACGGGGAAATGCCAAATTTAGAAGAGGAGAGTATAGACAGGGACACAAAAGTCACTTATTCTGGCTCAAAATTGTATCTTCTGTTCCCTAATGTTAGTATGCTCGATGTTAGCAATAACAAATTGAAAGAAATTCCCCAGAACATTTACGAGCTTAATAATCTATCTGTTCTAAATATAAGCGGTAATCCGGAGATCATCGAATTGCCACCACAAATGGGACTGCTTTCTCGCTTGTGGAATTTAAATACTCAAGGTTGTAGATTGCAGGAACCTTTGAAAACAATGATCGAATCAAAGAAATATAAAACAATGGACGTGATTGGGTATTTAAAATCAATTTTAGAGGACGCTAAACCGTATGCACGCATGAAGTTAATGATCGTAGGAATTCAAGGTATCGGTAAAACTAGCTTATTGGAACAGTTGAGACAAGAGGGTGAAGTTCCAAATAAAAAGAAAGCTGCAGAACACTGGGCAAAAAGAATGGGTAATAAAAATATTAACGCAAAGACTGCCAGAGGAACAACGATATCTACCGTTGGCGTTGATATTGGAGACTGGATTTATGAAAAAAAAGTGAGAGGTCAGTCATCCCATGGTCCAGTTTATTTTAGAACGTGGGATTTTGGCGGTCAGAGAGAATACTATGCAACACATCAATACTTTTTATCTAAACGAAGTCTATATTTGGTTGTATGGAGAATCATCGATGGTTTTAAAGGTGTATCTGAAATATTTCAATGGTTGGTAAATATTCAAAGCAGAGCTCCGAATTCTCCAGTAATCATTGTTGGCACTCATTATGATATATCGTACGAGCATAGCGAGGCGTTACAACAATATATCCGTGATAAGTTTATAAACGTGGTTGATGCTGAAAAATGTGGCTTACCAAAAGTCATGGAGACCATTGAAGTGAGCTGTAAAACGAAGCACAATATAAAAATGCTATGTAATTTGATATACGATGTTGTATTTAGTTTAAGATCACCCGGAAGCAAAGAATTATTGCTTGAACAAAAAGTTCCTGCCAGTTATCTTGCCTTGGAAGATGTGGTAATACAGCTTGCACATGATAGGAAATTGTCTGGTGCAGATCCGGTTTTAAAAGCTGATCAATATTACACAGCAGTTAATAACGAGCTTCAAAAATTGCATAGATCATTTAGGGATCCTGCTGAACTACATCAAGCAACGCTTTTTCTCCATGAAAATGGCATTATTTTACATTATGACGATGCTACGTTAAAAGATTTATACTTTCTGGATCCACAGTGGCTTTGCGACATGTTAGCGCATGTAGTAACGATACGTGAAATTAATCCTTTTGCCAGGTGTGGCATAATGAAATTAGACGATATTCAACATGTTTTTAAATCTTCTACGATATCGTCTATAGATACCCAAGGATATATCGTTAGCTTGTTAAATAAGTTTGAAGTTGCGTTAACTTGGGATTATCGTACTCTATTGATTCCTTCTTTATTGCCAACTGAAGAAGATATTTTAAGAAATAATCAAATAATCAAAATTCCTGTAAAAACACGAAGCTGGCACATACGTTCTAAAAAGATTACATCTCCGATGATAACATTTCAAAATTCTACCGGAGAAAGTAAATCAAGTACGGAATGTGTACTAACGTCTAGGTCACAACCAGATTGTTCTGTCACGCGATTGCTTTTAATGTCTTATTTTCCCAGTGGTTTTTGGTCGAGACTTATAACTAGAATTTTAGCCGACGATGCTATTGTTGAGATTGTGATGTCATTCCTAGCGCCTTTCAAAGATTTCGTTGATGATAATATTTTTATAAGCTTGTTAGATACACAAGCTGAGTGGGTACTTTGGCAAACAGGAATAGAATTAAAATATTCTAATATTACTTTACTACGCCTCAAAGAAGTCAATTATAACTTAAAGAATTCACCGTATGACTATAGACAGTTTAAATTTAAACTGAAACAAGATGGAATATGGTGTACAGTAGATTTGAAGAATTCGGCAATTTTAGAAATTTGGTTTCCAGTTGATACTTTAGTGATAAAACAACCCATTATGTCAGACTCGGCTGAAGAAGAACCAATGGGTTATCAAGCAATTGTAGTAGAACCTCGACCAGAAAGTATGCCACAATTATTAGCGCTAATAGTCGATCATATTGATATTTTATTAGAAGATTGGTATCCTACATTAGGAACACGTTTTGTGCATACATCCGAGGGTAAACTATTAGTCACACGATTAATACCGTGTCCACGCTGTTTATTAAATAATGGAGAAAACGAGAATGAAATTAGTGATACTGATCGTTTGACGGATGATATTCAAAAATATTATATAAATAAAGAAAGACAAAGTCAGGATAGTTATAAATCTGACGGCGATAGCGGTGTAGGATATGATAGCTTAACTTCAAGCAGAATGCCATCTTTAGAAGGTCATCCTGATATTATTAAACAAAGCACTCATTCTGAAGGTATTTTAGCATATTCCTGGATGGTTGAAGAATGCATTTTGTCTGCCTATAGTAATAAACCAATTAGTTGTCCTAAACACTCTGATATACCATTGTCACATGTAGCTCCAGATATTATTTTTATGGATCTAGGATCGAAACACTTAATAAAATCAGAAGATGTTAAATTGGGGAAATTATTAGGTCGTGGAGCATTTGGATTTGTATTTAAAGGCGTCTGCCGCTTACCAGGAACTTATCACAAAGTCGATGTTGCCATCAAAATGTTGCAACCAGTTCCACCAGGTCCAAATTCAAAACAATCTGCTATTCTTGCTTATAAAGCTGCACAGAGTAAATGGGATAGAGATCCTTTACAGTATGCTTGTAAAGCTTACTGTACTGCAAGACAAGAATTAAATATTTTGTTGACACTCAGGCATACAAATATTGTACCTCTAATTGGAATAGTGGTTAGTCCACTAGCACTAGTACTAGATTTGGCACCAGAAGGTGCATTAGATAATGTATTGAAAAATTACAGACGTTCTGGTGCTAAATTAGATCCATACACGTTACAAGCTATAATTCTCCAAGTAGCGAAAGCAGTAGAATATCTTCATCAACAACATGTAATTTATAGAGACTTAAAATCAGAAAATGTTTTAGTTTGGCAGATGCCTTTACCATTTCAAGATTATCCCGAGCATCCTGTTCATGTTAAAGTAGCTGATTATGGCATATCCAGACTTACATTACCAACTGGTGCTAAAGGATTTGGAGGAACAGAAGGATTTATGGCACCTGAAATTATTAAATATAACGGTGAAGAAGAATATACTGAAAAAGTTGATTCTTTTTCATTTGGAATGTTTATATATGAATTGATCACTTTAAGACAACCATTCGAGGGTCACGAAGCAGTTAAAGAATGTATTTTGGAAGGTGGAAGACCACCATTAACGTACAGAGAAACATTTCATCCTTGTTATGCTCTTGATTTAATGGTTATCTGTTGGGCTCAAAATCCAAAGGATAGACCTACTGCAAGTCAAATAGTTTCCATTGCATCAGCACCTGAATTTACGCATCTTATAGATGTCATATTATTAACAGAAAGAACTCAAGTAACTGCTATTACTATGACAAATAGAACTATAGAAGAAAATTTAAGTGGAGATGAAATTTGGTTTGGACATAATAATGGTGAAGTTGATATGTTATTAGGAACGCAGAAAGGTTGGTTACAACATGTTAGGATTGAAACTCCCATAATACCATATGCAATGTGTGGAGTAGATGGATACATATGGATTGGTGATGATTTAGGGCAAGTACATGTTTATTTAGGCAGTAATTTTGGTTGTGTTGCCAGTTATAATCTTGAACCTGATCATAGTATGGAATCTAAAATAGTGGGTCTAATTTATTTGGAACAAATAAAACAATTTGCAGTAGCACTGCATAGTGGAAAGACATTTCTATTGTCAAATTCTTTCACACAAATGAAAAAGATGGAAATTACAACTGATATTCAAGATAACATAAAGACATATTCCTTGGCAGCTGTCTATAGAAAGAAACGAATATTGGAGTTATGGGTCGGACAAAGTTTTGGTAAAGTATCAATTTATGTTCTAAAAGATAACAGCTTAATAGATACAGTACAAGTTTCTCATGTAACTGGAGAAACAGCTATTAAAAATTTATTTGCTACACATTTATTGAGTGCTGAAAATTCTGTACTATCATACACATACCCTGGATGTATTGTGTATCAATGGGATGTGGATACGAGGCAAATAATAAATAAATTAGATATGTCTAAATTAGTACCTTGTTCAGAAAGTTTAAAATCCATTTCTATAGAAGAAAATTTATCAACAGAAAAGTGCCAAGTAACAGCTTTGGAAGCTTGTAGGAATCAGTTATATATTGGTACTACTTGGGGATGTATTGTAGTAGCTGAATGTAACTCTCTTAGACCGATTACCGTTTTCAGACCTTTCGAAGGTAAGGTATGTCAAATAATATCATTTAAATCAACAGATGAAAAGAAATTAGTACTAGCAACTGTTGGTCAAGGTTACAGAAGTTTAATTTCACGATATACAGATTTTCTGATCGACAGTTTAGACGCAGAAGATCTTAAGCATAGTATGTATACTCTGTTATGGAGATCTGAACATTGGTCAGCTGCTTAATTATAATTTTTTATGACAAGGTAAAGCCAAGAGTGCTTTATGGTGCAAAGATAAAAGTGATATAACTGGTTGAGAACTCTATACGTCCATGATATATTTTAGTCTGTAGACTTTAAGCTTTCTATCTTGCCTCATCTTATATTTCTTGAGCTGAAGATAAAAATATTTATCTTTTAATCTGTCCAAGCTATACGGTGCTTGATTGATATATTCTCTGCAAATCTTCATTTTCAAAATAATCATAATTTAAGCAGGATATTTTTATCTTTATGTGATGTATCACAGTATAGTTTTATAACTTATTATATAAGTACTTAGATCTTTAAAGTAATGATATATTCATTTAATGAAAAGAAAAACATAGAAAAAGGGATTATTAGCCTCGCAACATATTTGAAAAATTTATTTAATGATCTCTGAAATATCACAAAATATTTGTATATCTGAGACAGTTTGGCATATGTGCTTTTAGTTCATGGAAAATCAGGTACAATTAATGTAGTACCAATGTAATATATTTGTATAATGTCTGCTTAAAAATCTTTCCTGATATAATCTAAGATTAATGAGTGATAAAAAGTAATGATTACAAGATGGTTTTACTACTAAAAAGATTATCAAATTAGTATAAAGCCAAATTTTATTATAATTATAAAAATGTGAAAGTGAATTTTTTAATAATAATTAAAATTATTAGTAATGTATAGAAGGGTGTGTGTTAAGAGTGAAAGGTGAATATTAAGAGATACGATCTAATGCTGGTAGTTCTTCCATAGTTTCAATATTATACTTAAGAATTAGGTCTTGACCTCGGTACAAAAAATATCCTTTGAATAATTCCCCTCGTAACATGTAAGGGAACCAATATTCATCATCCGGCCACATTTGTTTGAAAGGAATATCTTTCAAATTATACCACTTTGGTCGCATTTCTGAACAAAAGAATATAAATATAATTACAGTGTATTTATTATATTTTTAAGTAGATATACATTAGATATTATAAAAAAGTGTAATAGATATATTTTTAAACCTCTTTATTTTGCTCAAACATATTCTAGTTTCTTTGTCCTTTTAATTGTTTTTTATAGTTTGCATAGTTTAAGCAATAATATGCAATTTTATGATTATGATTAGATAGATATTATTGCAGTATGATTAAAATAAACAAATATAGAGACATTGAATAATAATTAAAATTGCACATAAAAGTATACATAATTAATAATAAGAGATAAATACTTGATAATAATGTAATATTAATTTTAGTTAAAATATTAATGTTTGAAATTTAAATACCTTCAGATTCTATTATCTCTCCACAATAATTATATGTTTCAAAAACATGAACTTCTAATAGAACTTCATCTCCCTCAAACTCAAATTCTAAAATTCCAACTCTTTTTAATTTTTGTGCAGATAAACCACATTCTTCTTTTAATTCGCTATAAAATCATACACTGATAATTTGAGAAGTATACACTTTAATTCTTATCTCATTTATATGTGATAGCAATATTATGAAACACTACATGCAATAATCATATTATATTGCATACATTTTACATTTAGCTTATCTTAAATATCTTTTCTACTATTTTTGTCGATTACTATTATAATTTTAATTTAAGTGTAATATTTTGTATTTATTTAATTATTTAAAATTGTACCTGTGTATGCATGATGATTCATGAAAAATATTTTATAATTATCTTTTAAAGGTACTATATGCAGAAATAGATTTAAATAGGATTAAATGAATAATTTAATGCTATATAACGCTTTTTAGATATATGGCGTTATTAAAAACCATAAACAAAAAATCCTGTGTATAACAATTTTGTTTCTATATTCTAAATAAAAAGATCTCTGATATTCATAAATATCTTTTCTTTAACTATGTCAAATTTATATTATTATTATTTTCATGACTCATCCTGTATATAGTTAAACAAAGTGATAAAAATCTTTGTTAAAATTCGTTGTTATTTAATGTATCAGTTATTATGAAATATAAGATATTGTTGAATGTAATATTCTCAACTTATTACTAACAATAATTTCTGTTTAGAAAAATCTATATTATTTAATTTATATATAGTGTAGTATTATAGTGAAGATAGGAATTCACAACGTTTTTCTTATCGATTTACATGAGGTAATTCCAATCTGTTATTTAAAATTATTTACCGCACAGCTCCTTGAAAAATTGATTCTCCTTGTTCCACTTTACCACCAAAACCGTTCCATTTATCTTTTCCGAATCCTCGTTTTTTGTAGCCCAATAAAATTTCTATTGTTTTTCTAATAAAAACTAACGAAAAAACTTTTCTTGTAGACATCTTGATCTATAATCTTATCTAGAAACTTGAAGTTTTATTCTATTTTACGTGTGATAAAATTCTTTTGAAAAATCACAACGTTTATATAGTACTAATTTTGTATTTTAATTACTATTACTAATTTTGTAATTTAAAGTTAAAATTGATTTTTGGTTCTTTCTTTAAATAAAGATTAATTTTGCAATAGGAGAGTTGTTGTATAATATATATTTTTACGCTTTAATTTGAAATGTAGTTGAACTGGTTGAAAGATAAAGGTTATGCTGCTATTAGAATGCTTAAAGTACACTAAAAATAAGGGTAGTTTCTGAACGTACTTTTACACATATTTACTATATCTTCTGAAGTATTATCATAGGAAATTTTATGATAATATACTTTCTATGATGAAATACATACTTTTACCATCTAATTTATCTTTTATTACTAATTATATTTTAATATTTATAATAAATAAGCAGATTAGCACTTTTATTAAATTGTTCATTTTTTATTTCAATTTAACGTCGCAACAGTCACTTGTATGGGTTATTAGCAACTCAAGAGCGAGGTTTATAAACTCTTATACAGTTTGATATGTTTTAAGTAGCATGGTAGCATGTAAATTATTGTGTAGCAATAGCATATTAGAAAATTATATATACATTTAAAGCGATAAGGAAAATCCCTATATTTATTAACAACATATATAATATTAACAAAAAAGAGATAGTATGCACAATGAAGATTAAATACACATATATTGCATATAATTTAATATTATGTTTTTGTCTATTCAGTATATTATTATAAATACAATATATACAAACTCTTATGTTTCTTGTATTTTATTATGTTGAATATTTCTGTGAGGTGGTACCTTTGATGATGTGGTGATACTTTTTGATGGATTTTGAGACTTAAAAATTGTTTTATAACTCTTCAATGCTTTCTCATACGCCTCCTCCTTTTGAACACCACCCTATAACGAGTAGAATAAATTTGTAATCTGATCGTCATATAATTATATATGTCATATAGCATTATGTTTAATAGAACTTTTATTTTATGTTACCTGTAATAAGCAATCATAAATAGTGAAAAAGATTTGAGTTGGGGTAATCTTATCTTTTTTCATATTTATTACAGGTTGTAATACATCTTTGTGAAATTTTCTATAAAATTACACATTTGAAATGTATATGTATGTTACAAGCACATGGTGATGATAAATATATATTTTACAACTATTTATATAAAATTTGAAATTTTACTTACGCTCTTATAAGATCTTCTTTATAAAATATTTTTTGTATGTTCATTGTTGATGGTTTTCTACTATAAGTTGGTTCATATTTTGGAGGATAGGCTTTGTATACCTCATACCATATTGGTAAATTATCGGGATGTAATACATCTGCACGTAACATTGACGTTACTCTAAAAATAATTTAGAAAAATTAAATTATCTTGAAATTACAAAAAATTATTTTCTCTTATAGCTATAGTAATTGATTAAAATAAAACTGTTTTCCTTAAGATAATTGTTTATCCTGAGAACCTCAAGATAACTGAATTTTAACTTTTTATTGCATTTATCATTTTTAATAGAATGGAAATACTTTTGTTTGTTGACACTATAAATAGTTGCGTGTATAATATATAACATCAAAGATAATCTATATGATAATAAACAATTTATTTAATCGTACAATTCTTAATCGATTTTCTATAGAATATATGCCTTAAAATATCATAAACATCTGCAAAATAATTTTACCTTGTAAATATTGTTCCGATTCTTTCTGCTCTACTCTGTGCCATATTTTAAATATAGCGTTATAATTTGTGAATTATAATTTTATGTGTAGAATTTAGTATGTAGTTGATGTACACTGTATATACATATATCCTCTTATTTTTCCTGCGAAATTTTGACCATGTGACATTATTCAATTGGATACTTAACCTCAAATGTTTTTGTATAACAGCAGTTTAGTGCGTGTATACCTTTTTGTTTAGAACTTATAAAAAGTGGTATCAATTGTAATTATAATGGAATAAATTTTATAAAACATTAGCAAATTTTATATTTTTAATTAATTTCATTAAGAACCTAAAAATATGTTAAAAGTAAATGAAAATCAAATATCTGCAATTGGTCGTGTCTTAAATGACCAAAATCGACCATTAAAAGAAAGATTTCGTGCTTTATTTACGTTAAAAAACATCGGCGGAGCTAAAGCTATTCAAGAAATTCATAATTGCTTTAATGATGAATCAGCTTTATTAAAGCATGAACTTGCATATTGTCTTGGTCAAATGCAAGATTCTCGTGCTATACCAATTCTTATAGAAATATTGAAAGACGTTTCACAAGAACCAATGGTCCGTCATGAAGCAGGTACTATATATTTATTTTTTATTCTATGTCAAATTCTGTATATTACATATAATAAGTAACGCATTTCTTTATAATAGGCGAAGCTTTAGGTGCAATTGGAGAGCCTACTGTAATACCAATATTAGAAGAATATAGCAAAGATTGTGTATCAGAAGTTGCAGAAACATGTGAATTAGCATTATGCAGATTACAATGGTTAAAATTAAATAGCCATTCAACAAATTTACAAAAGAGTCCTTATATGTCCGTGGACCCAGCACCACCAGCTGATATTGCTGATGTTAATAAGTTAAAAGAAATTCTTTTAAATGAAAACGTTCCTTTATTTGAAAGATACAGAGCCATGTTCTCTTTGAGAAATATATGTACTCCAGACAGTATTCTTGCTCTTAGCGAAGGTAAATAAAATAATAACGGTTCCTTTTTCCTTTTTCAGTTATATTTTTATAATTCTTTGTTTTTGTAATTTTAGGTTTAAAAGCGGGCAGTGCTTTGTTCAAACACGAGATAGCTTTTGTTCTTGGACAACTTCAGAAAGAGATTGCTGTCCCACATTTAGAAGCTTCTTTAAAGGACACAGAAGAAAATGAAATGGTGCGTCACGAATGTGCAGAAGCATTGGGTTCTATTGCTACTCCATATTGTTTTGATATTTTAAATAAGTATTTAAACGACAGTAAGAGAGTTGTACGAGAAAGTTGTGTAATTGCATTGGATATGTGCGAGTATGAGAATAGTACAGAATTTCAATATGCAGATACGTTAGGGAAAGTTGCTGCCTAAAATTGCATTTTTACACATCTATACTTATAAATACAATGTTAATGTAATAAATTGTGTCCAAAATAAAATGATTCAATATAGCAATTTCTAAATGTTGTAATTTATTATAAGCGATTATTCTATTAAATTTTAATGATTGTAGTTTACCTTCATCATCGAATGAAACCAGCTAAGGACATACAAATTTTCGATCGAGTCGTGTTCTCGTTTGTTCAAAAGAATTTCTTCCAAAAATGAAATTTTAGCATTAAAGTATAAGAAGGAAACACGCATAGTACAACCTCTTTTTACGTTTCCCTCAACATTAGAGAATCTTTCTATGCAAAGAGAATACAATTTGTTGAAAAATACTTAAGATTCGTAGCAGTGTTAAGCGCGATATTCAGTCTGTACAAATATTACACGTGTCACAATATGTCCATACCTTCGAACATTTAAAATTCCAAAGAAATGGGAAATTTCCTTAATTATAAGTTTACTGGTTTAAAATTGATTAAAGATTGCGACGCGGGACTATGCGCTCAAGTCGAATGCGAAGATTTCAAGAAAGTAAAAGAAATTTGGTTGGCTGTAGAAAAGGATACCTCGCATTATGGATTTGCAATTTGTACTATGTAATTATAAACTGTTCCAGTGTCATCTTTATAAATGCAACTATATATAAACTTATTGAATAGATATAATATGAAATATACTAATTCGCAGGCTTTTTAAAAATCATCCGCAATACGAGAAATATTTCGAAGATGAGTCAATTCCGGAATTCATTCAAGAAGCTGTAATTAAAAAAAAATTTATTACTATATGCGACATCATATGCGCCCTGTTTATAAATTATTACGATAAACCGTCTCGCAGAGATCATTTTCTTGGCTACATCGCAATGGTTCACAAGGACATGGGATTAACGTATAAGGATCTCGCAGTGTGTTATATTCTGTGCATATAAAAGAGGTGAAAAAATATTATGTAATGTAAGTTACATTTCATTTACAGAACTTTATGTCAGATCTAGTAAAAGCGTTAATTACCGAGTTACCGTACTTAATGACCGAGGAGTATATTGCGGCGCAGGTAAAATATTCTAATAATGTAATTCAGATAATGATAGAACTTATGCACAATTACGTTGAAAGAATGTCACAAATACTACGTTCTAGAAGTGGAATAAGAAAGGTATATGTTTTAGGAAAAAAACTTCATTTTATCAATCTGTTGAGTGATGGAATGTTAAACTTGTATAAAATTAAGAATAAATTTTAAATAGTGTTATGTGTGCAAACTTGATCCAGAGTTACAGACTGTATATGGTTTTCCATTGAAATATTGGATATATGGAAAACGATATTGGGAATATCGGAAAGCTATGTGGGAGTCGATGGAAGCAGATATGTTGACAAATTCGACGAACGATATTAATACAAATAATTTTCAAAGAAGAGATTTTCATCAAAAGTCTATGGAAAACAACAGACTGTATCATAAGAAACAAACAAAACCGAGAAAATCAAAAATAGCCACAAGTTCGGATAGCAACACTTTATTGGATCAACCAAGACAAAGTAACGCAATATTCCAAGCTATACAATTTTCCGCTGTACTATTTCTATTAGGTTGTCCGAAAAGTTTCTTTCGTTTTGTAAGGAAATAACGGATGCACCGCATTCTCTGTTTTATATTATTTTTGTCGAATTATGTACGATCGTAATAAGAGAAATAGAACAAAATGGATCGTACATGATCGAATAAAATAATATAAAACGAAAAGAGATTATGCATCTATTATTTCCTTACAAAGGGAAAGAAACTTTCGGGACAACCTAATACAATTCAAGATTTAAGAGTACTGTTACAGATATTGTTATGCATGTAATATATGAATATTAATCACAATTATGAATATACATATAATCAGTAAAGTAAATAGTTTCTAGGAGAATAGTTTCTAATTTTAGTTTTAAAGGAGATTAAAAATGTTTTTCCAATCTTTTTCTGTTTCTTTTGATTGTACTATTGAAAGGAAGAAGAAGCAGTCGTATCAGTCAGTCGACAAGAATCTCGTTGTTATTATCGAAACGAAACAAAGAAAGACAAGAAACTGAAGAAAACGTTAAATCCAAATTTTCTCCATTGGAATTTATTCTGGAGGTAGGCAAATAATCTTTGTTTGTATTGCTTTTATTATATAAATATTTTATTATTTCATACGTTATTTATATTTCACACATTAATGTTAAAAATAGACACAATATCGTTAATATCTTCTTCCTTAAGGTGGAAAGCGACCGTCATGACAATAATGATCCGATAAATTTAAATAGGACAACTACGCAGAACTTAAAACAATCTTCTTCGGAATTACAGGAAAGTAAATATATATTATATATACATATGTATATTCCTATATTTTATTCTCATATCTGATTTTCATATTTGATTTTCATAATATCCCTCTTACTTCTTTATCGATTGATGTCATTACGAGATAAAATTCTTACGTTAAAGGTACAAATGCGAAGATCGTGAACCAGACGGCAAGAGAACGTAAACGAATGCGTCACTATCTTACTCATTTCGGTATTTGAAATTTAGTATCGACATATAATAACACGTTCTTTTAATTCTTTTTTTCTTAATATTTTACTCATTTATTTCGTACTAACATTTTCAGAGGTTTGAAGGATTTGCATGCATGAACGTACATGAGACGCTCACATTTTGCCGTGGTAGTTGAATAATTAGAAACAGGGTTTCAATGGTGCAATGAAAATCACAGAAGAAGCTTAAATAAATAGAATGCAAACACGTTTTTTATTTCGTTTCCTCTTCTTTGTCTTTCGTCTTTTTCGAAGGTTTAGCCGTGCATTTATTTAAAATTTCCTGAATCTGTGCGAAAGTCTTTCGTGTCGTTTCCGGCATGATGACGGACGCGGTGATAGCAACTGTAAGTTCGATTAATGCAAAGGCGAGAAATACTACGTGATTTCCAAAATGATCTGATACGAGCTGGTAACATTTGCCCACGATTATGGCGAGTATGGATCCGTAGATATTAGTGATCATGGTTGCCCAATTTTTCATGTCTATTGAGAAAATCTCCGAAGTGATGATCGATGGAATCGAGCTTAGACCAAATGCGAAGCTAATAATGTAGACTATGAGCGCAACCAATGGTACCAAAGAGAAGTTATGAACGTCGATATTTAATTTCTCAAGCAAGAAATACACTCCAATGACGATAAGACATAACGAACTACCGTACGACGATATCAGGAAAACGGGTTTCCTACCGAGTTTGTCGACTATAACCGAGGATATTAAGCATGTAAACAAAGACACCGCGCTTATTATCAGAAGAATGACATTATTATCAAAATTGGTATGGAAACTTTGAACCAAAGTGCTGGCGTAAGATAGAATGCCCAAATATCCAGAAAATTGTTGACCCGCAAGTAACAATAACACGAGCAAAAGCGCTCTTCTGTGCGCCACCACCACGAATAATTCCTTGTAGCTACCCTGTTTTTCCGCTTTTAGCGATTTCTTTATCTCCTCTATCTCGTTATTATTGTTGTTCTTACGTCTTAGCCATGTCAAGGATAGTGCGGCGGATTTTTCCTTATTTTTCATTAGGTAATAATAAGGCGATTCCGGTAACCATATAGCAGTTAATAGAAATATGGCTGTCGGTACTATACTTATGAATGCGAATATCTGAAACAAGTGTAAAATACGCTATATATATATGTTGTCTCGTTCGTAATTACTCCTAAGTTGAAATATATATCTATCGATTTTTATCGTTTAGAATTTGATCACTGATTCTTTTCAACATTTTTATCAATGATCACGAATACCAAACGTTACATTTCTCTCTTTCCTTACCTTCTCTAGTCGTAGATTTCATTTACTTTAAGACGATAAAAAAGTCATATTTCCGCGTATAGTATAATCATATTACTTTAACAATTTGTTTTGACTCCATAATGATTTCATAACGTTTTAGTCGAAGATCTGAAACAATTACCTTTTTATCCACTCGCGGACCAATGCCGTATACGATTATATATCCCAAATGAAGCATCACAGGCATCATCGAGCTGCACACTCCTCTGACCTTTGACTCTACCAGTTCTCCGATATACAGTGGGGCTGCGGCGTACAAGACACCGATCGATATACCAGCGATGAATCTCGCCATGAAAAGATACACCCAGGATTTTTCAAAATACGTGAGTATCCAACAGGTGATAAATGGCACGCTCGTTGCATAGATGAGCCATTTCCTGCCGATATGATTTAGCAGTAATGCAGATAGAATAGGTCCGAAAATGGCACCTATATTCAACGCAACAACTACCCAGCCTGTATTGTCGGAGTTTTTTAGGTCTTCGTATTGTTCTATAGCAACTGCTGACCAGGCGAAACA
Organism: Bombus waltoni; assembly: GCA_014737395.1. Classification (NCBI taxonomy): domain Eukaryota; kingdom Metazoa; phylum Arthropoda; class Insecta; order Hymenoptera; family Apidae; genus Bombus; species Bombus waltoni. The sequence goes on along the minus strand of JACXII010000051.1, from coordinate 7,030,923 downwards.
TATTCCAGAAGCCAGTAGTGTTAGGCTGACTTAAAGAAAATAAAAACGAAAGATATGTATTATATTTCTCGATTACGTTCAGATCACACTAATTGAGAGGCTCAACGGAGAAGCGGTATAAGTGCATTGTTTCTTTTTTTCAAAAGGAAGATAAAAAGTAGAAAATGATACGTAACAACCGTATTTATTCAGAGGATTTTGTGCCTCTCTTTTTATTACGAACTTCCAAGCCCTTATGGATATCTAGCGTGTTTTAACACACAGTTCTCCTAAATTGAAGATTTTATCACTCGTACCATTTTTCCTGTAAACTTCTCGATTATGCATAAAATTATGTCCATTTTCATTTCTAGGTGATCTTCAAAGTATATTACAATTTTATACTAATTTTTATCAAGACTCTCATGGACTGTACAGATACGTTCGAATGTACTGGAAATAAAGGAGATTGAAGTTTTGAAGTATTGAACGAAATCGTTATTTTATCTATAGTTAAATCTTAACCATGTAATTATTTCACTCATTTGTGCTACTGAGGAAACTTGCGACATATTGTAGTATATAATGACAATGACTATTATTAAGAAGCAAAGTTCGAGAAGTTTTTCATGACACGACGTGATAAATAGCGTTTTTTTTTTTCTGACGTGATTAGAATCATCAGGTACTATTTTTTCATGAAAATTGCTTCGTATGCAAAATATATTCATAATGTGCGCATATACGGCAGAAAATTGGTACAATTTTAAGATCCAAGATTCGAAAATCTTTCGGAAGCTGGATATTTTCATCGTCTTCGGTTACGAAATAACATGAAATTGACGATAATATTGCGATTGTATAACTAAACGTATACCTATATTCGTTATTATCGTGTTAATAGGCTATCGTACAAGTACAAAAATTCTGCCGATATTTTCACTGATCCTTTATTGAATTCCATCGATAAACGATGATAACTGGTAACACTAAGGTGCAGGAAGACTCGCCGAATCATTTATTGTTTAAAATCGACAAAATTTGTCTACTCGTCTTACATCTTGTGATAAACGATATTTACCTATGATGCTTGATATTACTTGTAAATAAATTCTACTATTTTCCCCCTTGGCGGGTTTGACTTCCTCGCCGACACCATCGTTTACTTTTTCTATATCGTCTTCTATGTTCGGCATACTCGTTACTCTTGACCTTTTTCTCCTTGTCTGCAAAACAAAATTTTCCATTATTTTATGCGACTTGAAATTCGATTCAATCGCTAGCAATATAAAACGATACAAATCGACCGAATTGACGATTTTTCTTTGCGTTGAAGGCGACATATTTCGAAATGACGATTATGTGGCACGACTAACTTGTATCTTTTTCTTACGGTACGTGAATCTCATGCGAAACAATTAAAGTGATGTTGCAATTTTGCCACCTGACAGGTGCACATCAATTCGTATTTGTCACGAGGAAGATGCTTATCAATCGTAGCACGTCCCATCATAATAGGAGAAACAACGTAGCTAAGATTTATCATGTCGTTTTGAGAATCCTTAATTTCTTGTTTGTACTAGAAACGCGTCAAGGGTTTAAACGAAACGATGATTTTATCGTTCAATGTCGTTATTTAACAGAACGCTTTTTAGTCTCTTTATTTTCCGACATTTATCGAAATTTATAGCTCTCTGCATCCTATATGGAAATCCTACGAGAGCTTTAAGCGATCAGGTTTGTCTAATATAGTTCGTAGAGTGACGTCAATGGGAAAAATTATAGTCAGGATTATACAGGATCATCCACTTAAATTGGAAACCGTGCACGTGAGAATAGATGAGAACGGCAACGGTGTACATGTACTCTCACTACTACAATCACGTGTCCGCTATGCGTGAGCTGTTTGCTAGAAACATATAGTTGTACGGATGATAGGCGGGAACACAAAGTGGTTTTAGTTGTCGCCGTATAACTTAAAATTTGACGTCGCAAGTGACGGAGAAGACGATCGCCTTTCTCTATATCATAAAAAGAAACGAGCGTTCATCTTCATGCGTGCTCACGAAACTTTCGTGCAAGCAAATGTACCCGCACCATAACTCTTGATCTTCTTTCTATTCTCGATATATTTCGTTGTTAACATATTAAATATTTTGCCCTATGTGTTGCAACTAACGACGACATAGGAAAGTAAATAAGTTCTTTGAAAAAAGGGAAGCGTACGACAAAACACCCCAGAGAATTCGTATTTACACAAACCAGTTTTAAGACTGTCAAAGATTTTAGTTTAGAAATTGATTTGAATATAACTATGTTCGGTATCGTTTTGATCGTAAGAATATCAACGATCTAATTGAGACATTTTTATAACAACAAAATATGAGATCTGTACCGTATACGGAAGAGCGATTGTCCTCTCCACCATTCGAACGTCAAATTTAAAGTCCTTCGGAGACAACAAAAATCGCATTCTGTTTTCGCCTATCTATATGGATTATAAACATATAACTGTATATTTCTAGCAATAGCTCATAGATGGCAGATGTATAGACACACGATCGTGAGTACACGTTACACTGTTGCCATTCTTACCTGTTTTCGCGAGTGCAGATCCCAACTTAAATGCAAGATCCTGCGGGGACACGAAGTTCGATTACAAACGTCTCGGTTTATCTTGACGTTTTTTATTCTGTTTTATGTTATATCGTGTTATGTTATGTTATATTATATCGTTGGCTCGTTCTGAAACTGGCAACGAATTTCGTCTATAACACGGAATAATATTTCTGACGAATTTTAAAGCTTCCATTTATACGAAAAACTTTCTAGTTTCTACTTCTACGGCGCTAGTTTGTTTCAATCCAAAGCACGTTATCTCGGCGCGAGCAATTCGAGCCGTTTGGAACGTTCTTGTCGTAACTTCTTATGCTTGCAATTGTCACGTTTATCATTCTTCCGATCTCTTCTAACAAGCATTCTTGTTTAAGTATGTATGACTATACATACTTAATGACAGACTCGTTTCCATTTCTTGATCCTTTTCTAATTCGTTTCTTCTGTCGTATCCTTAAGATATTCGCGATAAGCAGCGAATCTTCGTACCAATTCACGTTCTTATTCGTAATCGAAAAAGCAGAACCGATTCACGTATAGAGTTACAAAGAGTGTTTTACTTAGGTCGGATTACGCTTCGCGGATAGTAAAAGAAAGAAAAAGAAAAAGGAAGAAGAAAAAAAAAACGAATATCGATGAAAAGGATGCATTAAAAGCAGGGTAGGGATATCAAAGGTAAAAAGGATATAAAAAGCACGAAGGAAGCGTGCACAGGGAACATTTATCTGGCGGAGCAACTGGCGCATGTATCATCGATGCATTGCGGCAACGTGTAGCGCAAGGTTAATCGATTAAAAGTAACGAGCTTACCATATCGAGATAACTCGATATGAATTAATTAACCGGATGCCGGTGGCACGATTGTAAATCAATTTAGGGGCTAACGAAGTAGGGGCATTCGTCGCGGTCGTCGTCACCAAGCCACTTGCAGCAAGGATCGAACGATCGAACGTTATTAGCGTTCGGCGAACGAACGAGGAGTTCAGTGACCATAAGCGTTAACTAGTCGAATCGGTTAACCGACTTAACCAGTTGGTTGCAGATCGTGTAAAGAGGTTTAATTCTTTAATCATTTAACCGCGTGGCATTAGTAGTACATAGCGGCGATCAAGCGGAGGGGGTGGATTTAAAATAGCATTAGATACATAGGCAGTGCCGTCAGTCGGACTCGAAGAACGAGTAGTCGTCGTCCAACCGTGTCAGCGATTGAGCGAATTGAAACGACAGTACGTGGCACGTGACATATCATACAGAATTACGGTAATTGTGCACCGCTTGCATGCTGATAACCGGCGATCATGACGTGATCTAGACATCGAATCGATTTATTCAACGTGCATTTCAAACCCTCTGTCACCTTCTTATTTTCATTTTTCATTCATCGTTCGTTAAACGAGATATCATATCGCGGAACCGAATACCATCTCACCGTTTACTCGGTGGTTCCTTTCGATTCGGGAAAACGAAAATCATTATCATCTTTCTGCGAAGGGTTTCGTTCATTTTCCACGATATCCGGCCATCGAACATGGGAACGTTCCTTCGTTTCTTCGGATTCTCGTCATCGGACGATAACAGAATCGACGAAGCTACAGGGTTGACGGAGAAACAGAAGAAATTAGTGCAGAACACGTGGGCCGTTATCAGAAAGGACGAGGTGGCTTCCGGGATTGCCGTGATGACCGCGTAAGTGATATATATGTTTAGTCAGTCGGCTCTTGCGAATCTGAGAAAGCGGAGGAGATACATTTCGGAAAACTACTGAATCGATAGAAAGATAGCTGAATAAACAGCGTGTTGACTATAGTTTATGGTTATCTGGAAGCCGTTCGTATTTTTCTTTTTCTACTTTCTTTTTTTTTTTTTTTTTTTAATCGTCGATAACCTTCGTCAAGAGATATACTATCAAAAATCTTGGCGTTATGTTTTATGTCGTTTCTTTCTTCTTCTCTCGTCTTAATTTCGATACAAAATATTTGTATAACTCTATTATTCTTCGTTCGAGTTAAACGATTTTAACTTTCAGCTTGTTTGATCTGGCTCGTCTTAAGGGATCCCAATGTTGCGCATTTATTTCACTTTTATTTCGTCTCTTTAATTCCTCTCTTGCTTATTCCTCTGAGCTTTGCACAGTTTGTAATACTTGTCCTAATAAATGCAAACAATAACCGGCGTTAATAAAACGATTATTACGATAATATGTTAATTCTTTGTCGTAAGTAGCGATAAATTGTTCCTTCAGGCAACAGGCAAGTTTCACAGACGTTTCTTTACTTAACTACGAATACAATAGGCTAGAAACCTGATAATTCGCATCTGCTGCGTTTTATACAATATTCAATGTGTTGGCGATCAATTTCATATGGAGCCTGTCGTTGCGCTTGATTTTGTCGAACTCCGGAACGTAAAAAAAGAAGATATTAATAACTTTAGTTATACGGATTAATGTTAAACTAACGCAATCGCAACGAAATAAATATCATTCGTTGCTTACAAAATATCGGTTTATCGTCTATTTTCGGGTTTATATTTTCGAATCTATCGGATCATTCTCCTTCTCAACTATTCCATATTAAAATGTTTTCTTTTTTTTTTTTTGTTTTTAGCCATCAAGGACATAAAGGTCGGAAAACCGATAAAAATGGATACGATAGATTTATCATAATTTTCCTGTGTGATTATAGCGATTATGAAATTTAACATTTAAACATTTGTCGATTTGAACATTTTGACGATGACGAAACTCGACTGTCCGGTAACTTCTTTTCAGATTCTTTAAAGCATATCCGGAATATCAGCGATACTTTAGCGCCTTCGCGGACGTTCCGTGGGACGAATTGCCGGCTAATAAACGGTTTCAAGCTCATTGTGCCAGCGTAATTACGGCCTTAAATAATGTTATCGATTCCTTGCACGACCCAGGATTAATGGAGGCTAGCCTAATCGGCTTGGCCGAGAGGCATAAGAAACGCGGCCAAACAAAAGAAGAATTTGAGGTACGAGTACGAAAATAACAGTAAAAAAATCCAACGCAGGTCTGCTCGTGTCGTTTAGAAGCGAAAGGAACTGCTTATTGATTTTTATTACGATCGAAAACTTTCGTTAAAATAGACGAAACGTTCTTTCCTAACACGTTGACTGTCACGGTAATCGTCGGTGACTCACGTTAATAAATTTTTTACAACGACTAAAATAAGATAAATTTCACGGAAATGAAAAAATTTGCAATAATGTGAACTACTTAGATAAGATTGTAAGGGAACAGGTGCGTAGATACAATATCGTATTTTACGAAAATTAAATGTTACCATGTAGTATACTTTATTTAATCTATCGCGGTTTACAGAGTCTGTCGCTACATGAAATTCGTTTGACGGTCAACGTGCTAACGATGTACGCTTCTCTCGACAGAAAACTCTGCTATACAATTCTCAGAACTGTAACTGTACAAACGATAAACTGTTATTTATCGCTTATCAAAAATTTATTAATGGAACAAATCTGACTTATAATAATTTGTCGAAAAAATCAACGAGCGATAAAGACGATTTATCGTATGTTTGATTTCGATTTTTAGAATTTGAAGGCAGTAATATTGAAAGTGCTTTCTCAAGCACTAGGAAAACAATACACAGCGGAAGTGGCGGAGGCGTGGAGCAAAACCTTGGACGGAGTATTTGCCAAGATATATCAGGTTTTCGCTTCTTGAAGGACGAAACGATTGAACGCGCTCGAAAAAGATGAATCTCTTCGATATAATTGATACCAAATAACGAATCTCCATATTAGTTGTTAAGGATTAAATGTTGTACATAATACGCATTGTTTTACATGTTTGCACAGTTACAACCACTAGAGATACGTTCGATGAAAATGGAAGAAAATGTTTGAAAAATTATCCGCAAACATCGAATAGAAACGCACATACGTTTATATCTTTGACACTTAGTAGATTTTTGCGCACACTAATATTAACGTGTCGTCTAACGCATGTATCTATGGACATGGTTTTATATTATTTTATTATTTTTTCGACTTTATGTACCGCACGTTGAACCATTGAATGATCGAATTAAAGTTGCACGACAATTTATTAGATCAAAATAAATCTTTTACTTCACTTTCTCTTCTTTCGCGTTCTTCGATTTCTTTCGTCTTCGTTTTATTCGATCCGCTCACCCGATAGATTTAACGTAATTGTACTTATCACGCAACGAGTCTGTCAATTTATACATTATTTCTGTTTCAAATTACAAAATCCTATTTGGCAGCAGGAGAATTATAATTTTGAGACTTTTCATTTCTCGAAGATCGTAACGATTTTTAAACACGCAACGATTCCGATCGAAATATATTAGGTTGTCCGAAAAGTTTCTTTCGTATTGTAAGGAAATAACGGATGCACCGCGTTCTCTGTTTTATATTATTTTTGTCGAGTCATGTATGATCGTAATAATAGAAATAGAACAAAATGGATCGTACATGATCGAATAAAATAATATAAAACGAAAAGAGATTGTGCATCTGTTATTTCCTTACAAAAGGAAAGAAACTTTCGGGACAACCTAATACAAAATATTGCTTTTTCCGTGTATCTCGCGTTATGTACGATGACTACATCTACCGTGATGTGTTCTCAAGTAATTTTCAGGGATTTACAACTATATTTGGTACAATCTGTTATACCATTAAAGATCATGCAATTACCATCTTTTCCATTATCACGTCCAGAACATAACCACGTTTCAATTTACCTTTCATCTTCGAAATAAACAAGATTTATCGTTCGATACCATCGGATTTGGTGCTTTTTCGATAAATATCCCAACGGAAGAGCAATTCGATTAATATAGGTGATGGAGGGTGGCCGATCACAGCGGAAGATAATTAAACCAAGTAGGGATTGTGCAATAATACTTGTACGATGCCGATGTAACGAGGCGGGACGCGTATTTTTCGCGTGCAATCAAAAGCACTGAATTCCAGGATAAGTAGAGGGGTCAAGTGTCATCTACAGTTCTATAGAAGACTATTCACACTTACATTACAAGCGAAGCGTACCGTTTGTAGAGGAAGAAGAAGGTGGAACGCTGGAAATTCTGCACAAGTTTCACATCCTCTCAGCATTCCAATTCAAAATGAAAAACATCATAGAACATGATGAAACGAAAATACTGCTATCGAAGCGAAACGCTATTGAAAGTATAGGAAGAGACGCACGATCACTTGAAAATGTTAATGTAAGAAATAATCACTCACCTGCTACAAGATATCGTAAATAAAACAATGTATAACTCGTTAAAGGCTGCAGAGATCGGTCACTATTAAAACATCGATGTGCTTCTGAGACACGTTAAACATCTGATACTAGCTGGTACGATTTATCCACTTTATAAACTTTCTCGATTGCTCAAAATCAGATAAGGACATTTTTCCAATACAAGAAGCAACGACGATCCTCGCAGAGTTGTATATTTGTGATATCAATTGGTTTCTCTTTTCTAGCGTTTACATCATTGTCTATGATATATATAATAGATATGACTGACAATAAAATTATCAATTACTTATTGCCTAGATAATATTGTTTATTATAGTAGAGTGCGCTGTTTTACTGTATCATTATACTTAGTAGCATTATCGGTAACATTTTATATACCACGTTAATTTTTATATTAATAATCTACCATTATCTATCAGATATAATTCTTGGATAGGTGACATCGTCTTCGATATTAGACGTTCTTATCTCGAATGAAATAGCCTTAAAAACTGTCGTTCCCTGATGTATTTTTTGGGTAATTCATCGATATTGGTAGTAATTTAACGAGACTTTCTATAAAGCGAGAATAATCCTTTTTGTTAATTTCCATAGGTAGGACTAATTATCAAACAGAAAGGCTCTAAATCTTAATAAAAGTTTGAAGAAATATTTGAATATTTTATCAAATATGAGATATTTAACTGCCTTTCAATGTCGTTCTGCGTTAACTGCGTTCAATGATTGTCGCGTTATAAATCATAAACCTACATAAATGAATTCTGAAATTATATTCTTATAATAATTAGACGTTTCCAGGATAACTGTATTGGTTGTTGCTATATACTCCATTTCATTAGGTATGTATATCTTGAAAAGTTACGCGTAACAGGATTTTTTGTTACGTGCTAAATTTTCTAGTCAGGAAGACTTAAACGGAAAAATCAATATGTACGTTTCAGCATAAAATTAGTGTACGTAATTCATTTGCTTGCAGATTTAAATAAAACCATTTCCTTATCCATAAAGAGCTACAGTTGAATTTTCTGAATGTTCAATATAATAATTGCTCAGATTGTGCTGCGGCCAAGAAAGCATAAAGGATGTATTATTAGATAAAGCGTACTATTTTTACTGTATAGTGTTATACGTTATAGTTTAAGCAATACATTAGCACGCTCAAAACAGTTATTTGTACGTAGCATTGAAATTAATTTGGTTTAAAGAAATGTTATTTTATTTTACCTTTTCTCGATAGCGAACTATAAGCAAATACAAGGAATTACTGAAACTGTTCATCTAATTAATTGTAAGACCGTAATGAAATCAAAACAGAATTCAGAGCATATAGAACGTGCAAATCGTTGATACTAGAATTCTATTTTACTAACATTAATATTTGTTACATAATAGTATAGTTATATAATAACGTATTAAATTGATTATATAATAGTTATTAGAACGTTCACAATTAGTACAACTATTGTTAAATTATTATTATCGTTTTATTTAACACAATCTCATATAGCGCATTTATTTTATAAATTCCACGGGTACTTTAATAAATTTTAACATAATACTTTTGACACATGATTTTAACAGTCCTCGTACATTTTTTTTATAAACGCTACAAACAGTCATTTATATTAAAAGCTATTTTCTAAAATATTTCGGTATTCGCACAGAAGAGTATTTTTCTTTTTATGCAATTCCCTATTCCAAAATCGTACGTGAGAAAATGAAAATTGGTTCCTGCTATTTTTACCTTTAACGATCATTATCAGTGGGCTAGTCCACTTAAAGCAACATGTACTTCGGTCCAAAGAACAGTCGTTTTCGAGTTACCGTTACGCAAGCAACTCTTCCAGTCGTCAGTGGAAATAAACGACTACACATTATCAATATCTTTAGTACTCTATCTGCATAATCGAAGGCAAAAAAAAAAAAAGATAAAGTAGTACGCTAATTGATTTTTATTAGTAGAAATTTACTACTAGCAATATTCCAGTCGATGCATACATGTGACACGTGTAGCGTATAGTATAAAATCTTGAAGGTACAGCAAATGCTCGCTATAATACATCGATTATACTATAATAATTAAGTTATAATACAATAAATTCCAACTACAGTGCGTTCATAGAAAGATCGTAAACAGATTAAGTTGATAACAAAGAAAGTACGAGGCACCTTCTAAAATGGGTTCTATGCTAACCTATTTTCTCGGCAATCCAGACGATGATATTGTAGATCCGAAACTTGGTTTGACTAATAAAGAAAAGAGACTTATAAGAGAAACATGGAGTGTATTGCGTGCTAATTCGGTAAAAGCTGGCGTAGATATTATGATAAGGTAAGACAATATATATAAATACGTATTGCATCAGTTTCTCTTTTTGGCACTAATTACATAATGTTGTAACATTTTGCAATACTTATTCGAGTCGAAATTCAATCACTATGTTAATGATAAGATAAAATATTGATCGTTAAAATGTTGATACTACCGTATAAGAGATAATGTGATACAATTTTAATATGGAAATTCGTGTACCACGTATAAGGATTATTTTGTTTCAGTTACTTCAAAAGATTTCCTCAGCATCATAGAGCGTTCCCTTCGTTTAAGGATATTCCGGCAGATGATTTAGTAGATAATAAAAAGTTTCACGCTCATTGTCAGGGTATTATGAGTACATTGAACGATGCGATCGATGCTTTGGATGATATTGATTTAATGGAAGCGATATTGCATACCACTGGCAAGAGACATGGACGACGTGGTCAGGGTAGACAAGAGTTCATTGTAAGTTTATTTTATTTTTAACTTACGAACTTCCTCGTTGATAATTTTATTTATTAAATGTAATTGGCGAAATATTTATCGTATTATTATTAAGCAATATACAGCATATTACCGCGTGACGATAACGTAAAATAAATTAAATTTCGAGAATAATGAAATAACTAAAATTATTCAAACAATTATTATCTTTGCGTAGATTGTTCGCGTGCTAAGATCAAAAACACAAATTTGTACTCTCCTTTTTAATTTACCGATTGAACGTTTTAATAAACGCATGATATAATGCAATATATTATAAGTACTTCCTATATTGAGCTGTATTTTGTATTTTGAGCGTGTATCTTATATTCTATTTCCAAATATGTTGCCGTTAAATATTGCGAAAATATTTCTCTTATAATGTTATCGTTACGTATCAGATATAAAGACTCGATTAGATTAATTGCGCAAATTGATAGTCGTCAATGTTCCTTCGGTGCAGAGAAAACCTTAAAGTCATCATTTATCGCTGAATATCGTATGACATCATTATCGCTATACGTATACGTAACTATCAAGGTATGGATGATCAATGGAAAATAATAGAACCAATTCACAATTTGATCTTTTTGTCGATATCAGCATTTTCTGTTGCAATTTTAATTTTGAGTTTGATTGATTTTTATCTTTGTCATATAGCATGATATAATATAGAATAATTACTCCTTTTTTGATATAATAATTTTTCTTCCTTCTAAGTATATTCCTCACTTTGTCTCTTTTTTTTTAAGTATGCAAGCCATTAATTATTAAAAACAAATTAGTCTATCGCTACATCGAAAAATTATAGAATATTGTTACTGTCAATTGTAACAAATGGGAGGAAGATATCAGACCCTACAGTCCGCGCTATCATTCGCTAAGACTGCTACTTTAAACGCATTGAAACGGAAACGAAACTGAAACGACGCTAACGAAACATTTTTCTACAAGGTCAAAACTTACAACCGGAAGTCTTGGATGGTTTTAACATGCATCGACGATAGCTTGCAGACTTCGGGATATTAAGATCTGACGAACAATGTTGTTCGCGTTGATAATGATAGCTTGGAGACCAAGACTGACGTTGTATCGACAACCGAAGTAAGATAGAACGTTAAGCGTTTCCAAATAGAAATAGTTCAATCATTTAATATCAATGATATATCATACAATAATACATTAATAAATTTTGTTATCGATAATTTTCTAATTACTAGGTACCATATCGATTACTTGATTAGATATCGGTGATTTTTAGATCGTACAAATCGATAATTGTTATCAACGAATTTATTACTGCAGAGTATAAAAGGTGATAGGTTATTGGCAATGTCTTTAAGGCGGAAAATGTTGTCAATACACTCGTCAAGATTATCGTGTTTCAGTAACTTCAAGTATTACAGAATTACCAAGTACTGCAACGATTCTTAAATTGTGTCAGTAAATATCGTAGTTTTTAGATAATAAGATTCAGTGACTCTAATCTTTATAATCGATGTTATGTAACTAGCTTAGGGCTTAAAGTTTGATCCTTTTTTCAAAACGATAAACCATTAGAGCCTATTTTCGACCCAGTGGTCTCTTTCTGTCGTTAACAAGCTTAAGAAAAAAAATGATACGATCGCTATCGATACGCGTCAATATTTTGATAGAGATTCTGCTAAAACATTAAACTTAAAAGTGTCTCGAATAGCAAAAATATTGGAAATTAAAACGAGATCGTGATTCAGGCGCAAAACTTTGAATAATACAGGATATCGCCTTTAGATTTATCATTACGCTACGTTTCAGGATTTGAAAGGAGTGGTGATGGACATAATGAGGGACTCGTTTGGATCGAAATTTTCCACCGAAGTGGAAGTCGCTTGGGACAAAGCGATCGATGCCCTATTTTCAAAAATATTCGAAGGCGAAGAAATGATATAGCAAGTGTATAACAACTAAACGATTTTTTAATCAGCATCCGTATCGCTGTCGCTATCTGGATGTATATAATCAGTAACTTCGCTGCTTGCTTCAGTAATGTATTTCTCTTCTCTTCTTTCCTTTTCCACTTTATGCTCTCCTTCTTCACTTTCTCGCTGTTTCAATTTTCTATAAATTAAGCACGGGTATATAAAAAGAGTTGGAGAGTAACTTTAAGAGCATATAATACTCGTCAAAACAAGGAAAAGGATCTCAATAAACATTCTTGAGAAACCATTCGTTTTGTAGTTATCGCTCAATGTATAAAAGTATAGTATAATGTATAAAGCAGTAGTTGCTTCGTTAAATGTGTTGATACAACGAACCGAAAACTGCTGGCGAAAGATATGAAAAATGCCAGGAATATTTCTTCGTATACGCGATTGTATGAAAAAACGTGCCGAAGTGTGTGTTGAATGAACGAGAGGCATATTGAACATGTATCGTAGAGGTTATGTCTCATCGAGAAATAATATCTCGTAGTACCGAAACTAACGATTTTTAGACCCATGTTTATTAAGACTTTTTTTGCTTGTTTTTATGAATATTACATTTTATTAAAGTATTTTCCCCATTTTTTTTCCTGCGCATATATATTTGTGTAAAAGGGAACAAGAAACAAATGTACAATTTTCGTTCCTGGTATCTATATCAGGGCAAAAATATACGGAAAATGATAATCGAGTAATAATCGTACTTGTACTGGGTTTTGCGAAAATGTTGTCCGATCTTTTGCAGGACTGTGTAACATATCAGTGTTAGTAGGGTTCCTAGCAGTCCTAATAAAGTTGCCATGAGAATGACATCAATTTGTAGCCAAGGATCTTCTTCATCGTGGCGTTTAAATGCTTCAAGCGTTACTGGATGACTGTGAAATTTGAAACGATAAATGCAAATATACCGGCAATCAAGACTGCATGGCTATGGTGCTTTTATTTTTAAAGAAACGTTACATTTGATTAAATAGTTATAGAGGTGATGGCAACTCATATTTTTTTATTTGTCGAGGATGATACACTAAAAGTGCGAGATTCTAAAAGAGTGTATAATTGATATTCTCAAGTTGATTTTAAAATACGAAAATAATTTCGGAAGAGTATAACACTACATTATGATAATATTATAGAGAGGATTTTTCTTCAGTCTTACTAAATAGAATTTTTATTTAGACGAAGGAAAAGAATTTCGTATTTGTATTCTATGAGATTTGAAGCGTGTTTTATTCTATCGAAAGAAAACTTTGTTAAGCCGATATGTTATATGTGAATCGTACCTTCATTTAAACGGTAATCGAAATATTTTATCAAAATTATCGAGTCGTTTATCTTGATACGATTACACGCAACTTACGGCAATTCCGTTTCTTCTTTGACGAGTTCATCGAACGTGTTTACCAGTGCCCTGTCGAGATCTTTTCCTATTTGCACGAACGCGGATTTTCCTAGCCAATCTGCCAGATCATTTCGATTTATCTGACGAAGTCTATGGGTTAAAATCTCGTGAGTGTTTCCTTTGCCTTCAGCTGGAGAACTGTTCCAGTGCAAAAGATGACGGATGCAAGGGATATCGTCGTCCACGTTACGTTCTTCCTCGTAAGATTATCAATAGTATTATCAGCCGTTAAAAACGAGTTATTATTTTTAATGGAAGAAGTATAACGTCGTCGTAAATTAAATTTTCAAGTAAAAAAGAAAAAAAAAGCTATTATTCGAATGTCATTTTGCTGTAATTGTTACATGTAATATTAATACATTTAGCACAATTATAATACTAATATCGTAATATATAATAATATAGTAAATGCAATAATTAATTAGTATTAGTATCATAATATAATGTTAAATATACGCAATATGCTGTTTCTGAGTATTCGTTATTAAAGTACTTTCAACTGGCTCGAAATATAGTTGAAAATTATCTCGGATTAAAACAAGCAGAAAGTTTATCGTAAATACGAACGTAGTCATAACTAGATCGCAGATGTTTATGCAAATTTATATCCTTGTAAACACGATTAAAGAACTGAAACATAAGCAGAGGTTTGTATCACTCGCTGAATATTATAACGAACTAGACTATACTGCATCTACTTTGGATATCTTAAATACAGGGTGTCCAATAGCATCGGGGACTTACATTGTGAGAAGATAGACTCTGCACGTGAACAACGAAAAAGAAAGTTCGTATACCCCATTTGACCTACTTTTCGAGTTACGAATGTTAACTGTATCTGCAAAATACCTTCGCAAAAGATGTTGATAAAACGCCCTTCTTGCATTCGAACACAAGCCCAGCGACGTTTTACTCATTGACTGTCTTCTTGCCCTTTCTATTTATCAAGGTATCGTTCTGATTTTCTGGAAGGCTTGCTCGATTTTCTGGCGAAGTATTTCGACGCTGTGAACGGGCGAATTATTCCAACATAAAATTTGCTATAGCTCAGAAACGCAGTGAAACAAGGCATGCGTATATACGAACTCTTCTTATCGTTTTCACGCGTCCGATGCTACGTATCCTCTGTATTTTTTAGTATTACGTACATTCTACGCTCTTTCACATACGTACAAATTAAATAAATATCCACTTCACGATCTAGTTGCAACAATCTGCCAACTTGGATCCAATATGCGATAGAAAGAATTTAAGAGGTCAATAATAAGATATCGATTGAAATCGAAGCTTATGTTTCTTGACGCTTCTATCAACCTCTTCATCTTGCCACTCGAGGATGGACGTACCTCGATTTTCGATTGATTTTACGACTACGATATATTTCTTCCAATAAGAACCGATACGGTCGCTGTTGCATTCTGTTCAATCATTGAGCGATTTACCAGCAGCTGCGAGATTGCTCGGTAGATCGTAAGTGATATAATGAAGCGCAGCTATCAAGCGTCGACACTCGAAAGGATTAAGACGCGCGGCTAAATATTCCAGCTCGTTTAAATTGACGTCGATCGTGCCGAGGACATCGTATCGCAATAGAATAACGATGAGGCTTAACCTTGTGGGCCATTCGAGCGTCCTTGATAATCCTCTCATTGCGAGGTTCACGAAACCAGACGTCTCGAAACGACGACATAAAATGATCGTCCTTCGCTTTGTCTCGCGAGAAATTAACTTTGGCGAATTTCACGGCTGACGGACTTGGACGAGTCTAAAAAAAAAAGACGGGATTAACTATGACAAATTTCAGACGAATTTCGCTCGTCATTCGGTAATTTGCAGTTACTGAAATTATTTGCTCGAGTGGCACGATATATTTTATGAAACAGACACACGGCGACTCGTGGAAGTACTCGAACATTTACAGAAACTTTTGATGGACACGTTATGCGAGTTGTACAAAACAATTGTGAAATTTGCAATGTACCTGAAAACGTATAGATATAGAAGTTACAAAGTATTTGTTGCAAGTGTACATTTCGCGACGAGACCGTGAAAATATATAAACGATCAATTATTAATTATATTAAGAAATTACAATATTTAACGAGATCATCTTTAGCATTAATCCTATATTTAAAGCTCCTACTCTAATTCCTGCTCTATGCTAAACCGTATGTTTGCAATAAATGTCTTGTCGCTTTATATTTTCTAACCAGCTCATATAACCGGCTTTTGCCTGAAAAATCTTGATATAATCGTTTTCAACAATATCGTTTTTATTGAATAATATAGACGACTTTGTGAATTTCTATTGGCTCGGTAAACGTTTCATAGTCCGTGAAATAACACCGGTTGTCACACAGCGAAGTCGTTATCGTTGTGAAGCAGCTTCTGACATGCCGCGCGCCGAACAGAAGAAAACACTGCTTGGAGAGGGGGTATCGCGTGACCTCGTTATATGTGTATAGTGGCAGCGATTCTAAACAAAATACAATTGTAGCGTAGAAGGTCACACCGTTGCGTTGCCAATGACCGTAAATTGTCTCTGGTTTATATTTTCGACTCCTGCTTCCTTCTGTCGCAGGGTAACGTTTCACAAATCTAAACCTAACTCGAGAAATCCTCTTTGAAAATGATGAAACTCGCATCAAAATTCGTCCACCGGTTCTCGGAAATTCTACCATGTGTATGAATCAGTTTTAAATTTTACCGATGATATAATCACGATGAGAATTTTAAGAAATCGCGCGTTGACGAAAAGTTCTTGTCGTGGTAGGTATTCGCGAGCCAGTGTACGATCGTTGCGAAGAGAAATAACACGCGTGAACGTTTAATCAGAGCTTTATACAACCCACGCAGGAGCCTTTTCATGTTTATCTTAAATAGTACATTTAATTACATGCTTCATCTCTTCGGTCTTTTGGTGCTTTTCTTCCGTTTCTTCTTGTAACACCTGTAACAAGCCGTTGGCTCTGGTTCTTCCGGTTCCTGTGGCGGAGATGGAGATGGCGCGGTGTTTTGCGTGGCCATGTGCACCATTTCGTACGACGGGGGTCGTTTCCGTTTTATTCGTGGCTTTCGAATGAAGTAACTTCTGGACACATCCTCTACGTCATCTCCGATCGCGATAAATTTACTGATCAGAAAGCAATTATTACTCGATAAGTTCGCCGTGTAGTAGAATATCTTCGAATAAGTGGTACAACTAGAGAAAGAGTGAATCTATACGAAGAAATAAATCGAAAATGTAGAATAACAATTGTAGCTGTATAGGACTTTTTATTTTCGAATAAATCGACGTTTACGCGTTCATCGAGCATGCATACCTTTGGCAATAATTTGTTTGAATTATTAGAAAATATGCTACTGCTATTGCCGTGTTACTAGTTCGTAGTAGACGCTACTATTAATTAGCGATACGCGTTTCGTTAGTCGCCAGCCAGTACAAGTTCAATAGACTATATAGACTATTAGTTTTTAAATGAAAAGAATTTATTTCTTAGATTTCAGATAGATCATCGTCGCTACGCTTTGATAAGAACATCGAACAAGTTAGTTTAAAATAGTTTTAACAATTTGTTATTAAATTATTAAATATTTATCCGCGTTGAATCGTTTGTAACGACCAAATAGCTCGGTTGTCATAATTTTCGACCTTAACTCTAATGGAATTTTCCTTGCGGTGACGCGTTAACTGTGTGAATCGGAATGAGTTAACAAGAAAATTATTCCTGTATTTAAACATTTGAAGATGGAGAATATTCTGATACGCGTTCACAAAAGTATTATAAGCCGGGCACAACAATGCTGGCAGAACGAAGGAGATCGTTTCGAGCAATTTTTCCATTGATAAGGGAAAAGATTCTTGGTCAAAGAATACTTTTATTTCGTTGTTCATCCTTTCTTATGTAACGCGGTAAGTTCAAACACCAGTGTTGATAGCTTCTGGTATTACCTTCGAGACGTAAGCACGACGTAAAATCGTACGTAGCGCAGAGTAAAATCGTATTTACGAATTTTCAGTATCGATCTATTGACAAGTTAAGCTTGGTATAAGGAACCGATGCTTTACATTCTTCATTTACCTTTTCATGTTCAGTGGATCGCGAATGTATTTGAATGCTTGTCATAGAAAACTTTGACGCGTATGTATATTTCATGGACTGCATAAAACATTCAACATCATTACAACATTAACAAAATTTAAGATCCAATTATGTACGTATATAAGAAGTTACAAGTTATATACTGCAAACATACATCTGGTAAAATATTAGCATACGGCAATAGCATAGCAATAGCATATCGTTAGCAATCAGATCTCGGATGTGTAATTAATGTTGAAGATAGTCCCATTAAATATAACGTGCGATCGATTGTTTAAATATTTTTGTAATCTTTGTGAGATATATTTGCGCTAAATATCTTGCAGCTTCTACGCTACGCTTTTAGAGCTGTTCCAATCTTTACTACATAATCACGATGGTTATGGGTTTTATTAGAGTAATCGTTTTCAAAATATTTATAAAAGATTTATAATAAATTTAAAATAGATTTATAAAAGCTTTTTACGAATGTTCCAATAGTTTCGCGAGTTACTGTAGAGTGGATTCACTGTAGATTTCACGTATCACTAATTCGAAGATTACTTGTTATTGTGTTACTTAGTATATTGGCCGAAGCGTATCGATTTGAAGAAAAAATTAGATTAGTTATAATCACCCTTTCTTCTTCCTCCCTCGTATTCTATCGAATAGTTTCATCAGTCTGTTCCTTACAAGTAAAGTGCATAAACAAGATACGACTATGATCGAAGCTAGAACGATGCCTGCGCTGTGCAACGACAGTTTGATAGTAGTACGTCCTGCGAATGAGCGTAATACATTAAGATTAAAGAGGAGTTATTACAGCCAAAATGTGACATTTATTACCACTGATCTTCTGAATCATCTGCTCCGAGAGTTGAGATTCTGTATTACTATCCTTCTCTTTCAGCGTTGGTGCTGTCGCGGCTCCTTCGTATTCGCTGAGGAATGTTACAGAATGAAAAAGAAAGCGTGATAAAATTAAACGAACGTCTGTATATCGTATCGTGTATTGCAAATGTATTCTAAGAATGCGCGCGTTATTGTTTCCCGTAATTTAATCGTCTGTGTCACGAGTATGTTTAATAAAAATGTCGAAATAGTTTAACAGCAACGTGACAGGGACGGAGGATAAAGTAAAAGATTTTCCTCGAAGAAAGTGTTATGGTATTGTTAGAATCGTTCGATTATCCGTATATAACGATTATTGTCATATGGCACTACGACGAACGATACGACGAAGAATCAAACATTTAAAAAGACGAACTATTATATAGCCAGTTTTAGTATTTTTCTTTATTACGTATGTGCCATGTGATTATGAAAGTGGCCTAAGTTATACATTCGAGATATTTCAAGCTTTGCGTCTGACGTACGAGCTGAATTCTGTTTAACGACGCAACAACCAACTCGATCCAACCGCTCGATATCTACTACTTTGCAAGGATGGTTTCCAATTATTGCAATGTAAGTAGACTCGTTTCAGAAACAAACGATAAACTCGCTTGTTTTTAGATTCTTGAACGTAGGTTATTTTTATAATCATCGACACTGTATTTTTTGTCTTTTGTATCTTATAATTTATACGAATATCGATCAGCGTTCAGCAAAGAAAAATTACGGAAAAAGATGCAAATTTTTCAACCAGTCTCTTTAAAGAAATTCTCTTTACGATTGAGTTCTTTACGTAGAAACAAAATCCAAGTACTCTTTCCTATGTGCTCTAGTTTTCAAAATAATTCAAAAGAATTGTTTCCAACTTTCCCATAGTAGACGATTGTCGATAAAAATAACGAATCGTTCTTTCACTGCATAAAACTTTCGTCGCTAAAGTCTTGTTAGCGTCGAGGTCGCTAACGACAGTTTGGAAAGTCATTTAAAAATCTGTAACGATATCAGCAAACTTCTAATTCCCTGTGTGAACTCGTTTTCTACTGTTTACCAATTATCCGTGTTATTCGGTAAAAATTCAATTATCCGATAAAATAATATTCTACCGTTATAATCATTTATACGATTATATCTGTTACGCTTTATCGTCTATCCTTATTGATCATTTTCACGAATTAACGTCAAACGTTAAGAGTTGTTCAATTTGAAAATTTCGAGGTTGCTGCTGCTCGAGGAATTATAATGCATGATTATAAAGCTTATTTTGTTAAACGACGGTAACTCACTCCAAATCGTCCGCTTGAACTTCGCGAATTACTTTCGGTGACTTGGAAGTTTTCATGCCGAGCTCTGCGAGACACGCGATTAAATCCCTCCTTCCGATTCGTTCAAGAAGACTGTTCAAGATCGGATACGTGTTCCTCGTAACCGTTCTTAATTGACAAACCCATTTCACTAGTCTTCGGAAGCAACTTTGTTCTCGAGCTAACTTTTCTATCTGTGCTTCCGATAGTTGAGCTGTTACAATATTTTATACCATCATCCGATACCTTCCACGCTATATTTTTAATCGTTTGAGAACCTTACGAATATTAGAAAAGAATTTTTTACGGCAAATTTAGCAATTAAGTAACCTCGATATTTGCTTATGATAATTACCAAAACCGTATCACTTTGACTAACTATATATTCCTTATCGTTGGTATGTGTACAAATATTTCTTGAAAATGTTTTAACAAATTAATAGAAAAAAATCGTAAGTACGAAACTTTTGCACGTAATACGCGCACAGGTATAAGAAATTTCTGTACATTAGTGGCGATTTATTAGTTGCAATCGTACAACAGAAATATTTGAAATACGTGTCAGTTATATATATATATATATATATATATATATATATATATATATATATATATATTGAAATTGTAATTAATTACATTTAAAGGTAAGAGTTACGAGATACGAGATACTCTATTCGTCGGAAAAACCTGTAAAAAGGTTTGTTTCCTTCATATACACGGCTCGTATACACGTTATAGCGTTAATTCGCCAATGTAACATTTACTTACTATTAGAATCTAAGGACACAAGTTTCACGCACTCTTCGGGCTTCAAATTTGACGCTAACAGCTGCAGTTCTGGCACATCAACCTCGGTAATGATCTTTGCGAAGTAAAAAAACGATACATTGTAGCTTTTGCCAATCTCAACTGTGTCTGTACATCGTCCTGTATCGTAATTGAAGAATGGAAGTAAAACTGTAAGCTGCTGTAAGCGCCATTTAAAAACAAATCCTTTCTTTCCTTAAAACGGTTGTTTATACGAAGTAAATATGGAGAGAAACGTTATCACCATAATTCGTTTTTAGCATTTCGCCTACGATATAGGATACACGCTGCACGATCGGTTTCTTAAATTAGATCGTGGATGCCATGTGCCAGCGAGCTGCCTCCCTCGTGCTCCGACGTAAGCGTCGCGCCTTTAATTCCGGAAAGACTTTTCAAGGGAGCTACAGGATGGACTTATTACGTCCCTTCTTAAAATATAAACTTCCTTTTATCGTTAATTAACAGGTGTTTGAAATATTAAAATAGAAATATCGTAAAGTTATACAAAGTAGAATAGTACGTGCAACGGATGCAGAATTTTGTTATATTTCGTTAACAAATAACATTGTGGCAAGCAAAACGTTGCTTTTCACAAAATTTTTCCCGTGGCGCTTGCAGCCTTATCGACTTTCACTCTTCGATCATTGTTTAAGAGAAAATTGATTCGTTCAGGATCAAAGAATAATTATAACGAACGATCGTTTGAAGCGTTTTCACTCGTTGACGAATATTTGGGAAGATGTTCTATTTGGACGAACGGCCATAACGAGATCGAGAGATGAAACGCGAGGATCTGATTATACAACTCGAACGATCGTTTTGATTATGTTTTACGTAACAGTAATTTTCACATCGACGGAACGAAGACACGAATGTATAAAATTAAAAAGTTATCTTTCGATTTCGATGAGAATTTTACCTGGAGGAAGGAACAGGCAAGATTGAGCAGAAGAAGAAACAGTGCATCCTTCAATACGTTTCTTAAGTTCATCGAGAGTTTCGACGAATTAACACGGTTTCGTTACATGCTTCGCGTTAATTCGTTACAGTCTTCGAAATAGTAATATCGATTGTATGGTATTTATGTTCAAGTCAAATCTTCTCGATATTCTGTAACATGTAGAATTGATTGGTTAAGATAGGAGAAATCGTCGGAAATAGCAGCATCAAAGAACGAGGCAACGTCCGAAGTAATAAAAGCGATCGAACCTTAGAAATGATATTTCTTTTAACAGACTATTCAACATAACTGACAAATTCTATTTGGTAAAAGAGCGGTACAAAATCGTCCTTAGTTTGTCAACTATGCAAGAACAGCGACAAGGAACAAACAGAATACTCTGAAATATTTTTGACTACGTGCAACTTCGTGTTTCAAGTGAATGTGTCTCACGAACGTTCATACGTGTGTCACGAACATAGTCTTTGACGTTGCACGGTTAATAATTTGTCAAAGAGATCATCTTTCGAATTGATCCGTTAAAACGTTTGGAGCTGAAGAAAGATGCCATAGTCGCTTCGTAATCGATAGCACCGAAACGACTGTCGATCATGAATCTGTCAAAAAAAAAAAAAATATTTTCTCGTCTGACAGCAAAATGTAATTCACCGATTCATAGTGAATTTCACCTGTGTTCGTTTTAATATGAAACTTGTATGCTCGATTTACATTTTGATTGTGGTTTTATCGGAGAACAAGGTGAGCATCTAGGTAAAAGGAATTTGACGGGTTTTAGAAGATTTAGTACAAATCAATATCTTATCTTATCGTGCAATGGAACGCATTGATAAGACAGTGTGAAGATAATCAAATGATTTTTTCAACTGCACGATATCGTGTTCGTGTCCTTTGAGAAATTTTCTCTTTTTCCAAGTCCGGTCTGTAATTTTCCCCGATACTGTTAGTTCTCTGTCCGTATAAAAACGTGTAAATCTTTTGGAAAACGGAATAAATGTATTTCAGCGTAACGTTAATGCGAAATATTCGATGGTTCCCTTAAAGAGAGTACTGTACAAATTATTTGCTTTTCAAATACTTGGTAATGAACATCCCTTAGAAACAACGTAAAACGGATAATTTTGTTTCACAAGGACAAATGTTTGGTTCGATGTATCGCCAATATAAAAGAGAACGAGCTCGTGTACCTGTCACAGAAATTAAACCCCTTGGAGTGTTTGCAACTTATACAAGCTGTATACGAAATAACTCCAGCGAGGGCGGAACGTAACGCGAGAAAACACGAGATTCAACGCGAGAACTTAAGCCGTATGCCAGTTACGTCGAAGGAATGTCTTCTTAATCTTGAACAATGGGACAATGTTTTTCCAAGTAAAGCCTAACAAATGGAATTGACTTAAACAATTAACCGATGAAGAATCCGCTTATTAAATCGCTATTTTTAATTTTTATAGTACGGTATTTCTTATATGTATATCGTATGAAGCTGTTTTATTCAATGTATTTTTTACATTAAAGATCCTCTCAGTTTCTATACAGTACAATCGATATTTCTTTAAGTTTTGAACGCATTCGCGAAAAATACAGTTAATCATCCTTCATAGCGCAATAACGTAGATTTTAGATATTTCAATTTGAATAGCGTACGACGAAACGATAAATAATTCAAGTTACGATATACGATATGATATTATTGATACTTTGATTAAATTTTAAAGAGTTTCTGAAAATAAAGTTTAGAAGGAAACGACGTAGACGATGAAATTTTTCGTAGCAAATATGATACCTAATGGACGGGCAGCAATGGAAATGACGTTAAGATGGTTAGGACGACCCGATCTGGCAAAATATGTGAGAGAAAATCGCATATTGACTAAATCCCTTAACGCAGAGGATACAGCGGATACGTTAGGATCTCCAGGACACAGAGTGTCGAGAAGGCATACTTCAGAAACGGGCAAAAACTTGCGCGCTCGTGCAAAGAGGAAGAAAACGAAAAAGAGAAAAAAGAAGAAAAAGAAAAAGAAAAAACGCGTGCGTCATGCGCACAAAGAATGGGAACAAAATACACAAAATAAAAGAGTTCAAAAGGCAATGGTAGCAGCGGCACATACCGCGCTGTAAGAATTTTCAATTTAATTGTCTTTAGAACGATTAACCATATAATAGAATAATTGCCAACTATAATTCAGGAAACAAGCTTGCTTACTCGAGCCAACAAAATTAGTACGATCGTTTGGAACAATTTTCTGTCGAAAAC
The DNA here is from genome assembly GCA_014737395.1 of Bombus waltoni. Taxonomy (NCBI): domain Eukaryota; kingdom Metazoa; phylum Arthropoda; class Insecta; order Hymenoptera; family Apidae; genus Bombus; species Bombus waltoni. The sequence continues at coordinate 7,006,582 of JACXII010000051.1, read as the reverse complement.
TTTCAATTAGATCCTATTTTCAATCTATTATTTTCCAATGAAATATATTTCGAACGTAATAAATGTTGTTCAAGCTTGTAATTTTCATTTCTTTTAGCGGGGAGAACGATAAATTAAAAAAGAAAGAAAATCATCGCTCGAAGAAGACTAATTCCATCGCGCACACATCGGTCTGGTGTTTAGTTTTGTTCATTCTATTCTTTGTTATCATTTGCCTTGTCAGTGTCTACATCTATTACAAGCGAAATGTTTCGAAGGCACGCGGTACGCGATTCAAGTAATTATCTTAGTGAAACTAAGCGTAATCTGACCGTACATTTTTGTCAACGTACATATTTTCCTTTATTATCAAGTTGATCATTTCCTAATCTAACTGCAACTACAGTAATTTACTTTGTACATTTTTTTAATTTCCACGTACAACATTTTTCCATCATTCTTGTATCGATACAATAATCAATTGAAACGAATTAATGTTAAAACATAGAGATAGTTCTACGAAATAGATAGTTCTACGTAATGCCATAAATTAATTTAATGCGTGACGTTCGGTTAATTTCAGTATGGTATTTTATAAATTCCTTTTATTTGTATGTCCGGAATTCAGGCACGCGTGGAACGAAAATAAAAGGGATAAAGATACTTTCACTGATTGCTTGGAATGGAACGACGAAGATGTATGTACCTGTTCGGATATCGAGGAAGGTTGCACAGGAAAATGTGAAACATGTAATCGAAACTATCAAACACATTACGTAGCGGATCGTCGAATTTGTACTGACGATTCTGTGAAAAATGTGAATTGTGTGCGTGAACCGAAGAAGGAAGAAAAGAAAAGACAACGGTTGTTCAGCTTCTTTCAGAGAAGCTATCAGAAAAAGAAAAAGGATCAGGAAAATCGGGATAGGAAGTGCGTAAAAAGGAGGAATCCTGGTACGATAGAATTTGAATATAGGCAGGATGCATCACGATCGTTTATCCTAATAATCTTATTTAAATTAACGTGATGCGTCTTGTTATAGACTTATTAGTAACAATTCCTTTCATTCTGAATCAAGGAAAATTTTGGAGAACGTAGCCGTGAAGAAATGCGAAGAAATGCCGGAAATTGTTCAAAAGGATCAATGTAAATGTTGTAGATGTACCTTGAAGTCTAGAGGTAAATAGAATACGATTTTTATATTTAAACTCGTATTATGTATATTGTTATACTCAAGTTACGTGTGTACAGACAAAATATTACGCGAGAAGAGAGAAATACGCAAGTGGAAAGCAAGGAGAAGGAAGGAAGAAAAGAGAAGGAAGAGAGAAGAATTAAAGAGAGCAAAACAACTCGCAAATGTATGTTTCAAAGAGACATGTAAATAAATTACTATTACATTTGTTATTTGAGTGCTTTAAATATTACTTAAGAACGAATATTTAAGATAGTTGAGGGGGAAAAGAAGGAAATACGGAAATATCAAGATTCGATTAAATATTTAATAAAAATTAATGAAAGTAAAAATTTAATATTACTACGCTAATATATTTTATTCCAGTATTAATGCTATAATGTGTATTACTGCAAAAGTTAAACTATGTATAAATAATAGTCTGTTTTTAATTCTTTGTTTTTAATTGTTTCATGTTCAACAAATGTAATATATAGATATATTTTTGCATATATAATTATTTTAGTTTTTAATTGTTATGAAAGAAATACTGAAATCCCGCGTTTAAATCGAGTATCGTGTGATACCTTTTGAAGTCGAGAATATCGATCTTTCGATTATCGAAGGCGGGTTCGCGCGCATTTCCGCACACCACTTTTGTGGTTCATTTTTTTAGTAGTTTTGTATTAAAAAAATTGTGATATCGCTGGTTACTATCGTCTTTACCAAAAATACTATGGCATTCAGCATCTATATAGGTAAGAGATAAAATTATATTTTTTTAAAGAACGATAAAAGATACTGTAAAACCGTAAATCAAACTTTACTTTTCACGCGATGTGGAGCATTTGTAAATACACATTTAATATTTTAATTAATTATTCATAACAGATTTTGAAGAGAAATAGCCACTAATTGGTTAATTTCATTATTAAGTCATTTCAAATAATTTAGGCATGATATATTCAGGAAAATTTATTTCACATTTTTTTTTTTAATGAATTTCATCACAAATTATGGTTGGTGAACAAATACATTATGAAAAATAGATTTATTTTACAAGAAATGTATTCGTTATTAGATGTACATGTGTGTACATGTGTTCCTCATTTCCTTTATTTTAGTTTTGATATTGGGCAATATCATTGTTTGTACATTATATTTCTTGTATAGTAGCAAACTTTATTATTACAGACATGTATTTTATACATCATTGTTCTATACATTTGTCTAGAAAAACTTTTGGTTATAAAAATTCAGTCATAAAGTATATCATTTATAATCTTTTAACTATGTGATAATAAAACTAGATATCATCTTTCAATACTGGCATCAAAACTATTTAAAAAAAAAAATAAAAAATAAACGTTTATCGATATTAATCTCCATAATGTATATATCAATATATGAGTGGAATATATCTGTTGTTAGAATTGAAAATAATACTGCACAATCTAGGAACTGTATTGAACAATGTACTATACTATACTATACTGTACTGTACTGAAGAAAAATTTTATATCTTGAAAACTAAACAAGAACAAAAATAATATGTATGAATTGCATATTACTAACTAATATTTGGTAACATTAAATACCTTTCAAGAAACTGATTATTTTACGTTAATAGTCAATCTCAAATAATGTGTCAATCTCTATTTCTACAAATTATGTACATCAATTAGAAACAAAAATATTTTTCAACTTCTTTTGCAAGTAAACATAATTATTTAAAAATTGCATTATGATTGTTAATATTATTATCTTTGAAATTAAATATTAGTTCGTTCAAATTAAATTAACTATTTTCTTATATTTGAACCTTCGTATCAAAATTAAAATTAGTTTGATTGATTAAAAATAGTTATGAAACTATTTATTCGAATAAGCTCATTTTCCAATTAGCAAAAATTATTGTCTATTAATTACGCAATTAATTCCGTAAAATTACATGAAAATGTAATTTGTCAATCATTGTGATTATATAAAAATGCAGTTTAGTTAATTATTTACTTTATTATTTATTATTTTATTATTACTTATTATTATTACTTTATTATTATTAATTATTTTATTTAAAAGATATTTGATTATTCTATATTCTCTTAACTTAGGATATGTCATTTAAAAACGTATAACTTAAAAAGAACTTAAAAGTATAATCGTCAAATCAGATGCTATTCCACTATTTTAATTCAGGCATCTTCGAATTGACCTTCCTCATAACTTGATGGCCAAACTAAGGCTCCACTTTGTAACATCTCCGCAATTCGTGTCTGTATTGCGGTTTCGTGAAAGTCCGCAGGACAATATACTTCTTGATATGGTTGGTAAAGTATGGAATGGGAATAATTTCGTTTCTTTGGTCTTCTACATTCTGAAAATAAGATATATTACTAATTTATATAATCTTTAGTCTCTTTGACACATGATTTATCCACGATATATAAATTTTTTACAAATTAATGCGGATGAAGTATACTTCTTTAAATGAAATTTTATACGTGTCTTAAAATGCATTCGGTTTAACAACCGATATATCCATACAGTTTTAATTAAATTCTTATCATGTGAAAAGATTAAGTTCATATAATTTTGTTTTACCGTGGGGATTAAAATTGTTGCTCGAATCTTCCGAAGAACCTAAATATTTACTATGTACATCTGATCTGAAATGAAAATTATATTTTAATAGAAAGAAAATTCAATGTAATAATGCATTGACAATTGATAATAATGCATGATTTATATATAACTCAATAATTCACATATGTAGCTAAGATTTCTGAAAATATTATTTTTAACTTACGAGTCAGAAGAGCTCGACGATGTCGAGATACCTGTATTATCCACAAATATGTTCAATTTGTTTTGGCTGAAGGACATATTACCAATTATAGGATCGGTCCAATAATTTCTTAAAGCTACTCTCATATCTTTATAACGAGGACACCTAAAATTCTATCGATTAAATTCATTAATATAGAAAACCCACGGTAATTTTTTGAAAATAATTGAAGTCAACTATTGAATTGATTTTAAATGAAATTTTTTCTTAGTTTCAGCCACAAAATTGTGTTCCTTTTATACTCTTACCACTAAATATTGAGTTGAGAAGTAATTTTGTTCTAGATCCAATCCTTTCAACTTTGGACAGGCCAGTAGTACTTCTGGTAATACTGAAAATTCATTATCGTACAGATCTATATATTCTAGGTTGAGCAATGATTTCATACTCAAAGGTAATTTATTCATTCGATTGTGACGTAGTTTCAATTCTTTTAGGGATACTAATTTTCCAGTATTCTTAGGAAGATTTCTCAAGTAGTTGGAGTCCATTATTAATGTAATCAAATACTTTAAATTACAAATTTCTTCTGGTAAGAAGAAAATATTATTAGAGCTTAAGTTTATGTGACGTAGATTAATGAATCTTTCTATTGTTGTGGATACTATTGGAAGTCCTGTATTCTGTAGGTCAAGTTTTTTGAGACTATACGGTCTTTCTTTTGTGTTAATGGGCATAACTGGGAAATAATTGTGGCTTTGCAATCTTTTACCTCCAAGTATTAACTCTTCAAGATTTATCATTCCAGCGATTATGGATTCAACCATCTTGGTATTAAGACCGCACTCTCCCATAAATAACCTTTTAACATAGCATATGGACATCCTCCGTGGCTGACAGAACGTTTTAAAAGTTGTTCTATTCAGTGACACTGTTTCAAGGTTGTTGTAGTGGGAGGTCAATATCCAGCTTGGAAATGAGGGACAGATATTTTCTTCTGCATAAAATATGGTTAAATTAGTACTCTTGGGATAGATGTCTAAGTTTACATGATTATTTTTTGAGAACTCAAAGGTTTGCAAATTTCTCATTCCTCTGGTTACACAATTTGGAATCTTGTTAAATTTATTGTTGCTGAGACAACAAACTTTTAACTGATCTAGTTTTGCATATGAATTTGGAATATCTTTTAATTGATTTATATTTAAAGACAAAATCTCTAATTTTGATAAACTTCCTAAATTATACGGAAGATGTTTGATTTTATTGTCAGAAGCCCATAATTGCTTGAGATTATATAATTCACAAATTACATGTGGGATTGATAAAAATTCATTACTATTTAAATTTAAAGATACCAGTGTTTTTAGCATGTTAAAAGATTTTGGTAAATCACGAAGGCAACTATTGCTCAAATCTAGATCAACAAGTCTTGATATATATTCAATAAATCCACTAGGAAGCTTGTAAAACTTGTATTCTGCTAAAAATATATTTTCAATGATTTGTTTTCTTGTTATATTTATGATTTGATAATTACTTTTTTGAGCCAATGATGTATTTGATACATTGTCAGAAGATGTTTTATTCGCTGCAGCGCTGTTATTTAACAAATCCATTGAGTCGCGTTTCTGTATTACTTCTAACAAACAATTCAAAATAATATTTTATATAATTTATATTTACTGCGAACTATGTAAAACTATATTATTTACACTATATCTTGGTTACATAAACTTCAGTTAAAACTTTTTAACAGATCAAAGCAGAGGTCAAGTTATGTGTATAGAGAATTCTATAAGAAAGGTGTTAGGTTTTTATATATCAACATTTACCTTAACTTAATAGCTAAATGCCTAGCGGTATATCATTTAATTTTAATCACTAACTTATGTTTCACTTAAAAAAGGGCACTAATAAACTGAAAATTATAATATACTAAATTGGTTAAGATAGAAGAAAGAACAGATTTTTATTACATTCAATATAAATGTAATCTAACAGAAAGTAACACTTTCAATTATCTTCTTTGTATACAAATACTAGATTTCATCGTCATGTTAATATTTCGAAGGAAATTCATTAATATTTACATATTAATTAAAACTTGTAATTAGAAAATACTGAACTCAAAAAAATGTTAGGTTAGTAAGTTTACGAAATTGACAGTCAACAGTAAACAGTATAACACGTTTTCACCGTTAATATTATACATATGTCAGGTTAATCAAATAGGTTACACAGAAAGGTTATTCAAAATTGAATCAACGATCATTTTTGTTATATTAGATAATATTTACGAATAACACACAGTTTTTTCAAAAGTATATGAATTAATTTCGTAAAATCGTGTATAAATTTTATAAATGAGATGTTAAACTCAAATATAATTTAAAACGATTAAATTGTAATGCTAAAAATAAAAACCAATATATGTATTTATATCGATATAGAATTTTATATTTCTGAATAAAAAGGCTACAAAATAAAAAGACATATTTTTTACGTAAAACAGGGCTTGCAGAGGCCAGCTCATTTTATTTAGGAGGCTTATATTTCTGTTTTGTACACAATGTATACGTATATATATATATAGATATATATATGTATATTTAAAGCGCTGTATACAATGTTTAGAACGTCGTCAAAGTTTTTTTACGTAATATTTTGCCCATATATTCCATTTCACGTTTCAATGGTGAGATTTACACGTTTATGTCAAATAAAATCGACGCTAGAAACTTCAAATTCTCTTTTTCATAGCTATTTCCAAGTTTCGTCAAAGTTTCTTTCATCCGGCTATAAAATAATCCCTTTTTTCTTCGTGTACAATATCAAGGAAGTTCCATTTAAACTGTAGAACATTAAAAGATGAATACATGTCGTAGAAAATTGCACCCTGTTATTTTCAGAAATTAAGTACCTTAGTAATATTAACGAACGAGACTGATTCGCTTAAAAGTTCGTTTACATACCGTTTTATATCGCAAGACATATGAGCACGTGTTTTATGCGTGTTGAAATGTTAAATGAATAGTGGCTGTTCGATCGAGGGAGAATATGTTTCGAAAAATTCGTTTAGTATCTACATACAAGTATATTATGCTTTACGTGTAATATTCGATCAACGCATCGATCATCTATTTGTTACCGTATTCACAAAATTTTCCCCTCGTTCGTCTATGCACGTACGCTAGTAAAATTCTGTAACTCGTTACCAGATCCGAACAAAATAGCATTCGGAATAGAAACAGGAAGAAATGACGGTCGATTCGTCTGTTCAGTTACGATCAATTTTCAAGAAAATACGATATATCGATTATCGAATGAGAAGCACAGGAAACATCGTGCCTGGTTACTTTCTATCGCAAATACTATTTTTTACTCAGTTCCTTTCATTGTTAGCGATAAATAATATCATGATCCATGTACATCATGAAACAAAGAGTTGGCATATGTGCGCCGATCGACCCGAAATGACAAGAATTGTACTAACGTGACATTAAACTATAGCAATAAAATATTAATAATATTAATAATTATATTAATAATAATAATAATAATAATAATAATAATAATAATAATTAATAATAATAATACAAATCGTAGAGTAATCATAGCGATAACAATAATATGGTGCGCAATATAAACTAATATGTGGCATAGGAATATGTTCTTTTCTCTTGAATTATGCAATTCTGATCGTGAGTATGAAAGTGTAATGGATGGTAAATGTGTATCACCGTTAGCTTCGATCGTTATATTCCTTCGAAAGAGTACAATAACATTTAAAAAAAACCATGAAAAATATGGCGTGGAACTTCTTCATACTTTCTAACGTTAACGTTAAATTCGGTTTCAAGATTGCACGATATACATATATATTGGTTCTCGCGGGGATTTTTTCAACGAACAAAAACGCAAGAAAGAAAGAAAGAAAGAAAGAAAGAAAGAAAGGAAATAGAGAAGAGTTAGCATCCATACGTATCCTAAACGAAAAATATCAATTCGCCATAATTTAATGTTGTTTCTTACATACGAAAGGAAGTTCCCGCATTTGAGACTCATCATTGTAAGACAATATATTTCCGTTTCTCGCGACGTTCATGTCCATTATTTAATCGTATGCTTATATACGTGTGCGCAAACTCTTCGTGCACGTACGTGCCTTTGTGTGTTTGTACATTACATCCGGATTAATCGTACACATTCAATTATTTCTCAGATATCGCAGATATAACAAGCATGCTCGCGAGAAGAAAAACTTTCCAGTACGAGGATGTAACGATGAAACCGAACAATTTTCGTGATTATTAGCTGCCATCGACGCTTCTGATAAATCTCATAGAGTTTTTCAAATCTTCAACAATGTTTCGTATCATCATCGATTCGTAAAATGTTTATGACGAATAATCTTTAGGTACTACCCTAAGCTAAGAAGGATCGTTATTAGTTCATCGTTATCGATTTTAACGAAAATATCCGTGCATGATGTAAATTATTCGAAATATGAAGTTAGTTCAAGTCGATTTGCGAATTGAATTCGTAGAGATTCTTTCTCCCTGAGTTTAATGGTAAGAGAAATTTAGATGTTTAGTAGTTTAATAAGTACTGCAATTTTATAGACGAGTAAAGTAAGCGAAATAACGTAAACGAATAGAAAGGACATTTTATATTTGCGCGAGTAGAGGGAGGGAGAGGGAGAAGAAGAAGAAGAAGAAGAAGAGAGAGAGAGAGAGAGAGAGAGAGAAATTCATCGTTCGTTTCTTTCGACTACGACTAAATTTTTCCCCTTTAGATCCGATATCTGCAAATAACTATGATTACAATAAAAATGCAGATAATTATTAAACGAGATAAAAGACGAACTCTTCGAGTCTATAGAGATTAAAAAAGAATATTAAATTTCCTACCGTCTTTCCACTTTCATTTTTTAAATTAGATCTTCGATGAAACTTTTTATTCAGTAGACCAAGAAATAAGTGATTGTGCACTTTTGAATCGAATACAATGTACATGATATATACTCCGTTACATTTGTATACATATCTACATATGCATATATTGTTCCTTACGTTCTTTTTCTTTCGACGATACATGTACAAACGCACAACCGCTGTGCGTGTATAACACATGTCTGCGCACAAATGCGTACGCAGAATATGGTCACTTATAAAACTCTTTCGTTTAGAAAATATATTTTCATATATATAATATATATATATAATATAATTATATATATATATATAATATATATATATATATACACACATAATTGTGTTATAGATAATTTTGCGTATGTGTATACATAATATATACTACATAGAAACATAACTCAAGTACCTATATATACACTCTTCTTTTTTATATTTACTCGTATCTCATGGTATCTTAATCGCGTATATCCTTGAAAACCATTAGTAATTCGATATGATCGATGCTTTTGAAACGTATAGGTATCATTTTTTCTATTATGTAGTTAAGAATGACGAAAATCCAGGAAACAATATAAAATTCGTGATACGATACGACGAAATATTTTAACTATTTCTGCTTTTCTCTTTTCGAATGTTTCATGCTCGGTCAATATGTTAAACGAAAATCGTAGGGACGCTATTAATCACTAAGGATTTAACATGCATATCACTTTCTTAAAGAGTAATCGTATATTACGTCAAACAGAGCTGGAAGCTTCACACACAAATGTAAGATTCGTTCGTATTTAAATTTCGACAGAGTGATATCACTCTCTTGTAACGTTCTTTTGTGCATGATTTAGGCATCGCAATATAATTTAGATCGAAGTACATACTATATCGTAACAATCAGAGTAGCCGCGTTTTCTTTTTCTTTACATTAGGAGAGCTATGTTTCGTAGAAAGTTAACGAAGAAATATTTACGAAACTTTCGAATCAAGCATTAATAAAAGGAAGACGATCCGACACTTTTAACGGTAAAATACAGTGGAATTTTTTTATCCGACACTGCTACATGTCTCTAATATATTCAGGCCATTTGAAACATCACAAAATTTATATATTAAGTAGTTAAAACTGTCGCAAATTCTTAGACATATGTATGTAGCTTGATTTTCTTTTATACGAAATAATGTTAACGTTTCACTCGAATTATATTCAACCTCGTCCAAGAGGTCCAAGAACGCAGTTTTAATATAACGTTCGGATCTCTGACCGGGTCAATTGAAATACTGACGAAACGTTCAAGTCATTTTATGAGAAGACGCAGCTCACGACTATCTATAAATTTCTAATTCTTTTCTTTTTCTTCTTTTTTTTTTCTTTCGTTAGAAACGCTGATTTCAGCGCAAGGCAAGTATCACAATTTTCAGACGTACGCGTAACATCCGGATTCTCGTTAAATTCGTTCACCTTCGCTAATTTTACTTTCACTTGGTCGTGAAACCTATTCGTTAACTTCAACGCATAGGATTCAGCTACGCGCGATGACCACTTTACGCGCAATCGAACAGTAATCGCAACGAAAAACGTCGAAAGGAAGCGATTGTTCACGCTCGAATCGGTAAAAAAAAAAGTAAGAAAAGGAGAAAAGTACAAAAAAAAAAAAGAAAAAAAGAGAAGGAAACATCCTCGAGTTTAAAGCGAAAGATGAAAATCGTGCGCGACTAGTTTCGTGCATCGACCGTCGACATTATCGATTAAATGCATCGCCCGCTCTTTTACCGAAGAGAGAAGCGCAAAACTTCGCGGAGTCGATCGTACGAAGCTAGTCGAAGCGTGTATCTCGCCTTTCAGCGAGATCTGGTAACTTAAGTCGATGTCTCTGGTCCCCGTTCTCGAGATAATACAGTAAATTATTACATTATCACATTCGTGATTAATATACATCGCATTAATCACCAACGTGCTAATATCAACACACGTATATATTAATATATATATATATGTATATATATATATTATATATATTAATATTATATATATAGATATATATATATATATATATATAATATGTATATGTCTAAGGTACGCGTTATTTTTCGAAGTCCGTGTCTTCAGATATACTTTTACGCCCGCTTCTTTCTACTCGATTCAGACATTAAACGGAGCCCTTTGCTTTTTCGTACATCATATTCGTTACAATTCTTCTACCGTTGTTACTGCCACTAATATCATTTTCCTCTTTGCCGTCTTGAACTCTATTAACAATTTACCAACTTGCACAGTTATCGACACGAGAGTAGCTTAAAATTTCTCATTTCGAACGTTTATCACGTCATTACGTTCCGATCGAAAGATCAAAATCATTGGGCAGTAGTAACAGCGAATTTTCAAGGAAATATTAACTTTCGAAGCGGTGCGTTCCGTTTGATGCGTAAACCGCGTTAAACGAACCGGTATATATATATATATATATATATATATGTATATATATATATACATATATATATTTCTTTTTTTTCTTTTTACCGCGGTTACTTCCATCTTTTTCGTTCGTTGCTCTGCAGCGGTCAACGGTTGTCGTGCGTCGTCCTGTTTCGATCGTTTCTTCCGGAGACGGCCGGTTCCGGCCGGTTTCGGCCCGACGGACGTCTCCATCGGTTTCTATTCAACTTGCAGACCGTAGACGATTACCACAAAGAAACAAAAAAGTATTTAGCACAGTGTCGAACGCGGCACGATGTGCAACGAGGTTCTAATACGAAATTCTATCACAGTTTCTCACACTTTATATCTTTTTTTTGTTTTTTTTTTTTATCCAGTCGCACTCTGATCGTTCATCGTCGTCGATGCGATCCGATCTTACGGCGTCGACCTCGAAATCCTTCAAATTCCAGCCAAGCATCGCGCGAATCATCCGATCTTCCCTCGAATTATCTTCTTGCGTAGAATCCGCGAGTCTCAAGCAGAGCAGCAAGCTCTCTCCCTTTCTATTTGTTTCGATCGTTTCGAACCGACTAAACTATCTCGATGTTTGCTCGTTCCTCGTTTCTGTTCGGATACCTTTGGCACGTGATTAATAGATTTTGAAAATCGGCACAACGATGGTACGGATCCGCGACAATCGATACTCGAGTCTCAGCCACTTTACATCGGTGTTGCTTGTGGTCGAAAGATCGAGGTGTTTCAAGGTAACGGGCCGATGTCACCGGAAAAAGGAGGAGAAAAAAATGTTCGCGACAAAGAGAAAAGAAAAAAAAAAAAGAAAGAAAAGAGACGAAGAAGCAGAGAGTTCTGCAGCCGGACTGGCCGTGAAGTCAGTCTTTTTTTTTCTTTCTTTGTCATCCTCGCACCTCGTTGGCCTTCGAAATATCTCCAGAGGTCGACCTTGGACGGATCATTTCGTAAAAGCCGAATTGCATCTTCTTCGATAAATCTTCAGTGGCTATTTAACGCGACCGTTTCGACGACGATGATTCTCTGTTAGCTTTCCCGTTCCCCTTTTACTTAGGTTCGATGAAGCCTTCTTTTCTTCTCTTCTTCTGTTTTCTTTTCCTTTTTTCTTTTATCGTCACTGCCGTTATCTATCGATTTCTCTTTACGTCTTTACTCGCTTCTAGTTTACGAAGCTTTCGTAATTCGTGGCCGATTCTTCTTTTCTTCGCGGTTCGTTACGAGAAGACAGCCTTTAAACGAAGTTTACCTTCATCGAACTGAGATTTGTCAACGAGGATCGATCGCTTTTGGACGCAATTGGGCCAGCTACGGTATCCTGCGCTCTAAGTCTTCGTGAAGTAGGCTATTGTTATTGGTTTCGTGCATCGATGCTGGAGATGCCTCTTCCGGTTGTTCACCGCCACTTAATTCTAATTGGCCTGTGCTGTCGCCGCTGCTAGAGCCACACTCGCCATCGACGAATCTGAAATTCAATTGTCTCGTGTTATTTTAATTGCTCTCTGTTTTCGTAACAGAGCCCCTTGCTCGCCAAAGGGATTTCCAGACAGACCGTATTACGTACGATCGGAATGTAATTATCGACATTATAATACGATTGTTCCGTTGTAAATTTAGTTAACTCCATATCGAAGCTGTTATTTATAATTGCTTTGCTAATTATCACTCTGGCTGTTATCGTCTCAATGTTATTTTTAAGCTTGCTGCAATATTCTAGAATAATTTAATAACATCACGGCATATAATTACGGTATTTGAACAGTTTTTCCACATTTAATTACACGTTAGATATTCTCATGCTCGTATAGAAAGAAGATTAAGAAAAAAGCATCCCACTGATCTCACTAAAGAAACGAAATAGACAATCTGGAAGATGGTTTACGTTCCACGTGCTATTTCGCAACAACGATATACAAATTTACAAGCAAATAAAATAAAACAAATAAAAAGAAATAAAAAAAACAAATAAAAAAAGAAAAAGTTAGATACTACCCTCTATAAATATCTAGCGCAAATATCGATCAAAAGGACGATGTTTTCGATGGAGAAACGATATTTTCCTACTGTTAATTCTCCCTTCTCTTGCCACGAATGAAATCGAACGTTCTGTAAATTGAAATCGTAACAAGGAATCTATCCGCACTGTACAAGTTCTTTATGTATCTGTAACGAGTAGCTGACGATTTAGGAGATCTACGTAAATGTTAATAAGTGGTTCGAAACGCGTATTTCAATCGTTCGAAGATCTCTGTAAGTTTCAATCGTAACAGGGAATATGTACAAGTTCTTTACGTATCTGTAACGAGTAGCTAAAACGCGTATTTTAATTGTTCGAAGACCCCAGTGCCGTGAAACGTATTTCACACGTCAATTTCCATCGATCTTCAATTATATTGCTCTTTCGTTTATATCGATCAATGTTAATCGTTATTTCGATCAATACATGCTAATCGTATATGATTAGCCGGGATCTCTGCAATAATTTCGAATTGTTCGAGCATCCGTGGAAGGTAGTGTGTCCTCGATATAGCAATATTTTTAACGATCAAAGAGCCGAATAGTTTTCTGTGAAATGCAAAACATTCGAATGGACGATCCTATTGATATTTTTTATGTAACATATTTGCAGTTTTTGCGTTCAATCGACTGAGATATAAAGTTCATGGTCTTTCGAAGTCTCTAAAATGAAATATCGTATACGCGGAATGAATTATCAGAAACAAAATATTAAAGTGTTTTATTTTCTTGCAAGAGATATAGGGAAAACAAAGTGTTTTTGCTTGTTTTTGAAAAGTCTATCTCTTTCAGGCTAAAAAATAAACTATCGTCGATATTTTATTAGAAATTAAATTATACTCCCTCTTTTTTTTTTTTTTTACCTTTGTAAGAGAAAAATTTAACATCCAACGAATAATCATTATCTTCCTTCGTTCTTTAAAAAGGGACAGTGAAAATAATAACGTGCAAAAGTAACAAATCGATCTTGGAGTCGATTAAAAACGTCCGTAACAAATAGTTCGTTTAACGAGAGATGAAAGTTTTGAAACGAAACACTACCGAGAAAAATCGAAAGAAACAACGCTTTACATTTCGCTCGATTTATTCGGATATCTTTAATACGACGACAGATAATTATGCGTTTTATTTCTGCTGAATTACTCCGTGTATTTACTACTCACTCAGCCGAACAGATCTCGTAGCGTCTTAAAGGGCATTCAAATATTTTTCGGTAGATACAAAATCGAAAATTCGACGACATTCGAAGATTCGAATATCGTCTCTCCTCTCGGAATAGAACAATTTCGTTATTTAAATCGTACTATCTCGCTATTTCCAGCATTGGCCAACATTATGTATACCATATGTAATGTATGTCATAGTTTATTAACGTTATTTGCATGTTACGATACGACGCTGTTTTACAGACGCAATGAATCACAATGCAATTAATTACCTTGGCCTTGCGACGTTCGCGCGAAAAGGAAAGAAACGTAAATATGAAAGAAACAGCAGTGCGTCACTATCTTTTGTTTTCTTAGTCAATGTACCGTTGATGAGGCCTGTTTTTGCGGTAAAGACAGGCTGCTGGCTCTACTCCAACGACTGGGAGATAAATCGAGTTGCCGTGACTTAACGCGATTCCCGAAAACACTTTCCAATTTCTCTTCGTTAATTATTCCGGATTTGGCTACGAAATTGTACGGTGCATGCGAGAGACGACGTCTCCTTTCGTTGAACGCGCAACTGGTTAGGGAGAGAGGAGAAGGAGGAGGAGGAGGAGGAATGGGGGGGGAGAGAGGTCTTTGTAAATTATGGATGTTAAAACAATCGAACTCGTTTGCGATTTCACGCTAAATATTTACCGGCGAACTCCTTTTAAACGGTCATCTTGTAAAATTGTGAAACGAAGTTTGCGCATATCGACCGACCAACTTTTGATATTTTCCAATATTTACTGACACTGCATTACAACCTCGTTGCCTGTGATGCAATTAAGCTGACACGATGCCACTATCTCGCCCGTTATCTTACAATGTTATCTTATAATTTCGACGTTGACCAAGCGTTTTCCTTCGCGTCTTTCTCGCTTTTCCGTTTCTCCATTCTGGCGAACGATGGAACGAACAAACCTTTGTGTCGTCGTCTCGAACAGCGTCGATCCTCGGATTGTCGATGGAACGTCGGTTGCTCGTCCGAGGAAAGGAAGCAGGTGAAAAGTAAAAAGAGAGAAAGAAACATTCGATTTGCATATTCGCGAAATCGACGAATTTTTCCGCAGAAGAATTTCAAAGACAAAAATTAAGCAAAGCGTTAATCGGCGTTTAGTTTATTCGCGGCAGAAGGAAAGATAATGCCAGCGAGACGAGTATTCCGACAGCGGATAAAGCAAAGGTCGCCGATAAAATGCTGTCTCTGCTTTCGAATGTCGATTCGATATCGGCGAATGTTAACGTTAATAAATAATAACGAATAATATCCTATTTATCTTGAACGCGGTCGGCTAGCAAAAATATATATTTAGCTTTTTTATATATATATATATATATATATATATACACACGGAACGTTCGAATTCGATAAAACGCGAATCCGATGTTAATGAAGACATTTCGATTGCACCATTTGGGGTTCAGCGAGCGCAATCGCCGTAAAATGCGAAATTTGTGGCAACGAGTCGCAGTACGATCGGAATATAAATGTTCATGTGGCTAATTTACTTGCTACGTATAGCTTCTACCGGTATTAACAAGCACTGCTCGCTGTTCGTTTTGCAATTAAAAGATAATGTCACGGCAACGGATATTTACAATCAATGAAAGAAGGTCGGGGGAGTTCGGAGATTGACTACCGATAGAGAAGTTTATAAAATTCTCACTCGCGTTGAGAAATCGGAATTTCTTGAATGCACTTGGAAAGACGGAAATTTCGTGCCATTTTTATCACGAAATAAGCGAAACGAGTCTTTTTAAATTGATTACTTCATAATTATCTTATTTGGCTTTAATCGATTTATTTTTCGTAGTACAGCTATAAATTGTAACGACGTACTTGTTCCTCGTTTTGTTAAATCGTGTCCACGCGTATTCGAACCAGTATTTTCGGTTGCGTGTTTATCGCTTTATAAAACGATATAATGAATTTTATACGCGACGTACACGCGTTGAGAAAAGCAATTCACCTGATTCGAATTTTTGACGAGTATTTTACGCGTTCGAATTTAGGCTTATAAAGTTCTTACTTTAATCTCCGTCTTCGCACAGACCTCCCATTTTCGATAACGATGATACGGATTGATTAAATCACCTGTCGATCATATCGGACTCGAGCATTTATCACACGGAATTAAGACATTTATTTAAATTCAGCTAGAATGACTCTATTTCGTTATTCGTCGAGAGTACAGAACTGAAGTTTAATTTATCCGGAATAAAGTATCGTATTGTGAATTATTTAGTCGTAAATTTTTAGTAAATAACTTGAAGATTATTAATTCTTGCCGCATACGATCAGAACTTGCCACGAAAATTTCAATGAAAAATCATACGTACAACCATGTCACGAAAAAACTGATCGTGTCTTTCTTAATACCGAGGCTACATCGATATAAAAAATTTAACGTGCCTGTTAATAATTTTTTAAACGGATTCAAAGGAACAACACCTCAACCTTATTTGTATATATTGTATCGTAGTTTTCGATTAATGGGATGGAATGATAAATAAGAAAGGAGCAAGATATTTGGAAATATGTAAGTATGCGAGTGCAACGGACGAGAAAGCATCGAGGCGTTGAAAGAACGGTGAAAATAAAGAAAAAGCGGTGCATCTTCGACCGTTTAATGGCAATCGGACGTTGTACTCTAACTCGGTTACATCGACGTACACGACATTCGAAACGCCTCTTGGAAAAGTCGATTATTCGAAGAATTTCTAAATCTGACCAACCAACGTGCGATATTTGAAATTATCGTTGAACGCGTCCTTTCGAATTGTCCTGGATACAGAGAGTCTCGTTCTAAATACCAGATTAAGGCAACTCTAAATAAAAGTCTCGACTGCTTCGACGACCGCGGGTTTTCTTTCTTCTGAAAGACGCGACGTTACGCAACAAAATCCAATCCTCGTAATGTTTTCGATCTTCGCTATCCTGGCTGATTATACGCGATTGACGCGACGTTAAAACATATAAAAGAAAGAGGAAAAAAGGAGAAAGGAGGGATAATCCATATAACGAAAGTACGTACATAAATACAAAATACAGAATCCTTACGGTATAACAAAAGAAGAGTACCAACGAGAATTATTTTAACGATTGTCCTACTTTTTTTTTTCCGACGCATAGAACGTGTCCAACGCGAAACACAAACTGTCGTTACACCAGAAACTAGAAAATAAGTTATTACGCTTCGAGCGTCATTTTAAAACACGAAATTTGAATATCTCTACGGGCATTATCTTTATCAACGGATTACGTTTACCGTGGATTATCGAGAACGTTCAGGTAAAACACAATTACGCGATAGTCTCGAAGTTGATCAGGTATAATTAATTTGCCGCAGAGATGTCTTGTTTTCTTTTATCGATTATCGCGATTCTGTCCTTCTGCTTTCCTTTTTATCTTTTTTTTTTTTTTTTTTTTAATTATTACGTACATTCCTTTTAAACGATCTCGCGTACGGATTGATAAAATTACTTACGTGTACGGTTGCTCCTCGCCACGCATTTCGCATATGACGTTTGTCAGGGCCATTATGTAATTCTTGGCCAACGTAAGCGTCTCTATTTTGCTGAGTTTCCTTTCCATTTTTACGTGTGGTATCACTTCGCGTAGTTGCTGAAAATGATAACATTATTCCCGATAAAATCGACGCTTCAATTACAATTGAAGTCGTGCATGCTAGAGAAGCCGCATTTATATCGCAACCCGTCGTTCCTTGAAATTATTTCTTTTTACAGGGTGTTGATAAATGGACGACATTCGATAAGCCGTGATTCTAGACGACGAAGCAACGTCGACGTACAGAGATGTCGCTTGAGACTTATTTTTCGTATCGCGATTCGATTTTACCTTAGAAGTATACCGGTAGTTAGTTAACGCAGGTTAATGAATCAGCTAACGAACTTTTGTCTCTCTATCTCATTCGTACTCTATGCTTTTCACTCCGAGGAAGTAAATGATAATTGGATCGCAACTGTTATCAAAGCGAGAAACGCGAAGTGCGAGTGAAACAGAGAGAAAGGTTCGTCAGCCGATTCCTTAGCTATCGGTATATTTCTAGCGCTAAAACTAAATTGTTTATAATTCGAAACGATATTTTCCCGCATAAACTTTTTCTCATTCGTTGAACTTCCTTCGTATCAACGATCGTATTATAAATATTTCAAATGTTCTCAACACCCTGTATAGTAAGTTTCTATGTCTTACGATATCCGTATCTCGTTGTCTGTCTATTTCTCCTCGACCTCTTTGCGGAAAGATGACTTTTGCATAAGGCTATGCAACGAGCTACCATACGAAGTTTACAACTCTGCATTCCCTTATTTCACACCCCACCGCGCGCCTCCACCCTTAAATAACATCTCAAGTACTATACGAATCGCCCACGCTCACGGCAGATCCGGCACTGACTGGCAACATCTCCTAGATATTACGCTTCTATTATTCCGCTGAACGGAGTATTGTGCGGAGCATGGATGAAAAAGCCTTTGGGGATATGAAATAATAAGATCGTATTGGAACGAGGCATTCGAAAGGATAGAGTTACCGCGTTCAATACGTAGTTTGAAAAATGAAATTTCCTATCGACTTGGCTAACTGTGCCGTATTATAGTGGGAGTAGAAGCTGGGGATTTTGTAGTTTGATAGTATCGCGAATCGGCGTGTAATTTTTTTTTTCTTCAAGATAAAGAGATACGAATTGAAAGATAGAATGAATCGAATTTGAGTACTTTGAAATATATACGTATATGTACATGATATATAATATATCATGTATATATCGATTCGTTAGAATCGACGCGAAATATGTACGATAAAATAAATAGACAAATAAATAAATAAATAAAAATACATTGTAAATACATCGTTCTTTATGTACGATCGACGATTACGCTATATAGTTGTAAAAGATTCCGATAACGAGTATTCCAATGTATAATATCTTTGCGAGTTAGTGTAAATTCAGATTTTCGGATTTCCAACGATTAACTTTCAAACGAGTAAATTTACCGTGGATATTTATTGCTTTTTAGGACGATCGAAGTGTGTCGTGGAAAGCCGCTCGCGAATCGTAGCTATTTTGTAACGCGTGGAAAATTACCTCGAAAGCGTCATTTAGGGAATGCATTCTCATTCTTTCTCTCTCGTTGCTCTCGAGCCTCCTGAGGTTCCTTTCCCGCGCAGAAATTCCACTTTTTCGTCTTCTCGTCGTCGGTGGTCCTCCGCGATTTCTTCTTTTCGCCTGTTTCGGGCTTCTCTCGCTGCCACTACTGTCGCTCTCCTCACCCACCTTTTTAATCGTTTCGAAAAGACTCATTAACTTATGTTCGCTCCTTCCACTATTCTAATTACTTTGCTAATTATTTCTCTTTCTCGTTTCTAAATTAGCAGGCAACAATTCACTGAATTCACTACGACGAGTATTCCAACGACGAGAGGAAACTTACGAAAGGTTTATGGAATCTACATGTACGAGACCGATCGATGGAGAAAGATATTAGAGAAAAATTAATTTTATTTGGAATATTCCTCTCGAGTGACCTCTGTTTACTTTTAATAAGAAACGCTGATTACAATGTTGATTAATGAAACTGCGTTCTCCATCTTTTTTCTTTTTTTTTCTTTTTTTTCTTTTCCAAGACGTATCAGAGGCGAAACTTCTCGCATTGATCCTCGCACTTCATCGATGTACTTTCATTATTTACGGTATAATCACGGAATTATATAACGAGTCGTATTCTAATATTCTCTGGAAATTCAAGTTACTCGTAATGTAACAGATAAGATTGCTGCGATATCTATAATATAATTTTATTTGCTGCTACGCTTACACGTATATTCCCCGTATGAACTACGATGATACGTAATTAGATTTCTCGCTTGGATGGCGTCCTTCTTTCGAAAAAAACAAAAAAAAAACAAAGAATCGATAGGTACTTTTGTTGGTGATATTTGATGCGAGTATAGCGATCCACGTGTCGGCTCGATATTTAATTTACAAGTTAATTGTATTATCGTTATTTATAAAAAGGTAGGTACACGAGTACTTATTTCCGTATATATCAGTTACGTTAATTGAATTGGAACTACAACAAACGTTATCTCTAATCAATCAAAGGAAGATAACGCAAAGTCGCTGCACCTGTACGGCTCTTCGTGGAAACAAAATTATTGTGAAATTGTAGAAACTCTGTTGAACGTAGCGAATCGTAATCGATGACAATGAAAAATATTTGCAATTTTAGATTTCATTTGAATATATATTATTCTAAATATATCCTCCGTGTTATCTCTGTATACGTTGTGTGCTTCTACGAGAACTAAAATAACCTGTTCAGAGCGTTTACAAACCTCAGTGTGTGATAACTTTATCTTTGTATTTTCTTTCACGCATAACCATCGTATGTATTATGCAGTGATCGTAGTTTAACTGCATAATACACGCATGTATTATTTTAATCGTACAGACATATTAATAACGGACGATTTATATTCGTACATCGTTCATCTTATCTCGCTATTGTCGACGAAAAATCTATTCATTCCTACGAATGACTTTTCATATAACAAACAAAGTAAAGTTCTTGAATTTCTAATTAATCTCGAATCTCGAAGGCTCGATACTTGCTCGAAAGAACTTTATCGACCGATACTGTAACTACAATGACGTAATTCAATCCGTATAAATGATTAAATTTCACGTTATAACAAATCGTATCAAGAAAATACGATGTACGGTCATGCGAACGTTTTTATTCATTGCGATTTTCTTCACAGAAATTTTATCGCGTCTTTGCGTTTACTCTTGCACAGTGCCTTAGAGAAAACTGAAAAATATTGGAGAACACGATCTCTGCCGACGTTTTTAATCATCGCTGTACGCGTATAATTTCGTGTACAATTCGTACAACTTTTTCACGTGTTCTTGCGTTTTTACTCGTGCTTTACAGTGCCAGTAAGAAATGCCCAAGTCCAAAGAAACGAGTAACACAGGCTATTTTAGTTTGAGTAGAATTTAATTTATCCGGCTTCCAAGTGCCTCCGCTAGCACGTCGGACTTAATTACACCGAAAATAGAAGAAAAGTCCTTACCTCCGCGCCAACGACATGGTGGCGACTTCGTTTTCCGGTAAGCGAATCGACGGAAGCGTCGTCCAGGTCGATATACATCTCCTGATCGCAGTCTTGATCGCTACCCGATAACCTCTCCAGGCTTCGCATTATCCTGAGGAAAGTTACGCTTTGGACCCCCTGCAATCGTACACGGATCCAACATTAGTCTCCGTTTAACCTTCGAAAATATTTAAATACCCCTAATTTCGTCGTTGATATTCACCGATTCGTCGTCACTAGTGTTTCAGACGTCTGGTTCTCCGGTTGTGTTCCGTTAGTATTCGTAGAAAGTATCGCGAAAGTAATCGATAATCTTATCGTGCGATCGTCTTGCTAATTGCTGTGTCTAAGCGAGTCGTCAGTTGTTAATTAAGAAATTCGTTCGACCATGTTAAATTTCAAATGAATCGATTCATCTTCTTGAGTTATAGCAGGGCATTGTCTTTTTTTCTACGTAATCGTGTAAACAGTCTAACGGACGAACAAACGATCTTCTCGTCTAAGTATGTTGCTGTATATAATAGCTAAGCATTTGAGTAAGTCGACGACAGTTGTTAGTCATTAATCCTGTGGTGCACACGCGAGTAAAAATCACGTCAGTCGATGTCGATAGGTCTGTTACCCCTACCTCTTTAGCTTAAGTATTATTTTATCAGTTTTCATGCGGAAAATAATCGTAAAGATTCAAGGGTATGTATGTATCTTTTTTTTTAATTTTATTAATATTAACGGTTCGAAATATTTTGATAAAAAGTTCTAGTTCAGAAAATACATTTTTATTCAACGCGTGTTCTGCAAGGTTAAGAAATATTCGTCGGGCTACATCGGATTTCAGGAGAATCGATTCATCGGATAACAGGAGATAGCAGGATCCCGATCTCTTTCTATACGGTGACCCACGGAAATATTTGGACATTTGTATAAAACATTTTGAAATTTCATTAGCGTTATAATAAGACACAAGTATCGCGGTTTAGTTGGTAAAATTTGAAACTTGGTAGGTGTATAAGAACTAGAAACTACAAGATACATTTAATAACGTATATTAGACCTTTTGTATTTAGGTTTATTTAGGTTCGCAGTAAGCAATTTGTAACTGCTGTACGCATTTTCAGATTGCTTTCAAATTTCACCAATCTACATACGTACGTAATCACGATAGACTGTTGTTTCATTACGACGGTAATAAAATTTCGGACAGTTTCACACAACACGCGTCATAATAGCAACATTCTTAAAAAATTTGCCACGGTAAGCGTTCAAATATTTTCGCGAACCATTGTAAGTAGTTTAACAGTTCGACGCGTAACCGTGTTAACTCGATATCAATTATGAACCGGCTGAAGCTAACTGTGAATTTCTGTAAGTTGCGAGGAGGCGAACGTACGCAGTAAGAATTTCGATAATTCGTTGTCACAACAGTCGTCGATCCCTAGTGTCAACTAGAGGCAAGCACAGTAAATATGCAACGATACCGCGCGCATATTAACAGTTTCTAAAGAGAAATTCTAATTTCGATATTAAGCATTCGTCGAGTTCCGAGCGTACTGAAATTCTAAACTATTCTGTCTATGTTTTTTTTTTTTCTGATCGATCGAAAACGCGTGGAAAACCATTTGGAAAAATTTGAAAGATGTAGGAGGTTAAATCTTTAGAAGGAAATCAATGGGGAAGTACTAATGTAAACAGTGGAAGATTGCCATAGCAAACAGATAAACAAACTGGGGGATCTCCCGATAATTTGAACGGATGTATGTATAAACATTTCAGGACAATCAAGAACCATTCGCACGAGAGACGTGCACGCAAACGGAGAGATAATCGAACTGGGATATCCCGTTTTCCCTGACTCTGCTTGATTCAATGCCAAGAATTCTTCGCACACAATTACGTCGTTCGCTGTGCTCTACGATCTGCGATTAAGTAATTGTGTGTATCAACGCGACGACCCGGCGCGACGTATGGACAGTTATAGGTCGAGGAATTATCGACGAAAGAAAATAATGTAATCACGATTTCTGTTATTTTTTAATTATTATTTTCGATGTTCATAACGTTGTTCGTTTTTTCATCTTTCTCTAATTTTCCTGTGTGCTTGAATCGGAAAAGATGGTATTATTATTATTATTATTATTATTATTATTATTATTATTATTACGATATAATAGGTACACGTATGTATTTCGATACACTAGATAGATTGTTATTGGATCGATATTGTTTAATCGACACGTCACGTTTAATTACGCTATAACAAGAACATTATAGAACAAATTAAATTTGAATCTCATTATTATCACTAGGTTTAATCCTAGTACTTGGTAGATACGTGTATCGCAAGAATTTACGAAAAATATCGTTCATTGGTACAAATGCATATTGTACATTGTACGACACGCGTACGAATAATTATTTTATTGAAGGCGAACAACGAGTTTACAAAATCCAAAAGAAGAATATACGTGGAAAGTGAAATAACGTATAATTGATATAGCGAAACAATTTTTAGCGCGACAAGTTTTAGCGTACGTTAAGTTCGAGCATCGCCTTGAAGAGAAAAATCAACGAGGGAAATACGGAGAGAAAGCCTGTTGCGACTGATGCTTTCTTCTGAATCGGTCAGTTCGATTTTCTCGTTAGGGAAACTGACTCGTAATAATTCTGCGTTCTTACACTCTCCGCTGAATATTCCCAACTACGTATTTAACACTGAACAGAGTTAACGCTAACGGAGCTTTAATATTTCGGACGATAATTTTTAAACGCTTTACATAGAATAAACGGGGTTAACAAATAATTACGGCAATAAGTTACGAAATAATATATTGGCGAAATTCACGATTCTCGATGTTACGTTAGCGAGTTACTTACGATCATGTGAAAATAATTATACGTTCCGCATTATAATCTGTTATCGTAATTGTTTCTAATGTACTGGCTCGTGCAGCGTTGCATACTGGTACGATGCAATAAAAATTTGCAGAAGGCACCTATTATTTCCATAGAATCTAGTGTAGAAGCATAATTGCACAGGCTACGTACATATTGACACAGAGAACGTGGATTCCAGCTAGCCAGGAAGTGGAATATTGCGAATCCTTTTTTCTCAGCGAAATATTCTTGCGCGAGAAAGGTTAACCGTGTGAAAGATGGAAAGGAAAAGAGCTGTCATTGAGAAAGAAAATTACCTTGCGACCGGTTGAAATTTTATTTAGAAAGGATTTTGTCTTTCCATTTGTCGAAAAAATCCACGACAATTTCAATTTTACGATTCTTCGACGTTTGAATAGTCTTTTAATATTTCCCGATCTGATTTTTCATCGGTTTAAATATTCCTCTATTTCTCTCTCTTTCGTATCAGCATTCGTAAGTATCAGTATTCGCAAAAGTAAGTATAGCTTCTGCGGTTTTATTTTCTTTAGAAACTGAAACGTTCTCTCTGACGAACGATATCGTAAGTTTGCTCGAGTGGTTTAAAAAGTAGCACTCGTTAGATGGAAGACCATTTCCTAACTAGATTAACGCGAATTAATCTATACAACATTAACGACTCGATAACAAACCAAAGTAAACTATTTACTCTTTCGTAACTCGCTCTCGAATCCTTTCTTTTATATATATGTATATATATGTACACGCACGTATCACTCGATCATCCTATACAAGACAATTTCACAATACCATCGAGACGGCACATAACAGAAAACTACAACATCAAACAAGAGTCTAACATCGAAATGTCTGGAAGCAATTTTCAAACGAGCATGCGAGATTCCTCGTTTAAAAACACGTTTGCGGAGAGCCACCGAGAGCGCCGAGCATCGTTACACGCGAAAAATGTAATTAAACCCGGCGAGTCTTACACGCTTTATCGAGTGTCACAATAAGATCTTCAGCGTGCACTTCAACTGAGACATCGAGTTGACTCGATGGCTCGGCTCGCGAGATGCCTTCGAGCATCATTCGATATTAATCTTCGTCGAATCTATCGGTAATACATCCTTCTGTTCGTCGAACAGCATCGGCGTTGGATCAATTGCGGCTGCTCGGTCGAATCGAAAGAAAGAGAGAAAGAAATTCCTCTGCGATATTCCCATTGACATTATAAACGTCATTTCTTTACGGCCAAAGAAATTGATTTCTCTTCTCTCGTCGTCGTTACTTTTTTTTTTTATCTCTTCCTCGCTTTTTTCTCTCCCTGTGTTTTTTTTTCTTCTTCTTCTTTTTTTTTTCCTTCTTTTTTGCGCCGTCATCGACCTCAGACCGCAGCGGTTCTGTTGACGACATTCACAGAAGCATTCTTGCTCACGGCCGAGTGCATGCTCGAAGCTCGCGTATAATGGCACCTAATGCGAATACATTCTGCGACTTCATTAATGACGGGGACACGGTGTATCACGTGGGACCATTACACCGAACACACACACGAGTCTGTTGTGCGAACGTTACGTTACCGTAGTTATCTAAGTCGCGCCGCGTGTCAAGTCCTTCGGAGTTGGACGCGTGTCTATTCATTAGCGATATAATGCACCGGATCACATTATTATCCGCACACCAGGAATCATTTGTATATATATATATATTATTCGGGAAACACGTCGGCATATTTATCCGTGCTGCATATGTAACCGGAATATTCGCGAAACACGTCGAGAAAAAGAAACTGGCTGGCTTGCTCGAAAATTCGACAAACTCGTGGAACTTGAACCACTTTTTGCGATGGTTCGTATACCGGCGATATAACACGGCCGTGTAGCGTTTTAAAAACACGTAAAATTAATGGCATATGACGAGGCATCGGCTAGGTCGTGTGTATATATATATATATATATATGTACTTTTCTTTACTTTAATATATATATGCTTTTCGTGGAACGTTAGTTGCGTGTAGGTGAATGTTTATTAGTAGGCTAGACGTTTGTACGTTTGTGAAAAATGTTTATGCGCAAAGACGCGCAGATTTTACACGCACAAATGTTATAAAACACGGGAAATTAGACCTATTAAATATTATTACAAGTACGCAAGTTTAGAATTTTCTGTAATTAATCATAGTTGGTTGATTGTCAGAATTACTCGATGATAATGTCTCTGCGTGCTACGTTGGATATTGCTAGAAAGCAAATTGCACGTGTTTACGCAAATTCGTATTTCTACGGACACAATTGTAAAAGTGGAACGTAAACAGACGTGTTAAATATTAATATAAGACGTATCGTTATTTGAATATCTTTCGGTTTATATTTCGTTCTTATAGTTGCGTCGATGGAAAAATTGTCACCAACTATTTTGCAAGTTTTAGACAACTACGATTAATTACAGAAAATGTTATCTCTAACCCGATCGTCGATAACTTTCAAATGCGATTTGTAAGTTTCGTACAAACAAACTCTCAAAGTATATATATATATATGTGTATATATATATACGTATATCGTATCAGTGCGATATTCTTTCAATTTCTCAACATGGAAAGGCGAGTGAACTCGTTCAGATTACCATAATCTTGGCCTAATCTTATTTTAGTCATTTATTCGCTTATTTACCGTTTCATGCACTGTGCCGTCCCTGATAAAAATAAATCACAACCTTCTCTCATCTCCACGGAATCAAATCGACGAAAGTAAGCTCGTCTTCGTTAATTTTTAATTCCGTCGCTACGATTAAGTTAGCCAGTTAAGAACGAGACTTCTTTCGCCTAGTATAATAGCATTTACTTAAATCTGGTTAATTCGAGTCTCTTCGAGGAACGTACCTGTCCGTACAGCGATACTTCGTTTCGACAAATTGCACACCTTACGATATCATATCCGCGTAGAAACGTAAAATTTCAATGTGAGATTAGCAATGATCTCGAGAGTATCGTTCCTACCTCGCTTCCTGGGAGTGGAAATTCTCGACGTCGCGTGTCTTCATTTTTTTTTAAATCCAGTTTGTAATAGGTTGTCGGAAAAGTTTCTTTCGTCTTGTAAGGAAACAATGGACGCACCATACTCACTGTTTTATATTATTTCTGTGGAATCATGTACGATCATAATAATGGAAATAGAAGAAAACGATCGTATAGAAGTGCATGATCGAATGAAATAATATAAAACGAAAAGAGGTTGTGCATCTGTTATTTCCTTGCAAAAGGAAAGAAACTTTCGGGACAACCTAACGTTATTCTGCTTGTGTACGATTGAATCGTATACGACTACGTGACAATTAATTAAGAAGAACAGATTCCTTAGCAGGTACTTGAGCTATCGAGTGAGAAGATAGTTTTATAAAGTATATAAATCAATTACAAACGCCAGTTCTATTATTGCATATTGTTCGTTCAAAAGTGAATTTAATCCGGTTCCAATATCCTGTTATACGCAGCTATGATCATTACAAAGAATGATATTCATTGCAGTTTGATTTGTATTTATTATCAATTGTTTATTACTATCTTTTGTACGATTATATAAATATCTAATATATTAATATATACGTATATGTCGTGAAATTATTATTTACTATTGAAGCACACAGGTTCGACGAAATAAACAAATATCCGGATACTTTTGAACTGTAGTGTACATGTCAAACTAATCGAAAGAGAAATGTTTCTCGGAATGTTGCACAGTAACTTGCAATTATCCGGCGTTTCCATTCTTCTTATCTTGCGAATAAGTAAAACCTTTCAACTATTCTCTAGACGATATTTGTCAATAGAATCCTGCAATGCTGCGGAGATAAGATGGAACAAATTTCCGAACTTGAATACCTTTGAATCTTTAAGATTCTCAACATATTCTAGAATCGGATAGCATCTCTAATAATGTATTACGTTTCTGAATATGTAGTTTCGACAATATCTGCGCACAGTTATTTGGATAATTCTTAGCATCGTAAGTGGAATTTTAGAAAGCACCATGTTCACAATGCGAAACTGTTCCGAACACGACACGCCTGAAGAAACAGCTACTAAAACGCAAATGTTTCGACGAGTCGAATATTTTATGAAAATATCGTCGAAGGAACTCGAATTTATTCAAAACAAGGAATAGAAATAGTCAGAAAATTAGCGAGATATTTAACGTTATCGATCGGACGACGTTTTATTCCGTGCACGGTTAGTCGTAAGTTTCTCCTTTCTTCCTTTTCTTTTCTTTTTTTCTCTCTCCATTAAAAATATTTTTTCGCTGACAGGAAATAACAGTGGTTTTTCTCACCTCAAAGATCCGGTTTGTGAGTTCATTCACGTGGAATGTTATCCAAGTTCTTCTCTTAAATATTGAATGCTTTCGTTTGTAACAGTTCCATACGTCGAAGACGAATATTATAATTTCACGCAGTACCGAATCTCGCTTGATTATAAATAATATTCCTTGAAATACAGTTTCATTCTATATACGACTCTTCTACGCATTCTAATTTCTGCTGGAGTAATTTTTCAGTCAGAAAAATGCAGCACTTTCGTTATTAATATATACCGATCGACGCGATTTTAAATAACTAAAGAAACTGCGATAGCTAAGAGGATTGCTTAACGAAGGAAAAATTAAAGTTCCGTTTAATAAATGAACGAATATTGTATATTTGGAGGCAATCCAGAAACACTCCGTTAAGGGGACATTTTCAATAAACGGATTATTTTCAGCTTTGATCGATATCGTCAAAGATAACGTCACGCTGATAAAAACACGACACAGTCAACGAGTTAAGTGTACAGAGTACACGGAACAGCGAACCAAAGAATGTCACATCCGCTTGCTTCTACAATTCCTTTATCTTCATAAACATCGGTAGTTTATTCCATTCTACGCTGCACTGCGAATATTTAGCTACCTATAAGTTTTTTCTTGCGAAGGATGTTAGGATATTTCATTGGTGTGAAATAAATTTAAAGAATACACGTCTACCGTTAAGAAGAATCTTAAATTTCAAGCGTCTATATTCATTTTCAAACGTCGAATTAATAATATGAATCAATAAATATATTTGCATAAAATTTCATTTGTAATTCCAATAGGTTCGATTACCAAAAATGTAAATTATTATATGCTATATCGTGTAGCAATAATATATTATTAAATTGTTATATTAATATAATTATACAGTTTCGTTCCAATTTCCAAAATAATTTAAATTGGGATATTTCCCTTTGTTCGGAAAAATCTATTTTGCCCCCAATAATTGCGGAATTTTGTAGATTTATCAAACAAAACACAGGAGAAGAATTTTAACAGTCGAATGCCATTTTAGCCAACGAACTTCCATTTTTAATCACTGAATACTATTCCATTGCGATATTTAGTCACTAACGAAAAAAAAAAAAAAAACAAAAGTAGCCAATCATCAAGCAGATGTAATTTACACGCTGGTTTTTAATTCAGTATCATCCGTAGTATCTCGCTTGTATCGACGATTTCGAAACTTCAATACGACACAGAGAAACAACGTTCCAAGGTAGATTTCGATAATCAAAATTTTCGCTACATTAAAAAAAAAAAGATTACGAGCGAGTTATAAAATTCCTCGCTTTCTCGGCAAAGTGCATAAGACGATACTTGCAGTATCGATTTCTTATTCCATGTAATAAGATCGGTTATCGGATAAGGTAACAACAGTGTCAATTTATTATTCTCCGCTAATTGAATCATAACGAATGATCTAAATGGGTTCTAAAGATTCTCAACGTGCACTCGAATCCGCCCGAACTGCGTAGAGCGCGACGAAAAATCCATTCGTTTATTCCCGCTTTAACGACGTCAAAATTCCACGAATCGCCGTGAAGATTTTATTCGCTGCAAGCAAATGGTTCGTGAAAGCGGACGAGTCGACGACGGTCGTGGAGTGAATTTCAACTTTCGGTGGAAATTCAAGCACGCCCTCCTTCCTCTTGGTCGCGTTTCGACGAATGGTTTTAAGGAAGCAGAACGATGGAAGATATTATCAGACCGCGCGATTTCCTCACTACGGGCCTAGACTCTCGTTATTATTATGACACTGGCGACTCGAAAGTATTTTAAAACCGGCCGGTATTTTAAAGTCCGCCGTGACTTAGTCTACACGAGTTGCTAAAGCGCGTTGCAGTTAATTATTATTATAATTAGTGGCTCGTAGATATAGAACGACGAAACGCACTAACGCGTGTCCATCGTTCTTTCAAAGTAGGAAATTTGTTGGACGATCGCGCTCACGTGCCGCGACGAGGTATCGGTAATCCGAGCAACGACGAGCGTCGCTTCAGTCGGAGTGACGGAATCGAGTGAAACGATAAGAGAAAGTGTGATGACCGGAATTATTAAAACACGAAATGTTGCTAATATAACGGATAGAACGGACGCCATTGAGACTGCGGTTATATCTGGGTCAGAAGGATATTTGAGTCGAGCCGAGTGATTCGTGTGGTAATTCGACAAATTCGGTTATGAATCACTTTTAAGCGATCCGCGTTTAAAAGCTGGACTATTTTAACTCGTTATTAATCGCGTGGCGAACGATGAAATATATCTCGTACTCGTATTGACAGCCTAACGAGGATATACATATGTATAATTATTTTTTTATACTCGTTTCTACGAGAGTGTAGCTTTTGCTCGTGAAAAGGAAAATTCGTTCGATTGAAATTAATATTCTCGGTTGTAGTTATCGATTCAGTGTGTATGTCACTTTATTTCCGGAGATTATTTATTTTTATCTTCGACTCTACCACAGGGTTATTCGTGTCATTTTCTGCCTTTTTGATGCCTCTTCCTGCTATATTTAAAGTAGACGATATGTTTCTTCGTTTTTACAATATATTAAAGATCGACACGCAAGTTTGATTATTCCGAGCAAAGTTGGAGATGGAATGTTAAGGCGTGGAAGCTTAGGCGAGTTGAAAATAACTCTGTCTTACTAGATTTTGTTCACCTTAGTTAAAGTGCCTTGTGATTTCGAAATTGAAGATAACTGAAATTTTATCATCTTCTTCGTGCCACCTTCGACTTTCAACTTCAACTTGAAATACTCAGTCGTTATTTCGTAACAGTCTGTACAATATAATTTTACTTGAAGGATAAAATACACGGGGAAACGAGTCCGGTAAGAGTTACTTCCTTTCTAAATATCGTGCAATTTTATCGCGGAAGCGTATTTTTAAACGTTTGCTTATATAAAAAAATCGCAGATGTGTACCGAAGAACGTAAATAAATAGAACATCGGCAATTGTATCGACAGGTAACTATTCTTTAAGCATCAGAGTGATCACGTAGTTGTAACAATGATATGTAATAATTGTTTCGTCCGACGAACGAAAAGAACAATTTTATAAATAATTACGTCCGTAATTTGTCGCGATCGTGTGAATTGCACATACTCCTTCCTTGTACAGATTTTCATACAATTTTTCCTATATGGAAATTTTCCAAAATAATTTTCCAAAATAATTTACCAAACTGAATAACTTGAACTTAACTTTCACGGTGTTTGATCGAACGATCGTTGTTTCTCGTATACCCACACGCTTCGAAACGAAATGGAATTTTATTAAACAGTAAATTACGATGTTTAACAGCGTGTATTGAAATTTAAACGTTTTCTTTCCAAGCGCATATCGTCTCGTTTGGTACTTCGAACCGGTGCGGAGGAATGGCCTCTATATGCAAATCCCCGGGGACTAATCTGAGCCAAAAGTCGTTTCCTGTGTTCGTTTTAATGGGTTGCCCGTGTTCTAATATCGATAGTAAACACTATTCACGTGATACTATACTTCGAAAATCTATTTGACTTTTCTTACGTGCTACCTAGTTGCTCTCGTTTGTACAAACAGCTGGGTTTTTGCGATAACGATAACAATTCCACATAAAAACGATAACACACGCTACTAAACAAGAAACTTTCCTTTTACCTTCTGCTTGTTTTCGCGATAATACAATGCGAGAAAGCAGTTTCCAATGACGCGTGTCCATTTAAATAAATCATGTTGTAGGAGAACGCGCATATTCGGATTCTTTACAGGCAGTATTTCTCACAAGTGTGTTAATCGATGTAAACAAGTCTTCCCTATACAATGGAAATCCTATAGTTTGTATTGCCACTGATTGGCATTTGAACATTAAGCAGATTTGATTTTCATTTTTAGTTGTTCCTTAAATGTGATCGCAATAACAAGATGTTTTGCAGCATAGGAAATCGAGGACATCGAAATGGAGCAATTAGAAAGCTTAAGCTTATCGATAATTAATGATTGTACGTATTAAAGTACTCGAATTCGGTGGCAATTTTATATCTACGTACATATATATATATATATATATATTATTCGCGTTAATAAAAAATAACACTTACCGGCGAGAAAAAGAAAGATAATATTTCAACGATTATTTTTTTGTCGTTGCATAAGATGGAAACAAAATGACACTAACGTAAGAAAATACGAGAACAAATAAAATACAAATTTCGAGAATCTCATGCTAGTTAGTTTTAAACGCACGACAATGTATAGTTCATGATAACAGCGTTATACGTTTACGGAAAATTTTCAACAATCTACGTTGGAAGAACTATTCTGTTCTCCAGATATTTTCCAATTTGATGCCTATACCTATACCTATTTCATTATCAATGCGAACAATACGAGAAGTTTAACATTGACAGTATGTCATCTTTAGAAATACCATATTAATCACCGAGCAAAGAAAGAATTGTCAATAATTGCGAATTTCGAAAACATATTTCAACAATGAAACCCTTGGTTATAGGATTATCTTCATACAGACACAGTATGCGATACACGAAACGAAACAATTATCGTTCAAGTGTTTATTGAAAACGAATTACGACACTTTGCTATTAACGGTATTTTATAATTCGAAATTTTATATTATTTTATAGTATACATATCACTTCATCCACGCTTCCTTTTCTTTACTCACAAACGTCCTGTCACGCTATTTTAAAGATCACTTGCCAGAAGAATACGAACACACGAAACAACCACTTTTCATAAGAATATACTGACAATATGCATTGGCTGACGAACACAGTGGCACAGAGGATTTTAATCAACGTATTACGCGCGTTATACGAAACTTTCTGAAGTTTCATTAACGCTATAACGAAACACTATCGTGATTATATTTGTAGAATTTGAAATCGATCCGAAAACGTATATAAAAGATACGATAATATATTTCTCGCAAACATACACGTACGATTAGTAAAAAATTAATATACAGCGTACATAGAAGTTTCAAACATACGATTGGTATCAAAATTGATCTCACTAAATATCATCGTTGCTTACTAATATAATCAGTTGCTGTCCGTTCGAACATCTCGATGATCTTCGCAAAGTACAGTGGCTACAAGAAGTACTCGCACGTATTCTCGATTTTCAATGAAACATTCCTTTTGTTATCAAGCGTTTTTCTCGCTCAAAAATTTGTCATGTCTCGCAGTATCAAGTTTTTGTAAAATGCCAAGCATGATTAGTACGATCGCTATGTAAATACAGTGTCGCGGAAACACTTTTTTTGTAGCCGCTGAATACGCTTGTAACGCTTGGCATATTATATATCCCGTAACTCGTACGTTACGTTGAACTTTTCCAATGTAATCGCGATAGTCCATTACTCTTATAACGGTGCTAATGAAATTTCAAAACGTTTCCTTACACGCGTAATACATTCGTAAAAAATTTCTACGAGCGTTCAAGCGAGCCATCGTATTCCGTACCTGTACAAGTAATGTGGCCCGTTTTCTGAATTTCTAACGCGAGTCTCCGCGCAACGAATTCCGTCGCTCATCTAAGCCGCGCCGGCGGAGAAAGTCGAGCAGATTGCAGGCACGGCAAGGCGACGCGAGCCGATTTTTCGAAACGTCAGATATACCGGAAAACAGCGGGGCAACGTGCAACCGTTCCCGTAAACACCGCTTCGTTCGTGAAACGAAAGTTCGCTCCGCTGGCTCGATCGCTGACTCGCTTA
This sequence comes from Bombus waltoni, assembly GCA_014737395.1. Lineage (NCBI taxonomy): Eukaryota > Metazoa > Arthropoda > Insecta > Hymenoptera > Apidae > Bombus > Bombus waltoni. The sequence goes on along the minus strand of JACXII010000051.1, from coordinate 6,971,989 downwards.
ATTTTAGAAAGAACCAACGGAGACTAACACGGAGGGAAAGAAAGAGAAAGAGAAAGAGAAAGAGAGAATGATCCGAGGACATTCTCGCGCAAGGTTTTACTAGACGCGGTTAATGAATGATCGAACGGCCGCCGATAGTAATTACCAAACGAACGATAACCTTCGACTGAACGACGAACTTATCACGAAACCGCGTAATCTCGCTTTTATATGTCATTGTGACGTCGTGACAAATCGGGAATAAAAGTACGTGTAAATGTAGAGCGACGTATAAATGTTTGGCGACAACGGTAGGATCGAAAGCGAGTTCGATCGATTCGTGTAACGAAACTGTTACGTTCGTTGTCCACGAAGGAATAGTGTCGTATCACGGCATCGTACGTCATTTACATTTTGCTGTACGCGAGCAAAAAGAAGACCTGACGCATGCACACGTTGCCTTTTTCTCTTTCTCGCTCGCTTCTCTTCGTCCCTTCTACGTTCCGTCTTTCTTTCTCTCTCTCTCTCTCTCTCTTTCTGTCTGTCTCTGTCTCTCTCTCTCTTTTTTCTCTCATCGCCGAGACACTGGCGCTCGCGCACGGCCGCGATGCAAAAATGCGCATTGCTATGCAAACGTAGGTGAATGCACGCACGCACCGGTATTTCTGCTCGATCAGAAGAAACGCGTGGGCATTAAAGGTGAAACAGAAAGACGGGAAAACAGGTGCTATATTTACCTTGGATGTCGGCGGTCCTGGCTGAGGTGCGGTTCGATTATCTTCGACGCGCGTCCATGGAAGAAACCAGCTCTCGTTCTCTACGGCACTCGAAATCGACGAAAATCGATGCTCTCTCCTTCGACGAACTCCAACAATCCGTTTACTATCCCGTTTGCGAATCTTCTCAAATATATATATATATATATATATCGATTCTATTATATTCCTATTTCCACGTAGAACAATCGACACTTTCCAATTGACACTTTATATAAATTCTCGATTCTTCTTTCGCCTCTTTTCAATTACGCGTTCTTCTATCGCGAACAATTATTTCTTCCTTGCTTCTCGCTCGCCCCAAATTCCTTTAACACACGACACTTTTCCTTCTCGCTTCGACCGACACAAGTTTTATCCTATCGTTCAGGTTCCTCCGTCCAACGAACGAATCCTTCTCCTTCTTTTCCTCTGCCTGTCGCTCGCGGCCAGAGTTGATCAATAACCCGTGCTTCGAGTTTCTTTCGGGGATTCCCAGCTGGATCTCTCGGGCATCCGATGAAATTACCTTCGATGCCAGCGGAGGAAGGCACTATCTGCGCAACACGTGGAAATTATATTGGCTGACGAGGTGAAAGTAGCGTATTATCGCGTATTATGACGGAGGAAAAGAAGACTTCCACGGCTTGTCTCGCAGCCGCGGCAACGAAACGACAGAAAATTGACAATTCCTTGGTTCGGATCGGAGACCTGTTGCGCGTTCGCTCGATTTTCCATCGCCAGCGTACAGCGATCCACGTTCAAAGCACGTTTAAACGGCATTTTCTTTCTCTCTTGCTTGATGAAAGTTTTCAACGGCGTAACGATCGCGCGCGAGATATTTTTATGCAAACAGTCGTCGGTCGCGAGAAGAAATTTACGCGCTGCCGTGCCTGCCGCCGAATTTGAGCTCGAGCCATGCAAAACAACGGATCAAAGAGTATCTTTGAGAAGCCGGGATGTTATCGTCGTTCTCTTAACGTTACGGCTATCGTCTTTAATATGTACCTGAACGCGTTATATAGGAAGACCAGACGGAAAGAGTGCAAACAAGCGCAGCATTTCCTGTCTTTCACGGAGAAGCGGTTTCGAAATTCACCACGTTTCTCATCGATGATACAAATTCTATGCAATCGGGTCTATGTCTCGGTAAAGGTAAATATTAATGTTATCGAGAAGGAAAAATCCGGTACCAGTGATTTTGACTGGTTCTAACGTTCTAGAAGAAAAAATTTCGGTGCTTCGGTCTTTTATTTAATTTTATGTTATACAAAATAATTGCAAATATAACTGTCTCTGATAAAATTGTGTATTTACGACTACGTTCTTTCCGAGGTTATCTATCCAAGTTGTAAAAACGATATACGTTATAGGCGATGATACCGATAGATACAACATATACGAAATAGCGTCAGATTAGAATCTTTTGGGTAAAATCTTTTACTCGTCGAATCCTTCGTACATGGCGTTCTTAGTGATCGTAAAACGTTCGAGACGCAGAAACAGCTGGATCAAAACGAAACTGAAAGACGGAAAAGGAAACGTCGAGATAATCAGAAGATAGGAAATATTTGTAATTTTGAAGAATTGCAAAATACATTTTGCTCGCAACAGAACACGAAGCTAAAGCGTACAGAATTTTTCTGCCACGCCTGATATACATATACATTTTGCGTTATCTTTATTTTAATCGTTCCCATACCAAGGACGAGATTAAGAAGGAAAAACGTAAAATTCGTAAAACAGCGTGAAACTAAAAGCACGGAATCTTTTTCCTCCGCGCCCGATACGATACGTTATCTTGTTACTTTTATTTTACATATACGTATGTATAATTATTTCTTTTATTATCGTACTCTCGCGTTTCCATCAAATAATTTCCTCGCTACTCTTTACTTCCTATCATCAAGGTGGAAAAAAAAAAACTATAACCAATTATGCGATCACGGAGGATTAATTCCTCTCTCAGCGATCGTAAATAAAAGGTGGTGAATCGATATCGCGCGACGGAATACGTTTTCGCGTACACGCGACCGTAGCAACGCAACACCGCGAGTTGTTATTGTTGATTGGAATTTATGAATGGAAGAAGAACCTCCGTTGGAGACGAGCAAAGAAACGAGTTGTACGGCTAGCGGGATTTTCCTCCTTTCTCCCTGCCATTATTGCTTCCTTTCGCTTTTTTCCATCCTTATCGCGTAAGCGAACGTTCCAATATTTTCGGTTACATCGTTGCGCGATCGCTTGCAACGAGCCGCGCCTTCGAAATAATAACGTTGGTGGTTCGCTTTAAAAAAGGTTGAACGTCGAGCGATAGTTGGAATCGTCGAATTCATTATTCAAATCCGTTTTTCGTATTCCGAATGACACTCTGGAAACCGGAAATTTGATCTAAATGTCGTTCGTATCGTTTCTATGCATATTCGCACGGTCCTTTTCGTTTATATTTAGAAAAAGATGGGCGAGTAGTATCGCGTCCACGAAATCTAGCTTTCGCGCGTCGAATAAAGAACAGCACCGATCGTATTTAACGATGACGACACGAACCGAATGGGAATTTACGGTTTAACGTTAGATTCAAGTTCAACGATGTAACGCGAGAGGTGATTTTCTCTTCTCACCGTGTTACCAGTCGCCTCCTCCTCTTTCTCCAAGACTCCTAAATCCGTCACTATCGTTCTCACCCTAAATACAAATAAGACTCTCTTTTCTTTTTCCTCTCGAAATGCTCCGACTATGGAAAATCTGTCGATACGTTGTAACGATGCAACGAAGGTATTAAGATTCGGCAGATTTGTACGAGGAAAATAACGCGTTGGATTTTCAAGAACGATACTCGGTGATAACGAGCTTGGTAGTTGTTCCGAGTCACGTGCATGAAGTTGGTTCGGCGAACGAAACTCGTTCCCATGAGCCTGAACGCTTTTCAGGGAATTCCTGTTTCTTGCGGTACGCAACGTACATTGAGTCAGCGTATCTGTTTGGCGAGCGCGTAGGACGCGCAGAACGAGGAAAGAAAAGAAAAATGCAGCACGCGACGGAAACGCTCGATACCAGGCGGATTATCTCCGCGTGTGCGTTTCCCATTTCCATCGTGATCGTCTGCAAGTCCTCGCCGGGTGTTACGAGGTCACATCCGCGTACGAGAGTTGACCGTATTCGTGCGCGTTCGTTCTTACGCGCGTCGAGGCGTCGCTTTTCTCGCGGATGTCGCGCGTACGAAACAAAAGAAATTGGCGGAAAGAGACGGTGGAACGGAACCGGCGAGCGAAACGGTACGATCGTTTCCTCGAATCGTTCGCTCTTTCACCCGTCGTGGAATACGATTGAGAAATATCTCTCGCGCTCTTCGATCGGTTATCGATCCGCGATATTCCAGGCGATCTGTTCGATAAAGACGACGGCAAGATTGTCTCTCTTTTTACGTTGCGCACAGGTGAAATAAACGTACGAGAAGAAAGTTAGAACGGGACGATTCATCGGGAAACTCTCACGATCGGTAAGAGTGCAGGCAGGCAGGCAGGGCAGGGATAGTCGCGCGAGATCGAAACGCGAAAAGAATCGAACTGGAATGTAAAAAGAAACGCGAACGACGGGCCGATATACGCGCGCCCGTATCCAATTAATCGTGCACAATGAACCCACGAACGATGACGTACACATATTCACGGCGCTGTCGTTTCGTCCACGCGGATCTTCCTTTCCGCCAGTCTGGTATATACCGTTAATTGTGCTCGATTCGATTTCGTCAAGTTTCACAGAGGGTTTCGATGGGCCAGGTTGAACTGAAAAAAAAGTTGCACGGCCACACGGTGCAACTGTAGCGATATCGTCGAGGCCGAGAATGAACGCACGATCCTTGGATAAGAACGATGCTCGTTGCGTGGCCAAAGTAAAAAGAAACGTCGACAGAGTTGGACAAACGACGACGACGACGACGACGACGACGACGACGACGACGACGACGATGACGACGACGACGACACTTCACTCTCAAACTCTCTCGTCTTGATGCGACCGCGCGTGTATGCGCGTATAGGCGACGTCGCGTTTAATACACCGGCTCGACAAATCGGAATCGATTGTGCGGCTTAACGCTTGGCACAAGTAGTCTCGGCTGACCGAACGCCCGATCCGGACTGACTATAACTGTAAACCATCACTTGTCGCTGCCAAGCTTGCCCCCACCGGTTGCCGCGAAACGGATCGTTCCCCACTTCGTCGACTGCCATGCCACGCCGCGCTGTGCCGTGCCGTGCCGCGTTGCGTCGCGCCACGCTGCCACGCCGCCGAGCTCCCGCTCCAAACCAGTTCTCGATGCGCTCCGCCACTTCCACCTTCGTCGGCTCCGCTTCAGAAGCGTTTCCACCTGCTGCCGTCGCCGCCGCCGCCACCGACACTGCGCCCGCCCGAATCCAAACAGAGCAAACGCGCAACACGGTCTTTCCACCTTGAACCGGCTCTGGCCGAAATACGCCGGCTCTGGTTCCCCGGTTCTTTCGATCCGGCGTACGAGATCGCGAGTCTTAGCCGTGGCGCGGATCCGTGCGACGCACAGTCTTTTAACACTAAACCTATCGACATTTCGCGTATAACTAATCCTACCATGAGCGGTCGAATGACCGCTTCAAAAAAAAAAAAAAAAAAAATATGTATCCTAATATGGAAAGAGATTTTAGCCAATTTTTTTTCGGAAAGTAAACGATAAAGAAAGTTGGGAATATTGAAAAATGGGTTGTACGTATGTTATAGGAAAAGTCAATAAGTTACGTGGCGATACAGTAACGTTGTATGCAAGAAATTCTAAACGAAATTACAAAAACGGTCGTTTGACCGCGCGTGGTAGGTTTAGTGTTACGAAACGAAAAGCTAACAGGCAAAAAGTCATAACTTCGATCGTTTTCAGTCACTCTATCTTTGCGCCTTTTATGTTTCTAGATCTGTAAGGATCTTTAATTGGAATCGAATGAAAGCCGTTTGCTTGTAAAAATTGTTTGAATGGAGTAATGTGTACGTAGAAGTCTTCGTTGTCTCGAGGAATACCACTCAGGGGTCGATGTCTCTTCTTTTGTAAAGGCTGATATTTAAAGCGAATTGTCTTGTGCGTTGCGTATATACGCTGTACAGACAAGCGCATACCTAAGGTTTGCAACAAAGAGATTACAAAGATTTGACGATAATTTCGAACAGACAGACTCGAGGACGGTCATTTTTTTAAGAACGAATGTCTGGAATTCGGTTCGAAAAGCAAAACTATCCGGATCGATACGGATTGCTTAAAATTGCACAGCTATTCGGTAGTTTCAGTGCTTTGACTCTTGTAAAAATAAGGTGCTAGTTCTTGCAATCCTTTTCCGTATCTATTTCAGTTACTAGGTTATGTTATATCTTTAGAATATCTATGGCCTATACAAAGCTACCCGTAACAAGGTAATTTTACCCGAAGAAATAAATACAATAACTCAAACTCGAGCGCCAGGCAATATTAGTGCGCGCATGGTGCGATGACTCTGTTGCGGCCAAACAGACAGCCGCACGTTGAAACATATCAAACATAGACGCGTTCTTTTTGCTAAGGCAACTGAAATGTGCTACTTTCAGTAACGCAGGCCTAGCGATTCGACGTCGTTACGATTTCGATACGACGATGCAATGACCGTGTACGATTCGCCAGATTTACGTTTCTAGCCGCGAAATAGAGACGGTGGTAAGTCATCGTATCGATAATTTTCATAAACTGGTGTTTTGCGTTTGCTGTTACGCAAAATTTGTTATATTCTTCCAAATGGTAAAAACGTATCGTGGCAAAGAACGAGACCACTTGATTTATCATTTGTTATTTAATTTATTACGAAATTAAAGGGACGACGTTTGAGCACGTGACTGAATTCAAAAATTCCGATCATCTTCGCTTATATCGCTACGATCTTCTGCTCTCTGAGTGATAGAACGTGCGATTTTGTTACGGCAGGATTCTACTTAGTTGAAATCGTCGGAGGAGAGATGATAGTTTACGTAATAGGAAATCCTTTTCCGTTCCGTTATCGATGATTTGTCGTTTAAATAATAGTTTCGTGTTCAGATAACTGGATCGATAAGCGTTCGGATTGATCGGGTATTAGGTAATTGCAGGATGTTAAAAAAAAGTCAAAAGCTGAGTAACTTGGATATGCGATGTATCCTGTGCTCTGAAAGTATTATTGAAAATGAAAATAAAAAAGAGCAGATAAAGAAGAAGCAAGCAAGCAAGCACACTCACGGGACTAGTTGGAAATAAACACGCGAATATGTAACATTTTCTACATAGAAGTCAAAATCTACGTCGTTCGCTGTATTTGTTTTTAAGCGCAAGTAATTTTGACTGCATTTTCGACTCGATCAACGTCGTACGTTCACGTTGAAAGTTGACAGCGACTTTAAAATAATCGAATCGAAGTAGGTTAGGGTTGGTTCGCGATCGGCTGCAGCGATTTATGCGTCGGGGAAAGTAAGGATTACGTTCGAGACGTAAGCATTAAGACGGAAGGTTTATGTAGTTCACTGGAACAGCAAAGACTTAGGTTATTGGCCCGGTTTGGTGCGCGTAGACGAGACTGGTTTCAAGGATGTATGAAATGATGCTGAATCGTTCGTGGTTGCAGGAATTAGGTGAGTTTGAATATCGTGCGCGAATTTCAATACCGTTCTTCAACCCTTTTGGTACGGTACTCTTAGAGCCAAAGACGTTTCTGCTATATATAGGTCAAAGCAAAAACATACACGCGAATATCGTTTAAATACTTTGTATCGAATAATAAGTCAATAATTAATTACGATGTAATATATCGTGCAAGGGAATGAAAAGGATCTTACGTCGTGGTAAACGTGATTTTTTCGAGCGAATGATCATGTTTGAAGTCGTATATTTTATTCTAGATTTACGAAATTCGTCAAACGACGAGTTTCAGAGTTCTTATTTCTTCCATTAACTGAAATAGGCCGGTGCTTATGGAAAAATTATTGTCGAGTCTTATCGAAGTAGAATCGCGATTATGTAAATAATATTTATTTATCTTCGACATAATTATGTATTTAATATATTTCATATCATATATCAGTCGTACTAAATCAATTAGTGCACTATGAAGAAGTCGAAGCACCGGCCAATTAAAAAGAAGAGATTGCTCTTTGCATTTGATAAAACGAAACATTAGAAAAAGCTAGAAAGGGTTCATAAAAACTTAATATAGCACGGAAAGCAAAATTTTGTATTCAACGGAATAAGAAACGCTTTTCCAACAATTTCTAAATTAATAAAATTTATTGCGCGTGAAGAAATTGTTTTATCGTGCGTTCTTCGTTACTCAATACAGTAAACGCAAATACGTAGAGATATTAGTCTAGGATAGGATCATCAAGTCTAGACACAGGGTAGTTAAATGCATACGTATTAAACAGATAGCACGTTATTTTGTCGTAAACAAATGCAAAAATCTTATTCTATATCGTTAGCTGTTTTTGTCTTGTGATATCACGTCCTTTTCGATCGTATAATCGTTTATAAAATATTCTCTATATTGTACTATATGTCCGTACATTTCGTAGTAGAGGATTTCATAGAAAATACCAGCTGAACGTTTGAGTGTTATTTTAAACGAAATTGTTCTTGACAGGCAATGTAATTTTGAGGGCAAATATTCTGGTAAATTTACATGTTAGATTTGACAGTAACTGAAAGTTCTCAATAGAACCTATATTTTTGTTTCGCGAAACAAGCCAATTTTGAATTAAAAATTTGCCGTACATTTAGATTTTAGGTTTGGGAAGAACAAAACGTTGCTTCGGTGAGTTTATATCTTCGGTCATCGAGAAACATAATTTTGTGTCGATAGACTACGTTCGTGCTTCTTAAATTTGAAAACAGCTGAGAACTTTCAATAAACTTACACCTTTGCTTTGAGAAACAACATATAATTTCGAGCTAAGGATCATCGTTAAAATTAAGATCTTAAATTTGACAATATCGAAATACTCTCGCGGCACATTTTAAAATTCGATTTCTCGGGAAATGTAACTTTGGGCGAACGTTCTCGATAAACCTGCATCTTCTAGATGGACAGCTGTACAAATGATTTTACAAATGTAAAAAATGTAAGAACATTATGAGAAACAAATAAGAATATAATGTTTAAAAACAGGTATAAATACCTTTGGTAACATTGGTAAGTTATTGCGCAAGTAAACTTCCGTATAATGTTGGTTAATGAAATTCAACGTAATTGATACCTTAGCTAATTAAATAGCATAATTTTATCTGTTACTGTTTTAATTTATGTTATGTACGATTTTCAATTGTATAATATTAGACGGAAACGTGTTATGGTGCGTTAAACTTAACTGTAGTCTCTATTGAACTAGTACCAGTTCGTGGCTGCTCATGATGTAATAGATACGATCAACAAACTATCTGAAACACATTATGATGGTTTTTTGTTGTTAGAGTTTTTGCTTGATTCTGCCTACATTAACCTATTAATATATTAAAAGCAACGAGAGGAAACCACTTGTTGTGTCCTCAAAAGCTATACGAGTCCGTAACGTTAAATAATCATAAAGAAACCTAGTTCCCCACAATTACGTTAACTCATTAAGCATGAAGCAGTCAATTATTACGTGATAGTCGAATAAATGCAGTATTATTGGAAAATAGAAATAAAATAACAAATAAAACGAATGAAATAACAAAGAGTATAAATTATTTTAAAAAAGTACGAGAAGATTATTAGAATGATAGATATTTTATAGGAACCCGCTATAAGGATTAGAAGCGTAAAATGGAATTTCTAGGATTTAAAAAAGATTGTTGTCGTGTTACTATTACAGTGAGTTTCATAGATAATTCATACAATTGCAGGAAGGAGGAAGTGGAGGAAGGAACAGCGACGATAAGAAGTATTAAGCAAATCTTTGGAATTCCCTTTCGTAACCGTGATATCATAAAGTAGAACGCAATAATATAAAACGACCGAAAAGTTGGAAACGATATTTTGAGCTAGCGTAACGTTAACGCTTAACGAGTGACCGGAGTCTATAAAGCAAATTTATAGTTACATTATAATGTAATTACGATCGTTATCAACGAACAAAAGATACATTGATAGAGTTAAAATAAAGTTTATCAAAAAGTTTCCTAATCCAACGTCGAACAAAGTTGTCTTCGTTTCGCAACAGAAAAATACCATTCGTCCGTTCTTCGAAAATCAGAATCCATCATAGTCCCAATAATTATGTCCGATACAGTGCGTATTTTTTTTCCCGGCATTTATCATATCAACATTATCCTCGCTCTCTATTCGATTACGATCGAACAAAGGTTTTCCTTATCGATGTTTAGTTTCCTTTAGCTTCTTTAGGTTACATCTTTAGTTTTTAGCTTTTAGATTTAAATGTTTTAGTTTCAAAACGTTGCTGTATCGTCACATATAGCTGGTATGTTCTTCCTTCGTTCGTTGAACGAAGTTTTTCGTGTCGAAGAAATTCAGTTTCGTGTGTATACACACACACACACACACACACATATATATATATATATATACGTACGAACGAGATCGTGAGAAGCACTCTGGGAAAGGAGAATGCCCGTGGCAGGCTGATTTCCGAGAGGGTTAAATAAAATCGCGCGTTAACGTGCGTTTTTCGCCTATAATTAGCAAGATAGACAGAAATCAGGAGGTCTTTGTCTCGGATCGAAAGTTTGTCAAGACGCTCGTTAACAATAATACAGCTAGATCGCGCTAAAGACTGTTTGTTCCTTTGGAGTTCATTTACAAATCTTCTTTATAATTGCCACGCGGTCGGAAAGATAAGCCGGTTTACCCGATGCGTTTCGTTTCCTTGACGAACAATGAGGACTTGTATTTTCTTTGAAATTACTATTGTCAAGCATCGACCAAGCGATACGTATGAAAACTATTTCTTAAAAGTCTGTCAGTCCCTGCGGTCTCGTTGCTTCGAATAAACCTCCAGATAAGGTTATCGTATTGGAAACACGAATCGCATTGTCTGTTGTGACGTTTGGTCATTCAGCGGCATGAAATTAACTGTATCAATTATGGAAACGTGCTTAAGTACATTTATATAGCGCAGACTACTATTTCTGTCTAGAGATAACCTTCCGTAATCTATCGCTGAATTATTACTTTTAATCTTTTCGTATGTGTTCTAACGCCTCGCCAGCCACATATTATAATTTGTCGCCATTTAGCGCGATCAAATTATTTATATACCATCATGTAGGATTTTTATCTTATGCGTTACGTTTTTTCTTTTTCTTTTTTTTTTTGGCTCGTTTTTATTACGGTTCGATTACTCTGACCGATTGCTGGCTTATCGAAGCACAGAATCGTTTCGATCGTCTGCAATAATTCGCTGCAACGAAATGGTCGACGAGTTTCGCGAAATTTTGCATTTTGTATCTCATTACTGGAAACGAATACGCCTTAATGCTCGTCCAAACGAGAACCTGTCTTATTGCGAGTATTCTTGTCGTGCGACTAAGTGATTCAGCATTTAATAATAGCGGTAACGGACAAAATTCCGATTATTTCAGGCCACGCCGTATATTTACTCGTGTCAAACAAATTTAAAGTTGAATTTTATCCACCGATCGTAGTGAAGAACCTAGCTGTACGCCATTACAGCTTATTAATACCGCAAATTACTATCATGACAGATTCCACCTCTGTGGATTTTTAATTATATTCAGTTAATAATTTCGTTACTGCGAGCTTCGCAGCGGAGAGACTGCAGAATCTGTTACGTACTGTGCGTCGTATCATAAATAATTTTGCTAGAAAATTTAATATCGTCGAATGGAAATTATCAACTGCACTTTGTTCATCGATACGATTCTTTTGGAATATTTTATTGGCACCGTCTTACACATTTTAAGAACGTGGATGTAATTAAATTCATCTCCAAGAGAAACTCCATTTAATCGAGCCGGCTGTATAAACTGCGCTTCAAAGTGGAAATTCGAATTTCTTCGGGCGTTGGCAAGCATATTTCACGGATTATCACGTGTTAATCATAATCAATAATATCGGACGTTGTTATAAAAATATTAATATTAACATTAATCGTCGAGATGAGTGTGATATTTCCTCGAATAGATTTGTAATACTTTTAAACACCATTACAGGAAAGAGAATTACGAGCAAGGCACAAGAGTTCTCAAGAATTGCAACTACTTTCACATTTTTTTAATGCGATACGAGCAACAATAAAATATATTAGGTTTCTCGGATAATTCGTAGAGAGATCTAATAAAGATTTAAATACAACAGTTGGACGCTTTGTCACTTGTAATTTTTAGAATCTTTTCTTCCAAAATTTCTTCTCTTCTTCGTTAATGAACTCCTTCAGCAATAGTTCTTACAAGCTGTGAGAAAATTAAATTTGTTCTGTCCGTCTGTCGATTAAATTTTACAAAAATGACAGCAAATAATAATTTCTTGTATGCAACAAGTTCAACATTGTATCATTGGGGAAAAGAAATCTGCTTTGTTAACGAAATTTAGATATTTTTCCTTCGCTCTGCTTGATATCCAACTGGATATTGTATTTGTTTGAATATCTTATTATTACGTAGAAATTCACGATAAAAATGTTACGAATTTTTCGAGTAACCCAATATACGTTGAATGTATAGAGCATTACGCAGTGACGAACGCGCGTAGGCACAAGATTAAGTTTCCCTACTGTAAAATTTAAAAAGTCGGATAGACCGTTCGAAATGCAATTTTACTAGAATTAATTGGAAATTCACGTTGTTTAAAAATTGCTCGATGCACGCTTTCATGCAACATAGTTGTCGAAACATCTTCACCAAGCCAATTTTTACCTTTCGTGCATTGAAAAATCTAATCGACTTTCACAATTTCACTGTGTATTAACTGTAGAACCTTGATTCCTGGCGAGATTTGCATTTAACGTTGTAATCAAGAAATATATGCTTTTTCTAATTAAGGCCAACAATTATTTGCCGGTAAACGCGGTTACTGGTCATCGTTCTAAATGCGCCATATACATACGTACAATACATATACGTATGCGTCTGAATCCGATTTCGCGTGCAATGTCAATTAACGCGCAGTTGTTGTACGTCGATTCTGATTATCCAATTCAATTTAGCCGTTCGTTAAGAGGATATTAAGCGCGAACGATAGTGTCTTCTGCTGAATTCTACGGTTGTAGTTTCTACATCACGCAGTTGTTAGTTTAATGTACATATCTTGGAGTTACATTGTAGAACAAGGATACACGGTGAGAGGTAAATATTAAGAGTTGATGTTAAAATTGAACTTTACAGAATTTCTATCGACTATTGGTCTGTCATAATTTACTATAAGTTTAATTTATGGATACATTTACGTATAAATTGTATATTCATTACAAACGCCTGGCTCTAATGTACAAATTGGATACCGTTGGTTATTTCGCTTTTTTCTTTATATTTTTCTTAGTATCTTTTTTATTGTGATATGCACATACATACATACTGTTACACGTGGAATAAATTTTTACCATGTAATAGTAATGTCCTTTTGCAATCTAAGACGAGATCCTGTAATTATTTCGGACGATCTTCCTGCAACTTCTTACGTTTTGTACATCATGCTTTATCTTATACGATGCTATGTTTTATATATATATATTTTTTTTACACATATAACGATTCGAATATTTGTTTACCTTCTGTAATATCATCAATATATATAATATATACACCAAATATTATATATATATATATATATATATATATATATATATATATATATATATATATATATATATATGCATTATATTTCTTAACATAATACGTAACACGATTAAGACAACAATAACGCAGCTCGTGATTAGCTTGCCTGTCTACGATAAACAATAAATAATATCACACATATTGTTCATTTTTTCATACAAATTCGTAAACTATCGTACGAGCTGGTTTCGTATCGCAGTGTTGTATACTTTGTGTGTCATACTTTGAAATATAGTACTTTAACACCGGTTGAGCAATTCGTTTCTGCTTAAAAAGTGTTAAGGGCAAGAGAATGACAGTGGTTAAATCGTTTGACGGTTAACGCTCTTGGTCTTGCCTGCATTGTAAAAAGCACAATAAACGATATCGGTAATAACAGACAAGTATTCAAAGTTGTTCGCGTACCTGTCGTTGCCGGTCGAGTTTAATGTTAGCGTAGGTGGTTGCAGGTGAACGTATGAAATTGGTAATTGTTAAGTGACGTGAATTCTTAACGCGGTCGACGAGCATAGTTAACTCGTGAGCAATGTTTCTGAAAACAATATTCGCCTTTCACGGGTCATCTCCCGTTGTAATAAACAGATACTACCAGACACGATACGCTAGCTTTAAAATAATTCACTATTCCGGATAAGAAGCGAATTTAAAAAGTTACATTCATATATCCGAAGTCGATTATTCATAAAACTATGTCACGAATGATTATACAATTGCGACGAATTGAACGAATCGTCATGCGTTCATGAATCTGTTGCAATTAAATATTTCATCGAAATCGGAGAAACTTTTATCAGCATTTTCAACGGTGTTAAGCAAACAAGAATCTTATCCTTTGTAGAGTCGTGTTGGCATAATGCAGCCGCTTGATAGTTTGAAACATATTAAGTCGAACAAGTGCGTTGATTTTTATTATCATCGATAATATATGAAAATTTATTATATTAAAAATACGTAGTTGTATATTACAAATGTACGTACTATGTATAGTAAAGAGAAAGAGAGATTTAATCGTTCGCAGTTTCGTTAACCGCAAGCTATAACGCGTTCAAACAGGATGATTTACATTTGTTTTATTTAATAAGAGTAAAATTCATCTTGTTTTCATCGTGTCGTCGAACATAAGTAATTAAACAACGAACTATTAATTATTAAATAAAAGGAATGTTATTTTCACTAGTTTTCAAGTATCACGCTTACGTACACTACCACTTGCAATTTATCAAACTGCAAACGGTTAAATTGATTATCTCACTTGCAACTCACCTGTTAAATAGATTACTCTCAGCAGCGCGTCAAACATGGGCGGCATTAATATTCCAGTAACTTTTCGCTCCGTTATGTACTCCTACACATCTGCGCGCATAAACAAATTAAATTAACGAATCTATAGAAGAGAAATCGTTCGTCCCATTAAATCAAAATCATTCGGTGCAACGCGTACGAGTTGAAAAGGATAATCAACGACGAAGTTTTGTTGGCAGTGTCCACAAATGCGATCGCTGATAAAATAGACGATTCGATAACAATTACAGAGGCAAACAGAACCGCCGATTTATAAATACTCTGCGAGGCTATAGCCGCATATAATAACAGGGTCTCGAATTATTCAAGTATCGAGAGCATAATTATCCAATCGTTCAACTCTAGCCCCATTCAAAATCACCAGAGCAGCACGACAAGCAATAACTTTTCGCTTTGGATTCTGCGGCTACGACGCGACGCCCCATATTTTACGATTACAACGTCCACGTAGGAGAGCGGTGATTGTCTGGCGCGACGCTATTTTATAGTCTGATAGAATAACGATCAGAACAAGAGCGCTTCGAGCGATGGAGATCTAGCAATGAATCATCGAGATCGCTCGATTTTGGTAAAAACTCGACGCGCGTTGACTCTCTCGCGGTATTTTTGCTTTTTACGAAATTGTCTCCTAGGATTTTTTTACCAATTAACGCGAATTGTTTTTAGTTTAGCCAGTCGTTTTAGACATTGATCTTTATGGATCCAAAAATTACGATTAATACAATAGTTAAAACAATTAAAACAATTTTTATAATTTATATATATATACACATTTTATGAAAAATATTTTTCTATCGTAAATTATCAAAATTGTTTTCTATTATAGAAACTTCTGTATATACCTATATATATATATATATATAGGTATATATATATATACTATATATATATACCTATCGGTATATATTTGTATTCCTAAAAGAATCGTTTCAAGTTCGCGAAACAATGTCGGGATAATCTACTTGATTGTCGATAGTCCGATGTCGATAGATATATTTTCGTCCCATTGCCTTCCTAGTCTCTTATAGAAATTTTCCAAAAGTTATATCTCTTATCGAGTCAATTTTTATTTCACGCTTATATACGGTAATTGCATTTCCTTCGATAATTTAATCCTTGCAGATATCATAAAGAGAACGAATTTCAACTTCAACGTGTTCAAACAATTTCCATTTCTTCCAATAAATACTGCACAATCCCTACAGAGTCTTAGACTTTTATCCCCAACAATATCCACTTTCGTGTTCTTCTCAAATTCACAAGAACGATCATTCGTCGAAAGGATCGTCCTGTGGCGTGACGAACATAACCCGTTAACAGTTCTCTCGCGAATCGTTGAAAACGTTATCTTCTTCGATCGTCGTACTACCGATCCTTGTCGAAACGCGTCTCTTCCGCCCTTCTAATTTGAAAATCCCCATTACAGAATCGACGAAAGTGCACGGTTGGCCGCGTATACCTTGTCACGGGTGCAATTATTCAATCGCGGGAACGATAGCGACGCTCGAACGCAACGAGACAGCGGAGATAAGTAATAAGTTTTCGTTGGGTTGGTTGCGCCGGACAAAAAGCGACGTGGCGTGCGTTATATGGGAACGATAAGAGGGAAACTTTTGCGAATGGCCGAGCGCGTGCACAACTCGAAGGAGCATGTCCGTCGAAGGACGCGTGAAAGTCCTGGCCTGTGGTCCCCGGGCTTGTGTCGTTGTTATCGACTCTGCTATGCCACATTTCACTCGGGGCCTCCGCCTCAGCCCGGTATCGGCATTCGATGCTTTTTACCGAACGACGTGAACCAGATCTTTTTGCGGCGGCGCGGCGCGCACCGTAAAGTTACTTTTAAACGACGGCCAACGCCTCGCGACTTTCTGTTGCCTGTCCATTTGCGGCGCTTTGCTATGTCAATGCAAATGTTCTTCCTGACAATGTAACGACGCCGCTCTACGAGGAAATGCCTCTCCCAAGCTGGGAAAAGTGGTTGCTCGGCTCCGGGATTCGGCCTGGGAAAATACGTCTGGCCTCGCCTCGCGATAAAATTCCTCGACGATCAGCGGAATTTCTTTTTCGATCGTCACGGCGCTCTAATTCAAAACGGATCGGTGGAGGATTAGTTTCGATTTTTCTTTTTGCGAGAAAGTACGTTTTTCTTTTTTTTTTTTTTTACGTATATAGAAAGCTGTACGTTACGCGGATGATTTTGCAGAAGACGATGCGGTTATGTACGGCGATTAGATCGACAATGTTTGATAAACGAGCGTAAAAACGCATATATGTAGAAACTGCAAGATTTTTATTAACAACACACCACGCAGGCTGTTTCAAAACACGCGGGACAAAGACGTTCGTATAGATTCCTGTCCTGTTTGATCTTGATTCGATGTTATAGCCACTTTTGTGTTTCATTAGTCCGCGACTATTTGTTTACCTTCGTAGAAGGAGCTCGAAACTTCCAGCCGGCTTTCCTCGGTCTCTATCGCTCCACGTACATCTGGAATTTCCGCAAGATCGCGAAGTTGCTTGACACGACGACAGCGAGCTCGCATACAAGCCGGGCATTGTCAGGTTGGACCGAAAATATCGATTTTCGATTGTTTTTTTCACACACATACACGCGCAAACGTCGCTCGACGCGAGTAACAATTTCAATATATTGCCGACTCTAGGATTGCTCATCCCGTGACAAACCAATCAAACCGCTATTTCGCGTAATCATTAACATCACGCGCGATATCACTCCCTATACATTGCATAAGAAGCTAAACAGCAATTTGATAAAATGATGTACGCGTATAATTATAGCCATCCTGTTGTTACAACAGTCTGAACGTATTTGCATATGTATTATAATCTGTCTGCATATTTTATTTCATAACGTGCAACAACGAAACGACAGCCTGACTTTTTTCCCAATACGCTTCGATTCTTTTCTCATTGGTAATTGGACGTATTTAACATCTGTCATTTGCAACGGTCTCGAAACGAATCCAGGACAACGTGGAAGCTTTGCATCATTAAGCGTTTACCTGGCAACTTTCGTTCAGACGTTTTTATCCATGGTGCGGACAGTGCGGTATCGTGTTGCGCGTTTACGTGGATCGGTATCGTTGTATCGGCCAGCGGAAACAAAACGGTTTGGCGGCAGAAGCGGGTGCCTAGTGAAATGGAAAATCATTCTCGTTTTCTTTCGCCTAGTTTCCTTTTCCTTTTTTCGATCAAATACGAGCAACTCGCGAAACCTTAACGATCGTTGTGCAACCGCACAATTATCGCGTGCTCAGCCTGTCGGCAATTCCTAACTTATACATTTTGTACCTCGTTGCCGTGGCTAAAGTAGGCAAAAAATACGGCTAATCGTAATAATTATTTGAACCTGTTGTCGTCAGCCTCTCGACTTTTCACAGTATTGTACGTACGGTCGTTCCACGTGTACGACAAATACGCGTACCTGACTCGAGCAGCGATCGTGTCCAAAATAATTGTGTACAATTGCTTCGATTTATCGATATATTTGTTATTTCATAGACTCGATGGAAAAGACGTACGAGTGAATTTCTCGACAAGAATAAGATAAACGTGGATAACGATACGCGAAATCCGCGTTTATATAAAGCACTTAGGAATTTATCGCTTTATACGAATTAGAATACACGATATGATTTGAGAATATGGCGGTTTAATTCTAGTCACAGTCTTTATTCAGATCCAAATATTCGTCGCTTGCGACACTTTTTGTGACGCTTTGTGATTCTTTCGTTTGACGAGGATCACACGTTTGGATAGCTAACGCTAAATACCTAAATATTAGATATACGCGGATGTCTCGAAAATAATTCCTGCCATTTTCGACGAGTTTAACCGGATAGATTTCGTAGATTTTGGCGCAACGTAATTACCTCGAAGAGAAGGTATCGTATCAAGCTTCTAAAGCGATTTTCTTGATTTATTACAGAAATTGGTAATTGGAAGATTTGTAGTCAGGCTTCGGTGTAAAAAGGTTCGAGAAATTGATCAAAATTTTTTGGACGCTAATTTCCGAATTAAACCGAGAATCTCGTGTCCATTTCGTATCCGAATATTCTCATTATACTCGCGTTATTTATTCACGTGCCATGTATAACGTGACTCGAACAAAGTGAAACGATCGGCCAAATAATCGTACGAGTTTCAGAATTCTAATTACATTGCTGAGAGAGAGAGAGAGAGAGAGAGAGAGGATTTACGCCCTTTGAAACGGAGTCGTACTTTTTCTTACGCAACCACGCGAACTTGAAAAAACGTGGCTCGCAACTCGAAGCAAATTCAGTATCGCGTCGATGTATCACGGTTTTTGTGGTTCCCGCTTTTTCATCGGTTTTTCTACGCGCGCATTATAACGTCGCTGGCAGCGGTATCTCGTTCAATTATCAGTGCATTGAACGATACTTTTTAAATCGCTCGAGATATCCTGATTTTTCTTTCCGGTTCGCGCCGTGCCATTTGATTCGTCTACTGGGCACCTAATATATATATATATATAAAAAAAAAAAAAAAAAACGGGATAAAAGACAAGTAAAAGTGAAAGTTCAAGATTAAAAGATTACAGGAATTCTTAGGCGGTATAGCAAGGGGAACGAAGTAGCTGGCATTAAAAGGAGTCACAAAATGAGAGTAGGTACAATCGTTTTTTGATCGTTACGTGAGCATCGTTCGCTCAGAATTCATTTCGAGGAAAGTTTTAACGAACCGAGCCATAAACGGAGAGTCGATGCTGCCCCGGCGTTGTTAAATTTACGATATAATTACGACCACTTGAAAACAGATAGCAAGACGAGACTGTCGGTAGTTCTTTGTCCCCTCCCCTTTTCCTTTTTTCCTCCTCTCCTTTTCCGATCATCCACCCTTTTGCTTACGCACGCAAACTGATTGCTCGTTATTGTATTTGAACGAATAAT
Organism: Bombus waltoni; assembly: GCA_014737395.1. Classification (NCBI taxonomy): domain Eukaryota; kingdom Metazoa; phylum Arthropoda; class Insecta; order Hymenoptera; family Apidae; genus Bombus; species Bombus waltoni. The sequence continues at coordinate 6,952,223 of JACXII010000051.1, read as the reverse complement.
AACGATCGAAAATGACCCGCATCGGCTTCGTTCTCTCGCTCGTTTACCAGCCACGAATCGATAATTTTGTCGTTTGTCGTCGTTACATACGGCGCGATCAACCTACAACCGGTTGAATTTGAACCATAAAGAGGAAGAACGCGACGAGTGAGATTCTCCAATTTTCTTTCACGCGGCAACAGTTTCGAGATTCGATACGTCGTCGATGAATCTTTTTATTCTGATATTCTTAGTTAATAATCTTAATTGGTAATTTCCAAAATATTACCTCTTACGACATTAGGATATTATTACGTGCGCGTATAATTTTCGCTTTACGATTGTCGCGTAATTTGAAAAACGCAAGAGTGGAAAAATTAATCGGAGCAACGACTTGGAGGGATTAATAAGAATAAATAAAAAAGCAGAGACAAAGACAGAGAAAAAAAACCCGTCTATCCTACGAGAAGAATTTTAAAACGAAGGAAGAAAGGTTCTACGTAAATTATAGGAATCGATGTATCCGTGTCATACCGTATGTATCGCGCTTCTCGGAAAAATATTTAAATAACGAACGAATATCTGCCGCTTGTTCCCCACGAAATGAACGACACGGGAGGGAATATCGTGTCACTGTTTAGCGACAGGACAGGTTTACGTAATGAAATAATCGTCGTGTATTTCCATAACTGTACTTATTAATATCAGCAGAGGGATCGTGCACGCGGTGCCCTTTCATAAAAGGTGCACAATCGTCGTGCACACAGCGCGACAGCAAGCATAATTCACACTGTGGAAACACGATTAGAAAGTGCGTGCGATAACATAAAGTATATTCGATTTTCTTTTTCTCTCCTTCTTTTCTTCTTCCTCGAGTCTATGCACGCGGCATGAAAAAAAAAATTCGCACTTGGACTCACGGAGTAGTTCACCGCTACCAGCGTTACGTGAAATATTCGCATAAAATTATCATATTCGATTTAAACGGACTTAACGAAGCCAAGAAAGTTACATTCCCTCGTGCCCGGTTGAATAAATTAAAGAGGCGTGGTTATCGGGAGCCGTTCGTCTCGAATCGGTGACTCACGATAATGTCGAATAATTTCTCTGATTTTTTCTTATTTTTTTTTTTTTTTTAGCATATTCCAGTAGGCTATGGTTGAACGTTCCACTGTCTAATTGATACTCGATAGATTTCGTTCTTTTTCTTTTTTTTTTCTTTCTCTGTTATTGACGACATGTTATCAGCGATAGAGATGTTTCTCGTCGTCCAAACCGAAGGAGAATATGTTAATTCGCAACATTTAGATATTGATTACATAAATCGTTGTGTGTAATTGATTCTATGTATTTCGAACGAGCAATATGTTAGTATGTTAATTAACACTTGTACCTCGACACATCTGATGGATTGGCGGTCAAGAATTCGCGAATTTCGTTGCAGTCACCTAAGTACGTTTCGATTCTTACGAATATCGTTGCTCTAGTTTCACGATCAATTCGGTTATAGCTTCGCTCGTCGCCATCTTCGTACGACTTGGAGAAGATGCAACGAATTTACTACAACGATAGACGTAGAACAGAATTTTGTGAAAAATAGCAATGAATCGATTTAGATCGCTATGATCCTTTGTTGTCTATTTGCAAATAATACGCAGGTTAATCGTTACGACGATATTACGTGTACGTTTAATTTACGATAGTAACACGCTAATGCAATAATAGCGCAATGTTTTTAACTGCTCGTACTCTGAATAAATAAGTATAGAATGAATAAACGTAATTACTTTTGAGAATAGCGAGATAACGTTTCTCACGTACACGTAACAGCTATCGTATTATAAGATATTGTTACACATAGGTGAAATCCTATTCTAACGACAAAATTATATTTTCATTTATTAAAAGGTATCTCTAGAACGTAAAATATTAAAACTCCTCCGTAACGAAATTAACGTGTCCAATGTTTTCTCTCTCGAAAAGTTCAATACTATTTTTAGAAATATGAAAATCTTTCGATTTGGTCAATGTCGCAGAGCAATTTTTTTGCGATTTTAATATACCAAGCTTGTTCTCTGTATTTTCTATATACACAGATACGAAAAAAATTCTCATATCCTTAAAACGTTTCGGGGCGTCGTTTCTTCCATGTTCGATGGAAGAAGAGAGCCGATCGTCCTGAGCTTTCAGAAAGCGCGCTCGTCACATTTAAGAAAACGTCGCCGCGGTTCATTTCGCTTCCGATCATTTTCTCTTTTCTTTGGCTGGCGGTCTCTCCCGTTTCCAAACATAAACACGCAAGCTTCTTTTTCTCTCTTTCTTTCTTCCTTTCTTGCCACGCGTGTTGCCCGACTATCTTCGACTTTTTATCTAAAATAATTAGTGCGTGAACACGACTACATTCCAGGAGCAGCTCGCGAACGAAGAAAGTTGCTTGTCAGCGATGGACGTGTGCGTTACACGAGAATGAACAAAAAGCCGAAGTGAAATTTTCATTTTGCCACGATCCCGGTTACGCGATCGTTTAAGCTACGAATCGTGGTATTACCAGCTCATTGAAAAGGGAAACGTGCTTGCGTATTTTTCATGCGCGTCGTGTTCCCTCGATTTTCTCCCATCTGAATATTTTTCATCGTTGCTATAACTTTGTTACGTTAAGTTATATATATATATATATATATATATATATATATATATATATATATATATATAGATACTTTCGATCGTGTTATCATCTTTTATGAGATAGCAAACGTTTGAAGTACTTGAGACTGAGTAAGATAACACGCCTGTCGGCCCTTAAAATATATAGGAAACTATTCGCAATTTTCGTCGCATAATTCTAACTCCGCTTCGATCTTTGAATTTTTATAAACCAATTTTTATAGCGCAAGATCGAAACGAGACATCGCGCGTAGTAATAACGTATTTCATTCTCTTTTTTCTTCTCTTTTGCACACTTAAACATTTTTTGACGATAGAAAGACACGATTAGCTTATCGAAAACGATCGGCTGGACGTGACAGGATTAAAAGATCGTTTAATTATTAAATGTTAATTATGGATATAGGGAATATCTCGCTCGTAACGATCGTCATAAATCTACAGTGTTTGTAAGCAATGAACAATATTTATATCGTTGGTGTGTTAGTTTAGCATAATTAAATATTCTTGAAATATTCAGTGAAACGACGAAAGAGCGTGTTATTTATTCAATCGCAAAGTCAAACGAAGAGATAATTTTAGCGTGGAATTGATCAACGACGTAACGACGAATTACAAAATTCCTCTTCTAAAAAAAGCCGACTTATCGCGGCTGTCTATGTCTCGTCCGTACGTGCAATTGCTTTTTAATAATTACCCGTTTAACAGCTTTTTACAAGTCAGGAATCTGACCGTAGTTCGATATTCGTCGCGAAATATCTTTTATCCGGTGATGGTTTACTTTCAGACAGGAACGATTCCGAGAATGAAGCAAGAACGTTTATGCGCTGGAAATTATGTCATGGAACATAGAAATACGCGTATGGTTTTTGTTTCTTCTTCCGTGAAAATGCGTTTTAATTTACGAGCGGCAGGCAACGCGGCAACTTTTAAGTCGCGGCGATAAATTACTTCACCCTGTTTACATTCGTTATTTTTGCGACTGACGTTCCGTGGCTCACGACAAAATCTAGATTTTTGCAGCGCGCCGCAAAAAGAAAGGGAAAGTCGTAGCCTCGTTCTAATTTACATGCAGCAAGAAAGTCATTGTCACACCTGATTCGTGGCTATCGGTCATCATCGAATAAAGAGCAACTTCCGGTTTTCAACGTCGCTAGGTTTCTCGTGCATTCAGCATTTACTCCGTTTCGATTCGCTTTGGATTTCGTTTCGTTCGCGAGTTAATTTTCGGTACTTAGGTATTTTATCGAAGTCGAGGCAAGCGAATGGAATTTAAGAGATTTAATGAATCTTTTTAAGAAATTTAATTTAATGAAATTTAAGGAAAATTTAGTACGAAGAAATTAAAAGCAAAAGAAATCAAAAGTATTCGAAATTCTCAAGGAAAGAGAGAAGAGATTTATTTTAGGAGAATCGAATCAGTCGTAGAAATCATTTTATTAAGGATGCGAATCAACTTTTCTCTATCGGCCTTTTAAACGTACATATATTTTTTTGGAATAGAAATAATACGTTTTATAGAATTGAGCTTCGATATAGTATCGTCGTGAATTATATCTGAAAAATGTTTAAATTCATCGGAAAGATTTTATATTTATATTTTAATATTGCTTATGAAATTTCGCAACGCTGTTTTTAACGAGAGAAATGTAATTGAGATTTTTTGTTAAGATTAATTTATTTCGAAATAGCTTCTCGATTGATGAGAAAGTTGCGACAATTCGACGAGTTAGTCTGTTTTATAATAGTTTGTCACGATTCGCGGCGATCTAAAAACATAAATTTTAAATAAATTCTGTCATAGAAGAATTTTACATAATTGGAAATAACCGTTGTTACGGTAGTCAAAGCGTAAATCATTGGGAAATAAGTTTAGGCTGAACAGCTATGGGACATTTCTGTTTCTTTTTTGTTTAATTGGCTTTTCTTCAACTTTATGTCCAGACGAATAAAATCGCGCCGCGAGAAACGTGTAAAACTTTTAGCGTTTCGATTAATGAAGTATTTGTTTTGCCCAGTCTTTATTCATTGAACGATTTTGTTACAAGTTTAGCAGATTAGATAGTCGGCCTTCGTCATTTTACGATTTGAAATAAAACGAAATTCAATTAAATTTACGATTTCTCGATTCAAATATCAAAATTCTATGTTTATTCGTATCTTAAGTTGATGTTGAGCGAATATAATCTGTCACATCCTTTTCAAAATATCACCGTCTGTATTATTTATTCATTTCAACGATCTCGATAAGAGTCAGCTTTCGATAAATATTATTAAATACTTATTTATTATTGTCATCGTTTGTACAACAGCTAATAGCTTCTATCGATATCAAATATTTTACCCAGCAAAGTTTTACCTTTCATAATGTATGTAAATGTCTTAACATGATATTTACGAACCCAATATTTCTTCCATTTTATTTTGATTTCATTTCATTTTATGTTCCCATACTCTCTTGATTATTATTAAATTACATAAATATAATTTCAACCGTATAATCGTACAATAAATATATTAACAAAATACATGATAATATAACAAATACACAATTATATAAATATAAGTATATACTTTAGTGCCTACTAAAAATTGACTTGTTTAAACAACACCAATTTATTTCTTCGTTTAACCTTCTTATACATGTATTTATGCGTGTACGTTTAACGTATGTACGTATGTAATTAGAACGATTTGACCAACACGTTCAAGTATTAAGATCAACTTCCAATTACTATACAAATGATCGTCACAGGCTTTTAAACAAACAATCTCGCGGTTGATCGAAGATCGGAGGCAGACGTGACGGGCCACGCGACGAAATCTTTTCGGAGAATCGATCGGATCGTGGAATCGCGTGTCGATCGAACCGGACGGTGAAAGGGGAGAAAGAAAAATACAGGTAAGCTGTTCAAAGCCACGACACGCGTGGGAATGAGTTTCCACCTCTGTCGAGCTGGTTCTACGTGATTATCGGTATGAGCTGCGTGAACGATGCGTTCGTCACCGGAGGAGCGCAGGTGCTTTCCTGGCGATGGCTTCGAACGGCTCGTGAAACACGTGAAAATATGTGCGTGCCGGGCACGAACGGTCTAACCATTTGATCGTGATCATTTCGTTCGGAATTACAAGCAGCAGTGGCTCGTTTGATGACCGCTTTCTATGCTTTTCTAAGAAAGAAAGTTAAAGCTGATGGTACGGTTGCAATTTTTTAAATGTTTGCCGAGCAGCGAGAAATAGGAAGCCCGGAGAATTAGGAAACGATGGGTGAAGATTAAATTGGAACGTACATCGACCAATACCCATAGATTTTTACGAATATGATCGGTAAATTCTATTTTTACGAATTCACGATACGATTAAACGTGACTGCTTCGGGAAGAAACCGTAGATAGAAATACAGCAACGAAATTGCCGCAAAGTTGGATAACGCGCGATTGACGTCAGAAACATCGGCCTTCTTCAATAAAATAAAGTAATCGAAATGTACCCACGGTTGCTCTTTCGATACCGATCAACGATTCTTTCGTATTTAATCACGAGTATAGATAAATATTGTAAACGAAATCGATTCTCCGCATCTTCCGCAAAGTTACGTTCTCGCAGTTGTGCTCATTATCTTTCCTAAAAATTCTCCAACGTGGAATATACATTTTCCATCCTCACGTTCACATCGCGCAACTGCGTAACGTCGAAAGACGGGAAAGACGATCTAGAAAATTCTAAAAAGCTGTTCGATTAGGCGATTCGTATTAGATTATTAAAAACGGATACTCTCAACATACCTATATATATATATATCAAGAAACGTGAAATTATTTCAATTATTCAAACCTACAGAGTTGCGTTTTATCATTGTGCTGGACCATAAAAGCCTCGTAAAATCTAATTGACACGTACCAGACTTGAACTATTCAACTCGGGCTTGCTTAACGAACGAAAAGATAAGAACGAGCCGAGAAACGAGGGAAAAGAAAAACGAATGGCCGATAGCCATGTTCGAGTTTCAACAAAAACGTAAAAAGAATTAAGCGGCTATTTAGGACGCGGTTCGACTTTCGAGCCGTCTCATCGAACCGTAATTACATGCTGGGCGCGTCCGTTGCGCTTTTAACCAAATTCTTGACGGACCACCTCCATGACAACGTTTCCCAATGAATAGCGTCGAAAATTACCTAGCAAGCGTATAAAGATCGCCCAAACCTGCCGTTTCAAAAGTACACTATCCACCATAAGTATTTGAACACTTGCAATTTATTGCGCGGATGCTCACAAAATTACTCAAATCGTTATAGGAATCTCTTACGAATATATATTATACGATGACTACAAACAGTATTGTCAAGCATCCTTATCTCCCAACGAAGGGTTTTCTTTTTTTTTTTTTTTTTTATCAGGTTCCACATTTTATCTTTGCAGTATGGAATTCTTCTGTAGTCGCGTAAGAGTATCAGTAAACGATACGAATATATCTCGACCTAATTAATCGGCATGATGGTAAATGCTATTTATGGTGAATACCACGAACCTTTCGAAATTTCATTAGCATCGTAAGGAAACTCTAATTAAAGAAACTCGTAATGAAAACTATGACGATTGTATCGGTAAAGTTTGAAACAAACATCTGAATGTAAGTCCAAGTACTTGTAGACAGTGGTGTGCTTTCGTACGGTTGGCGCAGGATTGTTTCATTTCACGAAATTTAGAAGGAAACGCGACATGACGACGAAACGCAACGAAAATGGCTGTTCGAGCGAGTTCACCTCGGACGAAACAAAGCGCGGTATCCCATGGGGCGATATTAAGTATGTCATCACGAAATACTCAAACTTATGAATACCCTTAAGTTTCTGAAATAGTCCACAGAAATCTATCGTGGTTCCTTGAACTTTCCTCTGGAACCGGTTCTGTTCATCCTAAATTCGGGAACGCGGACCGTCCAAGATGGCTATTTAAATCGTTTCCTTCTTTTTTCTTCACCAGAGGGAAGCCTTGCTTCTCGTAAGCAATACGGCTCGTTCGTTTTGGAATCGAATAGCCCTTCGGTTCTCTTGTTTACGACGTGATTTTAACGAGTTTTTCCGGCTCTAGTCTTCAAATTTCATAAATACCACGGTATGGGGACAATTTTATTACGTTCAATTTTGTAAGGCAAGATCGTGAACTTGTTTATTTCTCCGCGGGAAACAATTCCTTTTGTCAAATTATTTATATTAATCGAAAGCATCGTACACCGTTAATGCCGCCTTTTTGAATAAGAAGAATTCACACTCTGAACATTACACGATTATATCGCGTATCTACTCGAATTAAAGTTGATATTTCCATGAGCGCACGTTACGATACGTATTTTATATTTGACCACTAACGATGTTAATCACATCGGGATGTTTTGCGAAATGAAATAATTGTTGAAGAGAGATCACGTCCACGATTTGACGTTTACGAACCTAAGGCAATCTCGGTACAGAAACTTTAATTCGTGGCGTAATTCGTGTAAAATGACATTCCGCGCACATTTTCTTTTAGGTTGTCCGAAAAGTTTCTTTCGCCTTCTAGGCAAATAATGGATACACCGCCTTCTCTGTTTTATATTATTTTTGTCGAATCGTGTACGATCGTAATAATAGAAATAGAACAAAATGGATCATCGTACACGATTGAATAAAATAATATAGAACGAAAAGAGGTTGTGCATCTATTATTTCCTTACGAAAGGAAAGAAACTTTCGGGACAACCTAATATGTTCGCAAAGTACTTGGTTCACGATATAAGATGGACTCGAGCTTCGGGAACAGTATCTAAGTAAGGTCGGGGAGTGTACTTATAAATACTTTGACATTTGAAAAAGTGGAACTTTCTAAATGTATTGAAACCTTGAAACATAGGAAGCCAGAGGTATACCGCAAGTATCGTACATTCCAAGTATCGTACAGTATAAAATCTGACAAGCTTCTGGCTAAAATACGCATCAAATTTATTTTATCGTGCAACAAGTAGATAACTATCTGTCAGAAATTAATCAATGACGTATTTGTCCACGCTTTTACAATTTATAGTTTGCTATCTTTCCATCGCGTATTTACCTATCTATTGCTCTCTTATAGAATTACTACTATCGTGATATTTTTAGAATATTTTTGCAAATTCAATGTTCAGTGACTATTTACGAGATACGATCTAATACTTCGTAGAGATTCGCTCATCTTCAAAAAGTACTGTTCACGTATATCTCTCGAAGCACTTGGGTACACGCACAGAGTTGAAATCTATCTTGTCTAGATCTAAATATTCTTAAAAGTATTTCTTCATCTCTACTGAGCTGAAAAGATAATACGTTAGCACTGAAAGAATGGACAAGACAATTATAAAAGTTATCTGAAAGTGATCAAGATGAAAGCTATTAGGTTGTCCGGAAAGTTCTTTTATTCAATTTTATTCAATCGCGTACGATGATTCATTTTGTTCTATTTCTATTATTACGATCATACACGATTCGACAAAAATAATACGAAACAGAGAACGTGGTGCTGCATTGTTCCCTTGCAAAACGAAAGAAACTTTTCGGACAACCTAATATTTATATGAAAAAATACGTAATACCAGAGGAAAACAAGTCTTCGCTCGTATATGTTTATCAAAATACAGCACGCGAATTCCTAAAAGTACATCGTCGTAAGTGAATAAAATTTCTATGAAAAATGACAAGTAGCTCATTTCGAACACTCTGTGGGTTTCGTTAATAAATAAATATCCTTCGATGTTGCGAACATTTACGAAATGCGTAATTCCATTACGATCGCATAACTGCAACCGCTTCGTACCGTAGGCAAGAGTGTAGGCGTCTTTTAAAAGTTTATTCAGCTAAACGGCTGGACAGCTTGCGAACAGTTGTTAAGCTATAAAAGATAATAATGGGTCGAACGCTTACTTATCTAGCTGCGTGGAACGCGTTAAGAGAAAAGGAAATCGTGTCATTAGCGGGACACACACTCTTCCTCGAGTTTTTAGCCCAGCCTGCGATGTTTCATAAATTACTGGCCAGACGAATATCGGTAATTATCAGAAACGATACTTTATCGTTGCGAAATCGTCGGTTATATTACGCTCTGGTCGGCTCTACCGCGCAAGGAATCGAGCACCGTCGTTTAATTTGTAACGGTGAGCGCGTTAAACTAACGTGAGACTACTTTTCACCTCGTTTTCACCGTTATCGATAACCTCCCATTTATGTTTCGCTTTTTACTCAAACTGTTCGGGCAATTGCCGTCATTTGCAGCGATCGTAATTAATCGTAAACTCGTGACTCGCTGTTGGGATACGTTACTGTATATAAGCAGACACTGTGCTTGATTTGTAACAACGGTATATGTAAACTTTATCAAAGAGCACGAATTAACAATGAATCAGTAATGTAGAAGCAGTGCCTACTTTCGTTTTACGGAGCCACCAGACTGTAAATCACTTATTAAAAATCGTAACAAACGATATATTTCATTTTTTATATTTACCGTGTACGTATATCGTTGTACTAGTTTGCCATTTAAACACCACTGGTTACATCAACGGCAGAGATCTTTCTATCGGTTTAGAAGACGCTTGTTCGTTTAATTTGCCACACAGAAATGAAAAAATCCGAAGAGAAGAGTTTGTCAAGCAACAAAATCCGTTTATGAGGTTGGACAATTACAGACGCCAGATTTATCGTTGCACGTCGGTTTCCAAAGATCAATTTTATAGGGTCGTAATATGTTATTACATACAGGTATGACGTTTCTAAATAGTAAAATCAAGAAAAATTCAATACGCATCTGAAAATATATGTAAAAGTTGCCAGACGTTTGCTGCTAACGTTTATTTAATAAAAATTTAATATAGTTATTTTTGATTGAATACCGAGGCTCGAGGCTTATTAATATAATGAATAGCTGGTAGTTTAAAAACTTTTCTCATCTCTGTAATATACATATATATATATATATGCATTCGTGCTATATAGATAGATCCCGCATATAGCTTCTACGTACATTTTCAAGTGTCTTTCAAACTTCGCGATAGCTGGTGCTAATGAATTTGTAAATATTTCGCACAGCACGCATAATATATTCATAAAAAGTTTCAACTACGTTCGTGAAACACTGTAGATTGTCTTTTCTCATTGTCGGTCAGATGGAAAACCATCGATCATACTGTGCTCATGATAAAACGAAGGGCACGGAAAATTCAATTTTAATTGCGTTCGATTCAATTCGATAGAAAATTCAATTTAGCGGAACACGATTGATAGACATTTGTTGCGTTCTATAATGCAAAAACCGTATATCTTAGTACCGTGCGTAAGACGTGCAAAGTGTAATTCAATCATTCGGTTTCGACTTGTGGCCAGTTGCCAAGATAAGATCGAGTTCGTCCAAGTTCTGTGTTACAATGTTGTCAAACGTTACCAGCGGCGAACGATGTATTTCGTTTCGCCAACTTTCCATTGCATTTTACCTTTTACCGTTATTTCATCTTTCTGCCATTGGCCGTGCTTCTCGTTGAAATTTTATACGCCAGTAAAAACTTTTGCTCCTCTTTCGGTTTAAAGTAACACGCGGAATGAAAGGATCGCGTGCAATAACAGAGGCGAAGTTGTTGCCGATATTGATTCAACGAGATTAATACGGATCGTTTTTATTTTGCGAGTGATGTTTTAACGAGGTATCTCTTTGAAATTTTACGTCATGTTGTATGATAAAACAAAACGCGCCAGCCGACGTGGAGTAAATACGAGTAACGTTAAATCAAGTCTTTCGTATAATTAACCAACTACGTAAATGCACGATAAACGCAAGAACGCAAAATAATAATCAACAGCGATCGACCAAAAATATGGCAAAGCATTTTTCTCAGTTCGTACGTTCGAGACAAAATTCGAAGATCTATCGATAGTCGAGGACGGATAAGGTAGTTGTAAAATTAGAATTCAGTAACGTTACTGTTATATGCGATATTTACGTGATTTTTAGCAAAATAAACGACAATTAAACTTGCTGAAAGAACTAAATTTAAATTAATTTACGATAGAACTAAAACCTTCTATAATAAATTGTTTAAAAATGAACAGTCGTTAATATCCGTGGCAATAAAGAGATAAAGCGAAGCACACGAATAAGCTCGTTGTCAATCGCTACAAAATAATAAAATAAAATATCCACGCCCTTTCCTTGCAAATATAATGATAACGATACTTTTCGTACAAGGAAGTGTTTCTTACCGTAGATACTATTGTACGATACTTTCGATCCATCGAAATATCGCAACAATTTCCAGGAACCTTTTATCAATAGATCTTTCGCAGAACTCACGTTTCTGCCGTTGCACATTTCGATTACGCTTCAATTTCTCTTCAACTCGAAGTTTCTCCTTTCACCGTTTTCCGCACTTCAGAACGGTGTTTCGCGATTGATTCTCGAACTTCAGCCAACACGATACTTGGATAGCTGGTAATTGTTCGGATTATAATGCTCGGCTTACCAGGAAACCCGAGACCCGATCTAGGATTCTAGGCTTGCGACTCGTTCAGATGGAAACACAATCGCGTTAATACGATTAAAGTCCACGTTCACAGGTGCATCCCACCATCGAAAGTTTCAATCTCTGTTCCGTATTATTTTTTAGCCTCCCTTTTTCGCATTCCGTTTCGGTGCTCCACTTTCGTTTCGAATCGATGGCCTTCAAGAGATATCGAAGTCGATATGTATCTCGCCTATAACGAGCAAATAATATTTCTCCTCGTACGAAAAATAATGTTTATTCAATTGGTCCGCCGCGTTATCCCGCTATAAAGAAAGATAAGTTCCGGCTGAGTCGTAGTAGGAAGAGAGAAGGGGAGAGAAAGAGAGAGAGGGGGGGCAGAGGGGGAAGAGAGAATAAGAAAACAGAACGAAGGGAAAGAGATTTCAATGCTTGGCACGAGAGACGCGAACCTTCCACCGGAACTTGAGGCAAATCATTGACATTAATCTACTTGGCATTGCTCGTTTCTAATCATATTTTAATGATTAAAACAGCGCACGATCAACGAAACTGGGCCGCTACAAGCTTTCAAGGATCTTTCTGATGGAAGAGGCCTCGTTTCGCACTCTTTATAGTCGTTTATGGATACGATGGCATTCTTCGAATCGACCTACAGACGTTAAAAACTAATTCAACAGACGCGTTTAATGGTTTATCCGTGTAATTCGAAAATTTAGAATCGTTCCTTTAGTCTCGACAATCGTAAAATTTATAATAATTTCGTTACGAGTCCGAAATTAACGTTGCTAATATTTGATAATAATTCTCTGTACTTTGGCTTTTCACACCTTCAACGAAAGAACTTTCCAGGCTGACAACAGGCTCTTAAGTCGACATTTTAGCAAAACTTTTGGCTTTTTATCTATAGAGCAAATCTCTAATAATATTAATAAATTGACAAGTTACAAATTGGAGATTGCAGATTCCTCTTCTTCATAGTTCAGAAAATTTACTTGTAAAATTTCGCCAATAATACCGGTATTAGTTTGATCGTACAAGATGGCCCAAATAATAATTTTGAAACTACTGGTCGAGTCTGTATGATTTGGAAAATTTAATGTACAGCGAGAATCTGGTGTATAGTATATACCTTAAAGGCGAAAAATGTCTTCAAAATCTCTCGTACACAGAACGATGCCTAAATTAAAAATCGATTGAAAAGATACAAAGTATGGATACAGTAGGAATAGAAATTAATAATAGTAATAATAAAAAATAGAAGTAACTCTGTAGGAAAGTCAATATTATACGAACCTCATTTTTGCAAGCTGTATATTTACTATTGATTCTCGCTCTAGGTTATTTTACGATTTATGTTACGAGAGTTTATACGCGTCCTGTTACCATCAACTTAGTAGGGAGCGTTCCCTGATTAATCGATACTTCCGGTCCTCACCGAGCGGTAATCGTTTTGTTTCCGCTTCAGGCCAAAGTATTCCGTGAAATCTATTCGGTATTCGTAACAATATCTTTCGAATGCAACGCGTAAATAATTCATTAACGAAAGGTAGCAGCCTTTACATCTGTTGCTCGAGCGTTTTAAAACGAACAAAGGAAAATTTCATTTAGGAAAGTAAACGAAAGTAGACGAAAAGAAAGGAACTGATCGTATTTGGTAAATATCATCTTTATGATAGCCGTGTTACAATATTCGGCTCTCATTTTTCACGTTAACCAAGAACCAGGAAGTGACGCTTCGTTGCGTAATTTAATAGCTTCCGTGAAACGACGAAACAGTGGAGACGGTGAGACCGTAGCAGAGACTGCGGTTATCGTTATTACAAACAAATTATTGGGCATGCGAGTGTATTGTTCTAAAGCCACGGAGGAGAAAAGAGAATAATTCAGGTATCTGTGCCTCGCCGTTATTCTCCTTTTGTTCCCTCGGCGATCTCATAGGATCGGTGTGAAAAAGGAATCCACCATCGAAACCGAGGTCTAACCTCCTTGCGATTAAAACCACTTTCTCCTGTTGCAGGTAATTGCTAATAACGCTGCTAATAAATTGATCGACTACCGCTGTTTCGCGGTGTCGAATTTTTATTTCTGGCCATCGTAAATCATGGTATCGAAAGTAAAGCGAGTGTACGGTAGTTTCTGCAGATTAAGAGATTGCTTGGTTCCATGAATAGATACAGCGTCTCACGAATGTATTTCGTCTCTCGTAGAAATCTTTTATCAACGTATTATACGATGATGCGTGTACTTTTTGAAATTTTGAAGTTTCCTTCGCAACGTAACGAGCCACGACTGTTACGATTACATTAGTAAAATTTGAAACGAATCTATAGAAGCGTATGTGGAAAGTGTAGGATGTTCGTGGTAAGCGCACGCTTCGCAAAGATCACGAAAGTGCTTGAATAGTAAATTATTCGCTATGTTAGAGAAAAGCACAGCGCTGTGAGTTTAACGTCGATTATACGTTTAGGATCGTCGTTTATGCCGCGTATTAATTTTACATCAAATGTACGTATTACGATAAATAATTTTGTAATATATATGTACATTTTCCGATTGGATTAGCCATATCTCGCTGCGATGATAACGAAACTTGAAAAAGTTTCGCCTATCGCGCATAACGCATTCGTACGAATTCTCTATGGTAAGCGTGACGATATTTTTATCAGTCACCGTACGTAGTTGCTAATTAGTTTCGAGTTGAAAACTTTGTTTTTAAAAGGCGAACGTACTTTCTAACACTGTCAGGTGCAAATATTTTCTACGATACGTAACCTAGAATTCCCCTTTTTTATTCCGATTCGAATATGTATATGTACGTACGAAGATGGACCGTACGTTGTATCCAAAAGTTTAAAAGCTATAGTGAATATTTGAGCTAAGCTCATGTACAGATTCCTACTTGCGGGATCATAAAAATGCACATACTTGAACTTTTACTGGAACAAACATTATTCTTCGAATGTTTTCACTTGCCGAGTTCAGGTATTATGACATCGAGTATTGTATTAAGATTGTTATTTAAATACATCATCGTCGAAATATAAATTACAATATTAAATACCGCTCTTATACGCAAACCTTGAAATTAGATCGATCCGTATAGTCGAGCGAACATAAGTTTAATACGAATACGTTTCGACGACGAGAGATTAAAAATTATTTTCAAATTTACTACCAAAAATATATTCGTTAGAACGATAACGAAATTTCAGAATATTTTATACCATAGATACGATATACGTATTCAAATATCTTCCTGAATCACTGTATATACATTTAACTCTATCCCTAAATCACCGTTTCACTGTTGCTTCATTAATTCAACCAATTATCTACTACTTTACCTTTCATTCACAATCTTCGTCGCACGCAACAACATATTCGCGCAAAAGAAAACTACAGAACTCGGTAAGTTTACATTATCCTGGACCATGAACGTTCAACGTCACAGATAATCGTCACGTCGTTCTAGCACGCCGCTCTTTCTCTCTCTCTCTCTCTCTCTCTTTCTTTCTCTATTCTTTACAATTTCGTATGTAAAAAAAAAACGTCCAAGTTTTGTTCCGCTCTGCTTTCCTGTTTTTTTCCACGCTGCAGGCAATCAAGAATCTAATTTTCTCGCGACAGCTTTCCAACTTTACACTTTTCATAGAAATAAAAGATTCGTACGTATTTCATACTACGTTGCGCGCTTTTCGTTACGCGAATGCCCTGCTAGTGGGTCTTGGTTTGTTGATCAATCGGCACAGTAGATCGATCATTTTATCCTCGTGGCAGCAAAATCATGGCATAACGGTACGGGCAGACATTCCTGGCTGAATGAATCAGTCTTCTTGGCCGATTGTGTTGTCTATAGTCGATGGTCACGCATCGGTTCGGTCAAGGCCCTTCCTCCACCTTTTTTCTTCTCTCCTTCGTGCTTTCCCTCTCCTCCATGTCGTTCCACCTCTATGGTCAGCCTCCTTCACCTTCCGTTATTTACGTTCTTTAATTATGTATTGTCTAACGTAATCGGCTGGAATCTGGTCGATCGTGTCACCCGCTCCCGTCTTGAATATGTAATTAGTTCCCTTGTTCGCTGATATGATTTTAACGAGATACTCCGGCGTAGTTCTAGTCTTAAAATTTCTGAAATGATACGCGTTCGGCATTAATTGCGGTATGGTAAGGTAACAGGCAACCATGGCTTCGACGTCTTAAAATTCAGTCTTGAACTTTGCACGGAATAATCAAACTTATTGTATTTATATTACGAGACGTTATTAACCTTCGATATAATTACGAAATAATGGGAAGATATCGCGTGGTTTAGGTGCGGGAGGAAATATCGAACACGAAAAAAAAAAAATGATTCGATTAATCCCTACTACGACTCGATTATATCAGAATGAATAAAATAGATAAGAAAATAATTTTTAGAAATAAAGAGCATTTTAAAATTGCTCTCGTACGAGGACCTAATTGATCTTGTTCTTATATACTTCTCGAACTACATCTGTACTTTTGTCGATATTTTCGACACTTAGAAGGCATTGATAATCATAACGCTAATCGCGTCGTTGAATTTGCATAGTTCATGAATGTACTCGCGTCGTCTATTTTTACTATACAAGGCATCTTTGGATTTAATAAACTGTTCTCTGTAATCAACTGTGTTGTAGCGATGCATCTCTTTTTAATGTATTTCTGAGTGGCGTAAAGCTTGGAAAAATCAATAATCCTGTCATATTTCTCCCGCGTTGTCGTCGCACGAAAAACAAAAAATTTGATTTATTAAGTCCCCGTCGCAGTGGTCTTCGAGCGAATGGAAATCTCGAACAAGCTTCTGAAGCAGATTTAGCACATTTTGGAGAACGCGTTTCTAAATTACATATTTTACAAGTTTCAAACATCTAACGTGCTTCTCGTGTTCGATCGCCCTCTGGTGAAACATCTGCAACCTGTCTGTGCTAAAACGATCGACAGCAGCTGCAACATACTTTATCGCTAATCTAACTCCGACTAACTAAAACGTGCTGTATCCAGTATGCAAGATGTTTATTTGAGATTTTCACAGTTATCTATCCATCGCCTTCCTATTCGGTATTAAGATTTCTGTATTCGTTTTATAAAATTCCTAACCGTTCCTTTCTTTTCGCTTTCATTTCCCTCCACGTCGTTCCACTTCTATGGTCAGCCTCCTTCACTTTCCGTTATTTACGTTCTTTAATTATGTATTGTTTAACGAAATCAGTTGAGATCGATCGTGTCACCCGCTCTCTCGTCTGATTAACGATCCAAGGCGGGGCTGAATCGATCGAGACGCGTGCACACTAGGCGATTTTCAGCTGGGTTCATCGACCTGATGGTATCCCAGCTTTTTATTTTTCTAGAGGAGGAGTTTGTGGCGAGTCGAGAATTCGTGTGAGCGTAAAGGTAACGACGAAAGATTAAGTTTTATTAACGAGTGGGTAACGACCGATTGTGAAACGCGTGGGCGGATAATTGAAATGGATTTTTACATTTAGAATTATATTCGAGAGACGCGTGATTAACGCTTACGCAGCAGTGCTATTAGCGTTAAGAGTTGCTGTTAATGGCTGTACTTTTGTGTATGCATATATTTATGTTCATTGTGCTTCTTTCCTTATTGTTCGTATTTATCGTTGGTACGTTTAGCAACTTGGTCGAGGATCTGATTTACGTTTCCTACGATGCTGTTACATCTTGTAATTGAACAGCTCGTAGTAACTATCCGCAGATTTTATTTTGTTTTCTAGCAACTGTATGTGAATTTGACAAAAGCGTACGAAATCGACGGTGAATTGGTAACAAGACTATAATTACTAATAAAAAAAAAAAAAATAATAATGTTTCACTATTTACTATATATATATATATATCACTATACTATATATATATATATATATATCACTTACCACATCGTTTAACAAAATTATCAATCGTTTGATTTAACTACATCAAATATTCAATTCAATTACACACTCGGTTATTGCACCAATTGTCGGTAATCGCATCAAGTACTCAAATATACTTATGGACAGCGTTCTACACGATCATGTTCACGTTGTAAACACCGAACGTGTTAAACCGCGTTGATCGGTAATACTTGGTTCAAAGGATTCGTTAAACGATTCAGGATTATTTATTCCACTTATTATTCTGTCGCTTCGTATAATCAGAGCGCTGTTCGATAATTAATTTATCGGGTTTTCATTGACAAGTTTCTAATGTAATCACGCGGCGGACAATATTTCTCGCGATAAAAAGCTGTTCTTCCAGCTGGAGGAAGTGAAAGCGTTCGCCAATGATTCATAAATAGAGGCACCGAATGGTGACAGTATAAACAGACTATTTATCATAAGATAGAATAAAAACTTTTTATGCTTTACGAGAAAGGAATTCATCGCTGTACGACGATTACACGCGCGCCTATGACTTCCCTCTTTTATGCAACATCGTATACAGTACAAACTTCTTCTATCGCATTTTTAAACGTACCCGTTTGACAAATGGGCATTATGGTGAATCGTGTTAAACTAGCAACATGACAAATCGAATTTATGTTCTTTCTTTAATCCCCTTGATTTACATAAATGTTCACGTTACAAAAGCACCGGCCGTTTCCACGTCATTTCTTTTTCCCTAATTTATTGTTTGGCTTATATTGGCACGCATATTAACGAACGGAACACTGTGCATATTTATGCAGATTTATATTTTTACGGAGACGATTAGAAAAATGTTAGCTCTTAGATATTATAACGAATATCACACTTTGCATACTTTTGTATACATTACGCGCATTATCCTTGGAATTCTGTTAACAAATTTCTTAAATCCATGAATCAGCAAACAACGAATTCTTCGATTATCAAAATCTACTCTTACTTTAAACAGAGATGGGTATATATATTGGAAATATACCTCGAACCAAATAAAATGAAATATATCCTGCAAAATTCGTTGCGTTTGTTCTTATTTCTACAAAAGATAACATTCGCATTAAGACAAATTTTTAGCCTCGTATATTCTTGCTTTAATCGGTCCGACGTTATCGCCGGATTTCAAGACGAAAACAGAGCCAGAAACCGTTCGAATTCCAGCAAAGAGAATCATCAAGAAAATCCATATTATATATATCCATTGAATTTTTTCAATGTCGAAACATTTTTTCTTACATTCATCCTTAACCAAATAGAAAAACGACGATGCGCTGGCGAGTTTCGTTCGAATCTCGAACTAACGGTGTCAGTGTCTAAATTGCGTACAACTCGTTACTATACGTACATTTATAAAAGACACGACATTACGATCAAGGCGTACTCTGCAACTGTATAAAAGAGAAATACAGTTGCTCCTGCAACGCAACAGACTCTAGCTGGTCTTCTTTCCGCTTGTATTTAAGGACGAATCCAATCCGAACATTAGAGGGGAATTGTGCAGCGCAGAGTCGGTCAAGGCCTCTTATCCCTTTTCCTTCTTTCCCATGCTTCTCTTCTTCCTCCTTCCACTTCACTTCGGTCAACCTCCTTCACCTTTCATGGTCTGTGTCGTCTAATTACGTATTGTCTAACGGCTCAGTCTTCATGGCGTGTCTCTCTTTTCATCGTTCGTGTCATCCTTCTCTGACGGGTCAACCGGCAAACAACGAGGTGTCATTACGGTAATACCTGACGTAATGTTACGTCAACAGTCAACACCGTAAATGGCGTCCGCGTTTTAGTACCTATCGATCGGTATTTGCCGTAACGATAGCGGAAGTCGACGAACTTTCGTCGCTTCAAGGAAACCGGCCTTTCGTCTGCCGATTATTTACACCTGCATACTAATTCCTTTTTCACGACTCTTCACGGTGTCTCTTACGCTTACGACGAACATTCTTCGGATCTAAATCGACTACGTGCTTCCATTTCCTACGACTGTTATTCATACTCGTGGTTTTACGATACTGCGATAATTTTGGCATTGACGAATTCTTCCTAATCGATGGAAATAGTTCGATTAGGAAGATTAATTGATTTGTTAGAACGCGACCAGTCAATCGATGGAACAAATTCGTAGGCTTGTATTCGGTTAGAAGAAAGGTAAACAGTAGGATGGAACGGAATTGATAAAATGACGGAGTATCGTTGCGCTGGATATCGTTGTAGTGGTTTGTAGGATAAATTCGTCTTGTTTTTATGTCTATTACATAAACGGAGAAAACAGGACTGATATACGGTATAGTCTAATATAACGTTGTTATCGACATTATCAGAGATCTGAAATAGTTAGGTACGTAACAAAGGTATTTCGATAAATTAGCTTTAGACACGAGTTTTATTATGATATTTAAGAAATTGACGACTGTTTTTTACTGGCAAAGTATATTTTACTCGGCGCAAAGTATATTTATATAGTGATATAATTACGAGAAATATTCTATGGAATCAAGCTTTCCTTTCGTAATTGCGTCGACTCGACGAGTACGCGGAGAATCGTTTTTTTTTTCCAGCCAATTTAGCGAAATATATCCCCCGAAGCCCAGATTAATGGCAATAGTCAATTTTCAATAAAATTATAAAACGTGAAAGTTTCGCACAGATACGTGGACGTTGGTTGTAGGAATCGAAAGAAGGTTTATATAAGAAGCAACACACGCATGCGCATATAAATATTCGTACACGTCGTTTATTTTTTAGATTGCCATCATTGATACGGTATATCGAAATTATTACTCATCGTATACGTATTTATACGGGATAATATTACGGATAATAAAGTAATGACGGAATGACGGAAGAACGAGAAAGACGCGTTTAAGTGTTTCCTCGTTCGGTGACTATCCAATTTAAGATTCAAGACGATCATCGGGCACATCTGCTGGAATCGAGAGTTGCAATCGATGGATAGTCGAGATTGAAAGGAAATTGAAGTAAATTTACCGATTTCGTACAAATTGCGAACAGTTGCGACACGCTATCAACGATGGTTCGCGGAATAGATTGATTCAAAATATCGCATGTAGTTTACGGTTATTCGTTATCGACAAAGGACATAAATTGAAAAGAAATCTATTTAACCTTCCTGGAAAGGAAAATTAAAATCAAGAGAGAACAACCAACGAAGCGAATGGCTCTAATGAAGAATTGCGAATCAAATCGGAGAAGATTGGAAGAAAATTATTAACAAAGAGTTAAAAACAACGCGTACGATGGTTGAGAGAGAGAATATTACTGGAAAATATAAATTTATAAGGAGACAAATCTTTTATCGCGTAAAGATCGTAGGAAAGAGCGGGATAAATATATTTTTGTCGATTTTTTTATTTTAACGTCACTTTATGGCCAAAGAGAGATACTTTAGTAAGAAACAGATAGAGACGAAAAGTCCTACAAGTCCAGAGATATAGTCGATGAAATTTTACAAAAGGCAAATATATAACTGTCAGGACGATACTTTGATATTTCGACGAGCGGTATTTTTAAAAATTATGAAGACGAGTGGAATATACAAGCGTACAAAATCAAATAGAAAGAACAAATTTAGTAACATGGAACTAATATACTGAATCCTAAAATTGCTCTGATGTATGTGCAGTATAAATTAAAATATAATTTATTGCGTTCCCCCCGCGGTTTTCGCGCGATGTCGATTAAAAGAGAAAAAGAGAATGGACACGAACCAGCAAGGGGAAAGCAAATTCAACGCGAAATAAATCAGATCGAGCTTCGAAAACAATAATTCTGAAAAAATGGAGTTTATTTGTATAACGTCGACCGATCGGGAAAGAGAAAATTCGACGCAAGGTATCGCAGAAATCGAACAAAATTCAATTAGAAATCGAAGACGCCTTCGAGCAATAATTTCTAGAAAGTGAAGATAATTCATCGAGATAACGAAGGGGTCGAAGAACGACGATACGTCTGAACAAAGAAGCAAATCAACCGACGAAACGTGAGCGACGATTCAATAAAATGATTATCAAGAACGGAAGCGGACAGGTGTCAGTGAGAATAGAGGTAGGCTTGAAAGAGAAAGCTCGTGCAGCGGGAATCTGGAAAAGGGGAAAAAAGAGAGAGAGAGAGAGAGAAAAGAAGGAAGACCACCACGAAGTCGAGAGAGAAAAAGGGAGGAAGCACAGTGAAAGTATCCGGGAACAAAAGAAGAAACTGACACGAGCCTCCAGAAAAGGAGGCGCAAGAACCTAGAATAGAAAGGTGGGACAGAAACGACCGGGGGATTCTCCTCGACTGTAATAACGGAGAAAGAGAACGAAACAGAAGGTGAGAGTCTGCGCAAGGTGAGGTTAGGTTGGGCGAGGTTAGTTCAGCTATGCACGAGGCTGGACGTTCGCCAAGGTCTCGTAGAAAGGGGGCAGTCTTGACCTCACGGCCTCTGCACGGAATCGTCGACACACTCATTTCCGATATATTTAGATATTAGTCGCATGCTGTCTGCGAAATTGTGTCACCGTGCTTACGCTTGGAACGAGGAAAACGATATTTTGAAAACGAATTACTCGAAAAAGCTGACAGAAGAAATCGTGACGATCGTATTATTATGGAGATAATTTTCGGATTTTCGAATATATCGAATTTTATGACGAGAAATCGTCAAACAATTAAAGAGACTGGTAGGGGTTCTTCGATCCCTTAAGATCCACCCGTATAATATTTATTACGCGTCTGTTTTGTACGTTTAATTGCTCGTTACAAATGGAAAGTTAGACGCTGAGAATAATTTTCGATACAATTTTGCAATTTCGTTGCGAACGTTACCGTATAACACGGTAACGGAATAGAAGAAGGCGCTCTATTTCGTCGCGTTCCCTTGAAGTTTAGTAACCCGTTTGAAACGTTAATTTGCCTGAATTTGAATATACGTTAATTCTTCTGCATTCTTTTAGGTCATTTTCGAATCAATCGTGTTCCTTTTCGTCGTTAAGTCTCTCAAGTTTGAAGGAAATAGAAAAATCGCTGTTAATACGCACGAGCTTTTATTTCAACTGTGCGCTGAAATTTTTCTACAAATATTATATCTTTGTGCTTGTTGAAACAGCACGGAGAATGGTATTTAAAGATTCAAGAAGGATCGTATAGTATATAATTATCATGATAACTATGGTTTCTTTGGTTTGACGATTTTAAAAGATTACTAATGCAAAAATCGTGTTTTTGAAATGGTAAAATTATTTGTTCTCGTGAATTGGTATAATGAAATTCACGGTGGATAGTACGTGTTCTTTGTAACCGTGGATTCTAGAAGAGAATTTTTGTACCAGTAGCGTGGAACACTTATTATTATTAGATAATTAACACGAGTGCCTATTGGTAGTAAAAATTGAAGCATTTAATTCGTACATTTTTACATTCTAGCATAAACGATATCAACATAAATTTAAGTCAATGCACCAAAATCATATACTTTTCATAATCAATAATCAATATGACACTGCAAGCAAAGAGGAGAAACACCTCCTTTATAATAATCCATTATAATACAGGAAAATCATTCATACAAAAATCTTACACAATACAACATCGGTGTACAAATTTCTTATTCTCCAAAACTAGTTAATCTACGCATCAATAAGCACCACGAACATACACCCGATCTTTCTATCGATCACCTAGAAGATCCTTATCTAAGTTCGTAACGTTCCACATGTACCCATATAAACTCGAATTTATTCTCAAAATTACACAAGCCGTGCAATATATTTCAATCAAAGAAAAGGGATACAATACACCTTGGCAAAGAGAGAAATTTTTTAACAGTACGATACCAAGGGATAAACTTTATTCCTTAAAAATAGTCAAAATGCGTACTGAGAAATACCAATAGCAACTAATACCCAACGTTTTTCATCAACCGCTCGTAAAATCTCTATCAAACTTCGTAATATTCCACGTCCATTCGCTTTGAAATCCAAAGACAAACGATATTCCGCACGATGGTAACCACCACACGCAATAAGCAACCCAACTAAAACCATCCTGTGGTTTACCAGAAAATTCTGCGAAGTCGAACCATTCGAACTGTCATTCGGTCGACAATCTGTCCCTGGTAACCCTTTTAATCGTAAATCATGAGAACCGACGCGACTAGCGACGGCGACGTGGCCGCGAAATCCGTGGATACGCGTCGGCCAGGCTCGTACTTGTAATCGGTCAAGTCGATATCGAGAAAAGTCAGCGCGTGGGAGGTCGATGTCGTGGGCGCAGTTAACTGTCACTGCTACTGCACTCCCGGTGATCTATGCACTTAGGCAGCCCGTTGCCACGATAACGATCTATACGATCCGATCTGATCCGATCCGCGCAGGGTGTGGGCTTCGGGGTGAGCAGCGCCGATAGAAAGGCGCGTATGCGTGACGAAACCGTAAAAATTCACGGAACGTTTAATAAACGCGCGGTTTTCATGCGTCACGCGGCGTCTCCCGGTCGTTTGTTATTCCTGTAATCGCGTGGTTATGGAATTCGCCATCGCGTTGATCTCGCAACAACGCGACGTCGTGACAGCTTCGTTCGTTGCGCAGCCGAGCGAGATCCGTCAACTTTGGAGTTTTACGAAGGGAGTCGCGACTGTGGAAATCGCTTTTGGAACGATACTAGCTGCGAATCGCGATTGTTAAGAGTCGTGGTTGCAATATCGTAAATTTCAATATCGTATTCGTGATTTGTCAAGTTTGTACGTAGTGTATCGTTTATGAAGGAAGTCGAATGGAAGTTTCGATCTTTAGAGCAATTTTAAACTCGAAACCTTTCCGATACTTCGGCTTTCGATCGTGTTGTTAACGCACCGCACTTTGTTTCAACGAACGTTCGCGACGAAAAGGAAAATTTACGACGTTTCGTGAACGCGTCGGTTCATTTTTTTTAGGACAGGAGAAAAGTTCGTTTTTCACGTCCGCTCTGCTTCTCCGAATCGCAAATACGTAACAGCCCTGTGTAACTTGACAGACGGAAAACGATTATTTGTAACTTGTTCATTATCGAACTTGGTGCATTTCGAACGTGTATAGACTTCGGTCTATATATTGCATATTGCACACACGTTCGATGCAGATTCAATCGAATAGATAGAAACAAGTGGATCGTGCCAGCAAAGATATCGTCGTTTGTCATAAAAATTTATATCGGTATCGTTCCATAAATTTCCTACGATGAACATTTTCGAACTTCTTCCAGGATCGATGATACAATTAAGGATAACTGTGTTGGCTTCGTCTATCGTTCTCGATTTACTGGGAAATCAGCGGCCGTAAGAAAGAATAATTTTGAAACAAGTGGTCGACAGGGAAAAGGCGAATTGAAAGCTGTCGCCGGTGAATAATATGGATCGGAACCGCAACCCGGTTATCAGGTGTACCGTTGTCCGTAAAGAATTTTCGACTTCGAGTGAAAGGCCAGTTGCCGGTGATCTACCGAGTTGCTTTGCGACGTCTGATAAACGTTGCCTTATTACCATTTGAAACCCGCGGACCAAATGCTTACATTGGGTTACAAATTATCACACGTATACGAAACGTACATACGCGTGCATACAAGGGCCATCGAGATAAATTAACGACCCGCGTCATTCGAAACTCGCATAAGTCGATACGGTGATTGCGACCGCTATACTTGATCCTCGTGCATATTCATTATTGGCGCGGTATACGCGTAAAAAATTCATTATTCATTGGAAAAGTTTCCGAACAAAAGTCGCGTCTCTTCTTCCTTCTCCCTTTTTCTCTTCTTTTCATTTTTTTTTTTTTTTTCTTGACATCGTGGAAGATCGATAGAAACATCGCAATCGCGATACTCTTTGGACAATAATTCTCTCGTAATTTGTCGCGTGACGTCCTGTAACGAAGCCTGAATTAATCGAGTATAATTAATGTTCGTTTCTACGTCGCACGCGACCCGCTAAATAACGGTGTTGCCGATTTAAAGAGATACGCAAAGTGGATCGTTACGATATAATAAATTCGACGTTTACTCCGGTGTTACGTGATGCTAAGCTGGCTCTGTAAACTTGTTCACTGACAAATTCCGTTACGATTCGCTATTCCAATGCTAATCGGCGAAATACTTTAAATCGATTCGTCAGAGCGTCTACTTGCACGTACGTCGCTGTTGAACAAGCGCGAGCGCGCGTCACACTTCATTCTTCCTCTACGTTACCCGAGCAAACAACCGTAGTCAATCTTGTTCTTCCTGTATTTATTTGCTGGTTGAGCATATTTGTATGCCGGCGGTGTTTTCAATCAGTTATATCATCTCGTAGAATCGTTACGGGTTTACATTCGATTTCTGTTTAAATTAATTCTGCGAATCTACGAATGAATTGGCATATGTCGTCTGGAATTGTTAACAGGTCTTTCTATTCCCTCCTATTATCTCGCGTATCTGTCTATTTTGCTATATCGCTGTTTCTTTTTACTTCGACATATAATAGTGGTTGTTAGTGCTTCTTCTTATCGTCGTCGGTTCTCAAATTATTCAGACAGCAATTAGTATTATCGTGGACAGAATATCATTGGTTATCTCGCGAGTTCCTGGTACTGTTCATTTTAACGTTATCAAGCCCCACTGCTTTAAATATTTGTTCAAACCAATTGTTAGTAAACTAATGCCGAACATACTTCGTTTTGTAAACGGCTTAACGAAACAATCTTTCGGTGAATACCCCTTATTTTATGAGTATTTTGTTCGACTAAAGCGTATATATATATATATATTATATATACTTTATATATATTATATATATATTTCTTTTTTATTGTATCGTATAATTTAATTTATATCGTAAGAATATATTGGAGCTCATACCGGTTTACTACGGTACGTTACCAATTTTCTAGAGTACGTTCTAAGAAATATATCGACCTTGACTCGTGTATAATACCACGAGCTCTCATTTTGCAGAAAAGAACGAGAGTCAGTCCGCGAGTAGACGTCCGAGACAAGAGACATAACTCAAATAAATACGACTTCTAATACACTTTCTCGCGTTTCTGCCTTTACGATTTTTTATGTTACTCCAAATTTATCATCGTTCTAGTACTATCCATAACGTCCCTTATACTGTTTCAAATCAATATCGCATACGTAAGCAATAGCGATTAATATTGTACAAGCGTTGCACAGTTGAGAGATATACTGCGTCAGTTGGTGTTAATTATAACTTGATATTCGTACTGATCATTAACACTGAATATTAAACTGGATATTTATACATTTATGGGAAATATAACCGTTCCAACAAAATATGTATTTCTATAAATTATTAATTATCTCGTAAACAAGAAGTAACGTGGGATAATTTAAAAGGCTCGTTTTATTAAAAACGATCGTGGTAGTATTGATGGCGACAGATGAAAAAACGCGTGTTTATGTCTTATTCCTTGATAAAAGCATGACTTTGGATAAGTCTAATCGCAACATTACGCTCGACCCCAACCAAATACCAAAATTAATCCTGATCGCGTGAACGAATAATTTATCTATCTGTTCAATAAAAGTCAACGTTAGTTTCGTCAAGAGCACCTGTTTCTAGTAGTTGTAGAAACAACTTGGAAGCGATGTCTCCATCGACAGTACGAATAAAAATATATAAATACACGCGTAATCATAATTTTACCCGAACGAAAGCCAATTATAACAGTCTCGCCAAAAACATTTACACGTTTTGGTTAACTGCAAGAACGAAAGATCTTCCAAATCTTATATTTTTCTTATCGTATACTTCGCTTGTACTATTGGTCAAGTAGAAATTGACGGAGATATTGGAAAAGAACGTTAATAACAGCAGTGAGAAGAATTCGCGTTCAATTTCGTCGCGTACCTCTTAGTCCTTTGTCAGGCGAGCCGACAAGCAGATCACGCGAACAAGAGCGACGTAGATGCATTTCGTTGTGGTAGAAACAATACGCCTGTTGCGTCAGAACGAACGAATGCCGATTACACCTGTAATGATCTCCGACGAATAACGATGTCGAAAGACTCTTTGCGCACCGTGACGTGTCCAAAGTGATTTCTCCCTAACCGCACGGCAGCCCACCGTCCGCACCGTGCAAATTTGCAACAGAATGCTTACGACCAACGTTAGGTCAGGCAAATTTCCATTTTTTTCATTTTACGCTCATCCGTGCAGAAAACCGCGTTCGTTCGATGAGAAAACTGCCTTCTTTTCCTATATTTTGTTCATTCAAAATCTCGTCCTAATTTCTCATTTATAATACACGTTCATTTACGTGGTACAAACTCTTCGTACCAAAAAATTTCACTCTGTAAGTTCTTATACGTACTGCGACTACTTGCTATGCTTGGCTTATCAATCTGAAATACAGTTCGGTACAGTTGTTGCTAATTCTATCGTGGTTAGAGGAGCGTTTTCAGACGATCGATATTATTGTCAATACAATGTCGAAAATAACACTGACAATAATATCGATCGTCCGAACGCTCCTTCGACCTTCTTTATTTCTGTGTCTATTAGGTCGTCCCGAAAGTTCCTTTCCTTTTTCTAAGAAAATAATAGATGCACAACCGCTTTTCGTTTTATATTATTTTATCGAATCACATTTTGTTCTATTTCTGTTATTACGATCGTACACGATTCGACAAAAATAATATAAAACAGAGAACGTGGTGGTGCGTTATTTCCTTGCAAAACGAAAGAAACTTTTCGGACAACCTAATACGAAAGTAGGATTTTAATGTGTCATATATTCTTTGCTGTTGTTCATTTGTTATTCGTTAACTGGCATTGACCGCTATCGCTCACGAATTTTCTACTATCTAAAGATACTTTAACAGAATTTACTTAATCACTCGTTTCCTCTACTTCTTTCACAATGAACCTTTAGAAGATTACGATCTGCATAGGATTAATAACTTTCAGCCTATTTTATTAGTAACTATGGTCTACCTACGCCATCTCTAAACAGCGCGCAACGTATTAGTCGCTAGGAAGAAAAATTCCTACCTTTGGAGTATTATGTCGCTCGAATTTCTCGGCCGATAGAAAGGCGGTGCGCGCAAGTGAATCGCTTGTTAGATTCATCGAAAAGGAAATTGAGAAGGCGAGAAAAAACGGCATCGTTGCTGCGATTGCAAAAGCAGGAAATTATTACACGCGTCACCGCTGTAAAATGCCATCAGGCCGGCGCGGCGCACGAACATTAAGACCAATTTCTCTCTTTCTCTCTCTCTCTCTCTCTCTCTCTCTGACAGCGAACAGTAGGACGATTGGACGCGATCGAACGCTCAACGACGGTATATAAAAGGTAGTATCGAGTATCGACGCCGCTTCCCTCGTCGCGTCGAAATTGCGTTTCAATTAACCAATGATTAACGAGCTCCCAGGCGGACGCTGTCGGATTCGCAATTATTTAGCGCGTTAACGATCCGCGTGATCGATTATCGCGCAAAAACCGATAATTTATATTCAATTTGATGTTCTTCGCCGCATAATGAACTTCGCCGATATTCGCACGAAATTCCCTTCGGACGTTCTTTACGAGCCTGTTTTCCCGCCACTGATTTTACCAAACTAATCGCCAACTAGATTCTCGAGTTTCCCTTTTTTTACGCGCTACTATCGATGTCCTTCTCCTCGTCCGCTCTAATTACACTCTTTTCCTCCTCTTCTAGTCGATTTATATAAAAGCTGTAGCTAATAGTTCACGGTAATGATCCTTATTATCTATCGTTGTTAATCATTAACGCGCGCTCCGTAAGCGGCAACCGCATATCTGATGCGAATTTCTCTATGAAGGGGCACTGATTGCCGGGCTTGTTTCGCAACCGATTATTAAGTACACGATTTAGATAATTCGAACTCGATGGGAAAGTGTTCCTATATCGTATTACAAGTTTTGTAAAACTCGATCTGTTTGATTCTGTGGCGGTCGAGATACGTTCGCGTTTCGGAGCACGAATACTCGCACGAGAAATTATCACGCACGTACAGCGACTAGGAAAAGTATCGCCACGTCATTGTCTTCGTCGTTTATAGATTAATTTACGGTATCATTTACGGACTGATTAATTAGACGAATTATATTAAATTTCGTATCTTTTGGTAGTAAGTAGTTTCGTACGATCGCGAGAATATCCTGAAAAAAAAAAGAAAAAATGTAGAACCTGATAAAGAAAAGCTTTATCGGAGAATTCAAGTAAATTTTTCAGTGGAAGCGGAAAACTATCGGAGAACTTGTGAAAAATGACCTCGTTGGATGCATTTTTGTCGTATCTTCTAATACCTTTTATTGCTTCAATGGAGAAAGCAGTTTCTGTAGATGTCATAGAAACATAGGTGAAATTTTTAATAAAATCCGCGCAAAACGCCTTACGGTTAATAGAATCGTTTATAGTTTTCTGATACACAAACGTCGCTTTTAATGGTCTGTTGCAAAGATAGTTTAGAAAGCGAATTCTTCTCAGCTGGGTTTTTTGTTCACCTCCGCGTCTCTCTGCCCGCCTCCCTTCTCTCTCCTAGCGTTGTTTCTTAATAAAACAGCATAACCTTTCGTTCGTATTCGACTCGATGGCAAAGCGATTAATCGGAGAAACTATTTTCAAAGAAGTGCATGACTGCGCACGAGAGATTTCATGCTGCAATTTGCAGACAGAGCGGATCGATAGACGCAACAGACTTTATCTATTGTCGAACCCTCGAGGGTTTCTATGATTCATGGAAAATGTCGAGAAACTTGTGTTGGCTTTAATGTCGTTTCTGTACAATTAACGATGGGGTATTGATCAGGATAGATTGCAGACTCTTAGGAAATTCTGATTATTAAATCTTATAGATTAAAGAGGATAGAAATTTTTACTTTAACGTTGATACGCGTTGATATAGGTGAAGTTAAATAGCTGACTTTTAGAAAATGTTTCCATTCGAAAGTACGAATTCTCTATAATGTTTCTCTCGTAGAGCTGTAACGTTTTAAAGTGCGACTGGAATAGTACTTATAGGAACGAACATTGATCGGAAATATCGAAAGAATCGTTAGATCTTGAGTTTGGTCGAATCTGATATTCATATGGAAATGATTCTGTATGGAAATACCTTATCGAATCTTTTTCGTATAGTTCTGAGTTCTGTTTTATGGATTAAAAAGTTCCACCGATAAGAACTTTTAATGAAACTTCTCATGAAAAGTTATAAGGATTTTTAATGAAAATTCATATTTGGAAGTACAAGTAACCGTCATTTTAGATAAATCGATAACTTTTAATCACCTAGGACGCATCTTTGACTTATTTATTAATTCTAAAACTCAATTCATTCCTTTTATTAAACTATAGATGACTAACACGTTATACTGCAAAACACTGTATCCATATATATCCATAAATAAAATATCTACTATCGTTGGTTGTAAGTACGTTATTTTGAATAGGAAAGCGCGTAGCCAGAAATTGTATTCTTTTTAGAAATGTAAAAAACATTTTATTTCTTATGTAACTTCTTAAGTCACTGACAGGACCACTGGAACGAAACGTGTTAATAATTTCTAGCAAAGAAACTTCCGAAGATGTCACCTTTGTTGTTTTTTGCCACTTATTAAATAATTGGTATAAGTTACTGCTGAGCGTCAGGGTTTTAATTACACGACGTAATATGATGTTATAGCGTAGTATCGGGAAAAAAAACTCCGGGGGAAAATCTCATTGAACTACAGGTAGAAAACAATAAAAGTGCTGACAGACCGAAAAAGATAGGAAATCCCGATGGGCCATACACCCGTGGCCCTTTAGGACATTGGGTAATTAAAAAAAGGTGCAGTTGATCATCATGAGTCAATAGCTGTAAAACACGTGTACGTTGTAGTAATACCGAAGACTCTGGTATGAAAAGGACGTTTCGATGAAGAGACAGTTCAATTCAGTTTTAGTCAGTAAGTCAGTGCATAGTTGTATTTGGAGTTACGACTGAGTTGCGACTAGTTGCAGTTGCGAGTGAGCTGCGAGTAGTTGCGGGTTAATCGTTACTCGTGAGTTGTCGAGTCGTTATGAGTCGTAGGTCACGAGTTGTATATTGCGAGTTGTAAGTTGTGACTTGAGTTGTGAACCATGAGTTTAGTTGCCTTCAGTCGTATCACACTACTGCATCGAGTTCTAATTAAATAGTTATAGTTCTCTGTTTTCAATCGAAATAAATAAATCTATTAAATGGAGATCACGAGAATTCGAGATTTCTATATGATAGTGTCCATGTGACAATAGTGTTAATTACGCGCATAGATTAACGTTATCGAGCTCTAATCTATGGAACAACTTGCTTCTTTTATGCCGCCAATTAGAACATGCAAAAGCCAATCCCAAATGTTTTTCAAAGTTGAGATTCATTTGTGTACAATCAGTGCGCACTCGTAACTCTCTAAACGCATTTCTATCGTCGACAAACGACAGAGTGCGCAAACCACGATGAGAATCAATAATTGAAGTACCTCGATGGATTATGTAAATTTCATCGTATAAAGATTCCACTGTGATTTTTCATTCATTTTCGTCGATACGAATCAGGTTGCGTTCGATTTTCGTCGAAAATTTGACTCTTAACTTTGAGGAAAATATACGGAAATCGTTAGTGATACACGCGTGCATTCTTGCTTTCGTCTGAAACTACAGGTTTGAAAGTTCTTCTAAATTGGGAATCTTTGAATGCAAATTGAAAAGATTAACTCTGACACGTTATTCTTTCAACGTTTATCTTCTTACGATCAAGGAAAAAGTGGAATAGACGATCGTCATTGATACGTGTGTTTTCTCGTTTCAATTTTTACCGGATATTTTGTTAAAACATTAAACGTCTTTTCGTTTGTTAAAACGAGCCCATGATTCGGACATAAAAATTCAGGGACAGCGGCAGGGTCGATCGTATTCAACCCTCGACTACAGGTGTATTTTTATTCGATAAATTTATATTTTTCTCGCTAAATTACCGTGTTATAAAAATGTATCTAATACGCACAACTATTTTGCTTGTCAATACATCTTCTAAAATTCTCTACGGGATTGTAACAAAATAAAACCTCAGACTCCACTTACAATTAGGGACGGCTGGTAGCCTGTAATCAAGGGATAACTTTACTGTACAGCCAACATATCTCCATACCTGAATACTTGTTTACAATCCTACGAAACTGAAATCTTTTAATCATTCCCTCCATTCATTGCCCGCAAAATTGTCAGAAAGAAAAGCAAAGGAAAAGGGGAAAGAAAAAGAAAATTGAGCAATAATGTTCCAAGTCGGTGTCTAAAAATAATAAAGATTCACGAGACAAGGATATAGTCAATTGCGTGATTGACGAGACGAGCGATAAGTGCAATTCTAGTCGTCGTATTTCGAGACAATAGAAAATTGTTAAACGGGCGTGTCGTCATCGCCAGGTAAGAATAACGAAGCCATTTTGGAAGAGGTGCATTGTTACACTCTCACGGAATTGCGCGCGGCATCCGAGCAGGTCGTCGAAGGCGAAGATAATGGACTTGATGCCTGCAGCGTTCCTTTGACTCGGCAAGAATTTAACTCAAAACGTTAACTCGTCGGTACACACCTCTTTTCTGCATTCTAACGTTCCACGCGATCGTCCTCGTGCATCTGCATACGCGTCTCGATCCGCTAGAGTAGGCACGCGTCCCGACGATTCTTCAACGATCTCAAACGCGCCGCGATTCCTGTCGCGATTTATCTCCTCGCGCGCGTTGTTAACATACTTCTCGTAGATTTTATTGCGGGTTGAAGTTACGATGGAATAAACTCTCGTATAACTCAATAAAGAGTCTGTACACGTTTTATCGTATATGGACTGTAGACTAGAACTCCTATGTTTGCAGTCGGTCTTATAAGAGGTACATAAATGGATTTTGAACTATGATCATCGGTCTCGAAAGTGATTTTACATTTATTTTCAGTTATCATCTCCATCCTTGTTCCTTCGATCATACGAATTCGTTAGTTGGAAGTTTGAATACAGGCGATTAATTTCAAAAGTAATTTCGTATTTATTTTTAGTTACTCTGACTCATAGATCTTGCAATTAGAATCAGATGGGATTTTTATGCGTTTTGCGGGAAATGCGATGATGCAAACATTCACACAATGCGTATAATATACAGAAATCTATAAAATACCCCAAGTTAGTACCATTAACAATGTTTCTACGCACGATACAGTTCTCTATCTAACTTCTATTTTTATATCATATTCGTGGGAATATGGTTTTGTATAATATGTAAGTCATCGTTTATTACGAATATATATATATATATATATATATATATATATATATATATATATATATATATATGTAATCTTTATTTCACTGGTTAATAAACGTTTTTTTAATAATAATAATAATAATAATGGTTTTGTATAATTATACGCAGTTTATTTATAATAGGTATATGTCGATTTATGATACGAAGGTTTGAACTAAGGAGGTTGGCTTATCTATTTACTTTTAGTTATTAGTGTCATCTCTTTAGAGGAGAACAATAACTGTTTTTATAATAATGTAAATTGCACGAAATTTTTAGGAATTGTAAGGAATTTTTGGGAATTGTAAGGAATTTTTGATACGTGAATTCTAGTTGGAATTTTGAATTAAGGGGACTGATTTCAAAAGTAATTTTTATAATTATATCTTATCAGATGAGTAAGTTACATCCTTTTAGAAAGGGGAAGAGAGAGAGAGAGAGAAAAAGAGATAAGTTAGGAAACTATGGATGATAAAATTAACAGTGAAATACATATACACGTACATGTATGCATGCAACATGATTTATTGATTTATTTTATAGGAAATTCATGGGGTAATTTCATTCTAGGAAAAAGCTGTATCAGTTTTAACGAGCCTACAGTTGAATTTACAGAGTAGACTGCTTCTCATAATTACCTTCAAGTAGTCATCTAAGTGATTGTTCAAAAATATCACGCTACGAAACGTAATAAAATTATAAAATATAAATCTACATTAACAAATCGATGAACGTTTCTTCAGAGGCGTTCAAATATTTTCTAGAGCAATAGGTTAATTTTCATCAAATTGTAATTTCCCGAAGAAGGCGAATTAGATTGTCGTTGACCTCCTTTTCACGACTGGCAGGAACGAGATCATAAATGTATAACTTGTATCTGTTTAATTCTCTGCAAGGAGCAGAAGTTGCAAGGTAGACGACGAAAACTCGAAACCATTCGATTTTGACATCACCGAAATGTATATCTACCCAATGTCTTGCCCATTAAATTATATCTCCGACAGCATAATTGAGAAACGCTTCTCGAGTAGTCAATCAAATTAATGCACGCTCCCATCACAAAGCCATCGAGATAGCATCTCGAGAAAATTCTTTCCTCGCTAACAGCTACCGCCAGCAGTGTTTCAACTTTGGTGTTCGTTCTAACTCAACGCACTACGCACATGTAAGACGAATCGTTGTTTCGAGTTTAAAGCGTTGTTCGAGCATAAAAGCCAGCCATTTACTTAAGAGGCCAATGTTATTAATTAATATCGTCATCGCAGTGCGATTATCAGTACATCGATCAATGAAAAGTTATTGTATATTATTATATATTGTATATTATATACTAGTATTACTACTATACTTGTTTAGCGTTTAGAAATCAGATTACGTTAGCTGCTGTTGACAATATAGGAAATATTGGGTTGTCCCAAAAGTTTCTCACGTCTTGTAAGGAAATAGTGGATGCACCACGTTCTCTGTTTTATATTATTTTTATCGAATCACGTATGATCGTAATAATAGAAATAGAAGAAAATGGATCGCAGATGATTCAATAAAATAATATAAAACGAGAGGAGGTTGTACATTTATTATTTCCTTACAAGAGGAAAGAAATTTTCGGGACAGCTTATTATAAGAGGAAAGGCGTTATCACTGAAACTGAAATACGAGATATTAAATAAATTAGAATGCGATGAAATCGTAATCGAATCGGCCGATAAAGACGGAATTCTTATGAACCGAAATATATAATGTAACAAAGCGAATGAGTAAAATTAGAGATTATGCTGAGAGTTCATTAAATAAGAAAATTTAAAAGAGGATGAGGTCGTTAATAATAAACGCGATAGCGATATTTTATTATTTATATAGGAACGAAGAAAATAGAGTGAAATAAGAGGAGGAGAGAAAAAAATCTACGTTTGATGGGAACTGTATTTTTTTCGAAATACTTCCTATACGTGTGTATATATATACAGGGTGTCTCAGCTAAATGGGATCACCTGAATGTCTATCTTACAAGAAAGAATTTTTTCGCAAGTTAATTTTTTCACGAAATCTCGTGCTCAACGCTGTATTTTTAAGCGAAATCCTATATTTGTTTTATCCAGACGTGCTACTCTATTCTTTATTCCATTATATGATATTACTTGTTTATATCTCGAGTTTAATCTCATCAAATATAACATGAAAAAGACAAGGAGAACATAAGCGTAACAGTCACTTCGCGTCCTTTTTTGTCTTTCATGCGCCAAGTTTTACAAAATTAAGATTAAAAAAACAAATTAAATTAAACATAGTCAAAGACAAATATCTTTAATACCTTTGTATAGAGAATAACAAAACGTATCGATTGAAGGATAACAAAATTTCGGGCTTCATTATTTCGAGGGCCAATTTGTTTTTCTGATGTAACTAGCAGCCAGCTAGAAAAAGGGATAGGACCAGTAAGGTTCTCGGTAGCGAAATATCCTAAGGTATTAGGTTGTCCCAAAAGTTTCTTTCATTTTATAAGGAAATACTGGAATGCTCAACATTTTTTTGTTTTATATTATTTTGTTCAAATTTCTTCTATTATTACAAAATGAATCATACATAATTCAATGAAATAATATAAAACAAAAAATGTTAGTGCATTTATTATTTCCTTATAAAACGAAAGAAACTTTTGGTACAACTTAATAGTAGTCGCAGCTATGCATACGCGACGTAATTTATAGTGTTGCTAATGTCGCCGGTTTTCAACCGACACTTTAAGGCGAGCCTGCTAATTATCGAACAGGTTTCGGATCCCTTTCTCGTCCAAGCCTGAATTTTGTACGCTTGCTCCCTGCTTTTTCCTTCACGGTGGCCAGCAAAATTTTCTTCGTATGTTACGATCGAAGAAGATATCCAGCGTCAGTGACGCGATCAATAATTATTCGAACGCTATCGAAACGTGATCGATACGCATCGATGATATGCGATCTTGTACGGCGTTATAAATTTTGTATCGAACTGCACTGGTAGTTATGCGCGACTGTTATTAATGCCCGATCATGCGAAGTTCCTCGAAATCAGAGTTTCTCGATTGCATCAGCCATTTTCGTGTTCGCGGATGAAACGACTACCGCGTTTCGCGGGCGAAAGTTTATTTTTTATTTCTTGCTGTGATTTTTCACTGTAGTTTTTCTGCTTTTTTTTTTAGCACGGCGCAGAGAAATATACTTTCACGAGAAATTGCGACAAACTTCCATACAGAAATACTTTAAACGTCTTAAACAAACGCTTACAGAGTGCAGAAATTTTTGAAACGGATCAACGTTTGCCAAAAGCTGGTAAAACTCTATGATATTCATCGAGCCGCTAACGATCTGTTATATATTTAAAAGAAAGGTCTTATTTCATTGAAAAACTCATTTTTTAAGCGGCAAAAGAAGCTTCCACTAACAACCTTCGTAATCACGCGATCTGTATCGTAATTTAAATAGTAAATCGGGATATGATATTTAGTTACATAATAAAATAGCAATTGTTCCTGTTAATACGTTCGAACGAATAAAATTATCACAAGAAAAATTCATTAAGAAGATGGGTCATTTTGATTATAATTTATAGAACAACTCTTCATTGAAATAATTCTAATAGTAACATCTAAAAACGCCAAAGCAGGGGAAATGCCAGTTATAGGCAAGGAAGGAGCGTAAAATTTACCGAAATCTCTGATTATTATAAATTTGTTTATTTATACGTAGCTTCCTGTTAATCGATGTTAGATAAATTAGTCGCGTTTAGGTGTCCAATAAACTAGACAATTTTTAAGAAATTACCGAACAAATGCAAATACCTTGTCAATCTTTAGCTTACAATTTTAGACGCGTTCTCTTCTCGCGATTTTTTTTTTTATATTCAGGAAGCGTCGAATTATTATAAACCTTGAATTCGAGTTTCCGCGGATCGGTCGTTGCGGTTAATTAAATGAATCGTCTTTGGATAACCGTACACCGATTATCGATACGTCGTTCACATCTTTCGCGAGAAGATTTATGGCCACAGTTATGCAAATTGCGTATAATTTGCGCTTGGCACCGATCGAAAAATCGTGGTCGGGCGCATCGGTATCCGCCGTACTCGAACGCGAGTGCAGCAAGTGCACATGCAGGTGCACGTGCACAGATTCCAGTGCGTAGGATCGCTTTTCCTTTGATCCGATCGAGATCTCACCCGGCAACGAGATCCAACGCTGTACTTTGCCAACGTCGCTCGCGTTCTTTCATAAATCACGGTTAATTCATTTTAATTTATCGATCGACTCGTGTCGAAATCGACACGCATCAAACGTCGATAAAATGTTTACGCTGGCGAAATTTACTAGACAGGGTAAAACACGTAGGCAGATGATATCTTCATCTCGATATTCTTAATTTTAAAACCGTACATTTAAACTCCTGTTATGCGCAACTTATTAAGCTTAATGGCATGGTCGCGCGGTTTGCGTAAAAGTATATATATAACAAGGTATAAATTTGTCGAATAACTTTCCCTTACTTTTAGGTATTATACATATTACGATACATACTAAGTATATAGGTTTATATATTTATTAGAATGGTTATTAATTATTTGCATCGTGAATTTTTCTACGTCCAAATTTCTCCGAAGTGCGAAAAAAACCGCGCTGCTGACGATCCAAGCAGTGTATATTCAATGATCTCACACAGCATGGAAAATGGATCACGTGATTAAATCTTTTTAGACGATTAAATTCCTCATCGATATTGCATCGATCAGTCTTAAACCCCTACCTGTATCAATTTCCACCGCGCCAATGGAACAATCATTTTTCATTGCCTGGTAACCTCAGCCGATAGCTAGCTGCCACTTTTTTCCCGCGTCTAACTGCGACTCCAACGAAATCATTTTTCCGCTCGGTCGTTGCCGATCGTTCTCGATCGTTGGTACGTTTCGTGACGGTCGGTTTGATCGACGAACGTCGAGCTTTCGTCTTCCTCGGCCCGAGATAACGAACAAGAGGGAAAGAGTGGTATGAACAAATCGATCGAACTAACAGACAAGAGAGGTAAGTTCGTGAGAAAGCCGCGATCAACAACGGTTTATCCTTATAGCGAGGCGTGCACGCGAACGCGTGTAATGTATAATGCAACGTATAATTAGGCAGATTGTCGGAACTGACACGAGAGGTCCTGGCACAGGTACAAGTGTTCTCGCCAATCTGAAAAATCGTCTGGCTTCGATTCTCCGCTTTAGGTTCAGCATCTTCAAGTATTACTTGCTTGAAATAAAGGATCGTTATAAGTGGAAAGTAAGTTCTTAAGTTTCATTACGGCACTACTTGTATCGGCGATTTTCGACCTTTTTCGTTTCGTAACGCGCATAAAGTAATAATTAAAATTCTGTGACACAGAGAAAGATAAATTATACTTGATTCAAGGCAGAACGTTCACACCGGGCGGCCACTGTTCTTTAATATATTTGATAGTCGAAGGGAAAAGAAGTCAGCGTTCCTGATTAAGTAATCAGATATCGCGTGTTCCAAAAGTTCTTTGGCGGCACACCGATCGCGAATCACGGACTTATATGGTTAAGATAAAATTCGTAAGATTAAAATTTTTTTGTTTTAATAAATCAAATATTTTGTATATGATCTGCATTGGAAGATTGGGACGAGAACGATATCGAAATTATTATTTCGAAGGAAATTTATCGGAAAATCGACGGCTACGTTAGTTGCGATTAACTGTTGTAAAAGAGAAGAATCTTTAGTTGTACAACTTTTTAACTGCACGCGCAATTTTTTTACAAAAAGAATCGATATTCGCGGAGATATATCATATTGGTAATTTTGCGTTGCGATTTAAGTGCTTGTTAGCTTTCTATATTTAACAACGAATACTAGCGTCGAAAACAATTTCTATGTACATTCATTTTTCTCTATCGTTTTACATCGCTCTAGCTAACGTTGGTTTTATGCGTGCTGTATTGGAATGCATACGCGAGGGTTGCCGGAAAGTACGAATAACGAATATCAATGTCGAAAAACGAATTCACCACGTGCTGTTTGCCAACGTTTATTTACAATCGACGTGTAATTAATTTTTAAAACCTACGTGCTTACGCCCTATATTAACGTTCACAAAATACAATATCTCGTCTATCGTACAAAACAAGGGTGGAAACAAAGGCGAATAATCCTATTTCTTGATACGACAAACCGAATTGTTCGATATGAATACGGGGAATATAAAATAAATTACGAATAAAAGATACGCATACAGAATATTCCTATACGAATGCAAATATTGCAACGACATTCGAATATCTTGACATAATTGTGTCGTATGGGCTGTAGTTGTCATATTGTTCGATCCGTAGCAGTCGTTTATGGTAAAATTTTCGTTAAACGAATCAACGTGTGTAAAGAACGAGCCACATAATGTGTTATAAGCTGTTCCCTTCGAAACAGATATCGGTTCGTTCTTCCTTTTTCTCAAATTAAATCGGACAGAGGACTAATTACACATTTTGAGTGTAAAAATTTGTTGTGGAGTTCACTTTCACTTTTTCGAAACGGACTGGCGTGGTTATTAACTTTTTGTTATTTAGTGACGTTAATTTGAAATTTCGCATTTTACTCTGCATGCTGAAACAGTTACGGCGACGAATATATTGCATTATTAAGGTGGGGACAGGCTTTATCTTTACTCACTTTTAAAGATGATTCGTTAATAACCTTTATGCAGTTCAGAATGCAGTGATTCTTGTTTCTCTACAATGGAATATTTCATAAATGATTTTTCTTCATCTAAGATATTTCTTGATATTTATACAAAAGTAACAAGGAAAGCATTGAAATTCAGGCTTTTGAGTTTAACGATAGAAATCCTGGAATATAGAAATTGTCATTTTCCACAGACAATAAGCATTATTGGAGTCTTGTGAATCAGTGTCACGTTAACGTAATAGAAGAATCTTATTCTCCAACGAAAGAAATATTTTAGCTGTAGATAGCGATTCAATACCTAAAACTCATCGTGAAAGACAATTCGCAAAGTTATAAATCAACAAAAGAAAAAAAAAATTAAAATACCCAAAGTGCTTTAGATTATATAATAATCAACAATCGTAACTTTCCATCTTTTGAGTTTCGCTAAATAACAACCCATACGAGCGATCGATACTATCTTTATCGATACTACTTTCGGTAGCCAAACTGATCATTTCCATTGTTCTTCAAAGCTGTCGATTTCACGATTCAGATACACGTAACATTCGATAGACTCATCTGCCAATTCAGTCTACTCGTTTAATAAACTCCTTCTCCGACAAACAATGGCAAGTTACATTGTAAAATGAGAAAAGTAGAGAAACTTGGAAATCATCGATTTCCAATTGATCCGAGTGATTTCTAAGCGATTCGAACGCTGCACCGGGAAAGAAACGAAAACCGTAAGATTGTCCGCAGGCTTTTATTTCTTCCGTGACACGACGACGCATGTTAAACGCTAATATACCGAATGCTCAAGCACAAAATCAATTACGCGTACGGAGCTGGTGTTATGCAAATGCGGATCGCGCGTGTTTAGTTTAGTACACGCGTTATTTCCATTTTATAGGTTCGACGCAACGAGCGCAACCCTTCTTGACACCTCCGCGATACGCAATAAAATATAATCCGACCAAGGTAATTTTATCTTCCGCGTTCACCCATAAATCTCCCGTCGTTGAATTAATTTTCCCTCTCGTACGCCGCCGCGCCGCCTCGTAATGCGTCGATCGGTTGAGCAATCGTACGATTAAACGTAAACGCGCGCTAATATATTGTACTTAAAGGTTCGAAGCGTTTCAACCGCGGATAATAAACTGGTAGTAGGTTAATCGCTTTCGGTGCCGCTTGTTCCAGCCTCTGTGGTTTAGGGGAACTCCGCGATTGAGAAAACATTTCTTTTGCATTAGGTGAAACTGATCGAGTGTCGGCGTTTCTCTGATTAGCCTTCGGCGTATTCACTGGTATAACAGATAACGTTACAATTTATTTTTAGATTTATATCAGTGATATTGGTTGGTAATCGCGTGTACGTTTTATCAGATTACGATGTTTCAATTGATTTGTATTTTCTATGTTATATTAACCTTAGGAGGTTAATGTATGTATTCGTGTTGCGTAATATATGTACGTGTACGAGAGAAATATCTTCTTGTAAGTGATAACGGCAAATAGCACGAAACTGTGGTTTCGTTGCTTCGTCGATTATATTCGTTCTACGTAATGGATACGCACGTTGCTTTCCATTTATTTCATTTATAAATAAATGGTTATCCCGTATCTTGTCTCGTATGCATCGACGCGACTCGATTTACGAGGGATTCAAAATACCAATCGATACTATTTTCTACGTTGATCCAAGGTCCATTCCGAAACTGTCGACGTTCTAATCGCACTATCGCGTTACTTGTAAAAAAGAAAACTACCAAAAATGCAAGAGTAAACGGAATAATTTTCCTACAAAGGTTATTTCAATCTCGGCGCTTTACTGCTCGTTATAAACGATATTTACAATTCGATATTACACGGTGATAAAAACGTGAAACTTTCAACAAATAAATCACGCGCATACGTAGGAAGATTATAACGGCTATAAGAATGTACGAAAAGCGGGGATTAGAAAAAAGATACGAAGAAATTGTTTCCTCGGAATAATCCTCAGAATTTTAACGAACGATACTCACGGTCTAACGTTAAACGGCGACAGAGACATAAAACATTGAGAAATAAATCATGTATGTAAGGAGATAGAAAAGACTGTGAGAACGTACAAAAACCGAGAATTCAAATCGAGAAAGAATGCCTGTTCAAGGCGGGGTTAAGCGCGTAACGAGCTTCGGTCGCAAGAAATCGACGAACGCCTTTATTCGGAACGAAAGATACGTACGTGTACTTGTTTTGCGCGGCACGGTATAATGACGGGTTGAAGAACGATCGACCGCAAAATGATTGTGATCAAAACCACGAATATTTTCAGATCCTTAATTTTCGAGAAAGCGACCTGGTCGTGTACACGATCAAAGGATGCCTGCACACGAGTTCCGTGTTTCTGATTTCCAATTTGTAAATGCCCTTATCTTTCTTCCCTTTGCCTGGTCATCGCGTGAATGCTAACATTTATCCGACACCTTTGGCATAAGTATGGAGTCGAAAGGCACGGCAATTACATATTGTGCATCCTATACGTATGTATGTAATTCACACACGTTCCCTTATATGGGTCGTAAATCACAATATAAAAGATGAAAATTTATGCGAGAGCAAAAAATAAATATGAAGCTTTAATAATTGTCGTATTTAACGTGTTACGCTTCCTTTCTTTTCTTTTTTTTTTTCTTCTTTTTTTATCAATTGTGCAACGTAGGCTAAAATCAACTAGATAATTTGGAAACTATTATTTTAAAAATTTTAGAGTTTCAGATAGTTTATATCCGCATATATATGATATATGTAAATTTTGTTGTATTTACCTACCTTTTTTCATCTTGTTTTTTTTTTTTTTTGTTAGCAATTGCCTTTATGATTGAATAAATATTCCGAATAAAGGTAACACTATTCGGAAAAGTTTAACGAAGGCTTACGACACTTCATTGACGATTAAAATGTAACATTTAATTGCTGGCTGTCCCTCGTAAGTGAATCGTTCCATTTTTGATCCGTGTTTGAACGAAATTGCTTTCACCAAGAGTGAAAACGGTTGATAAGTAATAAACTCATACGTTAAAGTCCAACTTACATTCATAATTATTCTTTCTGTAAATTATTCCCTCAGTCGTGAGACTGAGCATGAAGAATTGTTTTTAGCCTGGAGACGTTTCCATTACTGAAACGATATTCAATTTACATTGCTCTACATCAACAATCTTATTTGGTTTTATTCAAAGAAAGATTATAAATCGTATTTTTTAAACTGGTCCTTGTTTTCAAAGTATCACAGATATAAAGTATATAATCTTTTTTACTTTCAATATTTTAGA
Organism: Bombus waltoni; assembly: GCA_014737395.1. NCBI lineage: Eukaryota > Metazoa > Arthropoda > Insecta > Hymenoptera > Apidae > Bombus > Bombus waltoni. The sequence continues at coordinate 6,907,808 of JACXII010000051.1, read as the reverse complement.
AAGTAAAGTTAAGAAAGTTAAGAAATTAAGTAAAGTTGTAGAAAATTGTTAGTATTTGTTAATTATTGGTAAAAATAACATTTTTGTTTAATCATTGTCTAATATACAGAGAGAGAGAATCAAGTAAACATAATTCCAGTACACTTTTCCTAGTCAGAAAGTAATTAACATCTCAATAAGTCATTCATCAAAATGAAATTACAAAATCGTTTTATAACTCTATTTCTTAGAAATTGATTTTTCTATGTCAATCTGCTTAGAATTTTTCTCCTGGAACATCGAATATAATCTTTTATACGTTCTTATTTCTTGCATTCAAAGCTTACAGATAAGCCACATTATCTTTTTCAGCTGCTATTGTCGTTTCAATTTTTTTAATAAAATACGTAAAGCATACTGTGTCACAAATACTGCTATTCTTCTTTTCTCATTCTGTAAATCGCCATAAAAATTACACGCATTAACTATTTAAAACGAATAACAATTAAGCAATTAAAATGCAACGACGCGATACTTGATACGACAGAAAATTTTTAAATTATATTTGATACTGCATTGCTCGCTGTAATTGAAACAGTGGCGTCTAGGAGATACATTATTCTATGACATTAGGGAATCTTGAAAGATAAAGTTTCGTTATACAGATCCAACTCATATTTAAATTTGTTTGTAAGAAAAATTCATTACATTAATTCTTATTGATTTATACATCAGAAACTATGTTTAAAAAGATGCAATAAAATTATTCTGAGATTACAACCTTCTTAAGTAGAATAGGACGTTATATTCATAAGTAGAATAGGGAATTACACTATTAAGTAGAACGAGTCAAGATTTTCATTGACACTATACATTATTTCTCATAGACATAAGAATACCTTTCTTCTTTATATCGGAACAGAATGCAATTTCATTCTAAAATTATGAAACGGTGTAATACACAAATCATCAGTTCCATAAATTTCGATTCAATCACCTTAATCTCTAACATTTCGAAACAAAAATTATCTAACACATCTGGGTGAAAACGTTGCGATAGCAAAGGCTTCACACGACACAAGAAAGCTCGATTCGTTCTGTTGATCTGTGTTCCAGCACTCGTTTTGGACCGGTCTTTGAGTACGGTCATTCGGAAGGTGAACGACACCATCGACCAAGGTATTTCTATCTTGGTCCTCGAGGGCTGGGTCCTTCTTCGACTCGTATACCGATTCTCTCGCTAAAAAGTCACTCTTGCCTCTCGGTGAGCCGATAATCGATCTTGCTCTCTTCAAAATGAGCAAACAGGAAGCGATAGAGAGGAGAAAGAAAGAAAAAAAGAAGAAAGAGAGGAGAATCGACGAGGAAGAAAAAACCCGGCGCGATAACGATACGATACGATGCTCGAGTTTGTCTTGACAACGATCGATCTTGCTCCAACTGGTTTCAGGCAATCTCAATGATTGATAGTACGTGCCGTTTGTATTTTGTTATACTACCATCGTTCGCCAGTGAATTAGAAACCAGGAAGCGCTAAGCTTCGAACTGATTTCGATCGTTCGTTTCGTCGACGTTAACGTGATTGTTGTATCGTTACCGATATGTTCGAATTTAGTGAAAGTATGTTGCGGCTCGAGGTTGCTTTTTCCAGCGATTTGTAATTGACGTGCTAGTATGAAAATGGATTTCATTATTACACGTACGCGCACCGATTCTTGTAATTGTACAGTCACTTAAAAATGTTGAATTCTCGTATAAGTACGAGACGTAGAATACAATACGATAAACACGATTTGACGATAGCTTGCGGGTAACAAAAATCTTAATTACTTCTTGAAAGAAGAAATAATACTTCTTTATTATATTTTGAGGAAAAGGGGTAGAAGTTTCTAGCGTTCTACGTTTTGCTTCTAGGAAAGATGTTACGATATCGTCTAAAAGGTTACTTATAATTTCCAACGGATAAATCGTTTTGAATTATTCTATTAATTACTTGATTATTAGTCGCGTATATCGATGTGCCTTCTTTTTATCTTTCCGACATTTTCAAGACTTTACCAAGACTTACCATTCTTGTTTACTTGCTTACTTTGTTTACTTAATGAACAAACCGTAAACAGGAAAAAAATGTCTAAATTGGATTTCTCTGTTTCATCTCCACCAGCTTCCCTCGGACAAATACAGCTCATACAGTTAGCATAAAAATTAAACTCTCCGATACTACGTTACTAATATACAATTTTCTATGTTACATCGCTTAGAAGACCTGCCTTTGCAGGATATCTTGATTACACGTAAATAACTTTGATTTAGCATTCAACCGAGCTCCGAACAGAAAGGAATGTGTAATAACATAATGTCAAACCAGTCACTGCATAAAATTACAAGGGATTAACCGTTGTTTATTGCAATAACCATTCTACGTGCCTTTATCAGTTTTAAATATTAAACGACACAGAGTTATCATTCGGTCGGTTGCGACATAAAACGCCCATCGATGAGAAAAGATTTTTCCATCGTGAGTGGGAGCGTCATCCTGGCAAAGGTCTTCTCTATCCTATCGAGCAAGGACGATACGCTCGATCGATTCTTTGCGATCAATTAATTCCTTGGATCGAAAGGTTCTTCCCTTGTAAGTCGATAAGGTAATCGTATTCCGAGCCTCCGGTATAATAAACGGTGAAACTTTTTATGGAAAATCGTCTGGATGTTACGAAATATCTATAATTATTATGGTTCTCGGTATTCCTTGTATATGTACAAAACAACACGAATAAATTTGCCTACATTTAAGATAGAACGTACGTCTACCAGTACTTGTCTTTTTTGGTTCTGGTGCGTGAAAACGCAATAAAATTCAGGTGGTAATTCAGTGTCGTTTAAATATGAATACTCGTAGAAATTTCTCTTCCATTTCGATAGAAATATCTGGAAAAATAATTCAATTCATCGATTGTATTTTATTTTATAGACGATATTTCGTAGAACGTTTCATATTGTAGGAAGAAAATGATGGAGATATTGGCAGCATTGTTGCAATGGGCGAGTATGTTATTACCGACTACTATTTTTTTTTTTCATTTTTGAGCTATAAATCAACTGCAAATAAGGTGCTTCTTAACTGATAGAAAAACTGCCGTGACTAATTTAAGTCCGACGGGTATATTGATTTGACAAATCGCATACTTAATTCGAATATGTTAATTTAAGTTCCATATAATACTTTTTTTTTTGCAAATGATTTAAGTTTATAATATATTGACTGTGTAAGATATGGATTGTGTGACAGATGCGTGATTTTGGTCATTATTTTTACCACTAACTTGTACATTTTACTGATATCCTTATATCCTTACTATAACTTGAACAATGTGTCGAACGAATTTATAGTACAATCGTATCTCGATTCCTCTTTCCTATTTCTTAATATAAAATAAAGAATAAAAGAAGGACCAGTTTTGTCACATCAGAATCAAATTGTCCCAAAAGTTTCTTTCCTTTTGTAAAAAAATAATAGATACACAACCTCTTTTCGTTCTATATTATTTTATTCAATCACGTACGATGATCCATTTTGTTCTATTTCTATTACCACGATCATACACGATTCGATAAAAATAATATAAAACAGAGAATGCGATGCATCAGTTATTTCCTTACAAAACGAAAGAAACTTTTGGGACAACCTAACACTATCGACCAGTTACTTAAAATATTCCACTTGCTACGATCAAGCTTCGATTCGCCAATTTTCTTCAGCGGTCGATGCTTCAAAATAGAAAGACGCCTATGGAACAAAGTTACCCTTTCCACGATGTTGCGGTATAATCACAAACGACACGTTTTACGATAATGTAAGCCGCGGTGCGGTGGCCTCTAATCACCGGTTAGCCAGCCGCTTATTAATCCGCCAATAAATAACGCGTACCCGTAGAAAGCTGCTCGCCGGCGGGAGGTCTCGAATCAGGCTAATGACAATCGCGATAAGAATTCTCGCACGTCGCCAAGCCACGAAGAAGCTTTTGCTTCACCCGACTCCCTTTGCAATTAGATATCGTACGCTATTGAGTTCGGGATACGAAAGGGGTCGCGGAACAAATTTACTGTTACGAGAAGAGCGAATGGGAGAAAGAAGACGAAGAGGGGAGAAAAAACGTAAAGAAAGATAGAAATAATACGATCGAGCTACGACCAAGTTCTCCAAGGGGAGATCGGCTCGTTCGATAGCATACAAATGCAATTTCTTAACGGGACACCGGCTCTGTCTGAAAATCGCTCGCCGATCGGACATTCCTGATTGTGCAAGGTTGAATATTAACGCGCAAGGATGAATATTAATTATCGTGAATATGATTAAGCGTCCTGCCCGCGGCCGAATCGCCATGCCGCGCTAACATTGTTGCGTGTTGCGCAAACTTCATCGAACTAGTCGTGATGGATTATATCAGGTTGCTTTCGTGCGAGCGATAAATTATTTCTTTTCTATTCTGCTTCCCCTTTTTCTTTGCTTTTTACCATTGTTCGCCGCGTTTCAACCGTTGAGAAGTGGGACAGTGTTGATTGCGTTTAATGGTATAGGCGATTCATCTACACAGCCGCGTGTAAGTATTGGGACACCTACTCGCGATACAATTTCATTGCGTAAAAATGGTAAAACCTCTATTTTATTCGTTTGATTCTTCCGTTCTGGATTAAACAACGATTTTGATAAGACAAATTACAAATTGCGAGACTGTCAGGAAATAGAATCGATCAGGCTTGACTTTTAAACGGACAGTTGACTTTTCATTTATCGGGATACTCTAGTTTTTACTTTGGTCGTTATTTTACATTGCACGCTATCGACCAGCCTGAAACAATTTTTCTAATCGTACCTAATGTTTGTGGTCGGTAGTATGTAACGCGACATGATCTTTGTACAGCGTGGTCTGATAATTTCAGGGACGCTCGTGTAACGCGCTGGGCTAGCAAAAAATGGTTTTCATAAAAAAAAAAATGGTTGAAAATTGGAAGAAATTTCGTATAACGTTAAATTTAACAAACTTTAGATGAAATTAATTTGGAGATAACGATCTTGCAAACCTAATTCCGTTCTACAATTTATTGACGAAGAAATAGTGAGCGATAAGGACTTTTATCGAACGAAAGAAAATACATTGGGACACTTTTGCTTCATAGAGATTTGGCCAAGTCTGTATTTATGAAAAAATATGATTTGAAAAGTGGTTATCGAATCGGCGAATAAGGCAATAGAATAATAATAGAATAGAAGTAATATAGAGACGAGGCTAATCGGAATAACTGGCATAGAACATTGTCAAAAATCGATATTTAAGAATTATGCAAGCTGTATTTACTTATATATCTAATCTAAAGTATTACACAACGGCCTAATTGTTGGAGTAAAACATCTCGATAATTTCGACAGGAAAATTTTAACAATAATGCTATTATCACTGCGCATACTGTCACAGCATAATTTACGGTAATTTGAACGGTAGAAAGTGGACTTTCTAGTGTACCGCATTTGTTACAAATACTTTTGAAAATAAAACATTGTAAAACAAAAACACTGTACGAACAATGATGTTCTTTCAACGTCAGAAAGACTATCCTTTTCCTTTTTTGTTCATTAAAATTTTACCTTCTTTGTCTTAATAGGTTAAAAATTCCTTAATATAAGAAAATCTTAATTAGAAAATGTTAGTTTGCAATTGGTCAAAAAATACTTCTTCGTACGAAGACTGAACACGCGACAAATTCTACATAGCCAACTACTTTATTTCTGCGAAAATTGTATAATATGTACATATATTGCAGCTTACTCAATTGTATAATGGATAAAAAATATTATTAGAAACTTTAATAGTTACGATAAAAAGGAAATGATTATTCGCAGGTAATTAAATAAATAAGAAACTTGGAGTGTAAAGCTACCTTGTTGCTACAATGGTACAAACGTAACGAGTTATATAACAGTTACAAAATAACGCCGACATTCCAATGATAATAAGTAGCAAAAATTCGACGATTTTCACAACCCACGCTTCTGTCGTTATTTCATAAAGCCTATATTAAAAATTATGTTAATTACTCGTCGTCGATTATTTAACGTTGATATCCCGTCAAACAGGTTAGTAGCCTGTCGACGGTATTTAAAATACTTCCTAAAGTAACTATGTAACAACCGGGGATCGTATCACGATTTTTAATCTTTAATATGGAAATAGAACAATTATGCATTTGAAATTTTATTTTAGAAAGTAGACTTTCCGTGTTCCACGGGTACGCGAGTGTACGTTGGAACTATAAGTTTCGATTCGTTCTGGTCGTCAATGCAATAAATTTCTTATGTGCAACAGATTCGTTTCGCATCTTTTTTCTTTTTTTTTTTTTTCTTTTAGCAAGATTCTGGTATATTCTCTTGCACCTGTTTTCGTGTATAATCGACAAAATTCGTTATAGCACGCCTTAATTCTTCGTAAGCAAACATACTTTTTTATATCTTAAAGCCACCAAAAAATCTAAAAAGATCCGAAATACTTGTCTCAATACGAAATGCTTTGACAAGCATTCTTCGATCTTATCGTCGATAAAGATAGAAATTTGATAGAACAGGACACAATCGCTTCCCATCGTCGACAACTCAGTTTGCTCGTAAAGATTTAAATTAACACTCAAAAATACTACTCAATTTCAGTGATAAATAAACTCGTTAACCTCAGTCCTTCAAAGTTTAATTTGTATCAAAACTTATTATACTCAATATACCATATTTCATCGGATATAGCTCTAATTTAATGTAAACAAGAGAGCCTCGTTTCTCGACGTCTATAACGATAATTTTTCTATACGCGTTCCATAGCACAAATAGAATTAACGCGGCATTAATAATGATATTAAAGCATTGGAAATGTTACGCCACGTTTATTCCATCTTAAGCGATTATATTTACTTTAACATTTCAGACAATTTTCTTCAATTTTTCTATCCCCAAAGAAATATGTAAGTAGCGTGGAACGATTTCAGCCAATTAGTAACTTTCTCTTAAATTAGTAATTATGCGAAAGAAAGAGAAGAAAAAAGGATTGGTTATAAATTGATCGGCCGTTGACGCCATTAGCCGTTTCGAACAAACGGTTCAGTCGGTGTTCGAGCAAGAAAGCGCTCAAGATGGAGAACACACGCGCGTTTGCACGTGTATAAACTGGGCCATTGACCAGGATCTTTTACATCGAAGGACATTCACGTGTCTCTTCGTGCCCTTTGTATTTATTCGCTATGATTTCGCAAACCGATCGGTCGTCCTTATTATTGTAGAATCGGTTGTATAACAACGTTCGTAAGTATGAATAACACTTAATCATGTTTTAGGAGCATTATTCCTGTGGCTGATGAATTTCATTCGAATTTGAACTTGATTATTGTATCCAAAGACGATTCTTTGCATTCGTTAAAAACACCAAGATCTTCGTATTGTCAGAAGCAACAGGGTGACGCGTTGATGTATATTTGCATCCAATTATGCGATTATTGTGATATTGATGTGAGCATTGATTATTTAAAATGCCAGATAAAAGACAGTTCACGAATTTCTGGAAATAGTGAATTGTCAAACTATTTTATTTTCCATTCTAATATAATCAAATCTCTTTTCCTCTTTAAGGAACTTTGTAATTCTAGAAGAAAATGTAACGAAAAGATATAACATCGATACGCATAATTTCTAATTCCCCTTCTATGTGCGTCGAAGTTTTACTCTTCCGTTAAATAAAAAATACTTTTCAAAGAAACGAGATCGCGATTATATGAGAAAAATATTCAACGACAAATATTCGATTCGACTGAAATATTCGACGCGGCAAAGTTAAATAATGGAAGATCAAGTAATATAAACAGATACGCAATAATCTGAAATTTGATTGCTCGACAATTATTTTAAGTGCAGGATGATTCACGAATCTTTATATTTTTCAATTAATTTTTTTACTTTGACTTTTACGAAATTCACTTAAATTTACTTACAAAATACCGCGATAACACGCTTGACATCATCGCGCAGTCTCTTATACCCTCACCTCGTGCCCATACAGCTTCACGAACCTGGAGAGAGTTGTAAATCTGTCAGGCTAACGTCCAGCGAATATGATGGATCACCGTAGGATTTCTCAATTGAGACCTTGGTATCTTTTGGGCCATTTTCTTCACGTCGTATCATCGCATACTGTCTTCATAAAACAATTTCGATCGTCGAAACTCGAGAATGCCATTACAACGCACGAACATTGACATTTCTATTGGTCTAAATTCTCGCAAGTATTAGGTATCTCGTTGATCTTATCATAACTCCTATTTAAATATCTTTTTCAACGTGTTTTTTTTTTACTAACAAAACCGTTAGCACTGATAAACGTTTTAGCAAGTTAAGGATAATCTGCTCTTTATATATCTTGTTCTTTTCCGTATACGCGCATATCTTTCATTTATAAAATATCAAAATATTCTCATCGAAATATTTTCATTGCTGTTTTTCGTATTACGTTTCACGATCCCGCCCCATTGAATTCTAACCCATCGTATATTTCTATACGACGAAGAAACATTTTCCGAAAACTCGGATTCATTTATACAGCAAGTTTCGCGCCTTCGCCGTCTCTTTATCGATTGAAACTTTAAATATATATATATGTATAACAACCCCTGGTTCAGCGCTTGATCAATTCAGCGCACTCTCCTTATAAATTTTTATATCGTTTCATCTGAAAACATCGGATCCGTTTACGTCATTACATTTGAACGTCCTACGCGTCGGTATTATGTCAGCTGGAGATACACGATTGCGAGTGAAACAATGCAACGGCGAGATAAAACGGGAACGAAACGAGGAGAAAATCGGAGAACCGTTGCGCAACTACGTTCCAGCCACGATCGCGGATGCTTCGACGAAATTGCTAAAGCGAATTCGTGTCGGGCCGATAACGGCTGGCCAATATGCAGAATTATTCAATTAGCGTGGCAGATCCATCAACTCGATCTCGTGCACCGAATTGCTCTCTCGCATTCTCGGCTGACATTCAAGGCTATCGTACCACGTTTCCTCGGCAAAAACAACCGACAATAAATCGATATGTATCGCAGAATAATAGAGGGTGGAGAACAGTCAATAATAAGCGTGTGCAACGCATGCCATGAAAATACGAAGAATGCGTCCATATAAATGGCGAGTAGTAATGCACGCGTGAAAGACAACGCACGTTTAGATCGTTCTTTCGCCAGCTATTTCTTTTTTTGCGTTTTCCTTTCTTTTTTGTCGTTCTTTCTTTTCTTATTATTCTTAGCCAGATGTTTCGATTATAATCGATCATGTACGCGGTTAAAGGAAAAATGAAAAAAAAAACTGGGCAAACGAGTTTGTAAAAAGAAACGCGTCCACTCGTGATGCGCGTGTAACTCACATTGATATTAGATATTGGATTTTGGTGTTTCTTTTTTTTTATGTAGAAGTGAAATTCTCTTCTATTCTTTCCTTCTTCGGGATTAGAGTTTTGTTGTACGGTTACGAAACGTATTTCTGTACGCGTCTTTCTTGAAGTGCGGAGACTACAGGGAAAGAACACGTGGGTTTTCCGTAACGAAAATTTCGTTTCATTTCAGGGTATAAATGTTTATTTTTTGTATTTAAAAAATTCGTAGTGCGCGTATACGTTGCTATATTAATTTACATTAATTAGCATACAGCAACGATATTGAGATTATTCATTAATATATCTGTATTTACACACGTGTATAACGTATCTTTGGCTACGTCTAATGGGTTCCTTTCATTTTGAATCATCTTATTAAAACATTTCATTCTTCATATACAAAATTGAAAAATTATCAAATTTCGTTGAATTCGTGTATAGTAACTACGATTATTCGAGTCTTCCATACTCAAGATATAACAATGATATAGTTTCATAATAACAAAAGTGTGTATGTATGTAACGGCATATGAAATATCTACCGTTAAAAAGAACCAACAAAATCGTTCTCGTGTATAAAGATTTCAACAATGATGAAACGGTTATATATTTGTATCTTGTGTCTGACTTAAATCATGATACAAAAAGGTGACTGCGAGAATATAAAATTAATGGCGTATTCTTTCAATTCGTAAAGGAATATATATATATATACGTTCAAGAGAAACTTTCAATATATTCATAACACAATCGTAGCTGATTTACCAAAGAACAACCTAAAATTTACGATCGCCATTACATATTACCGATACGACTCAAATTAGCATACACCATCGCCACGTAATAAAGAGTAATTCACCCTTCAATCCATAAATTAAAACTGAAACTTCTCCGCAGGATATCGCAGACACCTTGCTACCAGAGATAACAGTTTCAAAGCAAACCTTTAAACGGTCGTCTGCGTTTCTCATGTCGTAAATCTCTCCGATCCGATCAATTCGTCCATCGAATCACGAGAGAATGAACAGAAGAAAAAAAGGGAACGGAGAAAAGCAACAGAAGCGCCAATGAAAGTGAAAGGTCGATACTGTTGCCCGTAACAAGCATTTGGACACTCGAATTGTCGCAAATGTATAAAATACATCTCGAGCGAAACATTTTAATTTAATTTTCCACGTTGACTTTATCTCAAGCAACTATGTATAGTTGGTAGATAACGATGAAAACAATGGTTAATATTAGTTCGTATAAAAGAATAGGTGGTGGTTAATCGAAGATGGATGAAAATTGATCCTGTGGCTTTAAAATGACTTTAAGCGTGCGCGTTTTTTCGACGTTGGGATATTATGGCGATTGAAGTATGCGTTTCCAGTCACGTGCTAAAAGTTTGTAGAGATTTTATAATATTTACAGCTACTCATTAGGTGTAGATAAATATAGAACTCGTGCGATGAATATATATATATATATATATATATATATATATATATATATATATATTCCTTGCTTCGGTTTTAATTTAGCATTTTATCCCGGTTCTCTACAAGAAATAAAGAAACGTTCTTCGATCGCAATTTTGAGAAAACAGTAGAGTCTCTCGCAGCCGAATATCCTAGTATCTGAACGTTCTACTTTCATTCCAATGTTTTTAACAGAATTTACTGTTCTGTTATCCGAGCAGAGTGCCCGCTGGTAACACGTACTTTCTTCTGCCACAAATGCTACTATTCCACGTATCATCGTATCGTTGCATCACGAATGTATAAACAGTAAATGAAAATAACGAGAATGTACGCTCTCGCGCCAAAAATTTATACAGTTTGGCGGCCGAAGAAATACAGGGTCCTTGGATGTTACAGTAAACTGACAATTTCTCTCATCTCTGTTTGAACAGATGCCAGTTGATACCGAAAAAGCGATTGTCCTATTACCGACGAGTTTTATTATCCGAATATTTTTGTTGCTTTGTTTGTTAGTCAGTTTGTTCGTTTGTTGGGCGAAACACGGGAGAAGATATCGACTTGTCGATCGAGTTGCATCAAGTATGCAAATGCTTACGAGCGATAGTACGAGGAGATCGGAAGGAAAACGCAGTAGGCGCACAGAAGCGTTGTTTCTCGATTCGTTTCATGAACGACGATCGGCTTTCACGTTTGTAAGCGTCTGGACAAGGTAGCTGGACCGTGACCAAACCAAGAGCATAATAATTAATTATCCGGTACGATCGTTGGCAGCAGATTCAGCCACCGTTCTGCTTCCATTCGGCCAGGTGCCGAGATGGTACCTCGGCCGATCGCAATGAAGTAAACAACCGGTTGTTGTCCCTGCCGCGAAAGAAATGAAATCTGACGACCGATCTCAATCCTTTTACGGATCGTCCAATTATCAGCCGAGCCATCGATAGCACAGTCACGGTGATCACGTGGGAACGGAAATTTGATAAAAGTATATATTCCCAGTGACTGAACTTCGAGTGCTACGGATAGGGAAAGGGTTGAATGGCCGAAATTAGGGGGTAAAAGAAAAGCGCACGACCACCTACGGTTTTCGGTAGACGTGAGTGAATGTGCCTGGGGAATATCTATCTGGGGAATTTCCTAAACTGGGCATAAGAGATCGTAGGCTAAGAGAAAATGTGCGAATCTTGTAAGATTATTCCATAGATAATTTCGCTCTTTATTTTGTACTTTGAATTTATAAAGTAAAATGGAACTTGTTTTTATTTTAGTTAGCTACTGGAGTTTACGGTTAACAAATGGGAAGATCGTAAATTAAATAGCATTCGTATAGAAATGACCAACGTTAATGAATCAGGCAGGAATTATGTCTTATTTTTTTATTTTAAGATTACTCTTAACATATTTAAGCACGTGTGACTAACCGTATGTTATTTGGCGTTGGGACTCGTAAACGTCTATTCCCTTTAATCTCTTGGAGATAGCATAATAGTAATTTGTTTTAATAACAATTTTAACAACTGTACAAAAATTGAAATATGACTGGAACGATTAGCAGAAGTGGCAATTCACGGTTACGAATTAAATGCTGCGCTGTCCTGTTTCGAAAACTTTAAGGTCAGTAGTTGCTGCAGGTTCAGTTACACGGGCGGCATGGGCGAGTTTCGTTCACGTGTATCGTAATAATTACGATTGATGGGTTTATACACCGATGTCGTTTCTTTGTACCGAGTCTATGGACGCGCGTCTTTTCATCTCTCGTTACGTAATTGCTGCACATTTTATTTCACGATGTTCGCGCGTATTTCGTTTTTTGCCTCATGGCGGGACTTTTATACATTCCGGACTGTCCTGCGTGTACGAGCTGACACGTTAAATTTATTTTTGATCTTTGTGGCGAGCATTGGGTCAAGGGATACCGTTGAATGATATTTATATGACGAAACAGTATTTTATTGGATAAAAGATTTTTTATTGGAAAGAGATTTCTTTCTATCAGTTATCGATAGCAGGAACAAATTTTCTCGGATATTTTTGCGGAAAGGATGTAATACAGTTTTTAAGACCAATTCCACGCTTACGATGCACTTCTGTGTAAAATTTATATTTGTCGTTCGTGAGACGCGAATCCTACTTTTTAAAAAAAGCATATCTTTAATTGAATTTTCTACATCGACGGAAAAATATTTTCTTATACTTTATTACACGAACATATTTTCAAAATATATTTTTGTACATTCTCTTTTTTACTACAATATCTCTTTTAATCGCGTAAAAGCGTTACAGTTCAGAAACGAAAGGACTAGCTTCAGATGCTGTTGTTGATTGCAAAATTAAAAGTAATACCATTCTAGTATATATCTTGTGTAAATATAAATTTTTGAATGAATCCTTTTTACGGAATTATCATTTTTAAGAAAACCACGTGTATAATTTTATGCGTTAATTTTATACGTGTGCCAAAAAGTGCATGTTTCAGCTTGAAAGGATTACGATGTAAGACATTAAGTTTCTCTCGCTCTCTCTCTCTTTCTTCAGTAAAATAATCGTGCACGTGAAATCATCGTTCGACATTGTGATTTCAGTTGTGTGAAAGACAACCTAGACTGTCGGTATCCTACGACCTTGCTGTCTTTTGCGCAGTAACGTATAACATTTTTAACGTTTTCATCAACCAATTGCAAGCGCATTAACGAGGAATAGACGAACAAATCGTTATCGTTGAAAGTTTTGTAAAGTTGATAATAATTAATCCTTCTGCTACAGCTGCGACTGTAATGTAGTTGAAAATTGTAGTTTATAGTTAGCGATGTTCATGTTGCAGCTACTCTTCATATCAGTTATATATCTACATATTTCTAAGTACAATTCATTTGAAAAATATTTATACTACTAAAATATTCAACGTGCTACAAATATTCAGAATAATTTAGTTCGGAGTTATGCAAATAAATCCAACCTTTCTTTATCACCTGTTACTCTTATGTATATTTTCTCGTTACTTATTATTAACGATTTCAATGTCAATTTCAATTTCAATTTTAATATTCATTTCATAATTATATCGCTACGTTACCGTATCGAGTTAATAATATCGAAACAAATGAATGAGATTAAATTTTCATGTTGCGTCATAAATAATAGCGATTACATGATGCAGTTTCCGCCCATTTTATCTTTGTAAACATCGAATAATTTCGATAATTAATTAGCACGTAAGTTTGAATAATTCACGAAGCCACAGATACGCCAAGTACCGTGACACGAAATGGTAATTCTGTATGTTTAATCCTGTCAACTGATACACTACTAGCCGCGTTTCGCATTGCCAGAAATTCGCCACCGTCTTATAAAACGCAGAACAAAATAGATTACGAACGATTAGAGAAGTTATTCATGTCGCGCTATGATTTTCCAAATCTTTCCTATAATCAGTACGTAAATCGATTCAATGGCTTTTCAAGCGACATGTGAATTTTAGTTATTGCTCGTATATTATCAACTTCAAACATCGAGAAAATCTCCGCTATTCGATTGAACCAGATCGTATTACGTAAGATATTGTAGATAGTATATTTTGTAAACTACCATAAAACGAGAATATATTTAGAATTAAAATGGTTATTAGAAGGAAGTAAATGGTTATTAAAAAGGCAGTGGATTAATTTACACGTAAATTATTATACATAATAAATTATTATTTTAATAGTTTGGTATAATGAAAAGGAAGCAAATCTAATTTGTAACAGTTGAACGAAACTTGTAAGGGTAATATAGGAAGAACGCCACGTATTAAATTTCAGGAAATATCATGGAACGTTTCGGGAAGCGTAAGAGAAGAAAATTAGCGAGTAACTTCGTCATCGATAATCTTTACGATATTTAATCAGGTATACGAAGCATATAATAGCCACTTTCTAACGTAAGACCGCGATTAAAACCGCAACGGCGACGTTCACCTTCCCTGAAATCGAATCTACTTATTTATTTATTAGTCAATAATTCGTTCACACACGCACACGCACACACACACAATTATCAAACTGCGAGGCTGACTTTCACAAAATAAAAACTTTCCACGATTCTAGATTTCCCTGTTTGACGAACAAAAAAAAAAAAAAAATAAAATTTCAAGTGTCGGATCACTCCTGTTTGCTATGATTATGTACTGCTATTCGATATGATTATATTCCGTGGTATTTAGATCAGGATAACTGCGTTATTAGAAATCTAATTTCCGTAGCTTTAGTAAAATGGCAGAAAGCAAGACACGCACATGGTATGGTGCCATGACAAACGATATTAAATACATTAAATAATCGTTATAAGTTGATTTAAATCACGCTGTGTACTCTCTAAAATTCGGCAAATGTGTACATTAGTTATATAATTATTTCATTTTATAAAACTGTAAACTTGATGTTATTTTCTATAATTTTATTATTACAGTTATTTTGTGAAACTCCGATATTGTATAACACGATCCGAATTTCTCTATTATTTCCGAGTGGAGCTAAAATACGTAAAGACGTTGGATCAAACCAAAGATAAGACAAAAGTACAGTACAGCTATCGATAGACATAGAGGGAGCAATCGTCTTTCGCCATAAAAGTGCACCATAATTTACACCATAGTGCGACAATAAAGCTAATGATGCAAAAATATTCATCAATTTGTTGCTTTAATCATAGGAAAGTTCGATTATTTAAGAAAATAAATTCGTTTGTTCCAAGTAACAGGATATAACCGGCAGTCGAATCCAAAGACATTTTCAATAAGCTCATCCAGGAACGAAAATTCTTATCGTACAGTTATTTATATTTTTATGAATATACCTAAAGAAGTAGAACGTAAACAAAAATTTCCTTCGCTTTACTACATATTCAAACAAATATTACTTTACTTCTGTTTCACATAGCTTTGCGACTTACGTGCATTTATATAAACGATCACGCCGTTAAGTTTCCCATGGACGCTCAAAAATCTGCGATCTAGCGTTAAATTTCTAAAACAAAAGAATCCCAATAGTCGATACCTAATTATATCCTTCAGCTTCAATTCTGTTCTCGGTATCCAATAAGGAAAACCAACCGCACAGGTTCAACGACAACGGCGATTCTTTCCCACAACGTGCCACGATCGAACGTCATAGTTTTACTTTCCCGGCGGACGACACTCTACCGCCTAAAGCTATATGTACTTCTACGAGCGACGAGCGACGTTTTCACGAGGCGAAAAGAAAATTCGATGTTACATCGTTGAACGTTTTCACCGCAAAGAATAGTCTGCCCACGCAACAAAGAGGACAGCGGCGAAGTCTGCGTCGAGTTCGTGTGGGTGTACGCGCGTAATCACGGAGAATGTCAGAGCAGGGCGTGGTGAGGCCGGTGGTTAAGCTATCCTCGACAAGGCCGCGTGTGTTCCGGCTCCAAACGGTTGGAGACAAATCCAGCCATTCTACCGCTGGAAGTCGAAGAAGCGACTTACAAAGCGGCTTTAACAATCGGACGCTATGATGTTCAAGGGATCATCGTCTTATATATTTGTCCGCAATGGTGTTACCGTATCGATTGTTTTCTCTGATATACCACAACACTAATTGTGGGCTAGTTCGAAACATAAATTGTATTTATTCGACGAACAGTAATTTTATATAAAATGTGTACCCAGGTACATACATGATATGTATAGTAGTATTATATATACAAGGTATATATAATATATATTTGAAGCACAAAACTATCGCCCACGCGAAAGCGTAGACAATTACGATCGGAAACGCCTTTTGCTCGCAGTTGTTAATATTATTCAATAAATCAACGTGAGACTAATTGCTTTCGCGTTCTACCGATAGTTCGATAGTTGAAGCTCGTGAAAAGTAATTTGCAATAGATATCTCATCCCGTATCTTGACTGTACTATAGTTATAGCAGAAGTTATCGCAGTTAACCCTTTTTTTTATTACCTTGTAAGTGCACGACGTATCGTAGGTAAATAGTCAGAGAAGTGAAATTTCTGTATGTGGTGTTAATTCGATAGCGGGCGAATGTAAGAACCGGATGAGGAGAAGAATCCGCGCGTGTCTCCTCGCGTTTTCACGCTAGAAAAAATCGTATCCTGCCATGCTGGCCGACCGACGACGTTATCAGCGCTTGAAATGATCGCGTTAACGTCCGTGAAACGTGTAATTTGTAATAGCGAAACGTGTTTTACATAGCGCAAAACGGGTTACACGGATACAGTTGGCGATCTGTTGATAGAGGGATTTTTCCATCAATCGGCCGCGTAATTGCACAAGTGGCAAATTATAGATCTTTACGATGGCGCGGCGACCCGTTCCCTCTGGATAGTTACGAATATCGTTGTTTCCGATTCGAAAGGGAAGGAATTATCGCGTTCCACGCGATGTCGATTTTCGCGGCCATTTTCTTAATCGGGGATAAGTGGACCATTCCGTTCGACTGGGCGGATTGAAACAACCCTGGACATTTGAACGATCTCTCGAAAGGCTCGAGTTATAGGTTTTCTAGGATATGAAAAGTTTCCTTCTTTACGAAGATCGAGGTGAATAAATTTACCTCCTTTTTTCTGTAAAATAATTGGTCAGTTATGAGATCGGTATCTTTGAGGAGAACGGCAGCATTGGAGCAATTTTGTTCTATCGAACGCGAGACAATTATCGTAAAATATAAATCTTAGAATGTTAGGATCATACGCGAAAGGGAGGAACGTTGTCAAAGCTTTCGAGCGATATATAAAGCTATTGACAAAGACAAAAGTATTTGCCGAGGAGACAAGGGTTTACAAAATTGACGCAACAAACTTTAACGTTTTAATGGAATAACCTTATTTGTTGTAATATATTCGTTAGATTGCTTCGTCGGTTACACCTCGACTATTTGGTAGTAGATATACGTTAACACACTTGTTCATTCAGATAAATTGTCGGAGAATTCTTTTTGGCGATCAATTCGTTTTCGTGTTAATGCTCGTCTACTTTTTCTTTCAATTTAAAATATTACGCTATTACGTAGAAAGAAAACTATTAGTTGGCGATAAATAAATTTCTACGCTGAACTGTTCATCTTGTCGCTATGTTATTTTTTTTTTTTTTTTATCGCCGTGTCAGTTTGGTAGCGAAGAAACAATTTGATCGAGCTTTAAGAACGGAAGGAAGACGAACGAACGTTAAAGTAAAATCAATACTTACTTGTGCTCGAAATCAAAGAATTCTAGTAATTTAAATAACATTTAAATAACACGTAAGAGAACCTATTTACATATACCACGATCTCCAGGCACGTCATCTCTTCGATTTAAAACAGTTATTTTTTAGAAAGTCGTATGAGCATCAAAAGAAGCGCGAATACGGTTTTCATAACTGAGATCGTTCGCTTTTTATAACCATCGACAAAAATAAGGTTCCATCAAGCCGGCAGTGGGTTGTAAAAGGATTTAACACGGCTCGTTTAACGAGGTATCACTCACTCTAACCTATTTTCCTTTTAATTTCGACTCTGTAATTCTACTTCGTATCGAATCGTAAATATGCTTCTCTAACTCGTACAATACTCACAGGCAAACGATCAAGAATATAGAGAACTCAAACTCAATAATAATATTGTTACTTAATCCTATTTTCCAAGCAAGATTTACTTCAGCTACGATTAAGAATAATAGATCGCTTTTATAACTCGAATGCGTGAAAGTAAGTATTTCTTGAAACAGAAGAATATGATACGCATGGAATATTGGCATTCAATTATACGTCATATGTATAGTAGAAGATATTGAACACTGGCAATAGCAATGAAGTTTAGCAAGAAAGTAGCGCAAAGGTGTACAAAAATTTCCGTATAAATACATCTTTCGCTTTATGCTGCAAAAGCAATGTCTGCGATAATTTGAATTAATATCGACTACAAGAATAGGCGAAATAAAAGAAAACAGTGAACAACTAAATACCGTTATTTTATTAAATATACAATACTAATTAAAATTCTCTAAAGTGTCGCTTCTTAAGTTCTAGTTTAATCATGTTGGGGTATATCATACTCACTCCACTATACGTGTTTTTTTTTTTTTTTTTCTTACTGACACGTAACAGTAATGGTAAGTTAATTAAACCTCGTAATTTGGCAATTCCTTATTCAGAGGTTTCTTTGGAGATTAGAAATCGATAAATACCATTGTAATAAGATCGGTTTGAGTACCCTCATCGATCCTTTGATTCATGATCGGTACAAAGTTACAAAACGATGCTCATGAGACAAACGGCGCTTCACAATGACAGGCGAAAAATTTCTCTTGCGCCGCTTCAGCGAGGCGCGGAGAATCGCGTTCCGCTCGTGATCCGCGCGTCATGCGCGCCCGAGATTGAACGTGTGGGCGGATGAAACAGCAATGCTGCGTGGAAGAACGAAATCGCGACGGTCGATCGTCTACGGGAGCCGCGTTTAGCCCACTTTTGGCCATTAATCCGCGAAGCGACTATCCGCCCACAGTATAGAATCGAGCCGTGCATATACAGGGTGTCCCAAAATCAGCGACTATTTTCTGCGTGCAAAAACAAGCAAAGAGAAAAGGAGCAACATTTTCTTCCATCGTTTTCAAGTAAATTGAGTTCGAAAATTCCCCGTGAAATTTAATATTCTTGTTTCCTATAACAAGCGTTTGCACCTTTCTAAGATCTTCCTGTACAAACATAAAAACGAATCCTTTCAATTTTGATCGTAAATTTTACAAAGGCAAAATTTCTTTTTATAGTTAGGATGCTGATCTAGCGTTATTTTTGATAAAAGAAACGTATGTTCTTTGGGAAAAGAGAATATCTTTTTCGAAGGAAGCGAGGACCATATTTTAACGATGATCGTAGGATTAAGAGTACAAAATAGAAGAAGGCAAAAGGAATCTTTTCGCGAGCTATTATGATAAAACACAGAGGGTAGAGAAGTAGCAATTATCATTAGGAACGAAAGAAAGATTCGTGTTCCTGCTTATTGCAATCGAAGCGTATCTCTGAAAAACACCTGGTTGAACATCGATCGTTCTTTCATTGGAAAAATTAGTTAACTTCCTTGAGCCAAGTTTTCCAATTTTTTCCTTCTTGTTACATTACAGCCTCGTACCTTTTTCCATGCATGTACGTCATATTGACATTTGTATTTCGATTTCGAACAGACTACGTATGGTCATCTTTTTTCTTCGATTTTTCAATATTAAAGCGGTTTACTAATTTCTTAGTAAATTTCTTAATATTCTATTATTCAGTGTATAGAATATATACTGACATATTTATGAATCGATTGGGACGTAACAACGTACACCTCGCACAAAGTACAATAATTCACGCAGGTTGTCAAGGAACAAATAAATTAATAAAAATGTTGTATTCATACAAGATAACGATATAACCACGAACAGCAAGCAACAGTCAGCAAAAAAGTTGTATTCGTACACTGTAGAAATTAAAAATAAAAATTGCAAGTTCTACAAAGTTTTATTAATCTCTTCGAGAATTTTCAGTTATCGGTTCGCTTTTCTATAACTATACTCGTATAACCAACTATGTAATAATAAATGTAATAGTACAACGAACTGTCATTCATAATTGTTATCGGTACCAAAAAAGAAAAAACAATTTCATCATCCGTAATGGTTATTAGTAACCAAAAAAAAAAAAAATAAATTTTGTCCATGATAATTTAACCGTAGCCACGTTCAAACATCTTTTCCGATACGTAACATCGTATGAAAAATGTTCTTCTATATTTCCTTCGTATTTTATCATAAGGAATCACTTCGTTCTCGCTCGTATATGTTGTTCAGCCGGAACCTGCACGTATATTGGCGCAAAAGAGCGAACGTTAGCGTGCAGACGCGTGTGGGTGCGTGTGCACGCTCGCAAACCGGAGAATGCCAGAGTAGGGCGTGGTAGAGCCAGTGGTCAACTTTCCTCGGCAAGGCCGTACGTGTTCTGGCAGCGCGAGCTGTCAGCCAGCTCGCGACATGTTTGTCCTTTCTGCAGTACGCGCCGCGCGTTTGCTAGGCCGAGATTCGAGAGAAAGTGGGAAAAGGTCGAACGAGTTACAAAATTGTAACACTATTACTGCAATAACTAGGAACGCGCGCGCGCGTGAGCTCTCCGCGCTCGCGCACACCGTAACTTCACGAACGATTGCGCGTTCTCGATCGAGAATTGCAACCAACCGGCAATTTATTCTCAAATTGCAACATTTAGAAAAGCTTGCCTAACTTTCGATCGGACCATCGATAATTTTCTTCCTCTCCTTGATCCCGTTGCAAATACTGCCTTATTCTACAGGTAATAATTAGCTTTTTCGAGAGATAATTCGTCGAAATACAATATATTTCCATGGTACGGTTCGAAAAGTGGATGATCACAGGTTTATCTCAGCAGATGTTACAGATTTAACAGATGAAATAATTCGTATGACCGAGCGAAGGAATTCCCTCTCTTTAATAAAATTAAAGTGTAAACGAGCATACTTTCGCTGTTCGATGATGAAGTTTATGAACGGGTTGCTTCATGGCCGTTTACACTAAACGAAAACGAGCGAACGTTCTTGCTCTTGCTCTGTGCTCTCGCACGTTGATTCGAACGTATCTTTAAATGAAAGATTTTAAAATTGTATTACTGTTGCCAGGAGACACTATTTTCACGATTATATTATGGTAAAAGTTCGGACCAATCTGAACATCTGTATACAAGTTACAAGATAATTGCAAGAGTGAACGTTTGCTTGATAGAACAATAATACTTTAATTTAGGAAGAAATAAATCTGAAGTATATCTGCATAAGTCAATATTTACTGACCCAGTCTGTGTTGTCTGAGGGCTAATATTGATAACTTTGCATCTGAAACGTTGTTTTAACGAAGTATTAATTTGCCCAGTTAATACCAGCTATTTTTGTCTTTTGTCAGTTATCAACCATATCGAAGAAGAAACTTGCCATTTTATATACATTCAATGATAAAAAGATTTACAATGAGATATCGAAACTTCGTTATTGACACTCAATCAGAATATTTGTATGACTTGCTCTCCCTTGTACGAGTTTAATTATGAAAAAAAGTGTAGGAAATATAAATTTAGCATTTTTAACGAATAAATTATTTGAGAAGAAACTGCAATAGTTCTATATCAAAAATTTTTAAATATACTAGTGACATTTGCTGTAAAGTTTGTACGTTGAACTTGTAAATCTAGCGTAATGAACGTAGTTAGTCATTGGGAAAGTACCTGCATTAAATTATGTGGAAATTACTTTGATTTAGTACGGATATAATGCATATCGAAGGAATTACTAATGTTTTAGTAAAAAATGACATTTCTTGTGCAATAAACTAATATGTAACATTAGGTAAAGTATGATTGAAGAGATGCAGTACGTCTTGACCATCGTGAAACAAGATTAAAATTATTGTAATCAAAACCTACTTGATCTTAATTGGTGACTCGGTGGTTAACTAAATTTTTAACACCAACAGTAAGTTGTCTGATTTCTTAACTTGTTAATCGGGAGAAACGAGTTAGTTGGTTACTCGGATTACACGGAATCTCTCGAACGTAATAATTTGTAATTTCCTTAATTTTTCAAGCGTCGTTTCATTTCTGTTAAATATGCATTAAATTATATTTACATTTGTTTGAATTAAAAACGAACTTTTATAACAGAAATTGATTTATCCCTAGTTATCCAACTATCAACTTTATGATTATAGAAGTTTCTACTTAAAGCGTGTCCCAATTAATAAGTTCGCTCAATTTCTTCCCAAACCGGCGTCAAAAACAAAATTTTACGATGTTGAAAGTTAAACGTGTATAAGAGAAGCGCTTAATTGCGGTCCGAACTATTTTGTCACAATA
The DNA here is from genome assembly GCA_014737395.1 of Bombus waltoni. Taxonomy (NCBI): domain Eukaryota; kingdom Metazoa; phylum Arthropoda; class Insecta; order Hymenoptera; family Apidae; genus Bombus; species Bombus waltoni. Next base: position 6,885,014 of record JACXII010000051.1, on the reverse strand, counting down.
AAATAATTAACAAACTATCGATCAAAATATTCAACCAGTATCAAGCACTAAATTAATGGCGATAAATAATATTTGATCGCACGCTGCATTTATCAATCATCCATGCACAAAATCATCCAAAGTCTGAAGGTTTGATCATTGCAATTCACATCAGCAAAAATAACCACGCTGTGATCAATTGTAACTTATTATTTTGTTTTAGCTTTTAATTCTCGTTACGTTTGGATTTTTCCATCGACGTAATCTTTTCGTTAATGAGAAAACTGTCAAAAGGAGGGTAGTTGAAATTAAATTTCTTTCAATTATATCTTCATTGTTGTCAAACATCTTTAACGCCAAATATCCCCTTGCAAATACGATTCTCAATTTTTTAAATTCCTTGTTTCTCGACGATTGTAAATATCTGTTCTTCCTATGTTATTCGTATACAACAAGTCTTTTAACAATCGCGATTACTGTACTTAGAGGTTTATCTTTCGAATCTACACAAATCAGCGCCTGCAGAGATACCTACTTGCACCGAAGTTAAATGACTCTGACAAAAGAGATATACCTGTACAAGTCTGGTACTGTTATTAAGCAATTTCACTTGACAGAAACACTTAACTGTTGCGTTTGAATATCTCATCGACCACAAATTCACCGTTTAAACCATAAACCGTAACCCATATATTTTCCAATTCTCTATTTATCTTCAAACGTTCGACGAATCCAATGTATAACTTCATATAGTCTTCCTGTCCGATATACCGAAACACCAAGTGGAAACAACGTAAGAAATAAACTCGAATTTCGTGCGTGGGATGTGGTTGAGGTAAAATTAATCGGAACGAAACAAAGTAAAATACTGGTGGATATAAAATAACAAAAAGAAACGGGAAAACCATAAAATTGATCGACCAGAAATTCTTTATTTAAATCGTAAACCGCAATTCATTTATCGTTTTTCGATTCTCCACCTGTCTGCAGATATTCGATAAACTGACGCGTAACTTCGCGCAATTCGTTTCGTCAAATACAATAAAGCACCAAATAGAAATGAAACGTAAAACACGGCAAATAACCATAGAGTAGCACCTAAACGCAGGTGTAAAAGGATAAATCGAAATAAAATGTAAAAAAAAAGAAAGTACGCAAAATACCAAAGAGAAGATCGAAAGAGGTATATTAATTCCAAATAATCAAATAAAAACTGATAGATACGTTAATAAAATAAAATATCGACACGCATAGAAAGAGAGGACGATGAAATATAAAATTCGAAAATATAAAAGCAACGTCGCGAAAAACGACAGACGCGATACCCTATCACCGACGGCATATTCCTGTAATCGGAAAATTGAAAGCACCGCGAATGGAAGAGCTCGGCTAAAGAAACGCCGTACGTGTTCACGAGAACGGAGGTTCGATTCGCGGGACTGCGAAATTACCACGTTCAGGATTAAATGGCAAAGGGATACGTACGGCTCAGAGAGCAAGCTGATTATGAGTCAGCATCGAGCAGCGGGTACGGTGATTACAACGGCATGTAATTGCACCGCGGCTCGTTTAACATCGCCGCCGCCGAGCGGTGTCAACTCTGTCTGTTCAATAAGCGCCTACAAACCTATATTAACCTCGCTGAGGATGCGTCGCGAATCGTTTTGCGCGTTCATGTCGCCAGAAAATAAAAAACGCCAACGGACTAGAATCTATGGGTTGGATGATGGATGGCGAAGAATGTGCCAATGCGATTCTAAACCAGCCATTAATTTTCTTAACGGATAGATTCTGTTTGATATTTTGCGTTTGATATTCTTGTATTTTCGTGTTACGCATTCCACGTTTTCTCGCGGCTTTTCTTTTATCAATAACGGCTTGGGAATAACACGAGCTCGCGAGACGCGGTGATTTTGTAATTCCGCCACCTTCTTTTCCTTTGAATTAATCCATTTTTAGCAGCGGGTAAAAGTAGCGTTTCGAAGCACGATGATTCAGTGATATCGAGAATGGGAAGAAATACCTTCTGCTTATTAGAATGGAACGCGAGAAAGCGAGGGTTTTTGGATTTTCCAGTTACGATAAATAGTAAATTGCTGCCCTGGCATTTTAATGCAACTCGTTTTTACGAAACGTAGAAATTCTACAGGAAGTTGGTTCGTCGCTGGTGCTACATGTTATTATTACGATCGCATAATCCGAGCGTTCTTTGAAATGTTTTCATTCTTGGTTATTCGCTGGAAATTAAACGCAGATTAATCGGATGATTAGAATCGTGCGCGTTATACGACGCAGATATTATTCTTAATTTAATTCAACCTCCTTATCCCGGATATTGCAACGCCGAATATTTTCTGGACACGGCGCTAACGTCTTCTTCGGAGTCTCTTTCAAGTAAAACGTTCGCACACGGCGTTAAATATCGTCTGCTCGTACTTCGACAAGATCGAAATCTCTTTCCTTTTTACGAATGAAACATTAGCCTTGCTCTACGATCGAATTAACATTATCGGCGAAATTTTACAAAATTAAATATTGCAAAATACGAAAATCGAAGGAATCATTCTCTTGTACGTTCCAGTAAATTGAAAATTTCCATCAAGAAGAAAAAAAAAAGAAAGAAAAAAGAAAGAAAAGATTAATCTACACCCGAAAAAAGGCGCAGACGCTATTAAATTTACACCGAGAGACGAAAATCAATTTAACAAGATCTGTATACGTGATTCTCCCGTCATATTATTTCATCCTCGAATAAGAGTCATCATACTTATTTTCGAATCACTTAGGTGAATTTCGTGAATTACATTTTCTATGAACACGAGCACCGAGGAGAAATTAAAATCGCTTTACCGTCGTGCGGCCGACACGCGCGAAATTCATTTTGCACGCGCGATGCGCGGTAGAAATTATTGGCGATTGAAACTTCACCAGTCGTTGGTTAGCGTGACATCTAACCGCAATTTCTCCGTGCTACGTGTGTCTCTGACACGACAGAAAGAGAGAAGAATAATGTCCCTACTCTTCGGCATGTTTCTCCAAAGGAGCATCGGCGGTTATAGTAATCGCTTCTGCTAACAGACTCTTACGTAATTCTCCTATACGCCATCGGTTGTTTCAGCTGACAATCTGATGTATGCGTTCTTGGCGCCATTACTTTCTGGATCATTTTCTGCTACCACCGTGCTTTCCCAACGCGTTTCATCCATTTATCAATCGAATTCTATCTGTACGTAAAAGGAAGTCGCGTTGAAATGAAATTTTTATAAATCGGCGTTTGATACGAATAAGGATACGCAATTAGAAATCAATCGGACAGAAAGAAAACATTTTCGTTACCTTTCGAATGTAAACCTTCTAGAAGCTACAAGCAGAAGGTAAAATGTCTGAAAACGATTAAGCGAAAGTATTGTTAAACGACACGTAGTTTAACGTACTTGAATCTAATTAATTTCTTACATAAATGCTACGATGAACGCGACGATGTGCGAATTTTTGTAGTAACCGTATAAGAATATTGCAACTAGCATTATAGCGTTAAATGGCGATTGTATTGAATTTTAATAACAATGGCGATAATGATTCCCAAATAACGGAGATATTATTATACTTGGTAAAAATGAAGTTTCGATCGTATCGTAGCATCGTCACTGATATCGTTGAAAAATAACGTTTCGCCAAATATAAGTAAAATAACGTTTACTTAAATTTGTATTATTCGTTGAAGAATTAAGCACCAGAGGAAACAATCGGCCCTGTGTGATATCATCGGTCGTTTAAATTCGTTTCCATGAATCTTCTTAGGATCAATTATTTCTGCTCGAAGAGACTAATAGAATTGGCGTAATCGCTCGATCTTCGAGCGGTATTTGAAATTTTATAGCCTTCGATCTACGCTGTTTGCTTGGTATTCTCAACAGGAAGAAATTCTGTAAGAGGGAAATGCTAAGGAACGCATACCTGAAATCGTTTATGCTAATCGAGTCTAGAAGAGACACTTTCTTATAGCGTATAATAGCTCATAAAGCATCGGCACGTTATTATATCTAGAATGGCATGCTGTAATCAAGTTCGATATCAGAAAGCGAACGCTATACTTAGAGCCGAGAGAAAAAAGAGAATAAGAAGAAGAAGAAGAAAAAGAAAAAAACGAGAAATGAATAATTGAGTATCGAAAGGATTACAATGTAAATAGAGAACGATTATAGCCGCCTCCGGCCATAAAACACGTTCTATACTACGTCGCCATTGTCGCCTGACAGCGTGTAAAGGTTAAAAGCGAAATCATTGTGACAAAATTATACCGCATACTTTTCACGATACCAATCCCATTTCCCTAAACGTTGCTCGCATATTTCAATATTTATGAACCGTGTATATTCTTTCACTCTCCGTCTCGTTCTAATGGAGATTCAATCGGACCAAAGCACGAAATATCAAAGTCTAACGTACGCCGATTTAACGCGTGTTAGAACTTCTGCTCGTCTTCGAAACGCCATTCGCAAGTACTTTCCGCAATGGCCACTCGAAATCAGGCGTGTCGGCTCGGCACGTGTAATTTCTCGCCTTTTGACAACCATCACCGGCCTCTCTATCGCTCATTTCCATTTCTCTCGTCCAGCTCCGTTGAGCTTTGTACGTTATCAATCACCTGTTTCGCGCGATTACATCGCGGTGCCGTGCAATCTGTAATTTCAGTCGACGATGCGTAATTCCTGATATTAGTGTATACGAAGGCTCGTCTGGCATTTCTCGGAAGATTTTCAACTGTGAATAAATTAGCCGCGGTTTCGCTACGTAGCAAACGATTTATGGCCACCCTCCCTCGAACGCATTAAACTCTTCTTTTCTCGCGAATAACGCCTTGGATCCGATGGTTTCGCGTGAGCGATAATTTACTAAAGCCACGTGCCGCCTTATACGAGGCGCGGTTTCACGCTGCTCGTTTAACAAATTTCACTATCGTCTAAGGAAACTATGGCTCGTAGTGGCCAGTAGGAATACAGGCAACCGTCAGAAGACACGGACACGTTTTTCATTCATCCGTTCCACGTCAATGGCGGAGTTAATTGGGTTACATTTTAGAATGGGCGTGGTTACTGATGAATAAATCACGCGAGTAGTTAATAAGGAATGAAAGTAGGCGAAAAATAATGGCATTGGGCTACGCCGTAATTAACGTGGTCGTTGGTCTGAATAAAATAAAAAATTGCCAACTACGATAGATCGGAGACGAATCTTCTTGTGTTTTACTTTTCCATAATCTTTTATCCCTTTCTATTAGTTTCCATTCCAATTTTATTAAAGCCACGATTTTCGTTCAAACTTAACTTTCAAAAAAAAAAAAAAAGAACTACTACGTTGCTTGTATGTTGCCAAAAGTTTTAAGTTGCTTAATGTCTACTAATTGTGTTTACTTATCTAAATATAAACTTTCATTGTACAAACGAAAAATCATACGTCCTGTAACACGAAATTCAGTTATGCAAACTGTTCGTCGCTGGATGAAATGAAATAAATGGAGTTTTATCGCGAATGTACGGCACGAAAGTTGGTTATGTTCCGCGTATCTATATCCATTGATCTGGGTCTTTCTCCTTTTTTTCGAATATTTCGAAGAAAAGAAAAGATGTTCGTCCCTCGAATTTTCAATTTGTTTCACCATTCCTCGATTTCCACGGAACAAAAGATCCTTCTATTTTCTCGAACCTCGAACTTCCAATAGGATCGCAACGCGCGTTTGTTCAGAGGATCCTTAACGATTTTCGCGTTCTCCATATATTTGAACGCCGAAGTTCTTGATAAGGGAATCGCTATAGTATATTTCATATTATAGCTGTGCTTTTTCTGTTTCTCGGTATTTTCGTTTCTTTCCTCTATTTTCTATTTATTCCTTTTCCGTTTTCACGCTTGTTAGACACATGCTCGATCCACAAAAGGTCAGGCAAATCCGGATACGAAGGCTGGTCACACGCGAACGAAAATACGTCAGAGGCTGGAGAACGGTACCACGCGCTGCGACTATTTCTTTTTCTTTCCGCGTTAGCACCTGGTCGATTGAGAAAAATCAATTACACACCTGGTATCGATCTGTCATTCTTTGCGCATGATACACCGAGATTGTGTTTTTGTCGGAGCTTTTTTCTTCTTTCAGGATTTAGTTGAATCGGTAAATTTACTTATTTCGAGGTTTTCCGAATGTTTGAAGAGAATTAGTCAGTGGCTATATAAAAATGAAACGATGTCTCATCGAGATAGATATCGAGATAGATGTTTATTCACAAAAACGAGTATTTTCGTTCAATCGTGATTTAATCCTTTATATCCTGAATTATATCATTTTTAATTACCATTGTTAGTTTGATTCAAGATGTTTCAAAATTTTGCAAATAACACGTGTATTATAAGTATAGATACTTTTCGTCATTGTAACATGATGAATGTAAACATTCCTGAAAATAATATTCTCAAATATTGTCACTGATATGTACTTGATGGTACTTTACTAATATTTGCAATATTTTTGCAAATATTAGTACTTCATAAGTCTTGTTCTACGATTAAAATTAGCAGAGTATTTGTAGCGATTCAATTACTTACATAACAAAAAGGTATTATTTTACGATTGATTTTACGATTGATATTAGATAACGAGTGACTGTATAAATTTTATTGTCCGATTAAAAGTAACGAACATTTATACTGATTCGATTATTTAGACAATAAAAATTGATTATATTACGATCGATTTTACGATTGATATTAGATAACAAGTGACTGTATAAATTTTATTGTCCGATTAAAAGTAACGAACATTTATACTGATTCGATTATTTAGGCAACAAAAATTGATTATCTTATGATTGATTTTACGATTGGTATTAGATAAGAAATATCGATACCGGTGACATAATTTTGGTCTGGAGAAAATTATAAGATTAGAACCTTCTCGAGCTTGGAGAAATTATTTTCTGTAGTGGGATAACACAGAGATTATCTGAATCACGGAGATATCTGAAACCAGAATTGGTATCCTTACGTCACAGATGATATCCAAGAATTTCGATTGTAATTGAATTTGATAATGATGGACAAAACTTTTTCTCCAACTGACTCGTAGAAAACCAACGATTTGTCTCCGATCGGAGTTCACACGTAGAAAAGTATCGATCGCGAATACGAGGGAAAAGGGAGCAACGGAGGCATAGCACGACGATGATGGCAAACGATAATGATAACAAATTTCTTTTAAGGATGTGATTAACGGTGATTTTTCTGGCAGACGGAGTTGTAAATTCGAGTAAATCAACACGAGCCAACTCGATGTCTTCTGGAATAATTATTTTAAATTGCCTTTCTTCTTTTATGCCACGCTATATAATAAATCGGTGCACGCAGCGAGATTATACGCTTCGAGCGATGAAACACGTCGAAAAATCGTCTTATGTTCCCCGAGAATTTACTTTAGACGAATTTTTATGTACAAGTGTAATTTTGTTGTCACTGAAAATATCGTCGAAGCTCGTAATCATATAATTATTGTACGAACGTGTGCTAATGCCATTCGCGAGATCACTGAAATAATTTGGTGAAAGAACTCGAGCATAACGAGCGAAGGCCAAATTACGTGGCTACCTGAATTCTACGATAATTAACTGTAACAATAAATGACTCAGGAATACCAAAGGTGATTAAGCGGATAATTGTCCGACAGTCCGATTAACCAGTACCAAACCGATTAACATTGGAAATCTGACTGTTGCCACGTTTGATGTTTCATCGATCATTTTTTCAACGACGGAATGCGGTACAAGTTGAAACTTTGCTAATAAAGCGGCATTTCCTTCAACCATTCTACCGCTCATTAATTACTTTTTAAGCCGATTTCACAATCCAAGCTTGTTGACAAGTGTGTGTTGACAAGTTAATTACGCGTCACATACTTAATCAGACACAGGGCACATTTTGCTCATCCGTTCGTAATTTCTTCCAGTGGTATCTCGAAGAATGTGCGTTAGCACAGTTTCGTAACGAGCACTAGGTCGATAGAGAGGTTAACGACGTACCGCCAAACGAACCGAGTCAAAGTAATCCGAGATATAATTATAAAATATTTCTCACTGGGTACGTACGAAGTCGAGCTAAAAAGTAGAGGGACCTTTAAACTTTCTAACCAAACAAGTGAAAGCGCTAATCATTTCGCGATTAATCATAATCATTGGAATTTTTATTTGGGTGTTTCGAGTTATGAGTCTTTTTTTTTATCGAAGGTGCCTCGCTACGGATTATTAATCGATTTGAAACGAGTCCTTCAACGTTTAATTACATCGAGCAAGAAACGCGAGATGCGATTCGATCTTTAAAATCCAGAGGAGTGATATCGATGCAGATTGCCTGTAAAAGAAGATAAAAGTCAAACGTAAGAGGCACGAGAAACGAAAGAGAAACGTATTCTGTTCACGGATAAGAAATTTTATTTAAACGATAAGATGCAAGGCAAGGTATAGAGGCTATGAGCTGTCTTCTAATGCAAAGTCTAGAAAGTTATTAAGCTACCAAGTTTTTGTTGTTACATCTTTCGCATTATGAACGCGTTTGTACAGACGATAAGGAATTGATACGGTTTATCAGTTTTAACAAAGAGAACAAAGAACATTTCTAATTGAGGAACGTTCCAGTTAACAAGATGAGAAATGGACCGATCGTCTTATAGAAGTTAAGATTAATCGTGTAGAAAAAAAATGCAACAGAAATCCAACGTCAATAGTGTTAAAAGGCTCGATTTCTCAATCCCTTTTCTCTTTTGCCCTACCTTTTTAATCTTTCTCACAACATAATGTTTAATACTTGTGTGTCAGTTACAGATACATGTCAAGGTGGTGACAGTGTTTTATGAACGAAAAGGTTAAATGATGCTCCGTTGCATATATTACGTATCTCTCAACTGTCAAGTTTTACTTTTAAAAGCACGATACAAAGGAAAGAAAATTTCATATTAAATCTGTGTGACTTTCTTTTTAAACCTTCGTCGTCTCTTTACCTTCGCGTAGCCTCGTACATCGTACGGGCAACTCTTTGAATCTATTATATATTCGTCTAAATACCGATGACTACTAATGTGACGCGTAATCTCTTATTTGGACTAATTATCAAAAATTAGAACTAACGAAATACAAAGAGTACGAGGCTTTATACACAAGACGATACTAATTACTATTAATACTATTACTATTAATAACTATTCGAGTATATGCGAATTTTCATGAAAGACGTTGTAAGCAGATCGTTAGATCACAAGTGATCTTTGTAAATCAACAATCCAAGTTACTTTCATAAAACGAATGTCATTCTCTAAAGTTTTAATTTATGGTACGTACATATCTATATATATTACTTTCAGATACTATACATATATTTCTAATTAACGTTCGTTAACGTAGACGATTCTGCGAAGAATGTAATTTGTCGCGTCGAAACTGTCGATTCTGTCCCATGATTCAATACCAAGCGTGCTTAACTCATGACACTTAATTTATTATTTGCTCTTTTCACAGCGACAGAAACTCTTTTATTATATATTCACAGTAATTTTCATCCGTTTTCTCGTCTGCGTCTGTTAGTATAATTTAGTATACTATTATGAGAAACGTTCGAGTGACGAAACACAAACTTTGTGAAGTTTTTTTCTTTTTTTATTATTATTTTATTCTTGCATTTTACAATTTGTCCAACGGGACACTTGGTAAATTCTAATGTCAAAACTTTGCGAAGCGAGCCTCGTGAAACGAATCTTTTATACGTACAGGAATGAACAAAACAACAAGGACAAAGTAAAATACCATTTAACTGTTGCGATAATTTAACTTGCTATCAATAATTGCGAATAAATGAATATATCACGCTTTCACGTAGCTTCTCTGCAGCAGATTCGTCGTATCGTTCCGTTAGCTTCTCTGTTTCCGAGGAAAAGCTTTTTGGATATTCTCGAAGCCAACTTTGCACAGTTTCTTTTACTTTATCATCAGGGGTGAATGTAAGACGAAGTAACGCCTCTTTGAGCGAAGATGCGATAATCGCATAACGCCACATCCAAGTTGTAAGAAGGATACGGAAGAAGTTCAAACTCAGATTGTTGAATTTTCACAAAGTTTCACTCCTTCGACCCAAAGATAGCGAACTGCGGCACATTGTTGTTTGATGGTGCAATCTTGCAGAGAAGCGTTCATATTTATGTCCTCGTGGTTGCACCTGAACGCTATGCGCACTAGTGCGCGGACCAGCTACTCATCATACAATACGAACATGTTTCATCGCATCAGTTTCTCTCCGCAGCGCTTACCGAGTAATTTAAAAATTGTTTTTACGTTTTTATTCACCCTAAATCGATCCGTATCTCGTTACGAACGAACAGATCCTGGATTGTGAGAAGCCTTAAATTCCGTTCATTGCATTAATCAATCCGTATCTCTTGACAAACGAATGGATGTTAGGCTGCGAAGAACTTTAAATCCCAAAATTCATCGTACATCGTAACCTGTATCTCGTTATAAGCGAACAAACTTTAGCACGTGACAAACCTTAAATTTCATTCATCGCTGGACTACGAATTTTTATGCAAATCAGAATCTCGGTAAAAGATAGTTTGACTTACCACAGACGTAGATATATTACAAGACAAAGCACTACATTTTGGATATTTCGTATACTTTTTCACGCTCGTATAGAAAGAAGACCAAGGAAAAAGCATCTCACTGACCTCGCTAAAGAAATAAAATAGACAATCTTGAAGATGGTATCCCCCTGGGAATAACCATCTACTTGTTATTTTTCAACAATGATATAAAAATTTACCAAATGTCCCGCTGGACAAATTGTAAAATGCTACGTACATTGTACGTAATGTCGCATAAAAATCCGCCGTTTACTCGTCACGAACGAACACGTAACGCTTATAGAGCAAAGTTGATCTCATCGCCAATAATAACGACGACAAAATCAAGTCTCCTCCCATGAACAGTAGAATTCTGAGCGGTCGACGTTTCCGGGAATCGGTGCACACCGACCCGAGACGAAGGTATTCCCCAATGCACGGCAACATCCCATTCTTACGCCGGGTTTCACTGTTATCTATGATGTAACACGGGTCCATTCATCATCTGCTCATTAGCGAACGGTGCGTTATCGCGTCGCATCGGCGCGCCGTATCGTTGCATGCATTCGAGTTCCACGACTCGAGTTTCCCAATGGTGTAAGACGTCGAGCAACGATCCGCGCCCCGCCGCGAAACAAGAACAATAGAAGCTGATTTTTCCGGGACGAGAAAAATAATACGGCCGCGTGCGCGCATCATTTTTCATCGTCGCGTCGTTGGAATTGTCGGCGCATGTCCGACATTATGATTTGTCACGAGCGACACGGGACGGCTCGCGTGCTTTCCAAATGCCAGACAAATGTCAAACGCAACGTGCGTTTTCTTCTTGCGAATCGGCCGCATTGTCGGCTGAAAGAATTCGATATCGTCGAATCGGATCTGATTTCCATCTTCGAAGTTAGCTGTTTTATCGAGCCAACGGATCGTTGGCCGATCGTTAAACGCCGTTTCTGCTGTATATCACAGGCTGGAGATCGTAACGATGCAAATCGAGACGGAGAATTTTAATTTGCTCGCCTATTTCCACTCTTGAAAGTTCTCTGTGGTTTGAGTTCTAACTTTACTATCGTTAAATCTGATTCAGTTACAAACTTTAACACTCGGCCGTGCCGTACATTTTCACAGCTTGGAAAAATATCACGAATTTCTTATGATAATTAACATAGAATACTATGTTATGAAAAGCGGCAGTGAACCGACTTACACCATCGTGATTTTCAGCCTGGCATATGACGATTGTATTTGTGCAACTGTTTTTTTATTAGGTTGTTTTATATTATTTTTGTCGAATCACGTATGATCGTAATAATAGAAATAGAACAAAATGTATCGTACATGATTGAATAAAATAATACAAAACGAAAAGAGGTTATGCATGTATTATTTCCTCGCTAAAGGAAAGAAACTTTCGGGACAACCTAATATAATACGAATTTCTCTAGCTTTTTCTAAATTTTCCGATTAATATCTAGCGTTATGTCGATTAAAAAATAACACTGCGCCAAATTTTAAATATTGTATTAATTTGTCAAATTAAACATTGTTAAATCGTGAATTCTATCGTTCTCCAAATCCTTCTCGAATTCTATCCTTCTCTCAGAAGGAGCTTCAATTTGTATTTGTCGCGAGGTGCGTCGTTTGTTTCAGACGAATCAAGTCAAATATCGGGCTGGTTAGAAAGCTCGTGTATATAAGCTGTATATTTTATCTGGGACTATATTTTATCTATCGATATTAATACAATGGTACAGTGTACATGGGAAATTTTGCGAACACAGTTTTGCTTATCGAGTCGAGGAAGTTACAATAATTCCGATCGAATTCGAAAGGCACAGCGCGTACAGTTTCCATCTTGTTTTCCGCGTTGTCAGAAAGTAACTTCGTACTTCCTGCAACGATTAGTGTACAATTTGCAATGCTACTTTCGATTTTAAGACTCGCAAACTCCGTCGTAACACATCGTTTACATCGATTTATTTCCAAGTAAAGCTTTGCCCGTATGACTGACAAAGTTTTATGGATCGAATCAAGCAGTTAACGGCGATAAGATTTCATCATGGCTCTAAATAACGCTCTTTCTTCCGATAAGTATCACTTAGTGTCGTCTATTATCGTTTATTTGCATGCGAAGTAATTTTGCAACATCCTTAAATCGCCTTTTAAAGTGCAACGATCGTTCCTAAGTAAAATTCTCGCCGTTCTACGAATAAATTATGGCTGCGTGTCATGCATATCCGTATATTAATACCGCGTGAACTTTTCTTTCGCGATACATTATACAGTCCATGCTTAAAAAGCAGCAATTAATTATCGATTATATATGCTATTTCCCGTTTTCTATTTTTTTCATGTAGTTCGTTTAACCTTTTCTATATATTAACATCCTGTTTGCCTTCGTTGCATTCAACCTTTGATGTCAAGGTGGGGGTACTGCCAATAATATGATTGACGTTGCAGCTGATAGTATCTGCTAGATACCGTACTTTTTAACGTCCTTCGGCAATCAATGGATCAATCCTGCGATACTTCGCGGGCACACGATAAGCGCAATCTATTGAAATGCTCGATATGGAAACTGTTAGTCTATGCTCTGTATGGAACATGGAAATTGGAATTCTACGCTTTGTATGGATCATGGAAGTTAATAAATTAAGGAAAAGATCGAACGATCGAGTGCGAATGTAGTATAATATTATATACGAGATTTGTCGTCTGGAAACTATTAAATCATTTTCTGTTGATTCCTAAACATCCGTATTCTTCTTGATATTATTACAGAATCCTCGGATTTGGTTATTTCGTTTAACAAATAACCGTGTCGCGAAAGTTGGCCTAACGTAACAATTTTGCTTAACGATGCACAAATGTAAATGCGATTGTTAAGGTTTCATCAATTGAGAATATTCAAAATTCTATAATATCACGGATCGTGATAATAAACTAAAAATTCTGTTTTCATAGATATACGTATGCGTATACAACGATATTCTGTCAATTCTATATTGTTAATCCGTCTTACAGTATTTTTTTTTTACATCTAACACTTTATAACGTTAATTTTGTTTATGATTCTTTATCCAAATTCGTCAAAACCTTGCTAAAGCTTAACGCATTGTTGGCTATCGTCCACGCTGTTTTCATAATAGTACAGCGATGCTATAACGAGTTTAAACGGTTATTAAAATATAAAACTGTAGAAATTAATCGTTTAAACTACCCACAGCCGGTCAACTACATGTTAAAGGGTAAAATTCGAGAAAGCAGATTAGGTTGTCTGTTAACTTGATCGTGAATAATGTTGCTGTAACACAATGCGTAAGTTCACTGAATGACATTTTGTTGGCAATTAATTGCTGCCAAATAACCTTACATAAGAATGAGATTCATAAATATACAGGGAAACGTATTTTACAAATTAGTTGTATTAATCACATCAAAATCATATGATTTATTGTATAGATGTTTGAGATGGATAGATCTTTAATCCGATAAATTTATAAATAAATATTTCGTCGGAAAAGTCGTGACCAACGTAATACAGTGTTGCTCCTATATAACGTTCCATTGTTCCTTTTTTATGGTATATCGACTGCCTCCATTTCACTTAAAACATTTGGATTTGTAAAAGAAAGTTGCATTTCACTTGCAGAGAAACATTCACATTTGCTTCACGTAATAAATCTTCGCCTTTAACGGTATCTTGCTATTCAACTTGGCAAAATATTTCTGAAGTTGAAGTTAGTAAATGTCATACGAATTAATGAGTGATTAAGGCAACGCAAGTGGAATGTGCTTCTTCTTGTCGTAATTAACGTACATTTTCACTGCTCCTTCGGTTTTCACGTTGAAATACCTGTTTGGTGAATTAGAACTTCATTCATTACCATAAAAGGTGAATTTCTTCGGTTTTCGCGTTCAGATACTTGTTGGGTGAAGTAGAACTTTATACTGTGCCATAAAAGGCAAATATGATGTTTCTTGAACATTGATATCCAGTTTCGTTCAACGCACAGATCTTTACGTAAGAAGGAACTTGTAAAAATATGATTTCGTCGAGAAGAATTGTCCTTGTAATTAATGCGTGCCTCTGTTATTTGGTTGATGTATACGATCGAAGACTTGTTTAACGCATTGAAACGAACTTTGTGTCATTTTCTTTCATGTTCAGTTTGGTTCAATTAGAATTTGTTCTCCATTTCAGGAAAGTTACAGAATAAAGACATTTACAGCGGAATCGTCCTTGCTGCTGTCGCATGTTGTAATGAACTTGTTTTCGTTGTTCTTCTGACTTCCGCGTTCAAACACTTGTTTGTCTAGTAAACTGCAAGTTTATTTAGTTCTTAGCAAATGGGAATAAGGATAGTAAAGTCAGTGGATTTGATACACGCGTAAAGATTTGTTAGAACGAAGTAAATAGATTACGTTGAAAACATCGATCATTTTTGTCGATATATGTATATTTATTTCTCCTAATTAATAATTTAATCAAGAATAGTTCCAGTTTAGATGAATAAATTCAAGACAAAGAAATCTTTAACGCCTGAGAAGGTATAGTTTCACCAGTTCGTGTTCTTTTTTTTTTGGGTTCTCGTGTTTAACTACGTATTTATTAAATTGAAACTTTGCTTTCATACAGCAAAACTAGATAATTTCGCCGACATTTGTGTTTGGTTTCGTTTAACTAAAAGCGTTATCTGTAGAGTTTGCAATATTCGGAATAATCCTTTCCCTCGTATCCCAAGCTGCTATCTAATCTATGCATTTTAATGCAACGCTTTATCTTAATTTTTATCGAAGCGTTAGAATAATTTTTCTACGAATAGTATGCTACAAATGAATAGTATAAATGACAATTTTTCAAACTTTTATCCCTCTCTAACGCTTATTTTGTATTACTACTCGCATTTCCTAACTCTATGAACATCAAGTTTCGTACACAAACTATTATCACAGAGACGACTTCTCGTCGTTAAATTTTCTAACTCTACAAAATAATACTTAAGTTTCGCGAAAGCGAGTATTCCATTGCAAAAAGTTCATATTCAAAAAAAACTGTGCCTACATGTTTCTTCTTGCACCAATTCATAAGCCAGAAATTTTATTTCGTTTCGACGTTACGATATAGCAATCGTTATTTCTTAAAAAAAACTTTTATTGCTCGAATACAATATGTACACCGAATTACAACGGTGGCCACATATTACACCAGTTAAAAAAAGGTTATAAACTTCTGGACTTATTACTCATAAAAGTGCCCAGAACTATTAAGAACTTCGATTATTTTATCATTATTCGTTCTGTAGGTTTTGTTATCGGGCCGGGCATGTTCGAGATAATCGCGTTGTTTATTATTCAATCGTGATCATTCTGGCTTAAAGGAGAAATCCAAAGACAAGCGTTTAAACGATGATACATTGTGTTTTTTGATTGTGATATAACGACAAAGAGCGAAATGGCGAGTTGGTAATAACGCGAGATACTTCGTTAGCAGGAATTATTGCTATTGCCTTACTACGATATTTCTAAAGTGAATACTAAACGACGAAAAATCAAATTTTCTAAAGACTTTAAGGAGCATATTAATTGAATGAAAATGGAATTTATACAGTGTCCCGGAAGAATATTCAAATACGTGTGAAGATATTTTCTGCGTGCTATACAAAGCGTATTTAAAATTTCATTAACGCTGTTATGACAATCGGTTATATGTATTTAGAGTCAATTATCCACTGTAACAACAAGGCACACATATTAATCGTACGAATTGAACATTTTTAGAAGCGTGAATAATTCTGTCACTCGCTGTACACTGTACTACTTTGAACCTAACGTGCTCTTTCATTTCCAATTATATCGTAACAAGATTCTCCTGTTTAATCACAGAGTAACAGAAAAGCGAGGAAATCAACGAAATTATATCGTACTGAAATTCTTCTTAAAATTCGTAAAACAACATTAAAATTAGAAGATCGACAAAATCGTAATTATTATGGTTATTTATTTCTGTTTTTATAATCGCGTAGACTGTCGCGGTCACAACGAAAATCGTGTCACGTTGGAATTTTTCTGTTTAATTATAGGATAACGTTAAAATCATAAAATCGACAAGAATATATTTATCATGTTTTTCTGCTGCGATCTTCGTGTCGCTTCGACCAATTGTACGCGCCGCATGATTAATCGAGGCCTCTTTCCACTGATTTGCTTTGTAACGGCACAACGTAAAGACGGAGAAAGAAACGAGATCTTTTTGCAAAACGAAATTACGCCGTTCACTTTCGTCGAAACGACTTTATACTTCCACCTCGTAATTTCTTTCTGGCCTCTTAAAGGCATCCTTGCGCGTGTTTATTCGCGCGCTTCTTTCTTGCCTTTCATTTCCTTCTCGTTTCAACGATAGCATTCTCCTGGCAGGATCCGGGTGAAAGGAGTCGTTTCGTGCCGACACAGGATTTCGCGAAAAAGGGACGCTCGATCGTGCGCAAGTATTCAAACCGTCCGATAAAAACGATGATAAAACGTACGAGCACGTGCTCGAATCAGCTTTCCGATTGCTTTTGTCTCGTCTTGTCTGCTTCGGCGATTAATTGTTCGTTTCATAATCGATCTTCTGCGTTTCATCCTCTTCAGATCGCCTGCCAAGATTTTTTATCGTATACTACAGCGATTAATTGTTTTTGGATTGCGACTGATTATGCTTGTTTTGTTTTTTGTGGCTGTATTTATAGCCTTCTACCTTCTATTTTACAGATGACACTTTTAAAGATATATCATCGCGTCGTTACTAGATTGCGAATATTTGTACCGGCCATATGTATCAGGACGTTTTAATAGCTGATTCACGACCACCGTACATCAGTGCTAAAATGCATGAATTAACGAAGAACTAATTCCTAGGAAATCTCTTATCACCTGTTCGTAGAACAGACGGCTAATAAAATTTATTAGTCTGGAAAATGACTAACACAAATATCTTTTGGTTAGTCAATTATTATATAATGTATTATATTACAAGCTATTATTTAGTGGGTTCACGAATGTGGGTAATCACGAATGTCAGTTTGACAGAAGTTCTGTCATCTAATCCGTATTTTAATAAACATTCTATTTATATACATATGGTGGCCTATAATCGATTATTTAAAGTAGTCGGATATTCAAGCTGTGTGTATTTATATTATTTCTAAAATCTGTCTTCGTTTTATATACCGAAATAGCCTTCGATTTTAAGAGAATCGTAGCGAAAAGATAAAGAAAGTAAAAAAGAAAAGGAAATAAGTAAAGCGGAAAGAGATTTCGAAACGTATAGAGTACACTTGTAGAAACCTTTGGTGCAAATATTATGTGTGTTATACGAAACATATTGAGATCCGACTATTACGATTGTATTGGTAAAGTTTGAAACAAATCTAAAAATAAATGTATATCGAAGCTGTAGAATATTTTAAATCATCCATTTGTGTTAATAAACCTGAATATTCAAGCGGGACAATATTGAATACTTATTGTACGCTTAACGTGGCCATCCACGCAAAAAAAAAAAAAAAAAAAAAAACAATACCTACTAACCTCTTACTAAATATTTAATCGTTCATTAAATATAAATATCTCATAATTTCCCTATACATTTTCAGATTGGTTTCATTTTTTACCAATATAATCGTAACAGCGGTGCTAATGGAAATTGTTTCGAAATGTTTTATAAACCACACACGATGTGCATGCACGTAAATGTTTTCCATCGTAAATGTTCAAAGACCTTCGTGAGCCGCCGTATTAGAAAAAAATACACAGCCGTAAGAGAAGGAAACAAGGCAAGGTAGAGCCTCGGCGAGATATCTCCAACAAATCGACCATCGGCGAGGTCGTTGATCTCGATTAAACGGATCACAGATCCACCGTGAATCGAATCGTGATACTTGCGGACTGGCATTTTTTTTTCTAGGCGGTGTAACGCGAGCTGGAAAGCTCCGTTGATGAAATCTCGCGATCGATTTCGCGCGGCCGCCTCTCCATGCCGGTTTCATTTAGACTGTCCCGCGAGGAAACAAGAAAGTGAACCGAGAAACATCGGTAGTCGATCGATACCTCGTAAATCTTCGTCGTTGATCGCTTTTTCTTCCCGTCTGTCTCTTAGAAATCATAATAAACGTCTACCGGCCAGATCAAGAAAAACGTCTCGCTCGATGAAATATATTTCGCAAAATGTCTGGTGTGACTTTTAGATTGATTCGAATTAGATACGTATGTACGTTCGCCAGGTTGCTCGATTATGTGTACAAGTATGACGTTATTCATGACGTACGGGTTAGCATTAATTCTATCTCATTGAGCAGGTCATTAAACGAGGTAGTCTTAAGTCCTCAGAAAAAGAGAGAGGGAGGGAGGGAGAGAGAAAGAGAGAGAGAGAGAGAGAGAGAGAGAGAGAGAGCAGGTCTTTAGAAATGAAAAGATTTGATGATCTGGACAATGTCATCTTCAGAGTTTCTAAACTTTCTCCTAGCAGATGTTATATTGTTATGTATGTATGTAGTTCGCGATACACGCGAGAGTTATAGGAAGTCGAATCAAGTAATGAAGTCTTGGAACTACATTTTCATTTTAAATTTGTTATTCCAGTTTATCTTCTTGAGAATGTTATTATCTGTGGTATTTTTATGTCTTCGATTCCTTTAACGAATAAAAGTCTGATAGTAATATGTTCTAAAGAAAGTTCTAACGATAATTCTGTTTTCCATATTTCAGTTAGTTATTATATATCATTGTAAAAACTGAAGGAATGGCTTTATCTTTTCATTCTTACTGTTCGTTGTTAAAACCTGATCCGTTAGCGACGTTTTTATCAGTACGTCTGGTAAAATACAAAAATTTAATACCTTTTATAAAATATTATTATTGTATCGCTATTAATACATAATTCTATTGGTATTCGAATATCGTATAATAATTTACAATACAAAATACTCTTTTGTTTGTAAATAAAATATCCTTCGAAACGAATCGTAAAAAGGCAATGTACCAATGAGAGCAACGGTGACTTTCCATTTTCAAGCTTCTCGTCATAATCCTGTGATTTCGAATTATCTAGACTTAAGAAAATGATATAGAATTACAGATTTAATTCAGACACATCTCGATTCAACGATCATACATATAGAATTCTAATTTGAATAGAAATACGTAAAATCTTCGAATTAGTTTGCCGCGAAAAAAGGAAAAAATAGTATCATACAAGTACTCCAAGTTTTCCAATCTTTTCCACGTAACAATTTCCTCAAACTCCTGTAATCTGAAAACCATTTTATCGCACCACTGTCGTATTGACAAGGATAATTTCCAATAAATTCCCAGGTTCAACAGGCGTGTTCGTTGCACGTGATTCGATAGTTGGAAGAAAAGCACGCGAAATATTACAATATTCGTTCCAGACCGGTGGCAGGAATAGGAGGGGGATAGAGATCTTAATAAATCGCAGCTATCGGGAGATCATTAATACGCGACAGGATTAATGTTTCTTCTAGACGGCTACAGACGATTAGGGATCTTGAAATTACAGTAGGCGGCCTGTTGCTTAACCGATGGAGATGTAATGCTCACCTTGCACTGTCTAGGATTACCTAGTCGATTTCGACCGCTGTCTGCCATGAAATCGCGGTATCGATTTTTACGCGTAACACTTTTCTTTTTCTACGACGCGACTATCGCACGCTCACGAGCCAAAGGACTAATGTATTTACAAGGATTTCATTCGATACTGGCCGCGAGAGGGTCGAGACACGACACACGACACGATTTCTATGGAATAAAAGCACGGATCGGGGAGAGCTACGCTTCGTTTTAACTCTTTCCCCTTTGTTCCCGTTGTCCATTGTAAGGAGATAACGTGGAACGTCCTTTTATATTTAAATTCGACTCCCTTTTTGCATATCGAGACTGCGTTACTAGATATTACGCAACACGTTACTGCGAGAGCAGTAAGCTCTTTCTTTTCGTTTGATTAAAATATACCTACAGGCACCTCTGTTGCCTGATTTTCGTCGTATTATTCGCGAGCTGCGTCTGTTTGTATATTCGACTTGTCGAGAAAAACGACACATCTTAAAAATTTGGACATATCCGTAGGTCGTTAACTGTAAAAGCGATATACGTTTAATGACACATAAGTATCATAATTCTCTTCTTTCTTATTCACTTATTTAATGTTATATTTCCTGTTAGGATATCAGGTTAAACGTATCGCTGATTGACAAGTTTCGCTGATTTTTGTACTTAATGGGCATGCCTACTTGTTTCAAGACGTTTAAGGACATTTTAAGAGGCATTTTCTTTTCCAAGAAGTGACTGCACACTGTTGAGAATTTTTCATTTTTTCTTTGTACTTATTATCACATTCCACGCAGTAGTCCTGAAGTGCGTGTTTTATGGTGACACAGTTAACGTAATACCTACTTATATAGGTATACATCTTATGTGTTTCTTTTCCATTCACTTTAGTTTTGGAAAAAACTACACTGGTACTGCTTGTACTACTTTTAAGTACATTGTATTACATTAAATTGCCTATTTAACAAGAACAATTTTCTTCATATATATATATATTTTTTATTCTGCGTTTTTATAATTTGTCCAACGAGACGTTAGGTAAATTTTTATATCTTTGTTGCGAAATCTTCCAGATTGTCTATTTTATTTCTTTAGCGAGATCAGTGGGATGCTTTTTTCTGAGCCTTCTTTCAATGTGAATTTTGCTGGTAACAAGAACAACGTCACGATTCAAAGGAAAGTTGTTTTAATTCCTCCCCCTTGCTCGTAGAAAACGCGTTATACACAAAGAAAATTTTATTAGAGGCTCTCCGAAAGATGATTAGCTAAATTATAAACAAGAGAAAAAACTTTTCATTGCTAGATAATTAAGTATAATTGATAATTTCCTACTTCGAATTTCCTCTTCCTGGTTGTGTCACTCTTATACCATATCTGACTCTTACAGCAAATATGTAAATCTGGTTTTATTTGAGTCGTAACAACGTGGTAAATAATATTCTTAAATAAGAGTGAAAGGAACGAAGGTTCGTTATATAGATATTTATCTGGTAACGCAAATTGTAGTTTTAATGGAATACTTCTAGAGCAGGAACTAACGCGATTTACCGGACTGGAACTTCTTTATCAGCTCGATAGCGTTCTTTTTCTCTTTAAAGCGATGTATCGTGTTCCGGTTGCAACAAAAATCCATACTTCTAATCAAACAACTATTACGGAGATTAAGTCACGAATTAACTCGGCAGACTTCTGCCCTGTTTGCAGTCTGTCGATTTATTTGTTTCAGCGATTATCTAATCTAATCGTTGAGCGTGGACTCGTTAGATCTACCATCAACTTTGTTGATTCCACGTCTATGTGAATTTCAGAAATGAAAGTGTCATTGGTATTCATCAAGTGAATTATTTAAAAAACATCTTATTAATGTAATTAATAATTCGTTTGATACGTAATGGAATTTTTTTTTCTTTTGACGAACCGAATTTAAAACAATGAAAATCTTGCTTAAGAAATAAAATGTAGTAACAATATATTTAATAAAACGCATTGTACATTTTTCAATGAAGCACGCATTTCGCAACAAAAATCGCTTACAATTAGCACGATAAATCGATGAAATGCCAACATGATTTCATCGTGATTCTTTCCAAAGAGTTTAAATATATAATCACGCGCCTGCATTTGTCGAACAGCGAGAAAAGGTCGAAGAGTCGGTCAATTAATTAGAATTTTTCTCAATTAAGAGACGCAATTATGAAATAAATTGTACGACGGAATCGGAGCTTAAGCAGTTAGCCCCAAATAAAAACGTCTAGCGTAAAATGCAATAAAAATCTTCGATAATTATATCTTGCATGCAACATTACTTAAAATATGATGTTAAGTTTTCCCTACGCTATTAATCGCTTAAGAAGGTCAATAAGTATTAATTTCTTAATTCACAGATGTCTTCGTTATTTCTATGTACTTCCAGGCAAATACACGAAAGTTCATCAATGTAAACCTAATAGAACCTTGTCCCCTTTTTCACCTTTTTACTCTTATCTCTTTTACGTAATATGCTTTTTGAAATAATCTTCCAATTATACGAAAATCTTTCAAACACGCGAAAGTCTCTTTGAGTGGCTTTTAGTTACGTGAGCATTAAATTATTTTTATCTAAATTTGAAGACTCGCTGCCTTGAGATATGATATTTGCACGAAAAAAAAGGTGACGTTTCTAAACATTTTTCTAGAAACATGAAATTCGACTTGAAATTGAGTTAGATACAGACTTATTTGATGAACGGTTTCATACACCCGATCTACTTTAACTTGGTAGCTAGCTACCAAACTAAATTCAAGCCATTAAACTTCCTCAACCGTGGTAGAGAGTAGTAATAAATTCAATACGTTTAAACGTAATCGCACGTAAAATCGAGTTTGTTACTTTAACCTACATTAGACAAATACTTAAATTATTTAAATTATTCTAATAAATCAAAATCATTAAAAAGTTACATTTACATTGGCGAAAATACAAATAAACTTCTAGTAATAGTATTTGAATTTAATGTCAAATTAATGATTAGAAACTGTACCTATTATCTTTTTATAGCGTTATATAGCAGATTATAAATTTAAATTACCTGTTAAAACACACGATTATAATAAATTTTAAATTTTTACGTGCATATTATTATATAAGTAGAAGTCTTTCGATCGGTTTAGACCAACCTTTTGTCTGTCAAGTAGCAAAATAATTCTTTAGATTTTCAGCGACGGTACTTACAAATGCCAATTTGTTGTTACATATTACCTTTTGAAAATTAGCTTAATTACATCGTAATATTCAACTGTACGTACGTAGGCTACGATGATTACACGATTTTATATTTTATATATAATTACAACAATTTTCAAACTAAAATACGTCTGTCAAAAACAACTAAGTTAAAGGCATTGACACGTATATTCTCATCACCGCACGTACAACGTAATTTTTAGTATTCTTCGAAAATAATCGTATCTATACGCCGCACATGTTTTCGAAAGGAAGTAAAGTAGAACACGACTAACTAAAGTAGAATAGAATTAAAATACATCTCGTTAAAAGCAATCGAGGCTACTTTTGGACGATACCTAATGTGTATATATATATATATATATATATGATCGTCGCTATATGTTCGATATAATTTATCATTGAAACGGTTCTCTTGAAAACAATCGCACGTGTTTTCGTAAGAAGCCATTCAGCGTCGAAAGAAACAAAATCGGTTGTTCGATCAAACCTCGATCCGTTAATCTGTCTCCGGTAAATCAAGCAAGAAAAAAAAGCCAGTCCAAAATGGAGGAAAAAAGTGAACGAGGAGGAACAGTAACCAAGTAGAGCGTCGCAAAATGGAGCGAATCCACGCACTAAACGGGATTATATCTAAAATGGCGGTTATAAATCGCGCGAGATCGCGTTCACCTGTGAAATAGACGCAGTCTCTCCCAACTACTGTTACACATATCTCTTTCTCCCTTTCCCTCTTTCCCTCTTCCTCTCTTTCTCTCTTTCCCTCTTTCTCTCTCTCTCTCTCTCTCTCTCTTTGTTCCTCGGCACGTTTCTCGGTTACAAAAGAACATCTCGGTGAAGGTTCGACCTGATATTGCTCTGCTCCCGGAATCTAGCGGCGAGCATATAGATCAAGAAGACGTTTGAAAGATGTCTGGATCGGTTCCGTGGCTGACGACGAAGGAGGAGAAGCAAAGGTATTCGAGAGGACGCGTTTCGTAGGCGCAAGAAGCCCCAGAAAAGAGTACGAAATGAGAGGAGAAAAGGAAAAAAATGGGCCTATGGCAACGAGCATCGAGGGTATTCGAAGCCAATGTAAATCTTCGTTGCATGCACCGGTCGAGGCAGTCGCATTTTATGCGCCGCTATTGCCTCGTATATCGAGTAACCGTACCAAGGATCGTTGCGAAATGAAGATATATACGCGTGCAGGATCGGCACACGGTGGGCTCTTCTCGTAATCAGCCATCGTTTGCTTCATTTTTCATCGGGCCATCTATCTGGTTTCTTCTTCTTCGTTTCTTCTATGTTCGTTCGTCTTTTCTCGTACGTTTATACCTTACCGCGGCTCGTTTTCCTTGTATTTTTACGCGTTAGCGTTGTTGTTCATCCAACGATCCTTTCCGTTCCCTTCGTTTCGTTTACGAAGAACTTTTTCCTCTTCTTTTTCTTTTTTATCGCTGTTGCGTGTTGTTACATTTCGTGGAAGATGCTCGGTTTCGCGTTTAGATCGACGATGGCTCGATTTGTTGGATTTTGTCTTCTCGATGGGCTTTTTACATTTCATATTTTTGATTTCGTTTGTTCACTGTACATTGCTTCCGACGATATTCATTAATGCACCGTGGTAATCGTTTAATCTTTCTACAAAATTTCACCTTAGGAGAATGCGATTTACCATTGAAAAATATAATATCTGCATTCATTAACTTCGACGGTGTATCTTTAGGTATGAGTCGAATATTGGATATTAGCTTTGTCAATAGACAAAACTCATTCCTCAGAATAATTACACGCGCACAATCGAGATGTTCCTTTGTATTATTTACAAAAGAAAAGAAAAGGTTGCATGTTCCTCGTTAAAGTGGCTCAAGAATATTATGATAGCATTCATGCATAATGGTAAAAAGTATGAAAAAACGTACAGGACACACAAAGGTGCGAAAATATATGAAATGTCCAAAGTATACATGAAGATTTAAATTCGCATAAAATATCCGCATTCCAACAACGAATATAGCACATCGACCCGAGACGAACATGAAATTTTAAAAGTCAATCGTCCAGTATAAATTCCAATAAAGTTTCTCGTTAAAAATCAATTTCTCCTCTCTTTTCCGCCTTTCGTTCTAAAATCTCTAAAACCTCTTTCCAACCGTATTTCTTCCGATCATAGAACCTTTTTCGTACCACGATTTCTCCGTATCTTCTTTTCTTCTCGCCGTTCTCTTCCTCCGTCTTCGATCTCCGCGACCTCCTAACTCAATTGTTCCGTCAATTTTTCTCATCTTGCAAACAATTTCATCTACGCCTCTGAAATTCCTATCGTCGCATCCCCTATTCGTTTATCTTACCAATTATTTTTCCACGTTTCCCTTTCGTCACCTCCTTCTTCAGCTTCAGCCATCTCTCCCCACCTGGCTCTTCTCATCCTCTTTCATTGCTCTCGCTCTTCCTTTCCTCTCTTTCTTCTTGTTCCACGGAGACTGTGATCCGATCCCATGGAGAGTGCCTTCTCTCTTTTCGCCACTCTTCTTTGCTGTCGAGGCTTCGACCTGAATCGGTTGGGAGAAATTGCGCCCCGGGCGAGGGCGGATTCCTCTCCATTGCCGGCGGTTTCATGCCTACCACTTTTTTTTTCTTTTTTCTTCTTTTTATTCGACTGGTTACCCTCGATCCATTATAATTATCGTTACATTTCCGAGCGGTCTCAATCGCTTGACGATATTTTAATCGAACACCTTATTAATAACGATTAATTGACCGACATTAACGTCACGTTCGTTTCGTCGATCCCGTTTAGGATTCCGCGCCGACAATCCGATCCAGTGCTTCGTTTCGAAAGGATATTACGATCGCGTGCGCTTAATTAACTCGAGTCACGATCGGTAAATGGACGTGTTTCGTCTTTATGTTTCATCCGATAGAGAGTTTCGCGGTTGACGACAGTAAAAATTATACTCGAGTGTGAATGAAAATTATGTATCTCTGTGTAATTATTAAGCATAGACGTTCGTAGTGTTAATAGATATATTTTACCAGTAAGTGATCATCTTTCTCTGTTCTGCTTGGCTCTGATCGTTGGTTGATTTCGATGTATTAGGTTGTCCCGAAAGTTTCTTTCCTTTTCTAAGGAAATAAATAGACGCACAACCTCTTTTCGTTTTATATTATTTTATTCAATCGTGTACGATGATCCGTTTTGTTCTATTTCTGTTATTACGATCATACGTGATTCGATAAGAATAATACAAAACAGAGAACGTGGTGCATCGATTATTTCCTTACAGGACGAAAGAAACTTTCCGGACAACCTAATAGATAGCGAATTCATTTTCGATCGGAGAATACTTGGATCTTGACAATTTTTCGCAATATTGTTGTCGTTATTATTAGAAAAATGTAAACTCGCGGAGAAACATTTTTGGAAAGTAGTAATTTATTATTATTTTTATATTCATTATTTGGCCGCGGATGTTTGTGCATTTATGGGCAACTTAAGGATGCGAAAATGTGTATCGTGCACATGATACCCAAGGATATGCAAAATATCCAATTATCCGACGTAAAAATAAATATGCAAAGTATTAATTGTAGAGTAAAATAAATCCGCATTCGCGTCTCTTTTATTTAATAATATCCGTAAAAAGTGTAAATTTGCATAAATACTTGCAGTCTACCTGTTATCGAGATAGTAACAAAAAATTATATATTTTTTTAATCATAACGTGGATATAAAGTAAAAATTTACCACATTTCCATAACTTCCTTCACATTACACGCAAAGGAGTGTCCTGTACGTGTTGCACGAAGTAAAGATACCTACACGAGTTTCTAACATTTTGCTACAAAGCTTCGCTTTCACTCCAATTAATACAAATAAAAATAAATATCGAATTATCAAGCAACGGACTTAATCCAAATCTATCAAACCGGTGCAATCGGCAATTATTGAGAAAATGCAATATTCACGAGGTTTAAACGAATTAAGAGAAAAAATGACGGTTGGAACGAGAGATAATGCAAAAACGCTTAGGTTCGCGTAAACGTTAATAAGATTCTTTAATGTTTCTACGATTAAATGATTTCCACGGTTTATTTCGCTATTTGAATATCCCACGTACACTTCGATTGCGTCATTATGCGAGCAAGCGGGTGTTCATTAGTGTGTTTCAAGCAAGAATATTTAAGCAATAAAATTCTTAGCCAACGAAAACGCGCGTATTACCCAATATACATAGATATATCGTAGGAAGAAGGGTGTCCATTCGAATCTATTTGGCGAAATTTATCGCGTTTTCTCGGCTGTGCGAAATTCGATAAAATTCACTACCTTATTAGTTTCCATAAATTCATTTCATATTCATTAAAAAGAGTTGCACGTTCTGCGCGATTTCAGTCTCTAATTTACTGTTGAAGTATTTCACTTTTAAAAAGATACATAAGATTTGCACATTTTTAGGGATTTACAGTTTCAAAGAGATAATTTATAGATTTTCTCAAAGGTTTCTACATTAATTGTCCAGATTCTGCGCATTTTATAAATTTTATAAACCTTATTAGATTTTTCGAAGGATTTTTCATGATGCTTTTGTCTATCCGTAGTATGACTTTTTTTTGGTACTTTTCGATTTTATTTATTTGAAAAAGTTTGATTGGTAATTTTATTTGGATATGCAAAGACATTTAAATCAATACATTATATAAAATAATCTATATATATATATATATATATATATATATATATATTAAATATCGTTGTGAACTGTCTAAGTTTGTTATGTAATTAATTTTATTAGTCCGATATTGAAGTTTCTATTCCATGAAATAAAAGCTCCGGATGTTTGATAAAAATATAATTTTATCAAATATACATTGATTCCTGCTTTTCAATTACTAAACAAATAATATCTCAAGAACCGAGTACATACTGTAAACATTACGAAGCGTTTATGGCACACGTGCACACGGCGTATACAGTTTGCGTCGATTCCACACGGTACGTGGTTAAAACTTGAAAATATTTTATCAGACTTTATGCAGTTTCTGGTAAAAGGAAACGTTTCCCCGCTTCTTTCACAATTATGTGTGCATACCGTTTCAAACAATCTCAAAATCTAAAGATCTAGAATTTTTATATAAAAAAAAATCTCTTCTTTCCAATTAAATCGATGTGATCTAATATAATAGAAATCAGTTTTTATGTAAAAATTATTATCTTTTTCAATATTCTGTGATACTTAAAGCTGCTTGGAATGTTAAATAAAACAAGAAGAAATTCAATTCTTCTACCAAAATTCTTCTCTTCGATGAAATTTCATTTTAAATTGGACATATATTTTAAAATTGATTAATAAGAGGAAAGCAAATCCTATTTCAGTTCAAAAAGATTGTTTTATACATCTTTTTCAATTGTTTCGCATGTCCCCGTGCGAAATTCCGATGGTGTAAGCTTCTGATCTCCTTTTTGCCAGCAGTTTCGTTGACTTTCCTTCAGTTAACCGCGGATCACGAATTCTCGTGATCGTAATACGTGCGCTTTCTCGCTTCGAACGTCGGACGCGTAAAATCGTGAGAATGTACTTGTTGAGATCCAACTTGTAAATATGGGAGAAACGCGTATGAAAATAATTTTGAAATAGATACAATA
This sequence comes from Bombus waltoni, assembly GCA_014737395.1. Lineage (NCBI taxonomy): Eukaryota > Metazoa > Arthropoda > Insecta > Hymenoptera > Apidae > Bombus > Bombus waltoni. The sequence continues at coordinate 6,855,932 of JACXII010000051.1, read as the reverse complement.
CGTAGATACAGTAGAATTGAAAATACGACGTCGAGATTCTATTATTATTAAACGAAAAACAAGGTGAAATAGCGTGCAATTTATTCTTTAAGTCATGTTCAATGTTACAATCTTCTCAAAGTATACAAGTTTTGTATTCCTGTTATAAATGAAAATAATCTCTTTATGCTATAACTCTGTTCAATTAATGTAAAATAATTATTGTCGTAGTAGAAACACACTGACAACGTGAAATATAACAACATAATACTATTACACAAAATACGAATTCTCATGATAGAGAATTCTATTATTCCTAGTAAATTGAGAAAATTTAATATCAAATTCCACGTTACGTTATAACAATTTCGTTCATTCCGTTAATCAGTATTTCCATTAAGTACCTTAATTACCGTTCGATTAATTCACCTTCTACACCAGATGATATCTATTAACTTACACGCTTTCAGTCTACATAAATTTGATTAACGTTATCTTCATAACGCCACAAAATCATTTTCCCTCCGCATTCTGCTCTTTTTCAACAATCACCACTTTTATTATTAATAATTAATCTATTGTATATCAATATGTAAATTAATTCGTTACCTACAAGTCGGAAATTGCCTATTTAAAATCCTGAAATTATCGTAATTTGCATTTCAATAAAGAAAAAAAAAAGAAAGAAACATATCAAAGAATCATTATTATTTCTTACTTTTGTCTAAAATTTTTCAAGTTCATCATCCGTAGTCTTTACTTATGTCACTTAGTAATTAGCAAGATTTTATACAATCAATGGATTTTTACGTGCGTTTACGTGCAGAACAAATGAAATAATAATAATAATAATAATACAACTATACAGAATGTATGTAAAGTATTCAAAAATGTACAAAGTATTTAAAGCAGAATGTTGATTGTAATTTTTACTAAGTAAAACAAACCTCTAATTTCTTTCTGGAACGGCTTCAAATAATTTCAAGAAACTCGCGTAAATATCTGCGGTTCGATAGTCTGGTCAATTAGTCATTTTAATAATCAGCGTTCTGAACGATACGACAAACCACGGCAGGTATTCACATGCAACGATTTATAGCGAAACATCATGTGCTCAATATTCGTGTCTTTTCTCTATCCATTAGATACGACGATCTACGTCATAAATTACACATCTTTCCAACTTTGAGTTATATCCTGCCGACAAGATCGCGGCTCGACAAGGAGATATGGCTAACACGCTAATGAAAACATTGTCATCGTGATCCCTGTCGTTTCAAGCAGCTGCGCGGCTAAAAGTCACGGCCGCCCCAAAGCTCTTTCACTTTTCACGCGGAGCGTTAAGTGCATTCTATCGGTCAGTCGTCGTTTCGAGTTAATAGCGGCCAATCGATAACGATACCATCAAGATTCAACGCGATACGAACAGTTTCCATATCTCGTTGATTGCTCGTCTAGGTTGCCTGGGGAACGATAAAACGTTTGTGTCCGACGAAAAGCGTAGAGACAGGGTGAAAAAAAAAAAAAATTGGATAACGCGTAGAGTACGTAGGAAATGTAACACGTCGATCGGAAAATCCTAAACCGACAGAATTCTATAAGAACGTTTATGATACAATCTGTATGAGTTGCACGTGGTTCCAGATATAGCGGAATTATTTGAATTATTGGTAGATACGATAGGTGCATTAGGAATCTTCCATACCAACGCGAAAGAAGGTTTGTCAGTGCAGCGATCATTTTGAAAGGGTTGAGTCGTACTACGACGACGAAGAAAACAGTTTGATAGAAACGAAAAATATTGAAAAAATAGAAAAATGGAATATTAGGTTGATTGGAAAGTTCTGTGTCTCTAAATTCTGCGTATCGTCGCGCTAGTTTTTAATGGTTTTATGTCTAGGCTTCTAGTTTGTAGATTGAGAAAACCGAGTTTAAAGTTTGTAAAGTTTGATGTTACCGCGTGGAGTTAGAACTTGAAGGAATATTTGAATATTTGCTACTTTCTACGTAGGATTTTCATCAGATTATCACGAATCTGTATTCTTTGTTCCGATGACATCGGTTAATTAGCTTTTTCTCGAGAGACGAAGCTAGACTAGTTAAAAGTCAAGGCGGCGATACGTGTATCAATATAACAAGAACATAAATAAAATTATTTTATTATTAAATGATCCGGCGATTTCTATAAATCTTACATAGTTTAACAAGAAAGCGAAGCTTCGTTAGTATTCGAATTATTGGTAGATACGGTAAATATCGATACGATTCGGGTAAAATTAAAAAAGTGCATAGTTTGTTATCAGACGTTAAACACAAATGGACCGGAACTGAAGTTTTTAATAAAATACTAAATCTGTAAATTACACTGTCTATCGGAACAATATTGTTGACGATCTTCACCTGCCGTATTCGCATTCTACTTTCTTTTCGAAGAATTTAATAAAAAATTTAACAGGATAAAATAGGATTTCAAGCAGGTAATTTATTTTTATCGTTAGGAAATAACGAAAAGTCGTTGGATATCGAGGAACCGATCCTTTTACCGATATTAAAGTAAAATTCTAATTATTTTACTATTTAACGTACTTTTGAATATTAGAAAAGATTAAATCTTAATTCGTTCTTAGTAATAATTCCTATTTCATTTACTCGTCATGGTTTATCACTGTGATTGTTTTTTACTATCATTGTAAATAACTAATAATCCACACACAGAGTGTAATCCATGAACTCAATATAATTTAACATAATAATTTCAAAAATATTAACTACACACACACACACACACATATATTTTGCACGCATTTTATACGAACAATGATCAGTTTTATTCCATCTTCAGTAAAAATAAAAGTAAAATTCTACTCACCGTCGATGAATTCGATGTGATCTGTTACATTACTGCAGGAATGCTCTCCGCATCTGTTGCGACATCTTCTTCCTTTGTACGTTGGAGAAATTCTTTCACCACCTACGCAATAAATAGACATTTCCATTGCATAGTCGCTTCAATTATTTTTAAAAACTTGGATGTCTGTATGCAATATTTTGCAACCGACATTAATGCATATTAATAATTTTATCGACGCATTTATTCATCGTTGAACACATTTCCATGAAAATAATTTATACTAGGTAGTGGTACACCGATCCGACTAATTCAGTATCGAAGAACAAATAGCCGAAAGGTATAAATATCAGGGATTGTTTAGTTCGTAAGTTTTGAAATTAACGAGCTAGAGTCATTTATATACGACTGGTTAAAAATATTTTCCTTACGAAACATAATGTTATTATTTGTAGTGAATAAATCAGCTTCACATATACATATGAAAATATTCGAACACTTGCAGAATTCCTTTATGAATATGGTACTTATGCTATAGGAAATATTTTAAAACCTCACCGGACTGCTAATGACTTAAATCAAGAATAACTACTAATGTCTGTAGGAAAAAAAAAAAAAGAAACGAGAATATACATGTGTGTATTTCATTTGTACCAAAAAGGTAGTTTGCTAATAAACCTGGCAGTTACTGTAAACTTTAAATAATAATAAAACAGAAACACATATACAATATATATATATATATATATATATATACAAATTTTCTGTGGTAAATGTTCAAATATTTTTACGAACCATTATATGTAGTCACGCATGTAAATGTATAATAAGCAGAAAATGATTACGGAATAAGTACAATTGCATAAAAATCAATTACAGTTGCATACAAAAGGGCGCATATATTTCTGTTATGTATACATTACGATCGGGTTTTTTGTTTTATTTATCTCTGCTCGCGGCGATACGAAAACAAATTGTGTATCAGACGAAAAGAACAGCGAATAAGCAACGGATGAAATTCGAACGCGCCATACCATCAAAAAGGTAAAGTGTGTTTTAAATTATCTCTTGGTTCTCACGATGGCAGATTTACGGCAAAATATATTTTGCACATTTGCAAAGTATTGCAAGCAGGCAAATCGATAAAATATGTAGTTTATTTTATTCCAAGCGTTCCAAACTTTTTGCTGCAACGATATTGTGTATTTCGGATCTTGGAACCAGATTAAGAATAAAATTTACATGTTACGTAAATGAGTAAGTACGATCGTCGATTAGTTTCGAGTAAATGAATCTATTCTAGCAATTAGATAGTCTATGGAATTTATAAATTTTTTTATATTTAAAATAACAACAAGTAGCCTAGTTTTCACTTTTCATGAACATTACTACGTAATAGCTGACATTGTTATTAAACGTTGTAACGTTTATAAAGAGAAGATATGCGCATAATGCATTGAAAGATAGAATTGTGTAAAATAATTTGTAATAGTTTATTATATAAGTAAGTATATGCGCACCGCGTAATAATTACACGAGTAATTATAATTGAAAGAAGATTATCTTGAAATTTTATATTTTAATATTATTCATAGAATTTTCCTGAACTTCATTCGTGAATTATTCTTGAGAGTACTCTATTAACGAGAAGAGAAACGAACGCCTTCGCTAGTACCCACACAGCTACGACTTTCAATAACTTGCGCTTTAACTTTTTAATGGGTGAGTTATTTAAAAAAGATTACGTTTATGGATTTAAAGGTCACAGTATTAATGTTTTCATATTACAATATACAATTTGCATAATATTTTTAAGAGGAAGTACCTACTCCTTAGACTTTCGCCATTTGTACCTTTCAAAACTTCTGTTATTTACAATCATCGATATTCTAAGAGCATTATTTATTACAAAATTTGCATTCACTTTTAAACGATTAACTGTGTTTCTAAAAAGGTGAAGTTTAGCAATATCGAAAACAATTTGCTACAAAAAAAAAAAAAAACAGCGGAACGCTTCCTTCGCGAAACTAACCAATTTAAAAAGTTCGAAATTTCAGTCGTTCGGTATCCTAGCAAGCGCCATAATCTCCGTTAAATTCTACCGAAAATTATCCTTGTATCTACGTGAAAATCAGTTCGCCGTTTCGAAAACGCCGACGTGACTCAACGTGACGTTAAAACGCGAGGAAAATCGCGCGATAAATCATTTCTGCGATTGATTTAGCACGCGGGATTTAGTAATTAGCCATTTCCAGGATAACTTTCTAACCGCGCGCCGCTCGACGAAAAAGCAAACCGGTCGTGATGCGAATTTTTACTCGAGTCTGTTACAGCGACGAAATTATATTTGACACCCGAAAATCGTTCGTGGCTTCAGCTTTTTTAATCCTTCGCCGATACTGACCGATCCACTGAAGGGTACCGTGCCGCCGTCACCTTAATCTTAACACGATCCACTTAGTCTCAGGGAATTATTTTCAACTCGATTTATTCGAGAATCTCGAAGATACGCGTTCGGTAGTATTATTCAATGAAGGGCAGAGAGCAGCTGTGTAAATCTCATTGCAACCTGTCCGCGCGGAAATAATCCACGCCTCTTTCGACGTGAAACACATCGAGCGGATCGTTTTTCCAAGCACCCATATCCTATTGGATAAAAAGCTGATCATAAATCTTCCGCTTCGCCCTGTCGTCGTGGATATAATCTCTGTCGGTAGGTTACCGTCATCGGTACGCTCTTTCGCGCTTTAACAGGACACGTTTAACGGGCCAGAATCAAAAGGCATAAATCTCGCCTCGATTCGTGGATAATTTACGGTCTCTTCGTGTGGAACGCGTCGAGACTGAGCCGAATTGTTTTTCACGGATCAAGTTTTTCGGAGGTACAACGCCGAACTTGGATGTATTCATTCTTGGAAGACAAGTCGATCATGAATTTGATAAGGGATGCTAAACGCACAGGTTTCACTTTTAAGGAATATTCCGTCCGGGATGATTTTATCGATTCGGTGTTCCTTAGAACAGGAACCATTTAGAACGTCTAAACTGACGTGGTTTCTAATTCGTTATAAAAGTTAATTAATCAGATTATAATTCTTCGTAAAGATCGAGCGAATTTATATTAATGCAGGCTTTTCACGATGTGATATTCAGTGAAAGATACGAACAATTTTTCTTGTAAACCAATTGTCATGGTTGTTTTAATAGAAATGTGTATACAGTTCGCCATACGTTTATAGTTGGTAATTCTAATATCAAAGAACTATTTACCTCGCTATCTTTATGTCCAATATTGTTTCGTTAACTTATCCGTTTTTGTATGTACATTTATCGTTAGTAAAAGATAAACGGTGTCAGCTGATATTTCTGAATTAAAGAATTATAAAATGCAGACGACTCGTTTACTGTTTTCTGGTCATAGATTTTGGGAACAGTTCCAAGAGAGAAGAAATAGAAAACAATCAAGAATCTTTATGATGAAATAAATTGCACTAACCATCATCTTTGCCGTGCAATTATTGGCACACAGGTGGCTCATCAGTGATTTTATAAATCAAAAGCTCGATAAAAGTCTTCATGCATCTTCCTAGACCTGATACTTACTATGTCACGTATTCTCTTTAAATATAATCCTTCACATTTCTCCCATCTTGCTAACGTCATCTTGGTATCATCGTGCATTCGAGAAAATTTATTTTACTTTTTACAATATATTATCCGAAGCGCAGGTGGTAAATAAACGATTGCATTTATGGATGGTCGTTTCAATTGAGGAATTATCGTGATAAGACTATATTTCCTTTCGAATGGTAATTGTAAGAATAGAACGAGTGAAAAGTAGGAAACTTGTGTGAATAACAGTTTTATGTGCATAATAAAAATTCAACATCCGCTTTATTTCTCTCTTGGTAGTCCATTTTTGTCTGAATAAAATTGAACGACTTGTAATGAAAACTGTAAAGATTAACCACACGCCGTATCATTTATTTCAAATAAATTCCAAGTTGTGTTATATGTTTTTTTAACATAACCACGCTGTGTGTCCTATCGTACTTCCTCCTAAATTTATATCACGTTTCATTGTATTCTTAATATATTTCTTCTTCTTTCCTTTTTCAATCGGAAACCTTCGACGCACGAATCAGTCGATAACTAAGTAAGAGGACTGTAAACCGATAATTCTCCCTATTCAGACATCAGCCAAAATTTTCGCAAAATTATCTAAACCAGTTGTTACTTAATATCTTGTTCCAAGATTTCGTTTAGTAACAGCTTAATTTAGTCGGTTTAATGTAGTTACCAAGTATCTGTTGTTGCAATCAGACTGCAAATATTTATGCAGATTCACAATTTCACGAATGTAATTCGAAATAATGGAACCTCGATAAAGGATATAATCACTACTGTATTTTGAATATTTTACATATATCTGCGTATTATGTGCATTCACAGTTATGCACAATCTAGTTATAACATTGTATCAAATACGAACTGTTAAACTCTATACGAACAAAATTTGCATTTCATATTTTCCAAGCTTCGAAATTGGCCTTAAAATTGACACGTAGAAATATCCAAGCTTTCCAAACTAGATTCTCTTATAAATATAACTCGGCCTTGTCGAATTGCAACCATACAATCCACGTTACGAAATAAACATTAAATCGCTAAATTGCCGTAAAAGGCAAAGGGCTACAGCGTTAATCCTAAACTCGTTTAACCATATTCTGCCTCCTTCTCGTTTCTTCGATCGTAAGTTATCAAGAAACAAGCGAGCACCCAACCAAGAATCCCAACAGCAAACTACATCGAAGCAAGTTCCACTAACCACGTTTTCAGTGTGTTCGGTATGGCAACGAACAGGTGGCAAATCGGCGACTTTATAAATCGAGGGATCGATAAATCTCTTTATGAACCTGACCAGCTGAACGTAATCTGCGTGGCGAGTGAAAGGTCTGGCGCAGGACGAGTTCCTTATCCTTTGCTAGTGGTTGCCACGAAGCAACGTCGAATCGTCGTGATTTAACCCCACGGAGCAGCTCGATTCTCCAATCTCAGATCCTTAGATCGACGATTAGAACAGGTGCCTTGGATCGTCCTTTCGATCGCGAAGATTCGTTCGCGACTAGAGTGATCGGAGGAAAAATGTTACTGGTCGCACGTGCACGCGTGTCAAAACGTTGAGTACTCCTTCAGGTTAATTCACGTAACTTGAAACCATTTATTCATACGACTGATATTTACCTGATTTAAAATATTTTTTCTACTGTCGTCCTTGTCATCGTTAATCAAGTCACTTGGCTTCGTGTAATTTAAAAGGCTTTGTTGTTTTCAGTATTCTTCCTTAACAATTTCTTCATTCCTATTGGTCGTATTGCACTTAATAATATAATGAACCAGTTTGGTAAATTAACAGGATTTAGTAAGAAAATTATTACGAACATCTCGCACGAGTTTTTATCCTCTTCTCTGTAGTAAATTGAAATATCAATTAAATTTTGTTCATAAAATGTGTAGGATTACGATAATACAATGATTCCTTGATGCACTGACAAGCTGACTAAAATACAAATACACGGAATTCATACAAACGACGTTTAAAAACGTCTCAACGACGAACTAAAGCCTCGAACGATTGAAATTCAAGCGAATAGGTACTCAACCGATCTGAACGAGGCTTTAGCCTCTTGTTGCTCGCAACGGCGAGGAATGTAACGGCGTAAAAAGACCTTGGCAGGGAATATAATTAACAGAGATAAAAAAATTCGCGGCAACTTTCAATCGACGCGGCCTAACGCGATCGGCAGGTTCGAATCTCGAGTCGACTTTTTTTTTTCTTTTTTCTTTTTTCTCTTCCTTTCTTCTCTTTTCTTCTATTGAACAGCCAGTGCAACGGTTCGCATAATTCAGACGCGCGGGTCTCGCTCGCTGCCGATTGCGTACACGCGCTGCTCCTTGTCGCGCGTTCTTTTCATGTAAATCGGGTGTCGGTACACCTATGTGATCACGCCCCGCGGTGGAAAAAAATTCTGGTCGCTTGTCAAGTGAGAGGGAAACCGCGTGGCTCAACCGTGAAATATTGGTAGGTAGTTAAAATATAATGGCGGGCTGGTTCGGTAGTCGGTTTATTATCCAGTAAGTTTGCATGGTAGATGTTATAACGTTATATAGACGGAGAAGTATGTGCAGCTTTTGCAACGAATATTCAGATTTGGGTGGATTACTGACGGTTGCTATTCGAATACTTTTGCTTCAGACTTTTATCTTGGCGAGAGTGATTTTTTGGTTTGATGTACGCAGAGAATGCAGAAACGTTACGGAACTGTGTAAATATTTTATCGATATTTTTTTCATTGGGCATTTAACAACTCGTACGAGGCTTATTTTCCCTAAACAGGTGTCTATATTTGTATAGAAAAATAGCATGCAGCTGGAATATAATAGAGTACGACGTTCGTAGGGACGAAGAGTAGATTTTCAATTCCTGAATTGCGATTCTTTAAAACGTTATAGAATCTATACTTAAGGCTGAATGTGTCTTAAAGTTAATGTTCGAATTCAAACCCTATACTTAAATTTCGAGACTTTTGGTCGGATTTTAAAATTAAGATTTCTATTTGTTTTCGATTTGACGTTTAGAGAAAGTAGAGTAACGAATTTGACATTGTGAAAATATTTCATTACTGCTCTCTTCCCTTTTGTTTTTAAAGTATGACTTTTGATCTGGTTCTCAAATTATCTTTTATTAGAATCGTTATATATTATTAGACTACTTGTGATAAATTTTGTGTATACGCGTAGAGAATTTTTCAGCCCGCTCTGCCGAGAAAATACGCTTTAAATCCACTCCTTTATAAAACTGGGAAATAGTTTCGTACATGGATGCACTTAAAACACCTTTCAAAGTCGTTGCAGTAAAACGATAAGAAGAAAATTGCTTGTACGATCAAACCTGAAAATCGCTCTTAACTTCGACGATACCGTTCTATTGAATTACCTATAAATAAAATATTCGAATCAACGTAATCTCCACTGCTACGAGAGATACGAAGACAATTAGCGTGACAAATACAGCGCACATCCGTCGTACGTGACTGTACATGAATGTTTCAACAAACGTTAGACGCAGCTATTAGTTATTAAGCGTATTGGAATTTCAAATTATCCGAACTTAGCGCAGGACAAACAGTTCGCACAATAGAAATTTCTATAATTCGAATTCACGTAATCGGAGCTCACCAATTTTCCGCATTATTATTTGTCGATCGCATGATACGAGCTCACGTTCAGATAAGAAAATTCAATCAGTAAAAGTTCAATCAATCGGGCATTAACTAACAATTTATTTCAATAGATAGGTTTCTACCGTACTACAATCATTGTCACAAACGATACCTTGCTAGCAGATCTAAGGCGCGTTTACACTGACAGACATTGTCCTCGTACATTGCCCGCCTACAGTCGTCAAAAGATGTATGTAGATCGCAGGCAATGTCGTTTGTTCACTAGCAGCGTGCCGGCTACCAGGTTATACTTCGATGTCGATGAGTTGAAGATATGTTAGAGATGGAACATACGGATTGTCAAAGTTCCTCTCAAGTACGAAGCACAGTACCTTGTGCCTTTTAAATCCTGACTTTTGCAGAATAAATGCATACACTTACTTCTGCAGTCGGATATCATATAAATATAAGCAATTGATACTATAACGACGAAAATGTTTTCTCCCATAAAATGTTACACGCGCGTTTGGTTCTTCATATTCGACAGAAACCCAGAATATAACGATTTGATTTCAGTTTTCCGATCCTAGACGTTTTACTTATTTTTTATTCTCTATAATAGATTTAAAGTAAACTGGCATCTTATTTTTGCTCTGTTCCTAGTAATTCCTAATAACAAAGCAATTTTTTTGTTCGGTATACCCGGTGATAGTTTTCGATATAAATACATAGGTTATTGACTTTCTATAGGAAATACTATGACAGATTAAGCAATGTGTTAAAAACTGTATAATTCGTTTGAAAAAAATGAGGTTGATCTGAAGTTCGGTTTCCGAACGATTCTTTACGACATATCCGCGAATGGATGGTACGTGACTCTGCAGTAATTTCGACGAACAACATGTATTTTCAAATTTTCTACTTTCGCCTTTCCTTGCCTCGATAGCAAATGCCTTGTCATAAATCTCACCATCTCACAGCGGGATCGTCGTACTTCCTAAACTGAGTAAAAAAAAAAAAAAAAACACACACACACACACATTTTCCCTACATTTGCTCGCAGACGTTGTCTCTCGTCTTCCATTCTAATGGAAAACAAAATACTTGTCCGTGAACGTGCATTTTACGAGGCTTTTCACCGGACGACGTATATAGATCGACTGCGAACGCGTGTCTGCCGACGATTGTCTGTCAGTCTGCACTAGGTTTTTACTCGCCGATTGTCTCTGGACTTGAATTTCGTTTTCCGTTGTCCGCTTAAAATTTCCCGCGGAAAATAAAATTGCCTGCGAACACGTGTCTATGGACAAATCTATGCCAGTGTAGGCTGGGCTTTAGACCGCTAGAGCTTAGCAAGAAACTAGTACGTACGTGTGCGTTGCTTTAAGAAAAGTGGTCGCTAATAGCCCAAACCTAATAGTTGACGTGGCTTTAAATAATAAAACAACAACGATAAAATTCATTTAGTTGTTGCTTAAGAAAAACCGAAACGAATAAGCTGTACACGAAGCAAGCAAGCAATATCGATCAGTCGAGGCGTCAAAGGCTACTCGAACAATTCCAATATTCCACTTCGATAAATTACAAGCCGCTAACGGGCAGCCTACAATAAATCGAAACGCAGAACTCTATTATTGTCGCCCCCGACGCGTTAACATAGCCTTCCGTTCCTTCCTTTCATCTCTCGATACTGGTTCGCATTGCAATCCGCGTGCCCACGAACCGGTACCAGATAGCAACAGTAATAAATGTCGACAGGTCGGGCGAGCAACTGACCAATAAAAATTTATCATCGACGTACCGTGGATCGTCAAATTCTACAGATGCAACGCTCATGTAAGATTTATCCAGTCGTAGAACTAAAGAGGGGAAATAAAGACAATTGTATGAAAGATGTAGAATAATGCTTAAGATGGGAACACGTATGTTTGAGATAGGAATAAACGAAGTAACAATAGAATGAAATCGACGCTTATCACGGGATTAGATTACCGTTTTGGTTTCCAAAAGTCACAAGAAATCAATTTACGAAAATTTGATTATAAAGCAAGAATGAATGGAAAAATAAAATTTTCGACGTATTTATGTTGGTATGGTTTCTCGCTTATTGTTAGTATTCTTCTATACGTTTATAACTCTTCGTGTATGCTATATTTTTTATCTTCTAACGATTATGTATTCTAGATTTTGTTATAAATTTAATTTTCTAAATTGAAACGTACCTACCTATATGATGTTTATTAGCGACCTATAATAATTCGAATCCGCGATGACTAAATTTTGTTCGACATTGATTGCAAAAATGACGGAAGGTTAGCCGTTTGCCTCGAAAGAAATAAAAGTGAAATGTTACCGATGTCAATTAATTTTTAATAGCCTATCGTTGTCCGAATGAAAGTTTTTATCTTAAGAATTATTGGCTTGTTATCTTCTTTGGTATCTATTAATTATACGCTAAATGTAACTTTTTTCCGGTTAATCGTCGTTATATCGATTTTTTTTAATATTTTTTACGCTGTTCCCCTGTATCTAAATTGCTACCTTGATTGGGACTATTTTGTTTTTATGATAATGTAAGCAGATATCAATTAGTTGTTTTATTGACTGTTCGATTTTCGTTTCTTATTGTTGTAAATTTGGGACAAGGAAATTAAAGTTTTTATACCTTGAGAGATACTGGCTATCTTATACGCAATGGATGAAACAATCGTTTTATCACATAAAAGTGCATTTTAATGTTGTGAATTAATTTTATACAACGAACAGAAAGTGTTCGCTATTAAAGATCGAATTCTTAAATAAATAATCTACATAGAACGTTAGAGGAAATTGTTTTTGCTCATTGAAAAGAAAGAGAAGCGAAGTTTCATTATTTAAAGCTTATGGTTACACAGTAACAAAGTTTTTTAAAATATATTTCTTGCTCGACACATTTTTGCCTTCGTTTCAAAATATACGTGTACACATATGAAAAGGCTTTCATAAAGATAAATAAGAAAACGTTGTGTTATATAGGAAAAATAGGAAAAATATTTTTTATTTTTCTTTTCTATTACCCATACGTATATATTGTCCATGAATTTTTATTTCCTGAGAACTAAGGTATACTAGACGTTTTACTTATATTTTATTCTCTATAATAGATTTAAAGTAAACTGGCATCTTATTTTTGCGCTGTTCCTAATAATTCCTAATAACAAAATGTTAAGTTTGAAAATATGATTTACGATCGTCATAAAGGAACAAAATTCATTTTACGTTCTTACAAAATTTTCCCTAAGTATTACGAATATTTCACTATAAAACTAAATATAAATAAACTTTTCCAAAATATCGTCTAAGCATCGGGAGCATTTAAATTTAGATCCAAATACATGCATGTATATGTATACCACGTTTTTACACATTTACAAAATCCTATCACGATTATTCAATTTTAACGATGAACCGTTTCTTAACTAATATTTTTTTCAGTACTTAAAGCTCGATATTTCATTCTTCAGTACTTAGTGGTTCGCTAAAATCTTACTATAGTTGAATAAATGTAGAATTCATGGAAATTCGCGCTATCCGGTTACAAACTTTCACAACACGATTATGAAAGTAAATGACATGAATTTTTATTAAATTCGTATCAACCTTTCAAATTGTATATCTTTCCCACAATTATCCGAAGAATGGAACGATTGCCTTTATCCTTGCCAAATCGACAAATTGTGAAACTGAAACTTCTTCCTATATACAATTCCGCCGGTATTTTTAATATCATTATCACGTCTGATCTATTCACACCGTATTCCCTTTATTTATAGTGGTGGTAGAACTAACGACCGAAGGCCGAAGATTCTTTTCCCATTTAGGCCTTAATACACCTATGGAGATCGATTTTATTCCTAGCACGAAACGGAGAATCGAGAGAGTACTCGAGCATTCATCTTGCAAGAAGACTTGCACGGGTGTAAGGAACGTGTAGAACCGCGTCGGTCGGCACGAGTTTCGAATAGAAACGGCCGGTGAATACAACGGGCACCGCACCTAGAATGCCACGAATCCCGTTGTTCCTCATCGAAAACTGATGTACGGAGATTGAATGTGATCGACCAATGAAATTCAATGAAGCCCGACTGCGGCGATCTTTTGCATTCGACCGATCACGTGTTTTCCAATCGAACTATTTCATGGAATCGTTTCTTTACCTCGTTTTCCAATACCGCCGACGAAGATATTTAATTTCACTATTTTTGAACATCTTTAACGAGGGTTTCTAATTTAACTCAAAGATTCTTAATATTCTATGTGATACCGTTTTCGTATATTGTTAACGAAAGATATTTAATTTAATTTATTTTATTTCAGTTCTTCAGGTATTTCATTTCAGTTCTAAAATTAGCATTTCCTTCGATTCTAAATAAGATTATTTAATTCCAGCCGTAGAAGTCGTATTTTCTTCATCTTTAAATATGTACCAACGATATTCGAAATACAGTTCGAAATTTGGAATTTGGCGGTCGAAGAAAACAGTAAATTAAATCTTTTGTTACAGGAATATCAATAATGTATCGTATCGTTTCGTGGTAACGTATGATATATCGAAAGCAAAGTATGAGATAATTTATTAGCGTCGAATAGAAACTGGTGAGTAGATGGTTTTTAGAAATGTATTGATTCGTGTTATTTACGCTGCTTCTAAAATATGAGGATGAGTTATTAATTCCTATGATAAACTACGAATAACTTTATGATCGAAAAGAATTCTATTTTATTTACATATGGAATTTTTTGCACAAAAAAGGAAGGCATATGTCGAGATAGTAATTTCTCGTTCCAAAAATGATTTATACAAGGAAATTGAGTCATAAACTTAATTCTATCTTTTTTCTCTCTACATTCGCAAAATATGTGGAATTCAAAGAACGTGTCATATTCTGTAATGTACGCATTACGAAATTGACGAGTGATAATTGATGAATATTTTTTTCTTTTTTTTAATAATTTCTATCAATAACAAACAGATTCCTATTTTGACTCAATGTAAACATTATTACCGTGAATCTTTAAGAAGCAATCAAAATTTCCACTTTAGATTATTCAATTTGGCAAAGGATTTTTCAATACGAAATATATTCGCACATTCTTATCGTACAACGAAACGATAGTCATTTTAATCATAACATTATTTCTTCCTTAATTACTTCTTCTTTTCAATTAACACATAATACAATCTCCGAGAAACATTTTTTACCCCATGTACAACCTGCTACAATAAAATTCTCAGTTACACACACTCGCTCGGAAACCTCCATCTGATTCTATTTAACGCCATTTGACATTTCCGATTATGATTGGTGATATGATATCTGTCGAGGAATCTTTCTTTCGTTAATAATTCCTTTGGTTTACCACAGAAATGACACGTCTAAGAAATGGCCAATTTTCTCTTTAATTGCTAAATACCGTTAAAAAAGATTTCCAAAAATGATAACACGTTAGCTACGTTAGCTTCAGTTAACGTTTAACGTGTACCACCTATGCTCTTCATTGGCACACGAGGCATAGCTGTTCCACTGAAATACGAAACATCTGCAATTAAACAGATCTCAATCAGCAGTGGTATTTGATTTTAGCATTTTCATATTTCAGTGGGAATGAATAATTGCTAAAAAAAAATAAATAATTTCGATTCCCTCGAATACAAGGCGAGACACGTGTGTGTAGCGATCGTCGAAAGATGCCAAGAGCTTTCCAACCTAACCCGCTACAGTAATTATGATAATTATCTGTCAGAAACGTCAGGAATTTTCTGAACAACCGAATACAAGACAAATCCTTTCCCCTAAGAACGTACGAGAGAACTCTCGAAAACCGGGATTCCTGTGTCGGCTCGATCAGCGTATCTCCGTTTAGGATAGAAATTGCGACAAGCATCGGACGATCGGTCAGGCGCAGACCAGAGGCAGACTATCCTACGAGCGGAATAAGAATACTTTCTCCTCGGAGCTATGCCTTTCTCGCGGCTACAGGCAACGGCAGGAGGGGGCACTGGCAGGGATTCTCGGCCCTGCACACAGGACACACCGGTTTCAGGGGATCCAGGCCAGTCAAGGCTCGAAAATAGTTTTGTAATTGAATTTCAATTGAATCGGGGCCCGCTGGCGTCTCTCGCGCGCATCCTGCGTTGCGAAAGTGTGCTACGACGATCCGATCGGCAGAACCGTTCGTCGTTCACCCGGCAGAAGTAAGAGTGAGTAACGGTGGTTCTCTCCTCTGCCCCATTGCCGTGTGCTCGACACCGCGATTACACGTTTGCTACCATTGTGCCTCGCGAGAGTATGGGGATTGTTTCTTTCGTTTCTTGGCGAACGGATCGAACTAACGTAGACACGATTACACGCTATATCGAGACGATTTTCTTCGAGAAAGATCACCTACGACTTGGTGATCGAGAAATTGATATGATAAATCGTGGAAGTAGGGAAACTTTTCAGATGTTTCCAAAGGAGAAGGAAGTAAATTCTACGTGGATGTATATTATACGTATGCACTTGTAAATTGCGTACAGGATGTTCGTGCTATTAGCTTCCAGCGTTCTTCTCGCATACGGTAAGTACGAGGAAAGAATGAAAGAGGAAACAGACGAATGGTTCAAAGTGGACTACGTATTTGCGATAATATTTCTCTCGCAAAGGGAAAAGTATTTTTTTTTAATGGAAACTTTTATTTTTTTGTTTGCGTATATCGAATCGTCATCGTTCTATGAAAAAAAAAGTGTTAAGTTAGCACAGCCGAGAATTGATCAGTTTAAAAGATATTTTATCTTTAATTTTGTAGAATTCGTCGCATGCAAGGCAACGAAGACGTAAATACAAGTGTACTGAGCTTCGTCTTTCTTTGCTAATCAAAGTCCAAAATTAAAGCTGAAACATCTTTCGGACTGATCAGTTTTCGACTGTATTACTCTAATGATTTTTTCCTTTTTTTTTTTTTCGTCGAATGCAGGGAGGATCGAATGTACGCGAAAAAAGAAAGGTTTCCATTGAAAAAAGTTCCTGCGATTGCAAAATGTTCATAGACTTTTGTACTTGCGAAAAGATATTAACGCGAATACGTGGATAGTTCGCTTCGAACTATTCATCTTTCTCTCATTTCGCTTTTTTCCTGGTACTTATCTTTTACGAGAAAAACGCCGAGAATTAATAGCGTGCACATCTTGTATATGTTATATGTAATACACTTAGAAACTATACGTATTCATATTACGTAACAATATTTACAGCTGCTAATTTTGTAATACAATTTTATAGCAGCTCTTTAAATGTTTGCCAACGGTGTAATTCTGCTATAGATTATGCATCATAATTGAAATGTTGTAATGCTAAACGGTTAAAGTGTCAAGAAACTGAAAAACGATTCTTTTACCGGCTAAAGTAAATTCTAGTGTGTAAAGTCGAAATAAAGTCTAAATTCCATATGGAGTACGGTTAAGAAAGATATAAATGCTGTACAATTTATTTTAGCCATTAAGATTAAGCTAAGCTAAAGTTAGAATCGTAAGTTCCAATTAGAGCGAGGTAGAAAAAGATAAACGTATAACGTACAAACAGTTTAACTCGTCTGATACACTTTTCATCATTTTTCCTATACTGAACCTGTAAAAAAAAGAAAAAAATGTTAAATGCTGTAAGAAACAGAGAAAGAAGAACAAGTAACAATCAGGTTTCAATAATTCTGATATTATTAATTTCGTATTATTATCTTAATGCTTTTGATTGTCGTGTAACATTTATCTGCGTGTAAATGTTGTACTTGCTTTTAAACATAAAATATGACCTCGATTATTCGATTATCGCATGAGGTTTTATTGCATCTCTTAGAGCACAGGTTTAACGGCAGATTTTATGTTTTTTGCGTCTAGGCGAATGTCCTTTATTTATTCTTTTTTTGTTACGTCTTTTACAAACATGCACTTTTTTTATTGAAGTTTTATAGGCATGTTAATTTTTACAACCGAAGCAAGATTCAACAGATAACGAACCTAATTTTGTCGAGTTCGTAATTTTTTAAATTGTAGATATTTGCTGGTTTCGCAATAATTATTTTGCAGATAAAAATTTTATGTGATATAATAAATAAAACGCATTATCTTGTTTTCTTGATTTAAAATTTTTGATGAATGTAATATCTATGAGATAAAAAGCAAATTGTAGTCGAGAAGATAATGACATGATAATGAATCCAGATACTTGTTCCGTGAATCATGGGAATGTTTATCAATATTAAGAGTTCTACAAATATTAGTCGCCCTAAAAATGTTCAACGCTTCGATATTTCGAAATTCCAAGCACTTAGATTAAAAGCCTTCGTCAAATCATCGTTTCAATCGTCATCTATGTGAAAATTAAAGCTAAACGTTTCAAAAAATGATTCCTTATTTCATTTTATTCAAAAGTAAACAAGAATGGAAATTAATTTTTAACCTACAAGAAGAAAATTCAGATATATTTTGCTCTTGAAAGCTACCTGACCCTGGTAGTAAGAATCATCATAGATCATTTAATATGGTTAAAGAAATTGATTATACAAGGCAGACAGGAATAAGACATATAATAAAACAGAAAAACTAGGGCAATATATATACGTAAGTATATATTTTTCATAATCTCTTCTTTTACTAATAAATTTTTAAGAACAAGGTAAACATACAATTTCTCTATCATAATAGTCTTAAAATTCATTTTACAATAGGTATATATCGAAAAAAAGAAAAGAAAAGAATAAAGTCCTATTACTTTATCAAGTATCTTACTTAAATTAACGATATCTCCAAATGAAACAAACCTATGTTACACAATAATTATTCTCCAATCACATTCGAGAAACAAATCCAAAAAGATAAGTAATAAAAAGGATAATGTAGATATCTCTGTCTGAAATAGACTGATACTTGCGGGTACTGTATATCTACGGTATCTATGAAGAAGTTAGCAATCGTTCAGGATACTTTCGAAAGACGCCATTCGTACACGTGATACGTACATACGTTCCAGCTCGGCTTTGAACGATCGCAGACAGATGGATAGGGATAGCATAGGATAGGATAGACAGGATACAGTATATATTCTGTTCTGGAATCTGCTCTCGACGCTGTTGTGGGTGAGAGTCAGAAAACTAGGACTCGCGTACTCGGTAAGAATGCGAATCTAACGGGTGAGCCGCGGTTTACTGCTTGAGCACGTTCACTTTACATTCATGCGTGAAGCCAACCGGTGTTTATGGACGCGAAATAACTTTTTACGCGCTTGATACGCTTTTGTATCTCACTCCAAAATTGACTCTTTTGTTTATTCTTCTTCGTGCACGATGTACTATGTCACTTAAAAATATTATATTCTACCGTAACACAAATTCGTCCTGTTTTAATACACGCATTACAAATATCGTAATAAATACAAAAACAGAACAAATTTATGTTACAATCTAATATACTGTTAATACAGTCCATTTCCAAGAAACGAAAAAGACTATTTGAAATTATGCAACAAATTATTGCGGATACTCTTCCTCTTTTTCTTTTTTAAATCGAAAATAAATGGATTATTGTTTATACTTATATTGGTTACCGTATATTATGTGTCAATTCTAGAGTGATTGTTATATGTTAGCTTCTTTTGTACTAATTCTTCTATGCTTAATGTCGTATATAACGTTATACTTTATTAAATTACTGTATAATTAACTGAACGAGATGTATATTTGTTCTTGGTAAAACCGATCCAAATTTAAGTACACCATGTTTTGTTCACGAGAACGTCAAGAAAAATATGCTTTATAGGAAGAAAGATTTTTCTATAAGGATAATAATGTTTTATACGTATTTAGAATATATAAAATCTGTAAATATAGCTATACATAAAAATATTCATACGAGTCATTACAAAATTTCCAGATGTAGAACCAAATATAAAAAAGATTTTACAAATGGCTTGATATTTGTAA
This sequence comes from Bombus waltoni, assembly GCA_014737395.1. Lineage (NCBI taxonomy): Eukaryota > Metazoa > Arthropoda > Insecta > Hymenoptera > Apidae > Bombus > Bombus waltoni. The sequence continues at coordinate 6,835,889 of JACXII010000051.1, read as the reverse complement.
ACTTATAGTGACTATAAAACTTATTTCTATTAGTAGTGCTTTCGTATGGGTACAAAAGTTTGCTACTATGAAGTTGAAATGTAGAATCTGCTGTGCAAATATTTTTTGTAGCCACTGTATACATGTGTATATATATATATATATATATATATATATATATAGAGAGAGAGAGAGAGAGAGTTATCGAACCCCTTCTTGTCACGAACTACCACTAGCCTTTCCACCCCGTTATACCTTTCTCAATTATCTTTCCGTTTTGCTTAACCATTGGCGACTCGGTTCACATATTTTCAAGCGTCGATTTTTCACAATATCAGCGCGCACATTAGTTCCGTTAGAAAGTGAATGTCAAAGGTTCGCGTTACGTTTCACGGCAAATGGCGAGATAAGAAACGCCGGCCACGACTCGTTGCACTTCTTTTTTCTTTTTGCTTCTTCCCCTGTTAGCTGTTTGCCTTTACACCGGCTATTTCTACCAAACAGTAATGGCCTTTCAATTTACGAGAAGCAAACACTGTAATTATGGTTGTTTCGCTGTAATTGTTCTGATAATCTTTATTTTTAGCAATGCGGGGCCAAGGACAGGGTTTTTTAATCAACTTTCTGCAGGAACATTAATTGGTATTATTATATTCGATATTTGTTAAACTCTTCGTTTTTCGATTGTTACCAATAATTGAAATGAAAAATAAATAATCGAATAATGAATAATCGAATTTCTCGTACGTGAACAGTTTTTGTGTGACATAATTCTTTTTAAATTATTTCGTAGATATTATTATCAAACGGGAATTTTTAAATAAAAAAGTAATAATTTATTTTATTATCCTTCTCCAATTTTGCTTACAACGTACCGCCCATAATTTTTCATCGAGCGATAATCAATATTCTAATAATCAAGATTTTACTGTATGACATTTATACGTGCAAATGTGACAAATGTATTCATGTGTGGACCAACGAACGATTAATGACACGCAATAATATCGTACAAGTATATCTCGATAAACCGACATATAGGTACTAACATAAAAAAAGAAAGCTTCTGTTGAGATGTTATTGATCGTGACATAATAAGAGAGATAAGTTCTCGGTTGAATTCGTTTTGCGAAATATTATCCTTTTGACAGCTCTGCAGTCGTTATGGTGGCTGTATTCAGATAAATCTACTTAAGTATCAAAGACTTTTCTTGTTCTCTTTTTTCTTAATTGCATATTTATGTTCACTGATATGACTGAGTCTTTGTAATTAACAAATAACTTCTTGCTAACTGCTATACCACAGAGAATAAACAGGAGAACTTTATGAAATTTCCTGTGAAAGTAAAATTCAGAGAATGAATTTTTATTAAATCTTGTATTATAATTTCTTTTCGTATTTCATTCGACAAACTTTATTCCGCTTTAATACGATTAGAGAACATTCCCTCTACGTACATTTTATAGGAATTAACACAATACTTCGTGTTCCTTTAATAGTAAGGAAAACGTTGTGAAAACTAGGTGAGACTTCTTAGAAACAGAAGTATCTTGGAAAAACTACCTTTCATATGTTCCGCGAACACCTAGGCATAAAAATTAGTTCAAAGATTCATGCGTGATATTATTGTCACAGATTCGAAGAAGATGTATGAGATCACGTGACTTCTTAAGGAGAAATTAAAATAATAATGCATGTAAATGCAAGAAATGGATATATCCAATATGATGAAATGACGAGACTCACAGCATGTATATAACTGATATAAATTTATAAAACGTATTGTTTAAATTTTCCTTACACGTTCAGGTTCGGATGAAAAAGTCGCAAAACGTGACCTTTACCATTTTTTTAGCGATTCCGACCAATTGCAATTTTTTCAAAATATTTTTTACTACCGTCTAGTAAACTAATGCTTATAATGTTCCAAAAAAAAACATTTGGTGTAATTTTAAAAAAGTTATTTTGTTTTAGAGAGCGTACGAATACTTTCGTCCCTCACTACACGTCGATCATACATTAATAACATTCTTATTGGTAAGAAAATAAATTATCACATATACGATAAACAATCGAAAAATAATACTAAGACAATAATTTTTAAAATGCGTAATAATTATTTTAAAAAGCAAAAAATTTAACAAGACTCAGTTTTATTATGAATCCTTCGCTTATTTTAACACTTATAATCTTTCCCAGCGCGCTCTGTATAAAATTTATATCCCTTTCCATTAAAAAAATTGTTTCTTTTTTCGTGTTTTTTGGCCATTATACACGTTGTTCATCATTTCAAGTCCTTCAGAATCTTAAGAGCTCGTTAAGATTCCAACAAGGGTGAACCAGAATCGATCTCTTTGTTTTTCTCGAAGGTGCACTTTCACAATTCCGGCAAAAGCCGGAGAAGTTCGTTCGTTTAAGGAGCGGGGAGGAAGTAACAGTAAATGTATAAAGATCATTGATATTCCTTTAATTGGATGTAACGCGTTGTTTTCGTCGTTCGGATTCTTTTCATCTGGCTTGAAAGTATACCGTTGCCTGTTCGTGAGAGAAGTGTGTCAGAATGTCTTTTTTGTTTCTTGTCTGTTAGTGAATCGAAAGGTTTGATCGAAGTGCATTACAATTTCGGTTCCAATTTCACGCCACCAGAAGCTCGGATATATTTATTCATACAGATTTCGTAAGTAAAGTGTACATTTGCATATAGGGTTACAGATGCGGAGAATGGTTACTAAATACAATATCGTTTAGAGACAATGTGTTGTTCGATGAAACAATGATTTTAATTAAAATTAAACTTAATTAAAATTTAACTGAAACACTTAGAGAAATATTAATAACGTTAAAGGTTCTAATCTTTGATGTCTAAAGATTTTAATCTTGAATGTTTGAAGATTTTAATATCTAATCTTATAACTTATCTATCAACTTGTGGACTACGGACATATTCTCGATTAACTACATATCTGACATTGGTTATGTTTGAATTTTTATTTTTTTTTAATACATTATTCCATTAACGCGTGATACACGATTCTCTGAAAAATCAGACTGACCAATTCCACTTTTTGTTAATTAATTAATTGCTAACGTCGTTGCGTAACTACCCGATTAAGTTGTCAATTCTCAACCAGCAAATGACGCAACTCCCAGAAGTTCATCGACGTCGCAAGAAAATGGGCTAAACAAATAGTAGCAAATTCTAAAGTAGGTTTAAAAAAACAAGATTTGTAACATCATCGCTTTACCGTATTTTTCTATTTGCGTCGATCAACGTGGCTTTCGAACACGATTGTTTAGACAGGTAATTTATACATAGCTATAATTTCGTTCCAATAAATGCAGTTCGAACAAATACAGTTCCAATCGTACGGCAATTAAAGGGTTAACTAACACAACGAAATCGCGAAAAAATGGCACATCGCGAGATCGGAACACCCGTTACGTACCGACACGCATGCCGTTGCACTCCGCGCGGCAAGGACGCAATCTGGAACAGCCGCAAACGGACTTCACTGCTTGAGAGATTGCTGATTGTGACTGGTTGCTGGCCACATCTTACACGTCCGGATTCAACAGTGAATAAATGCATAAACGACACCATCAGAAAGTCCACTATGTTCCTCTGTTCTGTTTTTCTATCCTAATGCTTCTAATGCGTTACATCAACTATTTCTTTTTCATTTTCTCTCTTGGTAGCTTCGATCCTGTTTAATATCCGGCGTCCTTCCACGCGAGCATCTCGTTATAGAATGAGAAATATCGGTCGTTTGTACGTGAACGAAGAATCGATCTTCATGGTGAATTAACGGTGACTCGCGAATACTATGCAAACGCACGGGATAGGCGTAAATCATTCCTTAAGGACGATCCATGAATATTGATCACGAATAGATTTCGTAGCATATTAGTTTATTGACTCCGATATATTAGATCTCGTGTCATCTTAACAGAGCTTTTATACGAGTGCAAAAATTTGATACTGCGAAGATGATGTATTCCAAAGGAACGCTTGAAGATTATAAAGGCACGCTTCAGTGGAAGATAAGGATGCGTGTAAATATGTACTTTTTGCGGCCGTGTAAATTTTATGGTATCTAACGTTTTGTTGAGTTTGTCGATTTTAACCGTATTTTAGAGACGAGTTGGGTATTCGTGTAATGCGTCTACATTCCACCGAGCTTCATGAATTTTTCTTCAGAAAGCTATCGACAATGTAGAATCAAATTCTTTTGAAACGCTAGGGCACATTCACTTTTATTTCTTATTTTATACAGAAGAGATTCGTGAAAAGGTTTCACGTTGCGTAATAACCAAGTAAATAAATTACTTTAATATTTATTGTACAGTATACAATCTCTTTGCGAACCTTTTTAATAACTATGATACTTGTACTTTTTATTTGTTTCTTTAAATAATAATACAAAGAAATTTGAAATGTTATAAAGAAATAATGCGTGTATATTTATATGTAGCCATTGTAAATGTAAAATTCGCAATATAAAATTGTGAAACTTCCTTGATGTTTGGAATAGAGAATTTTAGAAGTCGAATTTTGCGCGATTAGAGACGTTCGATACAGTGTCGTCGAAGTTGCAAGTTCTAACGTAAGATTATGAAAAGTTAATTTTAGTGACAGATGAAGTAAGAAGGAAGATTCGGAGTTTGTTAAGTTCCTTAATGTCTTTTTTCTTTATAGAAAAGTTGAATTTAAACGATACAACATTTAAACCGTGTATCAGATTTCCTACTCACACTCCACAATAAATTAATCTTAATTTAGCAACTTTTTAATTCATTATAAATCAAGATTCGGTTATTCCTGTTTTGAAATTTTTTCTACTACACAAAAGAGATTTTTTTGTTGATTTTTTTGTCTAATCTTTTTGTGTTTCATCCAAGGTGTATTGTTACACTTTTTAGGAAACATTCATCATAATGTTTTATAAACAGATCATATTATACGCTCTGCCTATGAATTTTCATTCTTCTCTTAATCGCGTTTCCCACGACTTTATTTTTCCCAATGATCGTAACGAGCGTAGAATTGCGAGATTCGTTGCGATTTATAAGCTTCTCCAGCGTACGGTTAGTATGAATCATGTTTCGATGGTCCATAGCACCTCCGGCATCTCGAGTAATTCAAGCTCAGCATATCATCATGATCATTCACAATGGATGAACTGAATGGTATTTTAAAAATTCAGGAACTCGTTCCTCGATTAACATCATTATTAAGACGATTTTCTAAGAGTCGTTAAAAGATTTTGAATTTGTAAACGTGAGAATTTTAAATATAGATGTATATGGAAAAATATTGGAAACGTAAACGTTTGTTATAAATTTTTATTAAAAATGTGAAGTTCCTTTTCAAATTGGAAATTATATATACATATGTATATGTAATATGTTGCAGAAAAGAATGAATTTTTCTTGAAAGAATGAAGTTTTGTTTTGAAATTTGTTTCTCAGATATCTTCTCCCGGATTAGGTGTTATTAAAGATATTTCTTCACAAAGAAATCCCTTAAATTTTTATAGAATTTTAGAGAGAGCAAAGATACTTCTGCAGAGTGTACTTAAATAATTCAATAATCCTTTGATCCTTAACTTTTAACGTTTTACGTTTAATATCATTTTCTTTGAAGTTGCCTGCAGATTTTTACATTTATTAAAACCTCTAATACTGATCTTGGATCTTATCTGAAACATTTTTGTTCCAACTTATTTAAAAAATTTCACTTTTCACAGTGAATAAATCAAGAATTGTGGAAGAGGTGACTTTTAACATTATAATCAGTATGATTTTTTAATTTTTTCCGCGATAAATATATCTCTCTTAAAAATCGGTTGCTAGATAGATATTAAATTATAATCATTCGCTGTTAATAAATTCCATTCGATAGCTTTACAGTTCGATTCATTATGTTAAAAGTTACATAGAATTCAAATTATTAAATCTTTCTTTCTGGATACTATCCTTCGTTAATTTAACAAGCTATTATTTATTCGTCTTGTTTTTGCGATTTGCGAGCTTTTTTGTGATCGTGCGATTGCTATGTAAATAAGTTTACTAGGGAATGTTGAATAATTTCCAAATTTATTATGATTTATTAAAGATCTGGGCGAATATAAATAGATACGCTTGATCGTGTTCCTTCGTTTACCTTGGAACGAAATTTCTGATTCCAGTTTTTTCCTCAATAAACAGTTTTTTTCAAGGTTACTTTCGATTTTCAGGTATGCTGGGTTTGATTTTAAATCTATTATTGGAGATTCGTTGTTCTTTTATGTGTATTAAAAATATCAACAATTATGATCGAAAGGAAAATATTGTTAAAGCGAGGATTGAAAATTTATTGTATATAATTTTTATTTACTATAATTCATAAATATTTACTCAAGGAAAAACAAATTGCTTAATAATAATCGCACGGCGGTTTTATTATTAATTAACAGTAAATTTGTTTAAAAAACTAAACAAATAAAAAATATATAAATTTTCAACGCTATGTTATAATACATCATCGAGAATATGCAATTGTATTCGACACATTCTGAGCGTGTAAGGAACGTAGATACATACATATACAATTCGAAGAATGTGTTAAGGCTGAAGAGCAATTAGCAAATAGAAAACTAATTGCATACTATATTAAACAAACTAAACTCAACATTTTACGGACTTTATTACACATTGACTCTGCTTTATTATTAACATACTTTAAATGTATAACTTCTATACTACTTCGTATCATTCACTATATTTTAGAAAAATATTTTTAATAAAATTCCTATGTCTTGTCCCCAAAATCTCAAAAGCACAGTCATATATTAATCAAATTATTACTACCAAAGAATTCAAGAAACAAATCGCTCGATAACAAAAATTTCCTGTTCCAATTAACCGTTTAATACAAGCTTCAATTAGCAGAATTAAGGTAGGTCGTGTAGATTTAATCTGCTCATACTTATCAGATAAAGAAGAAGCCTAATCAGTGAGTCATCTTATGTACCAACTACCATCCAGCATGTTCCATTAGAGCGCAAAAACTACAAAACTACTTGCGAGAAGAATAGAAACGTATATATCAACATCCTAATAGCTCCTTGACCGTTACGATTTATCACTGAAAGTGTACTTGATACTGACATGAATTTTCATTCACTATATGCGTATGTACGCCACAAACAATACAGTATTGTACGTAAATTTGAATTTACTATTAAACGGAAGAAGATAACTTTGAATAAGTCGAAAAATAACCGGAAAATAAAAATAACTGGAGGTCTACAAATTTCTAAGGCTACTTTACATTATGAAAAATATATAAATTCGTTCGATGTTTAAATTAATAAATACGAAAATTGACATATAGTTACGATTAGGGGTGGTTTGCCCCAGTTTACCCTCTGTGCGCAACAAACGTACAAGGGATGAGCAGCCGTGGCCGAGTGGTTAAGGCGTCTGACTCGAAATCAGATTCCCTCTGGGAGCGTAGGTTCGAATCCTACCGGCTGCGAATATTTTTTTTTCCACCCCCGTACATCTCATCTGACTCAAGCCCCTCGAATCGATTCCTTCTTCGCGTATAATCAGCCTTCCCTTTGTAAAACGACCGGGTTTCACGAGGACTCGACGACCGATCGTGTTTCGCCATTAATTTCTACGTCACGCGCATTTATTTTTACGATTCAAGCACGTTCGTTCTATCCACTCGAAAGCAAAGGCAGAAGCCGCGGAATTAGTGAAAGTAGCAAAAACACCGTGGAGGAACAACTCTGACGGTTGAAACTGCGTCGAATTTTTCGTAAGCATCAATAGTAACATTATGTTAAATTACGCGTGGCTTTGGTAGTGTGCGTTTGGATTTAATTATATAGTCGGTTCTCAGTGGTAATTATGGTAACGCTGTTTTATGGAGGAATGAATTGCAGGTTGTTTGAGAAATTAGTTACTAGTAGACTGGACGTTTATGTAGTTATGGAAAATTTAAGGACGCGAAAATGTACGAAATGTGCGATTTTTAAATGTATATAAAGTATAGAATGTAGAGTATCGGGGTTATGATATTTAGAGAATGAAGTAAATTTCTATCTGGAGTTGCGTTTCTTTACTTTTGTTCGTAAAGTTATGAGATTGCGTAGACGTTCAAAGTATATTTATTACTGTTAAGCATTGCACGTATTTTCTAATTTCATTTTATTATATTTGATTGATTATTACGTTCATTTTAATGAGCACGAATATTAATTTTAAAGCAACGCGATCTATGTTAGCTGTCTAACAATGTGCTTCAAAATTATTACGTTTGCAACAAATTATATGAGTATTATTGGTTCAAAATAAAAAATTGATATAGTTTTTCTTATTCCAATTATAGTTTTGATTTAATGAGGCCGTATTTCATACTGCACCTTTAATTTTACGACTGCATCCGTGTACATTATAAAGTAGTAAAAATGTTTATTATAGTCAATAAAAATTGATCGTATAAAAGAGTTCTAAAGAAATTTTTATAGACTTCGTTAAAAAAGATGAAATTATATTCAATTGATGTAATATCGAATTCTTTAATCCTTAAGATCGTTAATATCTACATAAATCAATAACAATTATTGCAATTGAAGTGCAAGAAAGAATTCTAATTAAAAAATACATATATTAATCATCATTTAGATCCATATTATATCCTTTGTAATTCTTCCATGTATACGCTTCATCTTCGGTATGCCACATAATTAATGGAAAGGGTAGGCAAATTCCAATTAAGTTGCATCGTTACAGGTATCAAAGAAATCATAAGAACGTCATATATACCGCTCTTTTATAAGCATGTTCTCATTCCGGCACATACTTTGTTGTAAAAAAATATGCTTAATATGCTTAATAATTAAAAATGGGTAATTCAACAAGGAAGGCAAAAAGTCGGTCCACGGAATGTAGTTATTTCTACAATAGAAGAAGGAAATCACGGACTGGCAATTTGTTTCATCACTTTCTCTCTAATTTGTTTTGCAATCGTCGACGTATTTAAACAGCTTCCTACATTCCGATCCGTTTAAATACCCGCTCATCGAATCATTATTAATCCCTAGCGTGTTCAATAATATTGAAAAGAATCTTTGTAAAATATTGATTTTTCTTCTTGGTAAATTAGTTGAACAGTTTTGATTTCAGAGCGGAGGAAATAATAATGAGTTTTGAAAGAAATTAAGTTTAGAATTATCTACGTAATATTTGATTAGAGTAACAGAGTATATGTAAAAATTGGTGACTACGTTTTTTAAATGATAAATTGAAAGTTGAATATTGATCCTAAAGTAACAATTATAAATTAGGTGGTGGTACAGATACATATGTATACAGTAGAGTACAAAAAAGAAAGGAGGAATAAAATAAATAGGATACGAACGAACATATACTTTTTGACAAGTGCCATACATTTAACATACTCTTTAGAACAGACGACAGTCATTGACGTGATAAAACGTCAAATACAGAAATATTCCTGTTATATATTTTTCGAGTAAAAAATAAAAAACTTTAACCAGAAATCAATACCTTATATACATCGTACATACGTCACATATTCGAAAATACTGCAACTTACATTGCAAAGCGAGCAACAATACATAATCAAAATTACAGGATCTTGTCTCTTCTAATTACTTCATCGTTTCCATCGATTTCCAAATATGAACAGCGATCTAATCATCTCCCATAACAGTCACAAGCTACATAGAAATTTAGTCCTGCACGATTATGTAAGTTAATATTATTGATAACATTTTACAAGTCACGCGCCGTAAATTGGCACTAATTTTCTTGCATAAGAGCAGCAAAGTAGGCAATGAATCAGATAAAAATTTGCAAACAAATTGTACAAGCTACAAACTTACAAACCACCTAATTATTCTATTCAACGTAACATCTTAAAGGTATAAAAGAGAAACCTATGTATAACCTGCTTGTCAATTCGGTAACTTGTATAAGAGTGGCAAGTTCGATGATGAAACAAATGAAGTTCTACAAGTAAATGTTACAAATTACAAATCAGCTGATTATTATGAAACCATAAAAGAAATAGATGTACAACCGATGATTTGTAACGTGCCCGTTCGCTAACATTATTAGTCGGTATATTATTACACCATACCGAAGTAAACCAAAACGAATGCCTGTGAATCGATCATCGGCCTCATGGTGAAAAAACGTGTTTCCTTCTGACCAGAAAAGGGTGGCCCGGCTAGGAAAAGTAGATCAATTAACAACGAGCAATTTCATTCATTACGTGGTTGGATACGGAATGCGACTGGAACTATTAAAGCTGCGAGAGTTAACCGCGACGTTTTGCTTTTGCCAGACGACCGGCCATTTAACGGTCCGCTATAATTGAGCACGATGAAAAATCCCGCTCGAATTACCGGCCGGATCTTCTTTATTCATTGATTATTCGCTTCTTGCCGCGTTTCTTTCCACGAGCTCACCTGAATTCCTAGGTAATTCGCCGGTCGTCGCGATTGGCAAACCGCGATCGTGGTTTCGACGTGTATCGTAGGCGCGTAAATGTCATAATCGCGGCTATCGCGGAAACGACGTTTAAACGCTGCTACGTTAATCGTTGCCGAGCTATCAAAGCGAGGTTTTTTACATTCGGGGAAATACCTGTTGGCATTTCACGTAGAAACGTAGATGGCTATCTTTGTTCATTTATGCTTAAAAAAAAGAAACTACGTTTCGCGTGTTTTACAAACACTTGGGCAGAAAATCAATTCAAGAGACACGAATATGGTAGCGGCCACGTCATAGATTCAAGGAAAGTGTAGGAGTTCGTACGATTTCTTAAAGAGGAGCTGACAACAAGGTAACAAAGCACGTAACTGGAAAAAGCGAAAATGTCCGATAGAAGAAACAAATATATTTCTGTTAATTCTAGCTTTCATCATTTATCGCTTGAACGCCATGGGTCTCCAAATATATACGTGTATCAATAATATTCTAACTTCTAGAATAGAAGAATTATATTCAATAATTATTATTATTTCAAATTATATATTCGATATATTATATTCAATTATATAATATTCGCATTACACTAGGATATATCTTTATCTAAGGTCCTTCACCGACTATTAAAATGCGAAAAATTTGCAAAAATTCGTTTCCATTTTAGCAAGGCTTTTAGTTTGAAGAAAATATCCCTTGGCATTTCACATGAAAAATGATGATTATCTTTATCAGTTTATTTACACATTCCTCGGTTTCATGGAGCAAAGTGTAAATACTGTTTATTGGTTTTAAATGCTTGAGGTTAATTATCTGTGCATTGTACAGTGCTAGAAAAGACGTAAACGTGATTGATTCTTTAGAGTTCGTTAAAGTTATAAAATGGAAACGACAAGGATATTATCTCGTGTCGTTTTATGAGCGTTATTCTCCTTGATGGATTCTTAAGATGAGTTACCGTAATGTATCAAATACATATAATATAACACGTCAAAATTGATGTTTTCGACTTGCGTCAGCCTTGAAGCAAAGCTGTGATACAGTGATAATAATGCCCATTTTTCTGTTGATTTTTCTATTGATAGCGTTTTCTTTTTTTTTTTTTTTTGTTATGGACTGCAGTAAAATAATTGTGTAATTTATGTCTTTATATGTCTGAGTAATGTACGCTCATAAATTGACAGATTTAAAAATAAAAAGCTAAAGTTGATATTTTATGCGTATGATTCACGTGTTGATTCACGTTTATATTGCTAAAAACCTATTTGAATATGAAAGTCGAGAAAAGGACCGGTTATCGTCGCGTCGAAACTGTCAATGTTCTTTATTAAAAATTCGTATGTTTCCAAATATAGATTTAATACCTTTTATCGATCGTACGTAACACCGTGGACAAAGTTTTATAACAAGTATCTTGGCTCTTAAAGACCGTTCTTTGTGCATTTTTTTGTCATAAAATTGTATAAATTCCTCCAACTAATTACATCTTATTGTACACAGCATATATGGTAATTTTTATCATGCTCAGTTTTTTCCCTATTATTTAGATTATGCTCTGAATATTCCATCTACCATTAATTTGAAGGCTTCCTTGCTACATCTGCTTTCTTTTACAAATTCCAAACATACATACATACGTACGTATGTAACACAATAATAAGCACAGGAAGTGGCAAATTGTATCTCATTGCATGGTACTTCTTAACCTTATAATTACATATCATGTAAAGCAATTTATGAATTATCATTTAATGTTATTACCAAAGATTCTTAGCATACATTTATCACATTGCATATTCATCGATGATCATGCGCCTTTCAAACTCTCTATCAGTAGCGTAGATAAATAGATACGCGTACCACATACTTTTTCGATAATGCTTATAATGTACGCTAACTATAATTCGCACGCTGTACATTAATACATAAGCAGTTATAAATTATAATATACATGCGCATTATACAGAATTATTAACTACGTATATATATTATATACAAACTGTACAGGCACACGTGTATATTACGTAATATATATTTAAATACTACGTAATACAATTTACAACTTCAAATTTTATAACATCATTTTGCAACAGATTCTCTTTAACGATAAATTTTCATCACGATATTACGTAAATATAAACTAATAAGAAATGGTAATTGAAGAGTCGGAATGGCGAGAACGATGTGAATATACTAAAAACATAAATGTCCGACTTTCTTCGTGAGAAAGGATGTAAATTCCACGCTGAATATGACAATGAAAGTTATAAACGTTAGAATAATTTATTTCAATTATTAAGGCTATCTCGAGATCATAAAAAGATGAAAGTATAATTTTCAAATAAATCAGTTTAACCAAGCTGATACATTTTTTATCGTACATTCTTCCTTTAAATCCGTAAAGATGATACATTCGGAAAGTCTATAGCGTTCATCCGATGAACGATAAAATCAACAGAAATCTGTCTTTTCTTATTTCTCGTCTTCATCGAAAATTTCCGTCCGCGTCGTTTACCATTTCAACTGCGTTCTAACGTAAGAGCAGAAATTCACAATTACTTTACGATATCCATTAAACGCAAGAAAACAATTTTAACGTCATGAGAAAGAAGCCAAGACGTACAACTCGCTAAATTCCCAAGATTCCGAAAACCACAATGTCTTTGGCGTCATCAATCTTCATTCCGAATGTCTAGAAGCATCGTGAGACTAGAATAAAACCCCGCGCCAAATCTCCATACAATTCATCGTGGCGTTCTCTAAAGAGGTTAACGAGCTACAAACTGCCTAAAATTCAGCCGACAATTTTGTTCATGGAGCTCGTTGTCCGTCGACCTCAACCTTATCGTCTTAGGAACAGGAAGTTCTAAGAACTAGTCACGATTCCACGCTCCTCATACATATGCTTCTTTATAGCTGCCTATATCCGCCTTATAAGAATTTCTGACTATCCTTAATGCGTCTTTGATTCGTTTTTTAAGTATCTCTGATTCTCTTCGAAAGTTTGTTGTCCAATGTGTTTGGACCTGGTGAGTGTTGCTATTAGATCTTCGTCGGTATCGTTCACGACACGATTACAATGGAAAGGTATTTCCAAGATTACAGTTCTCTTGATTCTTTTCTGGTTTCTACTAGACTGCGCGTTATTTATTGTAAATTGATATTTTTATGAACGCAACTACAGAAACAGAAATTAAAGAGAGATTCGTGTTACCTGTTAAAAATTACGATTGTACTGTCACTTTAAAGCGATCACTTCTCGTTTAAAGGACAAACGATATAACTGAGGATCATATAATAAAAGTTCATTAATTTTCCCCATTGCCTATTATTCTCCACGCTCGCGTAATAGGTAATCACATTCAAATTACTAGGTATAACGAACAAAGACTCCGTAAATCGCTTGTTAATTAACATTTTATCGGATTAAACGAAGATCAGACAAACAATATTCCAGCGTAAAATAAAGCGAAAGTTAGAATTTTCCAGTAAATATAACGTGCCCTTGTACCATTAGATAATAGCGTAAATTGTAATTAGTTCGCCAATTGGAGTTCTCTGTCATTAGCACGTCGACTGGCACGAAAATACGCGAATAAATAAAAATCAATCTAAATAGAAATCTACATTAATTTTCCCTAAAATACCTATATGTTTTCACTAACCGTAAAAAAGGAGGAAAATATAAAAATCGTTACTTTGTTGGATTTAACATTAGTTCTGACGTTCAAACAAAATTAATAGCGTGGATTCTCAATGACCATCGTGACAGTCAACGATAGTTATACACGATATCAAGAACCACGAGCTCTGACAGTCAGTCTCCCATACACGAATATTGATAATACAGCCAATCGACATCGTATGGATCGATCGGTCGAAGGTCGAGAACACGACTTAGTTTGAGGAGAGCCGTTGATGGACTCGGTATCGGTCGGTGTGCTCGTCGGTTGCTGGTTAACTGTAAAATGGCGAGTTCCGCTATTCCGTTGGTCGGAAAAAGGACGACGAGGCGTCTCGAGAGGCGTGTGGGGCACCAAGGTGATCGTACGGCCTTGTGTCACGTGTTCGTCCATTAACGTCGCCTCGTATGTAGGCTATGAGCAAGAGACCGAGAGTTCACGCGTGTGCATCTCTGCCGCGTGGAAACCCAAGAGCTAGAGAAGTCGTGCGTTTCTTCGTTTCGTTTGATTCCTTCGCGTCCCGTTTTGATCATATCCTTGGTGGAACACGACCACGCTCTGATGCGCTTTCACCGAACCGTGTCGCGGTTTTCGATTATTACCATCCGGTGGCATTCATCTGCTGAATCATCTCGCTACTTTCTGGGTCAATAGTCTCTCCACGCGACCACCTGAAGGATCTTGGAATTTGGTTCGTTGGCAGATCTACACTTCCGTTGGTGATCGTTGATCGATCATTCAGTGGAAAGTCGTAAAATGTAGATAGTTGGAACGTTCGGTTGATGTTTCTTTGAATGTAAGGTCGCGGATATTTATGGAAATCGCGTCTGTACGAAGGCAACTGGAGAAATAAAATCTAAATAGAGGTTTATTTGTTTGAAATATTACGGTAAGTGGTGCCCACGTTGGGTATTCTAAGAAACTAGTGATTAGACCGCCGATATTTATGAAAAGCAAGGAATTATCTTTGACCTAGTATTATAAATATCATAGATATGGAGTGATAGATTATTCTAAATGTTACAATATAACGAGTATGATACACTGTCTGAAGTACTCGAGATCTGAAACAGCAAATATGCCTTCTAGGCGTTTCTACATCTCCAAGTAAATACATAAAAATCGTAGTCCAATAATTAGGTTGTTGCAAGATATTAAAAAAATCGATATTTATGCAATGTTTAATAGATTTAATGTTTAATAGATGGGACAAATCTCTGTCTAGATCACAGCTTGTTCGTTGTGTTCGTTGAAATATAAATTTGAACAAATCCGCTGATTATAACGTTCGAGATGGAAATTTGGTGGATATTTTAAATAAAAGGGATTTTCTAGAACGCGTAGTTCAGTTTCTAGTTTGAAGGAAATTCTGTATTTGCAACATTTATCTTAGCTTATTGTATTGTAGGACGCAGTCAAAAAGAAGAAACCTTCGTGATTTAATTACGGCGTACTTCTCTATCGATGTACGAGTGTATATGTGAGAAAGTACCAGGTAACAAGATACACGGGGTATAATCGTTTCTAAAGTTCCAAAATAAGCAGATCAGATTAATAATCATAGTTTATTCGGTGAATAATAATCCGTAGCAAAGATCACTTTAAAATATCAAGAAAATTATACCTTTGATATCTTTAATAGTGTTAGTGACTTATAAAGTGTTTGTAAATCGTTTCGTTTCATAAGAACAATAAAAATTGCTAAATAAATGTATTGTCCGTAAGAAACAATCAATTCCGTGGGCGTAAAAATTGACTAATGGCAAGTACATCCATCATGCGAGGCGGAAAGTTCAACAAATCATATTTTACGGTTTCTGAATGATTGCAAATGCTAGAGTTTGGAGGAGAGTAATAGATCGTGCCTGTTACGAAGGCGTTTTCGAGTGATCAGATATCTTGTCTTTCACGCTTAAAAGGTTAACTGATTAATTGTTTAATAATTAACTATAGACTCGCGATTCGTATACTTAATTAGTATACTCAAGCGTCAAACGTTAATATACTAGCAACCGCTAATTAGTTGAGTCATTAATAAGTAGTAAAAAGTTCTACTAATTAGTTCTGTTTACGTAAGTGAGCTCTATTGTGATTTTCACGGGACTGACGCTGCGTTTTAAGAGAATTTTCATTTTGATATTAATTTTATTTACCACGAAATTGTTCCAAAATTCTATTGGCGAAATTTGGTTCGAAAGATAATTCCAATTTCATGCAAATTACAATCACGAAGAAACTGCAATTATATAAAATATCTGTTTAATTCCAGGAGTATTTTGATTGTATTAATTCGAAGGAGCATTTAATTTTATAAAACTGCGATTCTACGGAATATCGATGTAATTCTAGGACATTAAATTTCGCGAAACGTTGGCAACAATTTAATTTGATGAAATTTCCAATCCTGATAGAATTTGACGAATTTCTACCTGCTCTTAATTTTGACAAAATAGTAAAATAATTCTGCAAAACTTTTTCATTATTAAGCGCTCTAGTTTTATAACGTTTTCAATTTTTGCTGACTGCAGCTCCTCTTCTTGAATTTCCCTAGTTTTAAAGTTTCTAACGATACTCGCCGAATATTGCCCTAAATATTACAGTTATCTATAATATCTATCATAGTGCAACACTATCGGAACTATTTACAACTATAGCGCAACTCTAACAGAATCTAATACTTACGGTACAGCTCTAATAGGATTCTAAAACTGACCTAAACAAACACAAATAAATAGAACTTCGTTTGCATGAACTCCGCTTATTTGAACGAAATTCTAGTTGCTGGTCAAATAACTGAATTACGGATTCGCTCGCTTATCTGGACGTAAAATATTATACGAAGATCGTAAGAGAAGAACGTAATAACATCGTTATAACAACAATAAATACATCTTTGTTAATTTTCTGATTTTAATGTCATTTTCTGACCAAAGAGTGGTAACAAGTTGTTTTAGGTCCAAAGTTATAAGTCTCGTAAAAACAGCTCCCTAAACTTTTTAAAATTGTTAACTTTCACAAGAATTAAATCGTATATTTGCGATATACCGGGTACCAAGCACGTTTTCAATAGCACGTTGCACTTTGCAGCGACGATGAAGTCAGCTCTTTAAGTTGATGAAGTTTTGCGAAAACCGAACGCGCAATTATCAAGACAAGCAACAATACTTGAGCATCTTCGATATTTTCATATTACGACGAGTAAATCAAACAAAAAAACATTTTTGGTAACTTGTACAACAACGTACTGAAATACTGAATTAAAGTGAAAAATACGATTTATCGCGTTTTTCTCCTGTAATTTTCGTATTAATTTCAATTAGGCGAATTGCGTAACGCGTAATTTCGGAAATACATCGTCGCGATGCGATGACAGCAATATGGTTATTTGTATCTATCTTCGATGAACCATCGACCTATGTGGCTCCTATAGAAATGTTGGAGCATATTTGCGATGACCTCGCGAGTCAGACGAGGTCATCGCCGATGATCAATCGGGGTTGGTGTAGGCTAAATGCAGACAATGGCCTTACGAAAGGTTTCTCTGCTAGGCGAACTCTTTAAAAGTCGATATTGGAGAATGCCTCGCGAGGTAGTGTCTTTGTTCATGGTCTTTTGAGCCGCTCCACTCTGTATGAGAGACTATTACGACTGAATATTAGCTTTTACACCAACGAAAATTTATCATCGATCTGCAATCTAAGAAGAGTATAACATATTATATTACAAATATCGAATTGTTCCTCGTGATAAATTTGCAGCGTTGGTAGAACGTTCAACTTTCTGCGCTACTACTCTAATAACTTGCTATCTTTAAGGTTGAAATTCTTCTTTCGTAAGCAATCGACGATAGAAATAATCTGGAGAACAGAAAGAACACGGGACGCGTAATATCACTTAATATTAATAAAAATAAAATAACAGTCGCTTAATACTAGTTTATCCAAGCGAAAATTCTACAAAACTCATTAATTAAAAATCTTGCGATTCGAGGGAATTTTGCAGCGTTAATGTTTTCTGAAAATTAAAAAACCATGGGATTAACATGTTCGAGGATTAGAATGTCCTTGAAATTAAGAATTTCATGGAATTGCATTTTTCTCGAAGTTACGAAAATATTTCGTAGTATTCAAATTCCATTAGGATAACTCTCGTTCGAATATTCGATTTCTGCACTGTGCACGCTCAATTATTTCTAGGACTGAACTGCTTTTTTGCGCATCAGCCGAGTTATTGTAGCTCCTCCGCGAGTAAAAAATCTGTTCTCGCTTTTAATGGATCGCACTCGGTGTATGTATCAGCGTATTCCCACGTTTGGCTACTTTAGCACTACGGATACTGAACTTTGAGTATCGAATATCGACAAAATCGAATTACCAGCGAGGACTTAGCAACAAGACTTTCCTGAAAAGTTTCGACGAGGAACGAAACGAGTGACAGAATCTTTAATTGGAGAAACCTGTGGGGAAAGGTGAAGTCTAGTAAAGAAATCTGTATGCTTCTAAATAATGACCCTGCAATATTACACTTATGTATGATCTTTTTAATAAAGATCATACATAGGATCAAGAATTGAGAGATCGAATTACTCATCCTGAAAATAAATAATATAACAGCTATTTCTCGCTGATCGTTTCATTAATCATCGTAGATAGGTTACTGGAAAAGCCTTCTAATGCCATAAAATTAGCAGAAAGGATACAATACCCGGCTACGGTATTTCTCACCTAACTTAATTCACCGCAAATGTTCTCAACGAGCCTTAGATCAACAGATTATCGATTTAACATATAATCCACTATTTTTCTATAGCCTACGCAAATACAATTTTTGCCAACTTTCATTGTATCGTATTTTTATTCCTTTTATTGCATAAATACCAAATACCAATCAATCAACCGTTGATTAATCGTTTTATTAATAACGCGTGTCTATTATGTTGGTGCTTGTGCATGGAAGTGTTTGTGCAAAGACTTAAAAATTCGCGGATAAACACGTCATCTATCATCTCCTACGCTTTCCTTGAGTTTGAAAAATATGCACTCGTACAATTTCACCGCGGAGCCTCTCATTTGGGGAAGGAGATAGAAAGGGATGCTGACTCACAATGATTTCTTTTCGCAAGTCTGAGTCGAAACGATCGATCCAGATAACGCGAACTGTGACAGACATTTTTGAAAGTTGAGGCTATTAAGTCGCGTACTGCTGATTATCGGACGTGATAAAGCTAAAGAGGCTTAATTGAACATGTTTCATCTGTACGTTTAATTAGGTTTGTAAGCTGTCTGTGTTAGTGCTGTGTGAAAGATTTAAAAGCTAAGTTGTACAATCTTTGTATAACGGATATACGTATATGTATATAACATGTTCTTAAAATAGAAGGAAGATTTTGTAATAGGTTGAAGAAGTCTCGCTGTCTCTGTATATTTCTTGACATATTAATACTTTAACGCTGGAAGTACTAAATTTATCGCGATGAATTTCAGTTTTATTGGAATAGAAATAAAATTATTTCGAATGTCTCAGCTCGCAACTAATATCGTCTGAATATTTTCTTCGTTTGTAACGATATTGGAAAATGTTTAAATTATACTTTGTCACAAGTAGTTACGATAAGTGAATGCATTTTAACACGTGAGATAAAAAGCAATATAATATGTTCCTTCGTCAAGAAATAACGACGACTTTAGAAGGATTGAAAAAAGATAATCTTAAAAAGAAATTTTTCTTTCACGACATTCCTGCTCTCAAACCATTCATTATATCTCAAACCTATCATTATGTTTTATATAATATTATTCCAAATAAAAAGATATTTAGATATTCAGTTTAAGCTGTATATAAGTATACCTATTTATTTTCATCATACTACTTCTAATTATAATCATCAATATACGATATATTTATGCACACGTTATAGCAGTTCTCGGTATTAAACTAACAGACGTTTATTTTGTTTTTAAGGCTTATAGGAAAGATCCAGAAAGATCCACTTTTAACCGCTCTGTAATAAATGTCGCTGAATCTTATAATTCATATGCATTTATAACTTTCTCCCAAACATAACAAAACCAAAATTGACGATCGTTCCAGCGAACACCTCTCCCATCATCATTACTAATACGCGTGTACACTCGCTTTTACAACCTTAAAATCATCGCAAACATCTCCGCTTTCACGCAGGGTAATCACGATAATAATACGTGTACAAACCAGAAATTTCTACTAATATCGAAAATTATAATATTCAACGGTTAATACGTATTCTTTTGAGAATTAATCATCTTTAACGATCACAATCACGATGGTTAAGCGAACCAGGTGATTCCGACGCCTAAGGCTGAGGACAAACGGTGCATCATTTATCCTGATGCATGATTGGCGTTCGAATGTTTCGATCAAATACTCTTTCATTCGAAATGTTCTTTCTATCAAGATTCTTTTATCGTGGGATATTTCCCATTAAAGACTGTTTTAATATCAAGTATTAATTAATTTGAATATTGTCAATATCAAATACCTGCGATCAAATTTATAGATTGCAAGCCGTGTACTAACTAAACTAAAAGTTTTTGGATCATCGTATTTCTTTTACAATTCTTTGCGAAACATCTATCGAAAGACACTTTTATTCAAAAAACTATTTTTCTATCCGCAACACTTCAACAATTACGTTTCTTTAAAAAGTCTTCTCCTTTCGTTCTGCAAATTTAGAAATATCTAATTATACGTCATTTCATTAAAAACCTTTAGACGGTTCAAAACTCCTGCAATTATTAAATACGTTCTGTATCTTCAGAGTTTCAATATTGTGGAATATTCCGTTGTTTTAAAATTCTTTTTTTTTTTTTCTTAATCACCGATTCTTCTTCCATTCGGATTTTGAAACTTTCAATTTGAAACTTCTTGATTCTAAAACACGTTTACAAAAATATTAAAACATGTTTCTATTATCGAGTACCTCTTTATCTAAAAAAAAAAAAAGATATTTTTCAAAATCATTGCGTCCTCGAATATCATCCTACTCGAGATCTTTCGATTTCTAAACCTTCTGCGTTCGAAACTTTTCAATTTCAATAAACACACCTATAACTTCAAACTTTTTCTCGCAGGATACCATTTTCGTTAAATTTCTCCTCTCCTCGATCGTCTCCCATATTCTTCCATCTGAAATCATTATATCACCAAACGTCCTATTACTCGGAATCGTTCGTTCATTAAAAATACCTTTTCATTCGCTCGTATACCACAATAAGACCTCGTTACTTGGGTATATATAAAGTTAGTTTTTGCCCGTGAAATGCAACGTGTATATTTGCTCTTTTGTATAATAAGATCGCGCACGTGAGCATAAAGAATGCAAAAATCGAACAAAAGAGGTTGCAACAGGAATTTCGACTTTCGTAAATACCGATCCCGGGATAAATTGATCGAAACAAACTTGGGAACCTTCGTTGCAAAAAAAGAAGAAAATAAAAAGATTCGACGATTCCCCGAAACAAGGTAAGCAGGTCTCATTGCGCATACAAGCAATGAGATTTTGCTGCGGTGCATGAGCGAATGCAAAGGTATTTTTAATGAACGAGTGGTTGCCGACCAGCCGCTCGCAAGAGAAAGTTCCTACGGAATCGATCGATTCCAACCGCGTTCCAAAACAGATACACGGATTTTCGTTTACGCTTATCCCTGATCGAGATCGATTAATAACCCGCTGACGATAAGAAGATTGAGTCCTGTCATTCGCCCTGTAGAATGCACAGCGAGTATGTCTTTCGGCTGAATGATCATTTTTCAGCCACACGAAACTGATACAAGATTCGTGTTTCGCCTGTTGGAGTGGAAATGAGATTTTATTTTGGCAAAGAGAAGGTGTCGGGTAATGTTTCATCGATATATCAGAAATTTGTTGCGACATAATGTTAAAATCGAGGTATCAGTTTGGATTTATTCGATATTACCTTTTTTTTTTTTTATCGCCTTTTAATTTTATTGTAGGAGTGTCGCATTTCGTGCATCGGTGACGTTGGTAAAATTGTAAATAGATAATGTCATTAGTAGAGAGAGAATTTTTAAGCATTCATGCGGCATTTGAAGATGCACAAATGCAGAGAATGCATATAATATATGGTAGAATACCCGATAGAATTTTTAATAAAAGGTAAAAGGTATCCCTGTTTCGTTTCTATCTCTGTGCCCATATAAATATAAATTAAATATAAATAGGAATCCGCACTTTAGTTATGAAATATTTTATTAAATCAAACTTTAACCATATGTAGTTTGCTAGTAAAGTCATATATTTGATCAAAGTAATTTATGCACGAATCCGTGCACATTCCCAGTGATATTCAGTGTCCGTTTCTATGTTTCTGTCTACTCGCTTTGATTACATCGGGTTTGTAAAAGTTGTCGGTTCTAGAATTACAAAATTCTCTTAACGAAGATCGTTACAGTCTTTTTCAGTTTTTTCCAAAATAATTTATGCATTGAAACATTTGAAACATTGAATTCGCGTTTTCAGGAACCTTCATCACGCTTTTTTCTCCAAAGTTGAGCTCATACAAGCAAATCGTACGAACGTTCCGATTATTCGCGATGACTAATAACGAGGTTGTAATATTTTTATTCTACATCTTCCTAATATTCAATGCGTGTGATTTATAACAATCTTCTTCTTCTTCTTCTTCGATGTTAGTAAATAATTAACGACGGAGCAAAATGTAATGGACGTTATTTGCCCGTCGAATTAAAATTTCAGAGAAATGTTTTACATACACCAATCTGATAACGAATAATTACATCGATGTAATTGTTGCTTTATACTGCTAATGGTAGTATAATTCTGTTCGAATACTGATGTATTTAATTGCTGATCCTTTATGACACCTCTTCTTTCGAACAGTATTTTTTACAAAACCAACGAAACATCGTATACGATGTGAATTTTCATAATTTACACGAGTAGATAAATATAAAGAGATAAAATTTATGAAGTACACTAGACGTGATGAAACATTTACAAGATACCGTTTGTTTATTATACGATAAATTAAGGAAACACACATTCTACGTTGTTTTCTCTCTATCTTTAATTGTATATAGTAATTTTTATACACAATTCTGTATAGCAATAAATATAACGGAAATAAAAAAGAAAACGGAAGAGTAAAGTGATTACAGCAACAACCAAAGTGCAAGAAGAGTTAAACATAAACTTTAGAAAGGTATTTCTAGACATAATAATTTTAAAACAATCGCTACCACAACGTTAAACGTCACAATTCTCTTCCGATTTTCCAAACTATTGTGACAAATTGCATGCGTTTCTTTGCAAGTACGATACGTTTTATATCACGACAAACCTAACAAAATTACACAATTAGCCCACAGAGAAGAATAAGAAGAAAAAAAAATGAGTCTCAATATGGAAATGATCGCGAAATGACAAGTGGACATGGAATGTAATTGAGTGGATATTACGGCAATTAAAAGTCTCATTGCCAAAGCGATTACGCCCGTGACGTTTCGCAATGCAACGCGCTTTTATAAATCACGATGTAATTTTCGGGCTTGCTTTTAGCGTGCAATTTATCACGCAGTCGAATTCATAAATTACGAAGCGATAAAAGAAACTCGGTACGGGGGATCCTTTAACTTAACGAACGAAATTAATTCTCCCGATGTCGCAGACGGGAACAGATCGATCAGATGAGAACCGTTTATTTTGTAATCAAGTTATAACTGATGTTGTATCCTTGCATGTGAGCTTTGTTCCAACTAAAGTACATAAAAAAAGAAAGTTTCGTTTAAAACTCCGTGTAGTTATTCCGGTTGACAAACGTTTAATTAACGGGCAAGTCCGGTTTTCAATTAACCGCCATTGCTTTTAGTATCGAGGAATGTCTTTCTTTTTTGAAGTATTCGGGATATTCAATTCGCCTTTTGATAGATGGTTTTGATTTTACATTTTCAGAGATGCGAAGCTGATTAGTTGATATTTTAGGGTGTTATATTGTATTATATTTTATCAATAGCGTATAAATAGAACAAGAAATGACCGTTTGTTTAAAGCTTTATTTCTATTTTCTACTATTCCTCCTGTCCAAATTATTTCCATCGTTTCAGATTAATAAAAGTTATCAGTTCCAGCATTCGAAAATTCTTTGTCTGGAATTTCGTTTAGATAATTTACTAAAATTATACCTAGAATAATACTCAATCCAACGTGATTGAAAATGAAATTGTTCTATTTCTAATAATTATATGACAATCCAATAATATTCCTGAATCTACTTCTTAAATAACGCTCATTTATGATCCAATATCAAACAAGATTCTCTTATCTCCAATAATTATATCAACACAAGCATTACAATAATGTTTCTAAAACTACTCGTTCACGATTCAATGATTCAAATCTTTGCCCATTTCCCAAATATTACAACCTAAAATATTCTGTGTTAGATAATACTTTAAAGCCTCATATTTTTCACCTATAAATTCATTACATTGCTCCTATCCTTCTTAAACATACAACCATGAATAATGCATGTGCCATAAACAACGTGAGTTAACATCTGATCATCTCGTGAATAAATTTCCACGATATCTGTCTTTCAGACAGACAGACCTATGAAACTTCATTTCCATTTCTCTAATTGCTAATCACCAACGAAAATTCTCGGTTAAAATCACGCTTTAAGAGCTACCTTAAGTCCTCTTTCGTTCTTTCAAGCATCATTTAATGCCACTCATTCCATAAATGCTCTCCACTAGAACGTATGTAAAACGAGGACTGGCTCGGTTAGCATATGTGTGCAGCTCGCGTGAAGAACCGTACGTGCACGCGTCGAGCCGCAGATAGCAGTTTAGATGCACATTCCAAGGAATCATTACGCTCATTAGCTGGCACATTGTACACACACGAACAATGCTACACGTATATTCGCGAGCTGCTTTCCCCTGGGAGGAGGCGCTTGTTTCTCGTTACCCTTTCAGCAATTTTGCACGTCGTCGTTTATTTATTTATTGACCTGTTCCACTCATGGTTGATTTTCACTTTACTTTCGCTACTTTCTGGTAATTTTTTTTTTTTTATTTTTTTTTTTGTTTGTTATTTGGCTGAATTTTATAAGACCAATTAAAAGGATTGAAAAGATATATTATTCCACGATCTTATATTTCTGCTAATCTATTATTTATTGATCTATTCCACTCATGATATATTTCGCTCTTTTTCGTTAACTTTTCGCAAATATCTTTGTCATTTGGCTGAACTTTACAAGCTAAATTAAATAATTTTGGGACATGCGTTATTCTATTAATTTATTATTTATTTAACAATTCTATTTATATTTCACCCTTTCTTCGCTGTCTATTGTCGGAAATAAATTTTGCAAAGTATTTTCGTCATTTGACTAAATTTAATTAAGGCGAATTAAATTAAGAAAATATTCTATTATTCATTGACCTATTTCACTTTTGAAACACTCCCACGCACGAGATACGTCCTGGAAAATTTCATAAACTGAATTCTATCTGGGGACGTATATTATTCTGTAATTTTGTCTTCCTACTATCCTATTATTTTACATTTCTATATTATTCTGCAAGTGGATATCTATACATAGTGATTTTAATGCACAAGCAATTAACTCTATCAACTCTGAAAACTCGTACTTGGAGAACATGATCCACATATCTATACATAATTAAACTGGTTAATATCATTCACATTTTAAGAGAGTCTCTAACGATATTATTTATGTATATTTCTCACCAGTAAACAAAGTGATAAAACAGTTTTCGTAAATTATAACATCTCCCTTGTTACATAATATTATAGCATAATTAATATACAATGAATAATCCACGTTATAGGATAGCTATGGCGTTCCCATCCTAGTAATAGCTTGCTTTAAAAATTAATTTTTAAAGATACGTCTACCTTATAAGGAAACCAAGGATGTGGAACCAAGTGAACGTATTGAATCAAGTAGAAAGACAAAATCATTTTGTTCGATCGCTGTTCGAATTTTAGCCGGAGATATAGATTCGTTGCGGGTTTACGCAAAATTCTTGTCTTCTATTCTGATAATATTTCCCAATAGAACGCCATGATATGAGTGCACGTTGAAATTCCGTTGAAATTAGATAAGAATATTCGATTCGTGGTTATTGCTATTTCGTGGTTTTACCATATATGATATCGATTATGAAGTTCAGCGGCGAAAAATGTTAGTCTTTAGACGAATTGGCTTCCTCTACATATAACGACGTTGAAAGTAATTGATTCTAAAATTAATTTTCTGCAAGTCTTATTTCTTAGTATAAAAAATGATTGTAATATACAATATAGAAGAATTAATAACAAATATAACGAAATTGCTCGATTCCAATATAATAGATGATATATTAAAAGAATACAATTTTCATTTTTTTTCTCTCTATATATATAAATATTCGATTCGGATGTAAAGAGAAAAAGAATGATAGTTGTTAAACATAGCTGTATAAGTGTATGTGTGATTAAATTCAGAACACAGATATCCAGAATTCGTTATAATTTCATTCCAGCTATTATATCTGACACAGGAAGTTCAAAGATTTCTATACGATTAATTAGCGTTGATACGTTTAAGGATCGCTGTTCTAATTATTAACTATTAATTTTAACGACCAAAATAAATTATAGATTAATCTGAATATAAAAGTATTTTCTCACCGAGTTTTTTTGCTTTCTAGGGCATATACCACTGTTCAAAAGTTCGGAAATAACTAAGTGAAATCTTGTAAATTCAAGTTACATATACACGTATATTTTATTAAAGTGAAAATCTTGTACGCTATTATCTATAAAAAAAAACTCGTTTCTTGTTTCAAAAATGGAAAAGTTACAGAATAGGCATATCAGCGAAGAATTGAGCAAAATAAGCAACAGAATTAGTAGAAAAGGAGGAGAAAATATTCAATTCCAAAACATGATCGTTTTCAAATTTTTCGACGGTAGTTATATACGAAGTCACGAAAATCTTCTTCCTTTTTATAAAAATTTACTCAACGCATAAAGCAATATAAAAAAAAATCGTCTCAGCATAAAACATAATAACTACACAGCAAACCTTTATCTACGTTTTAATTGAATATAAATGGCCATTTTGTAAGGTATACAAAACTTTTGTATCTAACTGTACTATCCTACTCTACATTCCAGCATAGTCCATTGAACTAATTAACAGGTGATTCCAATTGAAAATTTTCGTCCCAAACAAATGGAGAACACTTCCATTCAAATCTTTGGCTCTTTGTTGCGAATTAGAATATCTCACTTCCTATCAAAGATCTGATTAATCTGCATTAAGGATAATTGGCGTATTATACGAAGCTGTGGTTCATTGTTGGATTATTCGCTTGGAAGGAAAAGAATCGATGATTGATGACTGTGCGTGAATATTTGTAACAGCCTACCGGGCACTTTCCCCTGAGAGAAGCGACGAATAATCCCGCGTTGCGAATTCGTTATTTGTGGAATCTTTTCCACTTTGATATTCACTCCCTAATTAAAACGGCACACGAGCGAGACAGGTGTGTTAATTAAGATATTTTCATCGGTATGCTCTCGGATTTTTCTTCAACATAAATCACTTTGGCTTTGGTAACCAAGTAATTGAGTTCCTTTAGTTTCGTTTTTCTTTGCGCTTTCTAGTGTAATGAAGTCGTTCTGATAATGTTGCAAGTTGCATGTTCTAACCATGGAGAATGTTACGTGTAATTTTACTGCTTAATTAAATGGTTCTAAATGTACAACTTCATATTTCATGAAATTGCGTTTGCTTTAGAAAAATGACGTGTCAACTCTCTTCTTAGAGATCGAAGCCATAAAAATTTGCAAGACAAATCACAGGAAGGTAGAACACTCGGGATATTGTACATTCTTCTTTTAAAAGTTATTAAATAAAGAAATATTACTCTCGTGTTGATAACTTAGTACCGTTAGTTAGGTTATGACATATTTGGTTAGTTAAATGAGATTGGAATGCAGTAGGTAGATGTGTATTTTACTTGACTTCATTCTTGATAATTAGTCGCAATATATCAAGACATTCATGAAAATTATATAGTAAAACGTAAATTGTTTACATATTATATGGGATAGTTGTATAACTGTTATCAATCATACGTCTTTTCTCAATGCAATTAAAATAAAATATTAGTGGAAGAAACGAGTAATTCAAAGAGTATTTATTTCATTTGTAGAGCCATATACACTACTGCTCGAAAGTATTCAGATATTTGCCTATATTTGATAGAGCACGTACTGATTTTCAGCATCACGAATAAATTAAACTACGATAATTCTATTCTTCATAATTATCTTAATTATATACGAATGATACAATATTGTATCGTAATTGAATTACCGTTTTAAATGCCAATACACGATAATAAAACTGGTATTTGTAACTGTCAAACCTTTCAGAAACCATTTTACTAGTTGGCAAGCTCTTTATCCTCGAATTCTTTATTTTCTGAATTATGAGTTAAATTAAATCACTTCTTTTAAATTAATAATTAATCCCTTCTGACGTTAGTGTAAGGAGTCGCATTAAAATAGTAAATATATGTAGTATAGGATATATCTGGTAAATAGTAAAATGTTTAATAATACATAGTAAATAACGAAACAAAAGTGGCTCTGGTCCTTTAATAAATAATTTAAACTTATACTCTTCCTCTTTGATTTCATAAAAGAATACTACATATCGCTTCGAATTGTTAACTCGTTCTTAATTTGTACATTTTGTTCAAATTCAAATACTGTTACTAAAAATCGACCAAACTACTCCAAATACTTATGGATGGTGGTATACATACATATACACATATATTACTAGTATAAGACACGTATGAATTCAACAATTGCATTATTTTTCTTTTTTCTTTTTACGTGGATCAAATCTTATCGAACATAAATCACTTTGAATTCGATAAGAAAATAATTTGCTCTACTAATTTCTCATGTCAGTTTCGTTATTCCTTCCCCCTTTTAGGATAGTGTAGAGTCGATCAAATAATGTAGTAATTTTCGTGTTCGTTATTTCGAAATTTTCATAAATTTCATATTACTTGTGAAGACAGTGGATAATTATACTTCGTAATGATATGTCTTCCGTTTGATTAAACTGTAGTTGACCGTTTCGCTGTGTTTGACATGTTGGTCACGAAACACGTGGGATACAGGTAATACCGAGGAAGGAGAATGTAGGAAGTTAAAAAAAGTAGTGCCACTATTAGCAAATATTTAAATATCCAGCGAGACGTGTGTTTAAACTGCAAAAATTTGTTACGAAACAAATGCAAATTGCAGGACGCTAAAACTGTTCCCTTTTTTATACGATTTGCCTTTTTATCTTTCTCTTGTTCGAAACTGGAATTTCATTAATAGACTGCTGATATTTATGCAAATTCATATCTTTATAAAGGCAAATAGAGAAAAGTTTGTATATTTTATATATTTTTGCATATTACGCGTATTCTGTGCATTTTTTCAAACTTTAGTTACCATAAATGCATAAACATCCGTAGTCTAGTCATTAATATTAATTAGACATACGATAAAAATAATAAATGTGGTATGATACCATATTTACCATACCAATTTACCATATTTACCATACTAATTTACCATATTTACCATATTACTTTACCATACCAAAAAAATGATAAATGTGCTCTACATATGAATTAAAGTTGCTAGTGTAATTTTAAATGAAAGGGAGAGATAATTAGAAAAGTATCGTGGACGAAATATGTTTAAACGATGTATAACGCGCATGATGTGAAATGTTGATGTTATTAATGGTCCTAAAATATTTTTAAAAATATCCGCTTAATTTTTATAAAAAAAAACAAGAATTTTTTATTTAACATTCGTTTATCTTACTGAATCAAACGAAGAGTGCCTTCAATTAGAATGTTATCAATTTCCTATTTCTCTCTTCATAAAACTTTGCTTGCCTTAAAAGAATAACATGTAATACTGTCTTTGCCTGCAGCTAAAAACAATAAAACTTTCCGATATAGCTAAAGTACATGAAAGTAGTACCGTTACATAAGATACATAGATGCGTTTCATAATAATTATTACATACAGAAATATTACTCTTATACTGATAATTTAGTACTCTAATCGTCTTGTGACATATTTCATACTTAAATGAGTGCTTCTGGAATTTAGTAGCGAATAAAATTAAAAAAAGACGAAAATCAATCTCTTAATAAAAAGCTCCATTTAAAATTTCAAAGTATCTTTGTCTACTGCAGGAGTTTATGTGCTATTATACTTTGTAGAAAGTTTGAATGCAATTTCATTGCTTCCATGACGTTACAAAGTTTTATCCGGTAATATATTTGCGCCACCGTAGAAACGCTAGGAAATTCTCGTTTAAAAGATCAAAGGAAATTCTTAAAGAAGCGTAATTAGCTTGCAGGACGCAATATTAATTAGAGTTCTGGAATACGTTTGTAAGAAAAAAGGAACTTTATTAAATCCCGCTACTGCGTTTATTCGATTACTCTAATTTCACTTGATAATCACGAGTCATTTATTCTCTTGTTATTTTGAAATCTAACGTTTTTTCTTTTTTTTTTTTTTTTGTAATTTCATGTTCCCACATTTCGAAAGCTTTACCTAAATCCTTTTCTCACTCTTTTTTTTAAAGAAACTGTTGACATAGAAGCAGGAAAATAGAGAAACGTAAAAGATTCCAAATACACAAGTAACAATGAAAAGGATTTTTCAAATATCAAACGGAAGAAAAGGAATACAAATTGAAAAATGTCCAACTCGAAGAAAAATAACGATTAAAAGATTTCAAGCACCAAGATAGAAAAGAAACTAAAAATATATCTATCGTTACGAAAAATAGACGTTAAGGAAATTTCAAGAAAAGTAGGAATAAAAAGAATACCAAATGTCGAACAATTACCGGTTTGTGACATAAATATTAGACAATCGGTGATTCGTGTAGCTTATCAACGGCGTGTTATATCATACGACCAACAATTACGAATGCGTCGGGTAGCATTCTTGCATTAAGGAGCGGATCGTTGACCCTCGGCAGACAGACCGTCCAAAAATCGTCGGCCGGACGTGAAGTTGTATTCAGAACCAGACACGGGAGCCTGCGTGGCTTACTAAATCAATGCCATCGAAATTCCACGGGAGAGGACCAGCAAAATTCTCGTGTGGCTCGGATCAAGTATCAACAATTCATTAAAAAAAGGAATCGCGCCATTCTAGCCCATAAACATGAATCATATACATTACGAAGTTTATCATATAGAACAGTTCGTGTCTATTAAGAGAAAAATTTTTAGTACATGAATTAAGATTATTCTACAACGAAATCGATCGGCGTCTTTCTTCGCTTTTCTAAATATCGTGATAAGTCAGTCGGGACATTATTTGATTTTGAGGGTCAAACTTTGATTTTGAAGATCATAAGTTCTATATTGAATACAGAGCAAGTATGTTTAAGAGATAAATAACGATTGTTCGATACTAGACGCTGTTTAAAAAATGAACGAGGATTGTTTGGTATTAAATATCGTTTAAGCAATACTTTCATAAATACCTAGATGATTTTAGGACCATGTAAACTTTGTCGTAAACTTTATTTTAAAAGGAAGCTTGAAAATCTTCTGCTGTATTATCTTCAATTTATTTTGCTACAAGATATTATCTTTCGTATCCTGTCCATCTTATACATTGTAAATTGTACTGCATTTCATGAATTCGTATTACGTAGTTAGTAGTGTTACATAAATAAAATGAAAATATTCCTTCATTAAAATGCTTCCGATTATTATTTGATTACAAACTACAGATACGTTTCATTGTCAAAAAATAGAGAATTTAATGGAAATTACCTTGTGATTTGTTGCTAGATATTTTAGTAATATTCTGCCATTTAAGCACCTGGGCCTTCTTGCAAAATAATGTATCAATTAATGTTATTAATGAAATAATAAGCTAAGAGTTGCAGGTTATAGATTTCCCCCTTACAATTTTACGCCGAGTAGCACAATCAAATATGTAACTTGTAATTCGTAAAATTTATTTGTGCAACTTAATTTATTATCGAACCTGTTATCATAATGCAAAAATATTTAATATGTATAACAACTGTAGTAACTTAGAGATTGAAAGTTTCGCTAATAAGATTAACCAATAATATTAGTTACTGAACAAAACTATTTGTACGTTATACGAATAAAATACCTATGTCACTTGTTGTCCCTATAACCGAGACTTTGTAACTCTATCATCAGGTTCTACTAATTTCTGTCGCCACAAGCTAATTACTTTGCAAAAGCTAATTTAACTTTGTCAACCCACAAAACAATACAACGTTTTACACTTTACACAGTCGATTGATATTCCTGGAACAAGTAACTGCACAACGAATCCTTTAAACAGCTATTTCGATTCTGGAGATCTCTGAAACTCAATGTGAAAGCTACGAAACAAGAATTCGTTTTCTACACATTTTGTACGTCGCGTACAAATCGACACATGTTTTTTCGCATCGTATATAGGTGCAACAACGTTTTTCTTTTCTTTTTTGTTTTTTTTTTTTTTGTATAAAACGTTCGATACTCCTACGAATACCTCGCGAGCCACCATTAAGCATTTCTAAGAGGAACTTTTTGTAGGCCAGCAGAGAATTCCAGCTGTTCGCCTGCCTTCGCGCAAGATCATTGTTCTTTTCCGCAAAAATGCTCACCGCGCTGCTAATGGAAGAATTACGTAAATGCCCGCGATCGAGATCGAGTTCCTTGTTCGTGCTATTCGAACCATCTAGAATTAATGAAAAAAGTTTGTTTTCGAGCGTTATGAGATACAGTTTTCATGTACGTGCTCCGTCGATTAAAAGATACTATGCAAGTCATTAAATTCTAATCAAGATTGAAGGAACAGGTTAGCAAGCGATTAAGTGCAATGAAAATTCAAGTGATGAAAAATGTAATTGGTTGATATATGAATATTTCTGGTGTATCTAGATTATGCAGAAAGAACGAGGAATTGGAACAAGGCATGTTTCAGTTAAACAGATATTTGCGTATGTTAGTATACTTACTGTTACACGTTGTAAATTATTTTTACAGAAAATTTGGAATGTTATGTACATTAAAGTAATTTATTTTGATCTACTTCTTTTTAAATTTATTATGTAAGTAAAAATGCACCTGACTAGTATTTATATCATACTTAGCACAAGATACATAGAACTGTAAAAAATATAAAACATACGAAAGATGGTATGAAAATATGAAATGTACTTTAATTTGTTTGCAAAAATGATACTTAGAATGATATTCTTGAAAATACATTTTAAACTGATTTCGCTAACTTAAGAAACATAAAGATGTTATAATTTTTTTAATCAAACAATTTCATGTTAGTAAGAAATATTTAAACTGATTCAATAAGATATTCGAATTAATTTAAACAAATTAAACTACGTAATATCGTCCCCTCTGAATTATTTTATAGTAGAAATGCAATATTTCCCAATACAATTTATTTTGTCGTTTTCATTAGATCATTCATCGAATGCTTCGCAAAATTTATCATAATATGAAAAAAAAAAAGAAAACTGTTACACACGTAAACTGTTCAATTTGAAAGAACTTTTCCTGAAAAGGTTCTTTTCTATTAAACGTGCTACATAACAGTAACAAGTTACACATTTCCTAGCTCGTTGAATTATTCAGAATTACGTATTTCGAATCACTGTTGCGAATACATATTTCATCATATTAAACGTTACGTTTCGAACAATTATCCAAATACGGCACTATAATACTATAACTCTTTCGAACAGCAATTACACACGTTACAGTTACTTTGCCAACTGTTTTACATTTTTTACATGGTATAGAGGTGCTTATGCTTATTTTTTTTTCTTCTCTTCTCGCAGAGCGCTACTGGTACGCACGGTAAATCCGTTATCCTAAAGCCAAGGTCCACGGTGAGTCATAAATTTGCACATAATTACACAGTATAACGAACAATACGCGAAGCCGTTGACCGGCCTAGCTTACGTTACATATTCATTTCCACGAAAATCACCGTCGAATTACGCCAACCACGCTCAATTAGCCTCCGTTTCGACTAATTATTTTCTCTGAAAGTCGAGTCGTTACGGGCCACAAGCGTGATAATAAAAGTTAACCCCTTTCCGCGTCGCAAACTCAATTACTAAACGTTATTATCGCGACACTGAATTCTCTCCTCGTATTACGATTCTGTTACGGATTTCAGTTAAATTAGTTTAATTGCGACACAGTGAAATGAAGTTTCATTGGAAACTGACTTGACATTTTAATAGAACGTTTATAATAAGTATTTTACAATGTTGCTCCGCCATACAAAATATATTAAACGTATAACTTTTGACTGTTTGATATGCATTTTCAGTTTCAAAATGTCGTCTTTACGCTCGGGCATGTGCTTGACATTGATGAACAATGAAAATAATAATATTTCGCAGTTCCTGAAAATTTCGTCGAGTTCCAAAACCTGCGTTTTTTATTCCTTACGCTAGTTCTTTATGCGAAACACGTTAAAAGTTGGATAGATCGTAGTGGACCAACTGTTTAGCCTCCTTGATTTTTACTTACTGGGAACTATAAAACAAAAGATTTATTCCACAAAAACGAGGTCCCGTGATAAACCAGTGCAACGAATAAAAAATGCAGTTCCTGAAACTCAACGAAATTTTCAGGAACTGCGAAATATTATTCCTTCCATTGTTCATCGATGTGAAGCTTGTATCCGAGCACAATGACGACATTTTGAAGCGAGGAATTAAAAAATACTAGGCAATCATTTTCATTCCATTATTGTCACAACTATCAACGATACGGAATTGCTACCATACGATAAGAAATATGTAACTACGCTGACACAATAATACAGTCAACTTTTCTCTGCTGTAATGGAAAATGCGTCGTTTACCTATTTCATTCGTGCAATATTCGATTGTAACTCTGTAATAAAACGTTTACTGACCAACTTTACGTAACGATCTCTTTAGGACACCCTATATAGACTATTGCTCAGCAGTGTTTACGTACAATAATTCTCTGAATGCACAGCGCATCTCAAGAAACCCGGAATGTAATTAAATATATTTATCGTTGTTTTCCATTGTGTACACTTTCAAAACTCCAATTTAAATTCCAATTAACAGCTGCAAGGCTTCCTGCCAAGCTTGAGTATCCATTATAGCTGTACAACGTTTTCACCTGGTTCGCGGATCGTAAGCGTTCGTCGCAACTTTTCCAAACGAACGAGACGGCGCGAAGGATTTCCATCAATCACGTCGTCGTCAGTATCGCAGTACGCGTTTTACGAGATGGAAAAACATGCCGAGTTTTCACTTTTCATCGGTGCTCGAGACACGAGAACGCGCAATTAACCGACGACGAGTCTCGTAAATCATCGCGACAATTAAACAAGCGACGCTTACGCGAGCACCGTCCAATTAGCAACCAGTCGCAATTATCTTATACGTGCATACGTAGCGCGACGACTTCCCCATTCATAATTCTATTATTCCGATGAAACGTGAACGCGGTAAAATCGTGACATGATTGACACAAAACATTGAAAACAACGATCGTGGATGATATCGAATCATATTGATGTCACTGCCGCGTAATTTTTAGCTTTTATTATAGACAGCTTTTTGTTGTCTGTTGCTGTGACACGGGATAAATTGTAGTTCAGTTGAGCTTTCATTTGATTTTTCATGTAAATGAATGAAGACGCTTTTAGTCGTGGTAAAATAAATTACGTCAAAAGCTGTGGATCTAGCTCCTTAATATCGACTATATTTAACTTGAAAATTGTGACAACTGCGAAAAAACACACATACACGGGTACGCTTCGCTTTTTTCTATATTTACAAAATTTTGATACTGCTGTTAAATTAAGATGTAAATAATAATAATGATGATGATATCGATAGAAGTAGCAAATAAATATATCAACGATAGTACGAGCATTTCTATAATAGTCACATTAATACGAATTTGGCATAGTCCGTATATATTAGTCTAAACCAGAGAGATATACTTTGAGCGAAGAAACACATATAGTAATAATAATCCCAACTAGAGAGAAATCCTTTCAGCGAAGAAACGTAAATGATTATAATAATAAAAGGTTGATGGTCATTGTCCGTTAATTCCGTCAAATTAATTAATTCCGAAAAATCACAAGTTGTATAATATTTATGCAAGGTTACTGAACTTTGGGTTCAACAGATATATTTATGTTAACCGGGAGATACATTGGAGACGTTCAAATTTTAAATATAATGTTAATTTCACTTGATATCTTGAAAGTCTATTGGATAATATAAAATTAAAATATTTACAATTGGAATTCAATTTGTTACATAAAGTAAATTTCATTTAGTTAACGAGTGAATGTTTCTAAAAAGACCATTGTCCTTAGATATAAAAATCAGAATCATTTTGTTAGTTGTGAACAAATTTGTGACAGTCGTCGTGCACTTAAATGTTACTTTAACCTCGTTACAATCGAATATTAGTATTAATAACATCCTTTTCCTAAAGGATAATAAGTGCCCTGTTAAATTCTTATGCATGAGATTTGGTTCATTACCATCATTAATTAAAACAACCTAATGTAATATGATGAGAATTTCGTTAGAAAAAAATAGGTACAGCCTGTTTGATTTATAGAAAT
The DNA here is from genome assembly GCA_014737395.1 of Bombus waltoni. Lineage (NCBI taxonomy): Eukaryota > Metazoa > Arthropoda > Insecta > Hymenoptera > Apidae > Bombus > Bombus waltoni. The sequence continues at coordinate 6,798,937 of JACXII010000051.1, read as the reverse complement.
ATATTAAATGAATTTCTTAAGATCTATTCCCCTTTGTTTTAATAAAAAGTATATTTTTAAATGTACTTTTCCTTCGATTTGATCATGGATTTCAGTAAACTGTACGTCTTCGAAATTATTACTTGTTAAACATATTCAAAGTCATGAACATGTTGATACGAAACATTAATGAAACGTTAATGAAACATTAAAATGAATCTCTGCAATTATTAGCTTGTCTTTGCTATATTGAAGAAAATTTCTATATTAGCGTTTCGCTCCGCAAATTTCAACACCAACTATGTCAACAGTCCCGATTACCGGCGATCAATCTCGCATGCGAGTAACACATACATGCCCGATCAGCCATAATCAATCTCAAACACCATCAGGCACATTCCAACCGCGAAACTTCGAAACCTCCAAGAATCTATACATCCTACGTAACTTCACAGAAAATCTACGAGGACTCCTTTTACAACGCGAATAGATCAACGACAAATAAAAAACACGCGAGTAAAAGGAAATTTACTGTTAAATACACCAACGCAATCTCTCTGATAAATGAATGAGATTATTCTGTATCGTGTTATCATTTACCAAACCGTCTATTAAGGCAAGTATTCCTAAAAGAAATCTAAAAAACCTAAAAGTGATACGAGACCACCACAAGCTCGTCTAACCGGTATCGATTTACCATTAATCTAAGAAAACTTGACTGCGTTACCGGAAAATAGGATTTTTTCCCTTTTTTTTTTTTTCAAGACGCGTAGAAATTAGAAAGCAAAATGAGAGAAAATAATAGTAAAAAAGAAAGTCGAACATTTTTCCGAAAGAAACAGAGATAAAAAGCGAATCAACGACCAGTTAATTGGCTAAACGATATTCAACCCCAGAAATAGCAAGTCGGCCAACAATTTATTGCCGTCGATATTGTAACAAGCATGGAAGATTGCCTCGATTTAGCGGAAATACAGTTCGGCTTGGCGAATACGTGCCGCATTTACATAACAGCGCGCGCGTATGTTACGTTTACGTGCAATTAACGTTAGCATCGATCAGTACCTGTAACCCGTGGCACGAGCTAATCCTCCGGGATGAATAGACGCAACTCCACTGGCCTCCATCGCGATGAAGCGCCCGTTACAAACGCGCGCCAACGTCATTAACGGTGAAACTACGGCGAGCGGTGATTATGGTGTTACGGTTTGGCATCCGGGTTTCGCGACCAAACAACTTACCCATTACATCCCTTTTTCCTTCTCTCTTCCTTGTCCAGTCTTCTGTTACGTTTGTACAACCGGTTAGCGATATCCTTTGGAATTATCATTTGGTGTAGGTACATGAATCTTGTGTACCGAGGTTTGCAGTTTTACGAATTGTTTTATTAACAATTTACGAATGTTATTCTTTTTTTAATCGTTGAGTCGGAAGCTTAAAATAATTCCCTACCGCTTTTAAGAACTTTAATAATTCTTCCTTTTTCGTAATCTTCGGATTGGAAGTTGAACAGGAGATATCGTAAAGACAGCTTGTTATCTTGTAACGTTAATAACGCGTATTTGTTAGATGTTAATATTTCCGAAAATATCGAATAAAATTAAAAAAAAAAAAAAGTGCTATGAAGCGTAAAAATAATAAAAAATATAATGCAACGTCGTAATAATCGATCTTTTCAATTTGCTTTCAAATACGCGTATGTTTAACAGAAAATAAACCGATGATGTACTTTGTTCGAGTTTTGGAAATTAAGATTTCTTTCTATAAGTTCAAACGAAAATTCGACAATTTGTTGATGATATATAATTTAAACTAACATTTAATAAATGAACACGAGTTGTATGATATACATGGTGTAATCATTTTTTTAAGATACGGAAAATATGCCGCAAGATGAATATTTCATGTAGACGTGTTACTAACTTGAATTGTTTCATTGGAACTCCAGAAACATAGAAACACATTTAAAATGATTTCTATAGAATTATATTGATGATTCACTCTCCAAGAGTCAAGCACACGGGATCAACTTCTCACGATCAAAATTTACAATCCAGAATGTGTGAACTGTTTCACGGTCGCATTCCAACCGTTCTGGGAACCTCGTTTCTTGTATTTCGAGGAAGTGTTAGGAAAGAGGTATAGACACTGCAAAACAATCCTAAGAACATTCCAATACATCCTAATTAATTCGTAAATATTCGTACAATTTAAACGAATTATTTACACTAGCCAATTCTAAATTTTCTATATTTCGGTATCGTTGCTAAACACCTTTATGCGTAAAACATTCAAACGTTAAAAGCCAATTAACAGTTTACAAGGATAAAAATGTTAGTATTATCGAGTATTATTAAACTATGTTGGTTAAATTTTGTTAAATTCCAATTTATTGAAAAACATTTCTCTTAACTTATCAAATTCATCTATTTATCTTCGGCTTGAGCGTGAGAGAATCTCCGTTCTTCTCAAGATTCTGTGATCCAATGTTGCATTAATGATAACAACAATGCCTGCGCGTATAAATATTAATGCCACAATCGCGTTTATAAATCAAGTGAAACCAGAGATCTAACACCTGGAAACTCGGGTGCCTGTCAGTTCCCATGGAATTAAAGTCTTCGTACCGACAACGAAATATGTATATACATATATACATATGTGTGTATATACATATTATTATCCCATTATTATCGCTATACGACGATCATTTTCCTCGAGGCTGAAAGTTTCGAACGAGAGAACAAAAAAGAATCAGATTAACTACTAAACGTGCCGTTTAAAGGATAATTGAGCGGAACATTTTCCCGTTCCAACTTTCTCCGCATATTTACGTCTATTTTTTTTTTTCCCCGAATCCTCTCTGCACATCCTCCTAACATTTACGGCAATGGACGATAAAGATCGTATTGGTAAATACGATTCGCTCGTTCGTAAACTCGCGTAGTAAATTTGTTTCGTTCGACTTTCAATCCGCGCGAATTGAATTTTATCTTTCATCTTTACGATGCTACATATTTTCTTAACACTTTTCGCGACGTTGCCGAAAGAGACAGGAGATAGAGAGAGATATATATCGGATCAAGATAAAAGATACCAACGCGTTTCTTAAATATCATGCATTTTAGTGCAATACTCAACAAACTTTCTTTTTCATTGAGGCAATTGGAACCTTCATACAGAGATTATTTTTCAGTGCACTGCACATTCTGTGTACATTATCAAACAAATTACATACAATTACAATACATTATTAACTATAATTTTTAACGCATCGTAAATTATAATACGTTATTTTCGTATATTATTAGATTATCAGTTCTGAAGAACGAATATGTAAGATTATATTGTTTAAACGTGAATCAATAGAAATTATTTTATGCTTGTAAAATATAGATAATGTCAGGTGAATTACAAATGCGAACAAAATATCCATACATTTAATTTATAGTGTATGAATATATTTTTTAACGATGGCTATGCTCGTTAAAAAAATGTATTAATGCTGAAAATTCACGATATTTGTGTAGAGTTTCAGAGTTTAGATATATAAATTTTATCGTTCACATAATTCTTAAATTTCTGTATATTTCTATGCGAAATTTCTACATTTATTATATGAAAATATTTATTATATACTTATTGTATTTATTATATCATAAAAATGAACAAAATTTCTAATCATTTTATATTAAAAATGATCAACAAATTTGCTTCGACGGTAAAATTCAATGACTCTTGATACAGTAATTACATCGACGTCTAAAACCTAAAATGTACCCGTGTTGGAAATTTCAAAAACTGCTCTACCTTTTTATAAAGCTCCGTATAAGCGAAAATTTAAAAAAAAACGAAATAACATATAATGAAATTTATGAAATGAAAAATAAAAAACAACGGAAGATCGATAAGCACTTATGCAGACGAGTACATAATAACTCCAGTAGTTGAGCATATTTTGTCATATCCGTAACAGTAGTCTACCCTAAAATATAATTTTATAAAACTTCGTATTTTTTAGTATCACAATCATGTTGTAAAATTACAGTCCTTTTTCACACTGTCTACCTTTTGAACTTTCTTTGATCCACCAGTCTACTACATTTCGTTAAAGGGATTAATAATCCACAAAATCTACAAATATATGCTTCTAATCCTCTTCATGAGAAATCTTCCATGTACATGGTATCTCGCGAGTAATTCACCGGCAAGAAACTCATTAATTTACACGGTTGGAGAGATTTCACGTTTAATGGAGTAAAAACATCGAGAACGGGAATCACAGAGAAACGAATAGTGCCTCGTTTTTGTTTGGTGCGTGGCGCGATAATGTTGGATGGCCGGGAACACGATCGCTAATGACGAGCAATCATTTATGGTGAACCACAATGTACGACTTCGCCGTGTCTGCTGTAACGACGAAAGTCATCGACACCGCTAAAGTGTGTGTTACCATAAATTTAAGGAATCCTTAACATCGGGGAACACGATGTATTTTCTTGAAGGTTTCTTACGTATATTTTGTATCGTTTATGTTTTTTGCTTCAGAAGATCTTATACTTTGCTGATTCATGTTATAATAACGATGTATACATTTTATACCTGGAAATACTTTTACAATATATAAATAAATAATAGTTAGCGCTTCTTTAATTTATGTAACTGTATTTTAAATCAACGCTTTGCTGTATTAACGCTCCTTTTACATTCAAAAATTATCCCTAATGAATAATAATTTCTTTTCAATATTTAAAACGTCTGTAAGCGTTTTATATACGAGTTTATAATATTTCTTACACGAAGTTATATCGTATGTTCTATAGTTAACGACAGAATGATCAATTACTAGCTTCCTCTTTCCAATTTACGGATTAAACTACCAAATACTGGCAAACTAATCGAAATCGAAAGTAACTTATTCGTTTCATAAAATAAATAACTCAAAATCATAGAGGATATTAAATAATCTAGGAAATATAAAATACCGAATGGAACAAGTGAAATTTGAAATAAATAAAATTCTCTAGTTTGTATTTATACGTCTAGTTTGACTTTACACAAACATAAATTGCGTTTAAAGAAAGAAAAATGTGCCAGATGTTAGGTATTTTCATTAGATACGAGCAAATCTCCACATAATTGGCTCTGAATGCTCGTCAACGTTCGCGAGCTACGGTGAGAAAATTCGTATCGATCTATCGAGACGATTCAGGGTACGAAGGACAAGAAAGTAATTCCTAATGAAAGGTTTCGCATCGAGCTTCGGATTCGCACGCTCTATACGATGGACTCTTCCGAGCAATTAACGACTGGCAACGCGAAACGACTCTGATTAATGTAATTTCGTAACGATCGATGTTCGGTCAGACGACGAGCTGATCTCTCATGTCTAACGTAGCAAAAAGTCTCGTTATTGGCTCGCGTTTCGAAATGGATTCTGCGTATACAGGGTGGTCCTTTATGGCTATCATTTAAGATGCTTGGTTGGTTAAAACATCTAACACATTTCAGATCGAGAAACTGCTGATTTGACCAGCTGATCGATTTGATCTTGTGAAACTATGTTGTTGCATAATAAATTTCGTTTCCAGATAAATTATATTCATAGGTAGAACTTATCTTCGAATGAAAATTTTTCAGGTAAAAGTCATCTAAATATGAAAAATGAAAATGCAAGAATTTTTCTGTACGATATTGCGAATGAAAGTTAATAGGATCTTTAACTGTTATTTGCACAGACATTTCGATATCAACGTAATTTTTTTGAGCGGAAATATATATTTTATATATATTTTATTGTCATTTTAAGATAAATTCAAGAATCTATATAAAATATCTTTATGCTGTTATGTTATTAAGTTCTTTGAGATCTTCGACTACTGTATCTTTTGAAGCAATGTTTCATGTGTTTCAGAAAATTATGTAATTAGGTAAAAATATATGGAAAAACGATTTCCGATATACGAAGGCTAAACATTTATATGTACTGGAAAAATTTTGCAAGAAGTACCTTATTTTATGTGCAAGTATATAAAATTAACTATATTGCATTTCTCAGTGAGCTATTTATAATTTTTATTACAATACGCGTGCGCATTCAGTGAGATAAATGATACGATTGAAATAAAAATACTGTTTTCAACAACTATTTGTTATTTTTATCTAGTCTGCAAAGTACGTATTTCGAATGCTACATAATAAATATTTTTGTAAACTGGAAAAATTCGACTTTTGAGAAATAAATTGTAGGTTTCAGAAGAAAAATTAACGACGATATATTCATCACATATTTTTTATGCAGAAATGCAAAGTAACATTCCTTTTCAAGGAATATTAATTTTGAATAATTTAAAGGGCAAGGAGTACTTTAAAAAATGAAAAATGTATTTTCGAAGCATCAAAATGTATCATTTTCGAAAAGATAAAGATGATAGATATTCATTGAAAACTCATTTTTCACGATAACTATTTCCGTAACGTTAAAAAGTATACTCATCGCTCAGGATGAAATATAGTTCTTTAAGATCGACACTGATAAAAAGTTGATGATTGAAGAAGTTATGAAACATTAAACACGCTTCTTGTACTATTCCATGAGGTAAGAATATTCCGTGTTCTCTATGTTTTTTTTTTTTTTCTATATTCAACAGTGTAATTTTATAAATTGAAGGGAAATTATATAAGCATTGCCAAAGTTGTATAATAAATATACCAAGAATTATAAATGACAAGGATAATAAGAACTGTCTACTGCATAACATAAGAATGTTTGGCGTGACATTTTCTCAATACTGTATCAATCTTCATTAGTCTACGTAGGTCAATATAATTTTATTTTATAATTTAATGAAAAAAATGTACATTTTGTGCAAATCAAACTTAATTGAAAATTATGGTGAATTTGTAACGTCCTAAGGTCACTTTGACGATGCAGTTTTTTTAGCTAAATTATGCTGCCCATTGATGGTATCTGCATATACATATTCATATATGTCCAAGGACCAAAATGTACTTACGATATAAAAGTCAGGGCTAAACAAAGAAATAAATATACTTGTGATCTGCTTGGTTTAAGTAATATAAATTTATCTATTCGATAAAAATTAATAAATTACTTTATTTTTATTTTTCTTTTCCCCATAAATCATAAATATTAAAAATAACCACAAATTTTTGAACTCTAATATACATCTCTTTGATATAAATTAAAGATTGATCAAAGTATATTCTTCATATCATTTCTTATAATTCAATGGTAATATAATTAGTCCGAAGGATACCCAAAATCGTGAATTCTTATTCCAAAAGAATCACAAAATATTTTTTGGTTGACATTACGGTTATATTCAGACAATTAAATATTCAGTTACAATTAAAGAGTTTGCAGCGATAAAGAGATAGCTCCATCGTGTGAATTGTATTTATTGATAAAGAAAGTAAGTTACAGGTTTCGCATTGAAAAGTGCAAAAGTTTATTGCTACGAATATTATTGAACTATGAATTTGTAGCACGTTTGTAAAAGCGATTTGATTTTGATTGATTCTAAGTTGGTTTGTGTTGGTTTACTTGAACTACTGGAAAGTGGCGCAGCCCCCTCATAGCACATAGCAGCTCAATTCAATTATCTTTTTAAATACCTATCCTTAACGTGCCCTTATTTTTTACTTTAATGAAAATGTTCTGTTTTATATACGTTCATAGATTTATTTGGTTATAATTAGATTGCGAATTTTTCATACACATTCATATTTTTGCTAATATAAATAGGAAAATGAAACCTAATCGGAGATTGGTTCCATTCACTAGATATTGTAATAATTATTTTACTCTGTATATTTTATATATTTTTGTATAGCTATCGTGTGCATTACGCGCAGGTAACATACAGAACTATATAAACTATACATGCATACAAAACCGTAGTGTACTTATAATAAAAGTAGGTCTCTACTCCATCGATCGAGTATCCACTTTAGCTGGTATTTATTAAAAAACAATTTTCATCACATATGCTTTTATTATTCATGTTCTACATAGACAAAACGATACAGATAAACTGGCAGGTTAAAAGATTATATTATATCTACTAGTACTAAAGTAGATCACCCTGTATACCGTACACATGTTCGAAAAACAGATGCATCGACATAAATTGAAGGAGTCGCGTGACGGCCCCGATTTCTGCAATTAAAGGACAAAACTGTACGACTATCTGGTCTTCGAACGATCGTGTGATCGCGGCGATAATCTGTGCGATACGTGGAACGCGGCAAATAAGCGACTTCTATTTGCTTTGGACGCTGTAATTACCGATCTAGAACGTCGCGAGATTTCGATTTACTGGACTGTCCCACAAGACAACGAGAAACCTAGACACGCTGCCAGTCGTTCGTTCGAACGACAACATGCGATCGCACCATTCTCGTTATTAATTTTATCGTACGAATCGCTGCTCTGTTGTTTAACCATTGCTTGTGTTATTTCGCTGCTTTGTTGCGATCTAAATGAATTCTAGGAAAATATCTTTGCTCTTCCGGTGTGATCGTGTTTCTCGAGCGTCAGTGGATAATGTTGAAGCGTTCGATCGAAGATCCTGGGTACTCTTAATTTATCGATTAAAAACAGTAGTGAATCGGTAAGTTACCAGTAATAGATTACAGACTCCTCTTTTATAATTTTATAATTTTGCACCAAATAGGATAATTAACTGACTTATAACTTGTGAAATTCATTTATAGAGGTTCGCTCGTTTCATTGCTAAATTTGTTGCCATTATACGGGAAAATTGGTTATCGCTGATAGTTCGTAATGTGAAATTCGAAGAATTTTACCAATACGGTAAAACTGCATTTATTTGTATCCACCAAGAGATAGTTCGTTTAACAGTTCACTGATTCTCGCCACTGCTTCGTTTCGTTGTTCAAATTCACGTTCAGATAATTCGGATATTCGCAATATTCATGCTATTCAGATACGTTCCTATTTTTCCCAAAAACAAAATTACACCAGCTTAATATTCATATTCAAAATTAAATACTTAAAATTCATACACGCTTCTGAATCATACCTCAAAATCAACCGGCAGACGTCGTTTCAATCGATCCCGAATTAATAATTCTAAAATATTAGTCTACTATTGATCTAATATAATTCTAAAAACTAATAATTCTGTCTCTCCATTCTTCCACCACCCCAACTTTCGTTTCCATGCATGCGTTCCCTCATTTCGTATTCAACGAGTCGGCACTTTCATTTCGAATTTTTTCCATAAACCGTACACCACTATTTCACGTCTATCAGCAACGCGACTTTCACAGACACGTGCGCGATATCTTATTGCACAAGTGCGGCTGCAGGCTCCGCGGATAATCGATTCCGGATTCCGGTCCTTCGAGTCGATCCCGAGGCAATGCACAGCTTCGAGAGGCGATCAAATGGATCTGTCCCTATGTAAAATTGTCTCAAATTAACGGCGACTTTTCGGCGTGCAGTTGGTAAACGACCATCAATCGAAGGCTTGTGGTGACGTTGTTTAACGACGCTTAACCGATGTTTACAATCGATTCGTGACTTCGCTTTCGCGGGGCGAATAAGTCAATAGAGATGATTTCGCGAGTAATTCGACGAACCTACGATTGCTCGTACCGTTACAGGCCATTTATTTTCATCTGGCTTACGTGTACACGCTCGTGAAATCTGGCAAACCGCGAGCGCGTGGTTATTGGTCGCGAATTGACTCGTGATCACGATGTACACAAGCTCGGGAAAGTATTAGAGCAGTTGCAGACACCCCTTGCGAATATGTTACGTACGTTACGAAACACTTTGAATTTTCATTAGCACTGGAGAATATTTGAAGATATCTAGAATTAGATAGTTAACGTCAAAATCACGTTACTCCCCATCGATCATTTTATGTGATAAATGGATAAAGATAGTAGCTGTGAACTTTAATTGAGAGAATTTAACAATTTTTTCGAATAAATCATCACAGTGCTATTATAAATGAAGAGACTATACGCGATACTCATAATATTTATTTTATTCATGAGTTTTTATTGAAATTAGTACAGTTTAATAGAAAAGATAATATTTATGACGAAATGTATATTAAAAATTCTATGAGAAATATTTGATTCGAAAGTTTGATTTATTACCATAGATCGAGTATACTACGAAATGTATATTCATCGAGTGAATCAACGACAAAACGTAATTTGTTGTTCGACTTGGATTTTGAATTCAGTTTCTACTTCATATATGAAAATATAAACACTTACGAAACGTAGTTGAAATTTCACTTTAATACTGTGAAATTAGAACACTTGTACTATATTACGTACTACATGCGTTCACGGATATTGTATAAGAAAATAATTTAATATACATAAGAGGTGCAAAAGCAATATATTTACATAGTTAACGCAATTTAATTGAAATGAAACGAAACGAAACGAGACGAGACGAATGTGTTATAATTCAACATATAATTTTTCATTTCTGAGTCAATTTCGCAAAAAAAAAAAAAATTATTCAAAATATCCAAATCACATAGCCCATTTCTGAAAATCATTATTTTATCTATCGATTCTTTATCTTTAATGTTGTTTTTCTCGCTGCTAAAGTAATTCATATTTAGTCCATTAAAATACTTAATTATTAAAATAATTACCTTCCCAAAGCGTGCAAATGAAATTAAAAAACGCTCGCGAATTTATAGCCCGAATACAAATTCATTAAACTGGAATGAAAAATCGAACTTCAACCACATTTATCAGTTTTCGCTACTACTCACTCGTCTGTTTTCAATTCAATGTCAGCTATTATCTCACGCGACAAACGACATGTGGCATAAAATTTACGAGTTTATCAAACAAGCGTTGTAATGTTAAACACCAATACAATTAATATATGCAAAACTTACGACATTGTATACCTAATAGTCTTTTGTCTTTTTACATTCACGTGAACGCGTCTGGCAAACATTGTGAAACAGAATGTGCACGCGTAAGCATATGTTTAAATTTTACGTTTTAATGTTTGTAAAAGGGAAGATTATCGAGCATAGTCGAATAGATGAGATGCAAATTGGCAATAACAAGCAAATATCGAGCACAACTTTACGTAAGACTTTGTTACGTACTTTACGTACTTGTTCACAGAAGATAACATGAAGCATCCATTACGTTAAAGAATGTTAAATATTTTCACTCACTAAACGGGATTATCAGCGTCTGTCACACTAGCTCCTATTTCCTACAACAAATAATGACAATTTACATAAGTGTCGGTTATTTTATGTATACATATATATTTACATATCATAGAATCTTATCAATTTAAACTATATATAGTTTAAATATTAAGATATATTAGATAAATATTATTATTATACAAATATAGTATAATTCATATAAAAGAAAGAAACAGGGAATTTCTAAATAAAAAAACGTATTATATCCGACAAATTGCTAATTAATTAATTGTTTTAACGTAACGTAAATAGATATTTCTCAGACATAATCAGTTATTAATATTCAATTCGACAATAATTTTCTTTATAACCCTATCTCCGTACTACTCTGTTCTTTCTAACAAACTGCGGGTATATATATATATATATATATATATATATATATATATATATATATATATGTATGTATTTTCATGAAAAATTTTAAAATATAGGAATGCAAATAAACAAAAGCGTATACAATTTTCAAAGTCTAGTACTCGTTATAATATTTGGATGGATGAAGCGAATCTCCGTGTTGCTTTCATTTGTTTAGCTGCTTTCATAAAAACATGAATATGCATAAACTTCCACAGTCTATTAATAAACGAATATTGCGTAGCTATCGTTTCTCGAGCAGTTTCTCTTTTTTTTTTTGCTCTTGAAGTATATCGATGAACGGTGATTTTATGCGCAGCGAGCATGTTATCTGTACGAGAAGGATTTCGCCGCGGAGCACAATGCGACAATTCAGAATACGGGAGAAAAATCAAAATTCGCGGGCCACGTTCGCAGATCACGTTCGTACGTTCGCAGGCAACGTTCGCACGTTTGCAGGTCACGTTCGCACGTTTGCAGGCACGTTTTCATGTTCTTACGTTTCACAGTGCGGCATTTGAATGAGGATTCGGGATAAAGATAAAAAAAATGCATATAACGTGCAGTTTTCCTGAAACTTGATAACAGAGTATCAGACGTAAGTGTCTATTCATCAAATCCTTGTCAGTATTTTCTTCGCTCTCTGACTCAGTTTAAATATCTTGAGTATTTATTTCTTTTTCTAATCACACACGGCGACGTTTAAGTAAATGTAGTGCCGATTCCGGCAACGACCTTGCCAATTTTTCGCAAGTGCTACGCGGAAATCATTTATCCTCTCTCCCATTTCGTCACGCTTTGTGCTGACATTTAGTAAAGAACGGAGATTTTTTGTAGCCCTTAAACTTTTCTTTGAATAAGTATGGTCAGAGATCCATTTTTCGATCAAATCGCGATTACGAATAGATTTGATAAAAAAAAAAAAAAAAAGGAACATGCAGTATAGCAGTTTATAACAGAAAGAAGTTACACAGCAATGTAGTGCAATACTTTCTTGATACAGAACGATCAAAACGACAGGAAAATTTGGACCGTCATTTTGAAATGACTCGTTGAAGAGAGAAAGGAAATTTTCAATTGTAAACTAAAATTATACGGTATCTTTGCACAAATTCTCCATATTAAAAGCGTAACAAACACTATTTAACAAGAATTAAAGAACAAGGGCGTATGATGATTGAATGAGTTAATTTTTTGAATGAGTTATTAGATTCTGATGTACAAACGATTTTTATCTAACAATTTTGGGGGAAATTATTCTTTACGTTTATATGACTTACTTGCAAACTGATGATATCATCGAATAATAAGATCAAAATCGAACAATGATTATTTCGATTTTTGTCCACTGCACACCGCAATGTGCGACGGTGTACAAGAAAAAACGCAAAACGCTTTCACCTGGCTCGTCCTTGAACGTTCCCGCACTGCGGTACGATGCAGCGGCAGCAGCCAAGGAAACTCCGGAAATTCAACACCGTCGGCGATCGGACGTTTTAATTAATCATTATCGGATAACGGCCAACGATCTAATGTTAAATTTGATACGAAAGCTTAACGACCCGTACCCACTCGACTCCACCGGATTGAGATGTTCAACTTGGGGACGGAAACCGATATACGCGATCGTTTCATGACCCTTTGCCTTCTAACGTTTAATCGTATTCGCGATTATAATTGAAACGTAAAAAATACGAGTTGCATTTCAAGACGACATATAAAAATGTGATAAGCACATTTTTATTAATTCTTAACCGTAACTTAATTAATATTAGTTACACACACACTTATATATATATATATATATATATATATATATATATATATATATATATATATATATAGACGTTAATAATATATATTTAATGTTATTAAAATTTTTTAATGTTTAAGAGCAATTTATTTTAGATTGTTTTTATCATTCAACAATTTATGACTGAAAAAATTATCTTAAGCGAAATAGAGGATGATGTTTTTAAGCCGTAAATGTCAAATTTATGGTTTCAACATTTTTCACATCAATTATTCTTCTTATTCGTGATAGTTAATAATAAGATTCTGACACTTTTATTATACATCTTCCTAACATTGTCTATACGAAACTTATAATGAAAAAGTTTCAGCATATTCAGAAGATATAATTACTTTTCAAGTAATTATAACTTGTTGCCTCTATTATCAATTTCATAATAAAAAAAAATTATCACGATTTAAAAATGGAACGAATACATTTTTGTTAGTTTTTTATTCATTCATAAGGTAACAGTTTTATTATAAATATTTTAGATAGAATGATTTTATGTTGTAACCGAATGGAGATTGGCACGTGTCCAGCGAATCGACAGGCCAACTTGTTGCTCGTAAATTTCGCTATAAAATACCATTGATACTCGATGAAAAAGATATACAATTGTTTCATCAAGGAATTGCAAAGATGGCCTTCACATTCATACCAAGACCGCTTCAACCAACATTCGTACAAGATATCGACCTTCTGCGTTGATAATCAAATAATAATCGCTTAATATCGTTTTCTGAAACGTTCATAGTTTGCAAAAAAAAGTTTCCAACCGCAATGTTGCTTGATTTCGTTGTATTAGAAAAAAAAAAAGAACGACAGAAATTTGATGGCATCATGGATACAGTAAACATAATTAAATGAGGATCTAAGTTGTATTTACAATATTTCGATTTTTAATTAATATGAAAATTCTTAATTAACGTCTCCATTTTGCAATTTATAATTTAATATAAAAGGTTAATTTCTGTATTTCAAAAAGCAAGGTTTCTATCCAAAGATTTTACATTGAAATTTTTATGTAAGAGAAATTATTATTTAAACACACACTGAATATTTATGATCAAAGACTAGTTTTCGAAGGAAATTTCTCTTTACAGAATTATAAACTTGAACTTTAATATTTTTTTAACTGATATCCTCGTGTTATAAGAAATCCACAACAACTTTTAAGTTAAGTAACTGAATTTTAGAGTACCTCATTTTAATCTGTATTTTGTGATAAAGGCTATCAACAACATGTATCATGCAAAATGAATTTAAGATTAAATGCTTTCAGATTAAGTAATGAAGCTAAAACTAACCAAACGTGTTGCAATCACTTGTGACAAGATTACGGATATTTATGCATAATGTCCAAAAATATATATAATATCCAGAACAAAATACTCGTTCTATTTTGTAGATGAAACAGTCGTTTTTATTTAACTTAAATTTTTTTAGTTATGAAACATCCACTTATGACAGAATGATACTGCTTGAGGATTACTATTATACATATGTCTAGAAATTATTATTTAAGATTAGAATACATAAAACGTTATTCTGTCAGTAAGTCGTCTTGTCAATAAGGAAACTTGTTAATTGTGAACGTAGTGTTTATTAAGGTAGATTCATAATAAAGTCTTCGAAATATAATACAAATTAATTTCTTTGATAATGCACGTGGCTAATTAATGTTAACTTTATTCTGTGATAACAGTGACTATTTATCTCTCCCTTTCCTAGATGCGAGCTAACAAATCTAAATGCCCATCTTTGTACAGCATTGACTTACAATACAGTTTACATCATTTTTATGAACAAAAATGTCTTTATATTTATTATTCGGATTCGAGCAACGAGAATCCAATAAGACTCTGAAAGATTGTACTTGTTTTCATGTGATCAAACACAGGATGAGTACACAGCTGTTGTGTATTAACAAGTGCACAATGAGCAAGGTCGTTTCTTGCGTATGTCGATCGATGAGTCTCGATTTTTCTTGCTTCCTATCAATACTATGGGAAAAGGTACAGTGGCCTTGCGAACTGAACAAGTAACGCGATTACATCGTTGAAGGTTGGTTCTTTTCTGCTCATTTTGAAGATAATCTTTAAAACACTTGGAGATCATTTTTCCCACTCTCTCATGGAATAAAAAAACGAAGATAGTGATACTGTCCTGATTGTCTTAGTGACGTTGTCTTAACCTCCAGTCAGTTCAATTAACAAACTTTGTTGCAGAGAATGTTGTTCTATCCAAAATATTATTTCGATCGAAGAATTAATTTTGTGCTAAAATTGTTGTGTTCTCATATGTAATGTGCGTACAATTTCATATTTTTACGAGTAAGTAAAATTTTTATTTTGAAATAATTCAAGAGATGAAATCTAAATAAAATTTTCAATTTAATACTTTAATTTCGATATTTTATATATTTTTGTATAGATATTCGCAGTTTACTCGTTGCAATGAAATATATACTAAAACCTTAAATTTGAGAGTAAATAGTAACTATCGAGCAAGATCGCTGTAGGAAGAAAAGTTTATTCTATTAAAATTAGTTAATAAATAGCATGTTCTACATAAATTTATTATTTTTGTTTTATTTATATATATTATATCGTTTTATTTTTATACCTTTATATTATGCTACATGTATATAATATTCAAATTGTTATAATTCTTGTTCCTACTTTCTTTTATGACTGCTGGTAATGTTTTTAAGTTGCATGAAACAAGCATGCGAATGGTATCAATCAAGATAACATATCTGTTTACATCATTATTTATTCAGTTTTTCCATTGTCACTTTGTCAAAGTAGAACTATCGAGTGACATTACGAAAAAAATCAAGGTGACCTTTTGAAATAATTAGATAAGCCTAGACTGTCATAGTAATTTTTCTATTGAACCTGTTCTATATGTATGCGACACATTTGTTAGTACAATCGATAGGAATATTTCAGATAATGATGTTAACTGTCTCACGTTCCATGTCTTTTTATCAATTCGTGCAAGCATAACATTGATAACGTTATCAATAAATCGCTATCAATTATTTAAAATTAACTGATATCGTTCATGTATAGTCAACTATGTCTATGGCATGAATTTAAAAATAATACGGTTGAACGTATCATTAATAACCTGTTCAAAATTATATATTATCTATTTTTTAAGTATAATTTTTAACGTTCAATGTTATTTAATGGTCTATAAAACTGTTTCGCATTTTGCAATCAATATTTCTTTTTATTCTTCCAATTTAAATGTTAATTAAAAACCAATAATTATTAATGTCAGAAATATCATTCTTGACATTATCTAATTATAATAATGAATAAATAATGAATAATTATCGTGTTGTGATTTGTAAACATACAAAAACGTAATTTCGAAACAAAATATCGAAGTTTGAATGTAATTGCGTATTATAAAATTTCTGCTATTTCTTCGTAATAATATTAACGCAATAACAAGATCGGATACTTTTTAAATCAAACTGACGCTCAACTAATGTGTTGATTCGTGATAACATATTAATTAGTGCCGATCGTACTGTTTTACATTCTTTATTTGATTAATAATTACGGTCCCTTGTGGCGATATATTGTGTGTATGTGAGAAAATGTCTGGAAGATCTTTATTTTTCATAATTATCTACCAAATATGTATACAAAACAGTTTGATCCGTTAAAAGGCCACAATATATACTCGAATATATGTATAATGATAGTGTATCTACGTAATGAACTTTTTCCAGTCATTGATATTGTAACATACCCGTGATATTTTAAATAAATTATTTTGTATACTTTTTTTTAGTAATTACAAAATATTCTTTATAATATAATTAATAACACTTTACCATACTTCAAAATTTATGGTTGCATTATATCTTTTCAATTTATCGCAATCACATTTGAAAAATATGAGACAATAACGAGATAAATCATTTTTGCTGATTTTCTAATTTTGATATCATCTAGTGGCTAACGGTGTACTATAATGTACGATACAGTGAAAAAGGGAAAATAATCTGCCAAGTTCACAAGCATAAATTTAAAACAAAAATAGGTAGATAGCAAATAGCTAATGTTCTGTCAATCAATAATTAAGCAATTAACGTAACAATTAATATTTATGTAATACGTTAATCAATATTTTTAATGGGTTCGAAAGACAGGCAAAAACACATAACTTACCCAAAATTGATAATTTGATGCCAGTAATCAACAGTCTTGATAATATGGGATTGATTGAATATAATTATCATATTCTTAAAAATATTGGAAAGTCTATTTTACTACGATTCTTGGTCTTCGATTAGAAACAATTCCATACATTATTCTTATTAGTGTCTGTTCACTTTTGAAAATTTAGCAATGTCATAACGAGACTACCATTGCACAAAAAGTTGTACGTAAAAGCTCGTCGAAATTAACAAACTAACCGAAGAAACTTTTTTATGTTTCCAACACAGCTATACATATGCGCGTACTTACATACAAAGTCTATTATACAGTAAGATCAATTATTTCTACAATGCCATTAATCCTCAATGGAACTATCCTAACATACTCAAAGACTATTTCTCGATATGATCGTCAACTTCAAAAATACTCCTAAAATTCCATATCTATAAACTTTCTCTATCAAACGTCATCGAATGGCATTTAAACCGCGAAAAACGAATCTTTCCTAGCGAGAACGCGTTCATTTTTATCGAAGTGAAACTCAGTCGCAAGTTCCTCGAGTTTCTAACGAGTTTCACCGTTCGGCGTGAGGAAGATTTATGTCTGCAACGGCCAAGGGAATACGTACTATATTCATTGCTGCAACGTCGTTGTAGAAAAGAGGAGAGAACAACGTTGAAAACGCGATCGATCGTTAAAAGATCGCGAGACGATCGAAGGACCGTGTCTTTTACGATCGTCGCGTCGGTTCTCGCCCTTATACGGCGATGACCGGTTTGCAATGAACTTATCAAAAGCCGCTCGAGCGAGACGGTTCGATCATTGATCATTATCTAGTTGCCGGTAATAATCGGTCGATGGGACGCAAGAGGTTAAGTGGACCTATCGCGCACAACGTAATGGCGACCGATTTAGCAACCGTTTCGGACAAACCGGCGCGCACGATCCTTGTAAATTAGCGCCGCTTCAGGACGCGACGTGATCTGTCCGCCTTTCTTCCGTCCACGGGCCACGATCGCCTTTTTTAAACGATCGCCGACCCAATTTCCCGAAACCCACTAGCAGGATCTCGGCGTTTGGCGATTTTAAATGAACCTGAGCACTGTGACACGATTTGGGGCACGGAAAGTCGTGTTGTAATTCGCAAACGCGTGTCTCGCAGCTCCGGACAGTTTCCATCGAATTGAACGAATCGGTGGAGTTGAAACGTAGATACCGTGAGTGTTACGAAATTAATAACACGAATATTTTTATTTTTTACGTGCGGTAAATTCATAATAAATTCATAACGGTTCCTCTCCGTGTTTTTAAATGGTTCGCGAGAGAAATGGAAAAATTGTCGGTCTCTTCATGCGTATGATTTATCGAATGTTGAAAGTTATAAGCGTGGAAAATCATGTCAGTGTAAAATAGTCACTGTCGTTGGAAAATACGAATTCTTTGAAGCGCATTTCGTATGACGGGTTTCAGATTTCCGAACGTTTCGCCAAGGGGCAAAGTGATCGCTGTTGGGGTTTAGAAAACATTTCGCCACTCTTCTAACGATCGTGAATTGGAAATCCAGCTTTTGAATTAAGGATTACGTTTGAACAAAGTACAATAAACGATCAAATATCATATATCGGAAATCCAGCATATTTGTTTCCTGAATCAATGCTACTGTCCTTCTTGCTTCTTCGCGCTTATAGCTCTTCAGATACTTTCTTCCTTTGGAATACGTTTCTTCTGGTATATTTTTCCACAAAAAATATAGAATACACGAAGACGGTAATATTATAAAAACCACCTACTCTATATCTTGATAGAATCTATCGAAACATAATATTCAGGGTTTCGGCTCGTACAAATCCGAGAAGAGAACAGCAAGATTGAATATCCTATTCTTCGATATTATTGTTTCATATTCTTGAAATATACTAATTTTTCAATATCCTTGTCTATCATTCGTGACATATTTTATTTTCAGTATTCTTTAAATACAAACAGCGGATTACACTCTCACTTTGTACATGCGCTCACATAGAAATGTTAAATTGCAGGATATTGATTTTATAGAGCTAAAAGAGATTGGAAAGTACGACGTAGGATGAAGCTAAATTAAAACTAGAATACACGTAGAGGTTAAATTGAAAGGAATTGATTTCAGGGGGTTGAAGAGGTTCGTAGAAAATATTACAGTGTAGGTTGGAAGCGAATAGGGTGTGAGTGAATACGTAGGTGGTTATTGGATGGAAGTGAATAGGGTTTTAGGCGAACACGTGGGTGGAGGTCGTCGAGTAACAGTGAATAATAGTGTATGTGAATACGTAGGTAGAAGTTGTTGGGTGGAAATGTCAGGGTTATTTCATTCAAATGAAAGATGTGTCCTCTTATCGTACGATATGAGAGAATGGGGTGGAATAAGATCAACTTTATCTTATCTTGAATGGTTGCCTGTGTAAAGTAATAAGTTCTTTTTAAACAAGGAACAAATTGCTACAATGTGATCATCGATGTTTGCTATTGCGAATTTACAAATACTNGAAATAATAATTATGTCGCGTTTGTGTTCTTCCGAGTCAGAGGAGCGCATATTCATTTGGACAAATAAATTAATATATACCGCGTATAACGTAATTTCTGAAGAGAATGTTACCAACGAATATGTAATACTATTCAACGTACTTATAAAATTCGGAAAACCAATATCTTTCAGAAATATCATCAGAAATAACGTATCTCGATGGCAACGTTACATAGGCTAATAACCTTATTCCGGTGAAGAGCAAAAGTACATTTATTTCAATCGAAGAAAACGAACACTTCATACATTACGACCTAACGTATGCGTATTAATTTTCCTGCTTCGTTTTATCAATTTTCTATACTTGTAGAAACACGAATTTATCTTGTTAAGAAACGAACCGATAAAAATGTACATGAGTTATTGATTATAGTACGATCTACTGCATGATCTAACATCTACTGCTTCTTTGTACGCTTACAAAAGTTCATTTGAACTGGTGCACGATATTTCATACAAATCCCTGGAGAGTTTCTACCTTACATAATACACTGGATGCTCTGCTAGACGATAAAGCCATTTGCACCGGCTGCTTTACCAAACGATGAAGTCATTCCAACGGATGATCCTTTAATTATTTTCATCAACGTATTAATGTTGCACGTTGTTCAAGCAGTTCACGACCCCTTACTTAATTTCAATCACCCGCCCCGCTCGAAAACATTAATAAAATCATCAATATTACACGCCGAATAATGTAACAGACATCAGAATCGAACACAAGAGAAGATAGAGTTAAATTAATGACACTACAGATCGCGATTCATTTCAATCGGTACTTTTTATACTTCTGTTTGTAAGAAGCTGTTAACATAAATATCGTTCCATGTCGAACCTGATTAATGAAATTTGCGTACGCGCTCAGTGAATCTCAGCGATCCTTCGCTTCTATGAATTTATAAAGCAAAATGTTTGAGGAGGTGAAATTGGAAAGTCGTAATTCCAGGCTGCTAAATACCTTAGGATTATTCCGTACGAAGACGTGTAATTAACATCATTATGTACGCACGCTTGTTATCTCTCTGTTGCCTCTAATGTAAAAAGAAATGCACGTATATAAACTCGTTATAGTGGTATAGTTTGAGAGAAATAATTAATTCCCATCGCGTACGAGTATGATGAGATGAAATTACATCTTCCTCCTACGAAATTTCATTCTCATATCTTCTATTAGATTTTTTTTACGCGCCATTCATTATCAGCGTTTCTCAAGTTCTGACGTCAATTCGATGAATTATCTTAGATGTTAATGTCTGCAACAGGTATGATAGTACCTCTTAATATCGCCTCCTTATTGCGAACGATTTTTTTTATCAGAAAATTACTGAATTGTAAATTCTCTCGTGAAGTAAGATTATACAGATAAATTGATTAATTAACTATTAATGGGTATAGCACAAAGATATCAAGTTTTTACTAATTTCAAAATAGTAATTAGTCGTTTATTATACAATCTTTTCAGAACTTAAAATATTTGAATTTTCTACGCGAAAATGTGTCGCACGGAAACATCTATGTCGCGTGCTGATATTCAAATTACTGCTCGATTAGTCATAATTTGAACAATGCGTATCAACTAGACGACAGCAACTAAAAACCAGTTCCACGCACATTTTTTGTCAAACATTCTTTCCAACATTCTTTATCAATGCACGCAGTTGACCCTTGGCGTCTGATTGCCTATCGTATCCCAACAAGTTGCACGAAATATTAATTTATCGTTTTAAGTCGTTACATTGATTTAACCAAAAAAGATCAGCCGGATTTAGAAAGTTATCGTAGTCTTGACTGATGAAAGTTATTTGAACCTTTCTTATCGTAAAGATATAAACATAAAATTTCTAAGAATTTATTGATTATGATATTTTTTATCTATATAGGTAATACTTCAGTGATTTTGAAGAGTGGAAGATTTGCGAATTTACAGCGACAATTGCGATCTCTATCGTTACTTATATTATATTTGTATAAATTGCTTCTCTTCTGAAACTCGATTGTTAATTTAGGGACGAAATTCTATGTTAAAGGTGATAAGAAGAATAGAAGAAAGGAAGATTTGTAAATATGAACAATGAAATGCACAGTTTATGAAGTTTAACCGGATAGGCTACTGCTTCATTGAAATTCGTTCAAATTCAATTATTTCTGAAAAAGACTTCAATGAATGGGTTCATTTTGATATTAGATTCAATTGCGTTCACAAAAGTTTGGCGTGAAAATACAACTAAATATCTGTAAATCTTTGCAAATCTTCAGCTATTTTGTCCACGACTTAACATTTCTTATCAACGTTCCATATACAGCAGTTTGTGAAAATTTTTAAATACTTACTACAGACAACGTTTATGTGTATGTTGTGTACGTTATACCAGACGATTTTGATTATACAATATTTGATTGCGAATATATATATAGTAAAAAATTATTGCACAGTATAAATAGTCATCTTAGACGTATAATGAGTATTAAAGATGGTTCCACTCTATATATAAACGTATGTATGTAGATATACGTAGATGTATGTACTTGCACTAAACAAAATAAAATAAATATCTTGCAGCTTCTACGTGCACTTTGAAGCTCGTTTCTTTGCCAGTAGAATTTTATATTATATCAATCGAATCGTGATAGTAAGGTCTCGTCGCAATGCTAATAAAATTCCAAAATATTTCGTATAATACACACGGTACATTCATAAAAGTTATATGTAAGTGTTCGAATGATTTCGTGAATCGTCGCGAGTAGATACGTTAATTAATTCAGAGCCAGCTACGGCACACGGGAGAAAATCAAAAGGGTTGCGGGAATTGTAAAAGAAAAACATATGAACGTCTGTCACGGTTGCGTAATTTAATAATAAGCATCGTAGAAACGTAGACCGTGGCTCGATGATGTGCGACCTTGTTGCATCTGAACACGAACGATATACGTACGTACACGCCGCTTTCTCTGTAATTATAGGTTGCTCTATCGTACCAGGAACCGGCAGAGAGCGCACTTTTCCGGTTTCACTGGCCAGCGTGTCTCGATTAATGACCTTCTCGACGTTTACGCTCATTTCGGGACTTTGACGCACGGTAATTTATGCGCTAATAAAGACAGATGATCACGATAGGTTCTTCTACAATCGTGACACGGATTAGGGCTGGTGCGACACGTTTGATTGGATGATAAACAGCGAGCACGCGATTAAATAATGAAGAAGAATTGACGGTGAATGCTCGTAGAAATGATACGCTGTAATACCCTTTGTAGCTTTATATATCAGCTTAAATTGAGCTTCGGATATCTTCGTTTTAATGAAATGTGATCATTAAATGCTTCTTTGTTCTACGTTCTTGAGAAACATTTCGTGTTGTCTATGTCGTATATTATACTAAATACATTTTAGTTATAAAATAATATACATTCTTCTTAGCATCGCCATGTATAGATAAATTAAGTTAAATAGTACTTGGAGGAAAGATTTCTTTCAACTTAATCTTCCATGTGTTTAAGGTTAATAATTGGTAATAACAGTTGACACAAGGTTTAGTGCTGTGGAGATAAAACAGACTGTACTACATAAAATGGTATAGAGTCTGACCTTAATAAAGAAAGGGACAAATTGAATTCAAAGATTGTTTCACAATTGAATTGTTATTTCTCCTCCAAGACGGTTGATGGTCGTAATGCAGTGTCTGTGTTTCTGCTCAATAAGCTTGTGTTATTTAAGCCCTGATACATTTGTCAGAGTAACGCTTGACTTTTGTCTAATATTTTTTAAGTATCAATTTATTTTCTTCAAATTCTTTGAAAAATAACAAAATGCTATAGCTTGAACAATTCAAACAGATTTTTAAAAGTGCATTGCAACGTTACATTTGAATTATTCCATTAATTATTCAACAACATCGCATAGTTTTCTTCCTTTCATTCTCGGTAATATGAAACGTTTCTGAAAACTGTCAATTATATATCAGATGACTAAGTTGTAATATTATCTATCTCTGGAAAAACTACCGACCATACGACGTTTCTCGAATGCTTTAACGATGTGAAATAATTGACTATATCTTCGAATATGTTTTTTTTCTTCTCTCTTTTATTGGAATATAAGTTTCATTATCGCGAGAATACACAGGCATTAGCGACGCGGCAATTTAGTATTGTTATTCACTTCCGAGTATCGGATAATCGCGTACAACGCCGATTTAAGAGTTGCTAGGATCGTTTATCACGATTGTCTTTACGAACCAATTGATAAGAAGCAATTATTTCTGTTTCTCAGCGTACAGCCTTGAATTGGTCAAGGTAAGATCAAAAAATAACTCGAACGATTTCTTTTTTTGATAAAAGAATATATTGTCGGTTTGCAGGTAGAGTGATAAATGTTAAAAGTCGTCAGTCTTCAGATTTGAGCAGAAATAAACAAATTATTTTCTAGGATAGGAATATTATTCGAAAAAAATTATAGCAGCTAGTAAGAAAATATCATGATTCAAGAACTGTTTTAATAAGCGATACACATAAGCAACGTTTAACTAGAGATACTGAAAATGTAGGCGAGTGGCTACATTATAGAAGAAACAAAATTCTTTTATTGGTAAGTTCATCGATGATTAATAATTTTTCATTTCAAGCTATCCACTTTAAACTGATTTTCTGGAGAACTTACCTTTTTATTTCCGTTGCTCTTCTAATGAACTGACAATGTTAGCTTATGTAGCTAGTTTTCTAAAAGTCTTTTTATAAAGAAACGTCTTTTGCTCGCGCATGTCCTCATATATTACAGAAAATATCAATAAATCTGCTTTCCATCCTCGTCGATGTAAGAAGATGTTTTCATACATGAGAAAATACACGCAAATACGTTCTTGCTATCCTATATATCCTATATATGATATAATATTCTTTTGAATTATAGAATGGCCTACTCTGCTTATGTTCACTCCTCAATGTATATTCACAAATTAGGCTTTTCTTAGATTACAATGATTTTGTATAACTGTATTTAGCGAATAACAGCAAAGTAAGAGTACTAGAGTACTAAGAGTAATTTACCATAGACTAAATAGAATCATTTTATTGTTTAAATATCGTACTTTTAAAGACAAAGTTGTATTCTTCGTTATTACATTGTCGCTATTAGGTACTTTGCTGTTATTTAAACGGCGCAACGATAATTACACAGCTACGTGAAGAACGATCGATACAAACTGAATATATATCCTACGATGTATTAGTCCTTTCGATTCCACGGATCGGATAGCAACAAGTTATTGCAGTTACGGCGACCTGTCTCTCAGATTTGAATCTACTATTTCGTTCTTCATCGAATGCTATTTCAAACCGACGCCGATCAAAATAGAAGATAAACGATATTCTGCGAGCTTGTCGAACGTTCCAGAGTGAATTGCAATTCCTCGTAGCTGATTCTGTGTTTGGCAATTAAATTATCGGTTCGTCGAAACGATAGTGATTGATACAAACGTTGCCCCATTTCGAACCTCCTTATCAAACTGATGATTTGCCATTGCGAAATTCGTCGTTGTTATGGGACAATGTGATCTTATTTGTTTCGCTGCGTTTGCATTTTCTATTTGTCGACGCGGGTATTTTTTCCTTTGTAATTAAAAATTTTAACAACCGAGTTTTTCTTTTAACAACGAAGATAGTAATATCATATCAATTGGTATTACCATTAACGAAGTTTCCCTATCCTGGTCACAGTTTGTAATTATAAACTTAATTTCAATTCGATCTATCAATCATTTTATATTAATGAAAAATGTCCGATCGATAAAATGTTAAAGAGACGCCAGTATGTAAATTAAGATCGTGATAATTATACGTAAATACTTCAACTTGACAAAAGTTAGATTTTCTTTGCAAAGCCGATTAAAATACGATTCTACTTTACATGTCAGCCTTAAACTTACGAATAGTACTTTGTCGCGAGAGAGTTTGCGTAGACCGCGTGCAAGATTAATCAATTTCAAGGAGATTCCGTTGCATTCAAGTGTAACAGAGCCAGAGTTAGTCGACAGGAATGACACTCGATAGCAGAATTAATCATCTAACCCTACGCTTAAAACGGTTCAACCTAATCAAACAGCGTTAAACCAGTTCCGATAAACCAGTCGACTAATCAGACAAGATAGGAATTAGTTTATACAGTTTAGAAAACATCTTAAACTTCTTTTCTATTTACCGAGTTCCATAATTAATTTGTTTGCTTTTCACTAATATAATATCAATCAAATCTTTTAAATCAATAATATGTATATTACTTTACTCTGCCTCTATCCCGCAAGTAT
This sequence comes from Bombus waltoni, assembly GCA_014737395.1. Taxonomy (NCBI): domain Eukaryota; kingdom Metazoa; phylum Arthropoda; class Insecta; order Hymenoptera; family Apidae; genus Bombus; species Bombus waltoni. The sequence continues at coordinate 6,772,505 of JACXII010000051.1, read as the reverse complement.
TTCGAAAGATTCTCTTTAAATAGCGTAACGTCATGTCACCACGTTCGTCTGGAAGAAACGATCGATCGATGCCTCGAAAGTTTTCCACGCTAGGTATAGTACAGCGATTGAGTAACACCAGGGCGGAAAACTAAAGGGGAGAATGCGAAAGGAAGATTAGAGCTATATCGACGAAACAACATGGACAACATCGATTCGTAACTGTATCGTGATTATTTCAGCGCGGTTCTGGCGGTTCGAAATTTACACGAAACCTCGTAGATCAACCTCGTGTTCGTCAATTTACAAACTCATCGTAGCAGAGTCTTGGTACCGATAGGTCCCTCGGTACAGAGGTCCCTGTGTCTCAGACTATTAAAGCGAGTACCACGACGATACACGTGTATTATTTATGAAAAAGTAATCGCTGATAATCCTGGCAGTTGATGCAATTTTAAGTAACAAGGTAACAACAAAAACGAGCCGAATGCCTATTTCGCAGCATCACAGCATCGCGGTATCGTCATACTGGCGCGCCTGCTTTCGATTAATCTTGTTTTCGAGCATACGGGGAGGGGGAGTAATCGATTCGACCTACTAAGCAAGATAGTTACGTACACGCTTAGAAAGACGGTTCTTCCCCTCTTGTGGACGATGGTTCGCGTTTGGTCCAGTGATTTTGTTCCTGGATCTCGGTTACCGATCGGCTCATTAACCGCGCCGATTAATCGTTCAGAGTTGTACGTGAGGTCGCGTAACCTCCTCACGATACAGAAAACGCTATCGTTCATTCTGGATCATCGAGATTACACGCCAGACGTCAATTTATCAGGGCGTGAGATCCGTTTCCCCGTCGGTGAAAAATTACGCCGGGAATCGGGATCACGTCGGATGATAAAAGATTTGATTCTGGTGGGGATTGCATAATCTTTGATTTCTTGCGAAAATTCGTGAACGTAAATATAGATTTAGAATGTTAATTTCGATCGCTTACTGTACCCGTAATTCTGAATGTAGATTTGAATAGGTTTTTGAATAGGTGTGTGTAATAGCGAGTGAATTTCTCTATAGGTGTTTGTGATAACGAATGTGCATTTGAATGGGTATTTGGGAGTGGTGGATGCGCATTTGGATTGATGTTTGCCATAATGAATGTACTTTTGAATAGATGTTTGTGATATTGAATGTAATTTTGGACTTTAATAATGTTTTTTCTCTGGTGATCGGTTTATTTGAAAATTAACGATGTCGATACAATTGAACGACGTAGAGAACCTTTGTAGTAGAATTTTTGTTAAATCAATCGAATTAGTCTAATCGATGAGTTTCGGCCCAATAACCAGACCAAGTTTCCAGACCATTTTAGACTGTTAAATAAGATAATTTGCGTAACTTGTGATTAAAAAAAGAGATTTCTTAATAAAGAAAAGTTTGTAAATGAAGTAAAAAAAGAAGTAAATGGACCTATGAAAATATGTAATTTATTTCTTAAGAATTGAATATTAATCGCGTGTTTATGTAAGAAAATCGACAAAATTGACGAGAAGTGGAATCGATAGGTTCGGTTTCCGAGAGGCTCGTATGCTTAAATGTGATAATTGGATAACGGAAACACTATCGATAACGATGAATCATGCATAAAAATTATGGCAGACTTTAAGGATTAGTCAAGACGAAAGTCATCGTGTCGGTTTCACGCCATATGTTACAATAATTAAACACTTTTATACTTTAGAAGACGAATTCATACTTTCTACTCGTACGTTATAACGATCATATATATTCATTAAGGTTTTTCAGCATTACATATTTCTTAAATATGCTAACGCATGAAAGTTCGGAACTAACAATGTATTGTTGATAAAATAAAAAGAACAATCTTTTATATGAAAATACCTCGCGTGCGTACGAATGTCCAACAAGAGTGATATGATTCTTTCTTCGTAGCGGGAAGCCAAGTTAAAAGAGAGGTGAAAGTGGAATTTCACTCGGTTTCTTTTCCTATGATATAGAATGTAGATAACGATTGTAACGATCTTTCTTCGATACGTTCGACTTTTACTCAATCTTTATAAACAATCGATATCTGATCAAACATAAAGCACTTCAAACATTGTTGAAACGCTAGATTCATTTATTACCCTTAGTCTTAATATTTTTTTGCAATCAGATTTATACTAGTTCCTCGATAAAACATTGGTATCTGGTATATTAAATCTTTATAACGATGACTAAGAGAGAAATCGTTTCTGTAAATTACAAATACCTAGATCTCAACAATGTACTTGATCTTATTCGAGCGTGATAATCACAGTGATAGGACAATTGCTAAGAACAATAGCGTTAGTAGATAAAATATCGCGTCATCGAAAATATTGTAGGAAATGGTTAAGGAATGTAGAAGAGATAAATTTTCTTTAATTTTTAATTCGATTCTAACAAACAACGAAACTTGATAGAAAAAAATTCTACAACTCATACCATTAGAAGATTCTTTAGAAATCAGTGACTCCTTCTTATTTTAAAATTTTATTTTCCATTTATCTTCGTATTTATCAATTCTTGGACTCGTATACAATTTTTCTAAAAAATGAAATTTCATTCAATTCTATTATAATACTTTTGTGCTACTTTGGGAACATTTTCGTAAAAAATATATCCAGCCAAAGAAAATTATCATTTTAGAAGTATTAGTATCCACAGCAATGATTTTGCATAAACGTTTGCAACCTATCCTACTACTATAGAAACCACGATCAATTTAAAAGAGACTTATCCCTTTTATGAATCGTTATTGGCACAGAGATAAAAGTAACCGCTAGACCACGGATGTTTATGCATTTTTATATTTATATGAACGTAGCTAAAAAAATTGCATCCTAGATAGAAATTTGTCTCATCTATTAAATATTATAATAAATAGTCTACCTTGAACATGTTCTATATTTTTACATATAATATGCATCCTATAGATTATTGGCCCCCTAATTTTCCTCAAAGTGCAGAAACATTTATAGTCTGATAATAGGGAGTCGTTACAGTGTAACAGCCACGTTTAAAGAAAAACAATGTAACATAGAGAAATATTTTTATAATTTGATCAAACAGCTAATTTTATTTATAAACTAGAGTTGAGAATGAGAAACGAAGAAAAAATTGATCGACAGACAACGGGAAGAAAAGCTCGCGGTTTTGTAATCGCACCAACACGCGGTCAAGCAAAGAAATGAACGGAATCGATGGCAATGGAAGCAGAATACAGAGAACCACAGGCAACTTTCACCGGTTTTCAATCGGCCTGTCGGTCAACCCGCAGAGATCTATCGATCGATAGATCGGCCACAGGACAATCTCCTTTCGACGAATGCTCGTTCACCGTTCCTGTGTGTCATGCGATCCGAAGATCGAGGGAGGTAAGAGAGAAAGTGAATCGATGGACATTAACATTATTTACATACGATGTTACATAATATATAAAAAGAAAATACCTTCTTTTTCCTCTTCGAGACTACTGCGTCGAACGATGACTTTATATAATCAAAAACATCTTTTCCACTTTTTTTCATTTCATCAATCTTTTTCATTCTTATTTAATACTCAGTATTAAGGAATGTAACACGGTGACTTTATGACACAGCGAGGCATCTTATACATTTTAGTATGCGTCCCAGATGCGGCACTTGGTGAAAATTCGTCTTTCTAAAGATCGGTTATTGTTCGTTTTCTTGCTAGAAAAGTAGCATGAAGTCATATCCCAAAAGATCTTCTGGCGTCTAGAAGCTCGCTCTCGCTACCGGACCTAATGGTCCTCGGTAGTTTGTAGTGCTGACCTTTGACCTGGCAGAAAATTACCCTGTTGCCAAACCAGCGACTAATTTCTTTACCTCCGCCCAAGGGGTATGTTTCAGCAGTTATGTTGAGCAGTTAGTTGTCAATCGCCATCCTTAGCTGCTAGTTGTTATCCTTAGTCGTTACTCGTCACAGAATCGACACTGTATCGTAGTCGTCACCTACCCCAGCCTATAGTTGCTTGTTGCCTCGAATTAGATCTCGTCTTAGATCTCGTCTTCGCTGATTTATTTATTATTATTCGCCCTTAGCAATCGTGCCGGTAATTATTTCTCATATTAGTGGCTGGTCCTTCGGACTAGATAGCTAGTTTTTACTTAGTCGGCACACCACGTGCAAAATCCAACAGACCTCGAACGATCGCAATATTCGATCAATCACAGCGATATACACCCAGAATACTTCAAGATAGATGTGAACGATTTTGACAGACTATAAAACACTCTTAAAAAATAATGTGTTATACTAGAACTAGTTATTTTTAGAATTTCAGCAACTGTGGTTATTTATATTATACATGAACCTTATTGCGATAAATCTTCTCAGGAAATTCTTTTTTACTTGTTTTATTTTAGAAAGGGAGAGCTTTAATATTTATAGATTTTATTGATCATTGATACAAAATTATGTCGGGATACTCTATAAGAAAGCGTATACTTGTTGTTACGTCAACATTGGCAATATTAATGAAATGGAATTATTTTATATACGGCAGAACGGTTTTGTCATGATTAATCATACATATATATATACATGTATATTTATCGGTTTGGATGTATGATAAGTCGAGAGAAAAATTGGTTAAAGTCGTTCAAACTTTAGCGTTTTTAGTTAGTTTTTTTTAAATCTCCTTACAATTAATTATATTTATATTTCACAGATGATACAGTGTCCATGTTCGGCAGTAAAAAATACAGTATGTTGTTCCAGCATAGATAGTCAATGTTTTTTACAATGAGTTTCTCGAATAGAAATGTAAATTCTAAGCTTGATAAAATTATTGTTGTATAATTATCACATAGAGCGGCATATAATTATTCTTACAATTATTAGAAACGAGACTGAGACTACATAATAAAACAAATTTGAAATATAGAACAGAATTCTTTTGTTCCACTCTTCTCTTTATTCAAGACATATTCCCTTGTCAGTTGTCTCGTTAGTAGTCATCGTTTGCATGATACATTTCTTACATATACATTTCTACGTTACCAATGTTATATAACCTAATTTTAATTTAAAAATATAAGCTATACAAATGATAAAAGAACTATGTTATTTCCAACAAATTTTATTTTGCAACCAATATTCCAAAGTACCTTCTTAATTTTTAACACTCGTCCTGAAACACTTAGTATATTTGAATACATTAAAGCACCGAAGATATGCTAAAATGCGTCGTTTCGTTTCAATAATAAATAAGTCTCGCGAAGAACAAAAAACGGATACATGTTGTTTTCGAGATTGATAAATTCGGCAACGATAAATTTGACGGAGAACGATGACTGTGAGACGAATGTGATTTCAACTTATTCGAAACGTTGTGTTTTAAGCGTATTAAGAAAGTTTCGATTGATCGACTGAACCGAGTGTCTGCAACATTTCAAGGATGCTTGAAAAAAGACCATGTGATTATTATGTACGAAACGAAATGTTAGACTTTGAACACGTAACTTTAATAGATTTTATAAGTGGATAAGGCAAATGCATCGATTAAATTAGCAGTTTCCAATGTTATTAACCAGCCAATATAATACCCGTGGCAAGATTAGGTAAAATTATGGTTAGCTGCTTTCAAAAATATTAGGTTGATACTTGCGAGATGTAGTTTCTTCGGAGTTTCGATTTTACGGATCAATGTCATCCTTTAATACGTGCTCATCAAATATTAACAGGATTTATAATAAAAAATATCAGCAGTTCTTGGAATATTCATCATGAATGATCAGAATATCGATATAATTTTTTATATGTGTCTAAAAGAAAGCAAAAGTTGATGAAATAAAAATTCTGCAACAGGAAAATTCAACGTTAAAAAAATTCCTGTAGAAACATTCTGCTGTCTTCCCAATACTATATAAATCCATTTCATTTGTTTCCCATTTAGATTCATCATTTAGATTCATACAAATCAGTATAGTTATCAATCCCCTTGAACTCTCTTTGCACAATTAAGCAACTTAGCATGTCATAGGTCGTAAGTTATAGAATTCCCATTAATGTAGAATATTCTTTTCGAATTTTATATCAAATAGGACAATTGTGAAATTTATTAATTAAATTTATAAACTTTGCAAAATTGTTACCACTATAGGATAGAATTTATCAATTTCTGATTCGTAACTTGTAACTTGTAAAATATCATTAATTATCGTATTAGTACAATTGTGAAATTTACTTGTAATAAATCTAAAAAGAAGAGAATGAGAGAGAAAGAAAGGAAAATTGCAAATCGCAATATATCGCAATTACTCGACAAAAGCATCGAAATCAACACAATAAAATCCTCTTTACTTTATTTTTTTTATCTCACCAAGAACTCCATTCATATAATAGAATGAACAGAAACGACATGTAACAGAAAATTAAATTCATTCGAGACCATCGTTCTCCGTCACGATTATCACGGTCGAATTTATCAAGACTTGAACTCGAATACCGTTCAAATTTATCAAGCTCAGCTTTCTCTAACCGCTGCTTATCGTTCCATTAAGTTGTCGCGAGTCGCATTTGATCGTGCTACAGGGACAGTGAGAAATTCGTGAGAATTTCGTACGATTGATTACGTGTTGGAAAATTAACGCTTTATCAACCAGGTGCTATTACTACTAACAACGACCTGTTATCGAGAAGAGTTTAATACTGATTTTCAGATGTTCGCATTTTGATTTCTATGATTATGATTTTCGATATATTTCGTAATAAATAGGAATTTGAAGGAGGATATTTATACAGCTTCACGCTTTTATAAATACAATTAAGAACTACGATTTTTCATACAGTAGAAACTCACGTTCAGATATTATAAGTATATTCAGTAAGTTCATTCATTGAACAAGATACTAACTAAAATATCGTTCAAATAAATCCAGTTTATATAAGCAACAGTTCTACTGCACTAATTAAAATCTATCGTGAAATTCGCAATTCTCTGTAACTCTTCATTACGTCAAGTTGTCTTATAAAAATAAATTATTTGTCAGTTGATAAGAATCGCGCGCTAATCGTATGTCCAAACAGTGAAATTGAGAAGTGCCTGCAAAAGTCCAATCGTCGACTTTCGTTTCTGAAAGGTGCGTATAATGTACACAAGTTTTATTAGTTCTATTAGTTATGACCATTGGTGTGGATTATCGTCGGAGTGTTAAAACATTGTCAACGAAAATGGAAGCATTTTGGCGCAACGGTGAAATCAACGGTTTCACGGAAATCGTGTTCCGATCAGGATGCAGAGTCGATTTCTCGACTCGATGCATACTCGAAGTGAGTCAGCACGGGCGTGTTGCACGTGGAAAAAAAGTTTCTATCACCTACATACCTATTTGCTGAGGCGCATGTGACGAGAATGCATAAGTTAAGTGTCGTCTGGCTCTCGTTAAAATAGTAACGACTATGGTCATACTTGTCTTTACGACGCGTACTCATTGTTCGATCTAACGCGTTCAGAGGGATGAATGGTAAGGGTTGTGAGTTGGTTTGTACAAAGATGGCTAGGATCTATGTCTTGGTGGTAATCATAGTGGTAGTCATACAGTAAGCATTTGGACATTTCCGAATTATTATTGAAAATACATAGAATATCTTCAAATGAAACTTCTTAATCTAATTTTAGCCTTTGACAACTATGTATATACAGTTCGAGGATATTAATGAAAATAATAGTTAATCTAAAAGTTTATAGAGATTTTGTGAAGTGTCAACTATGAGTGATGCAGATATATTCCTTCATTCGGTTGAAACTTATCAGAATGTATGCATAACAAGATGCAAAAGCTCGACATATAACAAAAATATCAACCTTTTAATCAAATTACACCAACAGCTCAAGTGCTTGTGGATGTCAGTGTATGTGTTAGACAAATAAATGAAGAAAATTTTAATAGGAAAGGCTTTAAAAATTACATGAATATGATGAAACATATGTAAGAGTGAGAAGTGAAAAGTAAGTATATATGTACTTTACAAAAATGAGATTCATCAAATGAGATTGAAATCTTATCTACAAACCTATCCATGTTTATTGGTATTAATTTATCTTTCTTACGTACTTTATATCTTTTCGATCCATTTTCAATTTATGCAACGTATATAGCAAAATCAATATATTGAGATGAAGTCGCGGTAGTCAAAATGTTCTTGCATTGTTCCGAGATTTTTGGTAACACACGTAATAGGATCAATGAAATGAATAACGTATTAATCAAGGTAAAACTGAGATATTTATACCATTAATAATAATAAAGCACACATACTGTTTAATCGATTAGTAGAAAATGATAGAAGTTTTGTAGGATCTTACTTACCCATCTATCAATGCAGGTCCCGATCTTCCATAACTTAAATCCGTTTGTCGAAATACGTCTGGTAATAAAGTTGTGCGATAGTCCAGGTGGTGGAAGTTTACTGGTTCTGTTTAACAGAAAATTCTTTTTATAGTCAAAAACATTATATATTACGTTAGAAATTATTCTGAATTTCGAGGTATAAATAACTTTTAATTCTAAAAATCTGCGCTACAATTTCACGATACAATAAATAATACGCGTATTTTATAATAAACTGATGATTATTCAGTCGATTGTAAAAAAATATCAAACTCTAAAAATGTTGTGCATCGAGTAATTTAAAGTGACGAAGACCACGGAAGATGTATTGTACACGAGTGACGAATCGATTTAAAATCGAAAAGTGACTTGTTAAACGCGGTTTATCACCTGATGCGAGATGTGAGAAAATTTTGCTTTCTGAGAAAACGTGGCCCGGCAAATTGACGTCTAGTTTTCTTGAAAAATGATAATTCAGGTGTTCCCGGGGAATTTCAAGGAAAAAATGTTAATATTGCGGACACGTACTAAACGTGCTCGAAGCGAGTTTAAACGCACACGCGGACGTGTTTCGTTTCAGAATTCAACGCTTCGACGAGTCATTCACCTTGCAATTAGATAATTTGATCGTCTAGTATGCATATTAAGAATTTCCAAACGAAATGCGCAAAATAGTATATATTGAAATTTCTTTTTAAATTGTTCCTACTATTCTATCTGGAACTAATAACGTTAATAATATCTAAATATTCTAATATCGCTTAAATAATTTAAATGTTAATCTACAATTTGTATTTGACAATAGTTTATTTGTGAAAACAGAATAGATATTCCATTATAAAATTGTATAGATAAATAAGTGTTAACATCCTTGAAACAATCCTTTGTTTTTATTCGCAGTACTGCTAATTCTGTTACAAAGAATCTCGTTTGTAAGTGTCAAGATCACAGATTTACTAGTCCGTGTGACGTAGTACTTGCATAACATTTTTCAAGACTATTTATTATGACTCAGCGTCTAATATTCCGTTTACGAGAAATTATTGTAAAAATGAGTAACAAGCATGTGAGTAAAATCTGTAAAAGAAAACAAATCTTGCGTGATGCGGTTCTCCATTAATTTTGAATAGACAGATGAATACACAGAATTAAAAACAGAATTAAATACAATTCCAAGATATATAAACTACTATACACTGAAAAAATATGTACATTTTTTTATATAGATTTTACATAGATTTTCTTCTATATGAATCAATCTGAATTTGGTTTTATGCGTGTATAATACTTTAATCGCATACTATAATAAATACCTGTTATATTATAAAATTCATGGTGGAGTTTCCGAAGCTTTTCCTGAATTTCTAAAATGCAGTATGAATTTCAAATAATAATATTTGAACCTCGTGTTTACAATGAATTCAAACACTTTTTAAATTTCTTCTAGCGTATAAAGTTCATAATGTATCGTGCATTTTATAATCCTATTAGGTAAAACATTTCCATTCTTGCAAGATCGCAAAAATATCGAATCAGGTCGGGCAGACAATTTTTCTCGGGATTGGGCCGTGTTCCCGAAAGTATCTCATAATTGGAGATTGTTGGGATTCCCAAGAGTTTCAAAATTCTCGATTAAGTCGGGATTCCCGAGACTTTTAAAATTATACAGGCTATAGAATATGGAGCAAAAGTAATAACGAAATATGCGACGGGTGTAATATTTTATTATGAAATATTATAGTTTACTGTATAATTTTATAATTCTCGAGAATCCCGAAAGTCTCGGGAATCCCGACAATCTCGAATTACCGGATAGTTCCGAGAATCCGACCCGATCTTTTCCTCTAATTTCAGCACCTCTAATTTCTCCATGTTACGTGTATTCTATTCGCTTTTGCGTCTCAACATTTTTCACGAATGCATAGAAATACGCAGTTTACTAATCACCAATATTATCATTCACCTAAAAAATTAGTAATCGTCGTAAGATTTTGTAGAAGACAAAGGTATCATATGAAAATCTTGGAATCCTTATACAGAAACAAAAATATACAGCAGAATCGCATCGCCTATCCATCCTGCATCTCGTCCGTAGCAAAACAAATCGATGGTGCTCGTGATAAATCGCGATTATCTTCCGCTTGGTAATGATTAATTAATTTCACGTCTGACGCAATTAGTGGAAGCGCGCGATCGAACCGCTAATAGGACGTCACGTTATTGAGGTCGGCAAAAGTATACAAGGTGTATTCTGCTGCGTGATTCCGTGTAGGCAAACGTGTACATGTATGTTAATTCCAGTTAATCCTGGTGGTACGTGTATCCAGGGCGTGACTGTAAATTGACTAACCATCCGCTATAGTCCTCGATCAGAAGCAATTTATATGTATGTTACGCGTATAACGTGTCAATTGTTGAATGGAGACGGTACAATAATATCAATAGTATAGAATAGAGATAGTACAGATAACATAAATACGCACGTAAATAAGTGGTGGGTAGAATAAAAGAGAAGACACTCACTTTTGCCATATTCCTCAATTTGCAGATAATCTAGCATAGAAACGGTATGGCTGTTAAAAATTAGTAAATAATAGGCAATAAAGCAGATAAAACGTTCGATTTTTTTGCCACAGATGGAAAAGTATCGACGAAGATTAACACTATAAATATCGTTGTTACGGTGAATTGAATTTGATGATGCAAGTTAAATATTTTTAAAGCTGAAAGTTTACTTAAATGTAAGATAATTAAGTGGAAAATAAGCGGTAGAAGTATTGAAAGAGTATGATAAAGTAAAAGAAACACATTTATATGCATAGTATAAAATCTTGTTACTTATCCCATTTAGCTCGATCATTGAAGAAAATTACTTGATGATTCGTTTAAGCAGCTAAACATAATTATTGTCTACTATCTTGACCTTCAATTGATTTCAAATCATGTTTGCACGACAATGAATCTCATTATTTCAGCAAATAAACAGTACTACTGTTTCATATTATTGTGATATACGTATTTAAGGATGGATTTTTGTAAAGTTTTGTTATATTAAAAAGTATAAATATTAAATACGCACGAAGAAGAGATTGAATGAGATGGATAATATTCGAAAGAGAGATAAGATAATATATTTCTGTGTATTTTCACAGACGAAGACAAAAATCCAAATTAACATTCTTTATTTTATTGTATGAACAGAATCATTTATATCAGTTGTATTTTTAGCGTTGAGTATTTTATCAATTGCTTCTGTTGTATAATTAAAAACATTTTGCAAGCTACATACTTGTCGTTGAATATCTCTAATAATTTTATCCCTAATAAAATATTTTTTAACGTTTAAAACTTTCCCCTCGTTCTTTTTTTTTTGTATTTTGTCTGAGGTTTTAAATTCGCTTACAAAATTTGTGCTTTAATAAAACGTATAAAGATCATAAGATTATTCGTTTCTATTAACAATATACAACAATATCCATTTCTATTAATATTATTAAAATCAATTTCATACTTACTTCCATTTACGAAATCAAATTAATTTGCTCGACGCAATTGACAATTTATAGATTAATAAATTGAAGAAAAACGAGCAAGGAAAATAATGCATCGTTTAAATTTAATACTAAACGATTTTGCATGTTCTTTCAAAATCGTCTCTTTATAACGTAAAACCAATAAGATAAATATCAAATCGTAAAATTATCATGCAGATTTCGATTTCACCATAATTCCGTATCATACACCTATAAGGAAAGCTTCTTATTATCACCGAAACAAAAATGTCGGAAATATATTCATATTAAAATAAACCAGGCTTAGCAGATTTTTCAATAATTATCTTTTCGAAATCGTCATTAATATTCGTTAATATCTGCCACTCGTTTTTTTTCCTCGTGTTTCATGAGCATGCCTCCTTTTTAGTTCAAACGAAATAAACTCGATATTCATTTCGAGACGCCTTTTAAAATTCGATCTTATCGACTACGATCAATCTTGCAATTATTTTGAATTCGAAACGAATATTTCATACGCGCATCGTTCGTAAAGTAACGAAACTAAATCTTTATGCGGAATCGCTTGTGTCGAAAAAATTATCTGTAATAACAGGCTTGAATAAAGTTATCGGGTGGAACGCAATCATTATTGGTAATTTAAGGATGCAACTGTTCCTCACGTGTCTTCCATCATCGAAATTACCTTAACAGCTATAACCTCCTTAACGTTCCCGAAATTTACCTTATAGCGTTACAAATTTTCCGTTTTGTTTAGTTGGATGCTGACGTTCTCTTAATCGTCCTTATTATCGATCTTTTAATTAATTGTGAAGCTGTCACGACAAACTATAGCGTTACTTCGCTCTGAAAAATAATAGATGTTTAATAGAAATGCAGTTTAAAGAGTTTATTGATTAGGTATATATGAATTGATTTATAGGAAATTTTAATTAGTCTTTGAATCGTAGTATAGTAAAGAATAGTAAAACACGTAATATGTCTTTTCCCATATAATAAAATATTTATGTATTTCGGTTTGCTGTATATTTTTATCTGCGAAGGTAACAAAATTTTATCTAAAATCTGCGTTATGCAACGATACTAGGGTTTATTGGATACCGTTGATCATTATCGTAAAAATTATACATCAATTAAGAAATATTCGTATGTTTTTTTCTTTTATGGAAATATACACAGTGCGCTGAAAATTGTTCGGATTAAGCATCGAGAGAAATTTAATTTTAAAATACTTCGTGGCAGCAAAAAGGTCCCGAATTAACAATGGAAACTATGAACATATTAATTTTGAGTCACATTTCAAACTTCGAACTATCCTGTTAACGTATCACGATTAACGCATTGAATTAAACATTTTCCGTGAAACATTAAATACGATGTAACTTATTGTCTTTTCAAGCAAATGTTTATACAATTATAAATCCACGTTTCTTACATTAATACAGATAGCAACAGGATGCGAATCGTGATAATAAATACTATCAAGCATTTCGTTTAACAAGTTCGGTATTAATAAGCTTTCATCTATTTAAAGACTTCATAAATTTGATAGTAACGTACACATTATTTTTAGTGTCACACTTGGTTGCTAATCAGCGAACTGTAATAATTGGATAGATAATACAAATTGCGAACCGTTGCAAACAGTTTATTCATCATTATTGGACACATTAAATTGTAAATATCATAAATAATGTTTCTTGATGTAATAATTATTTCTTTCTTTAAAATATATTTTATTATATCATGCAGAAATTTTCTGTTTATTGAGATAATTAGATTTACGTTGATTGGATGAGATTGTACGAAGGATTGGAAACCTTTGGAAATGATTAAAGATGATATTCATAATAACTGAATGGTTGTGAATAATATACACAGATGGTATTTTAGTTATTTTATAAAAATTTTTCGTACAATGAATAATTATTATAAATTTTCCCTTTGTTGTTTAGCAATATCTATATTATTTTTATAATAATATATCGAAACTATAAATAGAATATATTAACAAATTATCAGTATAACACGTAGTAACATACACCAATAAGTGAAATTTCAATAAGATCACAAGTTAAACAAATAGTCAATACAATTTTATATTGTTCAGAGAAGATCTAAATCATTAAAAATATTTCAACAGAGCATAGTGGCAAGTTTATATTATTTTTAGTTTTCCACAAATAATATGGGGAAGCAAAGATCGTCGGTTCACCAGTTTCGTTCCAACTATCTTTACTTACTGTATTCTACACGCACTTTCAAATAAATTTGGTTCGATAACTCATAAATAATCTAATAATGCGAAATTGCCTTTCACATTACTCTTAAGATATAACATTGAACAGAAGCCATTAATTTCCCCTCTAAAAATCCATTCATTTTTTCAACATCTTCATATAATCATTCTTCCATCGATTATTTCGTGTTCAACATATAAAATTGAAAACAGCGTTTTCAATCCTTGAATTGGTTACGTAACGTCGAAACGATTGATCCAATCATCGCGTGTGAAACGTGCCTCCTGAAATGTTAGAAAAATTGATTCACAGTTGATTGACAAGATAGCGGAGCCGACAGGAAGTTCAGGGATCGTTTCCCTTCTATTTAGCCGCGGGTAAGCGATTCGTAGCCGTCAAGAAGCGACTTGCAGTTTAACGTGACGCTGCGCGAGACCGAGCGAAATGTCAGGCCGGGGAATTTGCATTTCCTAAATGCCACTGCGTGAAATCGGTCGGCTACGGTTCGCGGAATTCTTCAGTCGATCGAAAGTTGCCTTTTTTCCCCACTCTTATCTTAATTTCCCTTTTAAATCGTATTAAAACGCGCTTTCGAACGAGCATAAAAATTAATATCACGATGACACGAAATCGTCATCGCTAAATATCGGTATTTATAATTTTACGAATATAATTGAAGAGTATAATTAAAATATATAGATATAAACAAGAATATGAGTAATAAAGAATATAAATGAAAATAAAAATAAAAAATAAATGATAAAGAATAAAAATAACATAATGCAGATAAGAGTATAATTAACAAAAAATTGTATTACTTTTACATACATTAAGTAATAAACTTCCATATCAACTATTAATCTCTTATATTTACAACTTTTTATTATTAAATAAGAACACCTCCCTCGTAAACGAGAACCAACTTTTTTTTCTACGATCCCCTCTACCATTAATTGAGATTTATGCACCTCATCGATTATACATATAACAGCCTGATGATCAATGATTATGAAATTCAGCATTATCATGCGTATTATTCTTATTGATGTGATATCCACTCAAATTTATGTTGCATAAGCTATAACTCATTGCTTATTGCCCAATTAATTGACACTGCCTCCATCGTTCTGTTATTTAATCAACTTCGCGTATGTTATTCCAGAAATAAGCAAACAAACGAGCGTCAGAACGCAACCGAACAGAGAATTCCATGCGGGTATCGCGACCCAAAATCGATTTGGTCAAGGGTTCGAATCGAATGCAACCAGGCTCCCCGCAGGCGGGTGCTCTTTCATACTATTCTGTTTCGCAGATAATGATAGTCATTAAGTATATGTGGTGCATTCACATTGTCTAATTTATGGCATCCACCTCGAGCCAACCATTAACGAATATTAATATAGAAATCATGTGACAGTTATTCGAAAGACAAAATAAGTAGGTACTTGTGTGTACATTTCTTATTGATTTTTATGTGCCTTCTTTATAATTGTACTTCTTTGACACGAGGAAATAACCATACGATGCAAAAATAATTGAAGAATATTAATAAATAGTTTTATCATAATCTTATGATATATATATACATATATATATCATAAGAAAATTGTATCTTGTAAGCTTTGTAATTCTATTGTTTAAACTATATGCTTTTTTCCAATTTAGCACTGTACAGTTGCAATTAATTTAACTCTGAATTTCACAAATTTTATTATACGATTGACTAACAACTGCAGCAGACCTTTACAGAAAAATATTCAGAATTCAACGGTTTCGTCTCAAAAACAGAAAGATTAACGAAAACTCGTTCTAATAGATCGTTAAGATATTAAAAAAAAAACATACCTGTGAAGGTTTTTATATCTTTCTTTGTATGCACTTTTAATGTCCTCGATGATAAAACGTAGTGATAAACAATTTTGTGATTCGTGCTTGTTGATTATGTAATATTTCAATTTTGAAACAATCTTTGCATAGAAAAATTATTTATCGAACGATAAACCAAAAGCAACAGAAAAGCAGGAAATACAAGGCTTATACAAGTTTTCGAATATAAGGAAACAGGATTGTAAAGACTTAATGTAAACGGGCTGACTGTATAATAAGCTTACTCAATTTTGTGGACAAGTTAACTTCCGATAAAACCTGCATATCTATCGTTTCGTCAATTCAGAATGTGCTTTCTTGTTTTAACTACACGCCAGATAAGTACGTAGATTGCATCGTTAATTATACAGGTGTCACAGCGATAACAAGGTCAACAATCCTTTAAGACTGATACTCTGCTTGTGCATAACGAAACCAATTCGTAAAACTAAATTACAAAAAAAAAAAATAAACGTTCGCTTGTAGATGCAAGTTAATTCAATAAAATAAATAACACGATAAACCGTAAGAATAATTAAATCCGCAATTAACGTCTTTATTGTACATATTTAACCTTAAAACATAAACAGTTTATCGTATTTGCTAACGTATAATATATTATCTTGTAGAACCATGTTTCAACTTTTTTATGCTTCTTAAAAATATTAGTTTCGTTCTTAAATTTCTTTTCAAAACATTAAAATTTTGATTTTTGTTGCTTTGATTTTGATCTTGCTTCCGGAATTTAGGAAGCAAAATGAGAGATAAAGCTATTTGTATCATGACCTGATGAAATCAATGTTGCATTTTACGTATCTACATTTCGAAAAAATCATATTGTACACATCACTGTCGACTCATATATAAAGGAATATTAAAGTTTTCACAAAAACGTTTAATTATCTTCCTAAAAGGAGAATAAAACAGTGCTTAAGTAAGAAGTACTTAAAATAATGTTTAACAAAAATCTGTGATACTTATGACATACAAAACACATCAATCACAGCTTAAATACCTGTCTCTAAGTACAGTATGAAAAGAGCATAACACGACTTACCAAATTCGTTAAACTCGCTAAAAAACACTTTTGCGAAGAGGTCTGACCTTGCTGAAGGATACTGGACGTTTGTCCCACTGACTATTATACTGTCACTGGAATCACTAATAATCTTGGAAGGTGAACATGACCTTAAACTCCTGATTAAAGAAAAAAAAATTTAGAGTGTTGCTAAAATAACTATCGATGTTGATGTAACATTAAAATCAGAGGAAAGGAAAGATAGAAAGATCTCAAAAAAAAAGTATAAAACAATATTTGCGATAACTGTAGAAGAATTTGCAAAAGCACTTTCATTAAAAAAAAAAAAAAAATAATTTTAATTACTCCCTGCAGAATATCCTCAAAAATATTTAAATAATAACACATGATATTTTTACCACGTAATGGTTTTACCACATTATGTAGTTTTTAAGTCCCTCAAACTAACAAACATGGTATGTATATAAAATAAACTTCTTTCCGCTTTAATCTCCCTTTACCAAATATTGGACACTTGTAAAAATTAATTACGTACAGTTCCTTTTAATGTATTTTCTCAAAAGAAATGATTATATTTATTCAACGGTTAAAGAATCTTCCCAATTCTTTGTTACAACTTCATTTGTTACAAAAAAAAAAAAAAAAATAAAAAGAGAGAAAATAAAAATGATCAAAAATTTGAATTAATAAACTGATTAAAAATTTTGATTGATATAAAATTTCATCAAGATCCATTATTCGACGTATGAAACTGAAGAAATTCCCAATTTAATAAACATTGAAATTTGAATAAATAAATCTGGATTTAAACTTTTTAAGTAACATAAAGGAAAAGATATATAATAATAACAAATAAAATTGAGTCAATGATATACAATAATATATTATTCAATGTTAAGGCAGACAAATTATTAATTTTATAGATATGGAAAGTCAAATAAATTTAAATTAAAATTTATTAAATACTATGATGAAGGAGAAGAAATACATACAGTGGGTCACAAAATTATTCGCTCACTCGCTAATGTGGCAAAGATGAACGAAATAATCAGGCAACGCAAGGTACTTTTAAATTTTTTATTTGGATATACATAGTTCAAAGTTTAACTTAATAGAACAGTAAAAAAAATTGCGAAATTTTCATTTATAATTACAGAAAAATGAATTTTAAGAAATCTTTANACGTAAAGATTTCTTAAAATTCATTTTTCTGTAATTATAAATGAAAATTTCGCAATTTTTTTTTACTATTCTATCAAATTAAACTTTGAACTATGTATATCCAAATAAAAAATTTAAAAATACCTTGCGTTGCCTGATTATTTCGTTCATCTTTGCCACATTAGCGAGTGAGCGAATAATTTTGTGACCCACTGTATACGCATAAACTTGAAGTTCCCTGCAAAAGCTGCATTCGTAGCAAAAACTTCGAACAAACGCGAACTATAAACGATTTGCTTTTACATGCTTTTGGTTAAAAACGTAAGGCGGTTCTTTCAAAGGTCAACGAATCTTGGCGACGTATAATAAGAGACGTGCATGGAAGCAAACATCTTCGTGTCTCGTGTACCTCCTGAAAGGAAATTCGCGAACGTGCATAAACGTGGATATTCAGTGGACATCGTACGGTCTTTTAACTCTCCCCTTAGATCGGCCACCTGAGAGTGGAGGATGGAAAGAAAAAAAAACGGAAAAGATGAACGATAATCCGAGCTCTCCTCGCAGGGAATATTAAGCGGGGGCAGTGAATGGAAATCGAGAACTTAGGCGAACGTCCATGTCCATAATGCTTTCTAAAACTGTTATTTATCGCATTTGCTATACACGTATCGAGGATTTCGTTAGGATTTATTGTACAATGTTCACCGTGGCTTCACTGGTCATCGACAACGACGTGAATCACCTGAAACACTGGCTGGGAAGGATTTTGTGAAACGAATTCCAAGAAACGTTGCAAATTTATCGTTAATCAATAATTTCGTGCAAATACGTAAGGGTATCTTTGCGAAATTCTGTTCGACTTGCTTGACTCAACTTCAAAGGAAAACGACTGTCTATTGATTTAACACTAATGCGACGAAATTTAGAACGATTTACAAACTATTGGATTAACGCTAGAACCATTAAACCCGTTGAAATAATAGGTTTCAGTTTTCATTCCTTTGTAATCGTGTAGGCGCTTTTGGAAAAATCGATAGTACTTTTAGTGACAATAGAACTACCAAACTAATCGAGATGACTGGTATCGGAATTTTTACACGTTTTTTAGACGTTTACATTTACTGAAGCAGAAACATGAAATATTTAATTAATTATGTAAAACATATCCCGGTACATATCAAAAGTCAATAGTTCTAGTGTTAATATAAACACGTATATATGTATCTATTTCTCATCATGCCATACCTTAAAATTATGCAACTTAATTAAGTTTTGTTTTATTTTATTGATAATTATATAATTATAATCATTTATACGCATACAGTTATTTATTTACAAAAATTGTCGTACACTCTATAAAGGAACATTTTCCTTACAAAAGGAATTACACTAAAACTTCCAATCATTTCTCTCATTTCATCCTAATCTCCCCCTGCCTTTCTCTCTTTCTAGAACTAAATGTAGAGCAACAAAATCTCTAACCAGGTTTATTATCGGAGATCTAATGATCACTGTTTCTACACTCATATAGTTGTTTTGCCAAAGTTACGATTAATATATATTTTACTTAATTTGCGATCTTTTACGAAAGGGGAATGTGCATCTTATAAATTAAAGAACAAACTTGTGATTTCTTCTTTTCTAAGGTAATAAGGTAAGGTGGAATAAACCTCCATCGAGATTTCAAATGCTTAAGAGGAAAGAATAAATTATAAAAGCTGCACAATATTGCACAGTATTGAATACTGCATAATATTGCAATTTTGCTTATTTATTTTTAAAGTGCTTTGAAATCCATGTGAAATTATGGATGAGCTTGTTTAAACGAACAAAATATCTGTAATGAATCTATTGCGACTGTAACAATCCGGCGTTGAGGTAAATTCGATCGATTATCGCCTGGATTGAATATTTTCAGCGTCGCTATCGGGAAATAGCACTTATGCAACTGTGCATTCTTACTGCATTCTAAATAACATTATTTACATGTTTCCGGGAACACCTGCCGGAGCTACTCGTTAGCTGTGATTTCATGATACACCAACACTAATGTATCGAAGCTACAGGTTGTTACAAAAGTATCTTACAGTCGTTCTTACGTAAATTTTTTTAAAACTAAGAGTATATATTATTTCTATAGCTTTCGTTATGAGCCGAAAAATAATTCAAATATACACGTTTGTTTCAAGAAATATAAAAAAAGTCTGCTTAAATATTTTAATAATAGGGATCAAGTTTATGAAAGTTTTGTTACCATTAAAATGTTTAATCTAAGTTATACATTTTTGATTAAATTTCTTATAAGAGTAGTCGTGTTCGAGGATCTATTAATTTGTAAATCTAGCGATATCGATTCACCGAAGATGTAAATGATTTGCAATAAACGAGATAAGATTTCCAAGATTAGAAGTGTGATAATCAGCCAACTTGTTTCTAGTTATTTACTTCGATTAACATATTTGTGGACGAAGCCAATTAATTTTATGACTTTGACTTTAGTAACGTAAAGGTGGAACAAAGTAGATTAATCATCATTAAGATTTATTTATTTATTTCAACGTTTATAAAATATATTTTAAGGGAATTGTAGGCGAGTAAGATTAAAAATAGTATTAACAAAAAAAAAATTAACTAAACACAATTAGTTTAAGAGCGAAGATATTACATATTAGATTATGCATTCTCATTACATAATTGAACATTATATTCGGGAAAGACAAATCTTATGATTAGGTGTATAACTACGTAATTAGGTATGCTTAGGTATAATTAGGTGTACACTCCAGTGTATAACTGATTTTTATAAAAGTGATTATTTCTTGAATAGTGAAAAAATCAGGACGTTAATCAATATCATTTGAAGGAACATCGCACTTGTATTTTTCGTAATCGTAATTGTATTTTGATTTTCAATGAAACATACGACGTAATAACGATTACGTTACTTTTAATCGCAAAAATAATTTACGTAACATATACAAAAAAAAAGTTGATTTATTGCATTTTTTCTACACAAATATCATCCGACTACCATCCCTAATTACATCACAATGCTGTATTTTTTAATTAATCAATGAAATAATATCGTTACATGTATCTTTGGAGAATTGCAACGATATACGTACATACATATGTATTGCCTGATATTAATCAACTTCCTCGCATTAATTCAGTTTCAAGGATTATAAAACTGCCTTATTTCTGAACTTATTATCGGTGTATTTTTAGACTGCCGAATAATTGAATTCTGATACGAATCTTATTTGCGTGTTGTTGCGTACATTGATTTTGTTTTATAACTTATTTTAATGCATTTTTGTAGGATGTATAGGGGGGGGGAGAGTTCGTCTTAATTTATTTATTATAAATAATACCAAGAAATGTGGTAATAATGATATTTCCTTGCTCATTCAATATTGAGAAAGATAATTCGCGTTCATTCAGCAAAAATAAATAAGTTTAGAAATTTATTTAATCCACGCATTTGTGCTAAAGTTCAGTGTATGTAAAAGAATCTATTTATTTTATTTACAAGTCTCTGTTAAAATTCGAATCTGTATAACGAATCTGTTTAAAAATGTACAAATTTACAGTGCGAATTCGTTCTGTACGTAAAAACGTAACGGACAAAGAATTTCTTTCTTTTTTAACAACTTAAAATTTCAAAATTAAATTTTATTTCTTTGCTCCATAAATTATACATCGCGCTCTCTCGAAACGTAAATCCATCATAATTCCCTCTTTGATGTATTATTAGTTAGGATCGAAATAATTTATAACTGGAGAGCATTAATATCCCTAATGCAATTCGCTCGCTCCATTTTACGAGTCTTGTAATATTAATTCGCCATAATTTGTTGCCTAACGTACGCAATCGCTGCAATAACCCTTAACTTGAGCTCTTCAGTGACTGGAACAAAATCCGATTCTCTTATTTTCCCTGTTATTCATTTCTCAATATGCCCAACTATCAATTTACATAATCCTCGATCCAAGTGTAAGTATCATTTAGAATCGAATTTAATCCTCTATAATGTTATGTTATTTAGAATTTATACATCTATTTACCTGTGCTTCTTTAAACGTTATTTTATCTATTCATTGTCGTGCTGTAGTTATTTAATACTACATTATTGATGTATTGGCGATATATCTATTCGTAACAATTACCGTTTCCTAACATTCGTGATCAATAAGTAAGATCGTAGTAAAAGATTGCTTTGCTTTGTGAAACATTCATAGCGTTTGAAAAAGACAAGCTTAGTACCTGATACTGGTTTCAATATAATTAACCGTCAAAATGAACAATTTTTCAATTGAAAAAACTTTTACAGGTTGAACACTTGTACCTCTCCAATGAAGCATTTTCGGCCATAAATTTATATAAATTCATCTCATTAAATTCACCTACTTCATCTCATTAATACGTAGTATAAGTTTGGTTCCTATTATCACACCCTGTATATTCATAAAATACACACACAAAAGAAAAAAAAAAAAAGAAATGGATTTTATCTCACACGTAGGGTAAAAAGGGTTAATACTTTGCTGTAGACACGAGGTTATGGAATTCGTATTCAAGTTCTTTTGATTTGTTTTTTTTTTTTTGCCTCAAGGACATCATCTCGTTCGCCTTCGACGAATGCGTCTCGCATATCTATCGACAATAATTCACGCTGGCTATTCTTACTATTTTATTAGGATTATGGTATTTTTCAATGGACTACTGTATGCCTTCCCATAGCTGTTCGTCTCTCGGTTCACTATAGAAACCGGTTCGATTGAAATTCAACAATTCGTCGTCTCCATACGTCAAAGTCGCGAAGAAACATCTCGATTATGGCTGGATAACTTAATATCAGATTTCTTGGCTAAGTGAATTCGATATTCGTAGTTAATACCACATTCTGAGCTGATTTGATTGAATTTTCGAGAAACAGAATTTCTATTTGTAGTAATATCCTACAGATGTGTTTGATGATTTATCTGACATTCTCTGGTGCTTCATGAATATTTTTGTTTTTTGCAAAATTAGTGATATATCGAATAAGCGATCTAATGATCGCTACTTGAAATAAGGAAAATGATTCTCTTTAATATTTTGCCTACATTTGCGTATACTTGCTTTTGTATTTTCTCTTTTCTTTAATACAACCATTAATACAATTTTCTAATATACTAAAGTGAAGCTTATCGTTTGTGATCTAATCCAAGAGCCACTTCATCCGGTAGTTTTAAAATGTTTTACAATTTAAGGTTTAACATCTTTCTGGGCTAAAGAATAAAGCTTCAAACATAAAATTAATAAGAAAATTTATAATACGAACATTCTAAATAAAAATATTCTTTGCTTTTAAGAACCAGTATTAATGTATTACTAATATAAAGACGTACATTCATTATTAAATCATTACAGAATTAATTTCATACGTATCAAAGATATATAGAAGGAAACCAATGTAATTAATTATTTGCTATAGAAAAATTAATCGATACGACACAGACTGTCAACGTTACGTATCTAAATTGATATTAGTCAGCAAACATACATCAAAGGAATGTCTGTGTATGCGATAATGCGCGTAAAGTAATGTCTTCGAACCATTATCCGTCCAAACGAGATATCTAACATCTTAGATTCTAGGTATTAATGATGTGCTTGATGAGATAACAACATATTAAATGGCGATGATTAAAATGTTCACGTTGACTATGGTTGGTTTAAGTACTTGCTTAAAAAAAGGTTAGATTCAAAATGTTATTGAGTCGTATGTATGGATATATCAAATTAATGACTGAACTTTTAAGAAAGAAAATCCACTATCAATAGAGATTACGCTTTTTATCATTTTTATCACCATTGCTATTATCACAATTTACGTCTGTTATTATTATTAATATTGTTTGATATCCTACATGCGATACAAAAATTACCATGGATTTCTAATTACTAATATATATTTATGGAATATATATATGATATAATTTATGGAAAATTACCATAACTTTATTCTACACTGAAACAAGTGTTTCACTGTTCGATCATATTCTAATATTAATTCCTTTTTTATAAAAGATAATTGAAGAGGTTTCAATTAACAACTGTTATAATTTTGAAGACAATTTTTGAAGCAAACTTCTGTCTGAAAAAATTGTAAAATTCGACCGATGATTTCAGCAGATTAATAATTCGTTATAATGATTCAATAAATTCATAGAATCTCAATGTAAGCAACCAATTAACAAATACAAAATCATATAATATTACCTTATTTAAACGTATCGATGTATACTACCAAGAGTTCAACAATTTTTCAATTTCGTTCATTATTCCTGTGGTTCTCTTTCATAATCGAATGTTTTAAGCTTAAAAGTGTAAGTATTCGAAGCGACTCGTTGAAAAGGTTACATATATTTTAATTTGATTCGAATAATATTCTCTAGCTTGTGAATAGAAGTAAACGTAACATTGAGTAAAAATATACATTATAATGCGAATGCTCAGTTTTAAAGCAATGTACGTCTTTATAAAGTATAATTTCATTTATCATGGTGTTGATAAAGGAACTGGCATACTTTTATCCAAAGGCGTATCATTATACCTTCTAGAAATTTCTTTCCCTCGCATGTAAAAAATTGTTGAAACAGGTTGCGATTATAGACCGGTTTCAGAAATTGAGGACGTCTGGATTTAAGAAACCATTCCAAAATTTCTGACGCCTCTGTCTACATTCTTAATTTTTTGAGAATTTCTGAGTGAAGTATTCTAACAAAAACGTATTCCAAATGTTACGAAGTAACATAATAGTAATATATATAATATAATATAATATACAAGTAACATAATAATAATTGTAACTGCAAATCTGCAATTTCCACGAACTAAATTCTTTAAAATTCTTTAAAATATATTTTACAGGCTTGCAAAAATTTATCAAAGAAATTTCCTTCAAATAGACGAACTTCAACTTCTATCAGGTCCGGCGAAAAATTGTTACGTCCTTTCGATACAATGAATTTATGTATGTGATAAATGTATCATTTTAGCTCTCTATAACGAAAATACTTCTATGTTTCGTGACTTATAATTCAATTTTCGTATAATAAACTTTATAAATAAACTTAAATAAACTTTCGTATAATAAAATCTATTACATTCAACAATCTCTTCCTAACATCTATTCAAATCTTATACACGTATCGTTCCTTTATAATTCAATCTTCTTGTTCATAAGGTATGGCCAGTTAAATAATTTCGTGTGTCTGATTGATTTTCAAACGTTTCTTACTTCATTATAATTTTGTAAGTTGTGGAAAAGATGATAATCTGTGGATGAACGAAGTGAAAATTCCCACATTAAATTTGCAAATCTATGATGAAAAACAAGTTTATACATCAGTGCGCGTCATAGTTAACACTTTCGATATCACATCTAAGATATGACTGACACTTATAATACAACTTATCGCAAATGAATAAAATAAATGACAAATAAAATAAACGAAAAATCCGCTTATACATTTTATTTGTAGTATAACAACCACAAGTAAAATGTACTGTTACGAAACAGAAGTTTTTCCAAAGAAAAAATTGCGAAACCTAATACGATTTTCAATTCAGAAACTCGAAACGCTTCCCGAAATTTGGAACATTTACCAAGGAAATCCCTCGTCAAACGCTCAAGCTCCAATCTCCAAAATACCAAACTTTATTGCATTGCTAGATCGAAATCAAATTCTCTCAGAGTTTCTCCAAAAACGTCGTCAAATCGAAAAATTTCATCGACTTCCACGTCATCGAACTTTGCGATTTCCGAGCAACGAACTCCGAAATTCGCAACAGTTCGCGAAATTCCGTGTACCAATAAAAGTCAACCATCTCAGCCAATCACAGAAATATTCAAACAGAGGTGGATAAAAAAATGGAAGAGCATCTGTTCTGAAATCACGAACGGGGAGATGGAGCGATGGTCGTTTGGCGCGAGGATCGTCCAACAGGTGTCTTCGTGTAAAAGCACTTTCGATCTTAACAGTTACCTCTCTCTCCTCTAGAAGCCGGTCGTACCACTTCTCCGTAGCCTGTTCCTCTCCCACGGCCAGCCACGATGTCAGAGACCTTTGCCCCAATTCACTTTTCTCTTTCTCCGCCGCGAAGGTTAGCCTCGAATCGCCTTATCGGTTTCATTTCCCCGCTTCGTCGTCCCACACCTTTCGCTCTCCTTCCTTTTTCCTCCCTCTAGAACTACTCGCGATTCGTTCGACGATTACTCGCCTCGTTTCCCAAGATTCGATCACTGTTACCTCGCGCTTTAACGTCAACTGTATCGATCACTGTTTATAGAGACCTCCTGTTGCTTTTAATCCTTTCGATTTATCGATTTGCTTCGATTTATGCTCGCGACACGATCGTTCCTTTCTCTTTCTGTTCTTCTGTTTTTAAAATGAGAGTAGACGCTCGGTTTTGAGCATGGCTGCTCTACGACGTTCTCCACGCGCGTTTGACGCGCCCGTTCGCGATTCTGACTCTTTGGTTAACCGATTCACGCGACACGCGCGGATTACGCGCGAAACTTGCTCCCAGATCGTGTTATCCATGATCTATGCTTGCTCATAGTAGGTGGAAGCGACGTAGCGACGTCGTGAAATCGGTCAAACCTTACGAACTTCGATGATCGTAAGAATTAATATATTTAAACGAGACACACTGCCGGAGGATAAGTATTGAGATAGTAGCCGATATATAATAGAAATTGTATTCCTTTCACCGCTTTTATTTTCCAAGTGTTTTGTTACAAATCTGTTATTTCATTCGCGTCATCCGTGTCTTATAACGTAAAGTGTTAAATAAAGTAAAATTTGTTAGAATTTGTCAATACATGTAACGAGTAGGTGTCATAATATCGGTGACCGGTAATGTATTTATAGTTTCGATGGCGTTTTTAATAGTACTTCGCGCTTTGTTCCCATGTTTCGTAAACATTCCAGCTCGCTTTTTCAGAGCAGATCTGACGCTTCACGCGTCAGCAGAAGTTTCAGTCGAAAAGCTTCGGGCTTACCTTGAAAAAGTGAATTGAAATGTTCATGAAACTTTGGTACAATGTTAGCGTATTATTAAACACACGATTTAAACTCCGTGAACCACAAATACGTCGGTCTAACAAACATCGTGAACATCTTTCAAGAGAAGAAGCCCTTTATCTAACCAAAATACAAGTGTTATCAGAATAACTGATCACAGAGATTTACTTTAGAAATACAAGATGCGTGGAACATGAAAAGATGATTTTTCCTAAAAAGGAGTAAGTCGTAGAAGTGAGATAATCGTTCCTAGAAAACAATAAAATAACAATATTTTTATATGAAACCTATTTTTTTTTTCTGAGCAAATTCATGCAAATTCATACAAATTCATTTGTCGAAGTTTTACGAATGCAATTAAAGAAGTGGAAGCTATTAAGCAAAGATTCGTTTCAACTATCAAATATTCTAAAAAATACTCTATTCTGAATATTTCGTACGTATATTTTTGCATATTATGCAATGCAAAAAACGTTCATAATCAACTCACGATAGTATGTATGAAGCTTCCATTCACATATCTATCCCAAAAATCGAATTCATCGACCTTTCACGAAACTCATCAAAGAACAAACCGTTCCAAGGGCAATCGTCTCTCGAGAGATTCTCAGAATGAGCGACTTCCAGAGGCAGAAGGAGGAAGTACATATTTGGCGGGAGCATGGCCGCGTAAAGGCACGTGATAAATTTTCCCTTGTTAATGCCTGGACGTCGTTGTATCGGCCGAAGTTGCAGGAAAGAAAGATTTTGCCCGGAAAAGGTGAGCTCGTCCGGGAAAATGGAAAGTCGGAAAGTACGGTCGCGTCCAACCAAGAAGAAGAGGCCAGCAACCACGATACCCAACGAAGATCATTACCTGCTGATTGCCTAGCTACTTTCCATTTAATCGCCCGAAACCATACACGTGCATCGATCCACACGCGCCCGTTCGTGGCTGCATGCTCGATCACGTATTTGCCTCGTCTATACGGGCGTCCCGTAATTTATCGTGCGCAACTTACTTCAGAAATCCGTCTAGACGTGGTCTTCGATAAGGAATAATCGATGCACGTTGTTTTTGAAATCATCGGTATGAGAACGATTATTTCTGCTGCTATTCATTGTATTTTCGTATCTCATTTCACGAGTCTCGTGTCTTCTCTTGTGAAATGTACAAAATGATAAAGAAAGAAAAGAAAAAAAGTTGAAAAATATAGAAATAGAAACTTCTCGCGGAGTTTTGAGACATGACATTTTTCAAGTAATTCTTTTATCGCCAGAATCTCTTCTTAATTAAATTAAAACTTGCAAAATTTAGAAATTCAAATATCGGAAAGCAAAGTTTCGGAAATTGGAAACTAAGAACAAACACGCTTTTCTTATCGTCTTTCAGGTAAATGAATCTACAAACGACTGTCCCATAAGCACGACACGAGTATAAACGCATACACGACAATGTGCGTACATCAACAAACAAAATATCATTTTCCTTTCGTAACGCGTAAAAGGAGCAGGAGATAAGGTTAGACAGGTGCTCGTGCACGTATAAATTCACGTGCACTTCACGTCGCATAGTGTGCGCTGCACGCATGTACAAGGTAATATACACAGAGAAAGGTACTTACGCGGAACGTCATCGTTAATTCTGCTGAATGACAACGTGATACCCTCAGATAATCCTCTTATCGTTTGCCTAAATCGTGTGTACAGAATAGAGTAACCGACAGAGAAGATATACCGATCACAAACTTCATTTTACGCGGTCATCGTGTTTAATGGACCGATACGAGGTTTACACTTGAAAAAGTTATGCGAATAAAATGGACCCGAGAAATTAATTTCTTTTCTCCACACGAAAGTCTGTACATATATTTCACTTTTGTTCAGATTAAGATTTTGCACGTTGGAACGCTCTTAAGCGTTTTGTGCGAGTAACTTATTTCATCCTGTAATTGAAGAATTTTCATCTCCGGGAATCACCGATGTATCGTAAATATAATCTTCGCTCTGCTTTGAAATTTCTCTTTGTTCAGCTTTCGATGAGTTATTGGCGATTTAATTGAATATAATAATAGATATCACGGATGGGATTTTCACGATGGAAAATTTCTGTCAATACAGCTTGTTAATATTATAGAAGCGAATAAAAAGTCTTGAACGTATTAAAGTATATTTTTACAGAATATTCCTTTGATCGGTACTTGCTGTCAGTTCAGTCGCTTTATATCATGAACTCGCCTTTTTTGCTCTTCGTATCGAACGTTTATTTAATGTAGCATTCCATCAAAGAATAATAATTTTTCTATAGTACAAGATATCGTCCTGTTGATGTATAGTATTTAATATAGTAATTCTACTATAGAAAAATTACTATTCTTTGATGGAATCTTTGATGGAATTCTACATGTTATTCCTACTTATAATTCTTACTTTTTGACAGGGAACCACTTTATGGCTGCTTATACGTGTCATTCGAACGCACCATGTATATTTTCAGATTTGTTTCAATCCTTATCGATACAATCGTAGTAGTCGAGTCTCGTAATATTGTCGATGAAATTTCAAAATGTTTCGTATAACGTACATAATTAAAGATATCTACGAGCGTACGAATACTTTCTTAAGCCTGCATACGTATATTCACACATTCTTTTCTCACATTTCATCAAATCAAACGCAAGTCACTAACCACAGTTCATTAACCGCGTCATTGAATTCCGAAAATTTTCATTCGTTTCAATTTTCCCAGAAAACTGAACCTCTCTCAGAAATCACATTCAAAGAATTCGTAGTAATAACTTGCTATATCCACTGGCTCGGCCACATCGATTGTCATTTCACTGGTTGTAATGCTCGGTAATTACACTGTCAGCGAACATACGAAATTGAGTTCGCGTTCCCTCGCGGGGAGCTTTCATTATCGGTCCAGTCCGGCTTTCCTTGATCGAATTACGCAAACGAGAGCTCGAGCACACGGTTCGAAAGCGGCCTGAAACTCTTGAACCGCCACGATTTTCGTCGATCCTCCACGCTTGACAGCGAGTAGACACATTAACGATCCTGTCGGATGCATATCAAGCTCCGTTGACGGCAGACAACATTGTAAAGGATTGTCAGATTATAGACTGAAGAATCGGCTTCTCTTTCTTCTTTAATCTCTCTTTAATTACACATTCTGTGCATTTATTATTTTGTAAGAATTAACATGTTTATTCTTTTTATAAGAATCATGAAATAATGAATGTATATTATTTTTTACAAGCGTCGCTGTGACGATTAAACGGCGTATATGTGCGTAATATTCAAAAATATGTAAAATATCCAAAGTAAAGTACTTTCTGTGATTTTTAACGGTTAAAACAAATATTTATTTAAATTTTATTCCTTTAATTGTGTTTACGAAAATATACTATTTTCATAAAAATCCGCTGTCCAATGATGTTGATTGTTTGATAGTTATTATTGTAATAATTGAGGGATGTAGAGTGAAAAGCAGTACAAGTAAGAAAATTTTTAGTTTGACAAACTATACGTGAAGTTACCTGCAATAGATAAATCTCGGTTACTCGACATTGACATATTTACTACCACCATTAATGCACTGCGAATGTTTATACGAATTCGTATTGTTAGAGATACAGAAAAACAATGAACGTTTTATTTTTCTGAATGTAATACTACTCATGTACTTTTGCATTTATGTACATACATCTTTATACATATGTTTTTACACATTACACTTGTCATAATTATGTAAATATCTGTATTCTAAGCAGTATTGTAGAATTTACAAAGATTTGGAAATTTGGAAGAAAATACTCCAAATATAAATACGGAACGTTATAAATTGTTTTCGCTATTTATCTCGCTTTTGGGAGAAGATCCAACTGTACCACTTGTTCATTGAATTTCTGAATTAGTATTGTACGGTGAACGACAGAGGACTCTCGGTAGAAATATAGCACGTAAAGCTGTTTATGAATATTTGATTTTATATGTGAGGCTTTCAAATGCAAGGTTTTTAACGTTGAAATTTAATATTTGAAGCTTTCTAAGAAGTTTATATTTCGTATTTTCACCAAATGGTACAAAAACTTTTCACATGATTAAATTTTTCGTTAGAAAAATCTCTCTTGAGACCTGAACTTTTTAAACAAACGTTATAGAACCATGGAGGTCTGGTGATAAAAAACGGAAAAAGAATAACAAATCATAATCGATTGAATTTTACTTTTATCACATTCTAATTTATCATTATTTATTTTCTCATATAATTGTGATTCTTAAAACACCAAAATTTTATAAAGAAACTGTCACGAAAGATACTTATTTCATCACAGCATTAGGCGAATTTTCCGATCGTATTTGTAATGTCTACGATGTTCATCTTAACTCCTACCTGGCTTAACTGACTTTCATTCGCGATACACTTCGACACAGTTCCCTTCGCGACGATTATCATACGTATGCATGTACACCTTAAACGTCTTTCTGACGTGTCATATTATCGAGACAGTCCGGAACAGGTCGGAGACGAGTCAAATTTTATCTTTCCTCTGTTCGTCGTAGCATGTTACGTCGAGATTTACATAATCGATCGGACAACGGCATCCTGGTTCCACCTTGAGATGCGAGAAGCTGAGAGATGATAAGAAGGGAAAAGGAAGAGGAGAGAATATTCATGAAGTGGTTGATTGTGGTGTCTAGAAGAGTATCGGTGGAATGCGTATTCATTATTTGAAATTATTTTAGTATCGTGTTCCCTTTCTCAAAGTCTAAAGTCAAAGTCTAAAGTTATGTTGCAAACTGGTTTGATTTGTAATCTATAACTTCAATGTAAATGCCAAAGTATTTCGCTTCATCGTTATCTTATTTTATCAGTCAGACTCGTTGGTAACAGAATTCGTTTCATTAGTTCGAGTGCTTATTCTAGTAATCAAATATCAAAATAACGATCTGTCGTTTATACCTTAAATTGCTTCTAAGTATTATTAATTTTCAATCGTTCAGATTGCTTATGTGATGTAAGGATCAACGAATCCAAAAATTAATTAAATGAATCTACGTAGTTTGAAGATTAATACCTACATATGTTTCAAAAATTGTAATATTTCATTTGTAATATTAACATTTGAAGCGAACCTCAATATCTTTAAAACATTTTGTTTTCAGAACCTGTTTCAGCTAGATGATAACTTATATACTTTACATAAATAGCGAAATTTGTACTATTATGACCAATAACTAATTATTTATGAATTTAATAACAGTTTGATAAATTTTTAAAATTTTGAAGCCATTGAACATTGAACTTCTTTTTACATTGATAAAACTATTCTATAAACAAATGTGTAACGTCATAACATGTCTATAAATACATCACTTAGGTTCTCCTTACAATTAAATATTACTTATATATAAATTGATTAATTTCTGAATTCATTTTATCCTGAACTATGATTTAACTAACAAATTTCTATATAGGAAACATTTTGTGCACGTAATACGCACAAGCATAGTATACGTGTAGCTCTATTTTATTAATGAAAATTTACGCTTGAAAATGGAAAAGGAAGAAAAAGGAGGAACGACTTGACAAGCTAATATAACTATCTTACGCATACCTCTAATTTTCTGCTCGAGATATTATAAGACACTTAAATGTCTCGTATGATGAAAATTGCAACGATTCAATTTCCGCTGCGATTAATTATCGCGACACCTTAACGAATTTAATCTTACATTGCTCCGTTAATTACAAGATAATATATGCATCGCATGACAACTGAAATATGTTGCCACTGCAACATGTTCCTTTGCAATCGTAACACTCATTACTCGAACTTATTTGCATATTAAATTCCAAAAATTATTCAAGTATTAAAGTGGACTATTGGTGTTGGAAACAAATTTGACCGGCAATATCATTTTTCACCGTGTCGAGGAAACAACTTTCCTCGTGTAGTTGAAAATTATTGCGAGCCATGATAGTCGAGCACGAACCAATAGTTGTGACATTAGAAGATAGTAGTTATATATCGCATTATCATAATGGGATAATTTGCATTAATTTCGGTTCAAGATTTTAATAATGGTAATTATTATGAGTTGTTAAGAACAATTCCATCTTCGTGTATAATACGGGAATTAAATATAAATAAACTGAAACGAAAAGCATGTATAAATTAAAAAGCAAGTATTGAATGTTGGCGATAATAGAGGTAAGTTTTGGTAGATATGTATATGGTTTACAAAACATGAATAAATGGCGAGTATTTAAAGAAAGAAACGTATCAGTAATATAATACATATATTATATTGAATTTTTTCAACAATTTATATTTCGCTGCAGAATGCGAACGAGACTTTTGTATAAGCTATATCTCGTGAAAAAATGAATCAAAAGCGGATTGAATATTTCTTTTCTCTTAAACTTTTTATATAATCTCTTTCACGCACCACGCCCAATTTGTAATGGTAACTATATGGAGTAATTAAAAGCTTGATATTTTGCAATTACTCTTTACGTAATCGCGAATCAAGAATGACATTAATGGAATTAAATTAGAATTTCAATCTTGATTCTCGTTAATTCTTACAAAATTTTTTATTAATTCGTTATATACGTGATATAATTTGAACGACAATGTGCAGTATAATTTATGTAATAACTGGAATAAATTAATTTTCTCTTTCGTCCTTCAAAGCAAAATAAAATTGCACAATTAACTCATTAAAATGATCAGATTATACATCTAGAGAGAAATACTAAATAGAATAGAAAGTTTTTCTATAGGATTATCATAATTGCAAATTTATTTTCAATTAACCAAAAAAGACGTCTTTAAGAGGGAATGTTTATATGTTTTATGGTATCGGAAAAAGAAGAAATTAAACTGCCAAATCATGGAAATTTTTTTCTTTATGTTATTTATGTTTCTTTCCGTATGTTTATTTAATTTAGTAACACCCGATTATAATCTATTTACATGGTTATAAGAATCATCCGTATGAAAAAATTCAAGATTTATGACGAAATGAACAATTGGTCAAAATTGTTCCGCATCGAAGTAACAAAGTTTTTATGGAAAAGAATTTGAAGAGCTTGTAAAGCGTTGGAAGATTGCATTACAATAGAGACTACAGGAGACTGTGTTACTGGTTATAATATTACGTTCATTCTTCAAATACAAAACAGCCAATTAAATATCATAAAATCACGAAAGTATTTCATTCATCAACCAAATAATTTCTCGTTTTGTAACAATCAAACGTGTCGGTTTCAAGATTGGAAGCGTTAAATCGGACTGACTCGTTCAAATGAATATCATGAACTATATTCTCGAGATAGTTTCCGTTTGAATTTACGTTTATTGGAAATTTAATACCGGATAATGACTTCGTATACAACGACAAATAGCCCCATTAATTTTTTTTCTTTTTCCCATATTTATTCCTCATCTCCTGTCTTGTAACGAACAAGAACAAATTGCGCGTGTTTAACACGCAGATCGCGAACATTGACGGGATTACCTAATACAATTAAATTTACATACGAACCCTCTTTAGTCTCCATGTCTTGGAACTCGTTTCGAGCTGGCATAATTTTCAACGGAGAGATTTCAATCTACCGTCATAACAGTGACGAATATTACGTGACACTTAAAACGTATGTTCTCGCCACAAGTCATTAAACTGTTAAGGCAGTATGTTACGAGTACATTTATCAAGATGAATTTTTGGCTTATAGGCAAGTTATGAAGAAAGTGTATTGATTGATCGAGTTAGTTGTACTTAATTATTGGTTTATTTCGTTATGGTGTCAATAGTGAATATAAAGTTATAAATATATTATATGTTATATGAAACAGCGTAGAATTTAATTAGCATTGATACGATATTAGGCTATCGTGATTATATTAATAAAATTTAAAACTTTAGAAATGTCCATATAAGGTACAGGGTATTTACTGCAAAAATACATATACATATTTCGCACAAGATGACAAAAATATTTAAATAGTCAATTATCCATTAGCCTGAAAAAGCTCGATATTTGGTAGGACTACTTTTAACGTTTGTTATATATCTAAGATGACTATTCATGCTATATACTAATCTTTTTATCAACCACAGTTGAGGACAAGGATAAGTGTACAGGTAGCGGAAGTAGATTAATCAATAAAGATTAATCTGGCACTAAAGTTTTTAACTAATGCTAAATGTTAGTATATAGATTGTTTATTATCCAACTGAAATTGACATTTACATTTTTGTGTAAACAAAACGCACTTAACGAAACTTGATTCATAACTATTTCCATTTATTTTTACCCACGACTGTAAAAGTTTGCATAAAAAATGCAGTAAATATCTCGTTGAGCTAAAAATTCATACAATCTTCCTCCCATATGACGCGATGCTAAGATATCCAAAAGCAAAAAGAAAGATTAATTTCATATCATATCGTATCAGACTCGATCGCGTCAAGAAGAAAAACCCTTATCAACTTCCTTCTCATGTCTTCGCAGCTCATCATCATCATTCGCATAACAGAAACGCATCGACGTTCGAGCACTCATCTCGTACCGTTTCTCGAAACCTGTCAGAAGTTAAACGTAATTGCGTGGCGGATGCACGAATCCGACGTCGAAATAATAATCACACCATGTGAGACGCAGTCACGGTGTAGCCCCATGGTTCGATTTCGCAATTCCACGAACGTAAAGTGGACCCACTGGACCGGTGGTCAACCGTGAATGGCCAAGCATACAGACACACGGTCTTTCTTGCGCGCACCTTTCACAGACCTCCTTGTCCTGCCACGTCCTGTTTTCGTCCTGGCCAACTTGCCTTATCGGCTGTCCGCCTTTGCTCGTTCTCCGATCGCCATTCGCGACCAGCTCTCGCTCTCCTTGCACGGGCCGCGATAAAACGAAGGTTTTAGCCGCTGCCCGATTCAAGGCCAACCCTTGGACCCCTCTTGGTTACGACCTAAATTATAATTAAACTTATCTGCTACCCAGCACGCGGTAATGAGAAAGGACAAGAAAGTAGTATACAGCGGAGAATTCCTGCAGGAGAATCGACTGAATTCGAGATCGAGCAACGCCCACGCGATGTTTCAGGATTTTTACGTGATCGAAAGGAGGATCGTTCGTTGATAGGATCTGAGTTAGAGGTATTTTGTACCGACGACAAGGGGGATTGGTAAATTTTCTGCAAATGAGCGTTCGGTGTTGCGTGTACCTGGAATTGATCGTTGGTGGCTGAATTGTGCAAAGGAACGTGTGAATGCGTGCTTTTATGCAAAGTCTCTTTAGGATTTACGTTCTACATGGACTTAAATTTATAGTATTTGTTATATTCGTTGAAGGATTTTCAAGTTCCGTGGTTTTAATAGTCGTGAAACTCAATGTTGCAGTGAATATCATATTATATTGTATGCTGTTGGCGTCTATGGAAATTGAAATTGTATGGTAAGTGTAGATAAATAATCGGAATTCTTTCTGTTTCTGAGACGAAAGAATCATACTTGATTGTAGTTTCTCATTTTAGTTTAACGATTGGGAAATTACTATAAACAGACTTCTTGACAGTAATATAATAATGGTTGATATGATCTGAGTTAGAGGCATTTTATACGGACATTTTATACTGACGGCTGGGGGATTAGCAAATTCTGTAAATGAGCATTTTGTGTTGCCTGGAGTTGATCGTCGTTGGCTGAGTTGTGTAGAGAGTTTTTACGTCTCTTGGGTTCGTTTTAGAATTTACGTAGCATACAGCTTTAAATTTTTAGTATTTGTTGTATTTGTTGAATGATTTTCAGATACCATGGTTTTAATAATCATTTCCAATATTATACTGTCTTAAATACTTTAATGTCTGGGAAAAACGAAATTTGAACTTTTGACTTTGAAAATTTGACTTTGAATGAAATTTCTGATAAATAAAAATACTTTTCTAATAAAATAATGAAGATACGATAACTCGGAGATACATATATTCACAAGAATATATCACGGATATATTTAGAAATATTCAGAATTAAACTACTTCAAATTTACTTAAAGAAATTTATTTTTTCCAATAACTGATGCTGGAAGAGATTATTGTGAATAGTGGAATCAAGTTTTGAAGCTTCTAATAAACCTTCAATTTAAAACTTTCAGTATGTGCAAATTGAAAAGCCTGCAAATGTGCGAGTATAGAAATTCGATTTCGAGAGTTTGAAAAATGTAAAGTCTTGGCAATACGAGAATTAACAAGTTTAAAAGTTTCAGTTCTATTAAATTAATAAGTTGAAGAAGTTTCAATTTCAAACGAAGACTCGATCGTTTCGTTCAAAACTAACGCAATTTTTTTAACATTCGATCTATCACAATTAACCCTTCCGCTTCTAATAGAATATATCCACATATACTTCTAAAACTATTTAATAAACGGATATGCTTGAAAATAAAGCATGCTAATAAAACACATAATATCCTACAGATAGGATAAGAAATTTCTGAAACATACACATAAATAGAGAATTTCATCTTGTACGAAATGCGTTGTTTAAAAGCAGCCCTAGAGTTGATTACATCGAACATAGAATTTTTGACTGAAAATATTTAATCCCTGCAAAGAAGGTTAATACAACCGACGATTATCGAATTACACGCAACAATCGAAAATCTTTATCTTTGCCTCTGGTTCGAAAGGCTTCGATCAATCGTGCCGATGGAAAGTCCACTTACACGATTTATCGACAGTCACGGCGAGGCACCGTGTGCACGCGTTATGCCAGTTGGACCTGCTACGGTAACCCACTTCGCGGCAGGAGACATTTCTGAAATGTCACACCGACACCGTGGCCGTAAGTTAATGACAGTCGTTGGCGCACGTCGCCGTTTCCCGCGCGAGAGAACCAGCGAGCCAAAGAAACGCTCGAGATACAGAGACACGTGTCCGGCAAGAGATCAACGAGAGGAAAAGTACAACCGTGAAAAAAAAAAGCCGGTGACCGCAGTAATCGACTCTGCTGCATTGTGGTTAATTAATTTTTCAATTCGTCGGCCAGCAAGTCGACCCGTAAATCACCGTTTACCACATTCCTTCGCTTGGTCCCGTCGCCTTCACGATTTTTGTGGATTTCGCGTGTACGTGACTTAGGGGGCCGCGGGTAATTCATGGCTACCAAGAACGATTTTGTACGGAGGAATTTTTATTTGGTAATAATGTGGTTCTTGGAAATCTGGAGAGTCGTGCGAGAAAATACTCGATTCGTTGTTGTTATAACGATCGGTTGGTTTCGAGCATAATTTACGTCTTTCGTTCGAGATTTGTTACTTTCCTGCGAACGTAACAAAAATCACGGTGTGTTGATTACAGAAATTATTTGGATAGCGGATCAATCGAGCCGCTGTACAACCATAGCGTCGCTCGTTTATTCTGTAAGTTAACTTTATTAGAAAACAAAATCCTACAATCACGTCGACTTTTCATGCAAATTTCGACGATCAAAATTGAATTATCAATACGTAATCTTCATATATTTAAAAAACTGAGTGGATAACTTTCATGAATTAATATGTACGCATTCTTACATAATTTTACACAGCTATTCAGATAACGTAAATTATCTGAAACGATTTACTCGAATATATCATTACGTGTCACAATATCCCAAATTAAGCACAGTGCACATTGCACATATCATTACTTGCAAATACAATATTTCATTCAAAACCACGAAGTACATTTATTCACGATGCTGCGATATTGAACTATATTATTAACCACTATTCTATCTCCAAATTATACAAAATATAGCTTTGATATTTGACGGAAGTTTATTGTGAAGTACATTAACTCGTGCAACAGATGAGCCGGAAAATGTTACTGATGCCGAGACACATGAATCAGCGTTGTCTCACGGGCAAAATAACAAAAAGAATACGCGGTAGAGACTGTAATGATCTATGATTAAGTGCTCAGACTGTGTAATCACTGTTCACAATGAGAGGCTTTCGTTTGGAGGAAGTAATTCGAAGAAGGGAAAGCGCGTTTCGATAGTTAGTAGGCGTTCTTTTGATCGTCGAAAGTGATCGTGATCTGATAGTGGCATATTGACATGAAACGCGATTTCATTGTCCTCTATTCTGCCATTCATAGCTAAATCGTCGATCAAAATATAACTCCTATCGTTTAATATAACTTAAAATAATATTAGTCGATCGTGTGAATATCTTTGCAATGTTTTTCGAATGACGCGCTGCACGAATGGTTGACTTATACTACTTCCGAAATAAAAGAATCCAGTTTTCCCTTCATAATGTCCCATTACTTATGGGAAATATAATATATGTACATTGAACGTGCGAAATTCTAATTTTCTTTAAATAAATATTTGCATGTACGTATTTGAAAGAAAAATAATTTTATTTCGTACGAAGAAGATTATGTAAGGAAATTTCTCGTAGATCATCGTTAACTTTGCTTGAAATTGTTGTTGAGTGTTATTGGCACATTGCAAACATTCGTACGGCTGTTTCTTGCAATTATTTAAATAACTGGACGTGAAATAAAAATCGGAATATCCAACCGCGAAAAACAAAGGTATTTCCGTGTTGAAGCGTACAGCTCATACGTTCACACGGTATACGTGTAAGTATACGGTAAGATTATAATTCTCACCTACAGGTATATATCGAAATCAGTCGATAAATTCCCATCTGTGATTTAAACCGGAAAATCATTGGAATTCCAATCAGAGGAAAACAAATTACACGCCCTGTATCCTACTCGTGAGACCAGTAAACATCCGTGTTCTATTTTTGTAAAACACGTTCGTGTTTCCGTAGAAAATGTTTCCTTCGTCTATACTGTGTAAAATAATTATTGGATTGAGCAGTTTGTGTTACGCTTTTATATTTTATTAAATCTTTTTTGAAGAATGACATTATTAAAAACAATGATTATCGATTGTTTGTTTTTTATCGAATTTTGAAACGATGTGTTTTTGGTTATTATCTATACCTTTCAATTAGAATAAATTCTTAAAAAAGTATATTCAATGATTTAGTTTTACATACTAGATCTAATTGGTCGTAGCTAATTGCTTAATTAATTGCTACGTGCATTCCAGACAATTTTCTTGAAGTCGGTTTCTCATAGAAATGCTGTTAGCCTGGTACGCTTAAGCATTGCTAGCATTTCCAATATCCCTAATAATAATGGTATCCCTTATATTTCTAATACCTGTATAAGTTTATAATATTTGTAATAGATACGATATACTTAGTGCTGATGTCATTAGTTCTTCTAATATTTATATATTATAATATACGTATTATTATATATTATAAAATGTGTTCAATGTTCCCAATATTTATTTCACAGCAAGAATTAATATACAAGATAATGCTCCAGAATATCGTTTTTGAAACTAAAATTTCCATTCTATAGTGCTGATTTGTTTTCTATATTTCAAACATTCCTACACGCATACCTCCTACAATTTCTTATTGCCTGAACTCAGCATGACATTGTTATATTAATACTATCAAATGTATCAACCAAAACATTCTCATTTTGTATGTTAGAATTTGTATACCAATTTTTGTATGAGAATCAAATGTTTACTTAACAGAGGCGCGTGGTGAGCCAAAAATCATGC
Source organism: Bombus waltoni (assembly GCA_014737395.1). Lineage (NCBI taxonomy): Eukaryota > Metazoa > Arthropoda > Insecta > Hymenoptera > Apidae > Bombus > Bombus waltoni. The sequence continues at coordinate 6,731,593 of JACXII010000051.1, read as the reverse complement.
GATCCAAAATCCGCAGCACCCAACTTTCATATTTCTTGTAACCGTGTATATAATACATTTTATAAGAAACTCACTGTGGATTCATCGGATTTCTTCTCTATCGAACCCAATATTAAATACATCGATAAAAAAAGTTTGAAGTTTCATCGGCAAAATCAAGAGAGCATAGTTTCTTTCTCTCGGTTCGGTTGTTTAATTCGTCCAGATGAAAGAGCTCGGTAAACAAAAAATTTAATTACGGTAGGTTGATTGAAACCTGAATGAAAACCCGAAGGGTCATCGTTCTTACGTGCCTACACGAAATATTTATCTATTGTGTGCTGCTGCGGTAAAAATGATTGCCGGGCAGGTCAACGACCACCTGATAAAACATCGGGAGGCGTGAAAGATTGAACGTGAACGCATACCATCTATACAAAAACCAGTTTTATCGATTATGAAAGGTGTCTTTAATCTTTATGTGCCACATCAGAGCCATTCACCCTCGCCAGCTATCAAATCTGTAGTCATAGAGGAATACGGTCTGCATTGCTTTTAAAACACTTTTATAACCCCTATAATTTTATTTGAAAAGAAAATCGACACGATTCAGGATGTTGTTATCGAAACACGCAGCCCCAAAGGAGATTTTTTTTATGGCTCATAAGTGACGTCTATACTAATTCATAAATAAATTCAGTATATATTATGTTTAATACGTTTCATTTTATCTTTACGTTCATTGTGGATATCTTATATAATTTTGTATGATGCATTTCATTCTCCACATCGTAGTATCATTAAATTTCCCATAAATATGTAAATATTTGCAGGGTACTCTTTAGGTATTCTGTAAGAAATAAAAGCACTAGGAACACGGTATGATCAAAATAAAAGTTTCAATCTTTAATTTAAGAACGTAGAGGAATATAAAATTAGCACTAGAATAGAGAAGTAAATTACCCAAGCGCATATTTTATGCGAATGAAGATACGAGAGCAAACTGATAAGCAAATAAAAGTTTCCATCAAATATACAGCATTACGCGTAATAAGTACATAAATGATACATAACATGTATAATGTACACCGTGCAAAAAGAAAGACGCTTTAAATTGTAAAAAACGAGAAATTTCATTTTATTATAATATACGCAACCTCAGACTTGAATCAATCTTTAATTAAACGTATGATCCAATCAATTACGATTATATTAAATTTTAATTAAAACCTCAATCTTTAGCTATTGTCAGACATCATCTATAGATAGTTTTTGGCTATTTTCTATGGCTTAAATTTTCAGTCAATTTATACAGTTTATATATCTTAATTTATGTTAGTTTCCGAATTAAAAGAAAAATCGACAAGAAACTCGTTTAAGGCGAAAATCGGCGTGGCTAAATTAAGATGAACCAGACGATGTCGAGGAAGAAAAATATGTTAAACCGCAGAGTGTCCAGAATATGATAAAACGCGTCGTTGGTGGCGACTGGTCCAGAAACGACGAGTGTTTCTACCGAAAATGAACTTAATCTCGAGAGAACGTTGACGTGAGGTGACAGGTTGACAAGGGCGGAACAGGGTTTCTCTGAAAATGCATAATTCAACGAGGGCACTGTATAACACTTTTGTAATTACTTTCGTCTCAGCCGCCAATGAATATTATTCACCGACCTCGTTCTCGGTTCATCGAGAATTATTTTAAGACTCTTACGTCCAGCGTGTTTTCCTTTTTACAGAAACAAGAGGTTGCACCGACCTGTCGACTTGTATTTGGGCGAAGAATAATCCGTTCAAAACGCGGTTTCTTTTTGCGTGTCACGTATTTTTTTAATAAAAGTATATAGTTTAGATTCTAGAAGATTGTAATTGCGATGGATTTTAAAACGAACAAAAATATTTTTGTTATGAATGAAAGAGATTAAGAGGAAGATGGAAAGAGTTGAAAATCGTTTGAAAAACCAGAATATAAATTTTTACAAATAATAGAACATCAATATGATATTGACGTGTGGACGGTGAAAGTTGAAATTTTATTCTTACGAGACAATGTTAACAATTTTAAAGATTGCACTATTTTCTTTTTCTGACTTTTTACCAATGCTGTTTTCTATGCTGCACCTGCGAATTAAAAAAAGTAAAAGACATCGAGGCGATATGTTGAACTATCGTTACCAATATATCATCTTATAACTTTCCAGCCATCTGTTTTTACTGGACTTATCTTCTCTTAAAAACTCGATTTGTAAATTCAAAGATATCAGTTCAATTATGTAAATTTCATTCTTCATCTTCCATTCATTCTGCCTTCGAAAAAATACAGTCTCCTTTCAACAGGCTTAATTAAAATCATAATTAAATTCGTTATTAAACAACACAAAAAATATAGATCGTACAAAACTGGAGAGACACGCCACTTTCTACAAACATTCAATTTTCCAAATTGTTTTGGACACCGATTTACGACATACCAACCATTTTTCTCACAGAACATCTCGTTCACACGAATCGGTCCTATTAAACCGTCTCCCGTAAATGCACGGGATTTATCCACGTCACATCCATCCAGGAAATTCTCCCGTGAAATTCAAGCATCTCCTCTCTTCATCTTTCCCCGTGGTGTCTTCTTTTTCGCCAACTAGATCGTTAAACTTACGAAACTTTCTTTTATGGACGAGCGATCACGCGATCCAGTCACTTCATCGTAGATGGATCGTCGTAATTAGGAGCGTCTGCTTTTGGATCAAACTTTTTCGTTCTACGTCTTGCTCGAGACCGTCTACCGGCATAATATGCCGGTCTAATTGTCGATTCGCCGTTTATATGGAACCGAGGAAACGTGACTTCAATGCACGCTCGAAATTTTCTCTCTCTTTCCCTCTCGCTTTGTAAATCGTTCGAGCTAGCTTCTCGTTTTACGGCCAGCACGATCGTGAAACAAATCGTCGAACGAAACGCGAGATTAGAAGCCCACGCACGATTTCCCTTTAAAACCAGAGTTTATCGGTGCCTTGTTGAACGAAAGGGAAAGGTCTTCGTCGAAGAGACGACTCGGAATTCTGTGGAAGACTACCTCTGTTGAGGTTACTTGTTAACCCTCAGTAATTGGATTTTTCGTGTTCACTGGGATAAATTATGGCCAATTATTATTTTTCTATTTTGGTAGATAAAATAGGAGCCAGATTTAGAGTGGTCGTGATAAATACATAGGTTGTTTGATAGCAATAATGTGATGATGGTTGGACTGTGGATGTTTATGCTCTGATGATAAGTATAAATACGCAACAATGGACCAAAGGGTAATATGGACACAGAGTGACGATAATATGCAAAGATATACATATAAACGATAAAAAGTAAAATTTATATTACGGTATGTAGAAGTTAAGATATACTCGTTTCCAAGCTTCGCTCCTTTGTCAATGTAAAAGTATGAATTTGCTTAAATACGTAGAGTCTATTGATAACATATAAAATGAACTAATATTCAAAAAGTATAGATATACGTATAGGTATGTACCTTTTTCAATTCAAATTAGGTGTTATAATTCGCTTTAAAAAGGACTAACGACAGGTTTTTGAGATTATTAAATATTAAGATTCCATGAATTTTGGAAATATATCGTCCAAATAATATTGTGTTTTCGCGAAAATTAAAAGGAAGAATGAAAGAAATTTACCATTATATGTATGTTTTCTTTTTGATCACAGGATTTACGTTACGTCTACCATTAAACGTTTATAATGAGTTTTGGAAAGAGAAGTGTTGATCGTGTTAAGTTAATTAAAGATCAGAAATAGAAAAGTTAATTCAAGTTTCGGCCACTTTTTTTCCAAATTCCATTGATTTATAAGGAATAATTTCCTTTTCATTAATTGTCTATTATTAAATCTTTGATTATTGCTATCTAACTATATCAATCACAGCAAATGTGGATTTAAGTAGAATCTGCAGTCTTGTTAAAAAATTCCATGTACCGTACAAGGCGATATTTCTTTCTTCTTAGTTCTGAATTTAATTACCACCAGTTTCTCTCTCAATGGTTCTATATTTATTCCACGTTTTAGATCGACTTACTTGCGAACTATGTTTGCGAACTAACCACATTAAGTTAATAAACTTGACAAGTCAATTCTATAATGTGCGTGAAGTTATTTAGAATAATAAAAGTTAGAAAATATTGCTGAATGAAAGAATTGCAATTAACATTAAAGGCTATATATATATATATATATATATATATATATATATTACATTAAACGTTTTAATCTCTAGGAGAATCTTTTGAAATGGATTTAAAAATTAAAGTATTATAAGATTAAAAATGTTTAAGTTCGAATTTTCAGAAGCTACAAACTATAAAATTATTAGTAAATTCCTAAATTTGGAGATTTCAAAGCTTAAACTTTTTAAATTTTTGGACTTTAAGATCACTTAATCGGGAAGATTTCGAGTTCCGATCTTAAAACTCGTTCGAAGCTAGTATGTATGAATAAGAAAATGGTTATTTATGTAAATATAAGTAATTTCTGATCACCTGCTCCCGGCATTCTCCAGTAAACCCGAAGAGTCATAAAGGTAAATCTTGCCTGAATAAACCCCAGAAGCACCCGGTTATGTCATCGGGACTGTGTCACGGACCCTAAGGCTCCTAATCGTTCAGTCTCCCTATCCGCTCGTCACTTCGAGCACTCCCCGACGAGGCAAATGGCATATTGATCAGCCTTTCGAAAAGCTGAACGAAAATCGCGAGTCTTATCATCCGTAACTCGTTCAAAATGCAGAATTCAAAGTACGTACTTCGTTATAGAACAATTTCTTGATCAAATTTTTAACGACAAGTAATTTCTTCAGCAGTACTTCGTGCTTGTATGTCTTTCTATGATATAGAAATATATCGACAGGTAAATTATGATATTACCTCGGATTTCTAAAAACGAAGTACTAAACGTGCGCTGTAGTATGTACGTTTAAAGAAAATCTGACTACAGAATTTTCAAGATTACCGTAAGAATGATAATTTAAAAAATTCTAACGAAACATTATAAATTCTAATTTCTAAAAATTTTACAAGCAAATCGTTCTTTGTATAATAAATTATATTTCACGCGAGTTAATAATAACCTATTATAGTGGTTGATACGGCTATAAACAATCGATTAAAAGGACAAGATAAAATAAGAGACCCGTCTCTCTTTTCCGTTTCTTATTATTTCTCCTTTCGGTATTTGAAATTTATCTCAGAATGACTCGCGGACGGTTGAGCAATTCGAAGCGAATCGCGCGCTCGTCCCTCAAGCTGAATGGGATTTCGAGACCGTCTGTCGAAACCAAACGATCGAATCGCTCTGGACAACTTAACGGAGAGAATTGTGCAGCTTTCAGAAACACTGCCCCACGGTGTAGAATAAATACGTCTGTTCGCGGTCTGACGTCGATGTTGTCGGTTGCCAGGGAAAGGAAAAGCATTACGATACGCGGCTCGATGTACGTGATTTGTAACCGAAGCCCAGCTTAAGCCGCCCGCCGACCATTTTTCGTCTCTTTATGCCTCGACCATTATCGTTACTCTAACAAACAGAATAAATTCTTTTTACGAGGATTTGTATCGCAGGAGAGCACGTTGTTTAATTGCTAGCTTATAATTTGTCCGAGGCTCGCTTGGTCGGCATTGTGATTCGGTGCAAGAAGCGTTTCGTTCAGATTGGAATATCATTCTTTAATATCTTGCTATGTAAAAGGTTTGGCAGATGACAAGAGCGGAGTGTTTTTATGAAACAAATGATCGGTAGATGAAATTGATCAATAGAGGAAAGTCCATTAATTTTGTTGTTCATTAACAGACTGACTGAAGTACAGTGGGTAAAATATTGGGAAAAGTATTTGCACTTTTAGTTCTTCAAAGATAATTTTATACGAAGAATATAGCTTACGATTGGTATAATAAAAGTAGCAACGAAGTATTATTTTGATTTATTATCATAGGTGCATTAGCTTTTTCGAACAAAAATTTAATTAGACGCAATTTCTTCGAAAGATCGTATCAGTTGATCAAAGAAATTTTCATATAACTCAACGATCTTTTCCAAGGATTAACTACTGTAGTTTCATTATTCCAAACTTATAGAAATTTTTATTTTTATATTACTGATTTGAAGTTGCTGATGGAACTAATTGGAGCTAAGCGAAGATAGTGAAATTTTTATTGATATGAAGAGATAAATTTCTGCTAAATAAATTGATCTTTCTGATAATTTCTATTATGATTGCTACAAGGAGACATTTTGAGAGTGAATATTCCGTATAAATAATTTTCGTGTTCATGGTAATGTCTTTAAAAAATTCGTTTGTATAACAGCACTATAAGTTTTGAATTAATCCAATCCTTCTTTTCAACAATAATAATTATCATTGTTATAATTAGTTATTTATGTATGAATGGCACACTCTGATACAGAAAAGATACAATAATAAAAACGGAATAAATAACTGCGATTAGTGATAATAACAGATCGTAAATGGTACGAAAGTATCAGGGAATTACGTACTGCATTTCTAACACTTCTTTTTAAATAAAGAAAGCGATTCGCAAAAAAAGTCTAATCGATGAACAAGTAAATAAAGATATTTGGAAATGCGATTAACGCAACTACTAGAAACGTAATTGGTTCTGCCACAGGGATGTGTGGAAAATTGGGAATCTTCTGAAAGATCTCGATGGAGCAGTAAGCTTAACAAGCTGCAGAATCTCTGGACAGTCAATGTAATGGTTTACAATCTATCTTAAATTATGAAACTCGATTATTTTGCAATGGAAAACATAAGGCAATCGCGAAATGTCTCGTATATGATGTTATTAAAATAACGACGCGTCGTTTTATAAGGCTAACCAACTGTTTTATTTCAAATATTGCATCACATTTATTTAATCATCCGTTCATGTTTCCCTTACGAACGAATTTTCCTCTTTCTGTTCTACTTTCATTTATGAACGTTGAAGGCGATTATTACACATATCGAAATTTACGAGGCAATCAGAAGCTGATTTTTAATAGCGAACGTAAATCAGGTAAACTTATAATGCAACGTTAACTGTCCGATACGAATGAATAAATGAAACGATCAACTATAAAGTAACGAAATTTCTGATAAAATTTATAAATACGAGAATCTTTTTTACCTTCCCAGAAATATTGATTTAACGAATAACATAGAATTTTATATTCCTTCAAAAACATTAAATCATTCTAAATTTTCTCACTTTAATTGCTTCTCTCGTATTTTACAGTTAATTAGAAGTTAATTGGCAAAATTGTACGGCCTTTGTCATCCTTCATTGCACCAAAATGTGTAGGTACGTTATTGTTTCGAGAACGTATGTGTACTTTTTACCGTTTGTCTTGGAACGATACCGATCTAGTTAATTGGGAACATTACCTTGAAATACCTCACATAACTCAATCAAACAGTAATTTCAAACGAATTTTAGCTGCGCGAAACCATTTGGTTCATTAAACAAATGTTTCTTATTATCATTTCGAGAGTATGCTAATTGAATCTTCCAACATATTTGAACAGAATCAACAGTTTGGATTTCACGGAAAAGTGGAAATAATCGCTCGCGGACACATATAATCTTTTAGAATCTACTCTTCCTTCCAGATCTAAATCATAGCAATATCGTTATATAGATGTTTCAAAGGCAGCCAATATACAGGAAAAGACATATCCATAGTGAAATATATGTTTGTATGAAAAGTCACGATGAAGAGTCACGCTAATCATGTAAGATCTAGTTTCTCTCAATTCTAAGTAAAGTTCGTTAACGAACGTCCAACTAATCATTTTTAAGTGAAATTCGTTATTATAATCTTAACGAATCAATCTTAAATAAAATTGCTTAATAAACTATTAAACAACCATTTTCAGCCAATTGTAAGTGAAATTCCTCGACAAGATTGTATAATGAATGATTTCTAAAGAAAGTTCCTTAACAGATTCTTAATAAAACCATCTTCGAATAAAATTCAAGTAAAATTCTTATCTCTTTATCTTTCATCCAAATAAATAATTTCGTCAAGAAAGTCGATATATTTTCATCGCGATCGTTTGTACGAGCATCGAGAACCATTCACACGCTCGAGATCCTTGTACGTCGGTATATAAGGACGAGAACGCGCGCAGATATGCCATCGGAACGAAATTACGCGGAGTTTGTTCCCTGGAGGCTGTTCGAGGAGGATATGCAAGAAGAACGCGGTTTCGAGCGTGGCCTCATTAAACCGGTCTGCCACTGTTAGACGTTCGTCCGGCACTTGGAAACGAAAACTCATCCTCCGAGTTCCGTGGCTATCAATTGCCGGTCCGTAGGGTCGGACGTGATTTCGAAAGGCCGCGTTTTCCTCTTACGGTTCGCCATGCGAGGATAAACTCGTGCATCGTACGACCTCGCGGCTACATTCGCGTATGGATGAATTTCTCGATCATTTCCACCGAGGTGAATGGTTCCTTAAACTCGACTTTATGACGTTTCTCGCGTCTCCTTTGCATATAAATCGAGCTGTTTTTCCTTCTTATTTTTCTATTTGCTTTTGTATTTTAAACTGTCTTTGAAAGAACTTTAAAAGTATCAAGGGGATAAATTGAAGTGAAAAATATTTCATTGGTGTGATATTAAAGACGTACGTTTAATATTCGATAAATACTTGTTAACTTTCATACGTTTTATTTTTTAATTTAATCGTTCCTCGTGTCAAATTGATTTAATGGTAAAATATTAATATGATAAAGAGACAAATGCGTGTAAGTTTACATTTCTCTTATTGAGAATAAAAAACTAGAATTTCTATATATTAAGGCATCAGATTGTTTGCATCGTTGCACCTATTGCTTTTCTCATTTATCGGCAAGTTAAGTCAACTTGACACAAGGAGAAGGAACGAGAGTTTAGAACTTATCAGACAAATGTTCTAATGCTCGTAAGCTTTGCGCTCTTGCACAATTGAATTATTACTATTAGCGAAGTTTGACGAATTACAAATTACAAATCGTTATTAGTAATAAATATTACGGTTCATATTTTACTTTTGTAGATGAGAAATATTAGTATTCGATTATGATTGAAACATTTCAAATTAACGCGATTAGTAAGAATTCATTGATCGCTATTTTATGATTAATTTACCACGGTTTTTAGAAAGCTTACAAGTGAATTCCCATATCTTTCAAAATTGCATTTGCTAAGATCAAACTTTCGATAAAATTCTTCAATTATAATCATACTCGTATACCAGCCAAACGAAATATAGCATGGTCTGAGATTTTGAGTGGAACACTTTGCGTTTTATTATTATAGAAATTTTTCTTTAATTTTACCTGTAATTTTTACACGACGGAAAGCGTAGGTGATTGGATCCGATAGGCAAATAATTTCACGATTTAGCACGCTATAGCCGATTCTAAAACCGTAATCTTAAAACATAACAGAGTTAAGTTATGCAGAAAACCAGTAAGAAATAATATTAAACGTGTAAGAACGAGGCGTTCGTTGCTATAATCGGAAAACAAACGTATTATTTTGCTATCAAATATTGTCGTTTCTTGAGATGGCTTTGGAAGTAACATATAGAAGATACACGATCTAAATTTTGTAGATAGTTATGGAAACCACGTGTGATAACGCGATTCACGTTTGGCAAGCGGCAATTTTGATAACGATCAGTCATACGTTAAGTCTAAGCTGAGAATGTTTCGAACGATACTTAATTCCATATTTTATTCAATACGAGAATCAGAATATTACGAGAAAATAATTAAAAAAAAGACGATGAGCGAACTATAAAACATAAATTTTAACGAATAAATAAATAAATATCTCAACATAATTCAATTTGTATTTACATTTATAAGAATTTTAACAACGTATCTTCTGTTCGGTACTTCAGGATATTAATGCCATTGATTTCACGTATTTTAAATATGTTGCCAATAGATTGAACGATAAATCGCAACTTTCACAAGTTTAAGTACTTTGATAAATTTTTAATTAAATCTATCTTTAGCATTTCAAATTTATACACAATTTTTCGGTATAAATTTCATGTCATTTAATACATATTTACATAATACTCTTAACTTCTTACTAAGATATACAGCGTTGCGTTTAAAAATACGATTCCTAGTCAGTCTACCTAGTCTACCTAAATTATAGAAATGGCTACGAAAGGTAATTTATATTATTAAACTTTACGACACATGAAATAAAGGAACAAAATTTCTCTTTTAATATTGACGCTTTAAAACTAGAACTAAATTTTAATTTTGAATGATTCGAAACATTTTCTTACGAGAATATGTAATTGATTTAGATCTTCCGCAGAAAATTTTGATATTCGGTACCAAATAAAACGAATAAATCGAGAAGTAATCTATAATTTGAATAAAATTGTAGCATATACAAGTTTCGAATCGTTAAAAATACTCTTGCAGAAAAAGATTAATTTCGATTAAATTCTCACAGGAAATTTTGAAACTGTAGACTAAATTAAATTTATAGACCAATGTAAAGATGCACGTAGTTTTCATACCGACTATACAATCGGTAAAGAAGAACATAGATCGTTTGCTAGCGCCAGTTGTAAAGCGTCCAATTAATTCACCGGACTACCATCGGTAAAAGAGACGTCTGTAACTTGTGGACTTTTCTACTTCTTGCATACTCCTGTTTGCTGGGTAACTCTATTCTTGCGATGACGGCCGCGAGATTCTCTGGTTTCTGTTTTTCTTATATGGCCAGAACCCTCTATTTAAATAAATGTGGCGAGATCAGAGACACCGAGTACCTGCTTCTGTACCGGTTAAACGCTAAGCAAAATTTCTATATAATTTACTTTTCTGTGAGCGAATGAAACATTTAATCAATTCTATATTCTTTAAATTATTTCTGAAGGTTATTGAAACAGATACTCTATGAATCATTATAACACTGATTATAATGTACTTTTGTCTAATTTTGAAATTAGTTTTCTTCAAATTGTTCTGCATCTAAAATAAGTTTACTCGTAATCTTACTTTGAAATGCCTTTCCTTCTAATATAATCCTTCCAATTCCTTCTAGTATAATAATAATAATAAAAGGATAGCTGTCTAACCAGTTACTACAACACTATATAATTTCAATTTAATCAATATATGTGAAATTATTCAAAAATGAAACTTCAATTTAAAAGGAAATTTTTCCGTCCGAAGCAACAAAAGATGAGGATGTTCGCAGGTAATTTTATATCATCAGCTTTCTAAGACAAGGGGCTATTTATACGAATCTGTATCTATTTAATTCTTTTCATAATTATTCCATTTTATTTATCGAGCCACAGCAGCAGCGTTGAAAATTTAATTTTAAGGAAATATCAATATACAATATTTATTGTTATTTCATGAAATTTCCATATTCATCCTTTCTTTACACGACCGTCATTATTGCAATTGTCATTAACACTTCATTTTTATTGCTAAATGTTAAGAATTCATTGATAATGAAAGTTAAAGTTATCGATTTAAATATTCCAAGTGCTATGAAAATAGGATAACAATTTCTTTTACTAAAAACTACTAAGTTAGTAGTGGATCATTACGATGGTAATGACAACTATTGTGACTAAAATCATGTTTACGTGCTTTCTTAAGACATTATTGTTTCTTAACGATACTTCTTACAACAAATATTGTAAAAGCAAGTAAAACTCAATTATTACGACCGTACAATGGTTCCTCTTATATAAAGTAATTTTATTTGAAATTGAATAAATGAAATTGAGTAATTTAATTGAATTCTCTCCTTTAACTTTAAAGACATCCAAAGTAATGCATACCTCTATTCAGTCAACCCAATATATCAACTGCCATTTTCTACTTTTATTTCCAATCATCGACTCTTTCAATCCTAATAAAGACCGATTTGAAACAAACTTATTTCCAACTTAGATCGATCTTCGCACGCTTCATGAACGTTTTTTAACTGTTTCCTCATAGTCTTAGCTTTACGGAATGTTTTATAGTGGCCATTACTACTTTGACGTTCACGCTTAAGTAGTTATTATCGATTACCGCGAAACGTTCAGCTTGTGAAAGATACGAGGGAAGTTAGGAGGGCAACTTCATCATCGGCCAACACCTTCGATAATTAAAGTTCAAAGCGTTCGAGTGCTAGTTGTAAGTAGACATGCAACGATGTCTGATAATTGCTCGATGATAACAACGTTTGATAAGCGTCTAACAACTACTACGCGGGTTAGGGCATTAGAAAAATTCGCGTTATCTTAAATTGCGCTTGACCCCTGCGAAAGACAAGAATCACTACTCTTCGGCTACCTCTTGTTTGGAACGTTTTTACAAGTATTGCTCTTCGTCTTGTACTTTTTAATTACCTTGCTGTAACATTGATCTCTATGTTTCTTCAGAACAGAATTTTAATATGTAAAATTTGACCACGCTATGTTATCTGGAATATTTTCGACCCAATCGTTTTTTTTTCTATGATTGAAAAATTTTTGAAGTTTCATAATAATACGAAACAGTTGTTCCGAATATTCTTTACGATGCTAGTTGAACACACTAAGGTTTTTTCTAAAAATATTACGTCACTTTGTTTATTTGAAGAGTGAAGTTACAAAGTAAAACTTCGAAGACCATAGGAGGGTCAAACATATAAAGTATGAAATATATTGTCTGTAGCACTCACCCTTGCAGCGGAAATGAAGTATCGTCCATTTTCCTTCGTTTTCCCCACTGCAACCATCTGCAACATCATAAGGAATATACACGTACATAAGCGCATCCTTACATTCTAAAAGCTAACGAGGAAGCAGATAAAAAATGCCTAACTCGAAATTTAACCTGTGATTATGATTGTTTTTACAAATAGCTCAAGATTTTAAAGTTAGCCAATTTCAGCGTAACACGCGCAGTCACAAAACAGAATACGTAATGTAATTTAAGTTACAGCATTTTGAATATTGATACAGGTCTGTCTCCTTTTTCTTTGATTTCACGTGCAATTATTAATTTTGCTTTAATTTAGATATAATAATTTTTTGGTGAAGCTAACCATTATGAAATAATACGATACGAGGAAATTGTTGCTAGTAATATATTAATTATAAAAAAATATAGTTTATAATTCTTCTTAATAACGTTTGAAATAATAAGAAAAGGTAATTTTCATACTATTCCTCGCAAAATACAGTTATAACTAATAGCAGTAATAGAAATGCACTAATCTGAAATATGAAATAATTTGTTAACCAACTCTTTGCTCCAAATACTTTTTACATTCTCCCCGATTTTTTGATCAATAAGATATGTAATTCATAAGAGAGCCTCGATAATCATCCGCGATGTTATCTTCTCGAAAGTTAATAATAAAGCAGCCCCAAAAATTAATTTCAATCATGATGCAACACAGGCAATATACTTATTAATAACGACACCGGGCTCTCGTGTAGATAATTTGGTTTGTACGTGTTTTGAGACACGAACATTCTGCTTCCTTTAATGAAGATGCAGGCATCTGCGTTCATAAATCATAATCTTATTTTATCTCGAGTCAAACTTTCTTTTATTTTCTCTACCTTCCCTAAAATTCATGTTCTAATTTTAGTAAACGAAATAGACGTGCAAGTGATTTAGTTTCGATATAAGATTCGAATCGACTTACAAATATTTTTCTTTTTTAAACCTTTTAATCAAACACAAACCAATTTGAAATATATCTGGTATCATCCTTTAAAACAACAAATATTCGATATAAATAAAAATACAGCAGCTGCGTCGGCAGTGTTTTAATTACTTATTCATACCATGGCCATCATTTTTATGCATCTATAGCAAATTAAAAAATACAAAGGTATTGACTAGAAGAAGATATACAACACAAGATAGAAGATATACAAAATATCCAAAGCATAATATCGATTACAATGTTCAACACGCGAAATAAACTTCTATTTATGTTCCATTTCTACAGTTATAGCGATAGAAATATAAATTTTCACTGACATCCGCGGTCTATCCGTTATACTTACGAATTTAAATGTACTGGCTACAGAAAGTATTGGCATATACTCTTATTTCCCAAAGAGCCGGTTTTTCATTCAGTTCCATACATTTCGTTTATCAAATATCAAATTTTTCTAGTTCTATGGAAGTATTACTAAACGATACGAAATGCAACATATTTCCACCGAATTAATTAACGTGCAACAATCATGATAAATACAATGATGTGTCAATACTTTTCGTAGCCACTGTATACCCAATAAATTCTTTTAAAATCAATAAATCGCCACGATATCGATCCTACATCTTCTCAAGACGAGAACCTGTACTTTCTCAAACCCGTTCCAACCATCGCATACCTCACCATAGGAAACCACTGGAGAATTAAATCAACTTCCGGCGATCGCCGATCCAAATCGTTTCCACGTACCATTACGACCGAATCGGCATCGACATCGACGGATCTCTAGCGGACGTAGCGCGATCGAAGTCCGCCGAGGCTCGTGTTTATTAGCGCGCAACGAGCCTTTTATCGAGCACGAAGAAGCCCTCACGGCGCTATATAACTCGATTCGAGGCAGAATCGAGACGAGTTGGGGCGATTCGCTCGCAGGCACGGGTCGCGAGATGGAAGTTCTTTAGGGCGTGGTAGATGCATTATGGATACTGTTTTACGAAGCACGCATCGATGCAACTTCGACCCGCAACCTGGACCGTGTGCTTTTATTTCGCTTCGCGCTCGTCGAGTATACACGCTGCTGATTGCTCGTGCTGCGCGAACGAGCACGTGGATCCAGCTAATGGAACGTTCTGTGTGCACGTGTTCTCGTTTGCGTGTATCGGGCTACTTCAATTAGAAGATTTTTCGATTCGACCGTGTAGTGCAGGTAACTATACGGATCGTATATTGGTATTGAAATTAATCGTGCTACTCCTTTCCATCGGCTTACATACATACTTGCGATCCACGAGGTTCGCGGAAGCGGTTGAGTTTGAAGAGTTTTGCAGGGTTTTAACGTAGAACACGTTCGTTGATTTTGTGAAATGAATTAGGTATGTGGAATTTGAAAGTTTGTAAGGAAAACTACGATTTCCAGGAAAAGTACAATACAAGAAGTATTGACACGCCGTTGTATCTATTATAGCATTTACATACTAATTAACTACGTTCAAGTATTTTAAATTTCGTACAATTTAGTAATATTTTTATACGCCTACGAAACTTTGTCACTGTGAAAGTCAAACGTAGAATCAAACAGGTGCCCTAATGTGGAAGATGCGTGCTTCAATTAATTCTTAAATGGTAGTCGTTAAATTATATTCCGTTATGTTAGGTCGTGTTGCATTCTTATATTTTCCCTGTCCTTCGAAACATACTATAGAACTGCATTTATCTCAACTCGTCGGAGGATAAACAGTTCGCGTAATAGAAATTCATTTTCGCCATTTTAAAGTATTCGTTATTAAATGTTAAGACAAGGCAGGATCTAACTGCGCTAATTTGTAAAGTCTCGAATAATCGAATAATCCTACGCGTCCCCAAAGCATACTGACTCGTTGTTCGTATGATGTATAATTGTTCGTATAATATAATTGAAAGAATGGCTCTTTGTTTTGATAACTGAGACATACGTTCGCAAAGGATTAAAAGCTCACGAAACAAGATGAACCAAGACGCAAACTCGATTCCACGCTAGAGTATGAATCCGATATCTCCATATCGGATCGTCGCCGAGTGGCGTGGAAACAGAAAGCGGTAGCTATCCGGCAGCAGCTCGGCAGCACGAGAGACAAGATAAATTACCAAGCGTGGACGAGCGCATCCTGATCAGCTGGTAGCTCGGACTTTTGATGGAATCGTGCACGACGCTGGGTCTGACCAGCATCGAATCTAACAGTGAACGTCGCACCATCGAGGCGAGAGGGCTCGAATGCTAATGGCAGATGCGATGCTCGATGCCAGACGAAAACATTCCAGCCGTGCTGAGATCGTCTATCGGCCCGACCCTCTTCGTTAGTGCGACTACAAAGAGTTCAGCCACTCACCGGGCCTAGACCGCGCTTCGCCTTTGTCTAAACCGGACATTTTCACCGGCTGGTCACTTCCTACAAGAACCGTGATTCATTCGTCGGTATTACGTCGACCGGTGCGTATCAGCCTAGTATCTTTACAACCGGGGACCGCCCGCGCTTCCACTGGAATGTGCCAACCGCGGACGCTTAGCCTGCCGTAACGGTAGGTTGTCTTTCATTTCTTCTTCCTGAGCTTTCGAACAGTTCGCTTTGTGTAAGATTCATTTGGATGATTTGTTTCGGTATGTGGTATCTTTGGTGAACATTCGCGACTTTCTAACAATGACTTGTATGATTAGAACAGCGATGGCTGGCCACTAACTGCATCTGTTTTAGCGTTTCCGAGGAAAACAGTTAAAATAATTCAATGGTGCTTTGTAATTAAATAAATATATTCTGCATTGTGTTTATCGTTATTAAGGATATTATAAAATTGGTCGCAAATTGTGCATTGGTCGTTTTTAGGAACATCAAGACAACAACATCGAGAGCAACAAGACTTTGCCAAAGTGTTTATGTTTATCACACGTAATATTTTATATTTAATTAACAGCTTGGCACGCTATTTGCTCAATGATCAATGAGTAGAATAAAACATTTAATCGATGTAACATATATCGCGTAAAATCAGTGAAATATACTTAGGACGAATGAAAGGTTTGTCAGTCGCAAAAGTTACGCTCATGTTCATCAATTAATATAGATAGAGTGCGGGTATAATAGATTTAGTTGGGTGATTTGCGTATTTACGTGGACGATTTATGTTTTAATATAGGTAGTTTGTATCTGAATTGAAACTTATTTGCAACTTAATTCAGCGATTCGATTCGACGTTTGGTACTGTAGAAATAATTTGTGCTCGCATATGATTGATTTATGTCTAGCGAAGCTTATATTTGCATCGGAATGTAAACATAATTGAATGATTTAATTCGACGTTTCGTGTTGTGGATACAACGTGTGCTTGATATATGCACGATTGTATTGTAGAAGAGATTTAATCGGATAGATTGATTTTTTTGGGTTAGGTTACAAACATTTTTATAGTTCTTGTGATCGCTTTATCTCTGTGGTCATCACAACAATAACGATTTCTGTAAACAGTACACATATTCTAAATATAATTGTTCTATGTTAAAAGATGAAAGGCGACTCGTTGCTAGATAAAACTATCGATTTTCTCAATGGAACGTCCGCACTTCTAATCTTAGAATTGCATAAAAAAGATGAAAAGAGCCAATCAACAAGCCCTTTCGTATCAAATTGTCACGTAGAATATTTTTAACAAATCTTTCTATATCGGATGAGCATATACGTAAACATCTCTTAACAAATCTCTTTTTATTTATAATTATTGTGCATGAACACCTTTCAACGAACCCTCTTGCATGTAATCAGTGTACGAACACCTTTCGACGAATTCCTTTACATCAAACAAATATATAAACTTCTCTTAACAAACCATTTCATATTAAATAACTATACAAACCCTAATTATTTAAATTAATGAAACCCAACCAGAGACAAACTCCTCGAAGGATACATTAACAAATGTCACTCCTTCCATTAAAATGTCAGTATTTCATGTCCCCACGTTTCTGTCACGAGTTCGTCCAGCCAGGCAACGCCGCTATCCAGCTCTCAATAAATTAACGACTAATATCGCATTGACTTGGCCAGCGCAATTACAATGTGTCCAATCGATCTAATGGCTCTTTACTCATTGTCTGAATACGTGGGTTCCACCGGAACACCGGCCTGGAACGTTAGCCGGTTGACGTACCCCTTGCGGACTTTCACGGCGAGACACCTGTGACGTGGTCGAAGCATTGTGCCGACATTTTACAGGTGACTCCACCTTCTGCGATCCAGGTTTATACTACCACCTCGGACACTGCCGCGTTGTATTATCTTGCCGCTAACCCGTAGATCCTTCGACAAGATACCCATTGTCCGGGAAGGTTACCGTACTGCCCACACTGAGCCTCTAACACGTGCACTCTCCCCCATATTCATCCGTCCGTCTGAACAAATGCTCGGCTCTTTAAGCATCTTGTTCTTCTTCTTTCTCTTCGTCCTCTCATTTCTGATGTTGGTTACCTTGTTGTACTATCGTTTTCAGCGAGGCTGGATCGATGGAATGGAAAGGCTAGGAAATGGTCGGAGCAAAAGTTTACAGCGACTGTGAAAAGTAGCGACTCGTCTAGTTCTTAACTGTTTCACGTGCATTAGTTTATAAACTGAGAAAACTGTGTTCAAGCTTTATGAAGTTTAAAATGATTGCGTGCACTTAGAACTTAAGCAAACAGAATATTTGTTGCTTTCAAAGCAGAACTTCCATCGTATTGTCAAGAAATGCGTATTCTTTGTAGCAATGAGAGATATGTGGATTGATTAATTACATTTTTCTGAAGGATGGAGTTAGAACAGTTAAGGAATAGAACGACGGTACATAGAATGTGTGGACTTTTTCATAAGATATCCAAGAGTAACGTGTGCACGTTTTCTAGAAGATTCACGAGCTTTGGTGTGCTTTGTGAAGAACTGTCAGAATTGATTGAATGTTGAATGTGGCAATATAATAACCTGCTAATCTATCTTTAAATTTCGATCACGCTATGAGAATAACACTGAGAATATTAAAAATGTAAAAGAAACATTATCGAAGTTATAATCCTGATTCCATTATTTCCTTTTTCTTTACTTTTTCCTTTAATCAATCAGAGATAAACGATTCCGGTCTTCGTTTCTCAGCGGAATTCTCGACAAGGTATCCATTGTTCGGGAAACACGTACCATTCCCAGTTGATTTACTCGTACAAATGTTTCTTCTTCGCTTCACTCAACCCGCTTTTCATCGTCTACCGAGCGAAGCGCCGACAGTTCCTTTGTCGATTTTGATTTGTTGCTTCTCGCATGGACAGTGGCTTCGCGGTTTCGTGGATAAATAAGAGACGCTTCCACTAGAACGAGGTAAATACCTGGTGCCAATGTCGGCAAATAGAAATACATTACTCAACAACACCGAGAACCAGGCTATCTTATTCTCTGTCTTATTTTACTTTATTTTATTTCTTCCTTTATTTATTATCGCATCGTTCTTTGCCGTATTGTTAACTTCTTTCAAGTTGCTAGTTTATTAAATCAAGAGAATTTGTTTTACACCTGTTATATTATTAATTAAATTATTTTATAATTCCATATAACTGTTTTTTATTATTGGCATTTGGGTAACAGATGCTTTGAATTGTTAACAACGAATATGCACTACTGTTCAAACATTTGGCATCATTTTTTGAATCTTCTATCAATCTCGTGATTAATTTAAAATGAATGCTGCGTGTATTAATAGTAGATTCCTTTGTTACAATAGATTCTTAAACCATCTAAAGGAACAACACAAACAAGAATAAAATCACCGATATCGCTGAGGAAACTACTGTTAGCGAACAAAAGACATTGTTTCTTCCTTCTATTTGTTAATTTATTCTAACAAGGATCGACATCGTTTCAGTCATGAAAATCTGAAAATCCATCTGAGAAACAATTCTTCCGGGTAACGATATAGGAATAGCCTGATTAGGCCGAGACTATATCCGCGGACTATAATTTAACACTATACCGGCTAGGATAAAATTCGCAATTATGGACATTTTTTCATCTTCCCTTAATATATCCATTTCTTTCTCCTGCGCGGTTTAAACGGCCGATTCTGCGTCTATTTCGTAGGCAAGCATTACCCGCTAATGCGAGCTCGATCGAAGACGAAGATAGCAATTTTACCGTAAGTTTTAACCTCTGCAGTATTTAAGCTCTCGACGGTAGTAAACTGGGACTAGATGTAATCTAGCAGATACGAACTTGTACCAAAGAGGGGGAGAGAAATTCCGTGAGGCAAATACAACGTGGAAGAACGGTACAATTGAATTACATATCGTACCGAGAATGGAAAAATATTTCGAAAGCCATAATTGTTGTAAAGTATGAACTGATCCGCACGAAAAATCGTCCGCGTTATGAGTGTATCGTGTACACGGTCGCCATTGTGCACGTGAAATGTGAAAGGTGTATAAAGAATATCTTGCATCGAATCCTACGTTATTCCAGATACTTTGCAATCTTCTCGAGCATCGATTAACTATGCATGATTTATGATGCAAGCCTTATTACGATTAATACTGTGGCTAATCTATTCCTGTTATCGAAGGATCGAAATCTACACGTATAATAGTAATCTGCGCGGAAAATGTGAGAGGTTGAAGTTTTGGTATCATGTCATGTTTACGCAATATCACGAACGATTGAATTTGTGTCATTCAAGCAGTAGAATGCTTATATGAAATGTAATACAAGTTTCGAAATGTGATTCTTCGAGTGGAATGACTTTTTAAAGAAAAGTTATATATTACTGTGGAATTACACTTGTGCATATACGTTTGGCAATTCAAGTTTCAATGTTTATAGTTAAACGGAAACGAGTGTCAAATTCCTATCTTACTTGCAATAAGGAATTTACTAAAATATGTTTCATTCATATGAAACTATTACTTATTATTTATGCTTTTATTGTTCACGTTTTGGTGAATAATGATTGACTGTTAACTGATTTCGTTGGATCATGGACAACAAGAGTTTATATTTTAAATGTTATTAGTGGTCTTTGTCATACAAAATACAAAATATATCAGCACGCATAAAGCAAAACGAAATTAAGATTAAATAACAATCTATCCCCTACCATACTAATAATACCAATTGCGGAGGTTAAATATCCAAAATGAAGTGAAACGGTTACTATTAAATTCATTCGAGAATATACTATAAAAGTTCCACGTTAAAAGATCTAGAACTAAGTAAAAATTGCAATTATTTCTCATTAAAAATTGTCTTCTTCGTGTCTTCCTTTACACCCTAATATTTATTGATGATAAATGATATCCTTAATGAACATCCATTATAGAATATACCTTCATATATCAATATCTTGAAGAAGCAATCACGGAACATGAAAACAGTGGCTGGAATTATTGACCTTCTAGTCGACGAAGTAATTAACAGGGGTGAGGCATTTATGATTTAATAGATCAATTGCAATTGACACGAGGTTAACCTCGTACCCGTCAGCAGAGCTTGTAATAGGTTCGAGTGTCTGACAAGCGATCTAGCCTCTTCTTGCGAGTATTCCATTCGTCGATCTTTCAGATACCGTTACCACCGTACGCTCATTAAGGTTATTATAATAAGTTCGAATAAACAATAACGACCGTTTTACCCTATACGTGTCACATAATCGCATCGGTTCTTTATCGCGAAGCCACATCTCTTTAAGTACGTTCAGATTAATATATTGGATCGTAGCTAACCATTTTCCCTTCCTTCGTTCTCTTCAATAAATTCTATACTCTCCTCTTAATCGCTCCCGACTCGCGTAATTACTCGCTTGACGAGATAATGATAACCCTCATAAATGAATAGAAGCGAACGATCCACCGTTCTACCGAACAATACGAGAACAATCAGTTCGTTAAAATTTCTTGCTAGATATTAATGAAGCGCAATTTTTATTTCCTCCGGAATTTACTTGAGATCCGGTTTACTTGGAGTCGTGGTAATTGTTCGCTGAAATTGATATTTAACAAGGAATATTTTGTTTCTTAGAATTCATAAAATCGTAATTTTATACGAGCTTCTGAGAAGTCAAACAGGTCAACCTTGCGTTTTATTAATCTTTTATTTTCATTGCGCGAGTACACGATTGATATTCAATTCTTAAGAAACAAATGATTCGCTTCCATGAGTTCGTTCATTGCAAGATGATGATACGAATAATGGTAAATTCTAAGATAAATTTATAAAACAGTGCTTGGTCGTTTCCAGTATTTTCCAATTCATGGCGTTGATTTATGTGACTTTTCAATGGCTCGCATTACGAATATTTACGATTTTTGCCATCAGACAGAATGGAAACGGAGAATTATCTTAGAATTAACATTACTCAACTGTTACGTCGAAATGGAAAAGCGTACACTAATTTTGTGCCGAGGTTCTGGAGTATCCAATAAGAAATTTTCACCGCGTACATATATTCGTTATTTCAGCCTTACAGCCAAGATATTTGGACTTGGTTTACA
Organism: Bombus waltoni; assembly: GCA_014737395.1. Classification (NCBI taxonomy): domain Eukaryota; kingdom Metazoa; phylum Arthropoda; class Insecta; order Hymenoptera; family Apidae; genus Bombus; species Bombus waltoni. Next base: position 6,709,355 of record JACXII010000051.1, on the reverse strand, counting down.
TTTATCCTAGCTTTAAAATACTAACTTACCTCACCCATTCTTCTCATTCATTTTCTCCTTTCATTTCTCCTCTACCTTAAACATTAACCTGTTTCTTACTCTCTATTCTTTATAGACCTATTGCGAATCCTATCCTCTCCTTTCTCCTTTTTTTTCCATTTCAAATTCCTAAGCTGCTATTTTGACATCTTATACGAATACATATGTGCATGGTATATTTTTTTTCCTTTTCCTTTGGCTTGATTATACCCATAGAATATAAAACACTGACAAGGTTCTATTTTTAAAGGGTGTCATTTGGGACACCCTGTATATATGTAACTATACTCGCGGCAAAGTTTAAATTATCTTCGTACAAAAGCGTGAAACCTGTATCATCATACAACGTTCGACATGATAGAGGTTACAATGTATGGCAAGAATTTGCTGGCCAGCGGTCACGTCAAGTCATGCAACGAAATCGCTTGCGTTTACCGGATGGCAATTTAACACGTTGCATGCTTATTATTGCAGCGCTGGCCGGCGTGTTTTCGATACTCCATAAAATTAAGAGGTCACGAAACCGAGCAAGAAATAGGAATCCAAGCACAGAACGCTTGCGAAATCTTATCCAGGAGAACTGACCACGTTAGAATAGCCAGTTCAGAGCCATGCAACTGTTCGGTGTTCTCGGGTTGGGTTGCAGGTCTAATGTCAGGAGAGGCAGACCGGCCAAGCCAGAAACGGGGGATAAAAGCGAGAGAGAAAATTATGGGGAGCCGACACAGTCACGAGAAGGCCTTCTAAGGTCGCCACGAGAACGAGAATTCTCCAAATACCTTCACCGAGGTCGCGTTCAATCGGCCGATAATCTGCGAATTATTCGTACCCGCGCAATGACTCGTCGGTGGAACCCTTTGACGGTTAAATGCTTCCAAATGTAATTACCCACTCAGGTAGATAGGTGTTGATTTGATTAACACATTTATTGGTAATCGAATTTTCGTTACTTATTAAGATTTTATTAGATGAAACGTTAGTTAGGCAAAGGGAGGAAGCAATAAGATAAACCATTGTAGAATAGTAAGACTGATAAAAATGTAAGCGAGCAAGGAACGTAAAGCCAGAAGTCCGTCCAAAGCCGAAAGACAAGGACTAAGTACTAATAAAGAAATAAATAAAATATTAGATGAAACGAATTCATTAGATTTGTTAATTAAGTGATTCTGCGTGTGAAATTTATTTCTGCACGTGTAAGATTCCACATAAATAGATATTTTACTTATGAATTATTATGTTATAAACGTAATGTGTGAAAAATGTCTGACACGAATATATCACACTTGAATATCATACTCGTTTCAGTCACTGTACGCGTAACCATATACGATACACGTGAATATTAAAATTTCGTGCTACGACCCAACATCCGAATATTTTATTTTATCCAAGATTAGAAACAAATGAAAACAAAACAAATGAATGAAAAACAATTTAACCACTCTGTGTACGACGAGATATTTCCTTCCAAAATTTGATCTATCTGTTACCATATATCAGTATCTGACAATAAATATTCCATTTCACAATTTGGTCCTAACAACACTGCAATGAATCAACACTTAGATATTTTATTCATTAACTCACAATTAACAGAACATATCCACTACGATAAATCACTGATTATAATACAATTACTCTACTCAACTAAAATGTCAAACAAAGATAGTACCTTTTAAGACAAACCAATATCTCAATATTTCATTCAGTAATACAAAATTAACGAGAAACATCCAGTTAAAATTTCTCACAATATTATTATCTACCGCTATAAAGTATTACAATATACATACTCGTGTTCGATTCCAGTAAATTGCAGATGTTCATGCATTTACGTGAAATTAAAAGTTGTAAAACAGCACAAAATGTATAGAAAATACAAAGATGTATAAAACATCCAAAGCATAGTAGTCGTTATAACATTTTGCACGAAAAATTTTGACTCTTTCTGCGTAAATTTCATCTTTTTAGTTTCGCGCGTCAAGATACGAATGTGCACAAACATCTGCAATCCTGTGATTACTATACGCGCGGCCAACAAAAATTTTTCGCAACAATACGTTAAACAATACGTACAATTCTCAAATTGCCCCTCTCGTAACTGCACGCACGGTAAAAACACTTTCTCTTTTAAGCGTCGATTTTTTTCACAGTCGAACGACCTTATGTCCGATGAATCTCGCATCGCTGCATTATTTCGTCCCGAAGCATATTGTTTACAAATGATCCGAGGCCGATCTACGATCTAGGAATGCGATCGAGAGCTCAACGGTAACGTGGGTTCCGTTTTTACTTGGCAAAGAACAGTCGGCTGAACGGAAAACGACGAAAGGCGTATTAAAGTTTCGGATTATATCCTTCAGCGTGATTTTTCTCGGCGCACCTCGCGCATACCTGTCGTATCTTTCCATATAGCGACTAAGTCATTGTCGATCCAGCTTCGCTTTCGTTCGCCGTTATGAAAACGAAACGTTTCTATTCCATCTACCAAGGTACTTTTCGATCTCGTTTGCAAGTCGTGCCCGACCGGGAATTTTAATAATGAGAAACGTCGTCGTAAATATAGCGGTACCGCGTAACGATTTAATGGATCCACGGAACAGCACCGAAACAACCGTCCGAGGGTTTAAAAGCGATCCAACGCAATAATTAACACATAATTCCGAGCACGGCATCTTAATGTCTCCAGGTGTACACGCGCCGTTCCACTGGAGTTATTACGATTTAGTGTGCTCCCGACGCGTGCATCGATAAGAGCAACGATGATTATCTTTGTCGCGGTTAAGGTGTGTCCCGGGAGGAGAAACGTAGAAAGTTATTGCCGAGTCCAATGATTTCTGCTGGTTGCAAAAGATCGAAATGTGTTTGTTGGTGTCGCTATTGGTGTGGTTAAAACAATGCGTTCTATAAAACATCGTCTTGATAAACGAAGAGCAAATGTGACAGTTTATTAAGTAGTTTTTTGTGCGGAAATTTTGTCATTAATTTTTACCGCAGTGATCGTAAATTAATAGATTATAAATAATTAATATAAACTGTAAGATGTATTGAACAGTAGCGAGGGAAAAACGAAGAAAAAGGAAATTGTCAATGACTCGATCTAATCGCTTTAATTTTATTCTATTTACCCGGCATTTATTTACTTGCGTTGTTACCTGTCATTGGTATAGCATCGTCTTAATTTCAAAGATTTTGTTTAGAATAACCATCATATTTCGCATTGATACATCGTAGAAGATTTTAAGAGAACGGTAATAATCTTCTAAGAAAGGAATCAAAGAATAATAAAGAAGCAAGAGCAACAAAAATAGATTTACAAAAAAACAAATAGTATATTATTCGTTGATATTTTAATGTTATTAATTGTCGTATCTAAAGACGGTATTATTTATGGAATAATTAATTTGCCCGTTTCAATCTCTTCGCGGAAAGAAAAATACATTACTTGTGAGACAACATAACGCTAAATATCCGCACCTGCTCTCAAAACAAAACAAATTTCCATTGCGAACAGACCAAGTCATTTTCCATAAGACATTACCTAATCACGTTCGACGTTATTTTTAACCGTAGACTGGTTAAACGTTCCCACAAATCTTCTACGATCCATGAATCCTCTATATTGATCTACCTACATTGATCATAGTGTGTTGAAAGCTCGTGTGACAGACAATAAACGTGCAACATTAGAAGGATGTATGAATGTGGCTATAGATGATGGCGATAGATCGAGAGCCCCAGGTCGAATAATCGAACGGAGAAGTTCCAGGATAAAACGGTGCGGTTAATTACCTAACGATTGGTAATTGCTCACTTCGATGGCTCGTCGATTGCTTCCTCGTTCCTGGCCGACTCGTCCAATCCTTCACGAGCACAACGGCGCGCTTTGTGTAACACGAAGAAGAAAAGGGAGGAAAAAGTAATGTATCGATATCGATTGATATGCTGGCTGGTTGCTTAGTCACTCGGTTAGGCAATTAGCTGTTCGTAGGCTAACTTGCACGCGGGATAAACGAGCGCCTTGATTAAAGTATGATAAGCATTAATCGCCGAGCTCTATGTCATTCGAGCAGCTTGACTAAATTATTAATAAGCCGTGGTTCGCGAAAAAGCACGCTTCCTGCTTTCTAATCGGCCAACGTCCACGTGTTTCAGATTGTTTCTTCTGTCTCTATGTATCTCGTCTTTGCTGTTTTAGAGCCTTTCTCCGCCGCAATTATAATAGGAGCGTGCGATTTGAAACGGATGAATCCATAAAATCGAAGTGTATTGATTTTATATTGATTTTTGTTAACTGTATCGTACCTATATATATATATATATATATATATATATATATATATCGTCCGTTTCGATAGTTTATTGCTCGTTGAGATTAAAGGAGGACGAACATTAAACTTTTTGTCGATTTTAATGATTCTAATTGGAAGGAGCTTGACGATACTTGAACGATATTTCAACAGACAGGTGTATACGTATCTATACATTTGTTTTCACGTAACTACGTATATAAGAAACAGTATAGGATAAAAAATTTGATCCTCGGGAGATTGTTTTTGTATTGGAAAAATTGCGCAATATATTACACTTCTGTGATATGCTAAATTATGTATTTTCTTTTATATATTAAGTTGCGTTTGGCGCGAGAATGAATTGATTGGTTTAAGATAAAAAAAGTTGATTTATATCAAACAATAAAATTCATTTCAATCTAGAATAAAACTGCAATGAGATCGTGCTAATAGAAATTAAATTGTGTTTGATAGTAATTACCGTTCAGTTACCACTTTCAAACACTAATATCTTGTTTTATTTAATTCTATACAGTGATATTATGTATAAAAGATACGTAAATAGTTTATAACTCCTGTCTTACTTGTTTTCTATTATATTGTTTAATATTATATTGCTATCAATCACATCTGTCCAGGATTTAATAAAATATCATATAATTTTTCTCTTTCACAAACAGATAATCGTCATGAGTTCCATTTGCCAAATTACGTTTATTCGATCATTCAAATCTCAAAATTTAAATTTATTAGTATAAGTAATCCAAGCGTTAAAACCCCAAAATTTATCGAAAGATCTCATTTTCAACGAAACTCCTCAAATTAAAATCTCAAAGCAACCTTGTGCATGGTAGAGCGTCCTCGATAACAGAACAATAGCGCGTTTCCAGGGATCAATGTAGGCCAATGAACTTTGATCGAGGATCGGCGGATGATCTCGCTAGTGCGCGTCCTGCGAATCGCGGAACGCGCGCGTTTATCCTCGGCGAAACGAGAGGACGGATCGTCGGATCTCTGTTGCGGCGATTGCCCCGTCATTCGGTGACATTTTCCGTCCATCGCGGTCGTCGTATCGTACAAGAGGATTGTGGATGCCCGGCAGCGATATTATCATACGTCCGAGTCAGCCAAGGCACGTCGCGTGCAACTATTCTCTTCCTTGGAGGCCGTCCTCCGTGATAACGATCGAGGCCGAGCGAGAAACTTTTAACCCGTGATCCCGCGGTGTCGATGTTCAATTTCACGACGGTCACGAACTGGGACGAGTGGTGATTTCATTTGAGTGATTTTGTTTGAATGATAATGAACGTGTCGAAAACGCAGATTGTGGAATATTTATGGAATGTTTGACAAATTTGGAACAACTGTGATATTTAAAGACACCGAGAGAAACACTGTTTAACGATTTTTTGATTCTTATGTCATTTGGTGGGTAAAGGACGGTGTTTTAATATATCGTAATTCAATTGAAAAGACAAATAATTTGCTATGTATAAAAACATATTGCGCAACATCGATAATAAGTCCGAAAAGTTTTGTGTAAAACGTACTAGTGTGATGATCAATATTTTTGTATATTTGAAACGAAAATCGTGCTAAAACGGAGAAATTGATAATGAAATTGACATTGAATTGAAAAATGTGACTTGTCACGTTCTTCTCTTGCGATCTTCGTATATACTTGTCAAAATATTTTTGCCACGATTGTCGCGCAATAAATAAACTATCCATGGTTGGATTATCTATATATAAATCATATTTTTCTTTTCGTAATTGCATATTCTAAAAATTATAATATATTCTGAAATGTAGAAGCAAGTACTGAATAAAAAAGATAATACCTACATGTAGAATTCAAATGATTATCAGAAGTTAAAAATTAAAATTACAGCTCGGAACAGATTGATAAGCGAGGAACTTTTTCTTTATCGGCACCGAGACGTTGGTACACCGATCATTGCGAATCGATTATTATTGATTGCTGTCAAGCGCTAACCTGATCGGACTGGTTCAATGAGATTGCACACGTCAGATGTGTACAGTAATTAAGATTCGTCGAATAATAATCTCACCATTGACAAAGCGTATATGACGATAATAAATTGACAGGAAGTCTACGATGGTTTAAACGCGACGGATCTTAAAATTTACGAATAAATAAATAGCGAGATGCTTCTCTGTGCAACGTTGACAGAGAAATATGATGCGATAGTTTATGCAGGTTAATAATTCGCTGTGATTGATCGAATGTCGATCGTTCGGGGTTGGTTGGCACTTGCACTAAGGTGTGCCGACTAATAAAAACAACTAACTCGAAGGACCACCCACTATTGCGGGAAATAACTATTGGAACGACTATGTATTAAATAATCTTTAATGAATTATGATCTTAGTGCTACTTATCTCGAATTCTGACTTACGATACTTTGCTAGCAAGAAAACGAGCAACGATCGACCTTTAACAGACGAATTTTCGCCAAGCGCCACGCGTAGGCTGCGGATCGGTTTGCAAACGAAATTTGCTGAATAGCGAAACAAAAATACACGATACTTAGCTGCAACGCACAAAGTCACCGTATTTCATTCTCTATCACGGTTGTGTTAAAAATTCGTAAAAAAATTGGATAATACGTGGTATAAAATTGACACACGCGATAGGACATGAAAATTGAAGTCGTTGACTTTTGTAAGTAATTTATTCATAGATAGAATGTCAACGTGTTTGAAGGGAATTTTGTTTTTTATATGCTTTTCATAGTGCTCGCTTTATGTTCCGCATAGAGAATAGACAAATTGTTAAAGTAACGAGTGAACAAATATTTAGACGAAGAAGGATAGAATTCATCTTTTATACATTATCAATGATTCTTTACAATTACGATAGCATCATTGGATATACATAATTAGCTCGCAGACATTTACAAGGAGTACTCTATTTTGAATATCTTGCGTATTTGTATCGTCGAATTTTCCATAAATGGATAAAAGTACGCTGTCTGCATATCAGGAGCATGATTCAACGCTACTGAATCTAACGTCATCGTTTGAGAGGATATTTTTGTAATATTTAAATTTATAAAAAAATTTCATATAACCCAACAATAACGAATATGCCCCACTATTCTCACGAAGAAACGCTTTTACATTTTCCTGCGATGTCGTCATCTGGATGTTAAGTACAACGTAGAATGTCTCCCTCGAGATAAGAAAATCGTAGCAGGTTCGCTCGGATACGAGCATAAGGAAGCGTGAAAGAAAACATCACAAAATGTACTACGCAATTTCAGTCAGCCAGTTTACAAATTCTCTGTCTCTCGCTACCGTTTTCTCTATTCTCTCGTACGTTTCGTTGTCGCGGTTTCTTCCAGTCATTGCAAAACGCCTTCACCAGAAGTCTAGCTTCGGATTACGCTGTTATTACGGACAACAGGCGATATAGGATCTCACCGAGTTTAATTTTCTTTTCACGAACAATATTTACAATCATTTGCAATCTGATCACTGTTCAATTGGTGCAGATATATCTGTTCAATTCGTTGATATCGGCATTTGTTGCATAATATAATAAACGACAGGTGGCCTGTTTTCTTTTTTCAACAATTTTTATCGTAATGTTGATAGATAGATCCCAACGAAGCTTTTTCCAGCGAAACAAGAAGCAAAGTGTCGGGTCTATCGAGGCAAATTATTGATTCTGTTTTATTGTTGTATTCCTTTGGAGATAAGCGTAAATCGTAAATTGATTTCAAAATGTGTATTCCTAGGTATAAATGATAAAGTAGAATTTTTCTTACGATTGATTATGCTACTTTTTAAAACGAAATTAAGCGTTCCATCGTACAGATAGATAGCAATTTATTTCGGTATTTTAATATAGTACTCGCAATATAATACTTATGACAAAATTTGTAGGAATATCAATATTTATTTAATTTAAATTTAATTTGTATTAATTTCAACATGTTTATTTAATTTCTATATAATCGAAGCTTAAAGTCTGTTGGAAATTCGAATATTTCAGAATTTGAGAATTTCACGATATAAATTAGTTTTTTTAATTTATTATCGATATCTGTTACGTATTATTCCAATTTTTTTTCTCAGCACACTATCGCACATACCAGACTCGCTTCGTTATAAAAATCAGACAAAGAATTTTAAAATGCAATTTATAACGGCACGTTGGTTGTAGGGTATGTTAAGGTGATTAGTGGAGAACTTCGCTTAGTTATTCTAATTGATTGCTAAAGAATTCTTGTAAGAGGGAACAGGTCCTGAATTCTCAGAATTGTAGGTGGTGCATTCCAGGAATTGACGGCGACTGTTATTCAAATACTAATCGAGGGTGGCAGTTTATCATGGTGTCTGTTAAAGTTCAAAACAATGTGTCTTGAACTCGCTGTCTTAACTATTCGTGTACCGTTTTTCGAATACCTTGGTCGGTTACGGAATGCTCAAAAGGCAAAAAGATATATAACCGCTTTGTGAATTGCGAAACCAAGTACTATTTGATACCCATTGTGTCAAGTATGTAATCTGTCATTCGTTTAGATCAACAACTGAAGGCAAGTGAAAGAATATAACGTAACTCTACACCTAATACAACTTGACATTTGCTTGATAGACGAATACATGTAGCTACATGTATGAGTATATAGTGGAAAATATCTGATATGTATTTATATAACTAAGCTAAACTATAGTGTTTTATTTCTGAAGATAAAATTTACACTTTTTCAAAGTTCATTTTTTCGTTTTCTTTTTTAATTATAATAATTCTTATAATTCTTTCGTTTCTCTTTTTTAATTATTTATATGATATTTATACTATACATCGTAAACGTTCGTTCAATATTTAACTAAATAACGATGGCGTGCAGCAAGAATTTCTAAAACATGCAATATCCGAGTGTTCGTTCAAAAGCACTCATCTCGTTTCCCTTGGGTAGTCAAATAAAAACAAAAATAACCGTCCGGTGTGAATGCTTTGTCTTGAACCAAACACACATATTCTTTGGCGTGCCGCAGGATCTTAGCAATTGATTTACGCATGCCATAAGATGAAAAATATTGAGAATCGCTGGCTTAAGTTCGTTACAGGCTCACAGTTGAGAACATCATATAACAGCGAAACTAACGAAACTCGAACCCATTAACATTATTCTATTTTATTATTTACTTATGTTTATTATCTCGCTTGTTTTGACGAGTACTACACACTCCCGAAGTTTTCCATCGACATTCTGAAATAACCTGTATGTCGTATAAATTTTTCAATGAACAACCGTAAAGCAAATAGCAACATTTCACACGAATTGAATAAATTAATACCATCCTCCATCAATCTTTCGGTCTAAAAATCCTTATTCAAGCATCTTCTCGAACTCATTGCCAATGCTGAGAACTCGCGTGCCGGAAAACTCATTGGCTAAGATCGATAAGCGTTAGAACGCGTGGCGATCGCTTACGTCTTACGTATCCGCTCGCGCGCGAGAATTCAAGTGGTACAGCGGCGCGAGGCGTTCGCGAGCAGGCAATTTCCTCATTCCACGAGGCCGGTGGAATCCCGCGCGCCGACCGATCCAATATTTCATCGCATCGGAAAATAAAGGCGGCGCGACCGCTCTCTCGCATGCCAACAGCGCATTACGAACGCGCTATTAATTGCTTCGCATGGTCCTCGCCGTGGACAGGATCCTTGATTTACGCGGATCGACCAGAATAAGACGCGCTGCTGCGACCGCTAAATCATTTGCCTCCATTCCGTGGCTCTGCGCGCTACTCTTTTTCCAACGTTGCTTATCGTTTATATTTTGCATTTCAATGAAAATCGCGCGAACCGCCACTTCGCTATTTATGGACTTTAGGCAATCAAGGTGTAGCATCGAAACGCGACGCGACGCGACGCGATGCATTTCGATTCAAGAGAATTTTCTTAGTTCGGGTACGCGGCGAGACCCAATGAATTAAATTGGTCTGCGAACCACCTAGAGATCATGCGATCTTCTCAGAAGACAAATTGATTAACTCCACTTTCTGTGAATTTTTCAACTTTATTACCAGATATATGATTAACGTTTTAACTTCTTGGAAAATGCTTGGCTTAATAATAATCGTAAATTTAAAGTAATGGTAAAATGTATTTCTGACATGATTACGTTTCGTTTCTCTACTTTTCATTTCGTGGGGCCGATCGGTACAACTCCTCAGCTATTTATAACGAGTGAGGTTTCGTTTCGGAAAATGAACGTTTAAATTGGAATGCATTAAATGCATGGTCGAGGTAGTTTATAAAGTTGTTCGTTAAATAATCAGAAAGATTGGAATAAAAAGTTTTTTGTAATTCAACGAATGTCTTCTTATATATCAAAGAAGTTTAATTATCAGCAAATTGTCTCAAAAACATTCATAGAAATCAATTGCTTTTAGAGTTATGTAAGAATTTCTCCTATATAAGAACTCTTCTCTTAGAGCCTTTAGAAGCACAGTTTCATATCCTGCTAAACACGATATTGTTTTTAATTCCTTTTAAATAATTCTTTTATTATACCTTTTAATATCTACGTTGTGTGGAGACAGGTTTTTTTAATGTCTTGGAATTTTCGTCTAAAATATAATTTATTCGTACAAACTTTGCTGCCTAGCGAAATTTTTATCCAAATTTTCTTAGACATGCTGCTATTCGTTAATTCTTCATTTTTTCCTTGTATAACAAACGTAGTTAATATCATGATCAAACGTAAGATCGATTCAAAAATGTCAAATTAAAATACTCGATGCATCTCATACTAACTTTCTAATCCGGTAATAATTTCAGTCAATCGTCGGTTTTATGCGCTTGCTTATGAAAACTGAATCTTACAGACGATTCTGGCTAACAAAACAATACAGGTAATATCGGAACAAAAGCGATTTCTTCGTTTTTCAAAGAAACCGGTCTTGAAGAAGCCTACGGCCGCGTAATTCTGCGTCCGCGGTTGTGCGCGTGCAACGTGTAAATTCTCGACAGCATTTCTGCAATATTGTTCCGTCCATTGCAGGCATCAGCATTGGCAGCCGCAACGCCTGATTCCAATATCGGAATACAGAAATCGGTTAACAAGAGGCGGTCACGCCTTTTCATATTTTTCGACCAGCGTGAATTACACACTGATGCATGTATAGTTGGTCACGAAGTTATTCAACCGCCTGAATATTTCACATTTAATTTTTTTCATTTATTTTTATCACTTGATATTCTTCGTCAAACATTCTCCAACCTTCTTCTGGTATAAATGGAATACGAGCGTTGCAAGAGAAAATTAATATAATATCATTATAATTGACAGTTGGAAAATGTTTATATAGAACACTTACAATATCAATCTACGTTTAAAAGAACCCATCAACTATCTACCATTAATCAAACAAGCGTCTTTCTTTTTATTTTAGATTGTAGGTCGCATGCATTTTTAAATGTTAAATATTAGTGACCACTTTATATTGTCAGTGTGTAATTTTCTTAATATGTACATCAATATGTACACGAAACATGGAATAATACGATAACCAAGAAAGTTTGTGCCTGTTAGATATTGATATAGATAGATGTTAGATAATGTTAGATATTGGTGCACTGATATCAAAAACTTTCTTTTTTAATTTTATTTATATTGACAAGTATCGAATTTCTCGTAGGAATTTTCGTACACAGAAGCAGGAAACTGTACCGTTTGAAACATTTTTTGTTTCATCTCGATACGGTGTTCCGCTGTTGAGATATCATCGTGCAAAGAGATCCGTAATTTCGAGCACTTCGCTATGTCTGTCTTTTTCCCATGCTCGCGCCTCTCGCTCGCACAATCGCGTGACCTACCCCACGATCGACGGGCGTGCGGTGATCAGTGACAGACGACGCGTCAACTTTTTTTTTTACTACTGCTGCTGCTACTATTACTATACTACTACTACTACTATTACTAGCGACGTACACGCTTCCAAGAAAAAAATGTAGGTCATACCGTTTTCTCGCATTTCGGCCACCATTCAAGAATCCGTACAATACAAGTATCTTGGGCTTCGAAGATTCATATCTCGGCAGTCGGTTGGAGTATCGAGTTAAAACAAAAACTGTTTTTCAAGGCGTGCATTCTAGTATTTACTGATATTGATGATGTGTTTGTATTAAAAATTATGCGAAAATTCACGACTTTATTTCACGTCAAATGATTCGTTGATATAGATATTTCGTTGACTTAATCGTGGAATTTTGGGGGAAATTTGACATGTTTGAGTGTAGTGCGAGTATTACTTGGTGAATTAGGAGGTTAATGCCTAATATAATTTGTGTTCACGTATTTGTGTAAAATATTAGTAGAATGATTTGTTTCTATAAAATATTCTAGGTTTGCAAACTTAATTTGTCTGTTTTAGTACGTTTTATTATTTTAATGTTTTACAGTTGCGCAGGATTAAGTCGTGAATTATAATTACAAAGCAGTTCAATTACATCGTATTCAATTGCGTTGTAATTCGTAATGCAGATCTCTCATTTGATTAAATTACAGTACAATTCATAATCGCAATCGAAACACAATTACAAAGTACAATTGAATAATATAATTGAAAAATAAATAAAACGGGAAACGGAAGATACGCCGTGCGGACATGACAAAAATATAGACATGAAACGTAAATATAAACATTTATCTCACTTTTTCAGAGTTCTGGACTCTAATTCACTTACATTATATTTCAAGTGCAATGTAATTAAATGACAGCGTAATTCAACTTAGCTCAACTGCGAGCTATAATGATACATATATTATATAAATAGCAGAATGGTATACAATAGTATAATATAAACCAACAATAATATTAAAATAGTTTTACCATCTAGTTTTGAAATAATAAAGATAAAAATTGAATACAAAAATACAGCAATTTCTTCCAGTTTCTACTTTCGTTTTCCAATTATTCCTACGTAGGAGCTTATCAATGTTGCAGCACTCAAATTTCTGCTGTACGTTTATTCATATATTTAAAAAAAAGCGAAGCTGAAAATCCTCACGGACACGATACAAGTTATCATATTACCTGCGAACTCTCTCATATCACGAATAGTATTCGTTCGCGGCAAAAGTAGAAAATAATTCATACTACGCATAACTCTTTCTCGGTCTCTCGAGGCTTCGTAAATTGCGTTAATGGAACGAAGGTGTACCGCGAGCTCTCGATCACGATAAGCGGGAATTACGTACCATTAATTAAATTCCAATTGAGACAACGTATTTATTACAGGTGTTCCCGGTTAAGAAAAAAAGTCCCGTGCATCGACGAACCGCTGACACGGTTCAACGCTGTTCCGCTTGCGAAACTTGCGTCCAAGGATTTAGTCATTCGCTCCGCACCGCAGCGTGGACTCTAATTTGCGCCTTACCGCGCCGTTCCGCGAGAAGATAAAGCTTTGCCAATGTTACGAAAGCATGGTACTGGTAGCTGACCGCTAATTGATACTTTAAAGCGGCTAGTTTCTTTGTCTGCATTTTATTTTGCAGAAATAAAGATAGGTTTTACTCGACTGGGATATTCTATTCGTTTCGAAGTCGTTTGATCTTTCCCGTACACAGGTGTGGAGTATTTCATTCACTCCTAGTGTTGGAAGAAATTTAGGACATCTGAAGGATTCACTTTGCTACACAAAAATTAAAGGGCTCATAAGAAAAACAATACTTGTTTATGTTTTAGTTTCTCCAGAGAGCAAAAGAATTCTTTTTAATATTAAAAATTTTTGTCCAATATATCTTAAGACTATTTTAACAAACTACTCGTCATATTACACGACTCATTATATTATTCGTTGTATCATATTATTTATTATTATTCGCACATTCATTGCATTATTGTGGATATACCTGTAATTAAATCGCACAGCTGTATCTAATTAAATCGCGCACTTATGGAATTCCGATGAAGCCTGTTTCTGTAATCACGACATAAATCATTTTTATAGTATTGATTCCATCATGTTGTAAATTTCAACTCCGTCTATCGTATGCTTTATTATAAAATTGAAAAATTTGAAAAATGGTTTTATTATGAGCTCGTCGATTGTTCTGATTAATCGATTTCTCGTGTTAGTTATGGTGATAAGTTGCAAAGCTCTTGAAACGTATAATTATAGTAGATACGATATATGTAGTTGTACAATGTTTATTAGTTTCGTGCACATAGTTGAATCTAGGGAGTGGAAGAATAAAACGAACTTTAAATAACGTGCAAAATGTGGAATTAAAATTTCACTAATTTATTCTAAAAAATAATTATCATAGTATATAGCGAATTAATATCTGTTAATTAGATAATCAATTTATGTAATCAAATTATTCATATATTTTTCAAGGAATATTGATATAAATAATAGAGCAAGTATATTCGTCGAATTGTTAAACATTTACGTTATTAGTTCTAATATTCTAATAATTAGACAAAATAATAACTGCGCAATATCTACAAAAAAGTTCGTATACGTAATTGCATCTCAGCTTCAAAGTTTAAAATGTTCTATTCTCCTATTCTATATATTTTTCCTATAACACTTTCCTTACTTCCCCGTTCGGTTTTCAAACCTTTGTCGAGACAATCGAATCATTTGCCTGCCAATATTACACAAGTAAAACGAGATCAGAGATTCATGTTTTCTGGCATCTTTACATTTCCCACAAAAGCATAAAAATCCAGAGTCTAGCAACGAAATAGCCAGTATAATTTCGAAATCTCCCCACTATCGTGTCTTGATACAGAGCTACTGAAACTTCGTACAGCGTAAAATGTTTCAACTGCCATAGAAAACGCAATTACGAACTATATCTACAGAACCACCAACCTATGCGACTCATTTTCCCATAAATCCATAAAAATCACGCGTTGGTGACACGTGACCGATCTTTCAAATCGTCTTTATGTTCAAAATAAAAACGCAATTACCCCAACTCCAGTCGTTCATCCGCCATAACGATGCATCAACTTGCGATCAAATTTTCCCATAAAAGCACAAGCATCTACGGTAAATAATTAATTAACGATTAATTCCAATTACTCTCAATCTACGAAATTACCGTGAATTGTCTCACATCGGTATTCACCCTCTAGAAATTCGCCAGCTTCGATTCTGCAATTTCTTTCCTTCTAATTCTTTGTTCCTTTCTCTCCGTGGGCCCAGGTCAACGCGTTTATCAGCCCCGGTAATCGATTCGAACGACGCGTCACCGTTCACATAAATCAAAACTGGCGCGTATATAGCGGCTGATGGCCAGTTTCTCGGCAGAGAACGAGAAAAGGGCAGGGAAGGCAGAAGGTCGTAGCGGAGAGAGTTCGTAGCACGGTTCGTGCGAGGGTGTACGGATCGTGTCAACGATACCGTGGATTTACGACGGTCACCAAGCGAATCCATTTGTTTCATCTGCATCTGCTTAGCACGCTAATGCTGCCTTCCCGTGTACTACTGCCCGTTGTTCCGTGCCATTCGACTCGGCCAGACCTCCAAGATTAAGGTGGACCGTCTGTCGTAGCGGAGAAAGAGTTCCTCCGTTAACGGAAGAGGCCACTGCATAATTTCGTAGTCGCGGCTAGTTTCCTTTAGCGAGTCGACTCCGCTCTGGGACACGAGCAACGACGATACACAACAACGGTTTGAACGAAATGTATACAATATTACGTCAATATTGTATATTAATATTATATTGATATTTATATCGATCAATTATAATTCATTGATATTCGAGATTGTTAACTTCGTCGTTGAAGAAAAATGGACATTTGAAGAAATATTGTTTCAATAATATTACTCTGTAGATTTTCATTTTACAAGATAGACTTTTGAATATAATGTTCCGAGTCGATAACAAAATAATGTATCCTTGGTATAAAGGTGTATATGGTTGAAAACGTTGTAAATCGAAAGTGAAATTAAAAGAAAGTGAAATAAAAAATCCGGCAAGTATCTCCACTAGTATGCACTAGTCACAAGCGTGTTAATGATATACCTACTACAAGGAGTTAATATATATATTGTAGAATTAAAAATTTGTCGCAGTTTGTTAAATGTTATTTCTATCTATAACACAAAATTTAAAGCGTAATGGTCTCATAATATGGCACTTAATATTTGAAACTTATTTTCTGAAATGTTCTGGTATCTTTTAAAGAGCCCAACTACACTAACTTTATCTGCCTTATACCTATCTTAATGTTTCATCATATTTATACAGAATTTTTAACATTTTTCTTTTTACCTCTCAAAGTAGAAAATCAGGTTTCCGTGCTATTTCCGTTATATTTTTACGAATTTTAATAAATTACAGTTCATAACGTGCCAAACGAGATCACATATGATTAGACTGTATCTCCGTAAAAATACTTTATGACGCTAATTTAGGTGTCGATTAGATCGTTTTATATCTGTCTCTACAATGCAATACATATGCGAATATTCAATTTGAGCAAGGAACATCTATCATTGCTTATTTAAATCATACCTTTGATTAAAGTTTTTGTTACCGGCTCAGATTAAATAACTGCGTAAGCGTCTTTAATAAAGTGACTGAAAATTTATTTAAGTGGGCAATTAAGCAAGAGGAGAAAATTCAAGAGTAGAGACTTAAATAATTGGTTGCACAGACTAATAATACACCGTTGCAATTTTACTTACAAATGTACTTATAAATGCACGTTGCAGTCATCTCTCAGTCGTATTTATACCTTTTTTAAGTGAAAGGTGTTGCCCATCGATTTATTATTTCTGTTATTTTTAATCGCAGTAATATTTGCGGAGGAATGATCTCATTTTTAAATATTAATTACAAGTTAAATCTCCAAATTACCGAATTATATTGATCTATCATTAAATTGTCAAATTATCGAATTATCAAATTGTCCAATTACACATCATCGAATCACAAAATTGCTCTTCTGCGAAGTATGACAAATACGATTTATCATGTCCACCACTTGTAGCCTTTACGCATATGCATTTTTATATCTTCAATTACTATTATTTTCGATGCTTTACGTATTTATTCGTATGATGTTCACACTTTTTTTTACTCTTTGCACTCTCAAATCTCCAACAAGCACACAAACATTCTACTCATCGCAAGAGGTTTCCAAATACATGTCATTCGATCTTCCAACTTACATTTCTCACTTCATCGAAATAGCCACCACGTAGCCGTAAGTCATTGACCAATTAGTTATCCAAATGATCTCTCTCTCTCTCCTTCTTTCTCTCTCTCTCTCTCTCTCTCTCTCTCTCTGTACCGCCGGTGTTCCATTGGAATTCGATAAAGCACCGCGTGACCGATCGTGTATCTAACGACGTGGGGGGAAACGGAAAGAAATGATTACGAGATGGCCGCTGGCAGGTAGGAGAGGATCCGGTCAGGATCGGGCCTGGTTAATATACCTACGTGGCCGCGGGTAATGAACGCGTGTTAACCAGTTCGTTATCGACGAAACGGTGCCCACCTTCTTCTCGCATGTGAGTTCGAACGGATACGATGCCTGGGGAAACCACGACGATTACCAAGAGGAAGAAGGAGAGTCGAGAAGAGAAAATAGAAGAAAAATAGTAGCAGCAAAGAAGTGAAGAGGGAAGAATCGAACTAAACGGAAGAAAGGAGAAGATCGTAGACGTGGAAGGCTGAAGAGGCAGGAGAGGTGAAAGGGAAAGGCGAGTAAGCCAAGATGGGCTCGGTTTTATCGCGCGACGCTTGGGTAATCGTCACCCCGTAAGAAGTTATGATTACAACGTTTCCAGTTATCGGTGCTTTTCTGCGGAACTTATACCGTTCGCCGCGGTGACTAAGGACGCTTTTCGTCCATGGGGATCGTTGTCAGAAGCACGGAATGACCGTCTGGAATTTATCCCGCGTCTATAAGCCAACGAGCGACGTGTTCCATCCTTGTGCGATTCGACGCGATCCCGCGAGAGATTGCGTTGATGAGAACTTGTGTGTTGGGCTATTGACGATCTATACCTTTTTGCTTTTTTCACTGGCAGACTCCTTTTTTTGGTCGCTTTAATGGCAGAATCAGAGGGAAAACAAGAAGTCTAGCTTTAGTGAGAAGACTTGACGAGTGTGGTACACAGAGCGTATTTTCTTTCGTACAAAATGTTGCGTTTCTAGTTACACAGCTGCTTTTCGTATTTTTTCGATGCAACGTTAGTTATCGATCGAAGTCTTTTGTGATTAATTGTCTATTTACTATTTATTTATTAGAGATTTAATCCGAATATTGTAATATTTATTCATATTTGATAATTAAACTGCGAATGATTATTTATGCGAATTCATGTTTTCGTGAATGTGACTGAAAAGATAGAACTTGAGTAATAAATTGTATTATCTAATAAATATTGTTACTCGCGCGCTGGTAGTCTTGCTGCATAATTATCTATTTACAGTAATCTGTTTTACGAAGTACAATTTGCAAGGCGTTGTATTTGATCGATAACACGGATATCATTGAAGGTCGATCATTTTCTTGAATCTCTGGCGCGGTACACGTAAGCCTTAACGTTTCGGGCTATAACTGTCAAATACTCGCAACAGTATCATAGATGTTAAAAAGTTTTAACATAGCCACGTTAGGTCCTTATACATTCTTGCATAGAATTAATTCAAGTTCTCAATTCAACTCGCTTCAACATATTGAATCTGTCCAATTACCTTAAAATCCGCAAAAGCACGCACCGAACTCTTTAATACGTAATCTCATCGTACCAAAAAATAGATACAACACCATTATAAGGTGGCTGTGGGTTCATATTTCCCCGTATCAAACCTAATTATCGGAAATCTAGCGCAATAAACATTTCGTACGAAAAACACGAGAAGATAATCGTATCGATATCCAAGCGTTCGATTATTCCTATTCGATGTAATTTAAAACAGCCGTGGAGCATTTTAAACGTCTCGGTACACGATCTACACGAATATACACACATAGAAACGTTTGTTGCGAGTGGAACGAGCCTTCTTTGCCTCCGGTTTCGCCGGGTTCGTCGCGCATAAAAATTCTAACGAGCGAGCGACGCACGGCAAAATTACGACGAGCATTTATTGTTAGAGTGTTACTGCCACTATTTTTCCTCGTTGTTACCGCGTCATTCTCTCGTTAACACTCTCCCTATCGTTAACACTTTCTCTTGTTAACGTAACCGTCGTACCTACGTATATAGCTATGTACGTGCCTAATGCAATGCAAATTCAACAAGCGTCATTGAGATATCATATCGGGATCGGGGAACGTAGCATGGGGCTAACGCCCGGCCTGAACGCCCGGCTTGAACGCGACCGAGAATTAACAGTGCTGTTTATCGCCGCAATAATATACGAATAAACGCGCAATCGCATTATTCTTCCGTCCTTATAGTCTAGCAGGATGTTCTTCCTAGTTCTCCTCGGCATCACTTTGTTCAACAGAACTCCACCTTAACCTGGCATGTTTCTCGCATGTAGTTAGGGTCGTCGATTTATTGGATCGGTTATTTTTAAATTATTATTTCTGAATGAGTTTATTGATTTTAGATTTTCGATTCGATTGTTTTGATGAAGACATTGATGATTTTTTCTTCTTTTAATAATAATCTTTTAGCGTTATTCGACTTTCGTTGGTTATATTTCATGTTCATGATGGTTTATTATTCTATACTGTATTATGTTACATTCCTGTTGCGGAGTTTCTTTTCAAAATAGTATGGTGACAGGATAAATTTGGTAAAACAAAGTCAAATATGTCGTTACATATTCACTAGTAATTTGAAATAAAGATTTGTTTATACAATGTATTACGATAGTTTTCTCTTGTATCAATATTATTTTATTTTATGTGCACCATTTATGAGATTCTTTAGATTAGTTACCGTTAATTGAAGGAATATGGGTAGGTTGTTGTGCAACTATTTTATTGTGCAATATGAGTATTAAAACATTTATGTTTCTTTGAAGTATCTTACTATGTCATTATATTTTTAATGAATACTTTTTCAACGAATGTTAATTTCCTGTCAACGTAATCGCCTGTTACAGGATACAGCTGAAAAGTAATTTCGGTAAATGTCTTTTTTTCTTGCGAAATGATATAGCAATTTTTCTATCTCCTGTACGCAGATTCCTAAACCTAGTTACCTGTTATGGTATTATAAATCGTTATTATTATTACAAATTTAATATATTAAATTTTTATAATTTCACGATTAGAAGCTTTACAAACTTAATAACGATACATTATTGCGCTGCGATCAATCAGATCTGTCGTCCTACTTTTTCTATTCGTGGAAACATATTTTGTAGACATATATTGTTCTTCGGTGTCAAAATATTGATCCAGAACCGTTTATTATTTTATATAGTGTATCCCTTCTATGCTTTGTCCTTGAATGTACATTTATCATGGTATTTATATCGTACATACATAATTTAAACCCATTCTTTACGAAAAAAGATGTCGAAATACGGAAGAGGCGAAGAACTGAATCTGTGATCTCATCTTCTTCAAAGGAAAATCGTTTAATCGTCATAAAATGTAACTTCTATCCCATATAACGAATTAATAACACATAAATTAATGAAACGTAAAGAAACAATGACATAAATGAAGGAAGTTATTTCGGTTACTTAACATCATGTCAGTTACTAAGAAGCAATAAAGTTTCTGATTTACGAACGGCTAGCATTTAATATATTTTAACAACGTTCCGACGCTGTTGCTTCGCTAAAAGAAACATTAAGGATTAAAAATATAGAACCACAAGAAATTCTGTCGGTGATTATGCTTTAGATAAAAATAAGCGTATCCCTTGCGGAAATTATTTAACGCTCGGTCAGCGATTTTGCATAAACTAACTATAATCGCTTTCACTGACGTATTAAATTGCTCCGCATTCCATCCACTACGAACGTGTTCAATCGCCATCGAAAATTGCGATTGAAATGTTACTAAACGAGAGAACTTTGATAATTGAGGTGTTGAAATAAACGATGTAAATAACAAAAAAAGAAAGAAAGAAAGATAAATAGAAATCGGTCTTTTTACCGAGAAAGGAGATAAGTTCGATATGGAATACGGTGGAAAAATATAAGTTTGAAACGTAAAGTATTGAAATAATTTATTATTTTAGAGAGAGTATAATACTTTTCACATTTATTTTTCTTCCAAACCGACTGAACTGCAATATAATGTTCGTTTTATTTTCTTTATTTCCTAGATCGTTTATCAACTTCATTCTCACATGTTCTCATATGTTCGATATTTTCAGATTATATTTTAAAACCATTCAGCAATGAACATTTTGATGAAAATTTATTGTGATCGATTAACCGTACCACCTTTTTGTGAAATTTTTAATATCTCAGAACGTAGCATTTTCATCGTGTTAAGTTTTTTTATTACCAGAAAGCATACAATAGATATAAGAATAGAACAAATTTATGTTACAACTCAATACAAAGGTGGTAAATTTTTTCGTAATAAAATTCACGTGACAAAAGGTGTAAATGTCAAAGTTGGTGAAAGCATATTTTTTTATTCTACTAGAAATCTTTATTTCTAGTATTTATGTACATCGTTTATCGTCTCAACTTTCCAATTGTACTGTGAAGTACTTCTATTATAATTATGAGTCGAGAATTTGGTGTACGTTGAAGGCAAAAAGAATTTGTCAAGAATTCTATTTCTTCTTTTTTGGTTCATTCATTTTTATTCTTCATAAAGTTTTATGACAGTATCTTACACATAAAATTTATTATTTTTAATATTTGGAAAATGTATAAATTTTTTGTTTCATAAGATATGTATCTTAAAATTCCTGAATTATTGTTTAGTTATTCACTCATGACACAAGTAATGTACTACTTTACTAATATATTATTCATTCTCATCTAATGCTTGACTCCTCGTTCTTTCAATATTACATCTTCCGTTAAAAGGTTGTAACTAATGTAAATAAATAAAAATATTGTTTCTTCATCAATTCCTTAACTAATCAAATCAGAAATATCGAACACAAATTCTGCACTAAATTAAATCAAGCTATTAATATTTGATTTCCTTTATAAACCTGTTTCTTCTATAATAAAATACCATTCAATATTTTTATACATTGAGACAGGAATGCAATTCGAGAATCTCATTAGTAAACAAATATGTTCATTAATGTCGAATAAATTATTTCATCAAGAATATGTTCTTTATGCACGCAATTTTAATGTGTATAATATAGTATCTTATAACAAAAAAAAGTAAGAAATAGAATTTCAAAGAATAAAGTTGATATTGATATTTCTCTAGTCAGGGATCTCATAAAAAATTAAAGTGCTTATATTATAAAATTGTATCCTGTTAAATCAAATAATTTTTCTTATGCAGCCAAGCTGCTATTAGGAATACAAGCACTGCAAAAGTTGTGTGGCTGTTCTTTGAAATAAAAATACTAATTGGTCGTTCATCTCCTTCAACAACATTATTTAAGAAGCAACTATTCAGCTATTACAGATTTTTTATTTTATTTACCAATATTCTTCTACAATTTTTGCTTCGGTTCTCAAAGGATTATTATATAATTCTGTAGCACATAGGGTAATTACGTCGTTACGATACGATGAAACGGGTTGTACAGCGATATATTTAGATCATATGATTATAATTTCTATACATAGGATGTATTCGTTGAATGTTCGTCAAATTAAAATGTGAATGCATCGAAGTTGCCGTCAAACAAAATTAGGACAGGATGTACTTTTAATAATTCCAGAGAAAGACATTCTGTTCCTTTTAATCATATTTCTTCCTCGACAGAGTATTGTTACGTAATTTTCCCTTGTGTTGAGGAATATTTACTATGATGATATCCATTAACATCTATTGAATTATATATTATATTCATTATGACATTTATTCTGATGATTAAATTATATAGAAAATAATTTTGTTTATTTTATTCGTTTATTCTCTAGTTTCATACAAAGATATCTCTTCATATTGAATTAAAATGCAGAAAAAAAGTGTTTAATTAATTCAATTCGATACATTATTTTGTTTTCTTCGAGCGATAGTTATACTTGTTTCTATCGAACATCCAGTAAAATCTTTAAAATACTAAATAGCTTTAAATTATTCAAAATATATGTATGTCAAGCTTTGGCACCCAAACTGGTAGCTTTAATCGTAAGTAACCGATATTCGAAATAGAAATCTCTCTCATTATTACAAAAGCATTTTGATTGCACCTTCGAGCACACCAAGCAAACAAGATAATTCGAATCGTACAACCATTTATTATCACCTCGAAAATACACAAGAACGTGAATTCCGGCTCAATAGCAAATCAAACTAACTTAAATCGCGATATAAATATTACCTTTGGTACGTAAGAGGGTTTTACCTGCATTACTGTATTTAATAAATAGATAGGAGATCTAACCGATGAACAACCATTGATTATCACCTGGAAATCACAGAAGAATGCTAAGTCCAGACAACCAATAACCTAAACCAATGTTGAATTCCAATATAAAAGTTACCTTTTCTACTCAAGAATGTTTCAATTGCAGTTTTGTATTTAGAAAACAGACAAGACGATTTAACCTAGATAGTCATTCATTATGACGTCGAAATCACTTAAGAATGCAAAGTCTAGATTACCTAGAACCTTAACTAACTTTAGTAGGTGCTACTATAAAAATCACCATTCCTACACGAAAACTTTCGACTACATTTTTAAATTAATCGATAATCTTGTAACTTATACAACCATTTATTATCACCTGGAAATCACGCAAGAATGCAAAGCATCTACGTTATCTACGATCCGAGGCAATTTAACACTAGTACCAATGGCGAGTAAAAATAAGGCACGTAGAATAGAATTCAGAGTGAAAGATAAGAGAAAATATAAAACGCGATGAAGGAGCTAGCTTTTAAATATAAAAATACATGTATACAATGGTTGCAAAAATTTAAAATATCATACAATCTCTCAAAAAGTTTACGAATTGGTCGTTTTCAATACTTTTAGTTGTAATATTAAATCGAAATATAAAATTGCTTTACACGAATGTGTTTCAATTGCATCTATACATCCAACGAGACGAAATCGTTTAATCTGCAGGATCATATATTGCGAATAATGTTGATATTATATAAGAAAGCAAACACGTGCAAAAGCAATAACGCAGGGTAGCTTAAAGCCAAATAAAGAAATATCTTTTCTGCAAAAAATCATTTTCATTGTATTTTTACATTTAACAAGACAAGACAATTATAATTCGTACAATCGTATATGTATTACCACAAGAAATTGCACAAGAACGAGAGTTCCAAATTAAATCCCAATACAAAAATCATTCTTATCCTACATGATAACGTTTTAACTCTTACAATCATATATTACCGCCTCGAAATTATACAATAAAGCAAAGCCCACGTTATCCAATAACTCAAGTCAACTAACATTCCAATATAAAAGTCACCTTTCGTACACGAGAACGTTTTAATTCCATTTTTCTTCTTCTTTTTCTTTACGTTTAGTTAGGCAGAACGATTTAATTCATATAATCATATATTACCACATTAAAATTACATAAGGTTCCAATTATCCAAGCCGAACTTTGATATAAAAATTCCCCTTCCTATGTAAAATTATTTCAATTACACTTTCGAGTTTAACGAACACGCGATCTGATTCGATTCACTTAGCCGCCCACTGTCAGTCCAACGTTGGGCAAGAGAAACAAAATAACAACCCCTGTGACAGGGTCAACGTGTAACACGCGTTCGTTGAAACGGCTGCAAAACATAGAAGAATTCATTGGCGCGATATTCTAATTGCGAGATACGAGCCGGTGAACCGATAAGCCGCAGGAATATGACTCGATACCGCTGGCCCGCCCTCGAACGTCTTAATAATAATAATTAGTTCTCATCCCGGATCTATTTCGCCTTGGGCGCTTTCTGTATGCTGCTTAACAGCTCCCACGAAAGGTAATAGCGTCGAAAATGCTTGCACGTTATCGTGGCTCGAGGTACGCGATTAACGCGGAAAAGTGTTTTCCCTTCGCTCGAGCTGTGCTAAACGAGATTTTCAATCGTGTTTCATTCGCGTCGTAACGGTGTGCTACTTTTAGAACATTTGCGCGAGATATTTTACGCGACGATTAACAGGCTGTTGGCTTTTCTTTTTTGGACTTATGAGTACGTGATGTTGATTTTGTATTTTCCTTTCTTAAAAGGTAATATGGAATTTTGCACGAGAAGACAAAAACTGACGAGGAATTTTTATTTTTGCAAGGAACTGTGCTTTACGAGTAGTTACATTCATTTTATAATTGAGTTTGATTGATCGATGCTCGTCGTTCTTTTTTTTTTTTGATGTGTGAGTATTTAATATTGATTTTTATTTTCATCTTTCAAACGACTTGGATTATGTCGTAAATATTATGTACGAATTTTAAGCGTGGTCAAAAAATTGCTTGCGTGTTCAGGAAAAGAAACGCACGAAAGAGATGGAGATGTATTTTTGTATTTTTATGTGGAATTATGTTAGAAATAATTAATACATATTAAGTGTTATATTAGATATTAGCGGGAGCACAATGTTATCTGTTATTGAAGATTCAACAGAATTTTTTCAATGAACCTTCTATAATGTAATGCAAACACCAATAAAATTTCTTTTAGACTAATATAGAATAATCATAAGCAGTTTTCACAGCGAGGTATGTTTAAATACTGACAAGTACTGATTATATAGATAGAAAATATGATAGGTGCAGTCTACATTTTGTAACTCTCGATAGAACAGCAGAACTGAGATAACAGATTGTAGCTTTCCAATCGGATAAATGTAGCCTTATAATCAGATAAATGATCAAGAACTCTTATTGCGATGTATCATGCCCATCTGACGCCAAACTAATTAGTATCGACAGAAAAATTTTGCAACATAGCCCAGTAATATAGTAAAAATTATATTAGTAAGATAAGGATTGTAGTACTGTAACACCGAATCGATGTTCTAATTACGATGTAATTATAAAGTGATTAAGAAGTTGTTTCAATATCGGGCCGTTATGCTTCTCTATTTTTATAGATCTTATAATCTTATAATCGTCTTTTCTAGAAAATCATTTCGCATTTAATAACTTCATCAACTAATCCTCTTGTCATATGTTGTGAGAAAATTAATCATGTAGTCACTTTAATTGAAGCTATAAATAAAACCAACACTGTTGCCGCAATTCGATATATCTTGCGAAATATATGGCTGTAACATAATTTTAACTGAATTTTTATCATGTATCATTTAATGGATTTTCTTTATAACGTTCATCGAAATTGAAAATATTTTACCGTACAGTTATCTTAATAAATATGGGATTCGTTGTTTCATCTATTGAAATGTAGATATGTAGATTTTATATTCCACATTATTATATGGGATAATAAATCCATTCTGTGTTTCTTTTCCGATTTGTTTCAAAGTTGACCAACATTATCACGATAATCGAATTTCGTAATCGTGCTAATGAAAATTCGAAATGTTTCGTATAACACGCGTAATACATTCATAAAAGATACTCAGAAGTGTTCGAATACTTTCAATCTATGTATTAGCTAGAGAATATTTCACGTAGTGGCGATATATAAGCTGCTCAATGGCCATATTACTTACTGTTGAATGCTATAATTGTTTAAGAATTTCGTTGGTATTTACGATTATTTTTTGAGAGTGAAAAAACTTTTGCTAAATAACGAAAGTGGATTGGGATTATTATTTCAAAATTGGATATTAAATGTAACAATTATGAAGAAAAATCTGTGATTAGACAGCACAAAGCCTGCTGTTATCCAATGACACAATATTAAACCTTATTTATTGGTGAAGAATAGACAAGAAATATAGTACCATAGCTGAAATGTTCAATTACATCTATCCCATTCACCACAGACATATATCATCATCAGGCTATCATTTATTTTGATCTTTACGAGATTCTTATTGTAACAGGGAACTCAATACTTCAGAAACCTGTGGAAGTAACTTCAAATAATTTATCCCCGTAAATAACAAATTTTTATAATATATTTTTTAAGAACCTATTTTCTAAATTATCTTCGGTAATATACAACACACGTAATAAATGCACATTTCTCTACGAGTACGAATATTTTCGAACACTTTTATAATTATGTATGTTATGCACAGTAACTTATAATCCGCTCGCTATTGAACAATGCAATCGTGCGAAGAAATAATTTGACCATAAACAGCTAACGATGCTTCGGCAATTATCCCGAACGAATCTATCAATCCGCGTGTCTAACTGTAAATCACATCGGCTCCGAATCACCGACTCGCGGTTCTGAAAACCGGTTTCACGGTTCCTAACCCTGACTTAACCTATGCCTAACCCAGACACCTAAACCCTTTCGTCTTTCATCGTTCGTAAACTCGAGCGCTTAACCTGGTCTAGACAGGCATGAAAGATTCAGTGAGCACGGCGACCCGGCTATAATTCACCGAACTTCACAAGCCACGTCTCGCAAATCTTGCCCTGCAATTAGAACATCGCTGCAGGAGTTCAACCGTACTTTCGGATCGACTGAATTTTGTTAAAAGTTACGTTTTAAAAATGATCGACGATGTTGGATCTTAATCTCGATTTCGTGACTTTTCGTAGATCTCTTAGAAACGAATCAAATCGCATCGTTTTCTAGCGTTCATAGAGAAAGTTTTTTTTAGAAAAACCTAGTTTTTTGTTGTTAATAAATTGCGTTACTATAGATGATAAACTTTAAGTTTAATACTTTTGAGTTTGTGCAGATATTCGGTGGATTAATTTCGTTATAGGAAAATCAATAATTCAACTGAGTAGGAATAAATAAAATAATAATATCTATAATAATATGTTCTAACCGATCAATTATTTATCATTGTACTATTAGATTTTATAATCTTTTTGTAAATTTTCAAATTTTCCAAATATATTCGATATATGTTCCTTTAAATATTTGTTTCCGAAGCAATTTGTAAATCGTTAAATTTTTTAATTCACCTATGGTAGAATATGGCAAAACTCAGTATACATGACTAATAATAATTCACGAGACGTCTTTACGTTACTCTTGCAACTTCATTCCGTAAAATCCTTAAGTATTCCATAACCTCTCGCAAAAAGAAAGAATTGTACAGGACATAAATTTCCATTATGTATGGATTGTATCTTTTAGACGTATACGTGTCCCAATTAATGATAAATAAGGAGGTATACGCAGACACAGGCGGATCAACGCTTGTCACGAAGGTCGTGTTCATTAATTTTCCAGCCGTTGAAATCTTAGAACGCGATCGATATGTTAAAGACGAAATAATTTACATTTACAAGTTCAATGCTGGCCAATCTTTTCATTTCTCAATGCCATGCGAAGAAATGATCAAGAAGATGAAAAGATTTTTTGTAAAAATTGGCGTTTTTAGGCTAGACGACAATTTTCCTATTTGTTCCACTCAGACACATCTTAGCGGCTGTGCATGTGACTTGGTAAGACATTATTTTCCATTTTATTCGTCATTTTTGCGAAAACGTGAACAGACTGTTCCTATTATTCTTCAGATCCTACTATTAAAAGTTTAGATATAATTACCTGTGAATGCATTTATGCATTAATACAAATAATTTATGTATTCATTTACTAATAAGTGTATATATACATGTATTTATTGAGTTAATACATGGCATAAATATTACTGCTTGTAGCCAAATATTTGAGATTTGTGCTTCATAGGGCAAAATATGCGTCGAGGACCCAACACCGTTTGTATTTAATGGCCCATTCGAATTAGTCGACTCTGGTAACAGTTTTGCTGGCTACTTAGATCTGGATATTACAGTTATAAATTTAGGAAGGTACTGTACAAGTTTTATATGGTGAACTGAAGTTTGCGAATTTAATAAAAAATTTAACTTTGAAATTTAATATTTATATTTACGTACAGAAAGAATTCTTTCGCGTTGTATAGTTAATCATCCTCTACTGACAAAGTTTCCAATTTCTTAAATGATATTATTAACAGTTATAGAATTAAGAATAAATTTATTAATAAATATTCTTTATTAAATCTGATAAATCTTTCGATTTAAATAAATGACACCTAAGTTTACATTAAGCACTTTACTTTGAACATTTTATATATCTTTGTATACTATGTGTACATTTCTGCACGTTTCTTCTGTAAATGCATAGATATTCATAGTCCATAACTAGACTGTTAATTCTGATGCACTTATGGGAGATTTAAAGGTATTGAAATGTTCAGAATGCACGTAATTCGCAAAAATATAAAAAATACTCAAAGTGGAATACTTGTTATAAAATTTAGTTGGTGAAATAAATTGTTATGTAGGTTCCATTTCTTTAATTATGTTAAATACAGATATGAAGTTGCAGTGCAAATAAAAATTTACAGTCTACTTATGACAAAATAACTAGAAATTCATGAAATATAACGACGACTCATAAATACGAGATCAGAAATTCTATAAAATTTTATTCCATCGTTATTTAACTGTATCATAATTATAATATTATTTAGAAGTCTCGTAACACCATACGCCCTCGTGCCCAATTGCTTTGTCTTCAAAAACCACCCCCAGGGACCAGAATATAAGTGCAACGCTAAGGAATTATCGAAGCTATATGGAGGAATGAGCATACCGGTCGGAGATAATTTAGCGACCATGGGAAATCTCATGATGGATAATCTATTGGATGCCGCTCCACTGGGCAACCTAATGAAAGATATCGTTGGAATTTCTCCGGTAGCTGATTACCTTGCTCTAGGAAGTCCGCCTCCTAAATTACCGCGCCCACCTTTAGTAGATCCAACATTGAGTACGCGTAAGAAAAAACGTAAAACAAGTAAAAGGAAAAAATAAAAAGAAGAAAGAGAAGTGAATAGTAAATGTCAGATACCAAGTTGTGATTTACAGAATTGAAATCTTTTAGACGATGATAAACGATGTTACAAATATAGATCTATGAATATATATTTAATTTAGATATTTAGATTCCGTACTTAGCATGTCGTGCGTATTTTGAATATTTTTTCATATTTAAATTTACTACAAAAGTCTGTGAGTGTCTGTAATTTAATAATAACAGTACGAGGTGGGAAAATAAAATTTAGGAGATACATAATCCTATTTCCGGTAAAATTGGAAGAAAGTAGACGATTATATCTGTCAAAATCATATTCCTCAAAGATTAACAATATTATCCATTATAATCATCTTTTTTATATTTCGAGTTACTGCTACATACAGTAATTAATTTTTAATAAAATATTATCCATTCATAATTCAGAATACATATCATTATATGCAATAATTAATTTTTATTATGAGTTGTTGTTATAAACTAATATGAATTATGTAAGATATCCTATAACTAATATCCACCGTTAGTTGAACTTTAACAGTTTATGTAATTATCAAATCACTTTTAATTTCTTTAAATTATCTCTCGAACAGGCGAACCAAGGATAAAATACTATAAATCAACAATACGATTGGTATTCTCTTAATTTCGAATGTAAACCCCAGGAAACTATTATTAATGACCGATACGCATTTAATGAAAACACTTCTTTTGTGATAGCATTGCCTTGAGCGACAGTTGAACTGTTTTACTCGAGTTCGATCGTCAGAATGCGTTTCGGAAATCGTTCCACGAGCCGCCTTCCAAGCAGGCAGGCATATCCTAGAGTTAAGAACATTACGTTCTCATAAATCAGGTTCGATTCGATTCGGCATAAATCATAATCGTGTCGTCGGGCATATGCAGACATCTCTGCCCTATAGCGAAGAGCTCCGTGAGAAAGATCCTCCACGACGCTGAATCGCTCTCTCTTCTCATGATATGCCGTTAACTGCTTTTCATCCTAAGCCGACGCGTTTCTTTCGATCGGTTTCTCGATTCCGTCTTCGAACTTAGATCCCACAAATAACTTCTGTAAAATTATTTCATTTTGAAACAAATGACAGATTCAAAAGCTTGTACAATATTGTTAGATACGTATTTTTGGGTTACTTTTTTCAATTGCATCGTTTCGAAAAATGTAAGTATACATCTTTCAAGATTTGCCAAGTTTTAACCAATTTTATTGGAATTTTGCTGAATGTTTATACTCGAAAAAAAATGTATATATGTATAGACTTCAAAGTATATAATAATCAATAACGAATAAAAGTTTTCAGCGCCTACTTTGGCAAGCTTCCTCATAAATTCAATCAATGATTTATATTGTAAAAAGTTTTATTTCTATTTTTCCCATAAGATTTAAATACCTTCCTTTTACTCTGAAGCTTTTAAAGCACACAGTTTTTTATTTCGCGTAAAGATTACAAACTAAATTGACTCGAATCTGTTAGAAGATCTTCCCTTAATATTTTCTTTACATTCTCAGATATATTAAGTTCGAGAAACGATATTTCGTACGCACCAACCTGATAAACTATGGAACGTGATAGTCTTCATATAATTCTGCCTTCGCAAATCAGGTAGCTAATTGGAACGCGAGTCAAAAACAAGCATCGGAAAAGCGCATCCTACGTTTGTCACGAACTCGAACATCTCGGCTAAAACAACTTTGGTATCGTCCCACGGGCAACTGCCGGCTACTCGCGCGTTATTATTTATTTTCCGCAGTGGGAGGAGCGAGCGAGTTTCGAAAGCACCTCGCGTGCATCGATTTGACTTAGCCTCACGGTTACCGGTATCCCGTAACGACTTCCTGTCGTAGTTGCTCGTAGTTGCTCGTAGCTGCAACCACCCGTATACAGGGTGTGTCTGCAGTGCATGACAACAAGTATTTTATAAATTCTTTCATTTTTTCTTCGAACAATCACGATGTTGGACGAAAAATATTATTTATTCGCTTCGTGTACCGGACACGTTTGAAAAAAGGAATTTTAATGTAAAGACAGAACGTTTGATGGTAGCACGTGTGTTTGTTGAATTTTACCAGATGTCGTAGTCAAATTTGCTTCCAGGGAGGTTAATCGATTACTCGCGTAATACGTGAAATACGCACGATATGCGGAAATGAATTATTAATGCGACACGTGACCGCGACACGCGAGTGCTCTGCATGAGGGAGGCGGAAGTCTGCATATATAAATTAATGGAAGATTTGTGGTGATCGGCCTTTAGACTGTGATTTGCTTTAAAAATAATATTCTTATATCGTTTTATTGTTGTTATCGTAGTTTGATATCGTTTAATAAATGATTTGATTCCATGTCGATTGATCGGTTGATAGAAATGAAAGCTCTCATATTATTAGGGTACTTTACAGATAACGTGTTGTTTATAATTAATTTTATAAATTATTTGTGCAATAATATGAAACTCGTAACAAAGTGCAGTAAGAAGGAAGTATGTCATAATAAAATAAAATTTCGCTTACAAAGCACTTTTCACATAAAATGATCGTAATGAAAGTAATTGTAATCGTAACATTTACGTGACAATCACAGAATATTAAAATTGAGATTGAATTACGATTTCAGTATACATTGCACAAGGAGTACAAAGTATAATTTTGTAACTAACGAATTGAACTTCGAATTAAATTTCCAAGCTCAACATTTCTTCAATTGGATATGTAGTCGCAAATAAATTCCAAATTGTAAATCCTATAATATCACGAATTGTTAAATTGAGTTTCCAAGTTAACTTCCAACATTTCCAACGTTCCATTCAACATTTTTTTATTCGAATATTGTTAAACATCACTTGAAAGCTATAGCCAAAATCACAAGGAGCAATGAAAATTCAATTTCCTAATTTCACACAAAACTTCGCTTCTCAAGTCATGAATTAATATTTGACCACTATTCAATAAATATATTCTCTGTTGCAGATACACTGTGTATATCCGATCGGGAGCGTGCTGCTTGTTCGAAGTTCACGCTAACGTTGGCTATTATCCCGCCGCGGACAGTTCCTTTTCGTCGAAGGATCACAATAATTCTCTACCGTACAACTTTGTGAACATTTAAATCGGCCGAACCCTCCGGAACACGTACGTGTATCCGTAGCACTTACATATATTTACATCAAATTAACCTCGGCCAACCTGGGTGGAAGCAGGTTACTTTCCCGTAATAATTATTACGCCGCTCGAATTATAATTATTAATTCCGTGCACTGGTTCGATCGTTCGTCCAATTAATTCCGTGCATTAATTGACCGTCATGCTGACACGGAGACGCGTTCACAGAGATCGATTGCGTTCAAGCCAAAAAGGATTACAAGAAGTATCTTTAAATTGCTTTCAGTTGTATCATTCGAATTGAATTAAATATATGTCTTGGAACTTTTTCACTCGTTTTTCCCCCCCTAAGAATCTTTCTGATTAATGTAGATATCAATTAGGCGCGCGAATTGAGCCTCGAGATTGTAAATTGTTAAATTAGCTACTGGTTTTGTGTGGCCTGATGAGAATAAATTAATTAATCTTATAACTGTTGCCGTAATTAATAATAATTTCAAAATAATTTGAAATTACGTTGACGAGATAAAATATTGGTGTTTCCTGCATGATTGCGATAATGATTTATCAAACGAAATATGGTTTGTATCTATGTGTAGCCGCTTATTTCGTTTTATAATATAGATGTAGCACAAGTACAAGTATACCTATTACATGCTGTATGAGGTATATCGATATCGCTAGAAGTTAAGTTACGTGTACGATAACTATGATGTTTTATAGTTTCATAATGAATTTTGGAGAGAATTAAAAATAACGTGTATTTCACTTCCAAATAAAATTATATGTATATATGTATGTATCTACGTACGTACATGTACGTGCACAATTGTTAAATTACACTTTAAATAATTGCCATACTACGTATGTATATAAAATCTTATAAAAATAAAATTACTTTCTCTATATTGAGTAGAAAATTATTAAAAATGCTGCGCTGCATAGTATAAAGATAGATGGTTAATAAATTCACGGGCAAAACTGGTAAGATTACCTTCCTTCCAGTTGCATCGTGAACAATATTCTATGTTTTATATCTCTGAACATACTTTTTAACATTCTTAAATAGTAACAGTCACGAATTAAGACGATCGAACTATTTCGTATATTTTAATAACATATACCTTATATAACTAATAAAACAAATATGTGTTTCACTCACTCGTATCTTGCACTGACTCTCCGAATTCTCTCGAACAACTGCGCTAAATCTTCAGTCTGCTCTTTTTTAAGGGCTCTACTCCTTTTATACCCACGCACTCCTAACTTTACTACTACTACAATTTCATCTTGTCGTACATACCGATCTCAGAATTCTTATCCTGAAATTGTACTTCTAAAAATTATTTCCCTCCCACAGTGCGGAATGATCCTTCAAGCTTCGTCCAGAAAAAGAACACTTGTTCAATTTCTATTTTTATTCAATTTTAGGTACTAGCGACGACTTCCATTCTAAAAATTCCCTTCCTCCTGCAGTGCCAGAACTCTTCAAACTATTGTAATCGGTATACGTATTCGGTTTCTATTTTTAGCGAAATATTAATGAAATAGTTGACAGCTCTGTTGACTCTACAGTTCATTATCAATCACCTATCTACCAATTATACCTGTATGTGTCACATTTTTCATGCTTCACATTCTCCTACTTGTTTTATATTTCTTTATTCCATTCGCATTTTTCCATTTTTCAATTTATGTTCTACATCTCTATATTCATTTTTTTATTGTTCTATTTTTCCATTTACGTTCTACATTCCTATATTTCCATTTCCGTTCTTTATTTTTCCATTTTTCTATCCCCTATTTCCATATCGATTTCTGTTTTTCAACCATTTCAATATCCACTTCTATTCTCCTATATTTCTACTTCCATTCGATATTTCCAAACGTGCCAACATTACAAACACGAAGAAGACGACCACCACCATGGAATACAAACACCGGCGGGCACGCACTCGCGTGGGACATCCTGTGAAAAAGAACTCACCCGCCGCGAACGCGGCTTGACGCGTAGGCGAGGTCGTATGCTAATTATGGCAAATCGCAGCGGGCGATGATTTGTTCGTCGACGAGCGTGTAAACGGAACTTTTCCAAGAGGAAAGCGGGGCTAGGAAGCTGATACGAAGCGGACCAGATTGTGACAACGGTCTAGCGAGTAACGGCGCTCCGACACGCGAGACTCGGCCAGTACACGAATTCATCCCGCGCGAACACGCGTGCCTACACGTGTACACAGTTCTCTCGAGTATGCGTGAGCCATACTTTTCGTTCTCTAGATTTCTTACCTTGCAATTTACGATGATATTTCTTGAATTTATTGTTATCTATTGTGGAAATATTACGAGTGATAAATAAGAATTTATTATGAATGTTGATGACAAATGGCGGTACAATGTATAATAATTATAATAAATTAATATACAACTCGACACGACTGAAACGTTTTGACAACTCTTTCCTTGGATACGATATTTAAAACGGCTCTCAACTCAATCCTACGATACTCAATATACAGTCAGTCACGAAAGTCCGCATATATGAAATTATGTACGTTTGCCTTACCGGAGCAACTGGAAAGGTATTTACCCGCGAAGTTATTTATGCTTATAGAATATATTTATCATAAATGTTTCTAAATTGAATTAGGAAGATTAGAGTATTTAAGTCATAGATATCTTGGGATAAAAGTACAGACACCTCGTTACCAGAAATTACGAACGCTTTACATAATTTTCTCAACGCCGAGAAAA
The DNA here is from genome assembly GCA_014737395.1 of Bombus waltoni. NCBI lineage: Eukaryota > Metazoa > Arthropoda > Insecta > Hymenoptera > Apidae > Bombus > Bombus waltoni. Next base: position 6,673,178 of record JACXII010000051.1, on the reverse strand, counting down.
TAGCTGCACCTTGGTTAAACACTTACGCAGGGAAGAGAGGGGACCTAAAAGATACGAATAGATATAATATTATTACCATTTTTATGAATGCCAATATAATATGTAACAGGTGTATGTAATTTTTGTATCATTGTATCTTTTATTTTTTCTTAACTAACTTAACCAACTATTTCTTCTTTCCTGGTACTCGTTTCCTACTTCTTTTTTTCTTAATAAATATGAAAACGATCAAACTACGTCAGAACTCACGTTTTTGCTTTGATATTCCATATTTAAGGAGTATATGTATATGTACATTTTACCTACGTCTGTTTTGAGATTCAGTAAAGAATTATCCATCGAACGTAGAAGACGTCGTATGTTACAACTTAATAAAACATGATCGCCACTTAATTACTCCCCAAAGCCAAGCATACATCGAAAAATAACTTTCGAAGTACTAACCCCTTTCGTCCCGCCGGGCCGCTCAAACTCAACATGTCCCTTTTTACGCGAAAAGAAAGAAACTACAACTCCTGGTCGCTTCAACGGCCCAAGCAACCATACCAGCTTAAACAAGTTCGCAAAACATTATACTATATCGAGAAAAAGAAGCCGGGAATAATACAAGGCAAGACAGATAATCAAAAGGGAAGAAAGAAGAATATGAAAAAAAAAATTGGAAAAATTCAGGAGCTTGGTAGAAAGCGATACGGTTGGTGTACAATGTACGAGACGCGCGAAAAAACGGACATAGGATTCGCGCGGCCGATCCTGTACCCTGGTTTACGGCCTCCTCGACGAGCAGCCACAGCAACGTATGGCCTATGAAACGGCCATACCCGCGGTACTAAATACACCATAAACCAAAGGGAATTGCCTGTGAACCTTTAATGCCACGCGCTTACACACCGCCCCGCGTACCATTCGATACGTGAGACGCAAAGATAAGTGTAAGCAACGTTGCACCGATCGCGATCTAACAGCTCAAAAACTCCAATTGCCGCGTACAAATGTACTTATTTTGCGACAATGCACGTTCTTCTTTCTTTTTTTTAATGATTCTAAATGGTGATCTTCTGGGGACGCTCGACTGAAACGTTTATCGATCGAAAGAACGAACGAATCGTCGACGTGTTTCGAAAGGCTACGGTCTTATTAGACGTTTACGTCCCTTTGTTCGAGTTTGCTGAAGAATTTTACGAGTACTTCTAGCTGGATAGTTCTGTAGAATAAAAGCTGTCGGCGTAAAGAAATATTCTATTTTCGCGGGAAGAATGTGTGAACGTTGGGAAAGAAAATCGTTGGTTGTAAGAAACGAGGGTAGTTTCAAGGATGTATGTATACTTAAGCGGTAGAGACTGTGATATATATATGTAATAATTTATTTTCCTAACTTCTTTTTAAAATCGTCAAAATCGTTCTTTATGAAAAAAACATTTCATACAGTGTTAAAGTTAATACAAAGTGATAAACAAAATAAAATTTGAGATTGATTTTTTAGAATCTTATTTAGGGTGAAGAATATAGTTATAAAATCACGCAGAACATATTATAAATAGTAAATGACAGGTATATGCAAATTTATCATAAATCGTGATTATAGAATAAAATATTATAATTGCTTATAATCGTAGATGCAATTTATGGTATTTGGTAATTTAGATGATTTTATAAATCTCCAAATTTTTCTTATGTAATGTAAGGCTCTAAGTATTTTGTATTAAAAGGCATATTCATTGAATGACTTCCGATATAAATCAAACCGTGTTATATCATGGAATTTTAACATCAATAAAGCTAATAAATTACTAATAAAACATGAAATTCATTAAATGATGCAATTGGCGTTATTAACACGAGATTAAACGCACCATAAGATATGAGATATGTTTCCTCGGAATCTTGTTATCTGTTATCATTATTCTTCTACACACTTAACACACATATATGTTTGTACGAGCAACATAATTTCGATATACGTACGTGTAGCAAAAATTGTTAATCCAGTTTTACTTCCGATGGAATATTTTTGTTATCGAATGCTACGGATCTCTTTGAAACTTATAATCTTTCCTATCATCAATAATAAATTGGAGAGATAAAAACAAATTAAATTTTCACTTACACGTAACAAGCAAGAAAAGGAGACAAAAGAAAGCAATCGATGCGGAACAATCAGAAAAAAGAATTACTATATCTCTTAATTATTTAAACCGAATATTTTTACTTATTTTTTTATTTTACAGTCAATGAATACCAAACGTTTAAAGTGTCAAAATAATATCGATAAAAGAACGAAATAAATTCTAAAATAATCACGAAACCTTTAAAGTAAAATCCATTCAAACTCCTCTTACGAAACCTTGTTCAGTCAGTAATTACAAGCAGCAGTTATGTAACCTTTGCATTTTATACCCTCTATCACTTACTACACTATACTACGCGCAGGACTATGCAATATTAAATACATATTGTTCCGGAGCAACCTGAAATGTTTTTCAATTAAATTTCCCGCGTATAGGTCATTGCAAAACGGCAGCCATAAATCAGACATACACCGAACGCGAACATTAGCACGGAACAACAAATCAAATGCAATGAAGACTTCTTGCGACTGCTATACAAAAGCATTTATTATTCAATCTTCAGGGCCCCGTTATGTCGTAAAACCATCGAGGTTGTAGATAATCCGCGAGAGATAATCGAACGATTTAATCAGCCCTACCTCGTCATAAAGTAGCACTAAAACACGCAGTAAACTACAAAACTTCCCTTATAGACCCTTTTATGTCACACATGGAGCAACCACTATTGATATTCACTTGGATAACTCGAACCTTTATATATATTATGTATACTTTAAACATGTATATTCAGTTTTGCTGATTGCACTCCAATTCGCAGTGAAAATCTTTATAATTCGAAACATAAACTTACTTTGTCTCAAATTATTATTGACTATGTGTTCAGGTGTATTATTTTATCTGTGTAACTCGAATTCAGAAAGAAATGCTGAATATCCGCAAGTTGAAATTTACTTCTATAAGTCGAAATTTGATCACTGCTGCCTCTATAATTTGATAGCAGGTGCTTATATGAATCTTCACACTTTGCGACGAAAAATTGTGTTTTAACTTGCGCCTGCTATGCTTCCTGATCCTTGCATCGTACATGTAATCCTTACACGCAACATATACTGGTTCGACGAAAATATTTGAACACTTAGCGTAGAAATGCTTTATGTCCATATTACGCATAACTGTACGAATTAGAACAAAAATGAACCAATCTAAAAATGTATGTAGAGATCTTAAAATATGTATTGTGCGGACGTATATATGTTTAGTGAAATATTAATATACGGCATGAATAGTCATCTTAAGCATTCATCTTAATTAATGTATAATAATATTCCTATTGAATTCTAAGGTCTGTTAATACAAATGTATATTTTACAAATGTACGTAAAACTTTATAGGAAAATCTGATTTGTGTTGATAGTTTTACCAATAGTGTAATATTTTCAGGAAATCAGATTGCTTCGTTTGTACATATACTTATACACCGTACTGCTATCAGCGAATATCTAAACCTTTCGCTTATATATTTTACGATTATATTACGCCGTATGAAATATCCCAAGAAAATTGCTTTCCATGAATATTTATTCACCGAGATAATCTCAAACGATTATACATTTGGAACAAGTGTAATTGGCTACATGAGAACAATTCATCCAGGTGATGACGCATACTTGAGAAAGAGAACTTTCAACCAGGAACCGCTCTCCATGGTGGACGAACCGTAGGAGTCCGATTACACGGTCAGATATTGGCTAAACGAATAGTGCGATAAATAAGCTTCATTAGAAATAATCAGGAGTCGTAAGACACAATGCTATCTAAATGCTCCCTTCAATTCATTACAAACACTTCCGCGTTTAGGTTGGGTTCTGTATGAAAAGCATTGTTTTTGCCGGACTAAGGAGAAACCACGATCGAAACTAATCAGTCGGTCAGGCTTGTCGGATTCTACGCACACGCAAAGATTCTAGGCAAGATTCTAGCCACGGTTAGAGCGAGCATTTTGAATATTCAACTACTTTTTTCCTGTTTCTTATCGAATTGTTTGGGCATCGCGAACATACGATGAACAGCTTAGGAATTTCTTTTTTGGTAAAAATAAACTTAATGAGTAGTTTCGTAATTAATAAAAATTAGATTTTTCACATAAAGGATGAAAGCTATACTTTTCAATCCTGTTTCTTGTAAATTTATACAGGATCTAACGAGACGAGCTAATTTTGTTTAACACTGTAGGGGTGAAGAGAGAACTTCATTCGAAGAATATTACATCAGTTTTATTTCTGTAATATCACATAATATCTTCTGAGAATTAGAAATACGGTGACTGAAAAGTAATGAAAGGTGAAGCTTTCGCAGAATCGACAGACTGTGAACGTTAGTATTATGTGGTGTTGTAATTGTAGAGACTTTTTTAACTTCGAAGAAACAAGGATACTTTGTAGCTAATTTAGCGTGATTTATCACATTATCATTGCGCTCCCTTCAATTTCATAGCCATCAATCTCTCGTTAAGTCTTCCGGGACAGGTGAGACTCTAGCGTCGCAGAATTAGCTAGTACCATTTTCCGCAGAATATAATGTATCATAAATAAAATCAGCTTAACTTGAATCTTTCATATAATGTTTAACGATGTATGTTTAAAGCATGCGTTGAACACGTCGATAAAACAATCGAAAAAATAAGGAATAAAAATTTAAGTAATAAGAAATTGAAATAATCTAATTAAGGAAAAATGTTCACAAACTTTTATACAAGGAACGCTGTTAGATTCACAGAGGAATTTCAAGAAATTTTACGTCTGAACTTCTGCTGGAAAATAATAATGTTAAATGTGAAGTTTTACTATATCGTTAAATTCTACAATTATGAAATACTTTTTCAAGTAACAAAGAAATCTTAATATGTTATACCCAAATGAAGTGTTTTTAGGAGTATTTGGATCGTGTACTCAATAACGAAAAAGGATTTTACCTAAAGCTAGAAATCTTTTTTCTTCTATCGAATCTTGCACATTCGAAAAATACACATTTTACCCAACTTCTTCTACATAATCAAATTTTCCTCACGACGTATTCTATAAATAATATAATTTCAAAATGCATGTACCTATTGTGAAACGTAACATTTCTTGGTATTTAGCAATGTCTCCCGATAGGTGACATTTCCCTCGACAGAAAAAGCAGCGCGACTACTATACTATTTCATATTTTTGAAAAGATCATAAATGGGAGGAAGTGTGGCTGATCGCAGGAACAACGAGGCATATCCGGACTTAAAGACTACAATCATTAATGTATCAACCGTCTACACATATGTAGCGTTCCCTGTATTTCTACGATAGCGTGCACTCAGATATTCATAAGTGTCGCAGAGAAATATTTTAAGATACGGTATCTCGTGTCGATCTGTCTATAACGTAACATTATGCAAATAACCGTCGTCGAAATAACTGATCTCTGGTGAGAAATTGCTGCCTCTTTCTTCCCTGATCTTATTACGACGCCATACTTTTATTTTTTCGATACTGTCGCAAGGATACAAGTTGAAAAATTGCAAAAATTTGTTAATCTCCATTATCGCAGATTATCGTCCGCGTGATCTTGACAGTGTATGTATAGAATATGAAGACCAAGCAACTATAATTCTCACGGAATAAGATATTTTTTATATCGACCAAAATTTGAAGACAGGGAAGACATTTTTATATCGAGGACGTGCATCTGCGATTTATTCTCTGATCAAGTTGTCTTAGTACCTTCATATCTTCTTCTTTTCTGTGTTTATTTATTATTACTATCTTTACATAGATTAACTAATTTTCGTGAACATAAGAAATTAAAAAGATATTATAGAATTCTTCCAATCGCATCGTGTATGAATTATCAAAGAGTATTCATTGACGATCGATAATTCTTAAATTATTCTGTAAAATATGTAAAATGTAACTTATCACGTTCCTCCTCTATAGTATTTACATTTGCTTAACACGTACTAATTGTAAACAGCTATTGTTTCAAACAACTCAAATTTTATAAGATCGAGTGTACGTACACATATATACCCGAAAACATATCAATTAATCGAAGTTAATAACAGCAAAAGTTTCCTGTCACATCTAAATAACTTTTGGTTCTAGCACATAAAAATATATTCTTTATACATATTTTATCATAAAACTACTTATAAAGTTTGATTAACTTATAAAGCAAGATCACATATACACTCCAATTGCTTTTCTTCATAGACAAATATAATCCATTGTGATATGACTTTAACAGTGAAAATTTATTTAAATTTCGGTTCATCGCAGGTTGATCATCACTAGTGAAAATTTATCGCAATAAAATTTTACCGTTTTAAACACCACCATCTTTGAAACAGCGCGAATGACACGTCCAAAGACAGACGGCGTTAATCGTCGTCCGAAGCACTTGTCATGTATCACCGAAGACTCCTGTTCGACGATCCTGACGCGGTACAGGCGCGAATGATACTAGTCATTAATAATCATTCCGAACAAGGATCCGATCGTGCTACTATTTAAACGACCATGGATGATGGGTACGCGCCGTGAAACATCAATCAACCGTGAATCACGCTTGGTAAACGGCTGACAAATTATTGTCCGATGCATACGTCGTTGCCTTCGCGTTTATAGCAGTGAGTTCCTCAAACGGTGACGTCGTTGACTCGCAAGCCAGAGCCGGAATTAGAGTATCTGATTGAAATTAAATGACGACACGAAGGATTAATCCTTGCTTGATAAAATGAACGACAGTTTTAAGCGTTAATTCGACTTTTATTGTAATAGAGTTCAGAATAAACGATGATTTACTTATTTGCGTATTCGATTCAATGTTTAAAATAAATGAACAGCTACACGGTTTAAATAATTTTGGAAAAACATAAAAAGATATTTGATGGCACGGCATCAAATGTATTTCTGATATTTGATTCGTTTAATTTGATCATGTGGAAATTTGATGATTTTTTAGAAACATGTATTAGATGTATATATATATATATATATATATTTCTATGAAGTAAATGATAACAACAATTGTTAACATTCCCAATTCTATAGTAGTGAAAATCTTGTAGAATTATTGTTTTATTTTATTTTTATTTTTATTCAAACACATGATTTAATTAATTTGATTGCGTGGGAATCCACTTTCATGAAATAAATAAAAAAAAATACGTACGTTCGTCGATAGTCACAATTTTATACAAATCTGATGAATTACTGTAAGGTAATACAATTAAAATTCCTGTTGGACCATTGTATATAACATTCCCGAGTACTCTTTTATCACTCTTATCTTCAAGTAGTTAGAAATTCTATGTGGAGTATAGAGAAACAAAATAAAACAACATTTAACTTCTAACATAAATTTCGGCATGGCAACAAAGATTATCACCGAACTAGTAAACGATTTCATTAAAATTCCCAAGTAATTATTTTCTGTAAAAGTGATGACATAAGATACAATTGATATTAATAGTCCCCATATTTCTATCCAACTGCAAGATTATTTTACTCTTCGTTAAAATAGTTTAATTGCCAAGATCGTTGGATTAAATGTAACGCGAACTTTCTTACCGAACCTGTTCTGCTCGTTGTTACAAAAATTTCTTATAACCATAGTACCGAGGTAAACAAAATTTTCCACCCAGAAAACCAATCGAGGACGAATATTAGTTAAAACAACAAAATTTCACCAGATAAGATCGATCCGGTAAAGACGGCTTGTTCCATCTCGAAACCGCTTTAATAAATATTTATTTATATCCACGTAATTTGTTAGTCTCTGTAATTAGCTAAAGGAGGCCTTGCAGCGCGTCATCGTACGTTTCTACGAAGCCAGAATGAATTTACTTTAACCGTCGTGTACTGGTTGATTAAGAAATGTCGAATCGCAAAACTGCATGGTGCTGGAGTCTCGCGAGTTACATTGAAATCAAACACCGTGGCTGTACCGATAAATTCACGTCCCACGTTCCAATGGATATCATAATTAACTGTAACAAATTAGCGGTAAATTATTGATTAAAACGCGCCTCGCGTTATTACCCCATCGTTCAAGTTTAATGAGATAGGAATCGCTGGCGTGCTTTTTCAGCTATGTTTTCCCTAAATGGGATCCAAGATACGTGTAGTTTGCAGGAATTTATATCGTAGTTCATCCTTGTTTCTTCTTTCCAGAATAATCAAAAGTATTTATGGCTAGTCACGAAAGTATTCGAAACGTTCCAATTAAAATTTTATATTCGTTCTTCTCAGATGTACTTACATGTATGACCGTGTATTTGCCCTCGTAGTAAAAATGTTCCGTTTATACTTGCATACAAATTTTTTTATATTTAGTTTCGTTATTATATGTTTAAATTCTATCGAAAATCGTTTATATAAATTTTATTCAGAATTGCTTGAATTCCATTTGAAATCGCTTGCATTTAGTTAAAAGTTGTTATCCGTTTCTATTACTTTATTAGTCGAATGATGTTTCTTTATATTTTTCCATCTTCTACGAGTAAAATCTAACGATGGGAACAACATTGAGAAACTCCAAACACGTGCAAAATTTTACTTGAGAATCGTGGTCTAATATTTTCTTATATAACAATTTATCGACTAATAATATTAACGAATTGGCAAGTTACAGAATGTATAAGCTTTTATTATAGTTTCATAAATTACAAACTAAATTACCAATATTATTCAAATATTTCACAAGCGTTCGTTGCATAACGATTACGATTTTATTGTAGACATACGCTTATAAAGATTTCTTTTTCAAATTTTGGGCAACTAACGATCTTTATTACAAATCGAGAATGGTTTTTGATTATTAATATATCGATTGACGATTTTCCTCGATTATATTGATTTATAAAGTATGCTTGTAGAACTTTGCTTATTTTTTTTTTTTTTTTTTATCAAACCGGATACTTTACACGAAGGAATCAATTAGCTTCGTTTACTCCTGATTTATCACTGAAAAATTTCACTAATAATATTTACTGAATTCTCCAAACGTAGCCAGGTATATTTATGCCGCTATAATTATAAAATTTTGCCGGAAGTTTCACAATATGACGACGCAAACACCGCGATTTCGATCGCATGCGTTCGAGCACTTACGCCGCTATCAATTTATTATACATATAGTTCGAATATCGTCGCGCTCGTAAACCATTCAAGGCACGCACGTCCCTCGATTTTTCGCAAGCTTTCGCCCTGACAAACGACTCGCCTTTATAATATTTAACATTTAATAATTACAATACCGTGTGGAACGTTCGTTGTGCAAATGTCCTCGTACTTTCTACAATACTTTTGCCCTGTGACGCGACTCCAGCACGATATAATTGCGCGTAAACGAGCTTCATAAACTGTCTCGTATGACGTTGGTCTGCTTTCACCGTAAAACGATCCTTTCTTTCCTTTTTATTTTTTTTTATTTCCTTTTTTTTTTCGACAGAGCATTTTAAATGGCGAAACAGCTCATTCGGAGGTTCGTTCACGAAACTACAGCACCTGTTGCAAATGGCGGTTTGTTTGAACCGAGGGATAGTTTGTTCGCATAGTTTTGCGATAACGTAATGCTCCGTATTCATATACTATAAACATTCTATTTATATTCTATGGCCGGTGTACATATCGAAATTCCTCTACGAGGAATTTTAATGAATCATTAATTTTGCTGAGAGACGTGATTTAGTAGGATTTAACACTTCGAGTTTCTAATGGCAATTCAGAGTAGAGAAACGATTACCGTTTGTCGTGCCCGAACGAAAGCGACACGCCTTAGATGTTAAATTAGCGTCAGTTCAGTGTTGTGTTTAAAGTATTACCAAGTTATGCGTTGATTTAATGACTTAAAGGTCGCTTTATACGCTTTTTAAAGGAAGTTTGCTACATGATAACGATCCAAGATAATAATCGCTATCTAGTGGAAAAGAAAGTTAATCAAACGTGTTGGTATTGGAAGCATATGAAACTTATTAGTTTCTGTTAATTCGTTCTATTTATATCGATAGTGGATTTCATAGGAAGATTGTATTATCTTTGTTGTTGGACGAAATGACGAGATCGTCACTCTTTCTATTTTTGCATAAACTTTTGTATCTTTTCAGTGCACGTCTCATTGAGAATTTACGTATTATTTTTTATTTAGATTTGTTATATTTGTTTTAAGTAGTACACATGGTTTGATTTCCCTGTATGAAATATTCAAACATTCTCATGCATATTTAATAATTTGCGTAATTACGTACAATAATAATGTGATAAGTGTTGACCACGCGAAACAATTTGCATATTTCATATATCATACGCGACGTCCTGATGTACAAATACAACTAGAGCATGAACTAAAATTAAAGCATCACTGAATATACCAATTTTCTATTTGAACGAGAATTTCTGGCACCCTGAATAATATGTATCGACTGGATAAGGATTGCCATGTTATCCCATGGTAACGGAAAATTATTTGTATAATTCACAAGTCATGAATTATATATCATGATGTATGATGTACCACGATATGTGTATAAATATAAGTAGACAGTAAATCATAATTGAGACATCAAGAGTAGTTATGGCGATTTTCTATCGAAAAATTTACTGACGTCCTAGATAATTATTACCGATTAAACAGGGAGTGAAGTTATCGCACAGCAGTGAACAACGATTTCCATAATTCATAAATCACGTGTAATATAAAAATTGGTAAAACCTGTAGACAGATAATAAATTACACCTAAGAAAAGATTATCTTCTACGAATATACAATATTTTCCATTCTTCCTGATTTTGGCTATGAATACGTTATTTTGACTGCGTGTAATATTTATAATATATTATATATATATAAGTTTACAATAAAGCATTTATAGAAAGTTACATACAGTATTTTTTTCCCTATTTTCTCTTCTAGATTACGCTCCTACAGTTTAACGAGAAAAAATAAACGAACAATATACAGAATATGTTAAAGTTACATTTATAATTATAAGTGGAAAGAATCAGTCATATTTTATTCGTGACGTTATTTATTACTTTTGATCATTTTTTATTTTATGTCGATAACAATACACAATAAGCTGGACAAGATCTTAGATAGATAACGTATCACATAAGATACATGTCTACTAATGTTGACTAAATAAATTTTTATTTAATCGTTAATCAGCGAAAAGTTTGATTAACAATTAACCTTGCATTTTAATTAATCGATGCCTAATTATCAAGAAAAGTGAGAAACGCAACGTTCTGAAGAAAAAAAATGAAAAATATACAAAGGAGAATACACCTGGCGCATTGATTTGAACGCACCATATTAATCGATACAAACGTTACTTTATAATAAATAGAAACTAAATCAGTAATCTATGTATTACGAAGAACCGGGCCGCCATATATCGCATTGCTACTAAATTTTCAGTAAAAGGAAAAAGAAGAAGAAAAATGAAAGAAGAGGAAGAAATTCACTGTCGCTTCTAACAACTGCTACCAATTAAAGAACGCTCGCAGCAGTGGCGCGATTGCGATAGATGAGCTGTGCAATTTCAAACTTACATAAGATCAGCGTGCACACGCTTCTAATTAAAACTGTAATAGAACGAAGATTAACGCAGGCATCTGGTCTGCCAGGTCGGGAACAATATTAACTCAACGGAATGCGAAAAGGAACAAAACGAAGATGGTTGCTTGTCCAGCGATTTCTTCAGGCTCCTTCGGATAAGTTAAAGGATTTCGTCGGTTCGGCGTATATACCGGGGACCCAGAAATCGATTAGAAACCTGATTTCTGCTTTCTCGACTGGCTTGTACGCGCGTTCGAGCGACCGTGATTCAATTACGCGGAACATGCTCGCAAGAAGCCACCGGTCATGCGTGCGCCAAACAGACCAAAGAAAGATAGAAAAGGACAGAGAGGACGCGAAAAATGATGATGAATGATCGCCTCTAGATTACCCGTCCCGTATTTTAATGAATCGGCCAATGCATTTAAATGGTCTTGGAAAACAGCCGCTCGATATTTATGCGACCATCAGCTGAACCTCGTATGTAACCCCGCTGATAACTACCAGTCGGCGTTCCTTCCTGTCTATTACAGATTTCGCAAGATGCTTACTCTCCTTGATACGATTCGATCACATTAATGTTTGATTGAAAAATAACCGGTCTCTTTCGCGAATTCCGCTGCTTTTATTTACGTTATTATTTATGCTGGTGTTATCAGTCGTCGGTGTATACTCGAATATGTGATCTGTAAAAATGATTGTAATTAAAGTGACTTGGCGAAAATAAATAAATATATGCAGTCGTCTTTCTATCTTACTTGGAGTCAATGTTAATTTTGTCAGAAGCACTTGTTTACGTTTGGTATGTAATTTGTAAGGAAACGGAATTTGAAATCCCATATTTTGATCAGTTTGGTAGTTCCAATGTTCATTATGCATATTACTATTAAATATCTATTATACGTAGAATATGGATTTAAAAGAAGAAGTTTTCAGATAAAAACGCTGTAAATAAAAAAGATTCCACTTTTTCGGCAGCAGTTATTATTTGAAAATTTTAGATTGCTCGTATGTGACAGGAAAATGTATTGAACGTAGAGTAATTCTTTAATTTCTTCGTTTGAGTAATTGTGTTTGTAATTGTAAGAATTTTTACAATACTTGTTTGAGTAACTCACCTTCCACTTGATTAAAATTGTTACTATGGTGTGTATAATTTGGTAATTACCGAGGATATCGAGGTATTAATTATAGGGTAATATTTCATGAATTTTTACCGAATTTCGGTAAATCCTAACACCTTAACAACATTCTATCATCCGTCTATTCTTAACTACGGTTAAATCCAATATAACAAAATCAGTACAATTATGCTCTACCAGATTCCACATAAGCACTAAACACATACCAATCTACCTAGAAATACACTTCCCTAGATCTCCGGACAGTATAACAAATCTGCCGTATACGAAACGTAGCGATCATCTATCACGGTGTGCAAAACCTCATTGAGAAAAAGTTCGATGCTCCTAACGAGGCCAAACGTTCGCGCCAGTGGAACGTTTAGCCACCTCGAATCCATCAACGGCGTGCTTGCGTAAGAATAAAAACCTTAACGACCAACGTTAAAACATCGTCTCAATGGCCAGTGTGTGTCTTCCGTTGACGGCCATTAGCCACCAACGGCGGAACCGATTCCAAATCGAATCTCCCCGCTCTTCGTAATCGATATAGATCGTCGTTGTCGTGGTCATTTTCACAGGCCTTGCCTTCTTAACGACTTCATTCGCCGTCACATGAAATTGACTGCTTCATGATCGAATCACGTCGCGTACACGAACAAACACTCGGCAGATTAACATTATCTGTCATTCAAGTATTCGAATTATTATATTCTATATACGTACATACTCAGTAAAGTACTTCGAACTTTTATAGATACTTTTTATGAAGATATTGCGCTACACGAAACACTTTGAAATTTTATTAATGCCGTAATTAGATAAGAGTTTTATATTGAAAATAAAATTTTGGAACGTGGTAAATTTTGGAATGATGCAAAATTTCTGACGACTGAAGGTATGCATAAGAAATTGCAATATATTTAATACAAGTATATATTTTACAGAGATCATAAAAGTACCTAAACTGTCAATTATTCGTTATATTAACTAGTCTCGGTATTCAGTGGATTTTTAACACTTATTACATACTTAAAATCGTCATTCGTGCTATACAGTAGTTTTCTACGAAATATATGTTTGCAATAAACGTTTTGCAACTCCCATATATATTTCCAGATTGGTCTCAAATTTTACCGATGTAATCGTGGCAGTTGTTTCATTATAACGTTAGCGAAATTTCAAAATGTTTCATGCAAAACACACATAGGAGATTTCTAAGGCAAGTGTTCAAATACTTTCATGTGCCATTGTACGCATATGTAGAATCATTCAACTTTTACAATTAGTGGTTGTATTACTGATTATAAGTTTATGGGAACTTCGTTATTAAATATCACGATAAGTCTTATACTATACACTCTCGTGTATTTTATATATTTTCGCGTATTTTGCATTTTTTTAACCATCAAATTTCTCATAAATGCATAAAAATTCTCAGGCTAATTATAATTTTTTGGCGATCAGCCACTCAAAATTAAAGTAACGTGTACCATGAATCATTTATTGGAAACACTTCGTAGAACGTCTCATAAGCGACAAAGTGGTTTCGGAAGCCGATTATTATCGATGATTCCGATCGGTGCAGATCTCTAATTTATCGTTGAGCGCCGTGCCGTGGCGGCTAGCTAATTAATGTCCACGACGCGACGCGGTATCCTCCCTTTTTCTTGTCTTCGAGCCTGCTTCGAGTGAGACTAGTTAGCGCTAAATACAGGCCCATTGTAAGGACAATTAATGAGCGGCTACGTGGCATTAATTGCAATCACAAAATCTGACTGGACGATCGAGACAGCTAGCCCTTTCAGGCTTTCGTCGCTGTTTGCGCGTTGTTGCATGATACGAAGAGGACTTTTAAGAGAATCGCGTGCACGGGTGATTATCACGTGTGATTTTTAACGTCGCCGGTGCTATTTGTCAAGACTTGAGTTCCATTAATGACGAGCGGCTCGTAAAGTTTAAGCAGCTTGTGAGCATGTCACAGGCAGCGACAAACGCTTTGTTGCTAATTGTGAAAAATTATAGACTGCTATGAAATACGGGACGTTGTTTGCAGTTATTCGAACAGTACTACGTAAACATGAAATGGAATCTGTAAATCGATCTTTTTCTCGCGAGTTGAATGGTGATTTTTAACGAACGACCAAACTTTTTATTTTTATTGAACTCGGTCCTAAATTATGATTAACGATATGTTCGTGAATTATTCTTCACAACTTCCCGACACTAACATTTTCTTGTTGTTAATTCTTTCCAACAGAAGGTTGAAATTTATAATATTACTCGTGTATACGTACATACTTAGCAATAGGTCTTACCTTGATTGTTTATTGGTATATATATATTCGTAGCTGTGTGATATATTAAATGAATTATTGATCTTTTGGGAAACTGTATTTGATTATACGATTATTGTACGAGAAAAACAGAAATCTGAATTTTATAATGATATTTAAAAACTTCTTTCCTGTGATTTAACCGAAGCTAAATCTAAACTTACGACGAAAGTAAATTGATTATTATGTAGGATTAATAGAACCAGAACGATACTTGTCTTTCTTAAACGATTTGATTAAAATCATGTCGATGCCAGTCAGTCCATTGTTATTCTTTTTATTCGTTGTGCGTTTATTATTTTTATTATGCGTTTATTTACTCATTATCAAGTTTATTCTTTGGCGTCATGAAATCACGTTGGAAGTAAATAGAAGATTGAGAAGTTAAAATACATGCTCAAACTCGAGTTGTTGAAAAATCTCGGCTTATAACACTGCAATTTCGAAAATAAATATCTTTGATTTCGCAATTGATTGCGCATGAAATTTAATTTATACGAATTCCCTCGATAACGAGAAGCTAGTTTACGAACCTCATCAAAGAAACTAACCGACACATTTAATCTAAGATATCGGTACTAATTGTCAGCTTATCACTTTACACGATAATAAACCGTACACTAAATCGTATATGCATAACGTATATATGCCCATTTACAAGTTAATAGATATTTATTAAGACATTTATTGATTCCATACGAAACGTAAGAATTAATCTAAAGTATCAAGAAAACGATTAGTCGATCAGAATTCTACATTCGTGCAAGGTTACCATCGGACAAGTGAAAAGCAGAGAATTAAACCTGCTTGAAGGAATTACACAATATAATAAGTTGTAACAGTTATATTGGCGCCATGATAGCTTCCTAATTTAAATCCTATTGAAAAGATTTAACATAAATCAGATAGTACATTCCAGGAAACCTATTTAAAATCTAAATTTCTATTGTGGATTTGACAAGAAATACATTATAAATGTTAAAATTGATCAAACGTCGCGTCAGATATACACAGACGAGAAGAAAATTCATTTTAAATCAAATTGGCGAAATTATTGTTACGCATTTATGGAGAATTCGAAGATGCTAAAATGCGTAGAACATAATATGCAAAAGAAAAAAAAATACCCAAATTGTAATATCCTCTACAATATTTAGTAGATAAAACAATTTTTCACCCAAATTTTTTCATTGTACTCGAAGATATCCGCAGTCTAATTATTCTAATATTGAATATACGAATCCCTTATAGTTTAACGCCTTGAAATAGCCATTCTTAAAGACTTTAATAATTCCCTAATGACTTTTCAAGTTTACCAAAAATTTTTCACCATTTTCTCAATGCTTATGAACGAAGGTGTACAAATAGTACAAATAGTAGGGTGTATAAATAAACCTTTTTAACGCCAACATAAACGAGTCCTGAAGACATCATCGATCTCGTCTGCCTGCTTCGTTCCCGTCAAAAGGCGCAATATTCCTTCTACTGCCGCCTATTTGCAAAGCACGCTCGCAAACATACCGATCCACGGCAAACAACATCGAAAGCGTGGGCGGAACGAGCCGGACCGCTCACTTTCCCGCGTGCATCGCGCTGGCTACGCGTGCAAAAAACAGGTCGGCAGCTTTTTCACGTGCCAACAAGATCGTTATCGTTATCACGATCTCAATCACGGCAGTTCGTGTTTTCGTTGTTCGCCCTGTTTCTTGTGTATTTTACAGCGTCCTCGAGTACTATGATCGATCTCTGATCGATCACTCAAACCCTTCGTGTTCTTCCGGCAATTTGCGACGTGGACACACGACCCTTGTCCGATCGCGTTCTACTCGTTCTTTACTAAGACGTTCGACGATAAAAAGCACGTTCACGACACCGGATTCTGATAGCAACAGCTGTTTAACGTCTGCATATAATCAATTTAATACATCCTAATCGACTTATGGTAATAGCATATTAATTTGTATGTTACATTATATATATATATATATATTATACATTATAAAAATGTATAAATTAATGAAGAAGTACTAAAAAACGATACTTGTTATGTCCTCCTGAACTAAGGAGACTAAAACTGATAGACCTTTTTTTAAGTGTAAAAGAATCTGTATCGTAACGACCAGATAAACTAAGGATAGAAATATCTCGAGAGAAATGTTTCCAAATTTTCCATTTGTTATGAAAGATTGTTGAACGCGTTGAAAAAGTAGATCTATAATTTGTTCGACTGTTACAGATACCAGTATTTCAACGCGCATCTATTAATCTTCCTAAAATAAATTCTATTATAGTAACGAAATAATAATACGGAATGTAAGTTTTCTTTTTAGCGGCGTATAATTTTTACCTATGTTGCTATGTTATCAAATTACGCCATGTAAAAAAACGAGCGATAGTGTACGTATAAACGCATATGCACTCCGTACGTAACAACGATAAAACTGAAAAAGAAGCTGTCAGTATCGAAATACGTAATTCATTTCTAACAATGACACTTATCGATGCTTGTAACCAACGTTCTCGACGAACCACAAAACATCGACCACTGACGTCAAGTATTACACAACCCTATCAACTAGACAACACCATAGAAATATTAGTATAGCCTCTGAGTCATCGAGTAAAAAGACTCGCAAACTGTCGACACCTAATGACTTTCGTCACTCGAAACGTGAATTCATGCACTACGTTGCAACCAGCATCGGTTGAATTCGTTTCAGCAACGCAGAGCCAGGTTGCGCCGCTATTAATCGAGTCATCCAAGCATCCAGTGGTATCCACAGGCTTCTCGCTATCGTAACTTCGGATCTACACGAAAAATTCCTTCCGTGGACCTGATCGATCGAACCAAGCGTCGCTTCGTCGCCGCGAATCGATCAGTCGATCGATCGATCGATCGATCGATCGATCGATGAAAAACGTTCACGTATTCGGTGTGCCTCGCTTGTTCGCTTGATCGCGCTGCACCGCTTCGTTGCCTCCCTGCCCTGTCTCTCATCAAACGCACGCGATCATTATCCTCCATATAATTACGCTTGTCCATGGCATGGCCGGTTGCTTTTATTGACGAACGATCTTGTTTATCCGGTCATTTCGCAGGACGCGACGTTTTAATTGATTTTTCCGCACTCGACCATTGTTAAAAAAATGATCTGTCACGCGGGATGAAGAGGAACGAGCTGCATAAGAGTCTTCTGGAGACGCGGTAACGCTTTGCTATGTAAATCGGTCGCTGAGTTTTCTGATAATACGTATTTATATATCGTCAGACTTAATTGGCATTGGCTATGGGCATGGAGATGAAATTTAATCCTGTAAAAGCTTTAATCGATTACTGGACGTAATGTTGTCGCTGAGAGTTCGCCAGGAGATACGGTTTTAAATTGCTACAGGGACTTTCGACAATTTAATCGAAATGATTGTTTGTTTATACGTTTCAGATCGATTTTTACGTAAGCTGCGGTATATCGTTTAAATAGTTATCATAGTTTCACGAATATTTAATACCATAGCATAATAATGTTAATTTAGAAGTAAATAGTATTTCAAGTAAGTTATGTAAAATAAAATGTTCCCGTTTTTGTGCTTGCCATTGTATGCGTAATTGTATGGTAAAGTGAAATTTATATTGACTTTTATTCCAGTATTTATTCTCGAATTTTGTCTGCCGGCGTGTTGTTATTTTTCAAAAATTGTAAAGTTATTTACGTAATACACATAAAACATTAACAAAGTAGGCGAATGTGTTTTAAGGTATTGAATAGCAAAGCTCCTCGTAAAATTCTTATAATTATATATCATCTTTCGTTTAATTAAATTTGACACATGATTGGAATTAATCCGGGATATAATTAAAAACAATTGTGAAATATTGAAACGCCTAAAGTTTCTAAGTAAATAGATAATATTGAGATGATAAATATTAAAATATGAGACACTAGATATGAAAACTTATAGAATTTTTTAAATTATCAGAACGGCTTAATTAAGGTCGACATACGGCGAGAATGAGATCAAGATATCATCGAAGAATCGAAAAATATTAAGACACGTTAAATCGCTAACGAAGTCGACGAATACATCCACTCTATCGAATATTAAACATTCTAGTGGAATATTTTAACTTGCAGAAAGACGTTCCATTTAATTACATTGTTTCGCTCTTTCGTCTAACATATTATACTTCAGTTACACAAAAAGAAGAAAAGAAAAAAATGAAAGAAAGAGATATACATCGGAATAATTTAAGTAAGAGCACTCTACATATATCAAAGGAGGAACCTGATATTAAAATGACGAGACAGATCTCGATCAAAGGAGAAAGAAATAGAAGAAGCTCTTCATTAAATGTGATATCGAACGAATTAACTCCGTAGATGCATACAGATGTATAACTACTATAACGTACCATTATTACCACCATCTTCCTGGATGTTTGCAAAATGAGAAAATAATATTAAATTACCAACACATTAATCGTATCACCGATGTATTCATCAGAGTAAATTGTTGACGTCACCGATTGACTGTATTCGAACGAACAAAAATGGTTACACCCGATTATTCCTCCCTTGAAATTCTTCTCTCTGAAGAGATTCGCGATAATCGAGCGTGTTGCTTTACGAATCGCAGGAATCACCCTCCGGCACCGGCCTTACGTCCGATTACTTTCTCTGCCTCCTCATAATTACGGCAATTTTCACTATTTATAGGCCGTTCGACGAATAAAAGGAAAGAAACCGCGCGGCCGTATCAGCGAGAGAAGGTAGCCAACCCGTCGACTTCGAATGCTCGGAAAATCAGGCCCTCGGGTAGATCAGCGGCAGGCAGCGTCGGTCAGAATTACGTTTATCGATGCTTTGTATCGGTGCCATTACCGCGTTCCGGATCGATAGTGGTTGGCACGATGTGTCGTTTAAGCGCAGATTACTTTCGAAACAGATTTTATCCCTGTAATTTTTTCTTATTGACAACTAGAGAGAAATCCGTGGAAATATATTACCGTTCGAAAGTACCCGGACATTCGTTTATTTTTGACGAAATGAATTTTAATTAAAAAGTTACGTATAATAATATACGAAGATCAAATGGGAAAATCACGATAATTCCATGTTATTGGTTTTCTGATTTTTATGCCTCTGGGTAGGTGAAAAGAGGTACTTTTTCATGTGAAATAGCCGAGGAAAGGAATAATCTGTTGTTTTGATGTTTCCATGTGGAGTTCGTTGACAATGTATCTGTATTTTAGAATTGCTCTCCTGTAAAAGACAGCAAATGTGATTATTCGTATTATTTTCGAAAGCCTACGTGCAATATTGAAAGCAACGCGTTACTTAACAATTTCTGCATCTTTAGAGTCTTTAATTTTTTAATTATAAAACGAACTAGGACAAATAAGACGGATGAAATCGATGAAACTAGAAAGATAGAAAGGTGATATCGATATGTATATATATATTACTTTCGTATTTAATTACAACCTTAATGTACGCATAGTTTGATGCAAAATTTCAATTATTGAATACTATACCTATCAATTTGCTATCGATCCTGGAAGTCAATTAGAACGTCAATCAATACCGCACACTCTACATAGAACCTCGAGTTACCATGTAAAAGCTGCTAATTTCAATTTGCAAAATAATCACGGAAGGGACTGCAAGCCTTTAAATGCACGCAATATGGGCGTATCTAAAACTTACAAGCATGATGAAACTAAACATGAGCCAAAAGAAATAATTAACAGTTTCCGTAGCAGTAATTTCACAAAAGTAACAAAGTATATATTTCCTTCTTAAACGCGATCCACGTTGATAATGTAATTATCCGTGTTTGCTATAACGTTACAGCAATGCGAGAACACGATTGTCCCTCATAAATGTTAAACGATCCCTTTTGTAAAATCCACGAGGATGGTATTTGGAAAATGAACGGTTGTTAAAAAATGTTTCCGATCGGTGCGTTTGACATTGCCAGGAAAAGGAACAAGCATCAATTGCCCCAGGATATTTTTGTATGTCGAGATACCTAAAAGCGACGCGTCTTTAAATCGCGAGATACGAAAACCTATGATCAACTCTTCAACCTATCTGATTGTAGAATGGTTGTTGCGTGATGTGTGCGTGGAGGAAATATCATAAGAAATGGTTTCCTTGCGTTCAGTTTCAACATGCCTGACATTTGGTGTATATGATAGTAGCTGTCCGATACTTGGCAAGGTGGGAATTATGTTGATATCTGAATACATTTATTGGTTCTGATGCTGTCTTTAATTTTGAAAAATTTCTGAGTGGTTTAATGGATTAATTATACTGGCCGATATAAATATTACATGATAATCTGTATTTTTCGTAACCGTGCACTTTCTCTACTTGTTATCGTATATTACCGACCAATGTAGCCTTTACTTATTAGGTTATTGTTATCGTTAGTCCATGAAAATTGGTGCCAATTGATTTTCTTAATTACGAGCAGAATCACAAATTGACTATTCAGACGCGTAATACATTTTGTCGCATTATTGATCTGAATGACCCATTGGGAGTCTTTCCTACATCTTCCATAATTGTTTGCTATGACAAAATTCTACATTCTATTTGCAACTTGGAGAATGAATTGTTAAGAATCTCTTCTAAACTCGTGCAAATATTAAAATTTGATAAACAAAACGATACATGCGTGTAAATCGCTCGAATAAGAATTAAATATGATGATCTTCATCGGTAAAGATCAATTGATAGTACGATATGTATATAAGGCTTTGTACGACGAAGAAAAACGCAAGTAGTAATTGATAATTTTCTAAAACGATGTCGTTTAGGCACTGTTTACTCGTATATCTATCATCCTAATCAAGTTACAGTACCTCGCAAAATACTCTATTTTTCTTTTTTTTCACGAAATAACTCATAAGAGCTCGCGTTCAATCTCTTCCGATTAAATGAGAAATACAGACAATTTAACTCCAACAGAATCTACTTTCACCAGGGCCATATACTGACGCAGCTATTAACAGCGTACACCCCTTTTCCATTTGCTCACAGATGCCAGTCCACTGAATAACTATACCCCATGTACGATTCATGGAACAAGAACCTCAATAATCATCTCAACAATTTCAATCATTCTACGTTGAGCAATTAAAACCTGTTCTCCTTCTACTCTCGTTGCCCGGTAAAAAGGCCACGACCGTTTTAGTTCGCGTTAAACATACCCCGGCACGCGATCCAATATTTATCAAGGGACGGAACGAAAGTGGCGGACACTGTTATACGTCTGAATATAAAATCGCATAAGGTGGCTGCAAACGAGACGACCAAAATGGCTGGAATGTGAATACCATCTGTTCGTTCCTTCGCCCTTTAAGCTTCTTTATGCCGCGTATATTACGCGCCACCGTAGTGCAACTAATCTTTCTGTCGACCGACAACCACAGGCAATGAGCTTTGAGATTAGAAATCGAGTTAGCCGCGTGGACGAGAAGCGGATTCTCTGTCTATGTGAATTGTTGTTTATTTTAAGTAGCGTGGAATCCTAATTGGTTGCTGACAAATTGGCAAATATGTGCATAATGGGCGTCCTGAATGATTCGGTGAAAATCGTTTCAATTCCTCTATGAAGAGTATTTTGTTAGCAGATTACGGATGTTTATGCGTTTATAGGAAATTTGAAGATGCGAAAGTTTACAGAATGCATGTAACAAGCAAGAATATATAGAGTATTATATATATATAATATCTATCGGATGAAGCGAATTTCTATTTGGGCTTCAAGTCCTTACTTATGTTCATAAAAGTATAAAAATGTGTACACATCTATAGTTGTAGCATATTTATCGGTATAGTTGGAGCTCTCGATTTATTTTCCATATCGATAGAAAACATATTCTTAAGCAAATCTCTGAACCTCGGTATGTACAGGAATTTCAATGAAACATCGAAAAGGAATGACTATTTAAGTAGCCAAGTAGTTTAGGTTGATAATACGAAGTTTCAATTTAGCGATTAATCTTCCACTTAAAAATTCTTTATGTTTAAAATAATAATAATAGAAAATAAACAAGTCTATGCATCGATTCAGTTCAACTTTATCTAGATTAATTTGCTATCAATATCGATGGAAAAAATTTAAGAAATAACAGGAATTCCAGATACAAGTGCTGTGATTCCGATGCAAAAGGAATTCCGATTCGCGAAAGTGGATTCGAAATCTCCCTGACTTATTTGGAATTCATGTGTCGTGCGAAAGGAATTCTCAGGTTATTCTTTAAGCGCGTATTGCTGTTCTGTTAATGAATAATATTTAATATATTCAGAATGAAAACAGTCACGACCACATTCCTCTGTGATCGATCTGATATGGCGTTTATGCTCTACTGAATCCCGGATTACGCGGACGACCTCTTTCGATTGTAAAGGCTACAAAACCTATGACAAAGCGATCGCAATGTAATCATTGAATCATGGCTTTCTCGTGTCTATTATATTAAACTTACTAAAAATAAACGCTCACCATTATTATATGTATAATTACGTACAATTCATGATGAGAAGAATAAAAGTAAGAGAAATTTTATTGATCAGGGTAAAGGATTATTACGGAACTTTTAATAATTAGAGGGCTTTGACAAATCATCTATATCTTATAACATTTTTTCACTTTTCGTATTCGAGTCATTACCAACAAAACTTTCTGTACCACAAAAATATTGAGAATTTCTACTGAAACTTTCTGACATTAACGATAATTAAATTAAATAATCCAAAAATTTTCCCACTCTATACATTCACAAGCCACTGTTGATAAAACAAAGTATTTACTTTGAGCAGCTTTAACGTTTCTAAGGAATACAAATATTTATGAAAGGAAATCAAAACGTATTCGCTAGATAGCGAATTTCTTTAAGAAAGAATAATGAATTTCATTTTCGTTAAATATTATGATTGCATTATAAAGAAGATCGTAACGCATCTCCTTAAAAATTGCATATTATTCGTGTTAAAAAAAAAAATGATTTCAGGAATATTTCAATACTAAAACAATGCATCGAAGAACTTTTGATAGCCCTAGACTAAATATATATTGTTCAATTAACTCAAATATCTTTTTTTATTCAATAATAAAAATTTCTATTAGTAAATAGAAGTGTAGTATATTTTATCGTACGTGCAACGATCGTAATATACAGAACAGGCTTCTAAAACGCACGTTAGTTCCACATCGCGTTTCCAAATCTTATTTGAACTTATGATAGATGCACTTAACGCCAGTGCAACATATAATTATCTTATAGCTCCACAAACAAGAATCGATCCAATACGTCTTATAAATCTTATCGATGCTAATCGGTCACTGTCTAACATTATAAGTCCTGACAAACAAAACCTATAAATACGTATAATTGATACGTATAATAAATAAAATAAATTGTAACTGTAATTTCGCTTGCAGCAGCGAAAATAATCTTTACTTTTTCTCCAGTACAATTCTCTAACCAACGAACAATTTATCTATATTGTGCAAACCACTACCGAGGCGACGTTGCAGCAGAAAATGATCAATCACTTCGATTATATCGGTAGAATTCTGATACATATTTATGAACTGGCTTCTCTATCCAAATTACGATCATGTATCTCGACACAAACTGAAAGTTCAAACTAAAAATAAATAACGCTGTTGTTAATTATAACTGTAACAATATTTGCAGATAAATAGAAACTCGCTAGATATTAAATGACGCAATATTCTAATAGAGAAGCTAACAAAATTAACCCCTTCACAATGTAGCACGAGGCAGATTTGTACTAGGTGTAAAATATAGTATGTAAATTTCATATAGTTATTAGTATCTACTTATTCTCAAAATTCTCTATTTTCTCAAAAGGTTGAAAAACTGTATTTATATCTGATATCAGAAACACAGGAAATCTTATATAAGGCAAATCTTGGATAAACAGATAATTATTTTCTAAATCGTACATTTTAAATTCTTTGTCATTTTATTATGCTATCAAAAGGTTCAAACTACAGGAATATTAAAAATATCCACACTATCGTCCATAAGTCACGAAATATTTACTACATTTAGGATAAGCATAAATGGATATTCTAATTACAAAATGATGCTGATACTTATTAAGTGCATATAGAGATAAGAAAAAACATCACAGACGTATGATTTTCTGATCTCAGTGTCATTTCATGACTAGAGAGTAAAACTTTAACGTGGCATAGTTGAAAACGAAAACAATTCAGAGATTTTTAAACTAACTCTAAATTTTGTAAAAAATAAAGAAAAAAGGAAAACGCAAATACAATTATTAAGGAAAGCAATACATTTTTTACTTTGAAGAGGAATAAAGAATATATGATAAACTTCAAAATCAAATAAAAACACAAGATTGACTCACAACATACCGAATTTTGAAATTGCTTTTTCATAAAAAGTAAAGAGCGTGTCCTATCACACTTTCTCCCTGTAGCCTTTATACTTTATTTTTTACATTTACAAAGGAAAACTGTGTTATGCTATGTCTTGAAGATTTTAATACAGATCAATTTCATTAATATTTATATTTAAAATTAGCAACTGTGTAGTAACTTATAGACGAGGACGTATTTATCTACTCCATCGCAAATTCCATCACTACTCTACTTTTCATCACGAAATTAAATTCGAAGCGATAATTCCAAGTAAAATACCTAAACATCGAGAAACGATCCATCTTCGAATTAACTCGTTCACATCGCATCGAAAATGCGAAAAAATACGTGTATTCATCAGACGACCGCCGCGTCAATTCTAATCGTATTATTTACGACCGTGTATCCAACATCAATGCAATCCGATAATAACGAAGTAGCTCGGCTCAGGAAGTGATGATTTCTTTTCTACGGTCCATACGAACTAGTAATTTCACGTACGGCTTAATTAAGAATCCAATATTTTGCATCCGGCCGGAGGATTTCAAGCTGATCAACGTCCAACGGAGCATGAACGACGCGACATTTGCCGATTGCCATGGAATGTGGTCAGCAAACATTTTTACCAAGCCCTAAGGTCTATTAAATATTATCCATCTACGAGGTTGCTCTCGAGATATCTCGCCCCCTTCGATCAAATATCGAAGCTGTCATCGAAAACTTCAAACAGCCTATTGAAATTTAGAGGTATGTGAAAAAAAGTTAACAGAACAGGATTTGCAGAGTAGAAATAACACGAAAACTTTCTACGTATCGCTGACGCAATCACTATACATCGAACAAATTTTATTTGCAACTCATTGCAACGCGGTTTACCGAAACGTTGAGTCACTTATCATCTGCGATAAACAATGTCGGACCGATCCATATCAATTAATGCAAACGATTCTAACAAAAGCAAATGGTACAACGTGCGGCGAGGAACTTGAAAATGATCCAAGATACGGACTCAAACCCGTATACAAATCGTATCAGTTGAGGAGTTGTCGCTGAGCTGTCATCGCGGTAAGTCTTTCCTTTCTATCATTTACCTGATTTATCTATGCGACTGGTTAATAATAAATGAATAATAATAAATTTAAAATAGATTACCTTTTGTCACAAACAAAGGACTCTCTAATCCGATCAAGTTACAATTCTTTTGATCTACGTGTATAATTTTCTGAAATGCAAGAAATATAACGCAGCGTTAAAAAGTATTAAATAGATGAGAAGATCAAGATAAGGAGAGAAATGTAGGCATCTTTTTGGGCAATTTGTCTGGGTCAATTGGCTGAAACAGCAGCTATAGAGCAAATTGATAAACGTATTTTTATTCCATCTACAGATTTTCGTGAATCTTTTGTACAGGTGTAATCCGAGTACGAAGGGATTTATAGAAATTCGTTTCAAAGACGATAACAAAAAGACCTCCCATCATCGATGTTAATCGTCAATGTTAATCGCTGTAGTTTAGAATTGTCTGCACCTGTTGCTGCGTCTCTTTCGTGCGTTGGAACAAAAGTGACGCAAAATATAGTCGAGAAATAGTAAATCTATAAACGTAAGATCTTTATGTAAAAATGTATGCAAGAGCGAAAGTAATGTAAAAACTAATGCAAACATCATTGTACGTAAATTGTTATATCTATTTATTGTAAAAATGAGGGTAATATAAAGGTAACTCATTATGGGGAGGTTGTTGAGGGGCTTAGTAAAGAAAGAAAGAAAAAAATTATATTGATTATTATTTATGCGTCTTTCGACGTGATCTACGATCGGTTGTATTTTCTACAGTTAGCAGCCTGTTAATGTCATCAATGATGAAAATTTATTGTCGTTAAGTTGATAATCTATCCTGTTCGCTTTCGTTATCTTTGATAAATGATGGATATTGATCTCGTGGTTTATACTATGAGGATGGAGGGATACTGAAAAATGACAGATGGATTTGCATAAATTTGCATGATAAAGGGAATTTTCAACTAGGTGCAGTTGGAAAGAGATCGTGGAAAAATTGTAAGAAAATTAACAGATAAAATATACATTCCTAGGAGGTATTATTTTGAGAGACACGATATAGAAAATTTGTGATGAACGAGATTAAAGTAAGATTAAATGTACTGACAAAATTAGAATTCATTGAATTCTCCACTATCTATGATTTTGTGTTCGTGTTAATAGAATTTCGCGTTCAAATAATTGAGTGAAATAAAAAGAATCTCGTTTCAATAAATGAAATATCTTGTATTTGATACTTTACTCGTTTATTTCAAGTCTCATACACTATCCGTTACTGTGTATTTGAACCAGTTCAAACGAGATCAAGGTACTTTCCGCGTGTTAGTTGTACCTGAAACGATTCAGTATTTCAATTGTTACTTTTTATCTTTATTTCAAACATGGAATCGAGTCTATCGATCTTAAATAATCCAACAAGTTGCAACCATAATTTCCAGCCCCGTTTGCAATAATATCGCTCTATTAAATTATCCATGCAAGCAACGATGACAGGTTTCTTAAATTTACAACCATCCCATTTCTACTTCTAGCCGATCGACAAATTGATCAAATGTAGAATCTATTAAATTTTATGTTTGTGGTAGATCAAAATTGCTGCATAACTTTTAGAAGAATTTAGAGATCTACGTTTCATACCGTTATACTGCTATATAATTATATATATATATATTAATTTTATGTATAACTATTTTTACTGTAAATAATAAGATTTTACAATGTAATACAGAATTTAGTAAATTTTATTCTCGTAGTTAGCAATGGTATTACGATTAAAGTCGAATAATTCTTAGTGTGCATTTAATGCACTAGTAGAATTTTATATAGGTAACAAATTTCACTAATTCTGCTGTACGATACTAAATTACTTCGTCGTAACATGGACTATATTGAATTTTATTTTTTATTATAAACAATATTTTGTATAAAAAAATTTCTCTCAACTCTGAAAAAATTCCTTGAACTAGAACAATCGACATATCGGTAAACTTAGTGGCGGTATAATTGAAAAAAAAATTAATTAGACGATAAGGACCATGTTGGAGCGGAGCTGAGTCGCAAGATATCCTCGTGGTGGTCACGAATTCGATAGTAACGGTATACACGACGGCGTAGGTGGACGTCCTTGATCTTGCGATAATAATCAGGACCTCGCCACCGGTTGTTGTTTTGTTGTTCGCCGATATACCCTAAGTGCCGTGGCCTGATTGGGTCGAGACAGAACTGGATTACAGGACCGGTCCCGAGTCACGTGTCGATGACTTCAGCAGGAATCGATGACCGAAGAAGTCACTAGCCTACCACCGATTATGTACATATTAAGGGAGGAACGCGTGTTGGCCAGGCGTTTTTCACGCCTTTCGATTAACTTGCTTCGATGAACGCCGAGTTCGTTCGGAATTTTGCTTGTCTTCGTCTATAGAAAATATTTCTCTATAACTCTTACGTTGAATAACTTCTCTTATGGCGCCAAGTTTACGATCGTAACGCTGTTATCTCTGATTAACATTTTTTGCTACCAATTCAGGTAGCGGGGTATCGATTAAATGGTTTATTTCTCGTTTCTCAATAAATTAAGCTGCACGATGGAGCTACAGAAGCGGTTTGTTAATAGTTGTGATGTTAATTGCGTTTCAGGTTGTAGAAACTTTTATAAAATTCAAGGTATGTATGAAAATGCTTGAATTTTTTATGCAAATTGTTTTCGAATTCAGTAGAAAAAATGGAAGGGAAAAAATACTGGAAACTAGAAAATCGTGTATAGAATACGTCTCGTATAAAATAAGTGTATTAAACAAATCAGGTATACCAATGCTTCTGTTTTGATGATCAATGTACTGATACTAATAAAAAATTATTTAAAAAATTGTACTTTTATTATTGTATAACAGTGCAACAATAAATACCTCAATAATACACTGAGTAAAAATATAATAACAGTGTTATCTCAGTCTGACCAAAGTATTGATCAAACTTATCATCGATCAATATGCTTCTATGCCTATGTGCACTACTACGAATAATTCTGATTATCACTTCTGACAGACTAAATACAAAATGAGCTCACGATAGGTTTCAACGATCCATTGCTAATTTTTATAAAATAATGTTCTGCGTTTATCGTTATACAAAATTCATTATATTTTTTCATGTCGTGATTTTCATATCTTAATATGTTCTTCTATATCTTAAGTTAAATTATGAAAATAAAGACAGGATAAATGTAACAGCTTACATACGTGATAAAATTAATCTCAAAATTTTGAGAGTTTTAATTTTACACTACTATGATATTCAGCCCGCCAATTGAGAAAATTATTGTATAATATCTACTTTTACGCTCGTTATCCGTATCAAAGTATCTAATAGTGATTAATCTACAACAACTCGTGCAACCACTGAAAAATTCTAAAATGTACCTAAGTTTAATTAAAAAACGAAGCTGTGCAATAACCATAATCCAATACATCTCGAACTTACACGTCATTGCGCGCTGATCGATCCAAGGGAATACATACCTAATCATATTCTACACGATCATGCAAAATATCGTTCCTGACTAACATCCGGCGACGCATCGAGTTTATTTCTTCGTTCATACACTCAGTGTGTCCCGCGTCGAAGTCGCGCCCAAGGCGGTTTCTCATTACTGCTAGAAAGATATCGCATGTGCCTCCACGATTGCGGTGAAACTTTATTTCAGCCTGAAGCAACGACGAAGGACCGCGATAAATTCTTGGATTAATCGTGGCGAACGGAATATCCGCTTTGCATCATGAAATCGCGTCGACGTGTTTTTTTCCCGATGGAACCGCGCTATTCTGCACGTGCTTCTTCATATATGTCGTTTATTTCGTTGTATTTAAACAGTATTCTAGAGAATTTGTCATTTCGTGCTTGGAAATTTATGTAATATGATGATTAAAGGAAAAAGCACGGAAAATCATATTTTCCACTTTTCACAGAGAAAGAATTTCAAAGTTCGATACATTTGTCACGTTTTGAAAAATTTTTTAAACATTAAATACATTAAAAGATATTAAAATATTGCTTGTTTCAATTACGACTTTGGTCTTCAGAAAGCTTCGTCGACTTATCATTTATCTTTGAAAGACATATCTGTGGATCCGAGATGTTCTCGTTTGCAACTGTCTCACTAAAATTCCTCTGTTTAATCATAAAATTGGAATAAAATTTGAGAATCGAGAGAAATGTACTTATGTAATGGATATTTATTTTTGAAGAATTTTCTTTGCGAAGAAAGGAAGATTTTGTTACGAATATATTAATTACTCCTAAGAATAATAGCAATAATTTAATTGAGCAGTATTATGAAACTACCATAAATCAGTCTAGCTAGTTATCCAATCTTATGTTATCTTGTATTACGATCAAAATTCATATCACGTAATGAATAATTTATTTATATTTTCCGTAACACTTATTTGACACTACATGAACGTTTTTATGTGGTTTCCTCCTCATCAATAAAAAATAGTATCAATAAATTTATAGACGTTTATAATCTTCTCCTTTTGGTACTTTTGGTTCCAAAAAGTTCCACTATAGCAATATGTTAGAATTCCTGACAGATCATACCATAAATATCGTCGAATTACAAAGGATGTATTAACCATAAATTAACTACTATCAGTCTGACTTAATTTCATCATCCATTAAAAATTTCATTACACTAAAATAACTCGATTTACTCCCCGGCAATTCAAGAACGAAACACAAAATACTACTTTCACTATGGGTAATAACACAGTTTACCATAAAATCCGTTTCCCTAGGAGCGTATACAGGGGTAAGAAAGCAAGTACGCATTATAAGTCGTTCCGTGGATATTTTTCCACGCGCGTAGGCGTCGCGTAGCCCGAAGGGCGCGACAGTACGCGGCGATGGAACGAGCGGAGAACACGAGGGCGCGATGCAACCTATGTGTATGGGTCCTATACTATGGGGCGATCCGTTACCCAAGGCGTCTCAATAGAGCTCGCAAGAGTGAAAGGGAAAAATCGCGAAAAAGTAGCCAGATCCGATCAATGATTTACACGCGCCGTCCGTTTAAACGTCTTTCTGTACGTCTCGGGCGATCTACGAGCTGATTTAGGGCGATTGTCGACGCTTGAAATCCACGTGCCTTCTAAGTAAGAGGCTACTGGCAATACGAGCGCGTCTCGCGTTTATACATAGATTTTTGAATCTACTTCGCGACCGATCTTTTAACCTTCAAGAAAATTAAACGGTCTTGAACTGCAACGACGCTTATCAAAAACCAATTGCCCCTTCCGAAAGAAACAAATTATTTACTTCCATAAATTTCATTGTTGCAAGAAGACGATACAAACAAGCGTAAATTCCAAAGAAATTGTTAAATAACTGTAGTATTGAAGATATTTCTCTTAATTTGTCAACTTATGAAGTTAATTAGTATCGTTATTTAGAAACTTATATACCCCGCTACATCGGATATTCCGTACGAGGCACACAAACTCGCGAATGTATTCGAACATTTGTAGACATCTTTTATGAATACATTACGTTTGTTACGCGAAACATTTTGTAATTACTGTAGCATTATTATGAGATTCGGCTATCGCGATTATATCGATCAAATTTGATGCAAACGTGGAAATTAGATACTTAGAAGATACTTGTTACGAATGTTCAATAGAACCATAATTAACACTTATTGTATGCTCAAAACAACTATTCATGACGTATACTCATTTTCTAAACATACATTTGCAACGAGTATCATAACTTTTGATCATCTGCCTATGACAATCGAATATCGTTACAGAGCTAATGAAATTTCAAAATGTTTTATATAACCCATACAGTATAGCTATAAACATCTTCCTGCAATACAACAAATATTAAGAAACTTTCGCGACCAAGTATATGCACGCTTATCCAAGCGCACATCGAAAGACTATATAAATTATGACAAACTCAAGAAACATTCCTCACTCTTATTCTCGTTTACACCTATTCCGCTTTTTATTACGCCGCTCTATTTATCTGCTACGTACAACGAGCGAACAGAATGCGTCGATCGACGCCAATGCGAATGTCGAATCCCAGCTACAATTCCGGTACGCTCGTTAACTTCAAAATCACGGGACAATTCAAAGAAGTTTTGCCCTCTCGTTTCCTCGTTCGCTCTGGTTTTTCACGATGTCAGCCGGCCGCGAGCATCGACTTCCTGGAGGACATTCCTCTGTACCTATATGGGGTCCTATATCCTGCTCTTGTCCCCGTGGCCAGAGGTGGATGGTGGCAATGGTTGGCCGTTGGTACATTGGCGCAGGTGTGGCGGCACGAGTTCCACAAAGAAAGCCCCGTGGATAGTACAACCTCTGCTCTCTCTCGGTCCACGCGGCGAGGCGCGGACTTTTTAAGCTGGTTCTCGGGCTGCCAGGTCGCCGGAAGAGCCGCGAGTCGGTCCAGGCCACCTGGGAGCCCTTAAGAAACCTCGGTACGCTCGCTTGTGTGCCGCCCGGAAGAATTAATTATGCTAGCGGCCGGTCCGTTAACTCTGCGCCATCGGGAAAAAATCCAACCGATGGAATGCGATTCGATCCGGCGAAATGTCCGGCCTCGGTGCTCTCAATGCTCGCCGATTCGCCGCTTTCTAAGGACCGCCACACGCGCCGCAGCAAACAGCCGCGTTACACGCGCGTCACTTCGAGTTTGCGCTTGTGTAGAGGAGTGTCGTGGAATTAGAGCCTTGTCCGGGAGTTGTGCGCAGTATCTTTGTTGCATTCGTTGGACCGACATAACGGAGTGCCATGATACGCGATGATGGATGATGAGATCTAGCGTTAGAACTATCCGCGACTAAAGCGTAAAATTTGTATAAAAGAAATGAAAACGGAAGGTATGTGAAAACATATAACTATATGTGTTATTAGAGAAAGAACAAACGCTTTTATATCTGTATATTTTATTAAAGATCATTCAAATTTCTAAAAACGTGCCGTTGTAAATTTATAAAATTCCTATGGAAAATTTCGAATTAAAAATTAGTATTGGGGAGTTTCCTTGTGTTTAGATAATCCAGAAATACATTTAGTAAGATAAAATTAATGTTTAGCAAGTTGGTATATATTTATTTGTTTTATTGACAAATATACTTTTCAATATTCAGAACCTAAATCTTTCGTAACATAAATTTCAATTCGGTAGTATAACCGATTCTTAGACAACGAGAGAAGCCATAGAAACTAGTAAAAACGCATCGTCCATGAGTAATAAACGATACCACTTCCAATTTCCAATTACCAATTTGCAAAATCCTACGAATGAAATCCTTCAATATCCTCGAATATCGACAAAATATTACGTTATATAAGAGAAACGCCTCTGTCATAATTTTTTGCAACTTTTTCATAAGAAAAGCCAAGAGAACTAAAGATTGACGTCAGCGTCTGTACATCCGTCCAAGTCCACAAAATACAAAGTCACTACCATTCATCGAGCGATTCGTCGGCAATCAATTATTCGTAAAGTGGCGTTAATGTTCATACCGAACTTCAGCTTCACCAACGCCCCAACTTGCAATTTAATATTTATGAAACACCTACGTACCTCTATCGAGCAACAATGTCATGGCGGCGTTCGTAAGAATAGAATGAAAAATAGATTGCTCATCGACAGTGGTGGATCGAAGCAGAGGCTCGAGTACTCTCGGCTCGTGGCGAGTTTATGCAACGCGGTGCGAGCTACGCGAGCAAACTAGGAGAGAATAGCCAGACCGAAAGATCGCGATCTTCGCCTGCCGCGTATCTCACACCGGTTAGAAGTCTATTCTTCAGCAGAATGCGAGGAAGATCTCTAGATAGCTTTGTGCCGGCCAAGTGCGTAGCCCCTTGACTTGAGTTACAACTGGCTGAAGTTTCAGACGGCGGAGTATAAAAGTGTACGACCACCTGCGAAATCTTGCCGACTTTCCGGATTATTAAATCTAATCGTGTTTTTCTCTTCGCTGTCACGCATTCTGCCGCACAATTTGATGGAACAGAAAGCATTCTTCCGACCGTGTTAACCTCATCAATTTTCTTATTTCTTCTAGCAGGTTTTGGAAGTATATGGTTCTTTGGAATATTTGTACGTTGGTTCAATCGAAAATCCGGTATCGTGTCTATTGACGGAATTCTTTTTATTTGTACATACTAGCATGCAAAAATACCTAGATACATGCTTATTTTTGATAAGAT
This sequence comes from Bombus waltoni, assembly GCA_014737395.1. Lineage (NCBI taxonomy): Eukaryota > Metazoa > Arthropoda > Insecta > Hymenoptera > Apidae > Bombus > Bombus waltoni. The sequence goes on along the minus strand of JACXII010000051.1, from coordinate 6,638,346 downwards.
GTAGTTCGACTAAAATGTTATGGATGAGAAGAATTGCAATGATTTTACTTTTTATTATCATTGAAGCTATGGACAATGATAAAAATATCGATACAAGTGATTGTCAGCGATTGTGGAGATTTTTCTTTGTCATCAGGTTGCTTCATTCCTAAACCATTCCATCAAACATGCGTAGAATGAAGAAAGTATAGTTAACCTTCTTACATTAGACATCGATATCGAGAAATCTGAAATTTGTATCTCCAAAAATAAGAAAAATGGATCATATTTACAAGAATCTCAATTGTTTTAGAAATGAATTAATATGAATAGAAAATGTAACACTACCCTTTCAGTAAATTTTCAATTAAAAGTTTCATCTTCACTAGCTTTTAAGCTAGCTAGTAAAAGAACCATCCTGCATAATTTTAAAGTACAAAGTGAAACTTCAATGTGTATGCGACATGCAGAGACCTACTATACATAATAATACATGTACCTGTTAGATGCTCTATTCTCCTGAAACCCTTCGAATTTATATCTTCCATTCATCCTTCAATCGAAATATTTTTCATTGAAAAAACAATATTACCTAAACTATCATTTATTCGTCAATTTAGAACATAATATTATTTACTCTCTTACCTAATTTTTTCATGTTTTCTTAATTAGAATTTTTACACTATCTACGGATAGCTAAACTTCTTGTATATTTTCCATACTAGCCACTAGGCATACCGATGTGTTACTGACAACGCAAATGTTCCTTATTAATTCACTTAAAGTTCTGTTTTGTACGAGAATTCTGCAATCTTCAGACCATATTCTATCGAAATCACTTTCTACAGACAGCGTATTATAAGTAGAATGCCCCGTCCATCGTCCGATCGTATTGTGACAAAAATGTGTTGGAAAAGTGCAGAACTGGAAAAAAGTCTCGCGAGAGGTACTGCTCCCTATCGCCACTACGTGTTGCCATACTATTTTATTTGTATATATGACATTTTCGGACAATACGCGTGTTAATTAACGTGTATGTTTACATCGAGATTATCAGAAATAATCAATCGGACCAGCATTCGTTTTAGAGGACTATTTTCCAGCTTACGTCTATAAAGTAAAACTCCATTCATCTGGACCTGTCGGCAGACAAACAGTTTATACAATTGGGATTCGTATGATAAGAGCTAGACACAAGAATAGGAGTTCACGTTCAGACAAACGAATGCAAGCAGCAAAATTATTAACTCAGTTAATCGGGCGTTAATTAAAATTTCGTCCAAACAAATGGAATTCTACTGTACGTGATATAAGAGACATACCTATAGCGCAAATCTATCCCAACAAATTTTAACTTCTCAAGATCTAAATCATCTTTCCATCCATCAATGCAAAATCTGACGACTCGTGAGAGCACGAAACATCAACGAACGTTTATCACCACTTATATCGCGAAGAGGTAGGTATCAGTGTGTCCAATTTAGCCGGATAAAGTTTCGCGTCGAGATCGTAGGCGTGCACACGCGTGGCCGTGTGTATATACGGACGCGGTACGTGAAACGTACGAGCGCACGCAGGAAGCGTGTTGTTCGACTTAATACACGAACTAGAGTTTCGTGGTGGGTTTCTAAGCGACGCACGCAGGCGAACACGCAAGCACGCGGCCGCGGTCGCGCTATAAATTCAAGTAATGACCGTTTATAGAAAATAATGGCGAAGCCGGCACGCATTTATCAGCCGCGTGCGTCCCCGGAATCTATTCGTTCATTCATGCGCCGCGGGATCGAGAAATAATTGAGTGGATCGCTCCTTCTTTCTCTCCGCGCCGCTTTCTGTCCGACGATTCGCCGTGTATTTCGACCGAACGCGTTATAAAGGGTAGGCGAACGTATTATCGAACGGTGAAAAAGAAAAGAACGTCCAGTCGGTTCGAACTTTCTTTCTTCGTCCACGTTTTATGGAGTAAATTAATAGTTTTAATGAACTATAAATTATACGGGATACACACGGCGCTATAACCGAGAATGGAACGATCGTTGCGGGAAAAATAAAATTGATACTGCTCCGCGAGAGATTCTGTAACTTGCGCTTTCGCTCGTGGAGAAGGAGGCTTTTGACGAGACTCAATATCAGAACTATCGGTGATTAAAGAGTAAAATTTGTGCTAAAGAAATTAAAATGAAAAGTATGTGAGGAAATACATGGTGTAAGGAGAAGAACCAGCTCTTAGCTGTATATTTTATATATGACTATTTAAATTCTCAAAAAATACACTATCGTTGATTTGGGTTAGGTTAGATAAACCAAATTTGGGTTAGGTAAATTTTTCTAAGAGTTTCTTGGAGAGAAGAGTTTCTAGGAGCTTTCTACGACGACTACATTCGTGCTTATCATGAATGAATTACTTGATGTAACTTTTGGATAATCTAGGAAACTGTTTCTTATGCGAGATAAAAGGAAAATAAAATAAGCTTCAACTCAAGAACAAGCTCTTAAGACTACGATTAAAAGAAATAAGAATACTCTAAATTACAAAAAAAAGGAATTTATTCTAAAATATTTAAATCCCGCGCTCTCTGTTGAATACATGCGAGCACATGCCATTGTTTCCGATTAGGATGACTTCCCTATTCCCTTCGTATCTTTCATTAACCATTAAGTACACATACAAATGGCGAGTCAGAGTCACAGTGGTACAAATCGAGATTTTGAGATTCTAGTCACGTACCTCGACCCATAAAACTGTCATCCCTTTGGTTTCATAATTACGTTATAGCTTTATTTTATTCCCTGCAGCATACATTTCCACGACTTGAAAAAATATATTTATTATATATGTCCATGAATCATATGAAATATACGAAATATATGAATTTATATAACAATAAACACAAGACACTATCTTATAAAAGATAACAGCGTATTCATTTACACCACTGATTCCTAGCCCTTTATATATTATAGTAAACATAAGCCCGTGTTTTTCTTTCCAATCACGTCCAATAAAACTCGTTTATTAAGACTTCAACTTACACATTCTCGATCGTCTTCATAGCCAATCTTCTCCTTCTCCACCCTCTATTCTCCATGCTTATGACAAAATTCGAAAACGCGGTTCGCACAGCTGGCCCGACGACGTCGCCGGAGAACGGATATCCGCGTCAGATAGAAATCGATGCGGAATCAGGTTGAATCTCCATTTACGTCTCACTCACCACACCGTCTAGCTATATCTGCACCGAGATTTCCGCGATTATTTATCCACGCTGCGCCGTGCATGGACACGCGGCACACCACGAGGTTCGCCAGGGGTCTGCAACCCCACCAGCTCAGCTTCCAACCGCCCACGCTCTTTCACGAACGTGCACACATGCACAATTTATGCGAAGAATTCCGACCGCGCAGCTGCACGCTGTACTACGGCCGAGTGTCTGGATTCCAGCCGGCGGAAATACGAACGAGACCAACGATACGCTTTGACTCGCCACCTCTTCCGATTCGACGTGTGTCACACTCGCGATACGGAAACGTAGACGATCGAGGTCGAAAAATTTGGCCGATGAAAGTAGGGCGGGGATGAATGTGATCGAGATTGCCCTCGGACGTTCTTGCGATGGTTCCTTGGAAATTATCAACTAACAGATTCGTGGGTGGAATTTGCTTATGGATCACAGTTGCTCACGAAAATATTCGAACAAGTGTAGGGATTTAACATAAATAGGTATGATGGTAAAATAAATAGATAAAATGTACATCATCATGATTTATATCGATAAAGTTTGGAACAGATCTGAAAACGTACGTAGAAGCTGGAAGATATTTTGTACAGATATATATATATATATATATATATAGTTCGCAAAGATCATACAAATATTCAGATGATCAAATATTCTCGTCAGCCACTGTGAGATTCGCTGATCTTGCGCAGTAGGAAATTATATCGATGCTGAAATTGGAACGTACACTATTTACTTTTTATATATTCAGGTATATCTTTAACATGACACTGTAAATTATGTACGTAAGTGTACTATATTCGATAAACGATTAAAATAATAAATCGTGTACATTTACGTAGATCTTCGTGACCGCTTGTATAAAGGCAGCAAGTATCGGAACTGTTGGTGCAGAAACATTTACTTTTTTAAACACTTCAGCTTTCATAAATCGACGAAGGTTAAGCTAGGAAAGCTTGTTGTTCTAAAAAAAAGAGCTTCTCGTAAATTTCCATGGGACAGTCGATTAGTATTCACCCGTTCGATTAGTATTCATCCGGTCGATTGGATGAAACATAAAACACTCGGGCAAATTGCTACCATGCTCGGGTTAGTCGATTTTTCACCTGTTTCTGTTCCACCTCGAAAAATCTTAAATTGCTCGTTGCCGTTAATCAGTCTGGCGGCTACCTCGCCACGAGACTAGCCTTTTTAAGCTTTACACGCTCGTGCAAGCGTGTATCAATACATCTCTGTGAACACATAGTGAACCCTATTATGAGTGACGTTGATTGAATAATCGTATGTAATTATTCTAATCAGGCCTCTCTACTCATGGCGCTCTTCTTTCTCGCCTCTTCGGGCTACGATGATTGTGATCAGGAGCTTCAACAAATGAACGCGAACTAAACTGAATGGACGAAGAACGGCGAGTGGAATTTTGTGGATGCTCGGAACGAGCTCATCAGAGATGTAGCTCAGGTGTGTTAAGATGGGCGAGAATATTGAAAGGCTAACTGGATCATTTTCAACCATTAACGATTTTGTATAATATATTACTATTTTCACTGGCAAGTGTAATTATTCGCAATATCTTGATTATTAGAGGAAGATAAGCAAATGAGGAGGGAGCTTTTCATTTTTGAAGGAAGATTTCGAAGGAATACAAGAGAGATAAATGTATATATTATTTAAAGCAGCAGCAGATCATTATTCGACAAAGGTATAACAAAAGTTTCTTTAAAATTTCGCTGCAGTATTCCTGTATTAAATATACAACGTAAAAGCATGCAACGAAAATGTGAATCCAATTAAAATACGAATAAAACGTGTATTTTACATAAATAGAATCACAACTTGCGACACGTTTAACCTCTTTATCTGCATCGTAAAAACTTCTCCCCGATCTTTCTCTCGTAATACCCGTATGCATTGTAATACACAGCCATGTACACGCAATTATATCGTACGACAAATTCCAAATAACAATCGTCGTCTATTACCCAAACCATGTATACCAAATTACCAAGAACGATTTCTCGTATTATTTAACAAGTTGCAAATTGGCCAGCACAAGAATCACGCAACCGAGTATTATCGGTTATAATGTAGCTGAAAACTCGCGAAGGAACGATGTGAAATGCCATAAAACATAAATGTTGGGCTAGTCGATCGTCCAATAAATCCGCCTTAAACGCTTTTGTTCAAGAACTATTCGCTGAAGTCACTTCCAGATGCATTGTGTCCTCGCGAAACGGCGTGTTGCGCAAAACGCAGCTGCGAATCGCGCAATTGAAAGCTCGCGGCTCGTTAGAGCGTTCTCTCGGCTAGTCCAACCCGCGCATAGTGCACTCTTTAGTTTTGTCATGGTGTTCCCTCCAAATCAGATCCACCCACAATTCATGTCCTTTAGCGACATGATATACGGCGCTTTTAACGGCTACCAAGCAACGAGACGTGATTCAGCGGCGTATATGCAAAGTACATATACCGGTGCCCGAGCAACGCCTCTTTAGGGCCGACTTGCACATTCGCTTTTCCCTGCGCCATGTTAATCCGCGAATGATTTACACGAGAAAACGTGTTACCGTCTAAGGCTACGGTTATAGCGGATACGTAGTCGGACGAACTGTCGTTCTGACGAATGTAACGTCTGGAGACTTCAACGCGTGAAAAAAGTTACAAACATTTACGCGTATACATTTTTCATTGCAATAACGTACTGAGTTATAGAGTCCAGAATGTCAATTCGTCAGAAAAAAGAATTCACTGTAATTGTAGCGTAAAGGAGCGTTCAGGCGATCAATCTTATTGTCAATTGTTTTCTGAATATTTTTGACTTAAACAGTAAAAATTAGAGCATAATAAATTACAAAAGATGTATCCACTGTCGTCGTTTTCTGATATTCTCTGCTAAATAATGCAAAATAAGTTCTTGTTAATGCAGAGGAGAAAGGAAACATCAAAAATAATGATAATGTCGAACGTAGGCCACTAACGACTTGTAATTGAAAGTGTCGCAATCGTTCCTTGCGTTACACAGCGGTATTCGCTGAATCGTGCAACTCAAAGATAATCAGTACGCTATAACGAGTCGTACGTGATATACGAACTGAAATTCTTTTCTGTCGACTTGATTTGAAAATCGTTAACGATTTGTATTATTTCGTACGCATCAGTCACGTGAAATTTCATCGCATTTCAGTAATGTAAAGATAAGATAAACGAAGATACGTAAAATTAATTATCAACCTCTACACTTACTTCATATAAATACAAATTCTTTCATTGAAAATTGACGAATAAAAAGTAATTAAACGTAGCGTGTAAATAAAAGTTCTTCATTTCGAATTCAAACATCCGACGTTCAGCATCCGAACGTGATATTACAACTCAATAAAAATGATCGCAAATACAACGACGAATGAAATATAAAGCGCATATTCAACGTTGTATCCTTCTTACGTTTTAGCTTAATAAAAATGTTGTTGAATTCACTGGAACGATTTGTTCTATTCAAAGGAAATTTTTGACTATGATTTGTTAAACCATTGACAGACGATATAATTCAAATTATGTGTATGTATTGCTCAGAAGATCACGTAAGATAATCTAAAGGCTTAATCTTCGCGCTTTATAAATATAGCTTCGATAAAAAGTGCCACGGTACTTGCGTTACGTTATACCTGCATTACGTTATGAGGTATTAAATGAGCATAAAGATAAAAATATTTGAAAGCCACGAGTATCTTTATTACGTAAAGAATCTTTATTGCGATCGTTAAATGGCTCGAACTAATTCTCGATCGTCGCAATTTTATCCCATAGACCAATACCGTTGACGTTCGGATCGTGCATACTAATTAACGATTACTATTCCGATGATCGTTAATAAGTACATTGAAGATTAGTAGCGAAGGTTATTAGTAGTAGCGCGAATCGCTAACAAAACAGCGAATGGTTATTTGAACCGATCATCTATACATGGCCGACTTTATAATTGCATGAAGACGTCAAGGTGGTCGATACTGATAAACCGTTCTTGTAAACCACCTTTCTTTCGATCCACCCAGAAGCTGCCACGAGGAAATAATCGCAAAAGGAAGACGCTTAAAACAGGAAAAATAACGATAAGCGGAGCTATCGAGATTTAGAGTCGATCGCGAATAAATCTTTTCCTCCTCGTCTTTATCCTTTATTTTTCTTATTTTCTGATTTTCCTTCCTACGTATCACCCGCCCTTCTGTTTCTTCTTCTCTGCCTCTCTCGTTTTCTCTACGGTTACCCTCGTCTGATTCGAGGAGAAGCCACAACATCCACGGTTATTAAGATGTTCGAACTGAAATATGGCGTCCAAAGGAAATAATTGCTCCTTTTCTCCCTCTATCGCCGCGCTCAGATAGCCAGCTACTAATTTATGGCCTAGCTATTTCGAATTGCGAGTAGTACGTGCACTACGTGCTCTTCCCCTTCGTAATCGAGACCCCTGCCGCGGTAGCTCTTGCCTTGGATCTCTTCCACTCCTTTTTCCTCTGCTTTTCGACGTTCCAACGTTTCTTTCCACCGGCTAGTTCACTCGGTACCAGGGAGAAAATTGTAGATCACTGGAGGAAGATTGAAGGCAGGAAATAAAATGGTACAGGGCATCTTATAAGTTAGATGCTGTGGAAAGGAAGTGATTTAGGTAATTAAGCGGTATGTACTGAAATTGACGTAACGATATGTCTCTGGAATTGTAGGAAGTAGAAAGTATAGTCAGCTTTTTACGAGATACATTAGAAGCGTTTTGTATTCGCGGTGCATCGTAATTGACATTTAATCGAACGATGCGTTTTGTGGAGATATAGATTTGAGAACAGTTTGCGAAACTTTTAGAGAAAATTTCAGGGAAGACGAAGTGATCCGTGAGAAAATAAGCTTTAAGAGAAATAAATTTGTCAACGAAATTTAGTATTACACTGTAATTATATCAAAATGGAGTCAATTCAGGTGGTAGATGGTATACTAACATCAAAGTTTGATTGCAAAATTTATTTAATTAAAACATACGTGTATAGTATATATATATAACGTGTATAGTATTATTATACACACATACGTACAGATTGTTATATTACTCTAAACATACAGTATCTTCTTCGTGATAAAATTATGATCAGAATACAAAGTATGATCTGAATTATCAGTAAATTTCCTTCTATAAATATCATAATTATTATCCAGAGAAAGAGAGAAAGGGAATCTTTAGAATTATCTCCAAGTACCATAAAGTGCATTAGAAACTATAATTTTTATAGAGCCACTCTATTTATCAGTGACGTTTTATTTTGAAATACAGGCCATCCATGGTGCAACAAAAATATTTTCCTACGCCATTTTCTTCCTCGACCAGCAAATAATTCTTCGGTAAACAGGAACAATAAAAAATAATGCATAGGAAGGGCAAGGCATTATCTTTCTTCTGAATCACCAGATAAGCTGCGAAGACGCTATTACATGTCCACATGTATCCGTTTAAATGTTCTTTCCCTATGGCTCGGATCGATATATTTATCTGTACTACTCGAAACGTTGTCGTTCTCAAGAAGATAGATCGCTTCTCAAGTAGGAGATTATTAAGTAACATTACTCGAGACTGTTTCGTCTGCCGTGCGTTTTATCTACAAGAGACGGACATCGTGTCCTTTGTCACAGAGTAAAAAAAAACTTTCGCTTTCGAAGAAAACGAGTGACTCGCCTTTTCCCCAACATTTCGCTCTCTTTTTCTAACCGTTTCCCTTAATGTTCGACCGTCTCATTAATTCTGTGACAGAGAAGAAGAACCAAGGACTGGTGTAACTGTCCGCATGATAAATGCACACAGATAGTGCACCCTGGCTACCGTGCTACCATGCGTCTTACTTCTGTCTGAAGACCGAGTCATGAAACACGAGATTTCACGCATCTGGAACGAAGCGAATGTGGCCTTGACGTTACGCTGAGATTCCATCCGACGAGTTATTGAGCAGTTCGGAAAGTTCGTAACGACGTTTAGGAAACATTTAAAGGATCGTAATTTAAAGTTAAAGCATTTAATAGCATGAGCTTTGATGCTATGTTATGCAAATGTCTTGTTGAAAAATGAGACCTCTCTTTATTATTTGACGAAAGATCCGGATAAATAATCCTCCTTCAGTGTTGATCAGTTCGATGTAGGTAGATACATTATGTTCGTTGTCAGAAACGTTACGATCTTTCCGAACGATAGTTTTTCGGATTTTTTAGGTTCATCAGAGGCTGCAGGTGAACATTTTTGAATAAGAATATAATATAAGAACGGCTATAAATGAAACATATTCCTACGATTTTAATAATCTAGTTTACGTTGAAGAAAAGAAAGTTTTGAACTTATCTAAAATACGGTATCTTATATTCTCTTCGTATTTCAGTAATTTTTCAAATATCGTGCTTCCATAATTCAATTCTATAAGATGTAATTACAAAGAAGAATTAGTAAGTCGATACTTTTTCATTAAATATTCCACAATAATCAATTGTCGATGTCAATTCGACCGATGGTTTAGTGTATCTATGCGCACGATCAATCAGCACTTCGAACTCGCAATCTCTACGACCTCATCTGACCCTTCAAATCTCCGAAGAGATCGCAAAAGTCATCGGGTACAAAGATTTATTCGCCATGATACACATTCTAAAACTCAGATTGAAACTTGATAATCTGTATTATTCATCTGTAGGTCTTCGAATACTTTCTCAGCAGACACATTACGAAAAATGTTAACCATAAATTAACCAGTATAACCAATAAGTTCGTAAATAATTATACTATTATATTACTAATATATACAGATTGTACTAAGCAATAGTTCTTCCACCGAATGAATAAAAAGAATAAAAAGAGTACAGCTAACTGTCTGCGTAATTTCACTTTTTTACCTTCCAATACGTCTTCCATACACACACACACACACAAAACAAGGTGAGAGAACGTTACTCAGTAATTTGTTTGTAAGTTCGACGATATCGTAGCAAAAGAAAATCGAATGTACAGGTTCACCGAGCATACAATAACGTCCCAGCGCTCGATTTCAGCAATGGCAATACGGTTACATTATTAGAATAATCTCCTTAAAATTCATGGCCGTTGTAATTTCAATCGAACACGAGCAACGATGCACTGTTATTACACGGGCTATCGAGGAAGATGTAAATCAGCCGGCTGTTGATCGCGGTTCAATATCCGATTACAAGATCGAAGGCCCTATTACGATGGATTCCGAGCATCGAGACGCAAAAGCAACAGGAAACAAAACGAAAGGGATGGGAGAAGAACGTAAAAGAATACTCAAAGTGGTTGACATCCGCCGCGAACCGCTTCTCGTTTTGAGCCGTGGAGAAAACGACGAAGAAAAGTGGCGGATCGAGCCAGAATCTGCTACGGTACGGTTATGGTAATAAATATCGTACAAGAAGGTTGGTATCGGTGGATCTAAGCGTGATTGTATGTAATGATAATCAGCAACCGTTTTACGACGACTGGCCAACCATAAACACTGCATCCAGTCGGCCAATTAACGGTTTCGAACTAAGAAATGCGCGTACATTCGAATACACGGCGAAATCGAATCGTGTCGTTTCTGTTGTCGAACAAACATGATTGAATCTGGTCTGGATCACATTGAATTTGGAACGGTCGCACGAGGGTGAGAATAGAGGGTGACTGTTCGTGACTGAATTCTCAATTTGGTAGAATTTTCGTTCGTTTCGGGTCTAACGAGCTGATTCGATTCGAATCACCTTTGTATAAAAAAAAAAGTTAATTAACTTCACTGTGACAGAGATGGTATAGCATCGGTGTACCCTGGTAAATTGTGTGATAGGAATTTCAACGTTAACGAAGATAATTCATTTTCGCGTAAATGCATAAAAATCCGCAATTCCCTAATCACGAGCCGCATCATAAAACTTGACGCAAGTTTACGTCACGAATTTGCTCGCAGATCACGGCGATCATCCTCGTAAGTTTGAACTATCGTTGAATCAGAGATACGGATAATTGCGAGGCAAGCGTGGAGGGGCCAAATTACGCGAGCGATAATTCAAGCGTCTGCCTCTGATTTCCGTCATCGATTAACTTATCGTTCGATTGGACACGATTGAGCGCGGCTCGAGCGGAACGTTAAAGCTCCTTCGGTCTGCGGCGGCTAACTGGTTTGGTCGCGCGGTTTTTCATCGGTCCCGCTCGCTTGTTATTAGCGAGCAGCGTGGCATTAGCGCGAGCTCTGTAATGCCGCGTCTGTTCTAGTTACTTTATGTTAAGCGAGGGGGCCGAGGCGAGGACGGTAATTTGAGACCATTAACCGCGTCCTTGCCGGGCCGTTTAATCCGAACGAAATCCCGATTTCCATAAGTGGACGACGTAACGAACAAAAAGATACCGCGCTGGACATGCGACCTGTGAAAGTAAAATTCAATAGTTGTTGGAGATTGCCGTTGGGTGCAACGCGATGGGTGACGATGGACGTGTGGAAATTGTTCATTTAAGAAGAGTAAGTTATAAAAGATGATGAACATTTAGCTTGATCGACGAAAATTGGTGCAGGTTGTCACAGATTGAAGAGCGGAAGGACGATGGTTACGATAGGTTCTGTTTAGAGGTTGATGATTGTTATGGCAACACTAGAATATGGTAAATGATAAGAACGGACGAATTACAAGTAAGTAGAGTTTGTAATTAATTGTACGTAAATGAATTAAATGCAAAGCGTTTCTTTTCCACATATTCAAAAATTCAGCGACTCCTTACAGGGTTAATGCGTAACTTAATATCCGAAATTGTAAGACAGTTAAACTTTGTTATGCGTGTTTATCGAATTAGTTAAAGCGATTAAAACTTTCGAATACTGGGTGAATAACTTTGAGCAATTAAGGGATAGTAATTGAAATCGTATTTGATGTCTACTTAAAACGTTGTCAATTTTCTAGAAAAGCGATAGAAATGAGAAAAATATACTTTTCTAAATTTTCAGAAAATAGAAAGTTTGACGCAGGGAATTATAAATTATTCAATTATTTGGCAATGGAAATAGTTTTCTTCTTTTGTTATTTAGCTAATAGATTGAATCTTGAAGATTTATAGTCAACTATTGTACCCTTAGTATCAAAAAGAGGGGTAAAGCAGCCGTTTTTTGCTATTGCAGCGTTGGCCTTGCAAGATAGTACAATAAATATAATTAAACAATACAATTTGTAAAAACTATTGCGACTTTATATACAGAGACTTTTCTCAGTTACAAAACTGCAAAACAGCCATAATTTTATTTAACCTTTTAAATGTGTATTTTCTTCTTTTTAAACCTTGTACCCATTCAGACCCGAGTTACCATTTCTGATTCTTAAGATTTAACGTTGCATACATTTATAGTCGACCAAGATTTATTATAATTGATAGCAAATTTCAATAAATCAAATTTTATTCAACCACGAATGCATTGCAATAATTGCCCTTCACTCTTCCATTTTCTCATCTTCGGTTAAAACACCAAGTAAAAGAAAAGTTATTTTATTACGTCAATCGTAAAATAAATCTATGAGAAAAGGTCTATGACAACGAAAGTATAGCACCTGAGTATTTTTTTTTCTTTTTTTTTTTTTTTTGAAAATACTCAACTTTTTCTAAATAAATTTTCTTCTACGATCCGATCTTGTAAATTCTTTACTGTAATTCTTTTAGGACATCAAGTTGGAGTTAGAAGACAGTATTTAATTGAAAAAAAACTACCAAGCTATACAAAACCATAATTACGCGGCATTTGCCAGAGTGGCTGCTCGCAAAATGGCCTACATACCCTTCCCTTTTCTTGTGTAAGTAGTAGCCGAAAGGTAATCGTGTAATTTAAAAGGGAATTGCCAAAGGTGGCGAAACGTGAAAATCTATTTGATGATAGTCCAAACGGTCGTTAACAGTTCTAGCAGGAGATTGTGCTGGTTTATCTTCCGGTCGATCGATAAACCTGCTGCTAAATGGGCCCGGAAAAATTTAAATTACGCGTGATTCGATCATAATCGGCCTTAATCGTTGGCACGCTATAATCGTTTTGCGAAACGACTTTCGCGTGATTTTTATTCTTTCCTTCCTTTTTCATCGATTCTCTCGATCGCGACGTTGGAAATGATTCGACGTTATGATGAAACGTGTAGGTCGTGATACGATAGGAAGACGATATGGGATCTTTGTGTGTGAAGCTGTGAAGATAGAGATACGGTGAAGCGATCGATGTATTTGAAAGGAACAGTATCTTATACAATGTTAGTGGCATCAAAAAGATTCTTTTAAACAAAATTATAACATGGTTGAGTGGTTCGGATAGGTAATTGTAAGAAAGGTATCTAATTATCTTAGTTGTTCGCTGCTTTTGAAACTTAATTGGTGAAATTAATTTAAAGTGGCCTGTACTTGTACTTTGCAACGACCGTACTTGTTCTTTCTATCTAGATAGCGTCTAGCTACGCGTTTCGATTTTATAGATGGAAATTTTATAGAAAACTACATTTTTGTAATTGCTATAAGTATAGTTTTTGGAGTTTTTTGGAGTTAGTGTTTATTTTGTTTAGTGTTTTGCTTTCTCCACTGTTTTATAGGTAAAGATAAAGAGACTGTTAGAAATAAACTTATGAAATTTTAATAGAATATATATATATTTTTTTTCCTCTGATCAACAAAGAAAAGAAAGTCATATAATTACAAAATAAATTACATAATTCCATAACACTGCGTGAGCTAAGGAAAGCACGATTTCAATTCATCTAATTTACATTTCCAAACAATTAGATTTTGCTCAACATAGGTTAACTGCATCAATTATATGTGAAACTAAATGTCGGCAGATACAAATAATTATATGAAATAAAAATTTTTTATTCAGGACATTATCCGTTACTGTTACTAATTTTGTGGCATGCAATAGGACCGACGTATCTAAATAATGAATTTTATCGTACATAATCACACAAATCATGAATTCAATATAATATGAAATTTTACAAATTTCATGTCTTTGGTTTAGAATATGAAGTGCACCCAGTGTTCCAAACATTAAAATGAACACTAAAAATCAATGCATCTTTTACTTTATTTTTATCTAGAATTACTAACCTTTAATATCTATTTTTAAATTATAATTAAAATCACGTAATCATGACAACAAATAAGTAAGACATTCATAAACTGGGATTCGAAAAATTTGACTGTAGCAATAATTCGAGATTTGGTAACATTTTACATTACGTACAAAAGCGATTATACTCTGTAATTGCTAAAAACGAAATGCATGATATTTGCATATTAAAATAAAAGGTGGTAAGATTGGATAAAACACCGAATTATATGAAGTATATTAAAAGCTAATAGTCACGGCTATTAGTTAAGTTTTGACCTACTTATAAGTAAGCTTTTTAAATATTTCCAATAATTTTTTATGAATATTGAAAAATTCATTGAATACGTCGGTTCTACCGTATGTTATAATATTCAAATTCTTTAAAATTCGTTGATCTTGTATCACTTCGTATGTGTTTGCGTTTTGTCTTATATCTCTGATATTGATGATCGTTGCCGAAAAAGTTCCACATCATTAAAGAATCGTCAGACTGAATGGCTAAAAAAAAATATGTATATTCATTTGTTAATTTCCTTGATGACATTAGGATTATTAATTCACGAAAGAATGAAGGTACGATAATTTCACAAAGTTCACAAATTGTATGGCAGTACTACGAACAAGAACATAAAAGTTACAGAATATTAAATTGTTGGATTCTTTCTTTAACCATTATCCAGAAACGCGTGTTTTCGAAACTTTTCTAGCTTCCTAGCTGTTAACATTTTTCAACGAATTTCTTAAGTATCTTTGCGAGGAGATAAAATAACCTTACTAAACAAACAGTATAAAAACCAATAATTTACCGCTCGAACTAAGAACTTTTCATATCGCTGCTTTATACGCTGTTAATAGTGTTACAACTCAAAAAATATAATAGCTTCAGACGAGAAGCTTTTCAAATTTTACATTTGTGAAAATACTAAATTCAGGCCTCGTTACTTTAACATAACTGCCCTCTTACGGAAAACTATCGGGATTATAAGTATTCATGATAAAATACCCGTGTTACATGATAAAAATAAAAACATGACGTAGACCTTGTATGCAATAAAAGCAGATTAACAATTTTTTCAGTTGTGTCGCTATCATTGCCAAGCAGTGATGTGGTTATACTTCCCACACAAAACCAACAGAAAAACATATTTCAAATTCAACATAGGGACATCATATAACATCAAAGGACATAGTACTAGCATAGTATGTTTATCTATTATCATTTCATCTAACATTACCTCCAATAATCTGCTTCTTATCTCATAAATAATTAAACGCTTCAAATCCAAACCTCTTATTACGTTTAATACATCTGACACTTATCATCGATCCAATTACGATATCACAGTTTCGTCGAATAATAAAATAAACGAAAGGATTCTCACGTACCTACTTGAGTTTGATCAGAGTTCCACATAATGGTGTTGATTCGTACATCCTTATCCACAGGTATCTCATCCACAATGCGATCAAGGCTCGCGAGAACCGGCATCGCGGTGCACGCGTTATTATGCTCCTCCTCGTACGACCAGTGAACGACCAGTTCACCGCTGTGCTTATTCCATATCATATTCTTCACGATACCTTGGAACTGGACGTCGCGATAAGTCGGTGAACTTAACCTGTTCATGTCCCAAAGGGTCAGCGAAGCGTCACCCAGGCCACCGCCTAGGCATAATAAACTACTTTCGTACGGGTGCCAAGCTAAAGCCTGAATATAATATATAATTCATTTTAAATAGTATCCAACTTTGGAGACGAGAAAAGTTATCGTGCGTAATGAGAGATATTGACTTACTAGGACAGGCTCGTAGTAAAGAATGTCAATGTACACGAACAAACTCGGCCACTGGAATATCCGAACTTTCCCCTCTATCGTCGAAGTTGCGAGATATTGATAATTCGGTGAAAATTCCATCGTTAAAATAATCGAAGAATGCGCGAACGAATTAACGATCTTGCCATCCTGAGCTAGATATATCGTGATCATTCTTCGGTCACCGCTGCACGATATTAAAGAAATTCACATATAATTTATATCCATTTTCTAGCTAATTACAATCGAAATATAAATGAAAGCAAATATCCAACAGCACTTTGAATTTCGTTAACCTATTGAAATACGTACTAAACTGGTCATTGAAATGTAATAATAATTGAAAATCGAGTAGATTTATAAGTAGACTTATGCAAATTCATATCTTTATGAACACAAGTAGGAAGATAAGACATCTATAGAAAGATTCGATTCACTTATTAGATTTTATAACGAACGTCAATTGTAATGTTAACGACAATATAATAGAATAATTAAAAAGTGGCGTCTTTAGATGTCTATTGGCAATTGGAGAGTTCATGTAACGATTGAAAATGCATGTTTCCCTCACGGCGCGGCGACGCGAGACTGCAGACGATCGACAAGTACATAATTGTGGTAAGTAAATCAATGACACTTGTCAAGTGATATCGGATCATAATAAAACGTCGTTAATAGATTGAAGTGATATTCAATGATGAATGGTCGTTCGTGTTTATCTTATATTTATACAACAACCACAAATCTCTGTATAGACAGATGCTACTCACGTGACGATATGTTGGTCATCCTTAGACCAGCAGATACAACTCACGTCACTTTCACACGTGGTTGTCGTCCAAACTATCTTTTGCCTAACTATACAGTACAGTTTCACAAAGGACCGAGTGCATATCACCAGTTTATCACCTGGACAGAAATGTAACATTTTCTTGTAAGATATTGCCAATATTGATTGCAACAATGAGAAAACTACGTACCTACTACTGTAGGTAACTTCAACTTTCAATTCTTAATAGATTTAATAGGCATAATAGACTCTATAATTCACCAGTAATTATATATTTTGCGTAACGTTACCTACCAGCGTTATTCCATTTTAATGAATCAACACTATGTACTTTCACGTATTTCAGCGAGTCCATAATATCAGACTTGGATATATTGTAAAATTTCACCACATCCTGAGTTGCTAATGCGATCACATTTTTCGAACCCCAATCAATTCGTCGTTTCTGGTATTCTTGAAAAGAAAGAATAAACATAATTTCAATATTTTCTCAAATATATATTGTATACTATAGTGTAATCTAATATAATATTATAGTATAGAGTACTATAAATATCTCGAAAATGTAAAAACTAGGAAGTATATAATTTAATCGAGATCTCTAATAAAGAGAGAAATATATCATTAAACGAGTCAATAGGGAAAACATTAGCATCAAAGCAGGTTCGTAATTTTTCGAAATAAAAAGGCAAATATGAGAGGTATGATAAGATTTATAATAAACTGCAAATATAAAAACATAGGATAAAAGAATGCAGTCGACTTAAGTATATAACTGGTAAATCGTAATTGGCTATATAATAATACTAATGCAAATATCGAAAAACTGAAATGCAATTTTCCACATAAATGAACGGAGCTGGTGGTTCGCGATGGTATATCATATTTTTATACATTATGGGAAACGTTCTAAATACGCCATGAAATTCTTACCTGATAACGTGGAGAATTCATGCGTATTTAATATGGAGTGCATAATGCCTATTAAAGGCCTGCTTCGTGGCTTCGATTTCCACATTCCATCTTCGAAGTACTCCTCGTCCCACAGGTCTTTAGGCAGACCTACTAAGCTTCCAGGCACCTTGTTTTCCGAGGATAAGTGGCTGCCGCGCAGCACTTGTTTCTGCCTCAGCCCTGGTATTACGTTTTCTTTCACCATTAATTGGTGCATAAATTTCTTTCGCCATTTATCCGGCAGAGATTCCAGCTGTGCCGTTTGTCAGGGTTTAGTGACTTAAGCGACATTTGACAGCGAAAAATTTGCACTGTGTGTTCCTGTGAATTTCTACATTTTCTCCATCGTTTCCTTTCGTTTTGCTAAATCCAATGCGAATTTTTTAAATGTCTTCACGCCTCGTGGTTTGAACACGAGAATTTTCAACGGGAATAAGATAAAATACAAGCTTTGGTAAATTGAATGCAAATTTTACAATGTTTTTGTAATTCTTACTTTGAATACAACTTTAGATTGTAAATGAAGCTTCAGCTTGGACTGATCAATGGAAATCAAAAATATGTACGATAAAGTTGTACATAATAACTAGACCGTGAATGTTTATGCAAATCCGATTTTTATAAACACAATTGAAGAAACAGAAGGTAAGTAAAGATTCTTTTTACCCATCAAATACACGTTGCAATGAGAATGAGATTTCGCATATTTTATATGTACTCTATATTTAATATATCTCTATATTTTGTACATTTCACACAATGTTTCGTTTTTACGTTTTTCACAAATGTATAAACATTGGAAATGTAATAATAACGATATTTCATTAATTTACAGTATATAAATTACAATAAACTAGAACTTACAAAATTTCTCAATATTCTCAACAATTCAGTTGACTTTGAGCAATAAATTGAGTACATGATCGATTAGAAACAAATATTATTGACATAATTTGAAATCACCATTTCATAATTAGGTTTCGCATTAGTTTGAAAAATGTTATCATAGAATTTCGAAAAAGCTGCAGACTAAGATAATGTACTATGATCAGAATTCAATACGTATAGAATACGTGTATAATAGTTGGTTCCCAATTTTCCTGAGGCGTCACGATCTTAATTAGAAATCGATTTATCGCTCGTGAGGTAATTACCACCGATCGATTAGGTCTTTAAACACGAACAATTGGAGTCGCTAACGATCGACTCGACATCGCAGTTCGTGGCGGCGTTCGTTTGTAACACATTCATCGATTATGAACATTTAATGACACGATAATGATCTTGTTTCGTACTATAGGAACTGAACTGTATATAATGTATATAATGATAATGGAAAGGTACACGTTTGAGCTTGTTCAATTTCCATCTAAACGTTTTCATTTGACATTACTTAAGATCGTCATTTGTTCGATCACATATTTGATTTCTATCACTGAAGTATTTTATAGTTTGTAAAATATGGTAAATTTCGAATTAGAATCCTTAGGGGTGCACAATTTTATAACGCTTCTGAAATAACATTCACGAATTACTTCTTAAACAAACCTCGTCGCTATCTCAAATGCGCATTAATTAGTAAGAAATGATTTTTCCATACACCGAAAAATTTCTCAAGCTGAGGTATTCCATTCATCTTAAAGTTCACAAGCTGTTAGATTAAAATAGTTGGATCTTTTAAATTGACAAATCGTAGGTTTAAATCTATCACTTAGAAACTTATTGTTAGTTAATATCGAAACTGAAAACTTACGTTACATTAAAATAAACTAAACGATGAAATCAAAATGGAATTTAAATTTAAAACTGTAGAAATCTCTTCGACGAAAGAATTTCAACCCTTCTAGAATACAGAAACGTTTACATTGAATGCCATAAAATCTATAGTATTTCAAACTCTTCGAGGTCGAACCTACAGGGTTCCCTCCGAAGAAAAGTATTTCTTCTCATATTTCGCTTCCTCTATCCTTCACTTAAAAATTTTTTAACCTGTTAACCAGGTCATCCTCTAAGTAGAAATTACTAGAATCCTGTAACAACGTTACAAGTTAATAAAAACAAATTAATCCCTGATAGATGATTTTAATTCTTCCATACATCATGTACGATACGTCTAATTTATTTTCAGTATAAACGAGGTAATACGTAAAAAAGTAGGAGATTCATAAATAATGAAATTATTATCTTCACGAGATTAGGAAACCGCGTAACGAGTTAACCTGTTTTTCCTAGTTAACGGATTATAATTTTTTCACAACGCATTTAGAACATGATCAAATAAAAGTCTCATCGCCATTATCTACATCTAAGTCTTCTAAATAACCCACTATTGCACACAATCTCCCTATTTTCCCTAGGGTAAAGATTTCCAAGCTTCCTTTCGCCCCCTTTCTCTCTCTCTCTAATAATAGTAATAATAATAGCAATCTCAGTAACTTCTCTCTTCATCTTTAGAACGAAATGAAAGTAAGCCACAGTGTGCGATTATCACCACAAATCGCATCGTGAAACGGTGTGCATCAATGAAGCTATATTCATAGATAAAGATCCATTATACGGAAATAAGGATAAAGTGGTGTGCTCTTGTCGAATATCAAGCAGGGGAGCAAACGAACAGGGTAGGAGAAGAAGACAGGGTAGGAGAAGAAAACAGGTAGGAGAGAGAAGGGGACGGAAGATAGAAGATCGGCAGAGGAAACTATGCTAGCACCATATCACTGCCTGTTATTACAGTAATGATATCGAAGTTGCGTTACACACAGGAAATTGCATTCCTGGAGTTTCTTTAGCCAACAACTTTGAGATTTCCTTTTAATTAGAATTTTCCAATCAATTTTATAACTTCATATTTCCTTTCTACTTTCCTTCTATATTAATCATCCAATAAGTGTTCAGTAAATTCGCGCCATTTATTTCCCTGCTAATCAGGTTAACTTCAAAAGGTTTGGAGTTTTTTATTAATGATTATTGAAATTCTTCGTTATAATTTCTAATATTGTATTTCTGGTAAAAGAATTCTAGATTCCGTTTTTATAATTTCTTTTAGGTCGTTTCATAAGTTCTCGTATCCTTTCATTGTTGCTATCCGATAAAATATCGTTGCTTACCCTAAAATTATATCGCTACTTGCCGATTTTTTTCTTTATTATATTTTCTTTATTATATAGTCTTTAATAAGGGAAAATTTCAAGAGGATTAGCAGAATGATGGAAGAATGACAGTCAGAACCACAGTATTTATGAATTTTGTAAAAATAGGCAAACAAATAATAAAAACTGAGAATAATAATTTGATTTGTCGGAAAGCTCTCCATATAAAAATATCGTTTCGAAACTTCGTCCAAATTTTAAATCACAGATTTTTTTTTTTTAAGTGAGATAGAAAAGCGGGAAGAATACATTGACGATTGAACTCATATGTAATACTTTCTTATACTTTCATACCAAATTTTTGATAACAGAAGATAACAAGATAAAACAACCTACGAAACGACTTATATACTGCATTGTATACATGTATGCTACATTTCGCAGCGATTTTCCAATAAAGCGTCGTGAACATCTTAGACCGGTTTCACGCGAAGATACGTGTATGATAGATACTGAATATTCATGTACACCAGTGGAAACATTCACACGACGATTCTCGTTAAACGCAATATCGCGATACTCATTTCGTGTATCCATCATGTATCTTGGCAACCATGCTGTTTCCTATGAAGGAGTCAGACGAAACATTGAAACAAATGGCGACATTCACACGGTACGCATCTGGCGATATGTGTATCGCTACAGGCGTGTAAAATCGGCCTAAACATCATCGAACCTTTATGATATTTTCACGGGACGAATTCGCGTTAGTATTATCAAATCCTATTGTCGGATTATGTGATACGACCTAATAAATATTCATTTCGAAAATCATCTGTTGGAAGTCCTTACACATCACAAGGGGCATCGCCATACATCCAGAATTACGAGAAGATAAGGACGAAGTTCTTTGTTTTTCCTTTTATGTTCTTTTTTTATTCCCGCGAAACTATTTTCTCGGCGTCTAAGAACAGTAATTTCCGTGTAGTGAGTCTCTTCCCCGCCGTGATTTCGATCTTATCTCTATCAATTATCGAAGATTATATACCCTTACATCGATAAACATGAACAAGATAACTTACGCTTACATCCGGACGGCCTTTATGCTAATTCAATGTTTGATGTTGCAACAACTACCGTTCAGCAATATTTCTAACGTTCGGGTCCATTAAAATCGCGTAATGCGACCGTCTCGGACGATACTGCAAACAAGCTTTGAAATCAGTACGTATTTTAACAGTCATCTATTTTGGAAATCAAGGATATTCGACATAGAAATCCGCCCGTATTGAACAGTTTATGCATAATAATTTTGTAAAATATTGTACGTGCAAATCTGAAGTACCTCTAATGGATGTCAGAAAATTCCGATCAGAATATCATCATTCTACTTCAGCGGAGCTTATACGTTAATAAGATTCTCCGTGCAAAAATTTGTACAATATTGTATTTTATAAGATACAGTATATAATACTTCGGTGACCGGCTAATTTTTTATTCTGAAATTCTACAGTTAATAAAATGTTAATAAATAAATGTATCAAAGATATAATAATATTGCATTTTGTCCGGAAAATTCTGATAACGTGTGTTCGTTGTATTTAATTCCTTGGAATTGAAAATATTTGCGGGTTGAAAATCTGTACAGTACATAGATTTTTAAACGTTGAGAACGCTTGGAGTTTAATTCTATAATTGATAAAAGGACAAACCTTTTTTTTTATCTTCTACGGAAAAGAAAGTGGAAACTCTATGATAGAGAAAATGTAGAATTCTTACAGTATATGAAGTTATCAAAGTTCATGGCCTATTGTATTTGAAAATTATGTAACTTCATATAAATCAAGTTAAAAAAATTTGTCAACTATAAAATTTATCATATCCGTTAAATTATTGAATTGATGTAACTAAATTTAGCTTACCTGCTTAAACACATCGATTTCATTTGGTCTCAACATATCCTTGGGTTGTCTTGTCAGAAGATAGTTTGCAGCTTCCTTGTCGTATTTGATATTTATAAATCTATCTACCGCATAACTCTGACTTGGAAACATAAATGGATGCTTTTTAACAACTTGCGGAGTAGGTTTTGCAGCAGCGGGTTGATAGTTCGAGGCAACTGATCTCGGAACATCTTTCTGAAAAAATACATAAGGTAATACGTATTAATATCGAATAAATTGAAACTAATAAATTGTTACTATATGAAATTAAAAAAAAAAACTTGTTTTTTAATTGATCTATACAGCATACAGTATTTTATGTTGTCTATCGAAACTGAAAGTAATATAATTTAAACGATGAATTAACTTTAGTTACTTTACAATTTACTTTATACTCTGATTAATAACAATAAAATTGTAAGGTAAGAAATATTCATAAAAACAGTTAATGACTAAAATATAGATGTTCAAAAATATAATAGAAAATTCTAAATAATATTATAAGTGAGATAAATCCGTAGAATATAATATAATGTAATTCACATGTTTTAATCTTATAATACTATCTATCCATAATTTTAATTCAATTTTCTTAATATCTTGTTATTAAAACGAAAAATACAATGCACGACTATAAAATTAAATCATTTAAAATAAATTTTAAACGCCCTTTAAAAATATTATTTACATATTAAGATTTATCGATCGTTATGTTGCTGTTCAATCCCTTATTCTACACCTTTTCACAGATTCTTCAAATAAGAGGAGAAAAAATTAAGTCAGACGTAAAATTCAAAATTTTAGTCATCATTGTACGAAGATAAAAGACCTTCGGCAAAATAATTTGAGCTACTAGCATTATGCACATCAAGTGGAGTGAAGTACGAAGGGATAATATTTATATTGAGCAGGCCTTATACCCCCAGCGAACATCTGGTTTCGAACGAATGACAAATAGAACTGGGTCTTGAACCTGATCTTGTCTACTGGATTTTCAGCCATGTACGAACAGGTTTGAATTTCTTTTTCTTTCTAATCGATTTCTTAATGTTCGTGTTGGACTTCGATTTTTCCTCGTTGATCAGTGTGAAGTATAAAATCTAAATTTCTTTTCTTCGATCGTTTTCATTATTCGTTAGAATTTATTAAAATTCGTTAAAAACAACTCGCCCGAGCGCAATCGCAGATCCACTACTATTCCTTCCAAGAAGAGAATTTTCAAATTTATGCGTTCGGGGCCGAAAATCACGATATACTAAACATCATTACGTGATAAAAAATCACGACAAACGTTAATGAAATATGAAGATCATAACTTATGCACAGAGTTATATTTCCAAAGGATTGAGTGTGTGTTTGTTAGGCTCTGTGCATGATGTTCGGGACTTATCGCGAGAAATTCCTATAAATATACTGGCTCTTCTTCTGCTGCACGAACGGCCACAAGCAACGCGCTTCTGCCTTGGATTTCCGGGACGATACTTTAAACGGGAAAGCAGAAAGGTGGCATCCTAATTCCGAGTTACGATGGCGTTCCCTCGAGGCCGTTCTCTCGGCCGTAACGGTGAACGATCGTCCATTTAAATCGTCTGTATCGCGATTTATTGCTGCTCGCTTCTGGTTCTACGTCATGTGGTTTTCTTTCGAGAATGTTGCTGTAATTGCTTATATGCTGGGATTTCTTCGCTTTCCTTCTTGTCACCCTTTCTTTCTCTTTCTTGGCAAGTCTGCGAAATTGATTCGAGGAGTTGAAATGATAAAAGATGCGAGTGCCGAAAAAAAGAGAAAAGGTAACATATAAATGCCATGTGAGATACGGTGGAAAGAGTCGTAAGTGCTAGAATGATTTATTTTGGCTTTTAGAACCATCGCGAGGCTATAGAGATATGCTCGTATCCATAAGTATGAAGACGCAGAAAGCGAAGTTATCCTCGAGAATGATTAGAAAACTATTTGCACGGTATTATCTGGTTTGAAACTTAATGTAAAGACAAGCAGGTAGAGGTGGCTGAATTTTAAACAAAGAATTCATATGTTTAGAGTTATAATAGAAAAATCTTATCTCTACACATATATTATATGTATAATAACATTGAATTTCTTCCTGTTTATTTCATTTATGTCTCTCGACAGCTGCTTTAACTAATTCTGACAATTGTGTTAATTTTGCTACTCGGAGCTCCGCATCTATTTCATACGGAGCGTCTGTATAATTTATTTTGAATAATTCAGATTAGAGAATTATAGGGATGTACACGTAAGGATTCTTAAAACATTATGTTCCTCTTATAAATCGCAGAAGTAGTTCTTATAAATCCAAGCAGAAGCTGTCCTAGTACTTATGAACGGGAGTGTATGATCATAAGTGCGAATTAAACTGTTGAGAAAAATGAAAGAAAAATGAGGTTAAGAATTTTCATAATAAGTATAGCCAACAATTTGTTATGAAGGAGAAACCTTCTGGAATTTTGGCATTGCTTATTTCGTGTGCTAAATTTATTCTTCGTAATGTTTTATAGCACGCGATAATATTTATAACTTTTACAATTTTTCAACATATACAAATTTTAGAAACGTATTTGAATGCACATAGTATAGTTGGAGGCAATACGAAAGAAAGCTTGTAGCCTCTATTTCTATAGTCAGACATCAAAGCTAACAGAGAATCGAGTTTTACTAAACTGGTTTATCCCATTCATACTATATGAATAGGCTTCGCGTAATTTTTGAACTCAAAGGGGGAGTTGGCCCGATACAGTTTAGATTTCTATAGATTATTACGACAAGGGAACCACACCTTTCTGTAATAGATTCTACATCAATCGCTTTTTGTCTTTGACAGTGTAAGATATTTTTCTATCTTAAAACTAGAAAAGGACAAAAAATTGGAGAAATTATTGACACCAGCTAGAGTTTCGGTTTCAAAACTACTGAAATGACTAATTGATAGTAGAATATAATTTAATGGATATTACATCGTGAAATTGAAACTTCAGTAAAACGACATTACGCAAACATCAACCAAATAGTAATAATTAATAATTAACTCCTACTTAAATCGATCAAAACTAACATTTTCCTAATTCATCTTATTGTTTCTTAACGAGTCCAAATACAAGTCTTTGCAACCAACCATTGCATGAATTCAAACCGTGAATTACTATCCAAAGTGCCAAAAATCATGTACAGGTGTATGTATTAGGTTGTCCCAAAAGTTTCTTTGGCTTTATAAGGCAATAACAGATGCATAACATTTTTTGTTTTATATCATTTTATTGAATTATATATGATTTTATTCCAATAGAACAAATAACATATATGAAAGACGCTATAGCATTGGAATAGCGTACAACCACAGCATATAGGGTGTCCAGTAACTGATGACACAGTCGAGTAAGCGAGGGATGATTCCTCATAAAAAGATAAGTGGAAAATGTAGTACAAAGTTATCACACACGTGGCTTTGTTTTCAAGAGAAACGATTTTGGAAATCTATTCAGTATGTATATGTATATGTGTGTGACTAAATTCAAGTTCTGATCCTGAACTTTTGGATTCTGGACTTTTGTTTCTGTTCATGTTTGAATTAATAAATAAAGACAATATCATTACTTCCATCCTAATTTCTACCGATATGTACTATTAGTCTCTTTTATCGAATTCGACTCAAACAACTTCATTGATGATAAGATTAAGTAACAAGCTTCTTAAAACTAGTTTCATCAATGTAGAAACTGTTCAAAATGTCAACTATAATATTTCATACGTAGTTATGCCTTTTAAACTAAATAAAACACTTCAAATTAAATAATTATACACAGTCCTCGTAGCGTATTATCTGTATCTCTTAATTGCTAGAAAACAAGGATATTGATTAATTTTAATTCTTCGGCACACCTACTACTAAAATATTAATATATCAATTAGTGTATATTAATCTTGCTATCTAAAATACACCGTTTACTTAACAAATAGCATAAAGAGAAATTTATCAAGTCGAAATTTAGAATTAACAGCAGACGATCGAAATCGTTCTTCTCGAAACTGAAGCCCCATGTACAAAAACTTTACTCTACATTTTCATCATACTTCTACGCGAGTTTATAGTTACCGGACACCTTGTATATTCGTTCTTATCGACGTCGGGCCAGGCTGAATAAAATAAAGTTGTCGTCGCTGGATGTATTTTCCGCTCGTGAGTGCCCCGCGGCGCTAAACACGCGATATGGCGTTAAGGTAGCAAAGGGACCTGGCCCCGGCATAGGCACCGGCCCATTAAATGTTGTACGCCCGGTAATTTATGGGGTGCGAGAGAAGAAACGTAACCACCATCTCTCTGTCCGGATGGTGTACAGTGTACATAATGCGAACCGGCGCGTCGCATAGGAGACGTCCTCGTGCCCCTCCCTGCAACCCCGTCACCGAGTCTCGCGCATTTGCATAAAGCTGGACGGGACCACGATGACCGGGAGGTAAGGCCGCTCGGAGATTAAACGTTCGAGATTTCGTCGGTCGTGTTTCTTGCACGCTACTCACGCGGAAAATCCGCCGGGAATTCCAGCTTATCCGTTTAAGACGAGATCCCGCCGCGTGGAACCCGTGGATCGAATTTCATGGACCGAGGTGATGATTGTCAATGATGTCCGTGGGAGAAAATTCGAAAAATGGATGTGGGCTGAAATCACTGTAGGCATGTGGAGGATTTTTATAAGTTAGAAGGCTGGGAATTTTAGTAAGTTTAATGTATTTTGTCAATGTATTACGTATTATGTATGGCATGTTATGTTAGAGCACACGGTATAGTAGAACTCTGTTTATGTGAACTCCGTTTAAACGAATTCTTATCGATCGAAACCACTTATCTGAATTATTATATGAATCAAATATTACCAGGGACTGAAGAGAATCGGTGAACTCGTACTACATGTATTTCAGTTATATAAACTGAATCGTATTCACATACGATATAGTCTATTGGAAATTATATTGAGACACTTGGTTAATTTTAACAAGGTATATTTTTATTACGAAAATGTTGATTAATCTCCGTAAGCATCGTACGAATGTATGCGTAATAGAATTTTATGATGGTATTAAATTGTCTTTTAAAAAGCAATATCCAATAATACGGTTAGTAGCAATACACATAAACGACATATTAGAAACGCTACAAATTGAAAGATTATTACGTTAATCGTGAAAGAGACATTTTTTCAATGAATATATAATAAAATCTAGAGATCAATGAAAATTAATAGAGGATTAACGAAGATATTTTATGGAGACCTTTTATCTTGTAACTTCATTCAATTTTGCAATACTTGTTTCTTTCTCTGTCTGTTTTAATTATATTCTAATTGAAAAATTGTTCGCATCATCAGGTTAACGTACATTCTCATGTACGTACACCAGAATCCTCTGTTCATTCCCACGAACGCTAGAAAAGAATTAAACAGGAAAGCTTCGAGGAAAAGATCGTCAAGGAACTAAGTCCCACGGGGGACCAGAGGCGTATCACGATTTTCTCGCCACTGTCTTTGATGACGTGACATTCGAAGCCAATAAATTCAGCGGTCTAGCGTCTGATTTGCATGAAGCTAAACCTTAAAAACTTCAAACAGCTGTCTTGACGTTGCGTAGTAGGAAATCGCGGAAGATTTTCCCATAGGTACCGAAAACGTAGAGGACCCCCAGCGAACAGCAGCGAGCGCCGTCGAAATGTTGTCCAGCTGGCGCGAACCTGTCTAACCAATATTTTCGAATCTCTTGTTGCAAGGTGCTAAAGGGTTGATCTCGGTTGTGCAGAGGGTACAGGAGAGGTTAAGATCGTGCCGAATATTTCTGGATTTCAGCAATGTTTCCTTTTAACTTATTTTGCTTTCAGTCACATTGGTCGGCACAATAGGTTTATTAGCAGGTCGATTAAAATTATAGATAGACATTTATCGTTTCTGGAACAGATTAGTCTTGTTTATGCAAAGGATTATAGCTAAAGAAAAGATGTGGGCATCCTAATAATTGTTGCATGTAATGTAAAATTTTAGATATGCTGATAGAAGTATAAATTTACATAAACTTCATTTGCAGCTTAGTAATAAATGGGCGAGGAATTAAATGAATGCCATTAGAAACGTTATTAAATGTGAACAACATCTTTCGCTCGAGATTGTTCCGTATGTCGTAATTTTCCATGGACAGATTAGTTTATAATATCATGATCATAAGGACGTGAATAAATTGGGCAATAATTACATAATTCGAATCTCGGATTCTAGTCTCAACTATAATTTTAAATACCAAGAAACGATATAAAGAACAAGAACAAATACTCCTTCCTAAACGTCCACCGAAACACAACCATTCAAATTTTGACTCGGAACACTGACCCAGAGACTACTTGCAAGAACAAGGCAAAGGACCTTCGAAACTCGGTCAACGAAGCTGAAGGAGCTCCTCTTGCAAATTTAACCCTATCTCACAGCCATAGAAATTACTGACCAATATTTTCTCGCACTTTTCTACGTCCATTTCAGACGATACTTTGTCCCCTTCGACAGCTCCTTCTTCCCACGGTGGCGCGTTTCTATCAGCTCAAACCGGTCAGCAGATGACATCGTACACGCATACCGCGTCGCGACGCGTATGCGTCGCGTATACGTACGTACCTAGGCGCCTTACCATCTCCGAGTAGCTGCACCACACACCTGCAGCTCGATATTTACCAGTGGATCAACTTCGCAGGGGGTCCTCCTTGAGAACGGAGTTGCAACACGACAACGAGGAACAATGACAGAACAAGGAATTAAAGGATAGGAAGAGCGACTCTTACAGAAGAGCTCGTGTCCCTCGTGAAATGTATGCGTGGCGGAGAAATGAGCATCACGCGAGACTGTCTGTTCTTCAGGTTCTTCCTTTCTTTGCTTCGTGCGTTGAATCTTTCAAGCGTGGAAAAGGTTGATACTCTCTTTATTTTAATCGTCTCACTTTCGATGTTGCGTATTGGAAATGTCGAGTTTGTAATTATTTATATATAGGAAGAACAAATGAAACAGAGAAAGATAAGTCATGTATCCTCTGTTTTACAGGATAGCAATTCTCAGATCTAAGATACTGCGACAATCAATCCTATTTAAACAAAATTATATTTGATTTTCGAATTAAATATTAATTCTACCACAACTTTGAATATTCCGAAACTATAGACTGTCGTAATATTAATTATTATTTGCAACCCTTTGTAGATGTATTTTTAGAAATTTTATAATTTTATACCGGGGATCTTCTTCCCTTTTTCAAGTATCATACCGAAAAACTTCGATCCTTACGATACATCGTACGTATTTCAACGGGCAACGTTGTACTTTGAAAATTAATTATATGAAAAAGCTGCTAAAAAATACGATTACGCATCGAATTATACTAATTGCAATTGAAACGAAATAGTAAAAAAGCATAATATATTTTTGCAAATGCTTAACAAATATTCTTAAAAATATACTATCTACGTACTATCTTATCGAGATGCAATTTAATTTCTTCCGCGTCTTTCATTACTTGCAGCTTCTGCGTTAATGTAACATCAGCAACAGACTAGGCACTTCCGTGAAGCGCATACAATATAACAAAAGCATTAATTGAACCGTGATACGTTATTATATCATCGATATCTTTTTAAGACGTCCTAGAAATCGTTTATTATGTAGCATTTTCTCTATAGCAAATGTAAATCTTCTTGCATCTTGCAAAAACAGCAGCTTCGCCTTTATGCTCTCCAGATTCAAGTACCTGAATAGCCGAGAAAGAATCGAGAATTCCGAGAAAAGTGTTTCCATGGTTCCGCAAATCGGCCGAATGCGATCCGTTTAATGTCAGCTTTGATCTGGTTGTCAGAAAGTAGCCTGTTGAATACTTATGAATAATTCAACCGCGGGCGGTATCGGCGTACGCACGGGAAACAAATTAATGGCATGAACATGTAGCATCGTGCACGTTGTACTCTTCATTCCGTAACGTCAAACGTTCTGCATATGCATCGACGTTACGATGCGCAGGTGCAATTGCACACGCGAGCCAGAAATCTCCGATCTGAATATCAAAGATGCCGACGCATCGTAATCTTCAACCTCCCATGAACGTTTTTATTCGGATTACGAAAAAGAGATGAGAAAGATTCAAGCAAGTATGTAAGTGTACATCTCTACACTGTCAACGTGAATGTCAACGTTTCTTTTTTCTTTTGTTTTTCGTTTGATAATCGCGATGTCCTTTTTAATGATGTTTTCATTGCAACACTTCTCTGCCAATTAACCGCTCGTCAAAAGTAAAACATATCGAATAGGTTTACGTTTTGTTCTATTTTTGATGTAGCTCCTATAAGCTTGGTTAAATAGTTCTTTTTCCATTTGGTTATTGGAAGCTTGCAGCGTAATTATTCAACGATGAGTTTTCAGTTTTCGTGATTGAATGGGAATAGGGCAATTGGAAAGTATTCTTCTGCTTGTGACAATGTAATTTAATTTTAAGTTTCTTTTATTCTGTCTCTACAATTTATAATTATAGCAAGTTGTATATTGAATTCCATACTATATAAAATGAATTTAAATTTCCATTTGATTAAGAATACTATCTTGAATGAGACACGACAGCTGCGGTGGCTCATGAAGGTATTCTGTAGACACAGCTTTCATGGATATTCGTTATAGCTTCGTCTCTGATAAATGGGATCGTTTTTAATATCTATTGTTATACTTCGGATGGTTGTTTACGCTGCATAACGTTGCTTTATGTCTCTATTAAATGTACATTTGTGGTAAACGTCTCTTAAAGACAAATGTCTTTAATCTTCGAGAAACAAACGATTAATCCGTAATTCCACAATCTCGTAGAAGCATGAAATGTTATCGAAAATTTTATTAATGACGACAGAGGCGAAAACTGTCGTGGCTGCATCGTCGACGTCGAAACAAGGACAAGTAGAAGTTTGCAGAGGCGCCATTAATCGCAGCGTACGTGCGCGGGAAATCGGTAGAAAAATCCACGTACACAAAGCCGTACGTACGCATTAGCAACGTGTTCGCGGGAACAGGTTGTTCCGCTGGCGATTCAGAATCTCGCGGCGTAATACAGATATTGAGTTCACGCGTAGCGGGTGCGGATAGAAAAAACAAGTAGAAAGAAACGCTGGCTAATGAATTAGTGCTGTCGGTATCGCAACGGGTCGTGCCTACGTGCGACAAATTATGCTGATCGTATCGTAAAATTCTATGGAAACAGCTAAATGCTTATTAGAGCCACATACGCGGGCGTAGATACGATATATCACCAAGTGAACCGTAACGACATTTATGTTTTCATACTTCTAGCGATCAAAGTCATCATTTTTACGGTTTTACGCTGGCATTCTTGTGGCAATTGGGTCAACGGACAGTGAAACAAAGTGTCGCCCAGTTTGTGCCCCCCGCTGTATAGCCGAGCACGTGGGTCAATTAACGTGTCCATGCTAATTACACGGTCAACGATTTGAACGAGATCCAGTCTTGTTAAATTGCCGATCGAAGATAATACAGCGAACGATCAGACGTTGCAGGATATAAAATTGAGGTGGTCCTTTGATTAGTGATATAAGATATTTAAGAATGAGAGATATTTAGATTTATTAATCGATGAAGATCGATTTGGTACGGTTCGACGAATCGTTGGTTTTCTAATTGGTATTGATTCGAAGTATTCAAGTATTAAATTAAATTCTTAAAAATTTGTTGTATCGAAAGGTCAGTTGGATAATAATTTAAAAGTTTCTAAGCGAGTCGCTATTTTTATATGGGTTTGGCACTTATATATTGTACTCGATGTGCCATATCATGCTTTATTAACGCTATGCTATACTCGATGCTGTAAGTTATATTAAACGACGATCTTACTGAATTTCTGTGCATAAACTAGTATCTTCACTTATCCATACAATGTGTTAGACTTGTCGAAATAATCAATTTAATAGATTCAGAATCAGATAATAGAATCAGATAATAGATTTAATTTAATAGAATTCTCTTGTTCAAATATGTTTCTCCGTTTTCCTAACATTTTTGTTCATTTCCCTATGAAACATGTAAAATGTATGAAACATGAAAGTGTAAAATATTCTCAAAACTATAACAAAAGGATCTTCTACTTACTTCCAACCACCTCTAACTTCCTTCTAGCAGGCCAACACCTGTTGAACCTTACCCTAAACACCAACGCACCTATTATACCAGCATGCCTAAACCGCTACTGCTAACGCCAATATTTACAGTGCTATTTCAAATTCATCTCGAAATCATGTAAAATATCCGACAAGTCGATCACGAAACTCCCATAACAAGTATTTCCTGGATTTTAATATTTCACGATCGTTGGACCGCATACTAGCGATCCTTGATGTGACAGACGAGAAACGAGATTTCTTGTTCGCATCTGGCCCGATGATTAGATGATACATTTGTGAATTTTCGGGCTCCGATCGTGTTTTTATCAGTACGTCAGTAGGGAAAACTAACAGCAGATGGGAAACGCGACTTTTTCCTGAACTCTGCCCGCAGAAAGTGAACTGGAATGTTCGCGAAACGTTGAAACGAAACACAAGTAAAGCTAATGGTGGTAATTAGTTAAAATAAGACTACTACCGATAAAAACGCGATTGAAAGCCGAAGAATCACAAATATGTCGAGTATTTTCTACTCGAAGCTCGATCCCTGTAACAATCCAGCCTGTCGGACGTAGAACATAGTATGTGCGTACGATGCAATACAAGCAACAGGATCGATCTCCCTCCACTTTCGACACTCGTTACGACCGAGACATTAGATCGTACGTTAGACACAGCGATTGGCTCCCGTCGGACGCGAAGAGGTTGGGCCCAGGTGGGCCATCAGGTTCGCAGGGGGGATCCAGGATGCGATTGGCAGCAGGAAAAGCAACGGAAGAAGGGGGCAAGCTATCTTGGCAGGCTTACTACGATCGTCGTACTGCATCGGCCGGTTGAACGAAAGAGGAGGATTGCTACTACGCTGTGCAACATGTTCGAATGGGGAGAGATCTCGCGTACAGATACGGTGGAACGGTAGGCAACGCGAGAACTCGCGATATTCCAGTCACCGTTGCACCGGCTGCGAGTTTGTCAAATTCGAATCGATCCGCGAGAGATTCAACGAAGATAGGAGGATGACTTTCGAGTGACCGGGCGGCAGCAGTACTAGCTGTAGATTAATGTTTTACAAACGAAGATCTGCGAGACTGATACGTCAGAAAGACGAAGGGGCAGGATTGTGTAGAGGCTGATAAAACGAAAATGCGATGATTGCAAATCGCGGTAAGCTCGTACCGGCTGATTATCTATGTAAGACACGTCAAATGTAGCGTACATAAAAGCGGCAAGACAGGTATCGATAAGAAAGAAGGATACGTTGCAACTAAAATCTCTGTTCAAGAATCGTTAGCGATGTCAATGCGATAGAACTAAAATGAATGAAACCTATGAGAAACGCACAGTAACTCGATTATATCGAATTAAAAAGTTTCTGTAAACTCTTCGATCGGTTATCGCGCCCTGCTAGATCATTTAACATACAGACAATCTATACATCACGGGATACATTTGACACAAATACAGATGATAGGCGTGATTGTAATTACAAAATAAAGTTGATCGATATATCGATATTTTATATGTATATTGTAATAGAAAGGAAAACTAAATTATTACTACGCTTTGATTTTATCATAAAACCATTTCGTATATAGATGAGAATATACATTAGCAATCGAAGGGACTGCAGAAATAAGGGAGTAGTTCCACTTTCCATTAATTCGAGTAAACCAAAAAAAACCAGCTGCAAATCGATCAAAACCAAATTGGAACGAAATCGTTTATTCGTCGTATCTTCCTTGAGTCATAGCAAACCTACATATTTTTGAAAAGACGTTGCATCCAATCAACGCCAAATGCCACTGCCGAGATTCTAGAAGAGAAACACGCACGAGGAAAAGCGAGTTCGATCTTTGAGTCACCCTCACGGGCACCTAAATGCTTCGATGGTTCGATTCGACGCGTTCGGTCCCCTGACCACAGCCAACTCGAGGTTCTCGCGAAAGAAGAGATTCGTCAGCGAGCACAAGGGGGCAACGCGTTCGAAAGGGGGGCGATCTCGACGAGTGACGTAGGGAGGGGGTTGCGAGAGTAACAGCCAGCGAGCAAGGAGGCTGGTGAAGGCAGAGGAGGGAGCCAGAGGAGGGGATCGAGGGGCAACGCGAGGAGCGAGCAACCACGCACGGCATCCTTCCTTCGGAGCCAAGTGAAGCGGCCGAACTGGTCCTGAAACACGGTGCAGTGCTCGAGCGGATCGTGGCGTGTCGGGTCCCCAGTTCCGGGGCCCGGCGTCTGCAGCCCTCAGTCGTTCGCCGATGCCCCGACGAGGAGGAGCACCGAGTTGTCCTAGGGCAAGGTCATCCCTTGGATGAGCCACCCTGTGAACCTCCGACCGATTCGAACCTGCCAGTTCGCGCGTGCCATCCGCGACCCTCCTTATCTCGTGCTTCTCGACGTTCGTGTAACATTTTTCACGGATGTTCGCGTCGCGTTCGTCGGGGTCGTGTTTCAGGCTCGTCGAACCTCGAGTTTGAAATCTCGTTCCGATCGAAGGATTTCCTCGCGAACGACGTTCCAACGTGTCTATCGTTTCTCTGTTGCCACGGACTCGAATTTGACGGGAAATCGACCGGGTAATCGAGAGTACCGGGATTTCCGACGATTACCGGCGAGGTCTATGATCACGCGGATCGATAGGGGATCGATGGAGGAAAAAGGAGCTCGGAGAAGATGGGATAGCTTACGGCGCGGTGGCCAGACCAGGGATACAGTGAACGAGCTTCGTGTACGGAGCAACGTGACGTTCCATCCAGTGAGCCACGGACCGTTCTAAGATCGTTCGTTTCAAAGAAAACATATTTTCGTATACGTCTATGATACTAGGAGAATGTTAACAGAGGAAGCAAACGGAGAAATGATCTTATTAACAGGTGTCGGAGCTCGTTTGGACTATTTCCCCGTGAGAAGATACTCGGAGTGCGAGATCGTCCACTGACTGACAAGTTCGATTCGCAGCGGTCGTGCCTTGTGACGCGTGACGAGGATAAATCGCGTTTTCACCGTATCGGCAAAGTGGACGATTAGGCTTGGTACGCGCGCGATCGAGGGAGGAGGTGCAACGGGGGCAGTGAGACGAAGAAAGGACGTGAAACTGCACGGGCACGGCGAAAGAGCGTAGAAGAAAGAGCAGGCGAAAAAAGAGCGAACGATAGAGAAGCACGAGGCGAACGAGGCCGAGGGAACCGGAGGAACAGAGACGGAACGAAAAAAGGAGGATTTGCCAACTTCCTGCGAGCCGAGAACGTGAGAGAAAGGCCGCCTCGAAGCATGTATAGCTCGATCGATAAACAAACCTTCGTCGAAGCGTAATATCGAGGTGTGCACTCTCGTGTACCCTGGTCAATTGGAATGTCTTGGTCTTACTGAAAGACGCCGCCTTATCGATTTCCAAATTTGAAATTTTTCAGTATCTGTTGATTCCATCGAGAGCAAAGCGTCGATGAAAATACTACGATTTCGTAATCAGACTGATAATTCTGTCGAAAGTCAAAACACGTCGCGGTTAACGGAGGCCCACGCGCAACAGTCTGACAGGTGTTGCGCTTCCGGTTCCAGATCAGAGTCCATCGAGCCAGCTCCGCTACCCAAGGGGCATATAATGCGGTTTTAATGCCAAAGGTGTCGGGTTTCATAAACGAACCGGTACGAGCTCCGTATGCGAGTTTGTCACGGGTCATTCGCGTCGCGGGTTACGAAAAACGAGCGGCTGAAACGAGCACATGGCACGTGGGCGTCCGACGGAGAGCCGTTTCCTTTTCGCGCGAAAATGATACCAGGCAAACGAAGAAAAGGACAGGGATACGTTGAGAGAGCGAGAAAGAGGATGAAATCGTTGAACCGTCCCTTTAGGTGTGAAGCTAAGTGTAGTAATCTAATTGTATCGAGTATCCTTGAATTATGATATTGAAATCATCATTTTCGTGAAATGCTTGTGATTCGGCACTTTGCAACGAACGCAGACAGATCATTAAAATGGAATATTTTTAACGAACACTCGTTACGATACAGATAACGCGTATGATTGGGTAGAAAAAGATGGACTTTAATTCGATCAATAATAATAGGACAGAAGATGAGAAAGAAAATTTCAGGTGCGTATGTACGTCGTGCAGCAGTGGTGACTTCGTCGTTGGAAGATCGAGGCCTCGGGGACTTCGATGCGTGCACAGATGATGGATTTCCGGCGCCATTGGTAAGTTTCCATAACTCGTACGAGCTCGCAAACCAAACGTAGCCAGACACGCGGAGATACATGTACTTGGAAGAGAAAGAAATTTGTAAAAATGCACGTATCCAGGGATTCTTTATCGATATTCTCCGATTTGATCTAAGTAAAGGAATGCAGAAACCGAGTCGGGCAGAAACTTTAAGATGGAACTTTTACCGTGTTACGTATAACAGATAGCGGGTTCATAAGCAATTACAATGATGTACGAGCGTCGCGAAAGACAGTCACGTAAGTGAGTTCTTGAAACCTAATAAAGCGCGATAGCCCATCGAAATCCGCGCTCGAATCGTTCTTGCGTGTGTGTACTCTTCCTGCTCAATAAATACGCGCTCGATAACATCTCGATAAAAATGGCATCCCGTGCTTCGAGATACCACTGTCGACGGTAGTAACAAGTCATCTTTGTTGATCAATCGCTAACCGGTATGATACAGCATTCCGTGCATCCTTTCCTAGGCTATTTTCAATATGATACGCTCGGAACAGCTGAATCTTCGTCATCAAGATCGTCGGATTAACAAAAACTGTAGCCTTCTTCCTTTATCCTGGTTCTTTGCGTCGTCCGATCGACCATGATCGAGATTAACGTGAATAACGCGTGGAACTTTTCAATATCTGATCTCTCTCAGATGCAGCAGGAAATCGAAGTTTATCGTTAGTATTCCCTCAGACTATTAAATATTTTTCATGCGGTGTTCATGGATCGTTTTATTATTACCGAGCGTTCGATCGGAGCAAGGTCGATCGTTTCTTCGCCTAACTAAGGTCCGAGTACCTAACTATACGTGCTCGCTGACCGTTCGATTTTTTTCTTTTTTTTTTTTTTTTGCAACGATATATATTCTAATGGAGCTGTTTTTGCGGTTGTATTATGATACTCTGCAGTCCTGTTCCGAGAAGTTAATGATCGTTTGGTCGCGACCAAGTGATTCGAGGAGATATTGCAACGATATCCTGTATTTCGATGATACTCGCACTAACGTGCGTTTTAAATATTTGTTATTCGTTGCCATACGATAATTGCATTCCGATGATTAGAGAGAATTTTTCGACAGAGAAAATAGAATACTGGAGGGTGTCGTATTTTTTTAGAGATCGATTTAGAAACGAATTTGAATAAGAAAGGAAAATTGAAGTGACCATCTCCCGTTTCAATAGAAGTCTGTAATCCTTCTGACACCCGTCAGGTATTAGCCAGTCGTGCTAAAAGCTCCATTCGATTACACGATGTATATTCAGAGCTGTCAATGAGATATTGCGTACAATAGATTCAAAATCGTATTGTGTTCAAACAGGACAGATTTTTTTACATCAGAGTCACGTATGTCCATCTGAAGCTCGTAACTACTACTTTGTCAGACAGTCGATTCTACTGAATTGGTACACACAAACCACGGACGCGCTACAATGCAGTTAATTAGAAAATTAAACGTAGACAGCAGTTACATTTGCTTAGAGGTATTGTTATCTTTATATGATTAGACAAAAATATATTACTTATTAAAATACGTTGCATTAAGCGTGAACACAGTACGTTTCGTATATGCATATTCGTTCATAAATCGTTTGTGATTTGCTATTGTACACGTAAAGAATAAGGAGAAGAAACCGGAAGTGTGCATTTTTAGTAATTTCCTAATTAGAGTATACGCTTCATATCGTAAATAATATAATTAATTTCATTGATCGTCTCCTTAATAACGATATTCCTTAATTCTTTCTCGCTATTCCTCGGTTAGTATTTGTAATTACGTCGCTACGTATATTACAAGAAACAATTAAATTATATTGCACTTTGAAATTTACTTCAATAAATATTGTGTTTGAGGTTATCGAAGATCCAATAATTTACAAACCAAACTATAATATCATGAAAACTTAAATTTTCGGAAAACTAACAAAACAGTTAATCGAACATGTCAATTATCAGCGACACGCCTACGCGATATTCAAATGCGAACACAAACACTTCCATCCGTTACTTGCCAAGTGACTTTAGAGATCGAGCATATCAGCCTCTCAAAATTCCTTCTGCGATTGCACGCGCCTACGTCTGGCGGATCAATGAAAAACGAGCACACCGTCTAAACGGTCTCGCGTAGATATCATAATAATACATTGTGATGATCGGCCAGTCAGGGGGCCTAGAGCAATGGTAACTATCAATTCCAATCAGCTGCAATCACCGTTGCTCGGCAGCACTAATAAATTCCGCTCGTTCCACGAATATCGTCCGATTCTCTCGTGACTCTCCGCCTATTCCGGCTCCGTTGCCCTCATAATCCGCCATCAGAGAAGTCACAATCGAAACTCGAGTAAACGAAAGTCCAAAGAACCAGAAACGAATCACGAGGGATACAGTAGAGCCCCGTTTATATGAATCTGTCGGGAAATCAACATTTTCTCGCAAATATATAATAGTGTTACGAATTTTAGGAATTTAGGAACTTTGCGAGCAAAATAGTTGCGTATTGACTCGTGAATGAATTCTTCCTTTATCTTATGCTCGCAATTTTTAACTGGTATGTCGCAAGAACGTTTAAAACACGCAATATTTGATTATTTAGCCAGGATCACCGACCCCTTTTCCCTTCGATCGTCAAGTAAACAGAATAATAATCGGTGCGAATTCGCTGTCTTCAATCAAATATAACATTTCTTATAGTATATTCTTTAATATTTGGTATGCTGCAGAATTTTATTAATTAGTTTACGTGTGCCGTTAGATGAAAAAGCTTGAAAATCGCTGTCTTATAGCAAAGATATACTACACACACATTCACCGGATAATAAATTCATGCAGCTAATACGACGCATTAATATGAAATAATCGCGTGTTTTATGGATAATGGAACGATAAATGACTTACATCGTCAAATAAATCAATCTTAACGCAAAATATGCGTTTTAAGATAGTAGAGATAAATGTGAATAATAAACGTTTGGAAAAAAAATCAATGCTCTGCTGTGCGTTTACGTTCCATTGGAATGGAATTGGAGCGATGCCTTGCATTAGTTGTTCGGATAATAGAAGCTCAATCAGAATTCGATTAATTAGACAACTAACGGGTAAAGTTTCGTTTATATAAGTGGAGTACATATAAATTGGATCCTATCGTAAGTTCCAGCCACGTCTTCGCGAGGATAGTGTCAAGTGACCTGGCTACGCTTATTTCATCGTCGAGATAGATCTAGTTGCTTTCGTAAGGCATTTATTTACAGATAGCCACGAGTGAACAACAATTACCTGGTTGTTCCTTTGTGCTCATGCAATGACAGTATCCTATACAAAGTATATACCTTCTGGTAACGAGACTCCAACTTGAAACGATCACCATATTGTCCTACGCAGAGCTATTCGAAACTTCCTCCGCGTCCAACGATACAGTTTCCAATCTCTTCGCTCTCACCTACCTTTCCTCCCACAATCCAGTTGCCTGGGCTCTTCTGTTTCGCGCTGAATATCGCGCGTCCTCGCTAGCTATCCTTTATGGACTTAGTCGTCGCAGTAACTTGCTCGATTCAGTCGCATCCTGTCTCGAGAATGACCGTGATTTTGTCGCGTTCCACGAGACTTCGGTTTATCGGGTGCTGTATGGAAATTGGAGGGTATTTCTTTTTAGTAGAAATCCGGTCCTTGTTACAGGCTTGGTGTTATACGAAGAAAATATTTGGACGATGATTATTTAAGTGATATACGATCTTGTTTGGTTAGATGTTACTTTGAAATATTTATGGATTAATTTATTCGTTAATTACGCGTCGAATTGTTTTTGGCTCTTTTTATGGTGTTCGGTTTACAAATTTTTATTATATTTATACGACTGACAAATTGAAATCCTACAGATTAAGAAAATAATAAATTGCTGCATCAAACGCTAATATGTTAAATATTCATGTTCGTTATTTTTTCGTTATTTCAATGTTACCTCTATATTCTAATGTATTATATCTCTTATTCAAGATTTTCGTGCAAATATGAAACATTAGATGTGTTAATTACACCTTTTAGGTAACATGTTTCACATGTGTGTATGCCTATGTATGATTATGTTATATTTTTCTACATATGTATGAAGAATCAATGATACCCTCCACAGATTATATTATGTTAATCTAGTCTACAAAGAAAGAGTAATTACTTGCAGGTATAATTCTAATCTGATCTTGGAGGAACTAACGATGAACATTGTAGATAATTTGCGTAGTATGTTAATTAGTACGTTGAGAAACAGAGATTAGTTGCCAGATGTGAATTATCCATGAACATTATTTAAATGCCGAACTATTAAAACTAAATTATTATTTAAACATTTGTAGATGTTGTCTTACTTAACTTTCTGGGCACGTTGAATCGTTTAATCACTCTCGCATCATATTAAAATGTTTGAATTCTTAAATCTACGCTAATTTATGATGTTAGGAAAAACATAGGAAATTATATCTGTTAGTGTGTCTTTATACGTACCTATGCAACATTGATAAAAAGTTTAAAGACACTGATTATCATGCAGCTGCTAATGTATCTCAGGCATATTAAACATTGAGAATGTTTTCAAACCGTAACTTTCAAATTTTTAAATATTTCCATAGAATTATAAACCTACAATGTCTCCATAGATACATTTTATATCTTTGTTTCCAATATATTATTAACTTATTTATATAAATATATAGGTTATTTGAGAAATTCTTCAAACAAGGTAGTTTACTTTATCAGAAATTTGCATTTACCTATGAATAATTATAGCGAGTAAAATTATTCTATCACGCGCTAAATTATTCAGTTCAGCGAAACGAGAAAACGAGAAAACAAAACGAGAAAAAATCGGTGAATTAAAATACAATTTATCGACACGCCTTATGCTAGTTTATAACTATGTACTTCAAATGGAAAGTTTAAAACCATGAACGTCGTATGTAATAGATACAAATGTATTCCACAATGAAAGGATTATTAATTGAAGGATTATAAGCTAAGGAATAATAAATTAGAAATTAAAAAAAAATAAAAATAATCTGAAAATGTCATGCCGTCCATTCCATTCCGACACTTCCGAAAGTCTAGAAACATGTTGGTAAAGCAAAAGTGAAACAAAAGGCACACCGTAGTCGTAAGAAGAACAACAAAATCAAAATTCGTAATAAATTCAACGAAACGAGCAACTGCTACAAAATCCAACGAATCTTGACTACCAAACTACAACCTCCTCGATCTTCCCTGACCCTATAAATTCAAAAATCCTCAACTATTCTACATATAATAAACCGTTTGCCTAAAGAAACTCGTCCTCCTTTTATAAACCCCTATCACTCTGACAAAAGAGATCCAATTTGTGCCGAGCACATACGCGAAGCGCTGGAAGTATGTATACACGAAGAAGAGGACAAAGAACGAAGGGGTGTCGATGAAGCCTCGCGAGCAGGAAAGCAAACCGAGCAAGAGGTTGACCAACGATACAAAGAGACGAAAAAGCGGATGAGGGTGGAATACGCGTTCCAGCGGTAAGGGAGGTCGGTTATCAGCGAGGCGCAGTCGCCAGAAAACTGCTATCACGAGGTGAAATTATTAGTCGGTGAAGTGGATAAGCTACGGTCGAAATCGGTGCATTCGAATAGTTCAGACTTAACGGATGCTGGGCCTGCACCATCGAAACGGAGGCGAGGAGAACGTGACAAGAGAGACGGAGCTCGTGAAGGTGCCGATGGAGCAAGAGAGGGAGCCAGACTTCTCGCGAACCAAGCTACTCCAATCGAGGAGCAGCTCGCGAGGTGGAGGAGGAGCAGAGGTAGGAGGTGACGTTACGGAGAAAGAGTTGTGAAACGGGTAAACGCGCCTTGCCTATCCACGTAGGATGTTGCTACGACTCGTTTGCTCTCGTTAGCTGCTATGTGGAAAACCCACCGTGGCATGGAACGATTCTTTTTGCCTTTGCAATGACTAAACGATTTTTCGTAGACGAAGTGGAGGTAGCGTGTGTAGGTCTTGAGGAAGTTTGTTCAGGTCCGAGAGAGGAGCAGGAACGAACGCGTTGTTCGTTTCTTATCTCTTTCGGAATATTCATTGGGTGACGGGGAAAAATCTTTGTTAATATTTATCGATGGTGGTAACGTGTTTTTCTGATGTTACTGTGGGAATTTTGTATCGAGAATATACGACACCGAGCGTGAAATAATCCACCGAGTTGTTCAGAAGCTATAATACGTTGATCGATGGTTATAAATTGAAAAATAAAGAAAAGTGACGATGGTGCGATATTGTATTATTTCTTTTTAACTTGTCTTTGAATTTGCTACTATGTATGCTCTTTTCTTGCAAAGAAGAAACTCGTAGGAATAAGTTCTTGTTTCTTCGGAGTTGAACGGTAATCGTCGAACATATCTGAGAAATTGAGAATGGTACTAAAAGTGGAGTTAATCGGTTTTGGCTTCTGTAAGGTTTAATAGTGAATGAAATATTCATGGATGTTGAGAACACGTTGTTGATTATTTTCAAGAAGTCGATGCTGATGTAGTTTCTTGTAAATTCATAATTTTGGAAAACCGTGTATATATCTGTAAAAAAAAGCTCTTATTACATTAACGAGTACTATCACTACTCTTTGTGGCAGAAAATATATAGCACAGTATATGGAAATAATATTATTTTACTTTTTACTTAAAGAAAATTTATGCGCTGGTGCCAACATTGTTATCAAAAGAAATATTACACAGAGCATCTGAATTAAAGATCGTCTAGTACGAAAGAGCTCGTGAAACTGATAAATTTCTAAGTAGATTAGAAATTTAAACTAATTAAATTGATGAATTTCTAAATAGAAGATTTCTAGAAAGCTAATGTGATTTAGAAACTGAATAGCCGGAGAATATTATAATTTATACAATTCTTTGTTTTAAATCGATATTAAAAATTGTTATCTAGTTGATTACAATTATAACGAAGACTTTAAATTATACTTGCGAATAATCCTTTATTCCAAGTCAAAAGAATTTTACCTTGTGCAAGCAAATGATCATCCGCATTGTGCAAGATTCTGCAGCCTCCATACATAACTGCCAACTAACGACGCTCGAAAGGACTCGAAAACCATCTACTTACAAAGATCTCGCGCCACAAATCCTATTAACGAAACCGGGAAAATCCTTGCGTGGTTCAGTCGCCATAAATAAAGACAATCGACTAATTGAAACTTTGCCGGACGTTGAATCTTCGTGTGAAATCTCAAACTTCTCTATAATTGAGTAATAATTTAAATAAACGAAGACTGATTCAAAAACAAAGGCGATAAGTAAACAACAAATTTTCTTTGGAAAAAAGGCATCGTGCTAATTTTTACGTTTATTAACTGAATAACAATTTAGAGAGATCAGGAATGATTTAAGGTCAAAGTCGAGAAATTAGAATATTTTAATATCTATCGATCGAATAATACATTTAAATGAACTAGTATTAATTTCAAAGTGAAACTGACAAATCAACGATGAATTTATTTAAAGAAGGTACTGAATCAGTTTCTACGTTCACCGCTTGAATAATAATTTACATAAAGTAACGCCGATTTAAAATCAAAGCTATTGAATAAATGATAAATCTTTCGAAAAAGAAGATAGCAAACGTTAATTTCCATATATAATGTATT
Organism: Bombus waltoni; assembly: GCA_014737395.1. Lineage (NCBI taxonomy): Eukaryota > Metazoa > Arthropoda > Insecta > Hymenoptera > Apidae > Bombus > Bombus waltoni. The sequence continues at coordinate 6,593,347 of JACXII010000051.1, read as the reverse complement.
ACAAATCCGGATAATCACGATAATACGGTGCGTAAGAACAATCGCGCAACTGGTGAAACTCGAAGGCTCGCCCGATAGCACGAGGAAGGATCGATATGAACTCGTGCAGAGATAACGCGGCATCCAGTGAGCCATTTATATTTCCAGAAGGCAACGTAAAGATGGATGACAGTTCAGCGGCGACACGGGGGAGGAGGATACAGTACGTCACGGGCCGGAAAACAAGAGAAGAGAAACCAACGCGTTCCTCTTTGTATCCATTGCATTCCGTTGAGCGGACACTCGAGCATATCTCTGTATTCGGTGATCGATCATCGTGACGTATCGTCGATCACGTGACGAACGATCCTCGAAAGTTATCCGACGTCGAAGCGTGGATACACCTGATTCGATCCGACGCTAAATCGATTTCATGGCCAGCCGGAAACCACGCGATCAATCCCACTCGTACGCTCCAGTCGCTAAATCTAGCGAGCTACGGGATATACCTATCTGTTTCGAGAACGAGTGTGTGAAATTTTGAGGAGATTTCGATCAGACTGATCGGATGTTAATAGGATACTTTGAAGTTTGAAATTTTGATGATCGACGGTGTCGATGAAATTAAATTGAGGAGCTTTCCAGATCTAGTTCTTGTTAAAATAGCATGAAAGGTATTGTTCTGTGTATGACAAATTTGTGTCAAATAAGAGATATGGTTACTTTATACGGAACAATGAATTACCTGGATGATATATCGAAAGAAACGAAATTCCAACCAGTTTTGCAGTAATTCATGCTTATATCCATATGGGAAGTAGCAACGAAGGATAAAAGGGTAAAGCTCCTTTTAGATTGAAATTTACTTGATTTTTTTTTTTAATTTCGAGGGCTGGATGTAATGTAAGACGGAGGAAGAAAAAGAGAAATAAAAGGAGAACCAACTTTTACATGCAAGTTTAAATAGCGGGACATCGAAGAAGACAATCTCAAATGAGCAGTGGTTTCGCTTTTTAGTAATGAAAGCGCGAGTAATTAATAAAACGAAATTTTAAAAAACTAACAACCATAGTATACAATTCTATCAAAGAAAAATTACAGATATTACAGATAAAATACAGATTCTTGGGATTTGATTTTGGAAGTGTAATCGGCTCAAGCTTCCGATAGTTCAAACTATCTCTGATTCGATAAAGTACATCAAACTTTCCAAAAAGTCGAATCTACGAAACATTATCGAATCCGCTTCTTTCTCCAGCTGAAAATGATATTCACCACTCCACCACGACACCGCGTAAACGAGTTCGTTACATCGACTCGGTATTTCGTAACGATCGTTCGGTTAATTTCCCTGTTTTAATTTCCGTCAGCTACCCTTGGCGAGCGCGTAAAATTATAAAGGCACCACACCAACGCCATTGTATCCTCTTCTCTTTCTCCCTAGCCTAGTTCTCTTTCACGTGAGATGCGTTCGCTCGGGAATCCAGTTCGGTCGATGGCTTCTCCGACAATGGGATCCGAGGCTGCTTCTTTGTCTCTCCCCAAAAAAACCTGGGCGTGTCCGAAATAGAAACGCGATAGTTAACGTTGCGTTGGTTCGTTCGCTATCGTCGGGACATTATTAGAGGGCTATTTCACCGGTTTCATCACGGGAAAATCCCTTACGCTCCCTCGTCGATTACGTTGATTCGTAAAGAGGGACAAGGTTTACATGGTCAGAGAAATTGCAGAGATGCAAATAGAAGTGCGATTGGTTTCACCGAAATGGTTATAGGATGGGAAAGGAAGCCGATAATATGGCATTCTTTGTGTTTCGTCGGACAAATTATATTAGCAGGCTAATCGTCGATTTTTTGTTTAATTCGCCAATTAAGGATCAACGTTGCGTTAACGTAATTCTTTCGCGATCACTTTCTTAATAATTCTTTTTTCGCAACTTCTCTCGCCTGGATTCTATAATTTCATGAAATCTGATGGAATTGCAGTGTTTATGTCCTTAGGATAAACTGTTGTTTGGTCTCTAATCGGTTTATCAATCAGAGTCTTTTATTGAGTTACTACAGTCGGTTTTAGAAGATGGGGAGATATATGAACGGTTTTTTAAATTTGCATTGCCCGAGATAAGAACGTAGGGACGCTTAGTCAGAATCGATAGCTCATTCCTAAACAAACAGTTCTCGCAGGATCACGCAAGAATACCGTTGTAATTGATCATTGTATTTGATCATTTTCTGACTTTTGTGTCGTATGAATAAATGAATATGAAATATGTGAAGAAGGTAATAGTCTGACAGATTCGATGATATAAGCCTTTTAAAAATAAGTAACAAATCCACGGTGTTTTGTAAGAAACAAGTGGCATTAGTTACTATAATATAATTAATATTAATCTGCATATAACGAACGTTATTAACATGTTTCAAATATTCAAGAAAGTGATAGAAAGGCCTATTTAATCCCAAAATGAGATGAAAAGATAATTTTGATATGGAATTGGTTGACAGTATAAATTGAATTTTAGAATTGCTCTTTCACGAAAGACGAAAGATGTAACTTCGTCACGTTTGTCATTTATGGTTTTCGTATAGAAGTGAAAACGAATCGTCGTCGGGTGCCCTATGTTCATAGTTCACCGTAGAATCGGGGTTACAATTTACTTTAAAAGGTTGCGCGTACTGCATCCTGACAACCAAGAATTACGGTTGACTACGTAGCTCATTTTAGCGTCGGTATTAACCTTATCCGCGAGTTTTAGCAGCGTCACGAACGATTGCGTAGGGACGTGAATACCAAACGCCCCCGAGGAATCTCGCCGTATTCCGAAAGAAAGCTCCCTTCCCACCGAGGCTAGCGACTAAAGCAAATAACAGGTATTAGAAGATATTACGTTAATAGTCCCACAATTATCAAGTAATTGAAAAATTAATAACACGCCACTCGCCCAGAGCTTTCGCATGTACCTACTTACCGATCATTTCTTGCACAGTCGAATAAAATGTTAAGTACGAACATAAAAGGTCTTTGGTTGCACTTTATTTGAGAAGTGGTCTGAATTTATATTACTTTTAGTACGTTGAATTTGCGTTGCTCATAAGATGTGTCATAATTGTTAATCCTAATCATTGATCGGTTCTAATTTATCACTCGCGTGCATGTCATTTTTATATTGTAAATGTATGGAAATTTTATAGGCTGAATATTATTAATTTAAAAGATCGAATGGAACTATTACAGTTCATGTTATGACTGTTTCATACTGATTCATTCAACCTGCTTAGCGTTTATTGAGATTATTTATTACAATACATACTACTCGGATGTTTCATATTTTATATATAATATTTTATCAATTAGTTGATATTCCCAGACATTATTCTTATCAACTCGTTAACTACATGTACCTATAAGAGATTAACAAAATAAAAATACAAGCTGAAATTAGGGTTTGATATTGAAATGATAACTTTGTACAAAATGATTACAAATTTTATACCAGATTCGTTCAAGAGGAAAATAAGCGAAGTGAACGAATATTGAATACTACCTATTATATTGACCGGTAAGTTTCGATATTTTTGTTCTATGAAACGAGAGAACAAGACAAATTCTTCCCTCTGAACATCAATTATTCTAACGTTTGGCAATAGAACTTTTCAAGACCGATCCACTAGAAGCAAAAGTTAACATTTCTTCAAAATGACTTCAAAAGTAAGTTTACAAATCCCGAACGACCAATAGAGACAGAATTCACAATTTCCAAAATCATCGTATAAAACATACATACGTATACGAATCTCAGACATTCAACATGCTGCATGCAACGAAAGATTTAATCGGCCCATTGATCATTTACGCTTCCAGAGACTTCATTAGCAATGTCCGTATCGCGTTCCGAACAAATTCTTCTCCGTAACGAAGCAGAAAGCTCCGTGTACGGGACATTTCGAGCGAACAGGGTCGCGAGGCGTGACGAGGCCGACCGAGACACGAGCCTCGAATAGCGTAGAATAGCGGGTGTGGAAGAACGAGAGATCCCATGTGGCGGATCAGATCCGCGATCAGGCATTGCTGTGTTGAACGAGGAAGAAATGCCGGCGGAGAGTGGAAAGGGCGGTAAAAAACGATTCTTGGAATGGTGTTGACACCTACATAACAGGCTTGACACGCAACGAGTCGGTGCGTTTCCATTGTGGCCAGTCGACCCACCGGATCTGTCACTCGCGAAGCTCCTGGAAACTGGTGAACCGCCTCGGTCCAGCGAAGAAGAAGTTTTCTCACGGCCAACAGCGTTTCCACGCTGGTATATAGGCTGATTGATCGGTTAAATATATTTATCTGTCCGGTTCCGTGGCCGAGAATAACACGTGTTATTACGCGGAAAGTGGATAATTGATAAGGCGAACGAAACGCGGGGCTAATTAAACGGGGCTGCGTGAACCGGGAAGCTACGAGCGGTCCAACGGCTGGATACGTTTTCTTCTTCCTCCAGCTGGGTAATTAAAACGGCCCGGCTGTTTATCGAGTGGTCGTTTTACGCGGGAGAATCGAACGATTCTTGAATAATGGTCTCGTTAAGATCGCGCGTGTCGATGGGATGCGAAACACCGTTCTTCGTTTACACTCCCTGAATTTCTGCAGGCTACTTTCATCTCCGTAATTGCGGTTTTACGGTTCCAGGTGTATTTTCGATGCTACGTGAATTGTACAGGTTCTGATGGAATTTTATCTTTCGTTCAAGCCGGGTTTGTGTTTGTTAGAATCACCGAATTGCGTTGAGTGTGTATTTTAAAGAAAGATATAAGAAGATACGAGATATAAGAAAGAAGTAAAGGTGTACTTTCAAGCATATCCTAGATAAGATACCAATATTTCTCTTTCGTATACATATACATGCTTGTTGTGCATCGTTGAAGTCGTCTGAATAATATCTTTCGTATAATATAAAAAGAATTGTAACTATTTATTTGAAAATATTCGGAATCTTATCACGATGCAGAAATCATGGTAAGAAAAAGTTTACTTTTCAAGAAAAAAAAACCAGCTTGTTGCACATAGAAAATAACGAATCTATGTATCTTTTTCTATCTTTTCCACGCATGAACTATTCAGAAGGAAAACATTAGGTACTAGTAGCGTATGAATGCTCTCTCTCTCTATATATATATACACACACACACACACACACACACACATATACAGTCAATTGTTGTTACATTATAAAACATCATTCGTACTAGAAACTCCTTACGCTATTCAAAATGTGAAAAACGTAGCTTCAACACACAATGCGTTAAAAATTGCATTTTATAAAACATTAACGTCCAAGCAATTCTCAAGTTTTAATACGAACTTCACAGTCCACGCTTACACCTTTGATATTTGAATCGACTTGCACTTTCAATTGACTCCTCCTATCAACTTTCCATTTAAACATACGTGTATCCCCGGTCCTCTGAAACGTATTAGCAGCCGAGCAAAAGCTACAAATTGATTTCTGCCGCGACGACCAAATTCAACATTCCACCGACGGTTCCCATAGAGCTGTGAACTCTAGAGCTGTTCAAGCGGCGTTTCACTGGTTCCAGGTTTCGCACTTAGCTTCGTCGCTTCGCATATATTTCATCAAGACTTTCTACTCCCACATCCTACTAACTTCGACTTTGTCGACGTCGTAGTCTTCTCTTGTTTAAAGCGTCGTCAAATTTCCATGCTGTTTCGACACTGGTCGTTGAATTTACTGGTTGGAAGCAGGCTGATACGCCGGTCTCACATCGATCAGCCGATTTCTCCAGGGTACTACACCTGGCTACCACGCCACGTTCCAATTTCCGTGCTCTGTCGCACCTGAGCGACTCGAATTTTTGCCCCGGAAGCGCGCGCTCCTCGAAACAGGCCGCACACGCCCACGCTCGACCCGGTGAGACGACAACGATCTCGTTCGTTCCGTTGCGCAAGCAACCCCGGCCTACGAGCGTCGCGTCGTCACGCGACGATCCCGTGAAACGAGAGCCGTTCGTGAAAATTTTTCCAACCGAACCATGCTGCTTCCCCACGTGCGATCCGCTCGAATCTCGTGCTCTATTCACCCGGCCGTTTATGCGTGTTGGCACGCGAGCCCTTTTACCCGAGTTCACGCACGATTAACCGCGGATCCGTTCCTCAACAGGAAGAAGCGAGCCTCCGGAAAATGGCCATTTGTAATTAGCATCTTTCTTTTTTCGTGAATTTCCTTTCTTTCATACTGCATAGTGGAACTCCGTTTGTTTGAACTTTGAACTTGTCCAGGAATAGCAGTTTATACGTACGTCGTTATTGAAGTTCATACAACAGAAGTTCAGTCATTTTTCACAGTACTTGTTATTTTCTGGTCACACGATAGGAGTTTAGATAAATGAGTTCAGTCGACAACAATTCGGTTAATCGGGCATTAACTATTTCGTTCTAGTAAATGAAGTTTTACTGTGTGTGGTCCCTAAATTCGTGGTGCAATTGAAGTCATTTTAATCCTATTCTATGAATCGAAACACGGCGAAAGTCAAGGATATAACATAAAGAGAATCAAGTTTTAGAAACTTGTCAAGTATACGTGAATTTGCCTAATCTCTCACAGGAGCAGACAATCGATAGGAAATTATTTTATACGTATACCATGCTAATTCTTGGCCAACCATGTTCAAACCCGTTTTCCCACAACGAGGTTTTAAATTAGAAAATTTATAATATTTATAGAAAATATATAAATTCTCCTAATTTACAGTATAGATTACAAGATTTCTTTTCTTCGATCATTATTCATAATGATATTAGTTTTAAACATATATGAACGCTTTCTCATAAAGATGCATTAATGTTTTTAAAAAAATGCATCGATGGAAATCGTATGATGCTAAAAAAAAAATCATTTAACAGCATTTTCATCAGCTGATCACTCGTTATTTCAATATAGTTACATATATGGCCGTACTTGTCTTTGCGTGCACCATCATTACAAAATCACAATGACGGACCACACAACGAGGAATTACCATTTTTCTTCATTGGAAGCATGTATAATGTCGCTTAATATCCGTATTCAATACGTTATTACGCGATTCCATAGTGATTGACGATACCGTATTTACGCCAACGGCGTACGAGATCGAGTTTCACGCGGTTTGTTTTTAAGATATTTGGATAATTGTATAATTTGTGCGCTCTTTCAATCGTATGTAGTATAAATTATGTATTGCAAAAATTAATTATAACTCGTACTTAATGTTTCAATGCGTATTATTTGATCCTGTATATTACTAAAAAATTTTACGATCACCCAGTTATAAAAATTTCTGCCGTTAGATATTGCAATTAATTGTTAGTTAGCAATTTAGTAAATCAATAAAAATTGTTTGAATGAATTAAAAACCGGAAAATCGAGGAAATTACTACTGTAACATTTTTTTTGACTCAAGTTAGTTAAAACATAAAGAAATTAAAAACACTGAAATAATCCTGAAATTATCTTGTTTAGTTTTTTTTATAGAAATACATTCACGTTATCGTTGCTGTGACTCACATAAAGAGATGAATTTTTATTTTCTGAATTAGATTTTCCATTCTTTCTATCTTTGTTGAGACTGATTTTATTATAAGCTACTGTTAGAACTAATTTTAACTTAAACCTATATTAATATTTTTTCAATATTTCTACAGCACCTATTATTCGTGTTTGTTTTATAGTGTAACAAGATCATATTCCATGACACAATCTAAAAAATAAATATCATCTATATACGATAGATAGACTTCAACTTTATCTATTATTTATTTCAAATAATTTATCATCGAAAACAGTAAATTTTTCGCAAAAACTATCACGAAACTAGTAAATAAATGATAAAATTATAACAGCGAGAGATCTACAATAATTCCACAAAAATACATCGTCTCTAAACTGTTCTTAAATTTCTTTACGAATTTTTCCAACGATTCGATACTTTTTGCTCTATTTATTTTCAACTTTATCATTTCCATGAAATCCGAGTAATTTGTTTCTTCTAGCTTTATCACAGTTTGCCCTTTCCTATTCTTATTTCTACAAAGAAGTAACCAAGGTGGAAGCAACCGTTCTGATTGGATACGCTCGATTTATCATACGACACCCGGTCGAACGAGAAATTGAAAAGTAACGAGACGAGATGTATCCGGGTAATGTCAGTCGCGGAATCACCGACGGACACTTAATTTACGATCAGAGTGATCGATTATTATTCTTATCAATAACACAACATGATAATTATATAATATAGAACGTTATCCGCGTAACACGCAGATACGTATCGTGCCGCGAGTGATTTTAAACGATTACTAGACATCCGAATTGATTGAAACAGATTGCATTTGCGCGAAACGAGCAGATGAAAATGCACCAAATGAATATAAGCATAAATAAAGTTGATACATCATGTTCAAGATAATTTTCGAACAGCCCGTATTTCATTTGCCAGCTAGTTCCTGTTTAAACGGCGCGATAAATGTTTATATGTATAAACTGAAAGGATTTATTGATGATCTAAAAGATGTAACGCGTGAATACCCTGTAATGTTTGAGCAATTTGAAGCTTCGACGATAAATCGCGTACAATGATCTGAAAATAATGACATGGATATGTAACTACCTCGCAGTGGAAGATATATGCTGCAACGTCTTGTTATATCAATCTGACCTTGTTAACAATAACGTTTAAAAGGTAATTTCATCGTTAGGTGTGATAAATGTTTTTATCAACACGTTGCATATTAAGTAAAATTATATTTTTCGTTTGTTACTTTTGTGCGACAACAGAAAATAGAATATTAGATAAAAGGCTTTAGGCAAACGATCTTTAACTTGAAATTAATTCTGTTTTCTTTCATCCTATGCGTAGTAAATCATCGCATAATTTTCTATCATTTGTGGAACACATAAATTTTTCATCGACCATCGTTAAAACTACTTTACGATAGGAAATGCGCTATGTATAAAATGGAATGAATTATATGAAAGAGAATATGGAATATAATCGAACGAGAGACATATGAAAGTTTTTTATTAGTAAAAGAAATCAACATTTTCATCATGGAGAAGGATGATTTAAAATTGCATCGCGGTCGACCTCATATAGAAAGGTTCGTTGGATCGTGCAGCTTGCAAAATCCTCGCTGCTTGTTCGTGGCGAGGGTAATGATCAAGTCGTGGAAACCTCGCGTGAGTAGATTGATAGAAGTTCATTGGATCATTACGCGTGAAACCGTGCATTAAGTAGTTTGCACTGTGCAACTGGCGACCACGTTGCACATCCTTTCGGATCACATAGTCGTTTAATTGTTTCTTTTTAAAGTGCTTCCATTTGGTAACTTATCTCGCTCACTTCTTTTCAAATTCGATCGTAATTTGCTTTCTTCTCTTATGGTAGAATATTGCTCAAAAGTACGGTATATTTTATTTTCGATTAAATTATTAATAAAATTAGGAATACAACTGCGTGTTTAAAAATATCGTGACGCGGACACGATTTCAATTATATATTAAAATAATCCACTCGGACGTTATATTTCAAGGCTGAATTATAAATAAAATAACGTTGAAAGTTTCATTTTTGTTACAATGTGGTGATAAATATTTTATAATAAATAACTCTGATGAATATCTAGAATACATTTACTATCTAGAATATATTTACATAATAACATTTACGACACAGATACCCTTTTCCTCAGTCCTTTCCCTTTTCATCTACCGCGATAAAATATATACATACTCGATGAAATTCAGCACAATCACCTCTCGATTCACAATCACCTCATTCTCATCGATCGATCAATGATTTCCATCGCACACGGTCATAAATCAATTTTCGACACTTTAATCTGCCTCAAAAATCTCATCATCGATGTTCGACGTATTATACAAGCTCTACAAATTCATCAAACAAGTAGAAACAAAAATCTGTACAACATTCGACGCGACTTATAATTTATGCACCACATACCACTATACATACGACTATATCAGGCAAACAAAAGCAAGAAGTGCAACGAACGAAGGTTTTAAAGGAAATATCGATGCGAACCAGACGAAGCTTGACGTGTTCCGGCCAACTGCAGTTCAGAAATTTATTGGCGTTCGAATTATCACGAGATGCGATTTTATTTAACATAGAAAGTCTCGTTCGATTTCGTCGTGAAACCATGCTCGTGTCCAGATGAGAAGGCACGTAAGACGTGCCAAAGGATGTCGTTTATAATGAATTTACTGCCGGGCTTCTGCTATCTTTGCAGGTGCATCCAGAAACTTAATGCGCCCTTGTCACGCGTAATAACACCAGGATTCTCTTTTTCCCTTTCACCTTTCTGCGCTGTGATTTCTTGCGGTCCTCCAAGGAACAACCACGAATATAAAGTCGTAAATGATAAGCAGATACGCAGAAAAAGCTTGGAAGCTTTGGAAAGTTATCTGCATAGTTTCATATTCAAATCTTTCTCTGTAACGTATCATCGATGCCTTAATTAAATTTACGGCCCGATAATGACCAGCATAATTTTAAACTAAGCCATATGAGATCTTACGCGCGTCTAAGAAGCTGATTAATGCTATAAGCTAATTGGTCATCAAGACAGATTAATTCCCACCGCACGGATTCTACGATAGAGTCAATATCCTATTTCGAATCTAAAGGATATCGTTATAGTTTTCCATTAATATTTTACGAGTTGCTTAAATCAAGATTTATTGATTAGCACGTGCGTTTTCTATCCAGAAATAGAAAAACTTATAAGAATTATAAATGAAGATATAAAAATAGAGCGTCTATTCAGCAAAGATTTAAATGCTGTCTAATAAATATTAATCATAAGGTAAAACATCGCTAGGCCATATAACATCTAACGAGCATCTAAAAAGGTGTTCAATGCGATAAGCTAATTAGCCACAAGACAGATTAATTCCAATCGTACGGATCCTACGATAGAATCAATATCCCATTTCGAATCTAAAGGATGTCGTTATAGTTTCCTATTGATATTTTACGAGTTGTTTAAATCAAGATTTATTGCTTACTACATGCATTTTCTATCCAGAAATGGAAGAACTTATAAGAAATATGAATAAAAATAGAATATCAGCTTCTATCCAAGCGAAGATTTAAATGCTGTCTAATAAATATTAACCGTAAGACAAAACAATGAGTGACAAATCAGTAGTATCTGAAATTTATTAAAAAAATCTTCAGAAATATAGGAAATAACAATTTTTCAATTCTTCTGAAAGGTTGCTTAAAATTCTAAGTCTTTACAATTCAACTATAAAACTTTAGTATGAGATCTCTAAAATTCAATTTTTTTATAACTTAATCGTAAATTCTTTCATCTTCGCTCGCAACAAAGTGTTTTTAATAATAGGATTTAAAGATTATCTCACGGGAATTTATAAACAAGAAACCAAGCGGAATAATATTTCATCGGTGTCGAACAAATCTGTTCGTTTATCGTCGATTCGATTATCAATCACGATAAACGAGATCGATCGACGAAGATGATTCACACGGCGGAATTTCTTCTTAATAGATTAACATTTTTGCAAACGAATCCGCGTTTGTATTGTTCGGCTAGCGATAAACGAAACGTCAAATAATAAAGATGATAAGATCTTGCGCACCGGTATCGCGCGCTTAATGGATCTTCTCGTAGATCCAACGAACTTACAATCTGTCTTGCGGCTTTATGACAGGATAATAATTACGAACGGGCTACCGATCTTGACGAACAGGTAAATAAAGCAGCAGAGAGGAAAGAGATCGCGAGCAAAGTAAATTGATAGAAGTTCATTACGTCATTACGCGTGAAACTGTTTACCTCAGCAAGCTAACCAAGCGTTGCACAGAGGCGCACTAATAATACGATATGCAGTTACTATTGGTACGCTCGATCGATGGAGTTTCTAATCGATTTCGACTGAAAGACGACGAATAACGATAGAACAACTTTTCTACGGTAGGGTTGAATAATATCCTATATATTAATTATGAGAAAATATTTTAACGTCAAACGTTAAAGAATCCGATGATATAGTAATATTATAGTAATGTTCCGGTTGTATTGAAATTTTTATTCATGAGAAAGATACAGGAAAATTGTTACTAATACGGATTTTGTTTTATTTTACCCTGTACAATGGGTACAGAAAGCATTTACATGCCATTGTATTTATTATAACATTCAAATAGCGATTAATTAAGTCCAAATATATAAAATTTGTAATATATAAAAATATATAAAATTTAGTATCTTTGTCTTACTACAAAAATCTGATACTATGAAAATGAACGGTAAAGACTGATGAAAAATGCTTGTTCGAGAAATGAGGATGCGTACAAATATCTTTTGTAACCACCGTATTCTTAGAAACTCTTTTGCAAGACTAAGTTATCTGAAATCTTTCCTCTGCACAGAAAGGCAAGAAAGCTATGAAACCGATATATATATTATCTCTTCAGAAATATTATATTATATATATCTAATTTCGTTATAGTTTCTAATATATACGTTTTCACTGAATAAATTCTATAAGAAACAATTATAATATATCGTGTATAGTAATGTATGGTATAAATAACTGTTAATTTAATAACGATTAACAATTAAGCGAAAATATTAATATATAACAAAGTTAAATATTCGGCAAATATTACGAAAACTGTTACAGTTCAAAGAGGTAGGAATAAATCCTTTTCGTCTTGAAATAAAACTTTTGATTTGAAAGTAGCTGGAACGACTCGTCTGGAGAGTGGTACGCCGTCCCTTCTTCGTCCACTTCGATCCTCTAACTGTTGTCTCTTTCAGGATTGGGTAGTTAACCCCTTTGTCCAACCCCTTTCAGCCGCCCTTAACGACAAGCAAGGGTTACCGAGGGTGTATCCTAGTCCCAACCCGTGGGGAACATTCAAGTTCGTTCCTATACAAAGCTAAAATGGAGAATCTACAGGGTGTGGCATCAAGTTGTACAATTTAAGAACGAAACAAATAAATTACGAAATGAAATACGATATAACATATGGTACAGTCTAAAATAAAACTGTCAATGGAAAAAAGAATAAAATATTCAGAGGCGTGCAATTATTAAATTAGTAATGAAATATTATTTTGATATTCGACCAATTCATTTCTCAAGATGTAAAACAATTTTCTAAGGTTTACAATTTGTAACACTCGTGTAAGTACAGGTATGATCAGTAACGAAAAATGTAATGCAAACGATATCGAGTCAAATAATAGAGATATACAAGTAAATTGAGTAAAATTAGAAGTAGCATTACAAGGTGCAAAATCGAATGAAATTTAGAGCACTATAAGAAACTCGAATAGAAACAGATAGGAACGAAATATACGTATACGTACTATCAATCGGATGTAACATTTAACGAAGGATATAATCTGAATCTACAGAGAACCACGCGGCCACTTATTCCAGTATGCTGAAATTAAAGAGCTGATTCTGATTTCTTTATTAAATTCATTAAATTCAGTAAGAGATTTTTTTTACCCTCTGTAAAAAATCATGGGCACTTTTATTTATTATTTATATTACCGAGATATAAACACCAATCTAAGAAAGTAAATACAAATTCTATTGATACAAAATATTAGGTTGTCCCAAAAATTTCTTTCGTTTTATAAGGAAATGGATACACTATATTCTCTGTTTTATATTATTTTTGTCCAATCATTATGATCATAATAATAGAAATAGAACAAAATGGATCGTACATGATTGAACGAAATAATATAAAACGAAAAGAGGTTGAGCATTTATTACTTCCTTACAAAAGGAAAGAAACTTTCGGGACAACCTAATACGATGCAACAGTTGCAGTTTTCACGTGATCAGAAAATTAATTATTCCTTGAGCTTTCATCGTTAAAAGTACAAAGGACGCCAAAACGTGCAAACTTCTCTCGATCTACAATCTACATCTAACCTCGACCCTGAAGATATATTCAGAAAAAAAAAAACAGATGACTCTTCTAATGGGCAATGAAATAAATAGCACAACGTCTCAATAAGCAAAATAAAAACACTGCTACATCACAACCTACTCTATATCGATCACCAATGAATTAAAAAACACATCGTACGCTTGCATAAAATATCGAGATCCATAAAAAGAAGGAAGAACGATAATTTGCACGTAGAAGTAGGGCAAGAATGCAGGCAGATTGTAAATCAAGCAGCGAAGAGGAAACAGCGAGGGCCGTACGCAAATTGATAGAGAAGTCTAATTATATCATTAGCCGTGAAGCTGTTTACATCGAAGCAGAGCGCATCAGGACGCAATAATACGGTTGCAACGGAATGACGGGATGACAGGAGGGACAGAGGGAAAGCTACGGGCGTAGATATCCGCCAGAACGTCGGTATGCCGTGGATCAACGGCCAATTTGAACGTGTCGAAACGTTTCGACGTCGTTCATTAAGGTGGTACGTGATGCAGCGGGCAGAACCGTCCGAGAGAACGGCAGATCCATGGCGGTGGTTGGGCTGCGCGTCCAGGAATCGCCGTTTACCGAGATTCCATCAATAATCGCAGGTTGCACCGCGATCGGGCGGAGCCCGGAACGAACGACTCCGTCGAGCGCGAGCAGTGGCCCGACCGACGGCTCTTCGCGCGATAGACAGCGCAAGAATTCCTAGTACAATTTTGCGAAATCTTCTTGGAAGGGTAGTAACGAAATTGAGGCAGTTTGGAAGTAGAGAGTTCCTCTGAGACCTAAGATTTATAGTTTGACGAATAGACACGCGACACTTATGAGGAATACGAAGCTGCAAGAATGCATAGAACGCGCATAATACGATAAAATATATAAAATATGCGATGCGAGTATTCGTTATAATATTTGACGGGTAAAGCAATTCTCAACTCGGTCTTCTTCTTCTTCTTTTTTTTTTTTTTTTTTTTTTTTGAAATTATATTCATGAGAATATGATTTTGCATAAATATCCGCGGCTTATCGGCGAATATAGGAATGGAAAGCGTTGGAGGATTATACGAGAGTTTCGTAAAAGGGAAACAACGAGACCAAAAATGTTTGAAAATAAGAAGTATTTCTTTCTTGATAATTTATAACTTTCTGAATATTAAGAAGCATAAATTGATAGTAATGCGATAGTATATTGGTTCTTATCTTTATAACCAGTGAACAGTACGAAGTATATTATCGCTAAAAAAATTTATTCGGCGATTTCATCTTGTTTTATCCATTTAATCCCCACAACCTGCGCAAGAAAATACGTAACACGCATTGTTACGAAAACACGCGTCACAACGTAACATCTTTCTGTTGTAGAAACTAAAACATTCCTCTGTCCACCCGTGAAATCCTCGATTTCACAACGAGGGCAAAAATCTCGGCGATATCACAATTTACCGTAATAACAATCCCCTGGTCGGTTATCGCAAAAATCGGTCACAAGCTCGACGTTCGTATTCAAATGTCGCGCGTATTTTAGCCTGCATTCATGTAAATTTCCACGAGGCCTAAGGGATTCACTCACGACTCGCGGTAGTTACGGTCGATTTCAATCGAACGGCTTCGCACGGAAAATCTACCGTGCCTGGCAAATTTTCTCCAACTGGCGAGGAGAGGAAGAGTAACGCGGCTGCACACGGTGTTTTATATTGCCTCAAATTGTCGAACCGATCTCGTAAAAACACGGCAAACGATTCTCTTTATACCTGTTACACGCTTCGCTGCGGCTGGCGACGTCGAGAAAGAATATAATATAGCGATAAACATTGCTACGAGAATTTATCCCGAGGCTGGCGTCCGCTAAAACCGCTACTATCTCCTCGTTCAAGTATGGTATGAAGCTTGTTGGTATTTTTATCTCTTCGTTTTCTTCTTTATTTTTAATAAGAATGGATCAACGAAGCGATCTTAGAGAGATAAAGAGGGAGATATGGTTGTTTGAATTACCGTAATGCCTGTCGAATAATCGCCAAATTCGGTTACGAGCAATTTTTAAGCGACCTACGTTCAAAAGCAGACGATTCAACACGTTCGACGGACATAGTTTTCTGTGAGAACGTGATGTCTTCTCGTCGAAAGAAAAATAGTTTGTTCGGCTAAGGTTAATATTCTCGGCTGTATTTATTGTAATTCAGTAGCGTATGTATCTTATATTTCTGCAAGTTATTCTCTAGCTTACTTCAGTACTTACTATATTAAATATTTCCTCGCTCCTTTCGACCTTACCATACGATTATTTGAATCATGTGTGTGTGTGTTTCTTTCAGATTTTAGATTTTTCATATTTTTCTTGCCAGGCATAAAGTACACGATATTTTCTCATTCTCTCGTCACTGTATTAAAAGCTAAGTGTATCTCGTAATGTACAACAGGATTGACTAATGCGTGTTTCAATGTTCAAGATTGAACGTTAAGATGTTAAAGTTTAGCTAACTCAGATAACTTTTATACTGTAATATTCAGTGATCTAATTCACCGGGGAAAGAATCGAATGCTTTCGTTCTAGGTCTCGAGTATTCCTCGAGACTGAATACCTGGCTATCGTATGATCGAAACTCAAAGCACGTCATATCTTCGCGAATATCTGCATCTCATGTCGTTGGCAACGTTCAATCACAGCTTATACGCTGTAACCAATGATCTGGACAGGCGCAAGAGTATTAAGGTGGGAAAAAATGATACTGTGTCATTTGCATACAACATTATGCAACTAGGCAGTCATAATCGTAATCCTCGGGTGGAACAAATTGTTTCGATCTTGTAACAATTATTCACGGAGAAGAATAAGCAAGATGGTGGTTAAAAATCGGATCAATATGGGTACTTGTGTCAGCTTTCGATACGAAGGCGTTTAAATTATTATTAATCCTGGTATTTTTTAGATTCGATCTAAGGTCGACATACCTATCATAAGTAATGCAAACGGTATTCAATAACAGTCATATAAAGTATAAATTTATGATAATTGAAATGATCAAGATGACAAAATTCATCTGGTTTTTAAATTTTACAAGGAATGCAGTTTGACGAAGTTGTTGTTAAAAAAGTAAGCTTAGAGATATCAAGAAAATGTAGTAAAATTAAAATTAATTTTTTAACTTGTGAAACTGTGGTTTTTGTGAAATATGTATCTCTGTCCTTAATACCGTTCTACAAATTTTGTCACATTTATGTTGTATATACTATCTTTATTATTTTCAAATCAATACCTACATGATTTTTAGTAAAGCGAACATAAATTTTTATTTGATCGTTACGAAGAGAATACCGAAGGTTTCGCAGCATTATGCAGGAGGTAGTTTACGTATACATAGTCAAATTTCTTATTCTTACATTGTGATTCAGGTATAGTTATGCTAGACTGTAAGATCCGTATTTATAATTCAAGAACAAGTTATACGTTCATACATACGTGTATAATGTATGCAGAAAAATTCTAGAACTAGACAGCTGTGAATTCAACTATGACACAAATATCATACACGTGGTGTACCGATTTATTAATGCGACGGAGAATATAAATTTCAATTCTTTCATATATCGTTTTTCTTTCATCGGTTAATCAAATAATAAAACATTCAACATTTCAACCAATTTTTCTGTACTTTCGTTCAAATAATTTCTCGTTGATGTTCCTTCCATCACTTTTATCAATTTGATCGCACACGCACACCGTTTACTCGTTCTTCGATAATTCTAATGTTGTTTAAATATATTGCAAAAAATACAATTCAAGCGCAAAATTTCTACCTTGAAAATCTTATATAACGAAAGATCAAACGTTCGCAGAATCTATCTTTGATTCAATTTTTGCAATGAAATTTTTCGGTATTAAATTTTTCGGTATTTATCCAATACTAAGCATATTGGAAGCGAACGAAATTTAATGTACGGTATTCCGATAATAAATGGCGCAATCTTTCAAAGAAACGTTGCAATCTCTCGGAAACAACTTTTACTTAAACCACAACCTTGAATTTATCACAAGCAAAGTCCGTTTAATAACTTCATTTTTCAAACATCACTGGATATCAATTTTCTTGCCTTGTTCTTAAAAATTCATTTCGATTAAAATATGCAATCGCTTTAATCACGCATACAGCCTTGACAATCTCTCAACTTGGCAATATCAAGACAATTCTTCTATCGAAGTACCCAATACTCAGCGTCAAATCTTATTCAATTAACGTGTTCGTCTTTCAAGCTTCGCTCATACACACACACATCAATTTTCTAAAATTACTTTCGAGATTATCCAATCACTCTGATCATACACGCACACAATCTCAACGACCTCGAACCTTTCGATCCAGCAAAATCCAAACAACGCTGCTGTCGAAGAATCAAACATCAAACTTCCCAGTTAACAAATAAATAATATCTTCGAGTAACCGTTGGAAGTTGGCTGGATGTCGATTTTCCCAATTTCTATTCGATCGCTTTGATCGTACGCGCGCACAATCTCAATTTTGCGACCAGTTTCTCTACCCAACGATCCAACGTGCAGATCCGCGGCACCGAATTTATAAAATCTAGCAAACCTAATTTACCTAACGTAAACCACCCACGAACTCGAGAGAAAGATCTTCAACAACAAGGAATCGACTAAGCAAACGATCTATCGAGCGAAACTTTCGACTGTACCGGCCAACCTCGGCCCCTCAACCTCACGATCGCTGCCGAATGGGTTCGATTAATCGCGTCAAGCGACAACGATCGATAATTGGCGTTGCCTAATCGCGACACGACGAGGCACCGGTCAGCCGAAGGAACGATTATGAGACGACCTAACCCCTGTTAGGCGGACCAGGCCACGATCGTTGGGCCTCATGCTGGGCCCACTCCTTATTTACCTCGGCCGCAGCAGCGGTGAGGCAACAACGCACCACTCGGAAACCAATGGGCTTATCTCCATCAATAAGTACCTGTCGGGTGCACGAGCGACCGCGTAGTGCGCCTTCATGAACGTATACCGCGCACGGCCTGCTATTTCATCTCCATTCATAGGGTGATCTGAATAACCGGCGAGACCTGTGCACGATCGGCCGGCATTCTGGCCGGATCGAACGCCGTTTGCGAAACGGACACCTCTGTGGAAACGTGTTTTCGGTAGCGTTGCCGCTTGTTCGCGATCTACTCGCGAGACTGGATCCTTCTCCGAGTCGTTATAAGACTCGTTACAAAGAGGGTCAACACGTGCCACTTGCCGGTCTTTCGCCTGGTTCGTGATGTGATTTTTTTTTTTTTTAGAAGCGCTTGATAATGTTGAAATAAATTTGCAACAACTGTGAGCGATCGCGGAGAGAAGCGGCCGTTTGATCGATGCAGACTTAAGAATGTGTGTATGAAATAGGATTGTCGTGACGTTTGCTCCTTCTTATTTGTTGACGCTGGAACGACGAACCAGCGAAGTATCACAACGCAATGAAATTTAATGAAATTTCACCGGTAGCTTTTTAGATTACTGTTTGTACGAATTGTCCGTTTCTTGAGTCGTCTTTTATCACGTTTCATGATCTTTTCAACATGGTATGTGGATTTGCACTCGGTTGCGATATACACACTTGTGTATATACGCGCGATATGAAATTTTTCATCGCACAAACTTTTCGGCCAAGTTAGATATCGAATTATTTAGATAATGCAGTCAGTGAAAAATGTTGTATCACGGATAATTCGGTTTTATTAATCTTTTTAGGGCATACAACTAGGTAAATAAATAGCGTCGTTAGGACGATAGGTTTGCTATATCGGACATTGATAAATTGTACCACGTATATGTACATAGAAATTCGCACGAAAATGTTAAATTAAAAACACACGTACTTTGAGATTTTGACTAGCACTGTAATCAGACATGACTATCGTGATTGTATCGATAAAATTTGAAAGCAATGAAATGTATATAGGTAATGTTACAAATAATATAATTTACAGTAGAAATCTACAAGCGTCCTGTAAGGAAAGATTTCTTGTCGAATCACCGAAAATACAACGTCCTTCTCAATTTCTTTCTTAATAAACGAAACATTTATCTTTCCAGTTTAATCCAACTATTATCCTTATTACGTATTTATCATCTATACGGTAGAACGTTATGTTAAACGTAAAGTAAATATCTTCCATATTTACAAAAAATCGATATGCGATATCTAGCCTCTCTCAATCATCACTAATCCATCGACTCGTCTATAAACTATCGTATACTATTCATTGATTTTTTCGTGAAAACGAACGCAGCCGATAAATGGACCAGGTGTTAATTTACCGTGGAACATTTTTTTTCGAATGAACGCTTCCTCGATTGGAAATTAAAAGTCGCGAAATTATAGCGTTTGCCAATGCGAGGGATCGGTAATTACACGAGCGGCGGCGAAGTCAGTCGACGCGTCAATCGTTGCCCGATCGCTTAACGCTGTCGTTACTTTAACGAGCAGCCGTTTCAGCAACAATATTGTTTTGCAAAGCGTAAAATTGGCTGCCGGTTCAACAAGGGATATCCAATACATGGACACACGATCGGGCCCTTTTTTTACTCTTTGAGGAAGGCTGGCCAGGACAGAACGCTGATAGAAAGCGTGCACGGCTGAAACCTGTGGTAATCTCGACGATTAAAGTCCGCTTACCGTAATGGAAGAGGCAATATCCGACCGAACGGTGAACGTACGGCCCGCTCTGTTGCATTGTGCTTTGTAATTGTTGTAAATTGAACGACTCGACAGGACCTCAACACTGGTCAGCCGCCGATAAATATCTCGTTTTTCCTACCGTACGTTCACGTCTCCTTTCCAACGACCGCGATGACGCGCGGTTCTATGAGACGCGTTTTAATTTCCAGCCAACCTGATCCCTCTCGAGCTTTTCCTCTCGTTTCTATGCGGGAATTTTTGTAGAAGGGACACGACGTTTCTAAGGTTCAGACACGGGAAACTAAAGTTAATTCGATATTGTTAGTTACACGGCAAGTTTCGAAATTTTATTTGGTCGTTTTATAAGTTCCTTCGTATCTCATTATCAGTTTTCGATGAAGCGCTGTTCTCTATTTGTCGAAAGTATATGGTTTATTAGTTATCTGTTTTTAAAACGGATATTGAATTTCTGGTAGGCGCAAATTCGAAGAAGATTCAGGGAATGGTGACAAAGCGAGGATCGAAAGTCCGAATCAAAAACGTTTTATACATTTCTTTTACTATCGCTTACTATCATTGTGATCTAACATAGTAGAAATTCAAAGAAACTGTTGGACTTTTCTAAAAAGAAACATAGCAATAATTATAAATTGCATCCTAAACTGAATTACAAGCAACTTTTATGGAAAATAGTTGCGAGCTACTAGACACGTTTAACGTTTACTCTCAAGCACACATACTTAATACGAAAAACATCAATCGCATTGTTTTAACCCACTAAGAAATCCGCGAAAACTATTATTTTCACTAGCAAATAACAGCTATTGGCAAGTTTTTATCTTTAGATGAAGGTAAATATGTTTTTCGTGTTTTATCTAAAATAACAGCTGATTGCTTTTCAGCGACCGTTTTTAAAATACAAGAATATTTATACTTGAAAGAATTAGAAATACATCGGAAGATGTAAGAAGAGAAATTAAGAATGCATTGAAGAGAAGAAACCTTTGGTATTTCAAGTGTTAGTCAATCACACGAAATGGATGATCACGCGAAAAAGAAGTCGTGCAGAAGAACGGTAATTAATATCGAAGAAAATTAAATCGCGAGACCACGGGATGTCCCTTGCTCCGTAATGGCTTCATTAATAAAAACGCGAGCGTGACGATTCTGCTTTAACAGCATCCCGAGAACAGGGAATGACCTTCTAAGAATACCATTCAATACACGATGACTCTACTACTAGTACAGCCAGAACTAAATCGCAATTTTACGCTGAGACCTGGGAAAGAATAGCCGAAACGCGACAAAACCCGGATATACTTCACCAGGCAATTTCCATCGCGTGAAATCGACGAATGAAAAACGTCCGTAGCAAGAAACGGTTTACCCGTTTTTTTCAACGATCGCGGAAAAATTATCGCGTTCACACGAGCGGTCAACTTCATCGAAGATGTAATCGACCGATCTTGCACACCCTTTTAATGGAAAACCATAGCAATCATAGTTTTTTCTTTTTTTTTCTTTTTTATCATTAACGTCACGCTGTGCTTGCGATTCGACAGTCATACTCGTCGTTGAATCCGTTACTGTGATGTTTTTTTTATTAGTATTTAAATTAACTGTTTACGCAGCAACAAGCGACGGTAAAAGTCATAAAAAGAATGTGGTGAATTTATGAGAAAATTCCTACATTGTTTATTTCAGTGAAATTGTGTTAAGCGGTCTGTTCAAGTTGAAATTCGGCCGTGAATTCTTTTTGCTTGGCTTAGATTTATTATATTTAGATATTTCGTGTGGAAATATTTTTTTATTCTTTGATTACATACTTAAAGTCACGTCGACCATTGTAACAGGCTATTAACAACTCGTAGGATAAGTTTTATCATTTTTGCAGAAGATTGGTTTGTCTTGAAAGTTTTAGCGGTTTTAATGTTTGACGTGATTTATCTTTCAAAGAAGAGGCATTAACATTAAAATGTGACGTAATTGAGCTAGTTCGCAGTAACTGTTGCGTTACATAAGTTCGTTAATAATCTGATTTGCTCGATTTGCTTTATATATTTTACTTTTTACTATAACGTAAATAAAGCGTATATTTTTAGAATCAGAAAATTGTAAAAGTTTTTGTTTCAAAAGAGACAAATCGTAGAAGGTTGAGGGACAATGAGAATATTATCTCAAATACTTTGATAAAATTCTATTTGAAATTCTGAAAGATTTTGGAAAAGCCAATTCCTATACAACGTCCCCGAGCTTTGTATTTATCTTCCTTGACAATTACGCATTTGCATTGCTAATTGGATTGTAATTACATGCAAAAAGCAAGCTGCCTGTGCAATCGATCGATCTTGATCGTCACTTGAATGAAATAGTAAATCGTCCATTGCGACGTAGTAGAGTAGAAACTCGTAGTAAATCCTTTTTCGTCGACACCCATTAATATTATTGTCGACCTGTAGGTCATAATCATTGAAACTTTAATTACGTAGAAGAAAAACCTCCCTCGATCATTAGAAAACCTCATTTTGTAACAGTAAACTTTCTGTAAAACACTATAAAGTTATATAAAACTTAATAATTTAATAACTTACATGTTACAGTCAAAATTGTTATTTTACTTCCCTTATTGGAAATTTTAATCCAAACTACGTCCTTAAAGTTCTAAAACTTTAACAAGGTATAAAAGTACCATTTGAGATAAGAGTTTTAGAAATTTTCAAGTTTCAACGAAATATAAAACATTTTTCTTTTTAGGATTTCAGAATTTATGGTATTAGTATTTGGTATTAATATACATAATTGCAGCCAAACACCATTACGAATAGTTTTATTACCACGTAAATAATGCTACGATGGCAAAATGGTGAGTAAAATGCTATCTAAAATCGCAGTCCGTATCCTAAACGCCACTGAGGTTCCTTGAAAGGTCGAAACCAGCTGACAGTGCACGAGCTATTTCTGTATAGAGACACACCTTCCATCGGTGCACCGTTATAGATCGGGATCGATGCAATTATTTCCGTAATTAAAGACAATTATCGTTATTGGCCGATCGTTCTCGATCTTCGAGGGGGGCCAAGAATGCGCTTCAAACAAATGAGAGTCACGAAATTATATTTCCATCGTTATAGCTTAGAAAATATTTCTACGAAGTGATTTTTAATGCTCTCACAGCAGTCGTGAACTTAAATTCAATTTAATATTTTTATTTTCGTTAACTATCTTTAAATTCCAGGTCCTTTGAAATATTATGCTTTGTTGCATGGAAATGGATTATTAAGAATAGTAACACTTGAACTATGGAGAGAAATTGAATTTTCTATAACATTTATGATCTTCTCAGCCTTAACGAATAAAAATGGTAATTCATGGTAAGAACTCATTTTCTGTCGGAGATGTATTTTCTCTAGAATACAAGCAACGCGCGTTTTTAAAAAACCGTAACGCAATAATTTAAGAAAATAACGTATCGTAATTGTAACGTATAATAATTAATAATTTCTTCGTGGAGAATACGATTAGCTCGATAAAAGGTACGGACATCTCAGCTTCGAATATCGAAAGCCAACATCAAATTAAAGAATCAACGCTTGAAAATTCGTCAAGCGTCTGCTATGTCCAAAACAAGCATAATACTTTGCGAAGAGGCTCATTCGATTTTACCGCGAAAACGTCGCTAAATTCATACAGTTTATAAGCAATAACGCCATCCCGTATTCCGAAGGAACGAACAGAAGAACGAACGAGACACGAGTTTCCCGAACTCCATATCCGTTCGGTTCGAAACATTATTTCACCTCGGTTGGTGTCGGCCGGCCCGTTTACCATATTTCATCCCATAAATATTTCCAACGTCGGTGTATCCTCGTTTCGCGATCGCTGAAAAAGCTTTCTTGCATAATTCCACGGCCTCTTGCCACAGCCACAGATCCACTTCCATCCCTGCCGGCCGCCTCCTCTCAGCATCCTTCTATTCGTCTATCGTTTTCTCTTTGGCCGTCGCATATCGAGCTCTCTGCAGCAGCATGGATCCTGGCATACGGCCAGGAATATTTATGGTATTACTTGGCGAAGCTTGAATAGCAAAGCCGCGGTATGTCCTACAAGTTATCGGAGAGTTTGCTTCTTGGGTGGCTTCTCGGCTCCCCAGGGGGTGCCCCGAACCTTTTTTCTCTTCTTGCCTCCCTCTACTGCGCCCGTCTTCTCTCCATTCGTGTACACGGTTCCTTCTTCTCTCCCGACAGAACATGCTTTCTCTCTCTCTCTCTCTCTCTCTCTCTCTCCCTCTTTATTTCTTTGCTCTTTCTTTATCAGTCCTTCTAGATGTCTGCGTTCCTCTTCGTTCCATCTAGACACCGTAACGTATTCTAATGGAATTACCTGCCTATTACCACGTACTGTGCCCATGTATTTCTCATCGTTGCGGACGCCTTTCTAGAACCGCTTCCGACGAAACGTTACCGATCCGGCGCTTGCTTTTATCGCGAGCCGGTTCCAGCGCGATCAGAACTTGGTTAGGATGCGTGTCTCTAGCGGGGATCGTACGCGGTTTGCAGACGCGTTAAGTAGCAGAGTGAAAGGTAGTTTTTGCTGGAAGGACGAGCGGAAATTTGCGAACAGCAGAGACAGCACCGAATTCGAGCTATGGATTTTTATGGAATTTCATACGTTTATAAATAGTAGGAAAGAAGTGGAACCTATGTAGAAATTTGTTTCATCTACTGAAAACTGGATATTTTTTATATTCGTGTATGTTATATAGGTTTTGTGCGTTTTTGCGTATTTTGTATTACGAATGAATCGATATCCGCAGTCCACTCGTCAATTATGGTTGGTAAAAAGTCGTCAGTTTGAGACAGTAGACTAATATTGTTGTGTTTGCGATACAGAAGCAGTTGTAGCTATGATATTGGTAATTTTACGCTAGACTTTACAACCATCCACAACGAGGGAATCGAAATCGTATCTGTACGAAATAAATGTCTCGTTATAAAAACCTACGGAAAGAGATGCGTCGTAGGCTTCGTTTACGAATTTGGTATCCAAATTTGCATCGATTTAATCAGCCTGCAACGTGCAATTAAAATTCCAATTGCAATTAAGATGCATCTCTTCTAGAAAAAGCTTCATACTTGAAAAACGTTCCATACATTCAACGAAGTTGAAAAAATCTCAACGACCGGTATCCAACAGCTCGTCCATAGAACGCAGTCTTTCTAATTTCACAACTTCGATTAGAAGCGCAACAAATTCCAAATAATCGGTAGAACGCTCTATCGCAACGATTTCATAAAAAGTAGCAATCTCAGACAAAATGGGAAACAGTAAAAAGACATGGAAGATCGTGACACTAAGGGCCTTTCCTCCAGACTTTTAGCTTCTAATCCACGAACAGCGCGGATATTATAAGACTTCAATCATCTATCGTTATGGAAAAAGTACATACGCCGGTTATCCAAGTGCAGAAAATAAGCTTGAACGCAAGTCGGCCCTTTTTCTCTCGGAACTCGTATAATCAAAGCGCGATTCATAATTTCAAACATCCTGCCGTTGGTGGCTCCGCCGGGCTAATTAAATGCGCCGTTCTCCTCTCGTCTGGGGAGGCTAGGCCTAGAGAGGCAATATATCGACGAGATCCACGACATGATGAACAGGTTTCCGTGGAACGTCGGCGACGAGAAAAAAATTGCTGTTGTGTTGTCCGCGTGGCCGTCAGCCTCGCGATGACGGATACCCGCCAAAGACACCATTTTGTTCCACGCTCGCTTCAAGCTAGTGATTTCAACGCATCACCAGTTTGAAGGTACGCCCCTGGCGCAGGAATACCGATCTTCGACAGGATTATTTGTAATTATTGAGGAATAGGAATGCAGCTTTGCCGTTTGAAATTGGCGATATTATAGTTGGTTTAACTTGGAAATAGCAGTTTCAAGTAAGATAAACTAGGGAGAGACGCTATTATACAATGTCAGTATCTCAAAGTAAGAGTAGAAGATATAATTGACAGCTTCGTTCCTTTAATTTCAATAATCATAGGATAAAAGAATATTTGATAGATATGTTGGGGTAGTGGAAACTGATATATATAATAAGTCTAATACAATATTTAGCTAAATGTTCCATAATATTTGTCAGCACTTGGATGATTCCATAATAAGATGAACGACTAATAACAAACAACAACATTGTAGCGGTATGCTTATTAACCTTACCCCGTGCTATTTCGCAGAAACTCGTTCCTTCGTAGAACAGCGCAACTTGTTCAGAAAACCGAACACTGAATTATACCCACTCTGCTCATTCGTGGAAACTATTCGATAGCGTGAGAAACGCAAACATTCCCGATGCAATGGAACGTTCTATCGAATTCGCGAATATTTCATTCGTTCGCAGAAATCGTCGATCCGGATTCTATCTCACTCAATAAAAGCGAACATCGTACCGTCTCTCTATGCAACAAATCGATAACACCGCAGGAATCGATAACAAGAAAAAGGAGACAACGTACAACGTCAACAGTCGACAAACGAAAATTAATATCCTGCAGTATCGTGGTAGCATGATCGGCGGAGGAGTTCATTTAAAAATTAATTGAACGCATACAGAGTACCGTGTCTCGTCTTCGATTAAGATAACAGGTATCGTTGTCACGGTCGGTGAAATTGTAATTAAGTTTTTCCCGAACATTTAAGGAAGATTATGAAACGCGATGTGTTCCGTGTCAATAATCGATGCTCTCCTAATCCTTTCGAAGAGACGAGCGGTCGTGTCGTGCAGCGACACAGGGCCCCGAGGGCATTCGATTTAATCTTGCCAAGGTGAAAAAAGGGTTACACAGCCTCGGCCGAACGCATTTGCCTCTGATAAATCCAATCAGATCGGCTGTCGACACAGAGATCCTTGGCTTCTTCCTTCCTTCTTCTATGCTCGAATCCAGCTCTTTCTTCTTTCGCCTTCTTCTTTCCAGCCACAAGCTCCCTCCCGGTTCGTTCTCCGTTCTCTCGGTGTAAACTAGTTTTGTGAGAGGGATAAAAAGAACCAGTGCATCCTCGAGTGATCACATAATCGTGCGTTCACCCCGAGAGACCAGGCCTACGCGATCTTCCCTTCCCTTTCTTCTCCTCCGCATCACTTCGCCACTGACTTCTACATCGTCCTTTTCTTCCCTTACGTTTCTTCCTTGTCTTCCTTCTCGTTCGTGTTTCTATTCGCCTGGCTGCCTGTGTTCTCTTTCGTCTTCGTCTTCTTCCGAGGCTTCTTCTTCGTCGTCTTCTTTCTTCTTGTCCTTGATTCTCCCTTTCCTCTTTTCTCCATCGGTTTATTTTCGGACGCCACTTCATGCTGCGTCCCATTCATCGTTTCGCGCTCTGAACTTCGTTGCAGCTTCCATAATATACCTCTTACGACGTTCAATTTGCTAAATTGCTGGTGGGTCTTCATCCCCTGTGTCCTTGGTATTAACGGTACAGCTTGTCGAGGAACGAGTTTCATAGGGCGAGCGAACCTCAGAGGCGGTCCTTTTGAGAGCTGTTTTTCCGCTGGGGTGGGGATAGGGACAAAGGTCCCTTCCAATGAAGTTATACGCCTTTTTAGATGTCGTAGGAATTAATTCGATTAACTTTGATTTTTATGGATTTGGTCTTAAGTTTTTACATTGATTATAATTATTTGCGATTGTATATTAAATTATAGGGATATACCCTTATCTGCACGAACATTATTATTAATTACTTTATCGTATACAAGCGATACAATTTTCGCAGATTTACATATATGTAATTGTTACTCAAAGTCTAATTACTTTCCTGTAGAATTTAAACTTCGTTTGTTAATCGTCATATTTTTCGTTGCATCTATTTGCCTCGTTGTTTCAATTGATGTTTGCTCTTGAGATTCAAATTCTACTTGGCAATTCAGTGTTCACGTCGTTTATCTCTTCTGACCTGCCTATCCTCTCTTCTTCTTCTTCAGATCTTTTATTTCACTCTGTACTTCACGATGTGTTTCGCCTTCGTTGCCCCTGAAACTGTCGTTATCTTAACTTCAATCGTACTTCTCACTTTATTCTTCCTTGCCATTTCGTCTTGTTCGTTTCTCACTTTTTTACTTAGTCCCTTTCTTGAAGCCCTCTTGAATAGCGATACGTTTTTTGTAGTCTACTTCTACTATATTCTCTCTTGCTTCCTTTTCTCCCTTCATCCCATTTACTTAATGGTTCCAAAGAACTTGTCTACTATCATATTCTGAAGATTCTACATACTATTTATTTCCTTGCAGAACAAATTTTTTCTTTCGCTCTCTGAATTTTTCATCCTCTTATTGCTCTACATTATTACTAAGGAATGCCATTTATACTATTATATCCTTATAATTATTTTAAATCATCTTTTCCTATACTTTTGACACTCTTATTTTATGGATGTTTTTTTATTTCACTTTTTAGTTTTAATTAAATGGCGACTCTGTTTCGCATTTTTACACTGTACTTTTCAACTGTAATTTACTGTTAGCGAAATTGTATATTAATATAAACGTAAAGTAATATAATATAGTAATAATTACGCTATAATTATTATATTTCCATACTAATTTTGTAATAATTTTCAATAAACTTCAAGTCTCATTTTATCTCTATAGGTACTTTATTTCACTTTTTAATTATAATTACACGGTGACCTTATTTTATACGGCTTTCGTTTCTCTTAAATCTTGAATCGTAACTATATTTTATCATGTTCTTATTTTACTCTTTCCCTCACCTCATCTGGCTCACAGGAGTAATCACTTTTACTCCTATCTGCAGCTGGCTGATCTCTCTTACCCTGCCAATCTCTCTTCTCTATCGTGTATTTCTATCGTCGATCGAATCGTCTTTCGCGCGAATCGGGCCACGATACACCGCTGATGGAAGTTCGATTGTTATCTCGAAAGATTAAAGCATCCAGTCGAGATGTAGCAGACTACTGGCTTGGAAATTTCCTTTTCTCACGGCTCGCTGATCAAACTTTATTGCCATATGAGAAGAATGATAATCGTCGGTTTATCTGCTTCAACTTGAAAATGAAAGGCACGCGTACATCATTGCAGTACCGATATGAAAGGAAGTTTGCGAACCAGCTTTCGCCGCGGACAATTTTATATCGAGTTTCAATTATTAATTATATCGGTTCGCAGCGAGTAATACTTACAATTTTATAAATTACGATAAAAAGAAGATAATAACCTTCAAAGTTCGAACTTCGTTGCGCCAATTATTAACTATCATCAGCTTATCGATCTATAAACAAAATTGATGCATTTTTAGGACACTGACACGTTTTCTCCTTTTAATCAAAAGTATTTGTCGAGCTGATCAACCTCGCTCCTTACAACTTTTCCAATTTTAACAATCGAACGTGTGATTAGGTAATATGTAACTTATAACAAGACAAACGATCTCTCTCTCTCTCTCTAATTCTAACATTTCATTTACCAAAAGAATGCAACGTAGACAATCCTGTTTCTGAATTCCGACCAAAGTTTTACAGAAGCAATGTTCGTAACATTATGAATATTTGTGTATCTTTCGAGCGGTAGGAAATAACGCGATACATTAAAAATACCTACAAATCTTAAACAAATACCGAGATACTCTCTAACCACATATGAGTATTTACACGATACAACAAATAATGGAGAAGATAAAGCAAGCCAGGATTTAACATCTCCGATACCGCTGAAAGCAATACGAGCCACTACCACGGACAGCTTCGAACAAACAGGAAACGTTATTTTCCACGTTGCTCGTAATCCACGTTATTAATAATCTTAAAAAATACGTTCACTGTATCCGTTTCTCCAACCTTCGATAAAGTCATCAAATTCGCGCCTACGCCGTCAAGTCCGACCGATCGATCGCCACGCCTCGCTAAACGTTGGCCAAGAACCACCAAGGAAATCCGAAGATATAACCGCAGAGGCATCGTCGGAACTTTTTCTCGATCCGGCGTTTATCCAGTTCCCCGATTCCATCTAATCGGTTCGCGAGTCTATCGGCCGATCTTGAGTCTCATCGCGCTCTTATCTCCGCTGGCCAATAATTATGTTCCACGCGGTGAGACACGATGGATCGGCGAGATCTATCAGCAAGATCGTCGGCGATTAGAGACGGTCGTGTCGCTGGAAGGGACAGGAATCTACCGGAAAGATACGAATTCGCGAATGGAGCAGTGCGTGCACGACCAAACACGAATAAGCGATCCGATTTATCGATCGCGATCGAACCGGTCCTGGGAGCAGACACTTCCAGCGGATCGAAACGACAACTTGGCTCGACTAAGGCGATTCACGCGTGGGAAAAGTATGAAATATTCGGCTGATTGAAAAGTTTGTGCATGACATCAGGCAGAAAGAGGTATTCGAACACTTGTAAACGACGTTTGTGAGTATATCATGTACGTTGCAGGGAATATCCTGAAATTTCATTAGCCTTGTTGCGAGACTTGGTCATCGTGATCAGTTAGAATAGATAGAATAGAGTTAGATCGTTGGCGAAGTTGGAAACAAATCTGAAAATATATATTGAAACCGCGAGCAGTCTGTTTACAAGCGTAGATCGTCGAAGAATTCCTTGCAATCGAATTTGGCGAATGGCGAGGTAAATCACTTAGCTCGACTGAAATATTCTTCTCAAATAACGCTATCTCACGTTAGGATGATTTTCTGAAAAACTCGAAGTAGTTTTTGCAAAATACTTGATTGAACGATGGGCCAAGAATAATAAGAAAGACGAGAATAAAGATTGTCGCTAGGGTCCAACAATTTTCTCCTAATCTCAAGAGATACTCTACGAAGTTTTCGTACAATCTGATACGATTGAACGCAAGTTAGTTTCGATACCATAGAAAACTGTATAGCGGTTCTATCGTTTCTCGTTTTTCATGCCCGCCCACGCAGTAACAATTATAGCGAGTAATTAATTCCTACACCGCAAAAAAAATGTGCGGTAATAGCGCAGTTGGTAAGGAAGTGGTTGTAGATACGAAACGCTATCTCGAGGATGATCCATCGTTGGAGAAATGGTGGTGCGTTCCGAGAGAACCGAACGATCGATACACTGGTTATGCGAATTCTAGCTCGTTTAAATGGAGGTAGTCGTGTGATAGAGTATAGATGGATGATGTTGGTTGTTGTTGGAAAAGGTGAATGGAGAAGAGAGTGGTTCTATCTAGGTACTCTATTGGAATAAATTGGTGATCGTAATTGGTGATAATGTCAGTTAGTAGTAAGCAGAAGAAGAAGAATTAGAAGAAACAAATGTTACGGACGATTGTGCTAGGCATGAAGTTTGTTGGAAATACATATACATATAGGCAATGAATGCTTACGTTTATCAGGTAATTTTAATGAGAATCGTTGATTATTTTGAGTAATTTTTATAATTCGAAGAAAATTAGATCGAATTTACATCTGTAAATAAGTTTCTAAGTTGATGCATAACATATGATAATGTTTTTAATGTAAACAATAAATAGTTTCTATCCTTGCATATCGATGTAAGATGTAATTTTATTGAACTAAAATATGAGATTCTGTATATGCTGTTTTCCTATAAATAATCCTTAGAAAAGGGAAAGATTTGTTACGAAAAATAAAATCTTATACGAAAAAGATATGCAAATCCATTACGTATGATGTACTATGCGCAAATACAGTTTACGGTAGTAATTAGTGGAACAAAACAAGTTACACGTAATTAACATTCGCCCCCTTTCATCGTTTTATGAAACTAGGTACAGCTTTATATCAAAAATTTTTTACTTCGGTATATTTAACGGTATATTTAATTAATAGTTGCTCTTCTTTCATTTTATGAAGCCACTTAACGTCACACACTAAATGCCTTCTGACATTATTAACGGTACAGAAACTAATTAAACTACAACTATTTATTACAAATTTAATCCACGAATGTATCCACAAGGTGCACGATAGATATAAAATATAAATATTAAAATTGAAAACGACGATAATTAAAAAGTAATTGATAATCCTCACTTTTATTTCCATTCGAACAGCATTCATTGTCGATAAAACCCATAGACTGATCTGCACGAATATACTAACCAAAAACTGTTCAAATACAATCACGATAGTCGCCATTCGTTATGATTCTAACGAATCTACAAAAAATGTCGTATAATGTGCATAACATATTTAGAAAAGGATTTCTATAACTCCTCGTATACTTTTATGAATTACTGTGTTTTTTTCCAAACCTAACCCACCAAGAAACGCCGTTCGATTAAAAAGCCTGCAAACCTGTTTCGAAGCTAATCGCGGACGGAAGATTCTGTGAGCAGCGAACGATTCTATTTAAATTAGTATTAAAGACTGGCCGATCGGAAACGTCATTACGAAGGTGTAAAACTAATTGCGATTAACTCGCTGTCAGTTACGGATAATCGTTATATGCCGTGAAAATATCGGCCGGATGAAGTATAAACGACGCAGAATGCTAATGCACGTGGCCATTAGTCTCGATTGGAGATTTATTCGTCGAACGGTTTTATCTCGATCGCGTTAATATCGTCGCTCGATCATTGTGGTTAACACCGTAAATCAAATCGATTTCGCGCTATCTAACGAGCCGACGAATAATTTTGTTATTAACGTGGAAATTTTCGCGAAACCAACAAGTTTAACCGGACCTAACAATCGCGTATATTTCTATGTTATCGTGTACCATATACTCCACTAACGAGCCTGTAATTAAGATTCTTACAGCTACCTTATCGAGCTGAGAGCGGCAGGAACATTTCAACAAGATGTAGAATCGTGTAGAATCGAACAATGAGAATACGAGTACATCGAATTCAACGCGATTATCTTGTCCATCGAAAAACAAACAGTCGGCTGTAACGTTCAATTAGAAAGAGGTAAAGACGAACTTGGCCAACGAGCTCGAGTTTATGCGATAACGTTAAGGTTTATGGCGTAATAAATGACGCTATAAGAAGGGATTTGCGAGTACATTGAGTCGAAGAAGAAATTGCGCCGAACGTTAATAAATATTCACAGGAGTTAATGAATTATCTTAATATGCGGTAGAAAAGGATATTAGAAGAATAATATGGCACACGAGAACTCGAACGATTTATATCATTAGATACAGCAGGTAGATCGGAAGATCGTGCAGATCTTCGATATAATTAATGGGACATTTGAACACAGATCACGCTGGCCGACCAGAAATATATTCATCTTTTAATTATTAGGTATATTGTGTTTGTGTCAATTATGGTTTATCGTGAAGATACAATAGATTGTAAATTTGTAAGATTTTTATTAAAATATAGTATGCGATGGAAGACGCAAAAAAGAATCTGATTGGATTTGAAATTGAAAGCTCCAAGGGGGAGAGAAACATAAATTCTTCTCTGTGGAATCTTTTCTCGAGAATTTTATACTTGCGTGCTTATAGGGAAAAAATGAAAAATATACATTTCATCAGCTCTGGCCTAATATACCCAAATTTTGTCGTGATATTCTTCCTTTGTCTGAGCTCTAAATTAAAGATTAAATTTTTTTCATTGCAATTCGTTAGATCTTTCAAAAGATAGAAATGTTGTTAAAAAAAATACTGGGCAGTGTATTGCTAAGAAATTATAAAATAAAATTAAGTACATTTTACAAACATTCCTTTGAAATCGTATATCTAAGTTCATCTATAAATATAGCTAAATCATGTATTCATTTACTCAATCTTTCGTCTACAATTACAACTGTACAACAGATTCCATAATTACACAGGGACTTCCTTTCAGAAATTTCTATACGTTTAAATATAATACATTACTCTTACCTACTGGACAGCGATTTCAACAAGGTTCTAATTACACGAGAAATAAAATCTGGATATGAGGCTAACGTGGAAAAAGATCATTTCAATTTACGTTTTACCTTCTCTTAACTGCACGAACACATTACTAAATTAAAAAAAATCTACCATCACGAGAGCATCATCATTTAAAGAGGGTAAACTCGGCAGAAGTTACAACGGAATACAAATTGCGCCGGGATGCAATATCTCAGAGCGGAGCATTCCTTCGTGTAAACACACAAAGAACGCAACTCCCTAACATAAATCCAGCTAAACCCTTAAACGAGCAAAACCTCGAGCAGGACTCCGCCAAACTAGGCATCAACAACATCTTCTGCTAGGCTGTCAGCGATCCAACAGTTGCAAACGCCGCGTTCCAGGTACTTTATCGCCAGAGTAATCCCCCGCATCACGTGAAACACGGCGTTTCCTTAACATAAATTTAACGTCAATCAGAGACACTGGTCGATTTCTCTGCGATTTCGTGTGCGCGTTGCGGGGGTGCCAAGGGCGTACGTGTATCAAACGCAATCGAGCATAAGAGCGAGATCGCGCGCGAGCCGCAGAGATCGAGAAAAATGCGCGGAGGCTCGTGTAGGCGTCGAGTTAATAACCTTACGCCTCGTCGTATTAACGTCTTCTTACGGGAAATTACGAGCTATGCGAGATTCGCGTGGTGCCACGAGGCCGCCCCTCGAACCGCCATAGGATCGATAATTATCGGTTTCACGAGACGCGCTGCGAGAATACTACGCCTAATTGCGATCTACAGGGTGATTTCAGTGGACGAACACGTTGGTCTCGGTTTTGGACGGCCGAGATTGTTTAGAATTTAGAGCGAACGTAATTGTCTCGTTCGATTTTTTACCGTCTCGCTTATCCTATTTATCTGCGAGTATCGTTATAACATTCTTGCTTACATTGTCGGTTATTTCATTTTAATTCAATTTAATTACTCTTCTCCTTTGAAGCTCCTATATCAGAATATAGCATTTCCGTCGAGATTTAAAAAAAAAAATGTCTAAATAGTATTATCGAAATATATTGATACGTAGTTTAAAATAGATTCTTTTACGCTAAGGGCGATGTAATTTTCAGTTGTTGGCATTTTCATTGGTTTGATAAATTAAACTCACGAAGAGTGGAATATTTGATGGTGTTTGTTACTGATCGTCGTAATTTAAGATGATAATGTTACGATAGGTCGAGATAAATTGTATTGTATATCGTAAGGTATAAAGTGGAGAAAATACGAAATACGAAATGTAGTATAAAAGAAAGACGAGAAATTGATCGTGGAAATAAAAAGTTAAGAGTGGTAAAATCGAGGCTATGTTAGCTGTAGTTCAGAGAAATATCCTTCAACTTCTGCTCTTTGTCACGGGATAATAAAATTCCTAGATTTGTTATATCACTTAAAAAAACCTTTTATTTAACTTTGACTAATTAACTTTATTTAACTTTATAAATTTGACGAGGTTACTTTAGAATAACCCTGTATATCAGTGTGAGTTTCACGAGACGAGTTGACCTTTTCTCTAGTATTCTTCGTTTGACATTGTTCCACGCTTTCACTTTTCAATTTTATATTAATTTTTTAATAATCACCCATAAATCCGATACAGTGCCTATAACATATGTGATGGTAATGCGGTTCTAATGTTATTTAAAGGTAACCTACATTCTTAAACTTATAACTTATAGGTGACAGATTAGTTGAAGCATTCGTCGTCATTACATGGCAACGTGGATGATTCTAAAATACATATAAATGAGATATTATCAATTTGTTTCAGCATCAATTATTAATTACAATCTTGATTCTAGCGTTAGATATCTATACGAAACATGGAAAATTGAGCCAGATATATAATTAACGCTAGAAAGATCGGTCACATTGATCCATTAAAAAAATGAGCAACAGTTAGATATTATTTCCTCTAATATGTAATTATCTACAAGTTTTAACTTGAAAGAAAAGCAAGTTTTAAAGATAAGAAAGAACGATGGTTCTTAAGATGTACAAAGATTACTAGAGGAGAAGAACCTTGGTATTTCTAGTATTAAATAGTCATAAATTTTCACTTTTACTCGTATTGCAAATGAAATACTGTTAAAATATCACACGATCGCGATCATAAAATATATTTAATTATGTCGCTCTTCACTCAATTCTTAACATCATTTTCCAGCTACGAATTTAGAAAATCACACCATCAAACTCTCAAGATGGCCAAACTTCTCTCTGTTCACCGCCACCGACACCTAAATCATTCCACTCATAAACCCTGACTTGCACAGTACGCTCGAACAAGCATACGGCAACAAATCTCAAACAAACTTTCACTCGATTCCGAATATCATTTTTCAGTTTTCAATTTAAAAAATCACGCCATCAAAATCTCAACGTCGCTAAACTCTTTTACGACTATTCACCGCCATCAACACCTAAATCACTCCACTCATAAAACTTTGCTACCCTAGCCAGGTTTCGACGAACATAAACCAACAAATTTCAAATAAATCTCCTTCGAAACTCAAAGAACCATGCCTGTGTATCACCATTCCGTTCCGTTCTTCGCCTACTGGAGACCACGATTCTCCCATGAATCTCCCGCGACCTCCAATTCGACGTATTCACTGCCACGGCGGTCACTGAGCTTTTCATTTCCGCTTCGTCTCTCGGATAAACGTTTGAAAGTGCGTATAAACGCTTGCACATCCCAAGATTATTATAACACGTGGTATCGCTATTTCTGAAAATTTTCAAAACGATTTCACGAGTACGTTGGACCCTATCGAAGCACGGCAAGGAACAGTAAGGTAATCGCTAGTACGATCTCCACGAGATTTTGCAAATTCTCGACTTTCGCGTTCTGTCTTCGCAGCATCTTTCGCGTTGTTGCTTAGTTTAGCGCGCGTTCCCATTTTTGCTTTATATCTCGTATTATAAGCTGATAAGAGCCGGAGGGACATAAGAGACGTGAACGAAAAGTGCGTGAAAATACGGTGTGCGTTAACGAGAAATTCCAGGCTGGACGAGGTTCCCAAGTGTCGTAACGTTTACGCGCGTCGACGAGCTACCGTGGCGCGATGCATAAAGACGAAATAATAATAATAAAAAGAGGAGTGGCGTGGCAGGGAGCCGATCGGGAATGACACGGACGTGCAGCTGGTTCGTGCACACTTGCACGCGTTTACCCCATGAACGATAGGACGATGGCGCACGTAGGACGCCACATTCAAACGACTTCATTACCGTCAAGACAGAGTGCTAATTACCGCGGCTCGTTAGGCGTCGCTAAATTGTTAACAGTATCCACGCTGTGAGCTGCGCGTTTACCAACCGCGTAACGACTGAATTCTTGGCCTACAAAGTGAT
This sequence comes from Bombus waltoni, assembly GCA_014737395.1. Taxonomy (NCBI): domain Eukaryota; kingdom Metazoa; phylum Arthropoda; class Insecta; order Hymenoptera; family Apidae; genus Bombus; species Bombus waltoni. Next base: position 6,555,457 of record JACXII010000051.1, on the reverse strand, counting down.
CGTAAATGATTCCGACTATCGAGCACATAAGCCGATATGCGTCTCCTTGTTGAATAACGGACCGAGTCGTGCAAGAACGAGCCCTCGAAACCGTCCAACAGATCGTACACCGTTGATGATTCCTGGTAATGGTGATCGAGCCGCGCAAATTACGTCTCCGCCGCTATACGGGTTCAAGAAGCTGTTCGCGAACGAAGATGACACTTTAACTGACCACGTTTTGCTGAGAATTTATTGGCACCGTGTAGCCCAACCGATTGGTTTAGGGGCGTATCGTAGCCTTCTAATGGTATGCAAGAAAGAGAAACAGGCGTTTAAGATGTTATGTATGAGACGAAGTTATCTTTTTTTCTCGTTACGCGATCCTGCAGAAATGGGTTGTTTATCAACGTCAATTGGGCACCAGGGAAACGTATTTTATGTTTTCACGCTGTTTTAAAATTGCCAAGGCAAGGTTCTTTGGATGAGTTACATACATATATGAAATTTGCTGGTAGTACTCAAAAGGGATCGAGAGATGGTGGGGCGTTAACTGTCCTGCTATCAAGATAATGTTAATAGGCTAAAGAATTGGCGGGGGAAATGTGGAATATCTATGGAATATTAAGATTATGGTATGTTCACATTTTGCAAGTCAACCTTTGAAAAATACTAGTGCATTTCTATGTACACTTAGCTTCCTTTTAATTCAAATTTATACGTATGTACGTATTTCCAAAAGATATATGTTATTTTGAATAGATATTTCCTGAGTATATAAAATTCTTCCATAAATAGTTCATCATTTTATACGTACGCGTATCATTTCTCTCGCAAAATATAAAAGGTAATTGTTGACGGTCTTTGCAAATTCGTATCTGAAGAGGTCAGCAATATAGAAAAGGTATTATACGAGACTTATTTCTCTTTCTCTTCGACCACGCATTTAACACACTCATAAAATGTTAAGAAATCTCTTTGACAGTACTTACGTATATCTCAAATACATTATAACTTCAAGTCATAGATATTTAACTTGAACACGCATAATTTCATCGAAATTCAGAATCGTTTATTCCACTGCATTTAGCTCGCAGATCTACGGATCTAAGTGGCAAATTTTTTAAACAATGATTCCTAAAACAGTTATCAAAACCATGAAGTCTTCGATTATCTATCTTTCGAGCAACCTAACCTGCTCGTTACTCTATCTACGCGTAAATCTATAAATATCGAAAAACTTGTTAAATACTTTCAAATCTAACATTATGCCAGAGAAAAGAACGATACGGCCGAGCACCGGATAACATGATAACTCCGGGGAGATTTGATCTCCACCTGTGCCAGGTCGAATTCCGATCTTATTCTCGGCTGGCTCTAAGAAACGAATGCAGATCGACGTTCGATAAAGAGACGGGACAAGCGGGTAATTTAGCGTGGAGCACGAGGCTGGAATGTTTACATAGAGAGTAATGACAGGCATCGGGCAACGCGAAGCCACGATGTTCGACCGCAAATCGATTTCACCGACTATCGTCCGATCACCGGCTGCCATATTCCAGAGACACATTCGTCTACTGCAAGAGTGATTTCAGTTGCATCATTCCACCGAACAATTTTTCAACCAACGAATTATTCCTTTTTCTGAAAATAATACCGATTGCTTCGTCTGCTGGATCAATTTGGCGTTCGAACACGTTAAAATATGATTTTTCATAACGATTTCTTGGACATACGAAACGATATGGATGGTGAAAATCGGTGGTGAAAAAAAATTTCGCGTTAGAAATACGTGCGAGAATACTGAAGGTTGTGTTTTCCCATATTTAGACCAGTGAAACAATATATGAGAAAGTATTGGTAAGAAACTGACGTATTCGTTTAAAGACTGTTCATACCTACTGCTGAGAATGAATCATTCCGAGAAGTTTAATATCCTTATCTATATTTGGCTATTCGTCATAGTCATTATCTTTCACGGTGTAAGCGAAGCGAATAGTTAGAAATTATAGATCATAATAAAAGCATGAATTACAATTATCTCTGCAAGACGTAACTTTGGCTCTTCGTCTACGTACTCGCAGAATATTCGTCTTCTATACTGTATCATTTAAATACCTAACACATCGTTGTTCTATCACGGTGGACGATGAAATTTCACAACTCATTATACGCGCACATATAATCAATAAAAGCATGTTGCGCGCATCTAAAACGCTACACTGATTGCCGATACGCATTGTAAAAACTAGATCCAATTACACTCCATCATTTTGTTAATCCTTTCGTTCAATTACTTCCACGACCTTATAATCAACCGAGCCCCATCACCGTCTTGATCGTAAGCTCGACAGACTCGGCAACACGATGCGTAAAGAAGTCAGCCTAATAGCGGACGATAATCGAATTCCGCTAATTGAATCACCCATGAACGTCTCCATGGCCCTAATGAATAATTCTAACCGGACTTTTCGCGCGTCACGTTGCATCCATCGTGTCCAAAGTCTGCGTACCTTGCCAGCATTTGGAAGCGAAGTTCTTTTTTTTCCGAACGAAACGATGCACGAAGCGTTAACGAAGCGAATGCGGACAGCAGCGAGAAGGACAGAATCGCGCAAAGGAAATGACGTGCAATCCCTTTAATCGTCCATGGATAAAGTAACCGATAAACATAATTAGCCGTAGCCGGACGATAGCCAGATTAAACGACGCAAGGGAGTAGAATAATTAGATTACCGGTTTGTACTTGGCGCGCCTCGCGTTCGAAAAAAAAAAAAGAAAGAAGAGACGAAGACGATCTTCGATTTACGCGTGCTTGCGCATTCGTGCTTCTCTTCGAAGGCTGAGACCGTGGAAAAAAAAGCTGAATGGAGGAAGGGCGTCTCCGTCTCTTTTCAATTGCATTCCGCTTCTCCTCCGCGAACCAACGAAGAGAAAACGCAATCGAGATAAATCAATCCGCGGCTGGTGGACGCGGTTCTTCGCTACTATTCTCTCTTTCTTTCCTTCCTTCCATTCCGCGGACGTCGTGTGGACCGAGGATTGGAAGATTGCCAATCAGGATTACAAACGGACTCGCTGCGGATTCAGAATCGCCGGCCGATTTTTATCCCGGCGGCTCCCTCTGATTGACCGGATGCGAGCGCGATTTTTATCGCGAAATTAGATACAACCAGCTCGCTGTTGGATCGAATCGAGCCATCGGCTGCGTTAATGCCCGAACTCTTTAACATTGGAAACGGCGAGCCTCGGTCGGACTTCGATTTCCAATCGGCAGAGGACGTACCGATGGGTCTGCTCGTTCGACGAAAAAGTGGAAAGATTTGGAAAGCAGCGATTCCGGGATGGAACGACGCAGGTGTTCGAAAAAGCTTGTTTGTTGCAGCTGGTGGTTCGGCTTACGGGATTCTGTGACAGATTCTGTGTGCGGGATTTCATTTCGACGAAACTCAGCGGTTTTTAGCGTGCGTGTTGCTACGGAGACGATTGCGTGTTCCTCTCAAACGAGATAGATGATCTTTCTGGAATTTATTTCTTTTTATTGTTTAGCTGGATGTACGATATGGATAGAAAGTATGCCTGCTATTCGTTATTTATGTATACCGATCCTTGTTATAATGTTACCTCCTAAGAAAATAATCTTAACAAGCAAGATATCTTTTTCCATAAATTCCATGTATTTCTACTCGTGTAACAATTAAACCATAACTCGTGCAACTTTTGATTTATAACAATTTCATTCGTACAATGTTATTTATAACTGATAATAAGTTCGTCTTATAGAATCATTTTTAACATGGGACTATGTGTAATCATATATCCTAGACATCTTTTTCAAATACGATATGTAGTTCACATTGTAACAATTTTAAAAATTCGTACTATTTGTTGATAATAAGCAAACGCGTAAGAAATTTCAATGTACCAAATGTCGATTCAAGAAAACACTGTCAAACAACGTAATCAATCAAAAAAAAAAAAAAGAAATAAATAAACGATTAAAATCATTAATAAACTACTGATATACGTGTATACTTATCTATATTTTTATCAACGCTACTAAACAAATAAAATACACACAAGTAGAAACTTATTTCACCCCTAGATATCGTTTACAAGGTCTACTCTACATGGAATATTCCGTACATTTAACATATTACGTGCGTTCTGTACGCTTCACATATTTAAACTTGCCAAAAATGTCTAACTATCCACGATATATAATTATTAATCCGTTCCATCTATGAGAGAAATTATCTACGCAGCACGTAAAGCGTTTCACGATTCTGTAGAAGGGTTTTGTCGCGAGAAAGAAATCAACAAGCGTAAGAAGGAGAAGGCCCAGACAGAATCGGTGGTAGAGGAACTTTCGGGCACATTAAAGGACGAGCCGACGTCGGTTGGACGTGAAAGCACGGCCTTTCGCGCGATAAACGTCGCGGTGCACGAACGTATCGATATAATCGCGCTGGATCGCCGTTCGAGCCCAGGAGAAGGAGGGATTTATAGATCGACCGGGGCCATTAGATCGGATGTTTATTCAATGGACCGCTTTTAAATTGAAACGTCTCTCTCCGTCGACAATGTCGTTCCCCCCTACAAGCTGACACACGAAGCCGCTTCTGTTGCATACGAAACTGGCTGCGCATCGTACGCCACTAGACTCGCAAAGGGATACGATCGATAGCGAACCGCGAGCAAAGAGCCTTTCAGATCCGATCACCTCAAGAGGTTACCCCTTTGCCGAAGGGCGAGCCTTGCCCTCAGCTCCTGGTATGGCTAGTACACCGGTATGCTGCATATCTAATTCTATTTTTATGGAAATTGTTGAAAATGATTCTTTCTAAACACGTTTGAGACACGGATAAAGTAGATTTATAATTTATATGGGAACCTCGAGCAAGGATCGATAGTATATTTTGGTAAAGGTTGAATCAAGAGTAAAGAATAGCTGTACAATTTTTCTTTGGTACGCATAGTTTGCAAATATTTTGTCAGATGTAACGTTGCGCACGATCATCGAACGTAGGAGCCACTTGGAGCGTTTGAAATTTATGGAATAGCGTAACTTGAAAATCGCTTCTTCGCAAAATGTGCTACGCGTGCTTCGAGGCAGATTTGCGTGTTCATGACAAAGTCGAATATGTAAAAATGCATGGAATGCGCGTAGCATGCGAATCGATCGAACAGAACGAGGATAAGAATCGAATATTTGCTTCTTAAAGGAATTTTTATAAACGCGAGACAATCAGTCAGATCGTCAGGCGATACACAATTAATAGACGCGTTAGTGACCTCTTTGTATTCGAGTTCGTGATAATCAACGAAAGACGTTAAATTGTATCTATTAAAAATATAATTACATCCCCACATCTTTCCTCTAAGGGATTAGTTTCATTTACCATTAGAATTTGTCACTTAACAGATTACCATGTTGTAATTTTCTTAAGCAACTTAACTTTTCCATACAATATGTCTAAATATATTTCAATATGCGAAAACGGTAAGATTAATTTCGAATCAACTACTTTATCCAAAAGAATAACATTCTTTTCCTAACAGAGATATACAGGAAAAAAAATACATCTGTTAATATTCCAAAAGCTTCTGAACTTTCTGATCAAATCAATCCAAACCAACAGTATTTACGCGTTCATTAAACAATATCCCGTTTCGCCTTGAAAACATTCCTCTACGTAACAGCGTTTCATTTTCCCCGAAACGATACAGGTGAGGAACGATCTCCCATAATCCGTCTCGATTGCCAACTTTAATTCTTCGATGCATTCTCGCGGCGGAGATCACTCGCGCGTTCGTTTAACCCTCCATTACTCAGGGGTTAATCTGGCGATGATCTCCTGCCGATATTCGAACGAGCCCGGTACTATGGACACGTCCAGGCGATTTGCAAGCGATCGGCGGCATCCATCGCGAAGGATCGAGGCGTGATGAACGACACCAGGCTCTGTGTGTCACGCAGTAAAAACGAGACGCGCTGTGGCGCGTCCTCTCGTAATGTATCGACAACGTTTCACGTCGCTCCTCGTATACACCGGGTAATGTAATACGAACGGTAGAAAACTTATATGGCGCGACTCGATCACAGTGCCACGAAATATTACCGACGAATTGACGGGGCATGGAACAAAGAAAACGAACGTTACATAGTGTATACATAATTCGACGCGTGTGTTTTTCATTCTTACGAAGTCAACGATGGAAACCGGTAACGTAATATTCCGCGTGGCGTTCGTTTTTCACACGGATCGACGCTGAACGATATCGAGACCGACTGGTTGGTTTCGATGAAAGGCAGAAATCCTCTCGATGCTACCGGTTGATGGGATTCTTTCCTCCCCTTTTTCCTTTTTTATTCTCATTTTGTTTTTCGTTTCTTCGGTTTCCATTTGAAATGGAAGAGGTTCCATGGTGTCGTGGAAAAACTGGAATAGGTTATGTATTTCTTCTTTTTTTTTTTTTTTTCTTTCCTCGAGAAGGCAGATGGAGGGAATTGGAGGAGGAAAAAGTTTAATGAGACGTAATGTCCGCTATTTTCTTACGTATTTTCTTATATGTATACATATATCTTGTATACGCGCTGCTTTCTTATAACGTTGAACTTCACGTTGAATGTAATACGGGGTTGCGTTTCGTGTTTGAAGGGTATTATGCAGCTTCTGCTTGGGAAATTGATTCTTTTTTGTTAGATCGGAGAAAAAGCGGCATAACACGGGGCCGTTGAAGAATAGATTACGAGGGCAGAGACCATGCATTTCAGAAGAAGGAACTGTCAAGCTTTATGTTCGAGTTATACGTTTCATTTCATCGTATGCGTTTAAATTGTATCTGTTGTATTTAATCATAATTTTATTATGACATGATTTTAATGCACGAATTGAAAAAGTGAATTAAAGCACGTTTACTGGAAAGAGGATGATATCTCAAACGTAATATTATCTCGTTCGTATTTATAGTTTTCATCATAGGCAGCTATCGGTGAACCGTAGCTACGTTCCTTGGATAAAATCTACTGCGTTAAATCATTCTGTAATATCATAGAAGCTTTCAAGAATCATGATAAAATATTTTTCCGCGCGATAACAACATGTTTGATGTTATTACTTTACTTTTGAGCTCGTAAATGATTACGCAATATGTAATAAAATATAAATTATGAAATACGTAACAGTAATAATAATAGTAATGGTAGCGAAACGAAAGAAAAATTGTACATTAGAGGCGGATAAATAATATTCTGTAGAAGACTGCCTTCTAACAGTAATATTGAAAGAAGTTACCTTATTTTTAATTTCTTTGAAATCGGAGCAACAAATATATCAAAGGAGTGTAATTCGCGCGTCGATAGATTATCGATGTTATATTAAATATTCATGAAAATTTTATATTTTTTTTTTTTTTAAGTAAAGAAATGGAAGCTAATAAAAGCTTTAATTTATCCCATTTATTAAGCGACAAATACATGTACTTTACTTTATATATTCTGCACAGATTTCTATCTCTAAATATATAAACGTATCCACAGATGCATAAACGGTCGCAGATTATTCACCGATAAAACGTTTAACAACGAATATATTTTGTAACTTTAGATTTCTAAAATGATCTAATTTTTTCAAAGAGAATCGACAATTCGTCGCACATACAGCATAATTAAATCAACACCACCGCTCGCGATCGCTTCATAACGTGTTAACATATACACCTCATACTAATTACATGCATCACTATCCCTAAACGATCGAGCAAAATCCTTGCCCCTGCAATAAATTATATGAAATCTAGTTTCTTCGCGTTCTGCCATCACGTATGCCATCACGAGATAAACAGTTTCACGTAGTTGCAACAAATTCTTTGCAGATGTCCAGCAGGAAACGTCCTTAACGAGTACTCAACGTCCACCACGGACATTTGTACACGTGACTTTTGCGTGTCGCGAGCAAAAGCATCAGCCTTTTCAGGACGAAACGATCGTGCATCTGCCATCGTCGTCCAGTTTCTTTAGCATAGAACCGATAATCCTTTACGGCCTGTTTGACTGCTAGCACCTACTATTCGTTCTCCGACATTTTGCTCGTTTTAGGCGTTACTTCATTAAAAGATCGCATGTCCACGCGAGCGTGCGTTTCTTTTGCCTCGTAGTAAGTTAAGCCGGTTATAAATGTCCGTTGGACCGGCGAAAACTAGCTACCGGCTCATCGAAACGCCGCCTGATCGATTTATATGGCTTACTAATCAATCGCGCTTACGGCGTTAAGAGATTTCTCGTTGCAAACGTCTTACAATGTCATTTACGGTAGAAACATGACGCTTTTCTTTGCCACCGCGAATGAACGGGTCAAGTGTCACGCGAAGAAACGAGCGAACATCGATTATCCTGATAAATAAATGCTATTAATCTTCTAGTTGCCGTGAGATGAATGGTGCTTGCTTGAAACGAAGTAAATGGGCGACGAACGGTTCGTTCGTATTGATGAGTAATTGAATTCGGTGAGAGCCTGTTGCACAAGGGATGTTCCTTCCCTTCATCCTCTCCGTATTGAATTGTAACGTTGCCTCGTTAGAAATTGAGGAAAAAACGCTATGGGGATTTGTGTACCTTAATACGATTTAAAATTAAGATTGCTTGTGTAGACCTTGTGGAACTCGATATAAAAATAATAAGCTTCGTTCTATTGATACTGGAATCTTGGATACAGTTATTGTGGCCATTGCTTTTATCTGTGATTTTTGATAAGATTACCATACAAGTGTCCACGAATAGAAACACGAACAGAAATGAGTGAAAAATGAAAGTAGATACCTCGTTAGAAAATGCTTAATTGATTATAAAACTGAACACAAATATTATTAAATTATTCAAAAATTATTATTCTTAATATAGAAACGAAATGACCACAGACAAATGAAACGAAATTTTTCAAGTTCTTAAATCGAAATTATTAAGTTCGTAACACAAACCAAGTACATAATCTCTAATATTTTCTTCGGTTATATAATCATAGTCATAGCTCAATCGACGCGTAATCGACTGCCAGATCGCATGACCGCAAAATACATATTTCACGTTTTATTCGCAACCAGTTCGATAGGTCTTTGATTGCGCAACAGTTATAATCTACATTGTTAGAAGAAAAACGATCTGTCTTCCTCGTGATATGAAAATTAAAATATCAGCGCCCCAGCGTTCTCTTCCCGTTCGGACATGCGATTTATAACACTGTAGTTTATACATTGATTATATTTTTAACGTGAATTCAATCGAACCTGCGCAGAAGCCGGTTCAATGACAACATCAATGATTTTTCGTCGATCTACCACGACTTTTACGCTACATTTATCCACAGGTTGCAACCAGTACACCATATAAACTGTAATATCACGCCTAGGGCCGGCCTAATTCGTGGAATGCGAAATCCCAATACGTTTTGATGCTAGCTCGAAGCGCTCAGATTGTAAAATTTAAACTTTAATATTTGATACATTCGAATAATAACGATCCATAATTTATTCTTTGGATACTTTATTTCTTGATTACTTTATTTTTAAAATTTCTTATGAACATGTTAATTTCTTGTTAGATTGATCGGATGAAGTTTCGTTTCATTCTCAATTCTACAAACATTTAGAATTATTTTTTCGTCCCGTAATTTATGAAAGATGTAGCAAATTCGATTAGATTCTGTAGACTAACGTCTGTTTTGAAATCCTCTTTTTCTTTTTTTTTTAATTTTGAGAAAGTTAAGTAGGCAAAGCTAGAGATAGCTTTCCTTTCGTGCAGGATTTGTAAGATATTCTTAAAATAAATTAGCCATGCAAATGGATACAAGGCTAGGAAAATAAATCGTGAATAATGTATAAATTAGCGTTAGGTTTTATCTATCCTTTAATTTAATTAGAATTTCTAATCTATACGGAGTTGGAATAGGAAAGAAATTCATAGTTTTAACTTTAAAAATAGTAAATATAGTTACGTCTATACCATAAATCTAATTTATATAGTGCACCATAACGGAGTAAGAAAATCACATTAGTATGTATAATGCGGAATTATTACATAAAAAAGTTTTACGTTATTCGTTCTTTATTTAAACAAAAAATACGTCTAAAGTAATAAAAACAAGAAACACTTAATAGGATATACTTACTTTGTACCGCATTAGCTGCGTAGGATGTCTGACTCTGACTGCTCGTTTCCACTTACACTTTATTCACGTCATTCAATCGGAACAAAATTATTATCACAGTTAAAATACAAAGAGCAAGATTTCATACATCATTATCGCGAATATTGTCTAAAGCTCTTAGCACGTTACATTTACAATGACTACAAAAATTATTTATACATAATGTTGCTTGTTTTTCAAAGTAGCGTTTTACAGGTTTCGCGTTTCATTGTCGTATTAAATTTTTGTAATCACGCGGCACTGCTACCAAATGTTACCATAAATAATACGCATGGGCCTAATTCGCTATTACGTAAATACTATAACAAATCGAATATACTTGTAATAACTACTTTTTTTTCTAATAGATACTTTCTGTAGCCACTATACACGCGTAGAATTATTAGGAAGCAGAAATAAATCTTAAGTTGCCTTCCAATATTCCACGATCATCTTTTACAATGCAAGTTCCATTTTGACTACCCTTCCAGGAATAATGAATAAGACAATTAATAAATAATAGATAATATTCTAATGAAAATACATAAAATACTGTTCCAACAGTTAAATCTTTGATTCTTATCCATACCACAAGCCATAAAATTATTATTATAAATGAGATTTTAAACACCCTTCCCTTTCAGTAATACACATGAAATTAATGCACAATAAAATTTACATTCGTCTCACGGATATTCCTTGCAGCCAAGTTAATAAAATCTCGCAGGTGAGAAACGTTACACGTGACGAGGCGAAAATTAAACTATTTTGCCGAAGGAAAACGGACGTTAGGATAAATTTTCATGAAACCATAAATACAGGTATCCGAAACATCCCCTTGGAAAGTTATTTACAAAACCCACGTGTTCACGGCGATCGCGCAACCAGCGTGCACATTGGTCACGCGTTTTATAAGTTCCGCGCGGTAGCAAAAACGTTAATTAACGTGACAGGCAAGTGGTAATATTAAGCTGGATGAACATTAAATCACAAACGAGTACGGGGCATAAATATTACAGCAATAATTGCTTGACCTGCCCATTTCCGCAATCGTAAAAACACGTAATTTACTTTGTCGGAGGCACATAAGGAGAATATAACGGCAATCCATTACTAACGATGCCATTGTATAATTTATTGTAATTGAATAAATAGCGAGCTACTTCGTAGGAAAGGTAACGCGGATTTTGTACACGACGACGGAAGAGAAGAAAAAAGAAAATCGTCGATCTTTCGAATACAAATTGAAATCGATTTTTCACTGTGAAACTCGAACGATTTTAGATGAACATGACAGGGGAGAAAGTACTCGCAGTGAGAGACAAAAGTATTCATACAGTTGATCTACTATGGAGATAGAGAATATAAAAGTAGGAATAAAAATAAAAAAAATAATATGGGGAAATAAAAGTTTCTATCGACGTTCGTAAGTAGGTAATTAAAAGATTTTAAGAAACTTTCTATCGCAAGCTACTAACCAGAATAACTAACGCCCAAGGAAACGATTAAATACCATATATTACCTAAAATTGCGAAGCTGGCACATATACAGACTTGAAATTTGTACGTTTCAACTTCTATGCCGTTATGTTCAAATTGCACGTAATCGGGCTACCATAAAACAAATGAAACTTAACGCGCTTTTTCTTTGAGATTTCATATTACCAACATAGTTTTTTATTTCCACGTATCCATCTCTTTCCACGTATTTTTATTATAAACGATAAACACGTATACAAGAACGATCGGACGTTACTGAATCGTTCTTTTTTTTCTTTCTTTTTTTTTTTGCGGTTTCCGAAGAAGCACATAAAATTATCATTTTACGAGAGTTGAAGCTATCACACCGGAATTTCTTTTTCCGTCGTGTTCCCTCCTTAATCATCCCTTCGAGTTCCTGCCGGACGACGTAGTTTGCATAATCTCGGCGAAGAGTAAAGAAGGATCGCCTACAGTCGTTCGTAAATCTTCCGAGATCCGTTATCGAAGACGTACGAACAACTTTCGCGTTCGCAATGTCTGATCAGTGTTCCTAGATACTACTAATGGAAAGAAACTCGATGACCCGCTGTTAAAATTTCAATTGCAACCCGACGTGCTCCAAAACTGCTTTGCCGAGCACGCGCTTACGCATACACGTTGGCGGCGCGAATGGCAAAATTGATTACACGCTATATCCCCATTCCTAGAATCAATTTCTTCATTCCCGCTTTTCTACCTAATCCAATTTATTTGTCCGCTAATTTTCCTAGCCGAACATCTATATCATTAGCGCGTATCAACGGCGTTAAATACGCTCGTGATCAATCTTCCCGTTGAATACGCTCGACTTTCTCAATTATTAAGATTAATTTCCCGTTGAATCGCCACCGTAATGGCCTCCGTAGAACTACCGAACGGAACTCTTTAATTCGTCGAACGACGAGGAAAGAAATCTCATTCACTGCGACGATATTTCATTAGAAAACCGTTACGTGATCTATAGTTGCAGCTTTATACGAATAATACAGCGCAACTTTGCCATATAATACAGACAATTATCTGGCCATTCAGACGAGTATACCGCGCGTCGTATATCGTCTGTTGGATATTTGCGAATGTGTTCGATATTTGTAAGATTCGTGACAAGCGATCGTAGCCTGGCTGGCTTTTAACAGGAAACGGACTTCGACGATCGTATAAATATGAAGTGTATGTACATACGTACGATTGATGTAACGCGAGAGAAGCGGAGAACAAGCGTTGCCGTGCGTCGCGTATCACAGAAGTTAACTCGTATCTCGCGTGTTCAGCCGCGATACGTTTCGCTTGAATAATTGCGCCACAAGGGCGGAAGCTTTAACGCGCTGCCCGCGTTTTTATGCTCCGACGAGAAATTTCAAATCGGTCGATAAATCGCGCCTCGGGTCAATTCGTCGTGAGTAAGAACGTACCTTTCGTCCGGCGCACTGAAATTCATCTTGCTTTCGATTTTGAAACGGTGAAAAAGGAATTCGATACGGTATATATATATATATATATATATGAGTCGAGGTATAGACTTGAAACAGTTGCGAGGCTTTACTTGCTTCCTTTTGTCGGACAAATTAAAGGTTCTTTTTATCGAAATTTTTGGAGGAATTGAGCATATTCTTGAAATAGTATAGTAATCCGTGTGCATGATGTGAAACCAGCGTTCGTTCGATATTATCATTTGCGTTTATAGCGTATATATATAAGAAAGAATGACTATCGTAGTAAATTAAATAGAGAAGTTTGGAAAATTATTTGAAATAATGGATTTTACTAGAATAATTTAATTTAACTCTGGCAATATCGGCCAGCTGATAAGTTATCGTAATTGTTAAAAATCAGTAAATAAAGTGGTAAAGCATCTTCATAAAAGTAGTAGTGGTGTGAAAAGAAAGATGAATAAAATTGTAAATTTGACCCGGAATCGCAAAATCGTTGAAAATAAGAAGGTTTATCGTTTCGCTTAATGTCTTCACAGAGTACAATAACAAATGATTTTAGATTAATAAAGTATGGTTTACGTGAACAATTTGAATTTAAAATGCGACTAGCGATACGATCAGCGAGATAAAATTAGAAGGGGATTAGAGCGAGGCATGAAATTTGTCACTGCATAAATTCGAGGATGAAAGGAGCTACACCTAATATGCTGTAAGATCAATCTATCACAATTTAATTTAAATAAATATATCCCGAGACGAAATAAATATGCGAGAAGACAAGATCTTAACTGGTTCTGCAACTTTGTAACCATGAACTGTTACATGTTATATCTCGCGAGTATTTTCAGTTAACGATGGCTGTTCGATGATCTTTTCCCGGTTTATGAACCTATTGACTGTCTTCAATTTGTTTTGTTATTCGAACTCGAATCTTTCTAGAAATAATTTGAAAAACGAAAAAAGTTACGACGTTGTTCGACTACGCCGAGTGAATGACCGAACGAAAGAGATAAGAAATCAAGGATTTCGGTAAAAATGTTCGGTAAAAAGATCGAATCTTCCAGATTAAAAATAAAAAAAAAAAACTATGAACGTAGTAGAAATTTGCAGTAGCACGTAATTATCAGATAGACATCTAAATTAAGAAATATCTAACCTAAGTATATTTAAAACAATTCAAACCTGATGAATCTATAACAAAACCCAGGAGGTAGATATCTTGCTTTAATATTTTTATGTGATAAATCTGTCCGGACATTATTACTTAACGTCATGAATCATCGAGATAATTGAAACTCAGAAAATAAATCGTAGAAGCTACTGAAATTCCACATTTAGCGTTTGAAGAAAATTATATGAATGGTACGATAGTCCAACGTTGATTGATGATCTTTCATTGGAGAATCAGGAGGAAGGCCGGAGGATGTCGTCAACTATAATTTTTTAAAAGATATTATCAAACATAGTCCGTGATAAACAAGGAGTAAGATACAATTTGAATAGTTGATGTTAATAGACAAAAATAAACAAAATGGACATTAAAAGATGGATGACTAAACGACAACGTACCCCCGAAATTACTATATTCAACATATCCTATTCCAATTCAAGATCACCGGGGAAAATCCTGCTAAATAACAATTACAATTCCCACAATTCTAAATTTATCTTCGAATTTACCAATCGTAATATTGTTCCTGTATTTGATTTTAGGGCCTAGCACGCGTCTTCGCCAGTCTCTTGGACATTTTAAAAGTATCGATCGTTACAAGATTAAGTTTACATTCCCGACAATTTCATATCGAGATATATTCTCTTAGTAGGCGAATAATATAAAATCAGAAAACCAACGAAAAATAGACGCGTCATATTTTTCTCGATAGTCTTCAGTCGTAATGCACTGATCAACGAATCAAACGCTTTCCACGGCAAGAACGAGGAACAAAGACAGTCGAGCGCAAGAAAAGGGCGATTCAAAGAGGCGTGCGAGAACCGTCTTTATGCCGGAGAACGAGTTCGAAACGTCTCGAGGCCATCGCTAATCGCGATTCGATGCAACCAAAGACTAATGCCACGAGTAAAATTTTATAGCGCCCCCGAGGGAGCGTAACGGTTGTCATACACCCGTAATCTCATACTCCACACTCGCTCACGAAACGATCGGACGTTCCGCGAAGGGAAGCACTTAAAGCGACCGTGATATCTCGCGGATCGTACTTCGTCCAGGACCTCGTCGTGTTTCCATCCAGCGCAGCTGACTCTATCACGCCGCCAATATTTCCTGCGATCGGCTCTTACTCTCTTCACAAGGCCCGTCGATTTCTCACGGTAGCTGTCACACCTGTCAGCCCTAAAGACGAGTTCGTCTCCGCTGTCGCTACCAATCTCCCATTTTCAATCTCTTTCTCTCTTTCTTTCGTTTTACGTGTTGCTGCCTTAGGTTCGTGCGCCTATGGTCGAAAGAAACTAGACGGACTTATTACCGTGGCAGAGCGAGGCGTACGTTCTTAATTAATCGTTCGGTCGACAAGCAACTCCGAGTTATGGCCGAGTAATTAACCGTCGAGTAATTAACAGCGGTCCAACGAGACATCGGTTTTTAAACGGCGAGCGGATTCTATCGTAGGAAATGGTAGCGGGCGGTAGAGGAGAACACCGTCGTTGTCCTAACGAGTTTCTAACCGACGTTGGTCGTGCGACTCGATGGACCACATTATAGTGCTTTGCTCTGTAATGCTACGATGATGTATGACAGATATGATTGAATAGTTATGTAGTTTAATCCCGCGGCGATCCTCGAATTCTTGATTTTAATCTAGCCTTCGCTTTCATCCAGCAAGGGACTTGCGACGCCTTAAGAACGTTTTTAGCATAGCAACGATGCTATATGAATAATGATTCCTCGTTATTTTCCTCAAACTTGAGAAATTTCTTCGGGACAGAGAAATACAATTACAGAAAAAAAAAGATACAAAAAAGTACATTATTATGCTATATTAATATACTACATTAATGTATGTATTATGTATACAGTGTATGTATATAAAATATGTATATAAATATATAGCATATAATGCTACATTATCACATAAATGGTAGGGTCGTTTTTCGTACAGTAGATGAAAATAATTGCTTACTCTTTTCTATCGAATTTTCTATTCCAATTTTATAGAATTTCCATGGTAACAAGTTCCATAACTTTGAATTCAGTTTTCAGAGAAACCTCATTACTTATGGGACGATCCTGGGACGATGATGAATGTACACTGTATTATTTATAGCAGATATAGGTAATGGATGTGCACAAATGTAATTGTATATTTGTTCTTGAATCTCGTGGCAAATTCTTACGCAGCTTGTACATTCTATAATATGAAGTATAATAAGAAGTAGTATGAAATCTAAATTGTGTTTCGCAACTTTATCGTGTACTCCATAATATTTCAAATAATACAGATGTATGTATATATGATTTTATAATTTGTAACAATGAATTTCGAGTTATAACATGATTCCGCGACCTGTATTTTACAAGTGTCAGCTGTTAGATTTGTTGTTCTAACAATGTGATCGACACGAGTTCTAAATTTACAATTTGTGGATATGCCGTCCATTAAAATTCAATGAAAAATGAATGAAAAGATAAGAAATGAAAATCTAACAATATCCCGCCGATTGAGATTCCTCATAAGGAAACATACATATACAATCAAATTCCGACGTATCGATTGAGTCGATATTAATTAGTCCCAAGAATTGATTAGACCTTAAAAGTGGCGTTAATTAGAGGAAACTCTCATGGACGAAACTAGAGAACTTTACATAAGACTTTAGAAAGACTACTGACCGCTTTAATTGAAAAAGAAAATGTTGCTTAATTCTATGCAATTCGTAGAACGTTTGAGACAAATACACACAATTAGTTGCTATCGTGTTCGTTAAATTATGACCTAATAAAATTACAAGCGATCGCTACTATTTGGAGATAATTAATCGTTTTCAATATCTTTCACCGTCGGCTAATTGATTTAGTGCATACAGGCTTCAACGATATAATCGTGATAATCGAATCCCATAACAACTTTAGTGAAATTTCAAAATGTTTCGTATAAAGCGCATAATGTATTCATAATTGGTGTCTACAAGTATTCGACCACTGTCAGGAGCCTGTGCAAGTACCTCCCTGCATAATCTAAAAATTAACGCACGCACAGGTCCGTTAGCCGTACCTGTAGGCACAGTCCTAAAAGACAAGAGGAAACGGTAGTGGTGAGTTTCACACAGGCGCTATTACTGTCGCGGTTTCGATTTCTCTAAAAATGCCTCATGGAAAACGCGGTAACAGATGATTTCCGACACCATCCATAACTCTTTGGGATCGCGCGCCAGCGATAATTTGTACGCGTTCGCTTAATGATTCGCGCATTAACCGGAGGTTCTCCCTTTACCAGCGATCAGTCATAACGCGATAAGCGGCCGATAAGGTGGGAAATATCACCGACACAATGAACGCCGCGTATTTCATAAAGATGGACGCGCTCCTTCCACATTGAGCGCCGATCGTTGACTTTTAATTGCTATATGCGAAACCCGAGACGTCGCTGGTAATCGTCCACGTTGATTTTCCACGCCGATTATTTCGCTTCCACGAAGACATTACACCTGCCCGAGAATCTGGACGGGTAAGCCGTATGTATGTTCGTACGTAAGCGTCGTGACTGTGTGTGGAAACGCAGGCAGATAAATGTACAGGGTGTATGTGGAGAATTGACTCTCGTCGAGATTGAGAGAATAACGAAGGCAATGAACAAGTGTATATACGCTCGATGCGGTTTGTCTATGTAAACCTGTACACTTTTGCATTCTTAAATTGAATTTGCGCGTTCTAGGATGAATCTAGACACGAATAATCGTAATTCTAACTATGAACCTGTTGTACGGACAACGAGCGTACGTAAAAATATTTGCCCCAAACAAAACGTCTGAGACCAAAACGCTGAATTTATCTAACGCGTGATACGAGCTGTTTATCGTGTTCTATAAGTACTGATCGCAATCTTTTCGTTCCGTTATACGTAAGGTGCTTTATTACACGCAACAACATCGCTTTTATTTCTATCCATCGATGTATGAAGTTAATCAGTAGATACGGCTTCCGAATGATTCGTACAACCCATATAAAACCTACATGCGCGACCTGCAACGCACGTGTTCAACATGTTTCCCGTGAAACACCACAATGCAACATTCGAAACACCCCATAGGAAACAGAAACGCAGAAATACCGCGGTAAATTAGCGAGTTAGGTTCGGTGTAACGCGATCTGCCGACACGGCTGCTAGGATCATGCCAGATACGCAGGAATATTAAGGCGAGCCGCGGGACTTTGAACGCGATAAAGCATTTAATACCTGCCACCGCGTTCGATACTTTTTTCGAATTCACTACATAGTTGCGATCTTGCCGTGTACCTCATCGAATTCGAGTCTCCAGTATTCCAACGAAAAATAAAACGACCCGCGCGCGGCTCTCAACGATTTTTCATCACGTCCTCTCTGCGTGCTCGTTCCACCGACGATTATCGCGGGATAGCTCGAACCCTTTGCCCGTTTCGCATGAACCGTTACAGTCCAGCCGGCTGCCTAGTTACTGTCCGCGGAACGAATTATGCCCGAACGTATTAAGGTGGTAAATCACGTTCGCCGCGGCGCGCGACCATTTTTCCGCGGCCCGATTTACAATGGCGGGCTTGACCCGACCGCCTTGTACCTTTTTTTCCAATTCCACGCGGAAACGCTCGAATTTAGACGCGCCACGGGGGAATTGACACGTACGACGCGTAAGATTTATACTGGCTGCTGGAATTGGAATTGTTTCAGTCGACAGAGGCGTTTATAGGTACTGGAACGTTTATTGGTAGGCGCGTATGTGAATGATAGAGGCACTGTTTTGCAATTCGAGAGATACAGTGGTGGTTATTGATTGATGGGCTGGTTTGGTTGTATATTTTAGTGAAGAATTTTGTTGTGGTTATGGGATGTTGTAATACTTTGTTCCTTGGGAGGGAGTATTTTTTATATATAGTGGCTTACAAAAGGTACTCGCATACCACCGTATTTCTTATAATATTTACGTATTAATTAATTAGATCCAAATATGTTAAATTTCGTATAATTTGGCAGTGTTTTCGCACGACTATAAAGATTCGATATTACGAAGACACAGTGTAAAACCTGATTGGAAAATGCTAATTGTAGCTTGTCGAGCTGTTGTTGGACCCAATAATAATTATTATTTCCATCATATTTGTGATATCTTTAGAAAAATTGAATATTGGACTCATAGAAATTTATATCTTTATAAACAGAATTAAAAAGATAGGATGTGAATAAAGATTTGTTTCGCTCTCTAAATGTTACAACGAGTACTCTATTTTGGATATTTTGGATATTGTTGCAGAGTACATATATACATCCTGTATATTTTCGCACATTTAGATTTTCCATAAATGTATAAACATGTACAGTCTAAGTTCGAGTAATAATTTTATTTGACATGAAATAAAACTAGAAGCCAATCAACATTCCAATCGAGAAGACAATGTTAAATTTCCTATCAATCGGTAGAGCGCTACAAAGGAGAGAAGAGCTCGTTCACACGATATATAAATATAAAGACGTCTCTCCAATACTCATCGCGTCAAGCATCATTTTAAATAAGCTTTTTAAATAATGTAACATTATATTTGAAAGATCCATTTCTTATTTAGAATCTATAAACACCGTACCACAACTTTCTACTCCGTCTACTATTCTAACACTAAAGACACAAGAACAGACAGAAAATTTAAAAAACCAATAATATAGCCAACGTTGCGTTGAATTTTCTGAAACGATTCGACTCTTGACAAAAGGCGATATAAAACGAAAATTACGAAACAGATGAACTATTGGAATGTCTACAATCGATAGACGTACATTTTCTAACAAATGACCACCTGTGTACCATCATGGAGAATGGAGACAACCAGGAAAGCATGAACACGTTGCTAAAATCTGACAATCTGGTACTCTGTGGGCAAAGGTAGGATGAAAGCGGTGAACGTCGGTATACACGCGTGAGCGAATACGTGCGTGCAGAGATCACAAGGAGATGCAAGAACGATCTGGTAACGAGTCGGCGGCATCGCAAAGCGAACACGATCTCCGATCTCTGCGATCTCGGATCTCGCTGGTCGCGGCTCGCTAAGCGTGCACGAGGTCTGGCCGCTCTGCTTGGATACGACGCGTCGTCAACGATGACGAGAATGACGGGGAAAATGACGACGACGACGCGCCGTGACTCGCTTCGATCGCGATCTTTTGCGATCGTTCCGCCTTGCTGATGAGCCGTACTAGCTGCATAGCTGATGGAATCTGACGTTTTTCAGCGACGGAGGTCTTTCAGCTGTGTCTTTGCGCGGTTCATGGAGATCGATTTATTTTGCAAGATACGTATCACGTGGTTGTTTCGATAATCTTCCACGAACGTGATTTTTGATGGGAATCTTTACAGTACAATATACGGGAAACGTATTATCAAACAAACTAAGCCAGGGATTTTTATGCATAGTCATATTTTCGTAAAGCAGATCAAACAAATGCAATTTAAGTAGATTATTTCATCCACGATCGATAAATATTACAAGAAATACTGTACTTTCGGTATTCTGTATGTTTCTTCATATTGTAAGTAACTTGTTGATTTGTGCAATTTCAATTTTCCTAAGTCCATAAAAATCGGCAGTCTAGAAATATCATCTGATAGGCATCGTGCGCGGAATTGAGGATTTACAATAAATTGTTGGAAGATCAGAGCTATGAAATTATAGCTTGTAGGTATAATATTTCAAAGTTAACAATGGAACTGTTTATTTGGTTGGGATAATTGCAGCTAAATAGTGAGATTTGATCTTGGAAAATTGCGGTCCTGATAAAATAGATCTCAAATTTTTAACGTGCGAAGATTCGTTTTATATGATGTAATTCGACGGCATGTCAGTTCCAATCATTCGTCGCTATACTTTTCAGAATATTTTTCATATATTAAGCTTCCCTCTAAAGATAACGAATTTCTACAAAATATTTAAAAAATTGAAAATTGTGTTAGAAAATGTAATTCTGGATAAGTAACAATCATACTGAGTTTCTAACGTTGCCAGTTCTGTTTGTGTTTGATGATTTGCACAGAAAATGTAAAGATTGATACTATGTTATATTTCTCATTCTATAATGTGTATCTTTTACAGGTGTACTTAGAAAAACTAAAAGTTCCGTAATTACGCGAAAGCAATCTTTTCAATTCGCATCAATAACAGGTCATGTTATATCTTAATTAAATATCTTATTCTACTATGATCTACGAGTTTCAAATGTGTTATTCTGTATTCACGCGCAAATGATGATTCATTTATCCCCTATGAACAAATCTTACTCGATACAGGCCAGACATTTGCAAAAAGATGCGATTTCCTATCATGAGTAATATTAATTCCTACATACTTATGTGAATATTCATCAGTCAGATGGAGAGGTAATGAATTGCACAAGTTGTGCAATGTTTTTCCAATGAAAATGGATAAAAAAGCCAAGGTAGAACTAACTGATTATAAAAAGAAACGAACGACTTTGGAATATTTTTTGTACCATTGATCGAAACTGTAATTCTATGTTCATGTAATTTCTAACATTCTTCTTCGACTGTAAGCATTTTCTATTAGATCAAGTGTTTTTGTATACCCGTATGAAAAAGCGCGTTGGTTCATTCAATAGGTATTACATAAATAGTGATTCAGAAAGTGTATGAGATTATTTATTCAACTTATTTGCATTACTCGAAAGAGTCTTACCTATGACAATGTTCGAAGTATATAACGTAAAGTTATAATATTCATTGCAACGTTCAAATATATTACTTTAACGATTACAAGTATTTTCAATCTTACGAAGATCAGAAGTAAGAGGAAAAAAAACTAAACGACTATTTTACCAACGTTGAACTGACCGAATTATCAACTATCCTTCTCTCCCTAATTATAAGGTTTATAATTCACATACATATACAATTACTGCTTGTGCCGTTAAAAAAAAACGGAAGTTCGAAATAAGCATTCCGTAAAAATTTACGAGAGTAAATATGAAAAGCATGCAAATTAGAGCAATTATTCATACAGTTAAATCTTTGTTCGCCTTATGTGTCTCTCATTTTTTATCTTTCGATTAATTAAACATTTTGCCATAATTCCACGTAATCTTGCAGTTTCGAGGCGATCTTCGGCCTTATTATTCGGTTTGTTTCTAATTAACCACGCGTTAATTAGCGCGACTCGCGTATTGCGCGTAAAGCATAAGCGCTGGCACGCATGCGCGTAAAATCGCGATTCGGTCGATCGATCGTAGTTCCACTTCTTGCCGTCGATTTCTTCCCGCACACCGTGCGAATGCCAACGGAGATCGGTTATCTGTACGGAAATTAAGTGGCACGAAGCAATCGTATTTTATACGAAAGGTTTTACAAAGGTGGAACAGCTGGAATTAGAAATTTCAGTGATGAGAAATATGATCTTTCCCTGTATTCTTTCTTTCTCACCATGATTTTGTGTCGATTTCTATCTTGTATCAAATAGCTTTCCAACCCCTTTCTGGACACATAAATAGCGAAACTTTTCCAGATTGCAACATATCATTACGGTGTAATTTTAATTTATGGTATATAAAAATGAAATAAAACATATATTATAAGTTATTGTAATAATAGGTTGAGGATAGAGAGACTAACTGTTTAATACAGTAGTATTTCATTTTATCTATTAAAAGCGATATTTTATGGATATTTAATTTCTTACAAACATATCGTATATTAAAGCAAGTTTTATTAGTCAACTAAAGAATAATTGAATCTACAACTTGAATTATACGATGCCGAGTCTGTAAAACGTAATTGATATTTTTTTCCAAAATTAAGTGACACTGATTTCCGTTAGATTCGTTGCACATTCGTAAGAAGAAGAAGTCGTTTTACGTGCCAAGTTCTTGCTTTCCTAGTCGTTTATTAAAATTCTTCTAATGATCTACAAAAACACGCAAAAATAAGTTAATGGACTAGAATGATACAAAATTATAATGTTTCAATAATAAAAAGCAGCTATTTTTCATAATAAAAATCCTGATTCTTCACTGGTAAACATCGGTTCTCAAAAAGCTTGTTAAAGAAATGTTTATTTCCTTCTATTTTGCCACTAGGGAAATGTTAGTGATCTCGATTAAATGTTATTTCTATGATGCAAAATTCTAACGATCAAAATTAAATTCACGAAGAAAAGCAATTGATCGCCAAGCCAATAAAAAAATTCCTTAAATTCAAGAACGTCTTTCTTGACTCCTTAATCGGAGAAATCGCGAGTTAAATTGTTAATTTCTTCCATACAACATTCTTTATTTAAAAATCACCTAATACTTTACGCGTCGCTTTAATATTTCTAAAAGTAGATCATTTGTCGTTTCTCTTCGAACAAACGTAACGATATTTAAATTGCATCGCATTTACATTCGCAAGGACTAAAACAGTCCAAACTAAAATTAATCTTGCTTTATTTTATTCGATTACAAAAGTTCCTAGTCGACAGACGATTTCGTTAAATCGAAACCTCCTGATTATCCATTATCTAAGAAACTTCTCTACTTCCATATTCTCAAAACGAACCCTCCGCTTCTGCCTTCGTATTCTTCCAAGAATCTCCTCAGCGTTCGTGAATCGCGTCTCTAGGAAAGAAAAAAAAAAAAAAAGGAAAGAAAAAAGGAAAAAGAAAAAGAGAAAGAAGAAGAGTTCCCGTAGCAGCTCGTTGTATGAAATTCAATGTCGATCGCGCTGACATCGTCTTCGCGGGCCTGCGCCGCGATTCGAGAGGAATCTCAAGATCGATCGATCGTGATTTCGAGGAGAGACGCCGCTTAAGGCGAGACTCGAGCGTTGTTCGTCGCTCCTCCGCCTCGAGTTTCTTCGGGATCGTCGGCCTTGTACGGCCGCGCCACGATGTGGCAGGTGCAACCTCGACGACCGGTGGGTCCTTTTTTTCCTCCCTGCCCCCGCCATACCAACCGTCTCATCGTCGTTTTTTGCCGGCGTCCACCGGTTTTCGTCTCGCGCCCCCGTACGCCCCTTGGAACAGCTGACCACGGGCCAACCTTGGCCGACTGATTGCACACGGAATCCCGGTATACGCGACGAAACTTATCGTTCACAGCTCTGGCCAGAATTGTATGCACATTTCGGGCTTGATGAGATCGTTCGTACTAGCTCTTCGACACTGCGGTGAAATAAGCAAGAGTCGGGAATGAATGATTTGAGGAGCGCTCACAGACGATCAATGGTGTTATCGATATGATCGTCGATATGTCAGAGATCTCAACGTTGTATTGACAATATATAACGGAAAGCGAAAGAAAGTTTAAAAGCAATACAGAGAACAGGACAATTTTAGAGACAGGAGTTATAATCGAGAAAAACAATTACGTTATGGATAGATATAATACGGATGATCGATATTAACATGCTCAAAAATGATTAAGACAGGAAAGTTTAGAGTAGAGAAAATTTAAAAAATTTTAAGTAGACAATTTTAATACAACAGAGTAACAGAGTTACCAGAGGTACGATAACGTTGAGAACATTAAATATTGACTATAACGCTGGCAATGGTATTGATCGGCTGGACAAACATTTAGAGAATAATTATTTCTTTCTTGCATTTCTGGCTGGTAGGGAATGAAGATTAATAATTGCGCTATGTATGGCGGATATTTACGATGTGAGATCGATAGCGCTATTCTTGATAATTTCCACGCGTACCTTCGGTGTATACTCTGCTAAACGATTAACATGAAAACTATCCACTAAATTAACTAAGAGAAACTATAAAATTTGTATGAAAAAAATTAGAAAACATCAAATGCGAGGAGAAGAACAAATTTTTCCGTATGTTTTACAAAGAATCATAGAAATTCAGAAAAATTCATGATGAGATCTATATATATAATAGTAAATTTAGCGACAAAAGCGAGCCTCTTAAGTAGTCTAAAAATTTATAATCTACGACGCGTGACTCGTCAATTTCTTAACATTATTAGTCGCAAAATTATCGCGCGGGAGGACTCGGTCAGAGGTTCCATCGGATGGCCACGAGCTGATCAGTGTCGCGTTACACAGCTTGCAGCTTATTTTACGGATAGATTTCGTGGTGCGAGCTACCAGAAGACGCGTGATTCTAACGTCGTTTCAGTGTTCTGTTACGAGAGCGGCAAGGACATCGTCCTTTTAAGCGGCTTATGCCCGGGTCTCCTGATCGAGTTCACGAAGAAGCTTATGATTTCTTGCACGGGTAATCATTACCACTTCTGGTATATCGGCAACAACAAGATCGCTGTCATTCCGAACACCGACTTCTCCGTTGAAACTGTCGAATCAACGTTCTGTCTTCGGGGCTAATGCGTATTATGCGATCCTCGTCCGCCGTTATTCAAACATCCTGTGCGGGTATTATTATAATAAAATATATCGCTGGCGACCAGCGTTCCCGTAATTGCGAGTATTCGTTGCAGAACGAACGTTAACAACTCGAGTTGTTCGTGTCTTCGAGGAGATTTCGAGACAGAAAGAGATGATACCGTGGTTTGGATAATCTTAAAGTATTGCAACATTTGATCTAGACGTGCATTTTATGGGATCTCTTTTATTTGCGATTCTATTGATTTAATTTTCTGCTCGCGCATAAAGCGGCAAATATAAGATATAATATAGAGGAGAAAGATAGGATCTTGAAAAAATTGTAAGTATTTCTATCTCCTGTCATTTATTTTGCTGGCTCAGAATTACTGTAACGGACACCGAAATACAAATGTCAAATAGCTAACAAGCGTAAAAATATATCACGCACACATACACACACACAAATAAGTAACTATCTTGCATTCTGTCATAGATCGTTAAATTCAAATTAATAGCCGCGTTTTATATCTACATTTTAAGATAACGTTAAAAATATTTGAACCGCGCTTTGTGCATATAAATAAGCACGTGGCTATAATAAATTTAAAAATCTGATCGTATCGTAACTGAAAGTGTTTAACAAGCCAATAGAGATCGAAATTTCATGCTCAATATATAAAATTGTTAAAAGTCGGTTTCTTATGATTTTTACTATTCTTATCAGATTATCGTGCAACGTAACTGTTTGTTATGCCAGTGATCCGCATCAAGCAGAACGAAATGCATTATCACGTGTTATTAATTCAAAATTCATACGATCTCGAACTAACAAAGAAAACTGTAAAAGTTTGTGTAATGACGGGTTCGATCACGTGCACTGTGCGCGTGTAGTGATTATTATGATAGTGGTCATTATTACATCAACATAATAATTCCAACGACTTCGGAGGTACGTCAGCTCCCAATTTCAGAGCTCATAAGACGCAGTTTCCGGCATTCTGCGAGCTCGTAATGCGAAAATAATAAGCTGCGTTTTATGGTTACAAAATGTACATATTACGAAGAAACCGAAGCTTGAAATTGGTTCGACTCTCCTCTTTCGGTTTTTAGAACGTGCATTCGTCGATATTCATAAATCTTATATTAGTGGAGTAAGAGTTTTACTGTACCTTTCGCTGTATAATTAAAAATTGACATTGCAACTAACGTAGTAGTCGATGATTGACATTGATGATATCAGATTAACGAAGGAAGATTAAAGGATCTGTTTGCTTGTTTCACGGTATCGATAATAACGATGATAAAATGTAAGTAATAGTTCTTTCGTTTTTATTCGTTAACATTTTGTGCCTTCAGAGTACAATATGAGTTTTAGTTTTGTTGCAAATGTACAGTAATCTCTGGTTTACTAAATCTTCTAGGAAACATTTGGTACATCGAAATTAATAAACTTTACATCTCCAAATGCTTTCACTTGAAAAATAAAAAATTATACTCCGAGATTTTACAGTAGACCAAGGAATGAATGTAAACATTAGCGGTCGCTTTTAAAAAATAACTAAACTGCGTAAATGCTCTCAGAGAAAAGCTCTTCCAGTTTTTAATTTTAACGATAATTTAGCTCTTACAAAAACGAGTATCTCCGAAAGCGTCAGTAACAAATTTTTTAATCAAATATACTTCAGGTTGTTGCTTCACCTAACAATCCAGATATAATCGCGTTAAGAACTAAACCACTTTCCACACCAACGATTAATCTACTTAATCGTATTCAATTCAATATCGCATACAAGCTAACAATGAAATTGTACGCATATTCGTGTTCCTGAGAATCGAACGTTAAAAATCCAACGAATCGTGTTCCACGGTTCCAGCATTCGCATTTCCAATTACTCCAACTGCTACGCTCGAACGTTTATCTGGAGTACGAACAAACGAGTGCGATTTGTCAATGAAATGAATTACGCGAGCAAAGACGAAGAAACCACGGTGATATTTCGGCCTTCTTCGTGAAACACGATACCGTGCAAGCGATTAAAATGACAAAAAAGAATCAACGAAAAACAATAACAACGGAGATAAATTGCTACGGGTGCAACAACTGCAGCTGCACTTAGAACGCAGCCGTGTGGTTCAGCGCTATTAAACAAGTATACCGGGAAGTCTTTGTTTAAATGCAACACACGTGTGTTATGGTGGATAAGAATGTGAGTAACTCGATCGTGAATAATGCGAAAGAAATTACGCAACAATCGGTTAAGAATAAAAAAATGAAGAGTCGAAATTTGACAATGTGTAATTATATCGAACAATTATTCTACGTGATTATCGCAGTTGTCGAAAAATTGTTAAACAGACGAAGGATAGGATATTGTTATACCTACCATACGTGTTTAAGTATCTAACATACGACGCATACGACTGTATTTACGTGGTATTTTTATTACACGAATTTATTAACGAAACATAAAATTGGCACGAATAACAATCTTGACTTCGTTATTTCGACGTTTCGCTATTTCCAACATTTGAAAACTAAATAAATAAACTCTACAAAAATAACGATGTACGTGCTAAAACGTAGGAACTACGAAGACGACTGTTTCAACGCGAACGTTTTCACGAATATGTCAGTCGTGATATCATAACTTGCGGCAATTAACAAGAAGCCAGCAACGAAACACTATTTTGATATTTCGAGGAAACAGTGCGACACGAACATGGTCACGTTACGGTCAACAACAGCTTCTGCATGCTGATTACGAGTTTCGTAAAACCAGTTGCCGTCTCCGTAATGGCGTTTAGGCGTCATTAAACAGGTGAAACAGGGATAAGTTTGCGAAGCCATTTGTAAAGTCAACTGCAATTTCTCCGGCGTTGATTACACGTCGTTAGGCCGGGTGAAATCAAGTTAACGTATCAGGCTCGTACTCGCGCTCTAGGAACCCGATATCAATTTCTCCTCGGCTAAACAGAAACCCATTGGCGACGAACGCGAAACGGATACAGAACAGGTACAGGGGGACTCGGCTTTGGAAAGAAGATAATACACCGGTGAAACGGAATCGTGACGGATAAACGGGAACACTGTGAGTCGTTTGCAAAATCGTTATCCTACTCGTTAAGCGTCATTAAACAGGAACGAGTCAAACTCGCGATCCGATTCGAACGGTGGCCACTGAATGCGATTACGATAGAACCGGGCGCGTGTGATCTACGAAAAAGATAGGAAAGAAGATGAAATAAAAGGCTTATAACGCCTGGAATGTTAGCGAACGCAGCGGAAAGATTCTTGCATGTGTGACTAGAATGCTCGATATCGAATCTCGATATGGGCGCCGAAGACCGAGGATACGAGTTTTCTCAGGACGAGGCCGTAATCTCTATTAATTACTGCCGGCGGCGAGTTCGCATAAATCAATCGGGAAACGGAGATAAAGCGCCGGAGAACTGAAGAAACGAAGAAAAACGGACCTGACGGGATAGAGGAGAGAAGGGAGAGGAACGCGGAGGCAAAACTGGCCGCGTTTTCGTGAGTCATACTCTCCTCGTTAAGGCTGCTGTCTCGATGCAACCCTTCTGGATCGATCCTTCCGTTCGCTTTGTCTCGTTCGATTATCGTGAAAAATCTCGAGGAATGGAAAAACACGAGTTGCTTTAGACAGCATAACAACATCGCGGAAAGCGTGGCTCGTACGCGATTTGTCATTTTCAGTCGATCAAATTCTTTGCGGTTTTATTTCCCGTTGTACGTTTCTCAGCTGATACGATCTTTCTTGTATAGAAAGAAAATGATCAACGAGGTTTCAGTTGGAGGGGAAAAACGAACGACCACACTGAATTCGCATTTTCATCGACGTAATTAAAGCAATCGAATCTGAATAAAAATTTACCCGTCATTTTCACCCATCTAAATGGCGAAGAAGTGTACGATGTTATCCTGCGTCTCCGACATAGAATAGAAATATGAATTGTTGGAAACGTTGAACGAAGATCGGTTAAAAATCTTTGATACACTCGCATATAAATATGAACGGTTAAAGGGAAAAGTACACAGAAGCGCAATTATTTGTATAGTAAAATAATTAAAAAACAGGGACGCCAATGAAAGATTCTCGCGTCTCAAACTCAATTAAAATCTCGTGTTTCGCGAAATTTTCATTTAATCGTCCATTAACGACAGCCGCATTCAAACGATTAAAATTGTTTTTTCTTATCAAATCTAACAAGTATGATAGAATCTTTGGAATATCGAAATTCAACTGTCGCAATTATGAGCACATAATTATACATATAAATATAAATATAAATATACATATAACAAGAAAAAAATATATTCATCTGTTCGAGTCTTTATTAAAATCACCAAAAAAAAGCAAGAAACACTTGGATTTGCCCTATTGATTCAAAACGTCGTAGTCTACTCAAAGCCATCATGGTAACTGAAGAATGTGTCCGATATAAGACCAAACCATACAAAATAATGGACAGTTTTTCGCAGAGCAATATAAAAGTATTAGATTGTCCCGAAAGTTTCTTTCCTTCGGTAAGGAAATAACAAATGCACAATCTCTTTGCGTTTTATATTATTTTATTCAATTATATACGATCCATTTTCTTCTATTTCTATTATTACGATCATAAGCGATTCGACAAAAATAATATAAAACAGAGAATGTTATTTCCTTAGAAAACGAAAGAAACCTTTGGGACAACCTAATAACACATAAAACTGGCGAGACAATAAGCTCATAATTCGCCAGAAACGTGATTTATCGTCTATTTTTCCCTATAATCTCCCTAAATACGATTCAACGTCACATCCAGACTCTAATTCTCAAACGTTTCTTTTCGTTTTTCCCAGGACGAAGGCCGAGTGTTCACCAGACAGAAACCACCCCCGCATCGGATTCTCAATCTGTCCAAAGCGAGGAGTTTTCACGGGCGGTGCGGAAAAAATCCCCGATCCGTCCGGTAAGTGGAAAGTACGCGCATAAAAGCGAACGCTCGTAAAACGATCCTCCTTGAGAGGCGATCGCGGCAAGCGTTCGTTAAACGACAAATCGGTTCGGCCATTCACAAGACCCTTTTCAGCCTGTACGGCCGCAATTTATCGCCGTAATGAAACTTGCCGGGACGAAGGTGTCGGTGGGGAAGGGGATTCTCCGCGAAGAGGGTGAAAAAGGAAGAAACGGCTACCGGTCATCTGCATGACGAGTAAATAGGTTCGCATTACTCGCGCGAACACGGCAGTTTATACCGGGTGATCGCGGCAAATAAGTCGCGACATGGTGCGCGACATCTATCGCGATTAAAGACGCGCGCTGTTCGCGTGAAAACGTCTTTTCCATCCTTTGTACCGATCGATCGGGATGATCTTTTGAAATCTTATATTTTTGAAATCTCAGTCTTCATTAATCAACCATGGACTATGCAATTACGCCGGCCGTTCTATGCTCAGCTGTTGTAATCGTGATCGACAATGTTGCAGCCTTCTGACGGGTAACGAGAGATTCGTCGTTTGTTACTTTCCCGGTTTCCCCTGAAATGTGATTTATTGTACGGCGATTTGTTGCGTTCTAATCTTCGTTCCAGTTCTAGAGTTATATACTTATTCGGCGAGGTGTTGAATCAAGAAATATAATTTATTATTGGAATTTAGCAGTGAGATGAATGGAGCAGTTGGAGAATGGTTGATGGGTATATGATGGCATTTAAAGCAAGCTATTTATTTTGCATTTGTGGAACAGTTTTTTTTTTTTTTTAGAGAAGAAACCTTACTTTTCGTTTGTAATCTTATTTAGGTTCAAACGTTCGTGGATAGTAAAGAATTATTGATTTAACGATGTGAAAAATTGGTCGGATGCTTCGTTATAGCAATAATGCAATGTGACGTACAACGTATTGTAATAGAGGTGCTGAGTGTAAAGGGTCTTCAAATTTTGTTAACCCCTTGTCTAATGATATTAAGTTACGTTCGTGGTAGAAATCTAAACTAATTTGAAGCAAACAAAAATTCATTGTTTGAAATACATAATATATATGAAATATAAATATCACGCTTGAATCGATATTTTTAATCCTGAAACTACCAAATCCGCTAAAATTACAAGTTTTACATTACTAACAAGATATTTTTGATAAAATTAACTTTGGCTTTATCGAGATAGAAACACGATTGCATCACATTAATTTTAATCATCTGTGCATAATACACATCTAAATACATGTTATAGATCGATAGTCAGTATTAAAAAAGGATATACGTAATCTATTTCATCGAAGATTACGTAATTCACAAAAGAATTTCTTAACCACTGCTTAGAACAGTATTCTCCACCGAAAGCGGAAACCAATAGATTTTTAAGTAATTCCAGGCCCATAATCACCGCAAAAAGAAAAAAAAATAATAAACGCAACATCCGCCGAAGAAAACAATCCACCGAAACGAATTCCTTTAAAATCTCCTCTCTGGAAAAAAAATCGTTAACCTCTGCAAAAATAACCCCGATAGAAGAGGGAATTACAGTAATCGTGGCCTGGAAAGAATTACGAAAGCGTTGGAACAATCTTGTGGCCTGTTGTGCAAAAATTTCGTCAGTCGATACGCCCATGTTTCGATAATTTCCAGACATTACCGGGGAAACTCATTACTCGCGCGAGGCGATTGCTTAGCCGATCGCCAGATAAGTTACCGAACGGTAGGCCACAATGAAAGTCGCATACTTGCTTCGACAAGTATCGTTGCGAGCACTGAAGAGAGTAGCTGTTAAGTTTCTCTTCCTAAACCAGTATCTGTCGCGACGATGAACAGGTGCGCGTAAATACGTATCGCGGTATCGTGAAAAACGACGAAGGAAATCGACGAGACACGTGAAATTAGAGATTTGCTTTATGGTCGATTCTACGGTTTCGATCGGGCTTATAATGGTATCTCGATACGACATGCCTTCTGAGTTTATTAGATGGAACGATGAAACGTGGATTTATTATTAGAGAGAACGTAGGAAAGCCTTATGTCATAGAGTTTTATGTTAGTTATATGTTACGTAGAAATTTTATGCTATACCTTGTAGTTAGAGGAGTTATTGTGGAAAAACGTAAAACGCAACCGAATCATTCACGGTTTGAAACATTTATAACTAATCTACGAAGTATATTTTCTATATTATTTATATATTATATTATATCGATGCATATATTATTTGTATCGTAACTTTTTCAATTTGTTTCCTGTTAGAATTAAATTAATTAATTGAATTAAATTTACTCTTTTTCAAGTATATCGTTTGCTACTAAATAACGTTCGTCAAAATGTATGCAATACTAGAAATTTCTTTTTTTCGACCAAACGTTGCCAGCATGTTCTACTGGCCAATATAAGGGAAAAATGTCGTATAAACACGTGTCGTTGGAATCATTGTTAAAAAGTTATAACAAAAAAAAAAAAAAAGAAATAATATACGAAATGCGACGTTATAATACGAACGTTGCGTTACTACGGTATAACGCATGAATAGATCAGGGATATTTACATCTAGTAGTAGTCAGAAGATATCGTAATATTTTTACAACTCCAACTACAACTCCATTTCAAAATGTTCGGAATTCTTGGCGATACAAGATTGGCAGCGGCAAAAGATTGAATTTATTACTCTTTGAAGTTCTCGTTTATTACTCGCGAAGTTGAAGTCGTAAAAATATTATGATACCTTCTGACTACTACTAGATGTAAATATTCCTGATCTATTCATACTTTGTACCGTAGTAACGCATGTTACCGCACGTTCATTTCGCATATCGTTTTATTGTTATGACTCTTTAACAATGCTTCCAATGCCATTTGTTTATACGGCTATTTTTTCTTATGATTTATGGAATACACCGGCAACGTTTGATCGAAAAGAACCGAGACATCTAGTATATTTACGACAATATTAACTGACAATTTATAAATAATTGTATAAGTTATTGTATCGATGATATAAAATCACTTCGTAATTATATTTGTTTACAATTATTTCGATGCATTTAATTTATTTGCAACAGTTTTAATTTCGTTTCAAATCTCAATATTTAAATACCGGATGTATGGTTTCAACATATCTTGTTAGGCTTGTAGCATACACATTTGATGTTTACGAGCGTTTAAATACTCCAAGATTCCTTTCATCTTACGAATGCCATGTTTAATACGAATACGATAAAAATTACATACTTCTTAATTTTCAAAACATGCCAACATACATTGCAGATAATAAAATCGATCTTGAACAACACCAACCACTATGAATACCATGAAGATCTCTACATGAATCCACCAAGTCCATATTCTCACGTCCCACTTGAAGTATCCTCCATCGAAGAATCTAGCTAACGTTCTCAGCAAAGAATATTCCCACGATTCGATAACAGAATTATCAACAATCCCAAAATCCTCTAGAAAGATTTCTTAAAAATAATCACGCTACGAAATAATCAGATTCAACGTCAACCTTTGCAATGCTTATAAGAGGGCTATGAATCTTTTTTGCATTTATAGGGAGTTTAATTTACGAACAGAAACATACAGAATGCGTATAATATTCAAAAATGTATAAAACACTCAAAATAAATTATTGCAATATTTTGAAGATGAAATAAATCTTCGTTTCGGTTTCGTCTCGTTGGCTCTTTTTTCAGCTATGGAGAAAGATTTTCTTTTTATCAATCACTGTTATTGGGAAAATTTTCTATGGTAATGACACTTAGGACTCTGTTTACATTTATCAGAAATACATTTATCGTTTAATCAGGTAATACTTTCGCTTGGTTCACAAGTACGATACATCAAACATCGGGCAAAGAATTTTAGTTTGTTATATTGCGCGTTCAATGAGAAAACGTTCGATAAAAATGATAGTACCGACAATAGTTCAAATAAAAAAGAACCCATCGTTCATTATACTAAATGTATAACAAATTATACAAAAGAAACAAGATGTCATCATTCGGAGTGTAATGTACTTTCAAGCATTTTTTCTTTCAAAAATCATATCGTATAAAAGTCAATTATTAAAAAGAAGAAGAATTATTATAAATAAATATCAAGCGTTGAAGAAGGAGAACATCCTCGACCGATTAATAACGCGCTAAAACTGCAATGTTACGTAAACCAACTGCTCGTCAAGGAGGTCATTGAATTTATAAAAAATACGAATTTGCATAAACATCCACGATCTACTTATAAATAAATCAAGGGAACAAAACACGAGCAGAGAACCTGTAAGGACTGTCTATTCGTAACCATAGCAGCGTAGACCGAGCCTGAACACCGACTATCGCGGAAATTGTTTCTTGGCCCAATGAGAACACGATTTACCGACGTCCACGCCGACCAGCTGGTCCGGATATTCTGGGCCGAGTTCAAGGGTTATGGAAAATATCGTGTATCCTTGTTGACCCGCGCAGACGCGGAACACACGTACGCGCGATTCCTGGCATTGATAAATAGCGTTGCAAAGTGCAGCACGGTGCAGACGGTGCGCCGTAATTGACCGACGGTGGCACGGGTCACGGAAGTAGAAACTGGACAGTGGAAATTGGAAGTACGTGGCATGGCACAGTGCCTGCACCCACATGATTAGAGGAACGAGTGTTCGAGATCGACGCCCGCGGCCGGTGTGATTTAATTTCATCTTATTCCGGAGAGATTAATAGTTGAAGTGTGTTGTTCGATGAGAGTATAGGGATGCAATATACGAGACCGAAATGAATCGTGCAAGACATCGATAGAAATAATTATTGTGGAAGTGAGCCTCTAGTTTGGTGAACTTTTAATAATACGCGTCGAAGAATTGGACTTCTGTTAAGTATATTTACTTTACATTATATGCTGTATTACCGCGTGCAAAGTGCGTACTCTCGAGTGTTTTATATATATATATATATATTGTGAATACGTGTGTATATATTGTAGGTAGTTCAATCGGTTCTTTGAACATTACCTAGGGCAATGAGAGTATCAATTTATTTGGAAAATATCTTGCTTTTAAACATAGAGCGATATTGATAAGAAATTCTTGTTCCGCAGCAATAAGGACATTAAACATAGTCAACGATGGACCTGTATTTGCAAAAGCTTTCGATAGATAAATTAATTACTAGATAATTTGGTTTTGTTCGGCCGAAGATAATCATTTATCGTTTCTTCTTGATAACGTAATAGAGTCTACTTTAGAAAATAAGAATTGCCCGCAAAAAGCAAAATAATGTCCAATTAAAAATTTAATGACGTCAAGCACAATACTTAGTTTAATCAAGGCAATTTATGTGAATATTATCAAGTAAAATATACGTGTCTCCCGAAAGCCAAACTAATTAACTTCGCTTTCAGTAAATTTCTCAATTTCACTGGCCAGATACCTAATTAACGTTCGACTCTTCGAAGGACAAACGAGTAATAAATTTATCCATAAATTTATTTATCGTAAGAAGATAACACAAATAATCGTAAATTTCACGGACAATTTTGAAGAATACTATAGGCCACTTTACTCCGTAATACAATTACTGTCTCTTACTTTTTAATTTACGAAGTTGAGCAACATCGCTTGTCAAGAGTTCATTATTATAAACATTTCTAATCGTAAATTCCAAGGGAAATTTACCTTCGATCGTTATTACTTTCTTGTACTCTTTAATTTATGAAATTAATCAACATCATAGCTTGTCAACTACGCACCGATATTACCTTATCCCTTACATAGTTTACACCAATATTTGCGTTAATAAGCAGGCGTGTAAGTACATACGTAAATATTTTCTCGTTAAAATAATTTCGCTAGATGGAAATTGCAACAAAACGACATTAAACGTGGGAAAAATTTCAGTTCTTTTTCAATCAGCGACCTGCTAAACTGGTATCGAATAGATTAATCGATTTTACGACACTGTGAACAAGGTTTCAGTTTATTTACTCACGTATCCTGTATGAATATGTAACCTCGAAAAATTTCAGTGGGCCGATTCTACATGGTAGCTCATATTATCAATGGCTATTACTCATGTTAACTCTACTAGCAAAATGATTAATAGCCATTCGTCACGTTACCTCTTGGATGCTTGATAGCCGACATAGACGCATGAAAGAGCGAACGAAAACTCCTTGCAAATTCTGTTAGCTATGGTGCTTGTCCAAGGTGTTTGTGAGCTTAGCTTGCGCTGATGTAATTAAGGATAATTAACTACCAGGCATCCTTTCAAGATACCTGAGAAACTTGTCGATCGCGCGAAATCGTGATACGTGGGCTTTTGTGAAATTTTTCTTCGATATACTCTTCACTTGGTAACTGACGTCGATGATTCGATTGAATTGGATACTATATCATATATAATCAAAAAAAAAAGAAATAAAAATTATCCGTATGTTTCACAAAAGATCGTTAAAATCCTTAGAAATGTCGTAAATCTATAAAATTACTATGGCAAACTAAGAATTGATTGTTTTAATGACTCTGTTTCGCTGTTAAGTATATATATATATATTATTATACGTTAATTTACAAGATTCTAGTCAATCGTTTGAATGGTTTTAATATGTTTGGAAAAAATTACGTCATTTATGTATGTGTTAAACGAATGTGTTAAACGTAATAAAAAATTCGTCCATATTTAATGGTTCAAACTGCGATCTCATTATCCTCTAGCGATCTTGAAGACCAGGTTATTTTATTTATAAACACCTATGTATAATAAAACCAACACTTGGGAAGTACTTACGTTACAACAACTTTTGCTAAAAAATTCACGAGTAGAACCTCCTACACTCGCGATGTCTGCCAATGTCTGCCACTTCTACCGTACCTCTATCTCCCATCTATAATACTAATACTATACTCCAACAATAGAATCCTACATCAATACAAACTTCGTAAATAAAAATTTACAAGTACAATCTTCCAAGCTCTAAATGTCCTGACAATGCCTGTCACTTCTACCGTGCAACTCTGTCTCTTATCGTACTACATCAATAGTCGACTACTTTAATCTTAACTACGCCTAATCCCTTACAAATTCAATTATTCAAATTCCAGGTAATTCCTTTCTGTAGCCCTTCCCTTCGAGCAGAGTCCTCGCTATACACACCTCTACAGGCAACGTCCAAGTTTTACTGCTGTGTGCTAGGAAGAATTATTTTGCCACGTTAAAGGCGCGCGGCTAGTCGCCGAGGATCGCGAGCGACCCACGCAACGCCATTAACATCCAAAAGTAAAGCTTCTTCCCGTCTACAAATCTCCACCGGTGATGGGAACCAATTTAGCGACGTTCACCCCGCGCCCAACCCTCTCGCGTCTATCGTTAACCCCTGTCTTTCTTTCTCTCTCTTTCGTTGCCCGTGTACAGCTATCGACTCCCACTAGGAAACCGGCTGGAATCGTAAAAAGGTTGGGCGACGTCTGCCGTGGTGCATCGATACGTCGTCGTAAGAAAGTCCACGCGACCTCCGCTGTGGGCGACCCTACGAGCCGGACCGCGGCTGGAAAAAGCTAAAGCGGCTGCCACCGGTCGTTAGGTTGACGTTTACGTTTCGCGCTTAACGAAGCACGGCAGAGCGATGTCGTACCTAACGATCGATAAAGTATAACGTTGTAGAAAGAAAGAAAGAACGGGGCATGCGGCTGCTAGAGGTAGGAAGGATGGGGCAAGGTAAAGTGAGTGGCGAATGAACATCGAGGGTGATCGTACAGTCGAATCATTCGCGGCCAGTTTAACGATTTCCACGATATCCATGTGCCGATCAATCGATTCTTCTTTCTCTCTCTCTCTCTCTATCTCTATCTCTATCTCTATCTCTATCTCTATCTCTCTCGTTCTCTCGGTGCTCGTGTTTTTACCTGCTACCTGTGTGGAAGCGACGAACTTCGTGTTTCAAGCTAGTTGTGCACACGCTACGTGGGGATGTTTTCTTTGGTCGCGATCGCGACACTGTCACTGATCACCCGCTACACGTAACCGTTTGGTCGTACCGGACTGTGTGCTCGGATATACGCGGTGAAGTAAAAGTGTCGTTTTCTGCGCGTTTTTGAAGGAAGTGGCGTATTATCCTTTCCCGGTGTGTCTAATTTCGAACGTGTTGTAAAATTGTTTGAGAATTGGTGGTTTGTGTTATTTGAGAATCGCGGGTTTATATTGTCCGAGAGTTGTTCAACTAATGTCGCGATAAACTTCTTTGATCTCGTCGTGTGTTGTAAGAGGGTGCCGTATAACTTAACGTGGGACGAAAAGTTATTGATTACTGAGATTGTTAAAGAAAAGTTCAAGCTGTCAAGATGGTAGATGGTTTACCGTTATCGATCGTAATTTTAATTTATACACGTAGACGTATCGATACTTGAAGCATGAGAAAAGCCTCAAATACATGTGTTAAGAATTTTCAGCATTAGGAAGACTTTGAGAGTAGATATATAATCACAAGGTAAGATTAAGTTTACGACATGTTTAAACGAAGAAAAAGTAAAGTGTTTTTCTTTATATATTCCCGTATACATACACTAATATGTGCTCACATTTATTCTTGCCAAAACTAGATGATCATAAATCCAACGGTACACTGAAGAGGCTGGGAAAATGTTATATTAACGTAATTCTACAGACACTTCATAATCCTAGGTTAAACGACCTATCGGTAATATTTATGACAGTCTGTGTTTTTTATGTTTCTATCCTAGATAGATCCTATTAGAATACGAATTACTTTCACACGCTTTTACAGGCAATTTTAGAAAACAAAGTATCTTCGGTCAATCCTGAAAACCATCGTCGTAAAACACGAGAAGTACGTAATATTATACAATACGGCACGAGTTTCTCTTGAAACGATACTATACAGTGGAAAACCATATCTCAGCTCCACAATAAAAACAAAATTTATGTCTCTTTAATATTCCATGAAACACTCACAGTAGTAATAACTAAAACAGAAAATCCGTATCCTATCCTAAATTTCAAAATTAAAAATTACCAAAGAATAGGAAGCCTGTTCCAACGAATCTCTCCACTGTTCCCATATTCCATAAAACGCTTGTAATACCGATACATATAATAATAACGATATAGTGGAAATCAAGAAAACGTGTACCATAAAATTTTCCATAAAAATGATTAAACGGTAAAGAAATTCGTATCAGAGGAACGAGACGCGTAGATTCTCTTTGGTACCACCCCGTATGTCGATGTGGTATCATTGTCTGGTTCTCGGACAGAATGCTTTATCGAAGGCCGAGTGAGCTTTCGACAGCGCGTAGTAGCGATGATTGTTCATTAGCGCCGAGCATCCTGAGCTTTAATGCATGTATCGGTGCCCGTTCCAGAGGTAGAGTAGCTGTGTTACGCTCGACGTCCGTTCGCCAATGGCGCCCATTAGCATGGAACCCCACTTCTCTCTACAGATAGACTAATGATCATGTCACCCGGCTCCTTAATTGCTAATTGATCTTGCGCCTATACCTCCGCGTTCTGCGTTGTCTACGCACGTTCCGTCATTCGTCCAATAACGTGGGTTTTAATTAGTCGTTTATTTTCTGGCGGAAATTTCTTTGGATGTTTCTCGAATGATAGAGCAAGATTAATATTCAATGAAATAATAATGATCGTGCGAAATGCTAGGCTATTACGTAGAGAAGAATTGTTAGAACACAGTAAGAGCTTTATATATAGTAAGATGATGTTATAAATATACTTTCAACGTTTACTTGGTATTTCTTACAAAAAAAAAATACGTTTAAGAAATGATACTTAGTGATTGGTGTAAAATTTGTGAAATATTATTATTGAAAAATTTATATATAAATCATATATGTATATATTTTTTTTTTCTTTATACGTATAGTGAATTTTTACGTCTTGCATTTGATTGATCCGTTAACGACCAAGCAATTTTTACGGTTTATCGTAAATACATTAATTTCTTTAAATTTCATAGAATTTTAAAATCTAAGTAGCGACGGAAAATATTATTGTGCTGTTTTAAGCGAATCCTTGGAATTCTCGTTCGTAACCGCAAAATGTTAAAAAACAGAATTCGATCGTATAAATTGATTGAAAAAAATGCATTGTGATAAATTTCGCAGCAACATGACGTTGGCCTTCATAGGTTAAAAAATGCGAAAAATATTCATGGACGAAAATAAAATGAAATATCTACCAAATGTTGTAATCTAGTGTAGCAGCAGACTTTATATTACAGAATCACGAGACTCTATTAATCTTTGACAAGGATTTCAGACATTTCTGATGCGGTAATTATTTTCATGATCCAAAAGGATAGCTATATGAAACGATATAGAAAGATATTGATTGATACTAGAAGATACGTGATATTTATAATAGATTCTAGCAAGAAGGAAAATAATTAACGCCACAACCCTGCGAACATTAAAATTATTATTTATCACCCACATTTGATATTCAAATTGAGAAGTCGTAAAGATACAATGTTTATAGTCTGTTCGTATCCATACTTCGATGATATGAGTGGGTTGATTTCCAATCAAATACTTTCTCGCCATAATTAAAAGGAATCATTCATTCTACTATTATTACTTGGTAATAGGTACCACGGAAATCAGATATAATTAAAGTCTTACTCGCTTTACCATTTATTAATTAATTTCGCGTAGTAAAATGTCAGTCAGGAAACAGAGAAGCGTCTCTTGTCACATCAAGAATACATCTTACTTAATAGAAAATAGTATAAGAGACGTTTTAAGAAGTAAGATATAGCTAAAACTTTTTGTACTGCGTTATAGAACGAATCATATTTTTTATAGCCAATTGTATCTGTACACATATTGTCATATCAGCAGCGCAATACATTGTATCGTCGAATGTTATTTTCGAAATGGAAAGCCACGTTTGATGTCCGAAATATATTTTTAATGATTAAGTCTTGATAAGTATCGCGCTTCAATGTATAATTTTTTACATATATATTATGTTCTTGTCAGTGAATAAATAAAAAATTCTTGATGCAAAAAGGACTTGTGACTTATAATAATTTAATCAGATATTTACAAA
This sequence comes from Bombus waltoni, assembly GCA_014737395.1. Lineage (NCBI taxonomy): Eukaryota > Metazoa > Arthropoda > Insecta > Hymenoptera > Apidae > Bombus > Bombus waltoni. The sequence continues at coordinate 6,513,762 of JACXII010000051.1, read as the reverse complement.
TTGTACATAGCGATAACATAATTCACGATGCAGTACATGACATGGTAATTAGGTTAATTCGTATGAAGTCTCATACCTATATCGTGTGATTTTGTCTCTAACTAAATCTATCGTCGATAATCGTCGAAAATACACTCACGAACAAAGTGGCGAATCTTAGAATTTATCGATCATCCAGATCGGTGAAAACTTTTACGCGAGTAAACGTTCGGTTTCACGCCGCGTGAGAACATCCACGTTGATTTCACACGCGGACTTTCCCCGGCTACGTGACATTTCTTCGGGGTCCTCTCTTTTCTCAGAATGCCACGATATCCCCGGGACGACTGAACTTACGATCGAACCCGAACGATCTTTCTCTTTCCCTCTTTCGTTCCGTCCGCTCGCTCACGTTCAGTGCGCCCACGTTGCTTTTCACGGCGCGTACGCTCGATCCGCGGTGTAATTACTAATTGTAATACACACATCCAACGAGCCCACTAAATCTATCCGCCGCGTCCCCGATAGAATATCCGACGTCTTCGAATCGCTTGCGTTACCCTTCTAACGCTTCAGCAATGCGGATGCGCTTTGTTCGCCGTGCATAATTAAACGCGCCGAGGGATTTGCGTCATGTCGCGAGGCCATTTTTCGCTGAACCAAGGCTGCACGATCGTATTAATATGTAACGATCGGATTGGTGCCGATCGAGGGAACAAAAAGTGGTTCTGAATACACTTGCATAAAGATCGAGGATGTAATGATTAGATTCGCAAAGGCTACTTTGGAACGTATCGTAACGGAGATGTATTTGAAAATTATAATATCTATATATATATATATGCCTGTACAGTTTAACACTTCAAAGAGGATAACAATTCTCGAACGTTTTAATAATTTCCTTGTCACTTTTCAGTCTTACTTAAATTTTCGCCAGTTTCTTAATATTTATGAACGGGACTGTACGTATACGTATCGTATATAGATCGTTAAAAATCTGACATTTCACATGTAGCTATCTACTCGTTCGTTTCGCCTGATCCTTTAAAACGCTAGTCGGATCGAGTAGCGCGATGTATGATCGAACCACGAGTTCTCGATTAAACCACGAAGATCCACAAGCGACGCAATACCGTAACGCTGTTGCCGATCACACGAAACCACTTTCAACAAACGACCTTCGCTGCTATTGCGCGCGCGATACGCGAGTAAAACACAAACGAGAACAACGAGAAGAAGCGTCGAAGTGAATAAGAGAGCAAGAAGTAGAAGCAGCACCTGTCGCTGCAAATTCTCTGACAATGCGCCATCGCAACAACCGTAAAAGGGTCGTGAAAAAATGCGAAGAAAGAATGGAAAAACTGGCGGGGAAAGAGAGGATTTACGCGAGTCTCGCTTTGATGCGTGCTTGTAACTCGATGGCATCGAACATCGGCCCGGGTACACCTTCATCTGTCGCTGATGCAGCCCGTACCGAGCATCCTCCAACGTCTGCCTACTGTCCATGATATTATCTCGCAAGATGAATCGGTCGGTGTACCAAGTGCAAAGGGATTGCTGTGACCTAGCACCGACGAGGGCACAACACCCAGTCTCGTCGTTCTTCCGCTTCTTCGTGACGCCATGCACAGTGGTCAGAGAGTGCGCTTATCGTGGCCGAAATTCAATTTTTCAACTTCAGTATTTTGAAGAAATATTTCTTGCTATAAAGCGAAAACCTCTCGAAACTGAAAAATCTGCGATACTGTTCGTGTCGGACAATGGTGTGATCGAGGGCAATGTTCTCAAGACAAACTCCTGAAATTCAAAACGACGCTAATTGTACTACGTAGTGCTCATAGAATATCAAGTAAGTTTAAATTTCGGGAATTTTCCGTGTAGCAGCGTCGACGAATTCCTTGTAGGAAAAAAATATTATTCGCGACAGTTTAAGCAAGAAACAACTCTAGCTCGCGTATAACAGATCGCAGTCTGATTAAATGCCTCGTTTGTCACAAGATTTCAAAAGTAGATACTTTTAAACACCAAGCTTGCTATAGCTTATCTGTTGATCTCGGTTATGAACCAACTTACATATATTGCTTGTGCTCGTAAATCAGAAATATATTCAATACCGTACGCGAAGCACTTCGAATAGAATAGAAAAGAATGTTTAATAAATCGTCGATAAAAACTCCTAGAAGTGTCAAAGCCAGAATTACCAGGTACACTCGATTAAACCCGACACCACGGCTAAAAACACGCGCAATGCCAATCGTATAACATACAAAACTGAGCGTGCATCGTCAGTCGTGTTTCTAGCGTCTCTTTAGCAGACAAATCCTCTCGACGATCGATAAAACTTTCAAATACATTCAGGGAACGCGTTTTAAAGGTGGCCAATGACGTTCGCGTTACAGATCCACGATAGGCATAAAACAGTCCTTTCAATGAACTATCGTATTCAGGCGACCAAGGGATCAGAAATTCCTAGCTCGTGTAACGTCCGACGATGCCCCGTGTACTACGTCCCTCGTATTATATCGCGACCGTGTAATCCACTGTCATCTATATCGAAGCTCTATCAGACGAAATGACAGGCTATAAAGCGGGAGAGGCACGGGGCAGCTTGTGCTACGTCGGATTTATCGCGTGTGGATGTCTGCCAGCCTATAAGCCACAGGGCGATAGCACAAGGAGCGCTAGGATAGGTCGGAGCTACCTCGATTAACCTCCGTTTCAGCTGGTTAGAGGCAATCCGTGTCTCACTATGTGGCAATCACGGGGGCTTGCAACCTTGTAAATTGAAAAAAAATCCGCTGACGTGACGGCCGGTCACGGTGTAATAGATTGCGAAACTAAGCTTTCAGGTTAAAATCGTTGAACGCGCTCTCTTTGCCAGAGGATCCTCTTCTTTTAACAAGATTCGAATCAATAATTAACGCGTAGGATACGTTCAAAAGAGAAAAAGCTTGGAGAATGTTTCGAGATTCGGTCCGTGACCGTATCGAATGATGGATGAATATGTCCGGTATTTGTAATTAATTAGTTGCCACGGGGTTGTGTCGCGACAACGCCGAGCAAGATTGATCGAACGCACCATAGGACATCGTATCTTTATTCCTGGTAATTATTTGTCAGTAGTAACGATTTGTACGCGTGTCTTTCGTATACCGTACAGTGAAAACAGGTGTGTCGGTAGAATTTATAATTAGCAGAAATTGTACCTGTACGGATTGGAGTTCGAACATTTCTTGTGCTTAAAATGTTATCAGAAAGAACGCCAGAAAATACTTGCGAGAGATAGGGAAATTTTCTTTCGATTTTTTTCGATGATTTGTGAATCATCTTTCTCCTGACGTTAGATTTTGAGTTATGACATTTAAAACTTATTTCTTGCATAAAGTGGAATACAGTGAACATACAAAACGTTAATTGGTTTCCTCCTCGATTTAATCTGTAATCATCGCGCGTCTATTTGTCCATATACGTCTGTATCGAAAGCCATTGAGAGAACATACACATATATAATTGAAGATTACAGAAGAAAAATACGATAAGTACGTATAAGTATTTATTCGTTTTCTGACTTTAATGCCGCCTTATAGTCGAACAGGAGAGTTTAAATATGATCGTGTCCGATTCAAAGGAACAAGAGGTATAGCTATTGAGACAAGTAATACTTTACCATGTTCGATACAGTAATATTACGACGAGTACTAGGTTTACAATTCTCGAGCACGATGAAAACACGCGTTTATCTCCGAAAACCAAATATGCAGACAAATTTGGTAATACGAGATTGATTGAGAATGTAATGAATCTTAAAACCGTTTCGCCCTGAAAGATAGGAGATGCAATTTATCGCGTTCTTCCCCTACAGTCCCCTTCAGTATTCTGAGAATAAAGAAGGCATTTCATCATCTTAACACCAAAAACCTAAAACCACGAATTTGATACGCACCCTTGATACCTTAACCAGCAACGTCAATCACGCGTCAACCGCCCAACAAGAGACCCGGCTCAATTAACATAAACCTCAGAAAGAGCCAGCGAACACGTTTTCCCACAAAGGAGTCGCAGAATAATATCAGCAGGGACAAGAGTCACCAATCCTGGTCGACGATAAACAGTCCGATGCAAGCGAGTTGGAAAGTCCGGTCGTCTCTATCCCAGCCGAGATTCGTAACCCATAGGACGATTGCGAAACGGTGAATTATTCGCGTGTACGCGGTCGCATTGATCGCGAGAGAGCCAGCTCGCTCCCATGGACCAGCTGAATGCACGGAAGCACGAATCCACGAGCCGAGGACAAGCAATGAATTTTCTTGGCCGATACGCGCCAAGGTAGTCGGATGCCCTCGGTGACACCCATTAGCCCGCGCTCTTGTCTAACCATACAAATTATTAATCGATGCAATTAGCGAGCTACGGTCAGCTAATGCCGTTTAACCTTCGAACGGCGAAGGTTGGGTCGATTCTGACTCACGCAAATATTTCATACTCACCGCATTTTGAGTCGCACTACCGGTTGTAAATACCTGGACACTTGGCTCGATTTGTAGTAGCGGTACGTGAACTTTAATTTCACAAGTGCTACAAATTAACAATGAGTCAGCATCTATCGTTTCAATTGTCAGATTATACGTTTAAGTTATCTGTTAAAAGAGATGGCGGCAATATATTTCGCATTTACTATTTATCTAAATATCAGCGGTTACGTTAATATTAGGTTGTCCCAAAAGTTTCTTTCGTTCTGTAAGGAAATACCGGATACACCACATTCTCCGTTTTATATTATTCTTGTCGAATCATGTGCGATCGTAATAATAGAAATAGAATAAAATGGATCGTACGTGATTGAATAAAATAATATAAAACGTAAAGAGGTTGTGCGTCTATTATTTCCTTACGAAAGGAAAGAAACTTTCGGGACAATCTAATGGTAAAAATAACTCTATCAGTTTAGGAGATACCGCTTAAGCTTATTTATAGTCTAAAAATCAAAGATCTAGAAGTTTGATAATTCCAAAGGAAAATTTTTTTATCAAATTTATTTCTCCAACTACGATACTGTGCTATTGCTATATATTCTCAGGTAGTACAAGAGACTCTCGCGCATATCTCTTTTTCTCTTTTTCGTTGGTCGCGCCACGTGCAATCTCGCGATTCCAGCGAAGCGAATTCCGAAACTATCTGCTCCAGGTGATTCAGCGATAACGGGGCTAGCCGTGGCCAGCCACCTACATTTATCAGCGGAACCTCGAACCTCGCCTTAACGATCCTGAAAAGCTGAGCCGGTTTGCCAATAAAAATCATAATCGAAAGGCGTGACTAATCGTTGCGTGACGACTACAGCAGCGAAACCATCGCGAAATCTCGACCGGCTTGCGCTAATGAATTTCAGATCGACGCGCTGCGCCGTGATCGCGGCCATGGATAACCTGATGTAACGCTCGCCCGAGGACAGTCACATATCATAGTTGCGGTGAACGCGCGAATATCGACGAAAAAAATGATAATCTACTTGGTTTCGACCAGATGGATCCAAGACTGTTGCACAGTTTGGAAAAGAGAGGGTTTATAAGTTACACTGTTCCATAAGTCTCGAACATCTAACGCGTTTCTTACGTTCGACGTTACATCACTACCTGATGAAATATCCGTAACTCTGTGTACTAAAACGATCGACAGGAACTATAGAACCATACTCTTAATTCTACTCCGATCAAAATGTACTATAGTGTCTGTAGAGTGTTCGAAGGTTCCATACGATTCTTGCTAGATCTTTTATCTTCGTATAACGTAGTTGAAGATTGACGAACGAGTACGAACGTATCTCCTTCAATTCTGTCATTTTTCGTTCGAATTTGCAAAATCTCTCCACTCGCAATTTATCGCCACTTCTACGATCTATAGAAAACGTAGAAGCCATCGCTGGAGCAACGAGACAATCCATCATTCCCACGCAACAAAGGCACGATTCCCCTTTTAAGACTTCATCAATTTTCCAGACACGAGTCAATGTACCTCGATTATTCTATCACTCTACAAATTAACGTCATTCATAAAACACCATCGAGGCACGTTAACGACGGTCACGAATCCGCGCGAAAGTTCGTCGCCTACAGTGAAATCTCGATAAAAAGGGATCACCGTGGTCAGTGATAAATTTTCAACTGATGAACACCGTGTAGATATCGAATGTTCGAACGTATAGGTATCGGTATAGACACGTCCACGGTCGTCAATTAGGTTTGTGCCGTGTCGTAGTTAACGTGTGGGCTGAGAATGATTCCTCGTAAAGTTTGTTTATGGGATTTGAGCGCTAGGCGTTTATCGCTTATTAATTGAAACCCGAGATAGGCCATGCACGACCAGGCTTGTTACAATGTCCATCTTTTCCATCTCGCGCAACAGCCTCGTTATTCTTAGATCGCAGCATAGCAATAAAAGGAACGTTGTCAATGTAAATATGTACGAGCACTTTCGTCGATAAGATCCGTAACAATTCGAGAAAATCCAGCGAGTAACTCGTTCATCGTTGAACGTGAAAATAGAGATATTACACGTAATCAAATTACAATCGCGTACATCGTTTTGAATTTTTGTTGAATTCAACTAAATTTCCAAGCGAAATTAGGTTTTATCTTTGTAATTTTTTTGTAAGTTATCTTCAAAAGCTTTTGAAAAATTTTTTTTTTTATTTCTAATTAAACGTTCAGAGTTTGAATTTCGTAGTTTTTCGGAATTCTTACGATGTAAGTATCTTGTGATAGCTCAACTCTGAAATATTTACGCTTATATAACTTTTTTAAAGCTTCTGAATTATAATAGGGCATCGTGAAATTTATACAAGATCGATTAATTAATCTAAAATTTGTTGCAGGTTCGAACTAAACTTAATTCCGTTACAGTGAAACTCTGTTTATTCTTATCGCTATTGGGACGAAATTCTTATCGTAAGTGTCCGACTTCTATTGACCGAATCTACTTATCTGAACGAAATATTTCTATTTCTCCAGATAAATGGAGTTCTTCTACCGTCATTTATAAATACTGCATTCTCCGTATTTAACACTGCAACGATGTACACATTTTTTACTTCCACTTAGCAACGTGTCAATCAGTTTTATTATCTTTTATTATAAATTAATATTAATCCCGTGCAGGATAATCGTAGGTGTTTAAAGAATCCAGTGCGAAATTTGTTACGCGACGAATCGCTAGTTTCCTGGGAAAACCAGTTCTTTAACCCGCATATATGTAAATGCATCGAAGAACGTGCGACGATAAAATTCTACCGTGCTTGATAATCTTTCAAAGGCAACGTGGAAACCGCGCTGTAACTTTCTAGACGGCAATTTATAATCAAGTGCCAGGATACCGAGTGTATTCTTACGAGAATATTTACATAGCCGGCTGCACGAGCGATCGATTCTGAGATCCTCGCGTTATTTCGTGCGAAAGGTTTCAAAAATGACCGGTTTCGTCTTGATACGGTGTAATTAAAAAAATATAGTCTGACGAACAAGGTAATGAAAACAATTCCCGGAAAGTTGACAACCAGAAATTTCATGTAATAATCACAGAGGATACTCGCGATACGAGAGTAATAAATTTCGCGGGAGATTGCAGTCAATGACACGTTTCATTTTCCTGCCACTATGTTACTTGCAACGTATGAATATTTTTAACAGCGGCCAACGTTTAGGTAACACGATATCTGCACAATATCGTGATTTAATAATAAACATAAATAGAAGTCTACAATTTCTAGATATCTCCCAAACTTGGTATAAATTAGTATTTATGTCCGCGGGTCTCCCTGTTTTTTTCCTGTCTCGTGGCATTGAATAAATCATTTTGAAACTAACTAAATTCACAGAGATACCTACTTAAACTTGTACAGAGAAACGCGTCTCTCTTATATCGGACGAGTTTCGCATATTTATCTAAACGTATCTGTCCTCAACGCAGATATCTATAAAACAGTAATTCACAAAGAAAACACAAACTTAAAAACTATACAAAGTGGCAAACAAAAATTTTTATTCGAACCCTTAACCTCTCTCGCCCGAAGCCCATAAAAGATTCAGGCATACAGTAAGGGCTCTAAACCGCCAAGACAACTTCAGTACAATCTAAAGCAAGAAAAAGAATTCTATTCCAAAAAATATTTCCTAAATATGTTCAACGAACTACCATGTGACGATAGGATTCGATGGAGACATTGTCGATATCTCTGAGAGAACGACAGTTCAATCTGCGGACAAAGGAGATGTGACGAAAGGAACGAAGGAGAATAGAAACGAGGAATCCACGTGAATATCGAAATACTGGAGCAAACGAGGTACAAAAATACCGGCTGGCAAAACGATCACGTCCAGCACCGGGGTATCACTCTTCTCTGTATACGGGTATCCACAAACCCATGAAAGGAGGAACCAAGTTTTACGATCCTGAATCGTACGAAAGCGAAACGGTGAACACGAATGAGACGAGTGAAAGAGGGAGCGGGACAGGGAATGGAGAGGGCCCGAGGTTTACGATGTTGAATCCTGTCTACGATCGCTGATAGAGTCGTGTCTGTCAGTTTGCATGTTCGTGCCACGACGTTGACCGATGCCTTCTTCTCGACTACTCCACTGACGTCATCGACAACCTATACTGGGTGGTCCAAACGCACACCAAACCATGGAACTACGAAAATTATATTTCGGCGGCGATAAATCGCGTACATTTCGTAGTTTCTCATAATCGGGTAGCACGTTCGGAAAGAAAGGTACGTTTGATTCTAACAGTAGGAGGGAAAGTTTGTTATTCGAATCTTTCGATTCTATCATTTAATGATTGGCGAGGATTTCCTCGTCAATTTCATTTTTATGCGAAATAAATCGTATCTTTGGGCGAAGGTTTTAAGAAATAAGGAAACACGATGGTTAATTTCATTTTTATACGACTTTTCTTAGATTAAGTATTTTGTATCATTTATTTTATTTTTGTATGAAAGAATTATCTTTCGGGGGACAGAGGGAATATGTCATAGAAACGAAGGAATTTGCGATAAATTTAAGATCTAACTTCATACTTCTGTCTTTTATAATTATGGCTATTGTTACGTTCTCGAAATACTACGATTATATCGAAGTAGTACACGGTCGATTTCTTATTGTATTATATTTCGAAAAAACGGAACTGGGATTTTTAAACCAGACTTCTTCGTGTATTCATGTTTTCAAACTTAATAAGTAGAATTTTTTGCGAGGTGACTCCGAATATTCCAGGGATAGGGAGGAATAAAATTGTCGTGGCAAAGAACTGAAAGGACGATTTCATGTCCCTTCGTGTACAGGTTGGTAAAATGAAATATAATTTCGAGTGAGAAAATTATCATCTTGAATAATTCATACATGACTTCGACGCCTTGAAGATGATTTTCACCAGTAAATTGTTTAATTGCGGATAATTGTTCTGATAGCAATAAAAGATGCCAGTCCCAACAGCTAACTAGCAATTATGGTTCAATAAATTCGTCGACAATAAACGTCGACTCACTATTAACATCTGTGATTTAATATTTTTTATTATCCGATTCGTGTTCAATGTCCCTTGCAAAATGCGCCAATTGTGTGTATAACAACTTCAACAAGATCGGAAAATGTCCTACCATAAAATTGACATTATTAGACAATTATCTCAGGATATACATATATATCAAGCATTATTTTTTATTATTACAATGACTATTAAAGTGCTATGTATTGTAATAACTTTGTTTTTCTATCCACTGGTTTCTAACCGCTTGTTTTAGCCACTTTTTCACTATAATTATTCACTTCGACGTTGAAAATCCATATTTATAAATTTATCAATTTACATCTTTACACGTTATTAATATACTCGTGTAATTGCTCCCTGCGTTATATTAAATTATTTATCGCAAATAATAGAAGCATAAGTATTTCTACATATCGATATGTTCTTGCGAAACGTTCCCTCGATTGAATCGTCCGTTTTAATCTCTCGTTATAAACTATTTATGATCTCGTTAAAACACTTCTAAATGATAAAACGTTTGATATTTACATTTAAAGAATCAACTAACCGTCCGTTATATACTTCCATATTTTTTTAATTTTGCGTTAATAACCCAATCAACCCGTCTCGTTCTAACGTAAATCTAAATTAACAATCTGCATCATCAAGAAGCAGAAGAAACACGAATAAATTGAAAGCGGCGAATAAACTACCGTCAGAAGGATACCAAACTAAACGAACACAAATCAACTCGAACAACAAGAGTTCAACTCAACATGCTGAGACACGAACGACCGAAACAACTCTCGATATCGTTCCAGAAGCGCTACTCGCCATTCAGTGGTTTAACTCGAATCCAGTAAATGGTTATAGAGTTTGAAATCGACGCCTTGCAATGCGCTTCGGCATAAAATTCGCCAATAGTCGTAAAACCGCTGCTGCGAATATTCTCGTGAAACGCGAATCGCGAGCATAATGTGGAAGCTAGGTGTCGTGAAACGAGACTACGATATAGCATTGTGCGGAAATAAAATAATCTCGGAAGTGTATTTTACATCTTCCACCTCGCGCGAACGCTTGTGGCGCTTTCATAGAGCCGTAAAGCATAAAACAAGAACAGGGCTCGTTGACTTTTACGAGTGGCTCATGTTTGTTCGAGGAATTATCAAGTAGAGAGCACAGCTTTAATTGCTGATCCTTTTGCCGCTGCCAATTTCGATGCTCTCTTTGACCCGGTCGTTTCGCGGTCGCCATAGGCGTTCAGAGTAATTCAATTACGGCCAAGGTTGCACGCCAAACACCTTGATGGAAATTGAATTTGATTATGGAAAGACGCCCGAAGTTGGACTTTAGTTAAAGAGCTATTGCTCTTTTTATTTCGTTGAAATGTATAGATTTTTAAGATCGCGGTAGGAGTAAGTCTTTCCGCATGTGGACTGTAAATGTTCAAAGATTAGAGCGTGAACTATTTCTACTTGAGATTCGACAGACAGATTGCATGAACAATTAACAAAACATCTTGTTTCGTTTCGTCTTCCAAGTTTTTGATGCTCCTTATTAGTTGCGCGATACACAAACAAATTACACGTAATATATATATCAGCACGCGTACGACCATAGTTTTCTACAGGAATACTTTTACTCATTAAAAGAACAGTTTATTTATCATTTTCCCGCTTTTGATATTTTCTCATTGTTTCGTTATTATCTCAAAGACCGACGCTGTTTCACAATATACGACAACTTGAATTATTCTGTACAAAATTCGAGACTGTATTTTAACACGTGAAAACTTGGACGACTCAAACAATTTTCTCACACTGAACCCAAAGTACCTGATACTTTCCCATTGTTTCGTTATTACGTCAAAGACCAACGCTATTGCACAATATACGACAACTTGAATTATTCTGTACAAAATTCGAGACTGCACTTTAACACGTGGAAACTTGGCCGACTCCAATAACCCTGCCTTGTTACATGCTCCAAATTTCCATTCACGACTCCCCATATCTCGTACCAAGACACGAGGGACTAACGAACGTCCTCCCGAGCAAGTTCCTTTCAGAAAGCGCAACGTCGCGTCGCGTCTCGTTCAACAAGCTCCGCACAAGCTGCGAAGGTCTATACACGGGAATCGCGAGATCGATGAATAATAACGGAGGGGAACGAATTCACGTTGGCGAAGCGACGAACAAGTGCACGGCTGTTGGCAAGGATATGGAGGAAAAATGGTTGGCTCGAGTTTACGACGGATCGCCTTCGCCGTGCTGGCGTTTGTCCCGATCGAAGGTGATTTTATAAAGGAGGCCGCCGTGACGGAAGATATTGTAGAACAAGTTCCCTGTGCCGGCTGGGTGGCCCGTCGTGCATACACGGCCGACCAGGACGGTTTCGCTCCCATTGACTCATACGTTATGCAACCTCTATCGCGCTGAAAAACCTGCCTTATTGAGTAAAAGCTCCGCGCAACAAACGGCCCATCGAACGGACAGAAGGAACGCCAAGAAATTGCGTACAATACGAAATTGCGTGGTTCAGCGCGTTTGTTGAGTTTTCTTTTCTTTTTTTTTTTCCTTTTAAGAATTTATCAAGCGCGAGCGTTGCTGAGTTTTCCGTAACGGTTGTTTCGAGGTATTTGAATAACTTGTACTCGTCAAGACTGTTGGGTACAGCTGGAATGTAATAATTGACTGGCTGTTAGCTTCGAGGAGTGATAGAGTAAGGAGTTTATTCGAGTGCGAGTGATTACCGCGTCAGGCTCGTGCACGTAATTTTTAATACTTTATAGTTCGAAATGAAGTTATGAAATCTATCCGGGGGTTAGGTTGGAAAACGTTGATCGTTGAAAGCTTGACTCGTGCGAAAGTCTTCTGACGAAGATTTATTTACCGAGTTACGGCGTGCGTGTGTTGAAACGTTCTCAGCATTTGACGTTTCGTACGTAGTTTTGATCCACCATTAAGGTTATCGAAATAACGATATTTCGCGAACAACGATCGCAAATTCTGAAATAGATTTTTATCGTATCATCATAATATTCTACGATGAATTATAATACAAAAGATGCGATCACTCTTTCGTGGTCACTCGAGTGGTATAGCGTACGATCATATCCCAGTGTCTATAAATATTTTAAATAATCCTTCGATAATACCAAATTCTTTCGTAGCGATACACTTAATCAAACTTAAATATACGTAGCTTACAGCGTAAATAAAATTATTTGAATGTAATTTATCAAGGAACGACAAGAATTTTATCCAATGAACATACATATATCATCCATCTTCCTAAGGAAGATTAATCAGTTCGAACGAAAGCAACAAGATATCGCTGTGCAGATTACCGGTTTCAACATGTTGCTTCTTCGGACGAAGGAATTTCTAAAAAGAATCGTATTTCGACGAGATCGTATTTTTCTCCCTCGCTAATTTATGCAAATATGCACGTACCTACTGTCGATGTTTTCCACATCGTAACAAGATCTAGCCGCCACAAAACGTTCAACGCATACTACCTACAGCAGTGCCATTCAGTCGTTGCCTGTCGTACGGACAGCGCGTTAGATTTGCCCGGGCGTAAACAAATCGGCGGTCAACGGCGCGTGTATTATGTACGTATGTACGTAGTAACAATCGGCCGTCTTAAAAATGAGAATTATGCTTCGAAGAAGAATTATGCAACGGAAACCGTGGAGACACGATTCTTACATGTTTCTGAGCGTTTAAAGTCGGATCTTCGCGATTCACTCGCGCGATAATATTTCTTTATAATAATTACTTTCGCAACCGAACAGCAAACACCGAATAACACATACGTTCTTATGGTTTACGAGCCGTGTAATGTAGACTCCTACCTCGAGCGTCTTTGCCCTCGCTGCGCTTTAATGCATGTGACATCGCTAGTCCGCGACTACTTTGCTCTCTCAGCTCTGTGCCCCGAAGGCCTGCTGAACGGCACTAACCTACGGTCTAAGCCCCGTCAGATCGCTGCAGATCATAATGTTAATTGCAAAAAGTAGCGTAAAATGAGAACAGGTAGGCTCGTTTCAACTGCAACTTCTTCCGAGCACTCGCTCTCCAAGAAGGAAGGATTCTCTTTTAGACGATCTTCAAGCCTTGATATTATATTTTATTTCGAATAAAATAGAGATAAATTACGAACGATGATACATAGACAAGTCCTGGTACTTCTCGCACGTTGCAAGAAATCTGAAGAATATTAGTTACGATCAAATACGTGGATACACGAACGGCGAAGACCAAGAAATAAATGTTGGACGTTATTCCAAGATATAATATATCATTCGTAAAAGTTTTCCATTATAACATATTCTCATATAGATTATTCGTGCAGGTGATTGCTGCAGTTTATGATTTCGATGTTTAATGTAACTAAATCCAAGGTGTATGATTCTATGTTCTTGAATTAATCGATCGTTTGGCTAATAAGGGTACGTTAATTTTTCATCCGGAGATGTATTTCCCACCTTGAGAAATTTCTTACGATTATTCACTTATCGACGAAATTCTGCATTCTCGATTTCATCGCATCCTTTAGACGTAATATAAAGATATAACTACATCCGTTACACATGAATGATACGTGATAACGAGCCTTTTATCATTTAGTAGGAATCGAGCAAAACGCAATTGTAGTAACAAAAATATATAAGTTACAGGCTAATTCGTCTAAAATAGGTATCTAGACAAGCACGTATATTCATCTTGAGGGAAAACGCAGAATATTAAAGATACCGTTATCTATATTTAAAAAAAAACTCATTTGTACCTCCGCACAAAAAAGAATTAAATCAAGGAGAAACTAGATAACCGTTGGAAGATATAACGAAACTCTACTTTACTCTGTAAGAGTAGAAAACGTAATTCTCAAAATTTGCCGCGCACACCAAAATATTACGCTCTTATGATATTCAAACTCAATCCTAAGACGTCCAACACCTAGTTAGAGAGTATACCCACGAAATACGCAAAATAATTGCCAATAGCCACGCGAAGAAGCAAAAGAAGCGCAGGAAAGTAACCGTCGTTCCACTAAAACTTCCGATACAAAATATCGAGGGTCCGTGCAACCCGATAGAAGGAAAAGGAGGTAAAACCCCGGCGAGGTAAAACGGTTCGCAGAGCATCGCGGGATCGTTGTGCATAAACGAGCGAGTGGCAAAAACCACGATCGGTCACGGTCAATAGCTCGCGTTGTAGCCGTTGGCATTCGATCAGCAAGAGATAACCGTATCCTAAGGGCCATAAAGAAGGATGCGTCCGTAGCGATTATCGGTGTTTCGCGCGGAACACGCGAGCGGATCGGATCCGCTGGCCGGCCGATCCGGACCAGGACGGCATAATTCTCGCGCAATTAAGTCATTTGAATCGCGCGCACGAACCCGCCGCTCCTCTTCGATTCCCGCTGCTCGACCAGCCGCCATTGATTCATGGCCCTGTCACTGGTCCCATTGTGCCGGCAACCGATCTGCTCGCGCCTGTCCTTTTTCTGGCGTCTGCGAAAAAACCGCGGCCGGAACAAGAACAAGGAAGCGTACGGCCACGAAGGAAAGAAGCCAGCGAAAGGGAGTTCGCAGCGGGGCGCAGGAACCGGCAGCAGGACGCCACACTGTTTTAATTTGTCAACCGACGGCTCTGGACTTTTTGCCGTGAACGGGCCACAGATATCCCACCGATAAAGACGTTCGGCTCGCGCCCTGCCGCCAACGCGCTAAGGATTCTCTATTAATCATCTTGATGGCGGACATTGCAGCCAGAGGAAAAGAGATTGCTAGCGAATCACTCACGGTTTGATGATCTTTGGATTCTCATGCACCTATAGGCGTTCCTTCCTTTGTATTTATTTGTTAACGCGAGCGAATCGATGGATTGTTGATTTTAATACGTTGGAAGTGGATACGAGGATATTCGAAGATCCGCCACGGGAAGCTTCGACGTGTATATCGTGTGTGTTACACGGGACGTTTTGCGAATTTTGAGAATTATCCTGCCGCGTCATGACCGTGCTGGTCAAATTTGAACAACGTGAAAATGTGCATAGAGATTGCAAGGCCTAAATATTTAAGAATATTATAATTATTTTGAAAATTAGTTTTTAGCTGGATCTCTCTGTCTAGGTAGACTTTGAGTACGTGGATTGCAAAGTGCGCAGGGAGAAAGAAATGTAGTGTTCCCTGTTAAAATATCCCTGACAAGATAAGGGTAACCTGTTGGTTTGCATCATTAGAAGCGAGTTGCAAATTGTTAGTGGTAATTTTGTACGAAATGAATTACGAAGATAGCTATTAACAGCGATCCATGTATGTAGATATAATCAACTTTCGACGGAAATAGCCAACGTGATTTGAAATAAATTACGTGGAAAGTGACTTTACTTATAGGAAATTAATTTAACTGCCCTTTAATCTCAAATTGGATCCAACGGTGTAATAAGAATGTTCCATAAGAAATATTTTTAAAGCTATCGGTAGATTGCGTCTCTTCGAAGCATTTAAAGTAAATTATTAATGCAACGCGGTGTAATAACCTTTTAACCGATTCTTTAAATCGTGCCGGTACCATTGAATAATAAATATGGTAAACATACAAATAAAAGTAAAATAAACAATACAAACGATACAGATTAAATTTGAACGTATATTCGAAACGCAGAAGACGTATTGTCTGTGAAACGCGATAAAGATCTCATTGTCGGCGCACGTTCTACGATATTAGAAGGAAGTGTCGTCACGTAGTGATCGGATTTTCGGTAAACCTGCCTGTTCCCAAACGCGTTTATCTGGTTCGATCTACAGGTGTACAAGAGGCGACAGCATTCTGTGTTTCACTCGCGCTATCTGTGTCATCTAGAATCTACAGGGTGACCCGAGAACAACCTCGAAGAATTATTAGTTAGAGAAATCAGCGGACCGCGGTCGAGCCTACACACTCTCTGTAACAATAAAAGTGGACACACCTCGATGGACACGTGTCCAGAGGCGCTGCAGATAGGAATTTCAAAGACACATTCTCTACCGTAGCCACTTGCGAACAATAATGATTGCTAATCAGCTATAAGAAGCGCAGGATTAGTACGTACGAGGAAAAAATTTGGCCAAGTACGATACCGAAACAATTACGAACACATTCTACTGGCAAATCGACAAATTTCACTCGTGTATTTTCGACAGTTGCAAAACCAACAATATCGACGACGTATCAATCGCGCAAATACTTCAACTGCCATTACGAACATGGAAATTACCTTTAATTTCAACGATATCTATATTCGATATATTCCCACAAAATATGAATATCGCAGAAATTATTGATCCAATAATTAATCAGCCGTTTCACAGTTTCGTTCTACATGAATCAGTAAATCTGTCTTCTCTGGTCATCGGTGAAAGCAAAGACGTCACGATGTCGCGAAAAGGGTCTCGTAAAAAGCGTGCGATGGCGACGGTTAGATACGTCTTCGCGTGACTTAGCAAAACGCCTTGGACGAATTTCCATGTTGGCCTAGATTGGTAAAGGCCTCGAGGAACGCAGTTTCAACTTTGTACGACGTTCACCAGGTGGATGTTTATTTGCTACTAAGCGACGAGGAACTCGATAGAATTAACTTGGAACCAGGTGTTGGCAACTGTACAATTTATCCGTGTTCCATGCCTAGATTTCATTAACGCGCAAATTACCCGTGAAGAAAGAGCTGCTTAGCCTCTTTCCAGCTCTGCTTTGATATGTTGATGAAACATATAGGTACTGGAAATGTGTAACTTTCAGCGAAACAGTCGGAATAATACGGAAACATGATTTGTCTAGCGTGGTTTGACAAAGTATGATGACGAGCGTCGTTCGAAACTAAAATGGTTCCAATCGAAATTTGAAAACGAGAGTTTCAGGTTTCGCGATGTTCGAAGTAACTTGCATTTTGAAGGTAAATTTCAGAATTTTATCGTAGCGTTATTAATAGCGTAGACTAAATTGTAACATTACCATATAATAATATTTAACAGATGACTACATATTTATGGTTTTTCAGGCTTCGATTATTGCTTCGATAGTACATTGCAGGTAATGTCACGCGAATATTGCGTAAATAAGTATGCCATCCAACAGTTATCATGGAACAAATCTAAAATATTCAATGGTTCGATAATCTAAGATAGCCTCGAATGATTCGAGTTCAAGGTAATTTTCATTCTTCCGCACACATTCTCCTAGTTCGTTTAATTTGTATTTCTAATTTTGTTACTTTACATCTTCGTTCTTTTCGAACGTGATTTTCTTGAATCTAATTACTTTGCAAATCCTATGTTCGAGTTGAATAAAGAGGAAACTAATAACCTCGCAACAAGTTTAAAATTTTTACTTTACGGATAAAGAAAGCCAACCAATGTTCGAGTGTCAAATATTCGAATTTCGTCTTCGTACTTCTTCGTATAGTGCATCCGTAAGTCCTCGGATTGCTAGTTTCCACTTTCTAACTACGAAATAACCCTTAATGGGATCAATTTACGTAATCCGGCTGAGGTTGAACGAACACTAACGAAACCACGTCCACGTTCACGACAGTTTCATCACTTTCACAAAGAGCAGGTTTTGAAGTTTGTGAATGAAAAGTAGTTCGATAGGCAACAGATGCGTACCCGATCTTTCTCTTTAAATTTGCATCAAACCAGCGTGTAAAAATATCAATTATTTAAATTCAACAGATTATTCTCTTAAACCGGGAAATTTAATAGATCAAAACTATTCGTATTTTTCACCGCTCTCAATTTATACAGCGAAAATGAGAAAACACAAAATTGCCCAAAATGGAAAGCTGTTGCCTCGTGCAGAGTTACGATTGGTGGAAAATCGTTTTGTTTTTCGCGCGTAGTTCAATTAAAAATAAGAAAAACGCGTAGTTCGTTAAACTAAACAGGAACACATACAATATGCTGCCCAATACGCTACGCATAAATGTTTTCTGCGATAATATTTTTCGATTCAACGATATTTCTAATGATACCGTGTCGTTAAGACGAAACACACCTACGTGGTTTGTTTAGTGGAGGGAATAAAATTCCCATTACTATGAGAAGGTGAACTAAAGTTTGCAATTTAATTAGTTCTCATTAGGAAAATACAGGATCGTCCACTCTTATTACAAGAACGCGAATAGAATATAACTCTCACTTTCTAATATATACAAGTGAAACACTCATCTAGATAATAAATCACAACCAATTAAACGTTACAATTAAAAAGACGCACAATACGTGTATGTGTGTATCTGTGAGTGTGCGTGCGTGTGTGTGCGTGCGTAGGAAACCTTTTTTTGTAACAGCAAAAACTAATCTATTAATTCTCGAACCGCTCATAAGCAACATCTTCATTCTCCAGCCAACTAAGACATTCTCACGGATACTACCTCGCTAATATGCTCTACAAACCAGACTCGTTCTTCCATAAAAGGAAGTTGCAGTCCGCGAAACGGCCGCTCGTTTCACCTTCGTCACGAACGATTCCGCCAAGGGTCTTGACGCCGCGCCGCACACACGAAACGGTTTAATAATACGCGTAATTCAAACGAACGATACCTATGCGTACATTCGAAAGCGATTCGCAAGTCTCGGGACAGCAGGGAGAAAAACTTAAATTGGTAATTACACGGTGTGGCATTCCGCGATTTCGAGTCGTCACGAAGAGAGAACGAGGAGGGGAGAGGAAGGGAGCAAGGATATAGGTAGGGGGAAGGAGAAGCGACTTAATTTATTCTGGCCAATAATCGTCAGGGAAGCTGACGGCCGACCAAAATGGATTTCAAACCAGGTAGACCGACCAATGGAATGTGACACCTGGCTGCCGCGGCTCAAGTCCTTTTTCTGCCGTGTGCTGCCGCCTGGAATCACGAAACCGGACCACTTCCGTTTTTACGTGTCGGCCGCGCGCCAAATACGCGACGCGGACGCCTACCGCGGGACTCTCGAGACTCGTCGTTTTTTCACCTCCAGGGTCTCTTTAACAAACTGAAATCGTCTACATCACCGACTCAATCCAGGGTGGAATCCTTGGACCGCGAGCTGAACGAGACGCGATGGCGAGAGGCGAGTCGCCGACCGGTTCCGCCGATTCCAGTCATTTATCGCGGGACCAAATTTAATTGTGCGACGTGTAACGTGATTCGGGTATTAATTGTCTTGGTCGATCAGCCTGAGATCAAAATCTGACCAGAGATTGCACGATTTTCGTTAACGCGTACAGGATTCTGCGAATCGATCGTTCAATGGGAATACTTGGAAATTCGATTGAACGTTCGATTTTTCTCTGACGACTTTATCAACGGTGCAGGTTTATTTGCATATCGCGGTATGACGTCGTTCGAATTGTAGGTTAATTTTGCGAATTAGCTTCGTACAAGGCAATGCACTTTCAGCGAGACGGTTGATTATTATTTTCTTGGTTCGCGAACACAGGTCCTCGAAAAAGAATTAAACGATATCTAAAACGTACGGCTGACTAAGATAATTATTCGCGAGTCGTCTTTCTTCTGTAACGATAGAACTGCCGCGAATAGAAGATGATTTCTATACTCTGGATACGATTAGAAATTCTTATTTAAAAAAAAACAGGAAAATATAATTCGCGATATTTTCGCGCCAGGTCTTTGTATAAAATACATCGATTGCTTAATCCATGATACTGCACGCGGTACAATTTCACGATATCCTCGTTCGTTTCGTTCAATCGCAACAACAAAAACCAGATCTAATTTTATAAAAGCCATCGTTCACGTTTCAATTACTTTTACGTAATCGCGTTTCTCCTCCTTTAAACCATTTCCTCCAAACCAATAACAATCACGAGCCACAAAACTCGTCAAATACGATGCGATCGAGAACGAAACTAGGGATTCAGGCGGCAATCTCTTTCGCGCATTCCATACTCCACAAAGCCAAGAGCAACAGGAACAATCATACGATCGACGTGAAAAATTTCCCTTTAACGGTAGCCTCTCGTTCCATGGGGCTGTCCGGCGTGATTGCACCAGGAGTACCGTCGGTCAGTCAATCATCCCTCGCCTCCCTTTCTCCCTCAAACGAGGATTTACGGTCTCGATCGTTTCTATTACCACGCTCGCGATCCCTCTTTGCTTCTCGTTTTATCAACGCATGAAAAACCGAACCGGGGATTTTCTTCCGGCCTGCGAGCGTTCCCATAAAGTCCAACTAAGGCGCACAGTGCAATATGCATGCTGTGTGCTCTGTCGTTGACTTACGTTTCTTCTCGTTAAAAGGCCTCGTAGATCGATCGATCCCGGCATATGTACTCTCAAGCTTTGCTTCCTTGTTATTCCTATTCCTCGTCCTTCTCTATCTCTCGCGATTTTACAATCAACTCTCTGCTCTGCGCTTCCTAGCCCTAGCTCTAGCTCTTGACTGTTCAAGAACTTCATCTTTTTGAACGAACGCGAGAGGAGCTTCGGTACGTCGAAGTTTGATTATCGCGAATAACGAGCGCGAAGGAATTTTTGTACACGTATAATCGGAAAAAGATATTTTGATTTATTTCATAGTAGTTTTTGCTCCGAAAGGCTGACCATAGGTCATGCCGAGCAGTCGAAAATAATAGAAAGGGACAATAAGTTCATAAATCGGTAAAAAAAAGATGCGAAAAATATCAGAGAGACACAAACGTTGGATCAATGAAATTTTCTCATCACGGAATAATCTTCTTTTCCATCCACCTTTCCTCTAGTATTAAATCTAAACGAAGATAGAGAAAATTGTTCGTTTATTTCCATCTTTAAAAGCGTCATACTTCTTTGCCCGTCGAATTACGTAACGTGTTAAAGCAGAAACTTTCGATCGTCTCACACGTTCTTTCCGGCTAACGTAGTGCTAAAATATTAAACCGAGTACTCTCGGTCTACAAACTAACCGAGGTAGGATAGTTAAGAAGGATATAGCGACGGTTTGTTTTTCCGTCTTTCTCCCGTCAACCCGGCACACATTTTCTCGCGCAACGATCCCTCATTTTGCTCCAATTGTTCCAACTCGTTCCGCCTTACTTCCACGCTGATCCCGCCACTTTATAGGCGGTAATCTAATCCGACTGCCGATAAACATCTATCTCGATGAAAACGAAAGCGAAGCGGTCGTGGTACGCCTCGCGAATCGCCCATTAAAAATTCCATGGATCCGAGAGCTTGCACACGTTAATAAATAAACCTGCATTTATTGTTTCCGCGTCGGTGCGATCCCCTGCGGGACTTTCTTGCGAACGCTGAGGTGTCGGCTGAGAAAACCGGGACAGGATGTTAGAGTCGAAGGTGCTGATGCTGGTGGCGGGTTTAATTTACACGATTCTGTGGATAATGGTAGCCTGTCTTTACCCTTTCTAGCGTTACGTGATACACTCGTGTATTCTTTATGCGATATGCGTGACTTGACGATGCTAACAATATTTTCATATTTGTCGTAAATACGCCGTTAAAAAGGGAGGAACAACGGAGAACCGTTGATAGAAACAATTGGATTTCGGAGTACGATTTCGTGAAAATTGCATTGAGTTACAGGAAAATGATTTACAGCATGCGTTATGTACGTGGGATATTGTGAAAATAGTAATTTAGCTTTGCGATAAATAACGTCAACATTATCAACGAATCGCTAATATTTAATGTGCAAATTCGTGTTTTTACACAGAGGATTAAAAGTATGGATCCCACGTAGAAATTGATCTCAGACATTGTAAGTATCGTAACAAGTACTATACTTTGGATATTTTATATGCTTTTGGATGAATTTTTGCGTTATTAAAATTTTCGTAAATATACAAGCGTACGGTAGTAAGTAATTCAATTAAAAAAACCGATAGGATGATGTATTCGAGTCATTGAAATTTGATTCGATCTTGAAATAAAGTTTAGGAAAATGTATTTCG
The DNA here is from genome assembly GCA_014737395.1 of Bombus waltoni. Lineage (NCBI taxonomy): Eukaryota > Metazoa > Arthropoda > Insecta > Hymenoptera > Apidae > Bombus > Bombus waltoni. The sequence goes on along the minus strand of JACXII010000051.1, from coordinate 6,491,326 downwards.
CTTTATCCGAAGAATAAAAGTAAACATAAAATGAATTTTTACGGATAACTTCACTTTTACCAAGAGAAAATAGGACCAAGAGGATAGAAGCTATTAACAGAAACTTATGAAATACTTATGTAAACCCTATACCACCGTACAAGTTTAATATATATTATTATCCGTAAACCTAGTAATTACTATAATGATCTCTTGTGCATTTACCACGTGAAATCTTTAAAGGAAGTAGTAGTACCTACTTATCAACGTTCTTTAAATCTTACGATTAGTTATGAAAGAAAGAAAAAACGAAACAAGTAAAAGACGCATTAAAACGAATGTGACAAAAAATATTCGCGAGATGGCAAAGTAAAATTCGTTTTTTCGTCGTAATATAATAATTCCGAAATGTTGTAACATTCGTTCCTTTCACTTTTCAACAAGTAAACGATCGAACTAAGACGCAAAAAGCGACATGAAAATTTGCTAACGTTCAAACAGATCGAGAGAGCATCCGACGCTTCTACAAACGAGTAACGTCGACGCTGAAATAATCGATATATTAAAAGATTGTTCAAGTAAAATAGGAAATGTCTTTGATCCTCCTCGAATGCCAAATTCGTGCTTCCAGAATCCTTCATAGCGTTTTTCCGAAATTTAAAGCCCCACGAAAGATCACACGAACATTCTGTTTGGCCATCGAAGTCACAGACATAAAATTTCATACTTTTGTTAGAAATCTTCTTAGCGTTAAATATACGCGAATTAACGATAGAACTAAATTTAATAGGCACGGACGTTGACGCGCCAAATTCAAACTTCGAAGAAACGTTTCGCATACGCCAACGATATACTGATATTTCGACACTTCCTGTTGTTATCGTCAGTCGTATCTTAGTTACCGTCAGTACGATTTTTCAACCTTCCTCCCGTTTCATTCTCCAACGAAGGATCGCTGTGAAATTTCCTAGTGGAAAATTATTTCTCACAGCGCGTTGTACGCAAATCCTTTTCGAGCGAAGCGAGTTGAGTTCGTTTGTCGCAACATCCGACACAAAGTGTCCCGCGTAAAACCTATTGTACAGTGTCCGCGCCACGCTACGGCCAGTATAGCACGACTTTTCGTTGGACACGAATTTTCAATCACCCTCGACACATTTCCCGATTACCCCACGTTCCAACAAGCGTGTCGATATTTTACGCGTCCGCTACTTCCTTTCTTTCTCTGTCCTCCCATTTCCCTGCGATCACAACGACTCAGAATCGCTGGCTAAAATTAAAACAAGCGCGCCATGAGAACGATATTTCAGCGTGAGTCGACGCGGAACGATCGGCGATCCTTATTGTAGAAGGCGTGTTACAAGCCGGATAATTCGAAACAAGTGTTGCGTCTAATTTACTACTTTACACGTGGTGAATAAGTAACAGGGCGGACGCCGGTACTTTCTCTGAACGCGAATACGGCCAATCGAATTGGCGTTATGCATAATGCATTGGTCAACGGAACCGCGAAAATTTACGGACTATGCGGATACCGATGTCTCAATTATGCTCGGCTTCGGTTTAATCCGTACGGCTCGTTTGTAGACACTGGGGATTGAGATATTGATGCATGCGTCGAGAGAAAGGGGAAATGAATTAATGGTTCCTGTTGGGGTAATTCTAAATGCAAATGCGTTTTCCAGGGAACAGAGATAGTTATTATTGCAAGAACATTGGAGGGATCGTGGAACGTGTCAAGGTTGTAAGATATGAAATATCCGTTTGAATGTTTCAGTTTCTTCGTGTAGATTGTATCTTGATATACCAATTGCCTGCAAGAGCATCTAATTATATAATATAATATAATACGGTTATATAAGAGAGTATAAAATTCAATGTCGATTTATATTTCTTTATTTCGTGTATACTTGCTTTGAAATATAATAGTACTGGAAGATTTTCAGTACATTCTCTGTACAGCTGTACGATAAATACGAATAGAAATAGATATACGAGCCACGTTCGCGAGTTTGAATTCACTTATTAGGAAGTCTACGTTGTTTTCGAGGAAAGCGCTACTGACGAATCATCCAACGTTTGAAAAAATAATGGTAATATTGTATCTCGATTACAACGATACAGCGCGTGCTTATATTGGTAAATTTACTTTAATAGAAAGCGAAAGAGTATGTATCTTAATCGAAGATTAACATTACTCGATAAGTATTCACGGAGTAAATATTATCAAGAAATGTCAATATTAATTTCATACGTCTGGTGTATCTTTATTTTCCAATTCAAAGGAATTTATATTAGTAAATTGTTACCTCGAACGAGTTAATCAGTAAGTAGTTTAATAAAATTGTAAAGTGTCCGTTGCAACTAGTAGCTTGAGATTATAATCATAGGATGGACACAGGGTAAATATAACTTAAGGGATAGAAAATGTTTGGCAGCAGTACTGTGTACTTTTAACCGTTAATAACGATAGTATTAAACATTTTCCAATAACATTTTATGAACCGCGGGTATTTCATCCAGTATAGCGTAGGGTGTAATCTGAAGAACTTTGAAGTCGAGTTCAAATATGCCTATTATTTAAAAAAAATAAAGATCTTGGGGTTAAGATCAAGTAATGGCACAGGATAAACGCGGAATAAGAGTTAAAAAGTATTTAATATTAGTCAATAATAATAGCGTCGAACGTTCTCTAATCAAATTATATGAAACGAAGATATTTCAATTAGCATATATGCTAAGTATAACCTGCGTAAGAAGCACGAAAATCACCTTCAAATATTTCTGTTATTTCAAAAATTTATACACAGTTTGAAGATCTACACGCACGTACATGTGTATGCGATACCTATGAGAATACAGTTGTCTAATACATTTTCTTCTAGCGTGTAATACAGGCTTCTTCACAAAAGAGATATTTCTTATCACGTACATAAGATTCTATATACGTGATATACGAAAATACGTGATAATTCACGAAGAATTAAATCCATCGGTGGTTCCTAAATTTCCAAGTGCTAAACTCGAACGAAACCTACTTTCTATACGTATCAACTCTTCCAAATTTACACGATGAGACTACTTTATAGACGAATATCTTTAAAAAAAAAAAAAAAATACAACTCATTATCTCTGCGTCCCTTGAAATTATTTAAAAGAAGAATCATTTTATAAGACAAAGATCGGATTTATCCAATTCCCGGAAACATTCACATCCTATCGCGAACGTCTAAATCGATCTACCAGCTAAAACCATAAACACGCAAAACCACCACATGAAAGCTGCAATTACTCCACGAAGCAACGTGCATCTTATCGAGCGCATTGAAGTCACCTTGCAACGGCGTGCACGCGATTTTCTCGATCTCGTAAGTTTCATCGTTCTGTACGCTGATATCGTAAAGTCAATAAACCGTCGCGCGCTGGAAACCCGAACGATTTCTCGCTCGAGCGAGCAATATCGCTCATCATCGGCATACCATTGTCGATCGTCAGCGCCAAGAATCTACGAGCGCCAGACGAGAAAGCAGGACCGAGAGACGCGATATGAAAACGCAGAAATCGTTCGTGCCCTTCCACGCGTGTCTGCTGCTCCGTTGCGATCGATGTAATTTGAATTTTCTGATTCGATTCAACAGCCTCTCAAGCGTCTCGCTTCGCTCAACCCGATCATAAATATCTGTCCGCGGAACAGCGTCCAGCCACGAGACAAATTCTGAACGCGATTTCGTTTCAACGACCGCGACGGAAAAATTGAATATAACATTTCTACCTAACGGTGTAACACTCCCGACGGATGATTAACCTTTGTTAACCCTTCCACTTAGCCGTCGATCTCGTCTCGTTCGATTTTATGCGCGCAGCATCTACCGTTGAATAGACCGACTCGGAAGACGTTCGAGTTTGTTTCCTCGAGGTCGTGCGAGAAATCCAAGTGGAACTTTTTAAACGACCCGACTAAAATTATCTCGAGGCTTCGCATTGCGGGCAATCGCAAAGGTTTCTATATTTCCAGGGATGTTCGAATCTCTTGCGATACACCACGCGTCTTCCACATCTGCATCAGCGAGTAGAACATGTCATGCGTATTGTGTCAGGCAAATCGGTAAATTGTCCGCGGTTCTCCAAACGATTAATAAATACGTGTACGATCAAGCATACGCAGCAATTACGCGAGTTGTTCGATTCGCTTAATTTGCCGCCGCAGCGTGTCGTCAGTCCTGATCATCGTATCGTTCCATCGGAAAGCGAAAATTCACATTGTTTGTCAAAACGACGAGAACAAGAAGTACGAGCTTCAAGACGATGACGAAGGAAGGAAAATTGTCATTTGCTCATGCAGCAGCTGAGAAATTAATAAACAAGCCATGTTACTAAAGTTCCCTCGTGTCTCTCAGCCTTGCCAAACGGACGAGAAACGTAGAAAATTTTCATGACATTTTCAACCATCGTCAAATAGAAGTCCGCTTTCTTCGCAGCAACTCAGACCGCGCCGATAGGTGCAAGCGTAGCGTCGGCAGTTAATAAGGGGAATAGCATTAAAATTCATGCATCTACCGTGGCGAGCCGTATCTGCGTCGTCGGTTCTTGATTGTAATACCGCGAGGCCGGCCGATTAAAATCGCCGATACATAGGTGCTCTTGCGAGCGTAATAAAATACGGGCAAGGAAGGCGGAGGGAAGAAAAGAGCGCATGTGCTGCACGGAGAGATGGCCGAGCCGAGGCTGGACACAGGGGAGAACGCATTATGGACATCGGCTGCTCTAGCGGTCGGCTCTCCGTGGCCGAGCGTGGGCGTTCACGTATGATTGCTATGAGTTTATGCTCCTACACTTTGAACGCTGCGCCTCGTGCGTGATACGTTGCCGTTGCGCACCACGTATCCGAGAGAACGATTTTTCAGATCGGACGATGCCATTATTAGGATTTTGCCGCCGTTCAACGCTTCGAAGAAGCTGGCGAGAATAAAGCGCCTGAATGCTTGGCTGGGCTCGTTTGGGAGATGCTGTTCTCAAAATGGTTATTCCACGGGCGTTAGTGGCTTGAGCGATGTTGGACGATGTCGCAGTTTCGTCTCGTAACATGGATGTAGTAAACCGTTTAACGATGTATTTATACGTATTTATATGTTTATGCGCGTATGGCTATTCGGAGGAAGTTGATTATCCGTCGGCCGAGGTACTTGAAATTAGTTTCGTTCGTAAGCTGCTTTGTAGGACGTTAGGACGATGGAAAGCAGATTTTAGTACCAATTAGACGTTACATTGTCTGATTTACGGACGACTTTTCTACTTGGGGCCATTCAAAGGACGAGTTATTAGTAATTTTCTACGTCGAGCCGATCTATCGAAAAATTGAATTCTCATATGTGCGTTACTCTTCCGCTAAACCGATATACATATAGTTCGTCTCCTTCCTTCTGCGTTTCGATGTTAAACGGTAGTTTAGATAATTAGAGAAATTATATATAAAGAATTCTATCAAATAATTGGAAGCAACAAGGAGACTGTTTCTTGGGAAATTTTACAATGAAACGAATGTAGAAGCAACGAGGTAGTTAAGTAATGAGATTGAAATCGGAACGAAGCGAGTGATCAGGTAACGGACAATAGTTAATTATTAACGATCACGATACGGTAGAAGATCGCTTGATTACGAACGCTCGATTTTGCAGGAAATTGGAAACATAAGGAAAAGTAAGAATAAGAGAAACAGAAATTAGGAGCTGCATACAAAACGATAATAATGCGGTAATAAAAATATCGGCAAGATATCGTGTACCTAAACTGTGAAAGCGTAGAAATAAAAATAAAATACAGTACGAACGATTCCTTGAGACTTCTTCGCGTATTTAAATGTCAACGATCGGAGCTAATTACACCTTACGCTGGACCATACGTAGTCTCAAGTGACGCGTTATCCTTGCACCGATGACAGTAGTCGGCAGTCGTTGACATTCGTTCTGTTTTTGTTTCAGATACGTGAAATTGGCCTGGCGGGCAGCAGAATCGGCGGGCATAATCGAGGTGAGTCAGTGGACGGTGCAGGCCTTAAACCGCTGTCGCCGGTGAAAAATTATGGAGCGATTATGGAATTTTTTCTGCGATTTGTCCTTGTCTTTTTTCGCGAGACTGAGAGGCGGAGATAGGCCATCGCATGGGTAACGCGAGTATAGCTAGCCTGTGTCGAGCAAAAAGTACTCAAACGAGCCCCGATAATAGCCGAGATTATCATAGGAATTATAGTTAAATGTTCGAAGCCATTGGCTACCTGAAGCGTGCATATTCTATACAGGGTGATGCAAAAGAGCATAAGCCAGAGTTCAGAGACTTCTCAGAAAAGGATGCACACACAATCCTACTTTTTCGAGTATTACAACTCTTAGATGCAACAACATTTTATGACTATTCAGAATTACGAAAATTGATAATCGTATACGCCGTTGAACAAAAATCTGGATGTCTCCGTGTTTCATAAAATGTACGAGTTAAAGAAAATGAGAGACAACGGTTTAGACTTCTGTTATCTTCGGAAGCTCCATCGTCGACGGTTTGTCGAAGCGAGGCAAATAAGTAACGATATCCGCATCGTCCATTTCGAGCCCATAATAGGATTGGTGAAAGAAAATACAGGCGAAACACTGGCTAAGCGTTCGCAAGATTCTCGTCCATCTTTTAACGTTTAATCGGCACGATGCTTTGTACAAAAAAACTTGTAAGATTGAAACTGAAAAGGGAACCTACATTTTCTTCGAAGCGCGCATTCGTTAACGGAAGAACCAGCCGACAAAGCGGCGTATCGTTAAACCGAAACCAAAGCATAAAATACGGTATTTGATTCGGGCACAACGAATCTTCGTTCGTGGTACCAACTAAGGGTTAAGTTAGGTTAGCTTGGGTTTAGGTCGAATACGACCTGCCAACGTTTTTCGTCGTTTTCACGTAGTACCTCGTTCTTATAAAGGAATAGCGTTTTCCACAAAGCGAGAACAACGAGGCAGTTCTGGTGATCGGGCCGAGGATTTCTACAAAGATCACCCAGTGGATATCGCGGACCAAGACTCGTATTGCACAGTGTTATCAACGTTTTCTTCTACTTTCTAAGGAAGTCGGTAATCCACGGACTGACGCGGATGCTCGGTCTAAACGGTCTCGCATCGGTTTTAATCGCCAGGCTAGTGATTCATTCGTGCGCCGTTCATACGCGAACCGGCAATTTAAAATTTAACCTGCCGTGTTATCGCGGCAGAATTAATGGCTGCTTTCTTGCACACCCCGTATTTGAAATCGATACACAGAAGTACATGCTAATCTACGCGGCGCAAACAGCACGGAACTGTTTGCAATTAATTTCAGAAAGCCGGTATGTAGAACTATCGGAGAGTATCTCGGGATATCGGCACCGCGGAAGTTCACTGGATCCGGCATAGCGGCGTAGATTAAAATGCATCCAGCCCGTAATAACATTAAACTCCGTAATGTACACAAGTGTTATTTATTTAACTGCATTACTAATATTGCCACTTCGTCCCGTCTTGGCCGTAAAATCCAGACCGGAATCGCCAACAGTCCGTGGTATGTTGGGGATCGATTAATCAAACGTATTACGATAGCATCGGTACTTAATATTTCAGGTCTTGAATTACGTTATCACGGTTTTTCTATTGCAATTCTTATTTCGAATACTTGGAAACAGAATCAAACAGTACGTACAAATGTATTAAGTATAAATATCTTTCGCGATCGTTAAAATATAAATGCGCGTGACGACCAGCGACGATTATTATTTCAAAGAACCAAATCGAATTCATTCGATTCGCATGGTTCTTGTTTCCGTCGTCGATTCGCTCGTACGTATAAAACACAGCTTACGAATGACTTTGCAAGCGCAACTATACGAATTAGTCTAAGAACGCGAAAGGGACTGCCATCATATACGTACGACGAAACTTTATTTCTATGTAATTACATTATTGTTTTCGAACGTTAACGTCGTCTTGTAATACCAGAGGGGAAGCATCCAAGTATAAAATCCATGAAATTTGATTCTCGTCGGAGAAACGGGGAATTCTTTAAGATCTAAATCTATCCGAATTGCAATATGAAATGTCACTCAAAGCTGGAACGATGACCTCGAGTCTGTAGAAAAATATAATTACAAATCTCGAACGATCTATGACCATACCTGTATCTTTTTCTAACTAACTAATCTATAAAACAGCAAACATTACAAGCACGAAAAACACCGATATCGATAATAATTCTTTGTCGATGGAAAAACCAAACAAGCTTAATAGACACCATATCTTTCAAGTGCAGCGAACTCTTTACGCTCAAAGTTATGGCAACCAGTTTAAAGAAAACCACGTCTCTGAGTACTCATTTAACGTTAGCGAGTCTAGCCGTCTTCATCGCGAAGTTACAATCGCGACTCCGCTCTTAAAGGAAAGCGATCAAAGGAAGGAGATCAATTTACTACTACGATTTCTGCCGTTTTCTTTTTTTTATTTTTATTTTTATTTTTTTTTTTTTTTTTTTTTTTTTGGTCAGACGAAAGAAAATAGTCGATCGACGCATTCCAAGCCTATTCAAACATCGTCAGCGAAATCCGTAGAAACAGCATGCGGGCGAAGGCAGAGGAAAAGCGGTCTAAGCGGCGCTGATGTCTTTCATTTAAATACATGTTCGATTAATCAGCCGAGTAACAAAAGGAGGAACCCGAAGAAATCACGGATCGATGATTTTACCGCTTTGACGACACACATACGTCTTCCGTCGGCTCGAACGAGCAGATGTCTGGCATCGGTGCTTGTCTTCGACAATTCAATAAAGCATTTCTTCCGAGTAGTGCCGTGTTCCGGCTAGCTCTCAGCCTCGTTCGCGTCTCGTCTAGGCGGAGCGCGGCTATGTTCTAGTGAGAACATCATCGATCATCATTAGCTGCTGCTCCACGAGCGCTGTATCTACCTCTAGTACCAACACGCTAGCCGGAAATTATTTAAGCGGCTGTCGTACCAAAAATCGAGCCGCGTTCCTTCGATCATCCTATCTTTCTTCTCTTTTCCCTTTTTCTACCATTATCCGGCCACCAGGTTTGCTCGTTTCAACGGATAATTAATAACACGTTCGATCGGAAAACGATTTTACGACGGATTCTTTCGTGAACCATTTTGATGAGTGATGATGCGTGACTTGCCGTTTAATTGCCGAGCGAATCGAGAAACTCGTTCGGCCAAGTTGTTTGCGTTAGCCGTTCGCAAGGATCATTCGTGGCTCTTCAAACATTTTCTTAGAGTTACATACGTAGTCTGACTGATCGCGTTCGGTTATCAAACGTTGCGAAGTTCGTATTACAGAAGTTGCAACCTGCCGACGAAGATTAATTTCACGAATCGATCGCACCTCGCTGAATATTCGGCGAATCGTTTTTACGGAAACGTGAACAACGATATACGCGAATTCGTCGCTCGACTTTCTCCGTCTCAAAAATATATCTAGTCCAATCATTGTGAAACCTAAACGTTCGTAAATTAAAACTAATACGACAAATAAAGGAAATTAACGTTCCGATCGTACTACCACGAAAGTTTATGTAAGCAATCGATCTTCGGCAAGATTTTTTAGCTCGTACGAGTTTACGCGCGTTAACAATATCTTGACAAACATTAGCCGTCTCTCGTCCCGATATGTAACGCAATTAAATGAATCCACGTGGAAACGAAATAGCTCGAGTCCGCGTATAAATCAACCTAACAATTCAGCCCGTCAATTACTATCAATAAACCAAAAACGATTTCATTAGAACGTTATACGAAACACTTGTAAATACCTTTCTCTTCGGTGATCGCGATATTTAAACGAGAAGGCGGATCGTCGTTCGTCGAATCAGCGTTTAGTTTCGAGGAGAAGACTGTCGTGGATCGTCGTTTCCGAGCGTTTCAGGCCACGATCGAGCTCCTCGTTAGAGAGAAATTTATGATAATACAAAGCAACGTCTGTTTATGACGGAAGAAGGCGGAACGACATTAGAGGGCGAGGGGGATACTAATGCAAACGATTGGACAGAACCGGGTATGAAGCCTCAGATAATGCATCGTGCTCCTCGGGGTAAGTAGAGAAAAATCTGGTTTCTTTGCTCACTGGAATAATTCGATTCTCCCTGTTCGTGATTCTAGTTTAGGTCTTGTTCGAGATTATGCTGGTTCCTTGCCACAAATACGCTATCCGGTGGTATAAGATGGAATAAGATATTTCCAAGTTACTGGCGGAGATATTTGTACTTTGCTTAGACTTCGGTTTTCAAGCCGTGTATTTTAAACAAATGCGCAACACGCGATGAAAATAATATGTTATGTTACATTGCAGCGTAGCGTGCACGATAGCGTCAAAAAATAAGGAAACCTGTTCACGCGTGCTTGTATAAATATCCCGAGAATGACTTTACGAATGGCGATATGAATTTTTGCGTTACGGAAACATTTTGATGCTTGAAGGATTTTAAACCGCGCCAAGCAAGGTTTCCATCTCACGACTGGTGAAACGTAAAATCACAAGAAAACAATTGCCTCTCCTCGTTTTGAAAACGAAACGACGAGAAACTTCGCCTTTCAGAGCTTACGACCCGCTATTCGTCCATTAAAAGTTCCTTATTACCGTGCACATCCAACCCGCGATACAAGAGTTCGTCCATCAGGACAGATAATCTAGCGTTATCGAAAACGCAAGACGAATCTGTGTCCAATGAAATTAACACACGTTCGTGTATCTTTTGGTTATCTGCAAGCAGGCGTGCGCGCAAGCTGGGAAAACACACGTCCGCGTATAAAATACGCGTGTACGTACAGTGATACGTATCCCGATAGCCAACAGTCAGCCAACACGATAAAGCAAAAGTTAGGAAAAGAGGCGCACGTGTTTATGCGTGATGGTGTGCAGTCGAGGCCCACGCAGCCTGGCAACTAAGCGAAGCGGAGGACGCAAGAACGCCGTCACGATCTATCGATCAGCCGCGACGATCCGGGGAAGGTACGCGCGTAAATCTTCCACTCGATCGGTACCTGGGAACAAGACTGTCGTCGCTAGCAGATATCGCCCCTCCCTTTCTTTTTCCGCTTGTCCGATCTCTTATTCTACTTGTTGTCGAAACGACAGATTTTCACCTAGCGCACGGTCCTCGATGAAACACATAGTTCTACGTAATTGGATGCGAGACTGATAAGATATAGAGAAAAAATTGATTCATCGGGAAATTTTTCGTACGATAAGATAGCGAAAGTCGACAGGGCGAGTAACATGGAATATATAATTATACGATGGAATTTTTGATTCTGCGAAACGGGATTCATAGCTCTGATACAAAGTATGGGTATATTGGTTAATTAGGAGGATTTTTACGTGCCACGATGGAGAAAGTCGATAGCGCTTATTTAAGGAAACTTTTTACTTTCCTTGTTCGAGGGAATTTTAAATTTTACGCAACTAGACGAATCGTTGCTAATTTATGGAGAAAAATAGAGATTGATGAGACAGGAGAATGTCGATGTGACGAGTTAATAGCGACAATTGTATAGAAAATTGCGACAAATATCGTTGAGTCTTGTAGATTAATTTGTCGCGTGAAAGATCATTTAATAACCGTTGGTCCTCTTTCTGCGTACGTTTTCCTCGTTTGTTTCAGGCTTATATTCCATTTATATGTATTTTATATTTCTCTTCGGTTTATCGAGTATTTCTGATAATCTTGTATTATCGGTTGAAAATTGATACGATTTCTTACAGATTTGATCACCCGACTTATTTTAATCCGACACAGGTACGTAAATTGCACTGGATCGATGAATTAATTCGCCCATAAGTATCATCCTTCGACCATGCATATTTTCATAATTCTGAATCTTCAAAATGCGTGAAAGTATCGAACCAGAAATAGTTCTCGCTGTTCGACGTTTCAGCAATCATTTAGCCTGTTTCGCACTCGATCATTACGACATTCGAGACTCCCAATACGCGTTACTTCCGCATAATTCAGCCTTCAAAGACGACATGCTTCAACGCAGGCTTCGAAAACAACAATTCTCTCTGCTAAGAAATCAGACATTCGATCCAGGGTCTTCAGCAACGAATAACTTCTCCGCCCCCGTATGTTTCCCATTTTTTCTCAAGATCCGCATGCACGCGTCCTATTCCACGGCGTATCCGCTTCGAGCATTCGCCGCTGAAATCGACACTCGATACCTAAGCGTAGGGTACGCGATTCCCGAGTGTCGCCATGCGTGTAACGGTCCATTAATTACGCGATTAATTACCTCCTAATTACCAGTATCTCCTCTTTGGCCTGTTTCGTTCCGTGGCGAGTGACTGTACTCTCGAGTTCCGTCCAGACTCCTACGAGACGACTTGGCGGCGTGACACGCGAGCTTCTCGTCCAACGAAGAAGAACCTTAAATCTGCCTACCTGTCAGCTCCACTGTCTCGCCGTATTCCCGCGACTGCGCGTCTTCCAAATGGTACGCGTGTCCGTGGTAGGATCGTGCGGCGTAAAGATGGCAGGTGAAATACGTGCGTGCGCTCCTTTGCTTCCCTGGCGAGAATTCGCGCTTCAAATTGAAGGGAATATTCGCTTAATACGGATACAGCGATCCTGATAGTTGGTAATTACCGGACTGCCGGCTTTCAAGCGGATTCGTATTTTTGTGAATATGATCGAACGAGTAGAGCCTCGGTTGTTATAGAAAGCGCTATGTTTTAGGATATTTTATACATGTTCTTATATCGCGCGCATTCTGTGCAATTTTCCACTTTTAAACTTCCCGCAAACTCACGAAAACGTGGTAATTACGATTTATCGTCACCGAGTCTTTGATTCGTTTAAGACGCGCCGCTACTTACTTGGTTGGTCATATCGTTGTTAGGGTTTGTTGAAACGTCTATTAGATTTTGGTAACGATTAGTCTCAAGTGTCTCGTCTCACGAGACTGACCGAAGGTAGAAAGGTGAAATTTGTATCGATTACCGGGGAAACTTTCGAAAATTTGTATTTTATCTTACACGGGATATTTGAAGGATATTTGAGTTAGTAGAGATGTTAGGAGAACGAGCGAGAACATTTGAACAGTAGGTTTGAAAACGCGGAGATCACGCGTACCGTGTCGGTGATTATATTTGTGTCCGTATAAATAATTCAGTGGCAAATTATTCGAGGTACGTGCATCTTGATAGTCTGTGTTTCGCGTACCATAACTACGTTAAAGAGTCGCATATTAATCGTTTGGTAAAAAAGGAGGGAGATTACATTCTTTCGAACATTAGACATCGTTTTAATTGCAGACTAAAAATTAAAGTGCAAATGTATTTCGGATACATTTGCGTCTCGTAATAAAGATAATTTAACTTGTATTCTCCAATATAAGTCCGCAGAAGAATTTATGGCACGCGAATGAACATAATTCATATATTCTATATCGATAAATAGTAGACAATCTTAATCGTAGTAGATAAAATTAGATTATTGCCGGTAAAACTGTTGCAAAACTTCGATTCAGGAAAGTACTCTCGACGATCGCCAACTAAGCTTAATTGATCAACTTTCTCAGGTTTAGCTTGCAAGTTGTTCGATCCAGAAACAGCTGGATCAGCAAGGTTTGCCATAATTTCATGTATCTCTCCTCGGTGATCCGGTCGGATAATAATTTAAAACGGTCCGATAGTACTGGCAATTATAAGAAATATTATCGAGTCGAATGCTAATGATGATGTCGCCTTTCAGTAATACATCAATCGTGCGGCGTGCGTGTACACTGTTGCAAGATGGATTTCGGCAGATATTATCGCGAGTTAATTTAAAATAGAATGTGTAACACGCGTGTGTCAATAATATTAAGCATGTCACGAAAATTTTTCAACACGACCGCCGTTATCTTCGGAACAAGTTTACGAAAAGGTATTTCTGATCTTCTGATATATCGCGTTTCTACGTTGTTGCTGAAGGAAATATTTATAAATGCGCTGCTGGCAAACGCAACGATACATTTCGATCTAGTTACTTCGGGTTACTAAATGGTCAAATTATTCAGAAGATCGCACAAGAATACAAACGATATCTGTAACTATACGATTTTTCCTCAGCGCCTTGGATCTATTTGAGAATTAATTTTTGTACATCCAGCTGAGATTAGCATATATACGTAAATTGCTTCTTTAAAACAGTGACCCTATTTTACAACGTACATTGTACGAATTGGTAATAATTGTCTATTTAAATATTTTTTACGTAACAGTTGAAATTATTCGAAACATAAATTACTTGTCGCGTTCCTCGATAAATAGAATTATTACATGCAGAGAATGAACTCTATATTCCCGAACAATGCACGATACCCAAGTACATATACTCGATCCTAACATTTACCGCCTAACTACTAAACTATTAAACGCGAAAGTTTTATAAACAAATGCTAAATGTAAATCTGAAATCAGTGAGCGATATTCCCAGCAACCGATCGAAACCACCCAGCCGATCTTGCGTTCCATCGAAGAGAACGCCTCTTTCTCTCGCGACTAACCGCGACTTGACACGAAATACCGGTACATTCTCCGCGTTTCTTCCACGCGAATTACTTTAAATCATCGTTGTAATGGCTGACCGCGCCTATTCCTACACGACGGTTACGCGATGTTAATGAGTGCACGCGAATCGTTCGCGCCCAGTATGCAGTCGTAATTATATCGCGACTACTGGAAATCTTTCCTCGATCTACGATAACTGCACGTCACCTGGCGAGGTTGCCTAGCCACGAACACGCGATTCCCGGCCGATTTCCAGCAACCAGTAAGCTCCAAGGCACGAACGACTTGCAACACGCCTCGTCTCACTCGCCAGCCACTTCCAGTCTCTTCTACCATTTCGAATTCCACGAAAGAGAAAACTATGAAGGCCAATAACAAGCAAATATTTCTACCTAGCCCTAACACGCGAGCTGACCGGACTTCTCGCAGTGTTCGACTGTTACATTCTCGACGGAGCTTCCATCGCGTTTGCAGGTTAATAATTCGATAATTTCGATCGACGATTAAAACGTACTCATAAACGTACAGTTCCTTCCATCATCTCGAATCTCGCGAAAAAGGAAGCTGTAAAGGCAAACGTAACGAGCAAATATCTCTAGCCAGCTCCGAGTAGCACACAACCCGAACGAACTTCTGGCGATATTCGACTATTGCATTCCCAACGAACCTCTCTTTCGTTATTTCGAATTCTACGAAAGAGAAAAACCCGAAGGCCAATAACGAGCGAATATTCCCAACTAACTCCGACACGCAACCTGAATGGTCTTCTGGCAATATCAGGCCATCGTGTTTTCCTTATTTTAACGTTTCGTTTCATACGACGGTTGGTTGAAAATTCGACAGATTTGATCGACGATCGAAAGGCATTCGATTTCTCGTCGATCGACGACGATACTTTCTCCGTATCGTATTTTGATGCTGAAAGATTCGAGAACTTGGCCGGCTGGTTCTCCGAACAGGGCCAATATTCTTCCAGTCTTGGTACAACGTCACGACGTCAGCGTTTCCTGCACTTTTACGTACTTACTCACAGGCGGCTTAAGTGGCCCAGCTCCTTGTCGAGTGCACGTGCGACTACACGAGCGCGTACTTAATGGGCCGCGTGGCCCGCGGTACCTGTCTGGTACTCAGCGCCGGTACCCACAGGTATTACGACCATCGATTCCTATTAAACCGGGAGCATCCCGCGATTTACTCGAATCCAGAATCCCGTTCATGTAAGCCATGTGCGTGTGGTAAAACGGCTGTCGTGAAAATCTTGTCTTTTTCTGTTTCTACCATTGCGTGATGCTGCTCCTTCGAATTGCTCGCATCGTTTCTACCTTCCTTATTTCCTCTACTTCCCTTTTCATTTACGATTTTTCATCTCCCCTTTCTTTTCTATTAAACGAGAAGAGAACGATAAATCTTGCGTTTTTCCAAAAGGTTCCAAAGGGAGAGTTATAATCTTGGACGATTTTCCATTTCGAAATTTATTTGATTCGCATCGCGTCGGAATTTTGCTTTTTCTCCCTTTTTTCTTTTTTTTTCTCTTCTTTTTTGTTAAATGGGAAAGGAAAGACGCGTAAATTCTGCGTTTTATTAAAAATCGTAATGGGGATTATAATCTCGAGAGATTTTCGTGCTCCGAGTGATTTATTTGCTTCGCATCAGGTCGGATTATAATGTTGATGACTTTCCAGTCTGGATCTGCGTTACTGCGAAGGAAGTTCAACGCCAATAAGAAGATAACCTGCTCGCTTCGGTGAAGTTTAATTTAATTATCCCGCCTCGTGTTCTCGTGCGTTCGCGTTCTCCTTCTTCTCTGAACGAGTCTATGCGTCGCTTCTTATCGAGATTGCGATCTTTCTGCGCCACGATGCTTCTCGCACTTGCATTCTCATTTTTGTTCAGGTAGTAAAAAATTGAGATTAACCGAAGTTCTTCAGCATCTTAGATAGCTTTTTGTCGAACATGCTCTCAGATAGATTAAGATTTGCTCGTCTCCATTTAGAATGGAATTTGTGGAAAAGATTTGAGCTATGTCGTTAACGCGAAGCTGAAGAGTT
Organism: Bombus waltoni; assembly: GCA_014737395.1. Taxonomy (NCBI): domain Eukaryota; kingdom Metazoa; phylum Arthropoda; class Insecta; order Hymenoptera; family Apidae; genus Bombus; species Bombus waltoni. The sequence goes on along the minus strand of JACXII010000051.1, from coordinate 6,474,734 downwards.
TGCTTTTTAGGCGAGTTTTATTCCTTCTTAGTTATCGACAGTTTTCGACTCTAGTAGTATTTTTGTTAAAAAGAAAAAAGACGCGGTGCGCGTAGCTGGAAGTCTTTTAATTCAATTTGAAGGGTAGAATTGTATTTTCGATGAATTTTTTATTTCACCGCGTGTGCCACATATTTGGGAGAGTGTGACGTTACTGGTAACGACGATTGCGAACGTTTCTAAGTTTCTCGATGAAATGGCAATTCGTTCGTTAACATCAAGTAACATCAAGTAACATCAAGTAACATCAAGAACGCGTTCATACATTGTTCACGATTATGAAAGTAGAAAACTCAAGCGTGATATAAGTTGTAACTACACAACATTCCTGCGTATCGTTATATATACGCAGAAAAATAAAACTCCTGATTGGCGAATCGCTTCTCGATATACCGAACAGATTACGTGTACATTTTCTTAAGCGTGTCTCTATTAACAACTTTATTCCTTGCCACAAGACCACGTGTATCTTTATTTCACATAAACGTTCGTACGACAGAATTTAAGTATTTTTGATCAATCACGAAATTCCTTACAAACGACTCGTCGCGACCGAAAGCATTAATTTATTAGACCCTGCGGAGACCTGAAATGAAATAAAATTATCGTACGGCCTACAGCAGCGCGATAAACTGTCCGAACTAAATGCATAATTTTAAATCTACACCCCAAGGGACGGAACGCTCGCATTCTTCGCGGAATTCTTCAAAAGACAAGCTCGTCGAGCAACTAACAACGCACTTTGTCCCTTCCCCGCGTCTCCTTTGTAGCCAAACATGCTCTTCTCCCTGTACAAGTGTACCTACAATTTACCGATAAATATTCATTCCGCAGCGTGTTTCAATGCTCCGGCCCATAATACTATGTTCGCTGGAAGACCAGTTTGCTGCGCAACTTTCGACCGATATAATAACCCGGCCGTTATCGTTATCGCTCATCCTGTATTGCCGCTTACAGATTTTTCTAGGGTATATTATTCCCACGTAACGATTGCAATAAATCCAGGCGACCGTGCGTACCGAACATCGAGCGAGCTCGATGCCATCGAGACGCTTACACGTTCCGTACCGGTTCCGTCGCGCATTAAGACTATCGAGTTCAATTAAATGGACGCGGCGCTCCCCCGATTTATTCCTGCAAAATCTTCGAGAATCGTCGATTAAATAAACCATCCGTGCCCAGTCTCGTAAACAGCGAGTCGGTTAAGATAGCGGCCATTTCCAGCCACTTTTCTTCCTTCTCGGGACCAACGCGCACGCGTACACGATATCCCAGATGGATGGACAATATATCGATCCGTTTAATTAGCTTCTACTACAATTTCGTACATAGAGGCCATTTTGTCCAGCTCGAACTTGAACCTTTGAACGCCGCTGAGAAACGACGAACCTGTTTCGGTATAGTGGATAGCGCGGCGTTGGCTTTGCTCTCGAGATCCAGTTCCTTGGTTTAAGATTACGGTTTGGCTGATCAGAGGGTAAGGTAATGGGGAAGAAGATTGTCTACAGGATTTGAAGAGCGTATGCACGAATGAAAATGGCTGACTGATGGAGCTGCAGTATGAGGGTTACATTAAAGGAAATTCTTTAGATTTATCCGAGAGAATGAACGATAATCCTGCGAATTCTACGAAGGATAACATGGTTGGAACGATACGTCAATCGCATTAGTCTCTTCTTTCTTTCTTTCTTTCTTTCTTTCTTTGCGATTAAACTGCCGATTTATTAATTTACGTTTCAAAGACGATCGGTTAGTTTATATCTGTGTAATATTCATCGTAAGAATCGCCACTGAAATATAGCTAGCCGCTAGTCGCGCTTTTCTTCGTTAGAAACATATTTATTCCAAACGATAACGTTCATTTCAACGCGCTATTTACTATTCGCTATTACGTCGGTACATCGGTAGTCTATCGAAGCACGTAAAACTCAAAAACTCAACGCACGGTATTTAGCGCTACTATCTAGAAATCGTGTACGATAATCGAATGGACGCAACGTGTGCGTCAGTAGCAACAAACAACGCGTTAAACTCGCTCGAGCCTTAATAACTCTAATGCTTGGAGCGCGAAGCCGTGAACCACGACTGCAGCTTTAAAAACGCAAACTCCTAGCTCGCTTTAATAGCACTAATTCCAATCACGGAACAATAAAATCGTGGTTTATCCCGAGCGTCCCGCTGATTTCCTCGCATGTAAATCCGCTCCCGTTCCCGCGGCGATGCACATGCTTTTCTTTACGATTTCTTCGGCCGGAATACCGATGCTGGACCGTGCCAATTAAAGAGCAACGAATTATTATATCGCATTGTGCGACGGAAAAGGGATCGACCGGCGGGACCATCTAATTAGCTTCGCCCTCATTTAGCACGGCTAGAGGCGTGCTTCCGTACGCGCGAACCCACACGTACGTAGCACGCGCGTGCACCTAAGCGCTCCGCACACGTGTGCCGTCGCATTATGCGACGCCGGGCTACGAGCCGACGTTTTTTCCTCTTCCGGCCAGCCGGAATGGTCAGTGGTAGTATGCCTCTCCGGCCATAGTTCTCGTGGTTAGTTCGACGCTCTCTGGCGATAGCCAGCACTCGCGAACCAAAGCGAGTCGTACGTTTCCGATCGCGCACAGCTTCCTTTTGTGCGGATAACGACGATCGACGTGGCAGATAAGCCACCGCTCCGTGTGGTATTTCGCGTCCTACTAAGAGCACCATTTTTCTTTGCTCTCTGAAAGAATTCAACGCGCGGATTCTATATGGACAATGGAAGTTCCGGTGAACCGCCGGGTACAGCGTCGAGATCGCGATTACCTCTCGCTGTTTCTGAATGCAACATGTTCGATAAGGCTGTGTTATCTATCCAACCACTTCGTGGCAATTACAATTCTAGCGTCCGGTAGCCAGTAGTATCATTAAAAGGATTTCGATTTCGCGTCAAGTAATCGAGATCGGTGCGGCTAAAACGCGATGTTTATTCTACTTGCTGATATTGCTATCGAGACTCTTGCTTTGGTACCACCTCGAATACCGCTCTTATTCCGCGCAACGGTGCTCTATGCTCTTTCTTGCGGGATCGATACAGAACGTGAAAAAAGAAAGTACGAGGGAGACCTGGAGCGCTGATCTTTTTCTTTTTTTTTTTTTTTTTTTTTCTCAAACGATACAAGCAACAGATATTTCACCGTTATCTATAAGGGAGTGCGAAGACGGTAGAACTTGTATCCGTTTGCTAATGTGATTTGTCGATAATGTATTTGTTTGTAAGAGAGTATTGTCTAACGAGATACGTTAGGTATTGGATACAATCTTTGATAGGTTTAAATCGTATGTAAATCAGACGTACGTGCTAATGGAAAATACTAGTTAATCGACAGATAATTGACAGAAGATATATAGCGGACGAAGGAGACATATTTTGTGTGTCAGAACAAGCTATTTGAAACATTTCAGACGACACAGAGAGTTTCTAACAACTGCGGATTAATTTCGATTAATCCAAACGTTTAACGAAAAAGCGACGCGTATTTAATACCAAGCATATTTAATAAAGTACAGTCTTAACGAAAGATTTTTGCAGCGCGGGATTCAAAGGACTCTGTACAGCTGTCGATAGCCGTGTCGATACCTACGTCGATAAATAACTCTACTTAAAGCTTCAATTTACAACCTTACCGCGATACATTGGCTCTATCGACTATACCGACTGAGATTGATAACGTCGCGTTACACGTGGCAGTAAACTGCTCGATGTTCGCAAGCTACGAATACCAACAATAAAACAATTTCCACATTCTTCGTTATATAGCTTCCATAACCCGCTGTGTTTATGTCACAGCACAACGGCTTAAAGGTTTCCTTTTAACAATGTGAAGAATTCTCTTCGCTCTGGTAACAAGCTCGTATCACGCGTAACGTTAACATCGTATACGGGGACTATAAAACTGAAGAAATTTTATCTCCTTATAGCGCGTCCATGTTTATTAAAGCCTAGTTGCCGGAATAAATCGAGGATAGGTCCATTTCGTCGCGAGCACGATACGAAAGCGAGCGCAGGTTGACAAAGGAAGAAGTTGACTCGTAAACTGCGCTCGAAATGCTCGCCTATTCATAGTCCGACGATCTTTATTCCTTCGTGCAACTCCCTCGTGTAGGTCCGCATTGAAAAGGTCGGACGCAATAAACCAGTCGCCGGCAATTTACTTCTTGTGTACGTTTCTCTCCGTAATTCCGATAAAGCTACGGCTTATCAGTCCGTACGGTTCCTGTGGAATTCACGCGTGCCACTGGCGCCACGGCCTCGGCTAAGTATCCGCTCGCTGCTCGCCTCTTTTACACGCATTACGCCGCGCGCTATGAAAATGAAACGCATAACTCCGACTGGGGACCACGCCGAATCGAATTCCGCGCGGAAAGCTTCAACACACGGCAGCCCACGTAAACGCGAATTGAAATTCTAAACGATGATACACGTCTTAGCGAGAGTCTTAGTAACGCGACTGCGTTGTCCCGTGAGTTATCTGGTGGGTTTAAGAGCGAACGAACAATCCGAGAGTTAATGGTGTTTATGGTACATTGATCGTTCCACGTTAAGGATGTTAAGCTTCTTTTCACTCACTTTTCTAACCGAAGTTGTCGTAAGATCGTGGACGTTTGTGCAAAGTCGCCCGTTTACGAACACAGAAGCGAAGAAACGGAACCAAAACAGAGGTTCGTTTCGTCTATTAAATATTACACAGTGGCTATAAAAGTACGACGGTATATTTATTATAGCATTTACATCGCTGATTAATCGAGTCCAAGTATATCGCATTTCATATTATCCGGTACTTTCGTACGGCTGCTAAGGTGCTGCAAAGGTGAAATGCCAAATTCAGCGAAGAAGACTTCATTGGCTGATAAGGGTATGTGCCATTGGTCTACTTTTCGCAGTCACTGTAACTAGACTACGGATTTCTATGAGAATTTTTATCTTTGCAAACACTGACAGAGAAATAGAATTTGAACAGGAGCGTGCTTTATCTTTTAATATCGTAAGACGTTTTATTTATTTTCTATGTTCTTGTATTCGCACCAATTATCGAAGATCTCTGCATATTTACGTTCATAATAGGTGCACAAACGTCCGTAATCCGATTATAATGAAATCTACAATTCGGATATTGTATAGCCTGGTATGGTTTGGAATTATTTGAAAGTTGGAAATTATTTTATTATCCGGCGTGGAGAAAACTTGTAGATACGAGTTTATAGCAACTTGATAGCGGTAAAAGACGTGGAAATTTTTTTAATAATTTCTGCTAGTGACTTCCGCCCGCATTGAAAGCGCATATTTTCTGTGCATATATCCACTCGTAAATGCATGGAATCGGAAATTATTATCATTATCGAAGAATGCAATTACTGTGCCGATGTTCCTTTATGACATATACGGAGCTATATGCGATGTAGCAATTAAACGTGGTCAACTTCCTTTTCAGATAATAATTAAGCTTCATTACGAATCAACGTTGCACTAGCATAATTCTCCAACTGCTAGTCACAATTGCTTATTTCAACATGGAGACGTATGTTATTGGAAATAATTTATAATAAAGTAGTTGGTCGTTTACCTCCTCGTACTTGAACGTAGTTGGCAGATGTTTGAGGATGTATCGCAAACATCGTTGTTTCTTTCGTCTTTTCAATCGTTATTTAAAACAATTTTGGTGACCGACGTGGGCGTTCTCGCGCGATAAAACGATCGAATCTCTTTATGAATCGCAAAGTCCATTTCGTTCCACGATACCTAGAATAAGTATATAGACTGCATACAAAATGTTTCAATATCTCGTCGGTGTTATAATCAGGTTTCCTGGGAAGCCTGAAAATTAATCGAATAATAAATATCCTGCGTAACAGAAATTTGTACCGAAAGAACTACTTTCTTCGGAAATCCTTTTCTCTGTTATTAATACGAAATCGTCGATCTACGTTCAATTTAAACAACGAGAAAGTAATACGTATTACGATAATACGACATTCAAAAAATGAATCGTTCCTCCGTTTCATACGATTTTGTCCGTCTCATCAAAGCCCGATATCACTGAAATCTCATAATATATTGTTCCGAAACGGGATTCCATGAAATTTTTCCTAAATACACGCGACAAGTAAAATTCCGTTCCTTTGCCGGCAAGCATCGATTAAGCACGCATAATCGCCACGATATTAGCAAAGGGCAAAGCATTAGCCAGAGAACGATGCCGGTATTAAGCATCAGCAGCGACTTCCTCGTGAATTGAATCGAATTCCCGTTCCTCCGGTGCCGGTTAAATAGAGAAACAAATAAATAACCAGGTGTATAAGCAGAAGCACGTTCGTCTGATTGTAGCCCCGTAGTAGGTAGCATTTCATAATAATTATCTCGAGAGGGACTCTCGAGAGGAGAGGCCTGCAACAGCCACGAACATCGTTTCTCCTCTCTAAGGTCGCCTTATTAAGGAAGCTATCATTAAGCCTCCACTATCTCACCTATTACCGTTTACTGGCCCATGCCATTGGCTCGGTTCCGTACCGATGATCAGGATTTTCATCTATTCGTTCGCCCAATTACGTCACGTACCCACCGATGCACCTGGCCACGTTTGTTCGTGCAACGTTTTATTCGTTTGCTCGATGCATTTGTCTTCGACTCGTTGTCGATCCCCGCAAATCTCTGCGCGTAGTCCAACGCGATGCTCTTGCCATCCTGTTCGAGCAAAGTAATATACAGAATGTTTTCTGTTTTTTTTTTTCTTTTCTTTTTTCGGCTAAACTCCTAAAATAGGAGTGTAATCTGCGAGTGAAAATAAAAAGAAAACCGAATGCAGCCTGAGTATGTTATATGCGTTATTTCTATATGTAAGTAACCGAACTATACCACGGTTACTTTGTTTCATTCTCATCACTGCATGCTATAAGCGACCACAGCTGCTCAGATGGTTAAACTCTGACCGCGCAGCATGTTGTCACGGTACGTTGAATTTCCTGAGAATTTGATGAAATATCAGCAACTAGGTTATCGATTCGTTGTGTTAATTCTTTCCGAGTAGTTACTTCTGTATTCTATCTACTACCAATGGCATAGGTAGTTGTTCAGTTTAAGAATGGCAGGTATTTTTTAGTTGGTGCGCTCTTGTATTATATATATGGTACGACCGTTTTACGTTTCAGTACTGTTCAAAGATTTAATATAAAACAAACAACCGCCGATTAGTTACTACAAAGAAATTGGCCAGTTTTGCTTTAATCCAACAATTACGACAAGGATCCATCGTGCATCCCCGATCCGTAAAAGATCTAATAGAAAACCGATACAAGATCTAACGGAAAAGAGCACAAGCTCGTCTAACTCGAAAAAGTACTTGGATTTCGATTTCTTCTCGTCGATTGCTCGCAAATATCAGCGACAGCTTTCGATCTTCTTCGTGCATTCTACTCTAGATCTGTTTGTATATCTCCAGTTCCTATTTCGTTCTTAGATAGATAAGTTAATAATCACCTTTCGTGTCGTTAAAAGAGCTAATCTTCGCCCGGACGATTTATCAACAACTTTGCAGCCATCGTGGCCGTCGTCGAATCGATCGTTCGTATCGTCGTTTATTCTAAAATGCGTTTATCCTATTCCTACTCCTATTTGCTTCTTCTTGTTCAAGGCTGCAAGAAGCAAGCCGTGCTTTTAACGCCACAGAAAGAAGAATCAAACGCAACCTCCATTCCTTCCAGAAAGACAAATATCCTCGTTTGCCTCAAACCTGAACGAACAATCGTAAAGCGAACCTGTTGGCGAAAGATCAATCGCGTGTCCCGTTCATTTCCGCTTCACGGTGAAAAGTGATCGATCGCGCGCGAGTCGTAAAGAGATCCTTCGACCGTGGTATCGATCCAGTTGCATGCTCGCGCCTACCTGCTACGGATTTTATGTAACAGTGTGAAATACGCTTGTGGAACGGCGTTTCAGAGGCTGGTCTCGTACCACCGTGGAATACCGCGATCTTCTTTATCGGGTGATAAATTTTAAGGCGCCCTTTCAAAGACGACGTCAAGCCCCGGCGATTTATGTCCGATATGGGGCAGGACGGAACAGAATACCTGTCGTAACTGGGCCCGAACACCTGTACGACCTCCGTTTCCATCCTCCACCGTAGGATTTGTAGAGATTTGTCGAAACCGTATCACACGCTTCTTCGTTCCTTTTGCGTCTACGATTTCCAATGGAATTCCATTCTATTCGCAGACTTCCTGGTTGGATTTCCCATTTTTACTATACATTTTTCATTACAGTTTTCTACGAAAGTTCCGTGTTCTTTTTTTTTCTTTTTCTTTTTTTTTTTTTTTCTTGTGAAAATCGTCGATCGCATGCGACGATCCTCGACGTTTACAGAAACAGATGCTTTTCAATAGAGTACTGTGATTCATTCGGAGAAGAATTTGCAATGGTTGAAAATTAAGGAAACGGTAGTATCGCTATTTCGATCGTGTTTTCAGAGATTTAAACGTGACACTTTCTTTTCTGAATTTCTGTCGAATTTCGTTACGCGTTTGGAGAACACGATCGATCGTAAGCGGTCGTAAAACGTGGAAATAATCTGCGAATTGTCTGATAAAAGAAGCGCGACGCAAGGATGGGACGGATATAAGTTCGACAAAGAATGTATACAAATTAATCGATATCAACGATACTTGGATTACAGATTTTCGAGGAAGCTAACTTTCCATTTTAAAATAACTCTATTTCTTATTGTGCCAGGAAATAACTTTTTTATGCGATTATTAACATAAAAATGAGACAAGATAACGAGCAAGTAATAAAGAAAATAACGAGAAGCAGATCTTAAAGTTTTTCATTCGTATTTAGCCTGATAATTCACCTTATTAATCTTCACGATGGTACAGACTTAAGTACGATCTTTCCGCGATGAATTACGCCAAAGAACTGTGTTCAAGTTTTTACAGCGCGGTTATGCCATCGCCTAATGCAATATTACTGATGGCAAAGGGCATAAACAGTCGCCGCGGAGAAGATAAGAATAGAATGTATGAAAGTTTTGAAGCGCTGGTTCGTACAAAGTCTTCATTTCCACGATAATGCCGACATTAATTCTCGACTTAGCACATGGACAAGTACGTGCTGCTCATAAACGACCAGATTGCCATCTCGCGATCATACACATTCCAAGGGAAGCTTCAATTAGCCAGCAATAAGAATGCAATAAAACTTTAATGATTCGTAGACAGTCGTCAGCGAGAATTGACCTGGACGTAACTGCGAATCATCCATAATGCATCGGATTTCTTTCCTTAATTGGATCACAGACAAATCGATGTTTCGTCGATTCTACGAATTCTATCGGTCTTTATTTTTTTCTTTTTTTTTTACCCTTTCTGTTTTTGTCGCTGAAAATTTAATTATCGAAGGCTTGTTTAAACTCGATACTTTGTGCTTTCATTTTCTGTAATAGGCGTAACAGACAGAACACTCGTTAACGACTAATTCCATGACGATTGTAATCAACGGAGATGCTATCTCGATGGCAGAGACGCGATGGATTATTAATGAGAAGGATGGCGTAAAGTTACGAATAAAACTCGATATTCGATCGAACGTTTATTGGTATAAAAATAGTTGAAATGGAGTAATCTGAAACCTCGTGCGTTCCTACATCGTCTACAGCTTTTCGTTGACTAAATATTTCTTTAAGAAAACACGCTAATTTTTACGCGAAGAGAAATTCCGTAGAAACGAAGCCTGAATATTTAACGTCTGAATTGTAATGTCGAGATTCTCGAAACTCGATTAAACGATTTAAAATATTTGCTTTATCCCTTCGCAGGTCCTTCGACTTCTCCTGCGAACATCTCGTTTCGTGCGTGTCAAAAATAACGAATCTTCCTTATGAAATGGAAAAACAAGGTCCTTATATAGAATATTTAAGCAACCGTTTCGTATCTTCGTGAAAATTGCGTATCGAGAGCGAAACCAGATCGAGTGAAAAATAAGCCAAGGACCATAGGAACGTTAATCTCTGATTGCAGACCATTCGTCTGCGGAAATCCGAATTCTGACTAGTATTCGTGTCATCGCAGATTTTTACATCTTTCGCTCAAGTATTTAAAATCCTCTCGCGACCGTCGTTCTAACGCATGTAAATTCTATGCGAACGTACTTATTAATTTCTGTTGCTTAATTTCCATTAATTCCCAAACGACCGAAGCATCCATTTAATCAAACAACTGCAAGCCCAGTTCGTGCAAAGATGTTACTCAGCTTCTAGCGAAAGATCGTAGTGTCGACGAGTTCCTCGGCCTCGCCTAGCGGTGGGAAAAGCTCAGAAGAAGGAAGGATCGCCATATTTCAGAATCAGCGACGGGACACGGGCAACCGGGCCGAACGCGAGAGGCAAAGGTCGCGAGCCTTAAAAAAGTCAAGCAGCCAAGCCGTACGTATGGTGAACCTTAATCCGTTTAACCGTGACACGCCGCGCCGGTAGAGCTGACAGACAGTATCTTGGGCTGATAAGCGGGACGGAGTTTGTCATAATTATTGGCCACAATGTCAGCGAGCGGCTCGCTTCGTCGCTTGCGAGTTCTTGCGGCGTTCTAAGCGAGGCGGCTAGGTCCGCGAATAAATTCGAGGACGTGCAAAAATGCGCGCTGATTAACGACGATTCAGCCGGGGACGGTGACTGCTGTTCGCGTAAATTAACGCAAGAGACTTCAGCCACAAACTGCTAGTGGCTGCGTGGTTTTCGCGTTTTTTCATGCGGGCACGTGAGAATGAAAACGAAACGCGCTTGCAAATATCTAAACTCTGTGAAAAGCAGTTTTACGAGAAAGGTGCTGTTTTCTACGATATTAAGAAGAAGGAAGAAGATTGTTGGCCAAGATAGGTACCGATATACTTGGCAAACGTCGAGTAACGCTGTGTGTAGAATAAATTATTTCAGGGCAAATTTGATCTTTGATTCTTTAACGAAAATCTGGTCTATTCTATCTATAACGAAAATCTCTCTCTCTATATATATACTAAATCTAATTTATATGAATGAAAATAGCGGTGCGAGGTGTTGTATGGTACTGGTTAGGTTAAATTAGGTTAGGCTGCCTACTGTAAAGTTTTTAGAACGGTATAAGTCTTTTAACATACGCAGCCTCTTTCCCATACCTACTCTAATTGATATGTAACAGAAATAAGAATGTTCTTCTCTATCTTGCTGCGATAATATTACACAAACATTCTGTGAAATATATCTTAGACGTTCGTAGTTTCGATCCACAGATTAAATTGGTTATTTAGATTCGTAATAAAGATGCACGTTTGAAAATGTGAAAATTAATCCGCACATAAGAGACGAAGGATGTACACTGATATCTTTCGAGGATCTTGCTGGTCCCTTACTCTCCTGAGTGTCGCGCGTCTTTAATATTCTTGGCACTTGGATCTAAACACCGTAGATGTGGTTATCACAAAATTACAAGTAAGGAACGATAGTAGCTTGAAAAACAGTTCCACGATCTCTTATATTTCCACTAGAAACGATGGACACGACAGTTGCATGTAATCAGACGTTTATTTAACAATTCAATAATTTGATCGCACCGTGTTAAATTTCAAAATTAGTTTCACAACACGATAATTTCCAACAACGTACATAAGTCAATGAAAATAGTCGATCGTGAAGCAGATAAATGTTCTTTCTCTCTTAGGCTCTGTAAGGACCTACTCGATGAAGAATTCAAACCAGTAATACAAGAGTCCGTGAAACATAAATTCCCATGTGAAATTCAACGCGACAGAGAACTACTCCAACGATAATCCTAACTTTATTCGAAAAAGTCTCACTCGTCTGCTTATCCCTTGCCATTTTACGCGTCGCTCCGCAAACACGTCTCTCTGTCTCTATCGCGGAAGCTGAACCAACGCCCGTAGCCCGTTCAACCTTCATTTCTACGCTTTACCGGGCAATTGCAGCGACGGTGGATGGCAAACTCCGCCTGAAAAATCCCCAAACGCGACCCGAACGGCAAGCATTAGGTTGTCCCGAAAGTTTCTTTCCTTTTGTAAGGAAATAATAGACGCACGACCTCTTCCCGTTTTATATTATTTTATTCAATCGTGTACGATGATCCGTTTTGTTCTATTTCTATTGTTACGATCATACAAGATTCGACAAAAATAATACAAAACAGTGAATGTGGTGCGTCCATTATTTCCTTACGAGACGAAAGAAACTTTTCGGACAATCTAATACACCTTTTTGCGAGACGCATCCAACCACCGATACGCACGCTACTCCTCTCTCTCTTTCTTTCTTGTCTGGCTCTATCAAGAGAGATTGGCACGGACGAACCATTTCCACGTGGTCGTGGCACGAGAAGACGCTCGTGCGACGCGATAAGCACAGAGGATCGTTGAATTTACGAGCGGCCAATGCCAGGAATCAATCCGGCCACATAGTTTAGCGAGATTACACGTTGCTCGTTACCTTCGGGGGGAGAACAAGAGGCATACACCGACGTCGTACAGAACTATGGCTATGTTCAACCGCCATCTTGTCAGGCGTTCCTGCGCAGAAACACCCCAGGGCTGCGTTTCCATCATCCACCGATTGTGTCCTACAACCATAAAACGGCGCAGCCCCGCTGAAACTCCCTGTATAAATACGCATGGTCCGGTTCTACCGGTCTCGAACCGTTCGCGTAATACGCGATACATCTTTTTCAGTCTTTGTGATACGCGACACGATGCCACGGCTGTGTACCCTCTGGTCGAATCGAGGAGCAACGCGCGCAACAAACCTACTCGGCGATAAATTAACGATCAGTGAGTTCACGTTTTCGTCCGTTGATAAGAAGCGCCATCATGGCGAACCGGTATCAGTGGGTGGTCGCATGTTTAATCGGTCGAACGGTGATCCGTTTATCGAGCTTGTTAAACGTTACAAGGTATGGAGGTGAACGTTTCACGGTTGCGTTCACTGCACGAGTTCGCTGTGAGTAAAATTCGCTTCGGCGATCAGTGATATATCGGAATAAGAGTGGAGAGATTTGGAGGAATTTTATGATTTATCGTCGAGCGATTCGGTTTGAAAAAAGATTGGAAAGTTATCTGTTAGACGATAATTACGATGTTATTGGCGAGATGTATGGATTAATACGGAACCTACCGACATTTCACGTATATCTAATCCTACCACGAGCGGTCAAATGACCGCTTCGAAAAAAAAATATGTATCTTAATATAGAAAGAGATTCGAGACAATTTTTTTCGGAGAGTAAACAATAAAGAATGTTGCGAATATTGAAAAATGGGTTGTACGTATATTATAGGAAAAGTTAATATGTTGTTACATGGCGATACGGTAACGTTGTAATACAAGAAATTCTAAAGGAAATTTCAAAAACGGTCGTTTGACCGCGCGTGGTAGGTTCAGTGTTAAAATTATCGTCGTTAGGCGTAAACCGTCGCTTTCTTTCAATATGTTGCAAACTTCGACTCTTGTCTTGGCTACGTATTCAAAAGCTGCATTCTGTGAATATCATCGGACATACAGCAACATGATAGAGTTTCACGAATTAAAAACGCGTATAATGTCCAGCATAGCTTTCGAGAAACTGAACTTGAAGAATTTCGAAACGTCTGAAAACAATTTAAGAATTTCAAGAACATAAGGAAATTCCCCGCGACATTCTACGTGTCTTGATATCGTTCGTAACTTTCTATAGAAATCTTGGAAGAAGAAACCGCGCTTTCAGAAAAATCCAGCGAGTCTTTATATATTGAACGAACCGCGACGTTAAATTTTAATCCTGTTGCGCGCTTTGCATCCTTTCCTATCCGATCGTATTCTGTCATTGTTAAACATTTCCACGAGTCGAGAGATAGGATTGAGAAATCGTTACTCATACGTACAATTCCACGTAGCAATTTTATACAATCGAGTCCTTTTGTTCGCCGAAACGAGTTCCAGACTGAGATAGAAAAGAAACTCGATCTCAAATTCTCAGAAATACCCAATGTGAATTTTAATCGGGTTTCGATTAAACTCCAAATCTAAATTAAAAATCTGTCGTGCCATTTCCTCTTCGTCTCGCGCAATATGACGAAACATAAATTCAAGATATCCAAAAAAAAAAAAAAGAAAAAAGAAAAAAAGAAACGAGTAACGAAAATCGTACAAAGATTCGCAAATATTCGCCGCAGCTTGGCTATCGATCGGAACTGACAAAATCACGAATATCGCGGCATTCGTCGTGCGACGAATGAAAAGTCTCCTTCTAAACGAACACGCGGAATGCTCCGGTTTTTTGTAATCTCGTGGGGGATTCCAGGATACACAGCGTAAAAAATGAAAACGTGCGGAACAAGGTAATTTCCTGAAATGGTCATGCGAGGAGACGATCGTTCGAGGAGCGTCCACGTGCCAGATACGACACGCGAGATTCCAACGATACCATATACCGTAGACCGGGGGTAATCGGCAAGTTGTTTTCCATAGTTGCCCACAGCGGCTTATATCCGCAAAAAAATCCTATTACACGGTTCTTCGCGATTTCGCTTCGGCCTCGATTCAACTGGCAGTTTTTTTTCACGCGTCGATCGCGATTGCCGCTAATTAATTTTCACGCGAGATTCGACGCGCGTGCTCGTCGCTTTGAGTTCGTCTTATACGCGTCGCAAGTAGGCGACATTGTATTTTGAATTCAAACAAACCGACGAAGATTCATCGTTACGAATCGTTTCATTTGTAACTAAGACACGCAAGTTGAACGATTCGTTCAGACAAATAAATACGATTCGAGGGTTTGATTGTATCCTATGGAATTTAGAGCGTAGAAGAGATTTGAATCGTATTCGAAAAACTCACGTGCGATATTCAAGCGAGAATTTGTAGAAAGTTTAGTGGCACGTAAAATAACGTTTCGTAATTTAGGACGCAATCTAGTAGAAACGATCGAATGAAAGAGATTTAAAAGAAAATTCGATTCGAGATGTAAAAACGAAAGTACATGATTCTTCGTCCTCAAAGTCGATCTATCATCGCGATAGAGGATTCGCAGAAACTCACGAAGAACAGTGGAAACAATGTTTTCTTGAACTCTATACTCGGTTTTTAGAATATGTGCGTAACATTATCTACGCGTCAGTGTCGATAATAAATCCTAAAGTCTACTTATTAGAATTCTGCTATAGAAGAACAAGCGGAATGAAAAGAACAACAGCGATAATATTAAACCGTAACATCGGAGTACTATTAACGTTAAAGAAATTCGAGAAAAGTATAGCCTAGCGTACGACATAAAAAAGAATTAAAACGGTAAAACATCGCGTATCTATAGAACATCGATACGCCGATCCTGCTATTGTCCAAAGATCCTAAAAACCAATACCAACATCAGGGAAAATAAAGCTTGAAGCCCTCGAAGAGACGAAAAATCTCGAACATCTAAAAAATCCCACATCCTCGACCTTCGTCGTGTACTCCGCGGCCGTTTCAATCCGTCGTTTAACGATGAAACGGCATTACTCCGAATGAAATGCGTCCGTGCGATCGGTGGATCGATCGATGCTCCACACGACGACGGATAACGCGGCTCAATTTAAGAGCGAAGCAACATCAACAGCAGCAGCTCTTCTGTTCCGCGCGCATGTCACATTTTTGCCGGCGGACATGCAGAAATCTCAGGGCGGTGTAATTAATGATTCCTCGTTGCCGCTTATGCACGTCAGCCCATTAAATTCAAATCAGCCCGGGTCCGGTGGAACAGCTGCAACGCACAATAGACAATGTGATTGATTAAAAAAACGTGGGAGCGAGCGTGGACGCGGAGCGTGTGCGCTGCTCGAGATACGGATGCGTCCGGAGCAGAGAGAACCGTAGCTGAGCCGCAAGAAGCGTCGGGATGCAGCAACGGCAGCAGCCAGCCCCGTCTATTCGACGAGAAAGCAACTGCGGCGTATGCGCCCAATTAGAAGGAATCCAGGAGGCAAAAGGGACTGGGACGCCTGGACTCTCACGCTGCCGGAGATTCGTATGCGAGTCGCGTGTCCGGTGTCCTGGCGTTGTTCTCTGCCGCTTAAGCTTCGCTCACAATGCTCGAAAGTTTCAAGCGGATCGAAAAATTCATCGCGGAATACGGTGGATGTAAAAAAGTATTCGCACGGTATCTCTCTTTCTCAACGAAGCATTCATTGTCTTTCTTATCGGACTACTTTATGCGATGTTATATTCGTAGTACGAAAATGATTATTTGATTAACGTAACGAATACAATGGCGTGCGAATACTTTTCGTGGCCGCTGTTTACTTGCTCTTTCGCGATCCGAACAATTGTTTCGCGCTAGTTCTAGGGACTGTTGATACAAAGGGAAAACCAAGCTCTTGTCGATACGTTTGAGGAAGAATTATCGAATTTCTCAAAAATGCGTTCTTGTAAATTTAGAAAATTTCGATGAAACATTAAGAATCTGTTATTTTCGCTGTTCCAGCGCCTCTGTTAAGGCTCTTTGGTTATTGGTTTTTGTCACGATGATTTTGGGATACAATCGTCGATTTACTTCGAGGAAAATTGACGTTTAAACGATAGCTTTATGTTTGAAATATTTACAACTTCCTGGAGGGTTTTGATCTAGCTCGGAGATTAACGAGAAACGGACCATTTTTCTGAACTAAATGACGGCTGCTAATGTATTTCAATTATTTAATGACAGATTTTGTTGATCTTCTCGTAAAAATGCGATCCGACGAGAGCATTCTTCTTCAGTAAGTAATGGATTTTATAACATACATTATTAATTAAACAAAAAATTGTTGGATCTTGGTTTCTTCGTAAAGGTTTAATACGATACGGAGCAGTAATATAACTATAAATATTTAGTAAAAACCCTGTGTACTTCGCATAGAAATAATCAAGTCGATTAAAAAATCGCAATTACGTTTCTACGTACAATACTTGAAACTTGAATGCTTCAATCCCATCGAGCAGTAGGTAATTTCACTCTGAAAATAACGTAAATCGATGACAGAATCGGTAAACCAAGTTTCACCGCCTAACGGAATACCTTAAACCGTAGGTGTTAAGCGGCGCTCACAGGGTGTCCGCGAAATCACGTTAAATCGATTCCGTGGAATCGAAGAAACCCAATCTCCGTTCAACATCTCGAAAACGCCGTTGCTCTTCAGCGATGCTCGAACTTCTCAACGCGAAGACGAAACTTCTCTTAGTTTAAAGATCAAATCCATCGTTGAAAGATCGAGCAGCAGGATTATCAAAGGTATCAAACGCATCTCAGCTTTGAGTTATTGCCTGTGCTCCTAGTTTCAGAAGGTAATTGGCCGTGCTCCGGGGACATGTCTGACAATCTTTCACAGAAACGGCGATTTATTGCAACGTTGCATTCGCCGGTCGAACGGGCGGCGATCCCCGGCGGACAATCGTGAAGCGTTGCGATTTAAATTCGCGTTAGGACGCGAAGGCGAGGGCTTTTTGCGGGACCGGCCAGTTCGTTACGTACGGTGTATGACGGAGCCACGGCAGGCGCACGGCATCATTAGATGAGTGCCGATTTTTTCTTCTATCAAGCAAGTTTTTACGCGGCCGGTCTACCCCGCGGTATAACGTGCAGCGGCATAACCAGCGTCACCAGATCGGGAGAGAGATCTCGATGCTTCGTTTCCACGGCGAGATTTCTTTTCCGATTTGCTCGCTGCCTCGAATCCGGTCCGCCGCTCCATCGACCACGTCCCCTTGGAATACCATGCTAAACGCTTCTTCTTCAAATCGTCTTTTACAGCTGTTTCGACCGTTCGCTCGCGAAATTCCAATGCGCCGATATATCGATAGAGCGCGACTCGTCAAGGATAAGGATGATGCCGATACGCGGGGATCGTACGCGGACGATTCGGTTCAGTCGAAAAGCGCGTGTCCGCGTTAGAATTATAGAGTTTCTAGCTGGTATCGAGCGTCTTGCACAGGACGTGATTCGTGAATGCGCGTCGATACTTGCACCCCGAGAGGGTGCGTTGTAATGGATAAAGAGACGTCGTACGAACGTAACGATATCCTACGGACGTGTTCGAGTTATATAGATGATGGAAGAAAACGTTGGAAAAGCCTGCTTCCGCGTCTCTACTTAAACTTGACAAATTTCTTTATGACGTACAAAGGCTTGGTTTTATTTAACGTCCAAAGATGCACAAAGTTTGCAAAAGATAGAACGGTGTAAAAGAGACGGATATTTTATGGTTCGAGTTTTTCTTCGCAATAAGGCTAACATCTCGATTTTGAATTCCCTGAGCTCTGCCGTAAACCGTGTAACGGCAGAAGAAGACGCGATTGAACGTTAACGCGAGCTTGGTAGAACGAAGAAGCGATAAATACGCGTCCGCGGGTAACCTGAGCAACTGGTACAGAAAAGCCTGAAAAAAGGAAAGAAAAGACGGGGTTGGTTGTATCACGACGTTTTCAAAAATTGCTGCTTCGGGCTGTTTTACTGGTTCGGTTCACCTATATAGCGAAACGCGCGTCTTCGTAAGCGGTCCGTGCGCGGCCAATTTATCTCGTCACGGTTCCGAGAACACGGTTCTTCGTGACACAAATCAGCCCTCGTACGGCCACGGATATTGTTCGTTTTGCCGCGTCTGTGGCGCGACCACTCGCGCATACCGACTCGCCTATCTCCCGTCTCCAGTCAGATATATCCGCAGCTACGAGCCTCGCATCGCTTCCACTCGTTCCCCGCGTTGCAATCCGCGCTTTATCGATGCGATCGACTAATATCGAGCGCGCCGCGGTCTTACCATAAAAGACGACCTATTCGAACGATACCGTCCCGCCAACCGTAGCCACGGTTATCTGCCGGAATTCCTCGTAGCTCCCGACAAAAACCGATCGCGTCTCAAGTGCGGCAGGAATCTTAACGAAACGGTGAACCGAATATTTCGTCGCAGTCCCGGCATACGTGAGTCGCGGAGTCGACGATCGGAACGACCAGGTGCGCATTCATAAACGATGCTTCCGCCTAATACCCAATTCCAGTGGTGTGCTCCTACGTTCCTTCCATTTGCAGTTTTCACCGTCTGATTGGGATTACGCTGTAGCGAACAAGCAGCAATTCTCGCCTTAGACGGTATTTCAGTCTTCGACTTGTAAGGAATCTTCTTGCGGTCTGTTCTTACTGATGTTGTTGGTATTTGGATTGAAGAAAAAATAATAGCTATTATTTTCTCTCCAATCGAAAGACCAACAATACCAACAAGAACAGACCGCAAAAAGCTCCTTGCTAAACTTCTTATATATAGGAAGACAGAACCGCAACAAAGCTCCTTCCTAAGCTCCTTATATATAGGAAGGAGCTCTTTTCGGTCTGTTTTTGCTGATATTGTTGGTGTTTCGATATGTATATATATATATATATATATATATATATATAGGTTAGGTTATATATATTGTATTTGATTTTGTATTTGATTTGTTTTATCGCGAAGAATTAATTTAATAATATTTTGCGCGATTGTGTAAAATATGTATTCGGCCAGATTTTTTGTACGTTTGTATAACAAGCATAAAAACAGAACGAACTTTTAATAAAACTCGATACATGATTTTTAACTAGCGAGACTCTTTGATCGTCCTTTGAAAGATTTACCATCGATAAAGATCCGATAAAATAAATAAATATTCCTAGATATCTGTACGTCTCTCATCTAAAGAGATCGATTCTCGTCTCGCCCTGTTGAATCGTAAGCAACGAAATCAAGAAGTAAATATGTACGAAGAATCCGCGACGTTACTTTATTTCGTTGTCCAAAGTTTCTCGAACGAGTGTTTCGTTTTCCTCGGTTGATGGCAAACGATCACTCCGAAGAATCTCCAATTTTTCTCATAAAGCTACGACTTTCGTTGCCTTGTCCCTTCGATCGAACAGACGTCACGCGTCACACCGACGACATCGTTTTACTTTATTCGCCCAACATACGACGTAGTCCTATAGCCACGTTTACGCAGTAAGTTCTACGTCGCTGGCTATCTGCAGTTACGCGTTACGTTCCAAAATTCCGGCCAATCTCAAGTGGTTATACATTGCAAAAAACAAAGAATCCGCGCTTGCCATCTTGAGAACCACTGTCGAGCAAGTAGCCTCCGTAAGGGTCCAGGTAGCGTCTCCGCTTTCTCCGTCAAGGTCTTTAAATCATATCGGTCGATATACTCCCTAAACAATAGCTACGCGGGCGATATGGTCGTTTTTGGTGCTGTGGACTCGCGCCGGCAGAAAAATACTCGTACGGTAAGGCACGTCGGAGACAATGGGAGTCCGCGGATTATTCCTTCCTTCGAGAGACCCTCCACCCTCCTCCGAACCAACCCTTTTCGCTAAGGCGCAGTCCTCCAGTTTACAGAATAGCCGCTGCAGCGCCCTCACGTCGCTGTGTGCGGGTGGCCCGGCAACGTGTTCATTACGTTGCCGGACTCTGTTCGTAAAGAGGGGAAAATAAGAGAAGGTGCAACGGAAAAAATCGATAAGTACGACGTGAAAGTGGTGGTAGTAGACGACGTGGTTAACGAGTTTCGAGAGAACAAGAGATCTTGTTTAAGCGAGTAAATTAAACGCTGTTCGGTGGATCCGTTATTAGATGGATGATAAAGAGAGATAGATATTATGGGGGTTGATGGTACTGGTGGAGTGGTAGGTAGGTAAAAATGGCTGTCGTCTAATGGCCGCCATGGCAGATGCAGGGTCGTGGTAAGGGACTAAATTCGTTCTTTAAAGATCTTTTGGAAATTTCGCACGTATTACTGCGAACATTCAATTGTTCGAATATTTGCGTATTAAACAAATGTTCACGTGAAATCTTCTTTACTAGAAGGAAGACGAAGATCGCGTTTCAATTTAGGATCGTCCTGTAATTTCCAGATATTTCCATACATCGAACGTATCTCGTACAGAATAGAATGACTTCCGAGAATGACAAATATTTAATCTTAAACTGTAACTACCGGCAAATTCAAATCTGAACGGGAGAAGAAATTTTATCTAACGGTGAGCATAGAATTTCTTAAATAACGACGAAGGACAGGTTCTATAGAAATTTCTTGTCATGTTCTCTCTTTCCACGTCCAACTTGAATAGAGAAAGAAACGGCAGCAAAATGATAATATCGGCTCGATTTCGAGTCGGTGGAACTTAAAGAACGAATCTTACAAAGGCTGGTGTTCCGAGCAACCAGTTATTCTTCTTATTTCCCACGATAAATATTTCAAAGAGACAAAAATGTTGCTTAATGCCCTGCAAAATTCATTCACCCTAGGTACGTTGCGAATCCTCGAAAGTATTAGACCGAGAAAGATGGCCGGGCAGACGTTTGTTAACCGTCTCTAGTAAAACAAGTTCATGCATCCATAATAGCAACGCCCCTAAAAACGAGTAAGAAAAAGAAGCCCCCACATACAATACGGTGCCATCATACGGTGGCAGTGCCATTGTTCGTCCTTTAAACTGTACTTTAAATATGCAGGATACTCCTTTTGCTCTGCTGCAGGCTCCTTTAAGTGTAAATGAGGTTACGGCTACGAGCAGCTCAGAAACGATATTCTGCACGCTCGTCCGTCTTTAATGATGGAGCCATCTTTAAAATCTAGTCGTCTGTCCAGTCGAAGTCAACACGACCCATCGATCGATATTTCTAAAGATTCCTCCATTCTTTAGTAACCGTGCTTTAGTAACCGGTACCGCCAACAATAACGCGTTTCTCATTTTAATTATTTTTACCGTTGCTCTCTCGAATTTTCGGGCTAATCCCTACACCGGAAACGAGAGCTCGAAGAATCGATTCGAAGAAATTGTTCCAAAGAATGTAAAAAGTTTCGCTAATTACGGCTAATGTAAATCAGAGAACGGTAATAAATTGTCATACGACGTAACAAAGTAAATTTGTTATTTACGCGCTGGGCAGAAAAATCACTGTGCCACGAGTCGACTCTGTTCGAATATAAACCGTTCTCATATTTCACAGCCCTGCGAAGGATTACTCGTTCGATCAAACCAAATCGTAATTTTATTCCGCGTTGCGACACGTTTTCCTTAATTTTCAAAAAAAGAAAAAAAAAATACGCGTCGTATCCTGTCTCGTAACGGTAAAAACGAAACAGCGGTCTTTTCATGAAAAATAGCAGCGGCATGGGTTGATTTTCTTCTCGATTGATTTTCTTCCACTATGACTTTCAACCATTGCTAACCATTGCTGTACCCTATTTATCATTATTACTGCTCGCGACGTATCAATTATTTATTTTAATATAACAAGTTACGTAGAATTCCAAAAGCATTAATGTCGCCATCTTCAAACTTTTTACTTCCGGCATGTAAGTTGCTCCTCCACGATAAAACTTGAAACACTGCTTACCAACCGTAATCCTTTCATATTCATCCTCTTTTGCAACGTTCATCTTTCTTCGTCTACATCGGTAACCTTCCAGGGTAATGCTGTTCTTTTTCCAATCGGACTACGATAAAATCTTCCAAATGCGAACCTGGAGACGTTGTAGGTGCCATCCGTACCGGTCATGGCTGTCCATCATCCTACCACCATCTGAATTCTGATCCACTAGCGAAGAGTGCCGGCAAAAAGCGACACTGCCCGTTTCAGAACAAACTTGTCGTACGTATCGTGCGGCAATAATTTTGCATTATGAATTAGCCGACGGGACATCGATCATCTATGGCGACACACGATTCTCCTTCGGCCATTCTTTTTATCTAAAATGGCCAACGACTTTTCTTCTCTCTTATCTCTCGGTAAGAAACTCTTCCGCGAGCGTGGCTTTCGTCCGATCTAGCAGTGTCATCGAAGCTCGTCTTGATCGTCCATCATCGCTGGCCACTTCGATATTAAACCGAAGGTAGTCTCTTCCTGCTTCTGGCGAAATATTATTCGTTCGTGATTTAATGCCTCGGCAACTTCTTGCCATTTCTCCTTTCAATGATTGTATTTTCCTGCAACGTTAGTCGCGTCATCGATACCAAAGATCCTTCCACTCGATTAGCTAGCTTCGGCAAGATACGGTTTTACGTTGTTAAGATCGGTGATAAGTTTCGACCGCAACGTATAGTATTATCATATCGTTATATCTTTATCGTTGTTAGAAAGAAGTCCCACACAGATTTTCCAACAAAAATTCTATGGGATACTATATCCACGTTGATCATAACTGATTTATCGCCCGTTACATTTCTGTTTAACCAGTGCGTAACGAATCTGAAATTCCGAGGTCTAGTTCTTGAAATACGAACGCTGAATATTCCAAAGCAAAACGAGCGCTGGTTCGTTTTATTAAGTCGCTCTGCATTTTACGTAAACACGTTTTCCTATAACACGGGAGAAAATAATAACGTGAAAACCAACTCTATAAAATAGATTCGTCCCTACGTTGATAAACGCTTCGCCTTCCATTGATTGATAGAAAAGAAACAACCTTTCAACGAAACAACTTTGGACATCGCGTGGATGTTAACGACGAGCGCGTTGAAGAAGGTCAGATAGATCTCCCAGCGGAAATATTGCGAATCTTAACAACGAGAAACGAAATAACGCACGATTGTAAAAAAAAAAAAAAGGAACGAGATGCATAGATCATTCGACAAAAATCTAAACTACGACGTTTTATTTTTCTAAATAGAACGACGATACAGTGACGCGGAAATTAATGAAATACCGCGTGGACCAAGGTTACGCGACTTTCCAACCGGCCGAACATTTCCACAAAAATAAAGCAAATGCAACGCAAACAATGGCGAGCGAGCAGCTGGTCGTTTCGCGTTTAATCTTCGACACGGTCGAGGCTCGTGGCGGGATCTCTGGTCGGTTCCACTTTCCTGCGATTATTCCACGTCGGCATCCGGAGACCAGATCATCGATCATCGGCCGCGGTTCCCGATTCGATCTCTCTGTCACAGGCGGGAAAATACGATCGGCTCGTACGTTATTTGCGGTGTCCCGATAGCGCGACTCGGAAGAGAAGTTAATGCCATGGCCACTTTATCAAGCTGCAATAAGAACGGGGTGCCACGGGATCCGAGAATGCAAGAACCTTCGTTCCTGAGTAATTGCTTCGAGCGGAGGATGTTCGTGAGAGACGAGGAGAGAGCCAGGGAGCGAACGGAATCGAGGAAGACGCTGAAGGAAGACGGATAACTCGCGGGACGAAACAAGAGGACAAGCCACAGGCTGGTTCCCGACCGGCTTCCAGAACCAGAACAACCTGGAATCTTCGCGATCTTAAGTGTGCTTAATTAAAGCATCAGCTCGCTTTAGTCGGGGGGCCGGTTTTCATTAGGGCGGCATTCATTCGGCCGATAAGGTGGCAACTCTCGACGACTGGTGAAAATATTACGGGCGACCAGTTTCCGTTCCCTCCTTCTTCGACACACCGTCTTAGGTGAAATTTAATTTTGTCCCAGTTCGATGTCGCGCGATCCAACGATTACCTGCTGTCACTCACCAGGCAGCTGATGTTCGAATAAAAGAAGATCGACCGTGTCCCGATGTCTAGGTCCGACGGATATATCCGCTCGATTTAAATAATAAGCGCTTGTCATGGAAAATGAAATTTGCGAATCGAAGTAACTACGTGACAATCGCTTATTACGGTCGGTAGAGAAATAACGTTTAACGACCAGCTCGAATCTATTATTATTCTTATCGTGTCTTGCTTTCCATTTGACGAATGATTTAATTCATTCTTACATACGATACAAAGACGCGGAAACATAGAATCGTCTTCCAGGACTATCAAACCATCAAGATAAATATACCACATTCGCTATGCTTGCGTCTGAACCGCGTCACGATAATATTCCGACTATTTGTGGGTAATAAGTTGTTACCACAATTCCAGTCGAAATAAATATCTCAACCATAATTCCCCAATCATCGGACGGCTCGCTCGACGACATCGCCTCGGCTTTGCGCTGTTACTTCCATAAAAGTCAAAGCCACATCGAAGATCGCGCTGAAACCTCTTCTCTTCCTTCTGCCAACAGATTGTCCGTGATATCACGAGCATTCTAAATGTTCGCGTGTAAACGACGCGGCTCCGTCATGGGCCGGCCGCGTTCTCCGTTGACGCCTCGGAATAATTTGCCTGATTTACGGGGCAAAAATCAATTTCAGAGACGATAACGACCAGGTTCGCGCGTTTTACCCTCGCGCTGGCTGCACGATATCGTTCAAGTTACGTCGAAACGTTGCGTCTGTCTGTGTTGGCCGGTCCGTGAGATCGGTGAACGATGAGCGTTTAAGAACGATTACGTCGATTATCGCATGGCGGCCCGTAAAGAAAACGACACGCCGCTGTTCGCCAGAGAAGGGGGCCACGATCGGAAGGTGTCGGTCAACGCGTAAATAATCATTCGCCGGGCGATAAAATATTTACGAGCCCATGGGACGTGTCTCCGACGTTTACAAATCGCCGTTGATTCAGAACCGGCGCAGGCTTTCTCGTTTTGCAACGCGCAAGAACGCGACCACGGGTTTCCGTTGCCAGCTTTCGCGTAATTCAGCGCCCGCGACTTTTTTCCTCTTGCGCGCATTCCCGCGCGGAATTACGACCGCCGGTCCAACGCGAAGAACGTGGCTAACAATGTGGAATTACGTAAAGGGCGTTCGTGAATTATGGATATGAAACCTCGCAAGCTGAGTGACTCACCGGAGAAAATAAAAGGTGTCGGTAAAGAGATATACGCGGTGGGTTATGTGAGTTATCTGAGCTTCGACATTTTTGACAATTCGAGAGTCTTAGACTTCGCGTACAATAGCCAAACTTGCATACTACGAGGCACTGTTGGCCTTTAACGCAACCACAAAATGACGAAGAAATATCGCGTGCTTTAAGGTTCGTCGAGAGAAAATGATTTGAATAACCATGCGATAGGATCGCCGGAGTCGGCCATGAGCTATCGTATTATACATTTTCAAACAGACGCGGATCGTCTAAAAATGGTCCATAATCGAACGTGGCGAATTACGAGGAAAACTACTTGGCTGGACACAAATAAACCAAGCTATATGCAATCGTGAATAAGAATTTGCGCGTTAAACGAAAGAATGCTTTTCCACTTGTTGCCATAGCTGGGATCAATTGCTCTGCCAAAAGACCGAAACAAACGATACACGATGAATAATTGAAATTTCATAAAATCTATACGGTTCTGTAGAACGTGAGTAAAAACGCATTTCAATCGCTTTACGATCCCAACACTGAACAAAAGCGACTAAACTTCGCTTAACCTGACAAGTGTCTCTTCAAGATCAATTTTCAATCATCTTCGGGTATTACGCTTTTATTTATAGTAATTCGTAATAACAAATAATAATTCGCGAATCTCTAATTGACAATAAAAAATAAAAAAGACTAATGATAAAAACTACAGGCGAAAATTAGATCGAAGAGCTTCGCTCAAAGTACAGAATATTGTACATCTATTTGCAATGATTTGAAAACGTTCAAACACCGTTCTGCGCGATACCGCGTCCATTGAATTCAAGTTCGGAAAGGCAGGTGTAAATTGTTGGATTTTATGTTCCTCGCTCGTTATTGGAAATTTCAATCGTAAAGAGAAGTATTAGGATCTCTGTGAGATTTGCCGAGGAAGCGTGTTACGTTGCGTGTAGGCGTAATAGATGGATAATGATTGATTCGCAAACTAGAAAACCGAACATTTTTTTAGATCCGTATCGCCACTAAGTCGACGTCTGTTTACCATTCTAACGTTGTGCTACTTCTTATCTAACTTTATTGCCGATGTAAATCTGAATCTGATTTCGAGCCAAAAGTTCAAGGCTTCAACGCACAATAGAATCGTAGATGTTACGTCCTAAGTTCGCAAGAAATTATTCAATTTTCAATCCAACTAACATTCTGTATCGCGATAAATCCAATCGTGTAACATTGTCTGGTCTTTCAAATAAATCACGTTTGCGTTAGCCTGCAATTAGAGTTATGTTTCTTCAATTCTCCTCAGGTTTCCAAAACCCTAGCCTGTTTCGCTCGCACGGTAATTAATTTCTCCGTGCGAACAACACTCCCTTTACTTCTTCTGAAACTCGAATTCTTCCAGAGGAACTGTATCTGCCTCGACTTACTCGCAACTTGTACATACCCATTTCTAACGCTTAAATCTTTGTCAGTTCTCCTCGAGTTTCGAAAAAGTCAAGCCATTTCATCTTACTCGCTTACAAATTAATCTCTCTGCGCAAGTAACACCGTCCCTACCCTCTCCAAAAATCCAATTCTTCCAAAGAAATTACAGCAGCAGTTCCGTTAAAATCGTACCTATCTCAAACGTTCGGAACTTTCTCTATCCGTCCGAAAATCCCTAAAGATTCCAGCCAGTTTCTAACTCGGTTTCAAACGAATCAAATTCTAATTCCGAAGGTTTCGTTCTCCCAGAAAAATGCCGCTCGCGTTAATCCAGAACTGCGCCTATCCATTAGGTTGTCCCAAGTGTCTTTCGGTTATCTAACAATGTTTATACAAACACGAAACCTAATCTGTCAAATGTACATAATTCAACGAAATAATATAAAAGAAACAACGTTACGCGTCAATAATTTCCTAATAAAACGAAAGAAACTTTCGGAACAAGCTAATAGAACATCCGAAGCATCCTCGATCGCCGTCGAATTTCCAAAACCGGAATCCGTTTCCTCGTCGCTTTCATATTAATCGCATGCAAATGACACTGCCTTTTCCCAGCCAGAAATTTCAATCTGTAGTCCCGTATCCGGCTGATGCGCGCGGCATCCGCTCGGCAGCTCGTCCGCCATTCGTTTCCCGGCTTTTTACCGGGCGGAGCTCGAGAGAAAATGAAAGACGACGCGAACGCATCGGCGCTCCCCGACGATCCATTAGAAATCGCGGCAAGACACGGTCGCGAGTCGGATCGCCGACCGAGTGTTTCGCCAAGATGGACGATACGCGAAATCCGCGAACTTTCACGGTGGAAGAACCGACAGAGTCGGGTAGACTTGGCGGAGGGCTGAACGGGTTGCCCGGTTAGCTTCCTCCCGCGGTGCCCAGCTGGACGCATTTGTCCTGTCAGAGTCCGAAGATATTACGCGGAAACGAGCACGTGGGCGAGGATAATGGGTTAGGGGTGTGATCGCAGCTAGATTTCTAAGCCGGAAGACGAGTCCTCGGTCGGGCGCAATCATTTTCCTTCGTTTGGTCAGGCCACTCGAGAAGTGTCAGGACGGATGAAATAGTGGCGCTCGTGCCACCATGACAGCGCCCATCTGGTCAGCCTTCAGATTCAATTTACAATGCGTTATACCTTCTCTCTCGTTCTCTTCCGTTGGCTTCTTCCCTCGCCCTTCCTCCTCGCCCTTTTCTGCCTCCTTGTCTCTCGCCATACCCTTTATTCCAACTCGCCACCTCTCTCTAGCCTCTCCGCCTTTATTCCACGGCTTTTCCGTCCCTTGCCGCGGGACCCCGCCTCCTACACTTGTCTTGTAAAGCACGACTTGGAACATCGCAAAAATACCGACACCGCAGTGACCCAAGATACACCGCGCGCAGCCTCTACAGCCGTCTTCCAATGGAATTCAGGAAACCGCCGGCTCCGCTCTTCCTGCTTCTTCCTCGTGCTCTTCTTGCCCTCGACTTCTTGTCTTCGACTTCTTGCCGTCGCTTGCTTCGCGCTTTCTTGCCAGTGTGTTCCGCACTTCGTGATACTCCGACTTTCTGGCCAGAGTATACGACGTATCGGCATCGTGACGCGTGTACGACTGTTTAATCGGAATTGTGTAGGCTGCGAGACGTTATCGTTGGACAGCGACGCGAATCTTTGATCAAGATTCGCTTGTCGTTACAGGAGAACGGAGTTAAGTCGAGGAAAAGTTAATTGATTAATCGAGCCAATAAATCGTCAGGTATGGGATTGATTAAAATTCGTTTGAAAGCAATATCCGTGGCAGGATATTGAGTCGATAAAAGTTGGCTAGTAATTAACGGCCGTGACAGGATATCGAACCGATTAGTTGGCGTAATGGCAAACACAGTGTTTTCGGTATTTCTTGCAAATCACGATCAACGGTTTTCTGGACATTTTTTTTAAATACGGTATCACAGCTTGCAAGTTTTTTCTCCGCGTAGCATATTATAGCCGTGGTGGACCAAGCGGCTAAAAAATTGTCTACGGAAATTACGAGGTGTACTTGTTTGTACAACAGCGTTTAGCCTTCGATTTTACGTAAAACATAACGTTCGCCGGTATATAATCAGCGAGGAATTTCCTTGTACAAGGAAATGAAACTCGAATGGTTTTCCATGATAAAACGTAAGTAGGTTTAATGCAACCTGTAACGAATGGATTTATTACCAAACGCCAAATAGTCATTTTGCAAAATGCAAGAAATATCGTTCAAACGTACAAAAGATGCGCTTGAAACGTAGCAAAGATATATTTGACGAAAGATCAATGTACAGCTTGAATAGCCATTTTAAATATGTAATAAATATTCAAAATGATCCCATTGGCCATCGACAGTTATCAATATAATATACCTTCGCCATCTCTGAAAAACATATATCCGCGCTGAATATATCGTAGCTCCTACGTATATTTTCCGATTTCTTTCAAACTTCTCCGATATGATCACTGTCGTCGAGTCTGATTATCACGCCAGTGAAATTTCAAATTCAGTCTCGTCTCAACCATCGTAGCTATCTTCCAACACACTGCAACTCCTATTAAATTCGCAGCACACAAAATTTAAATTTAGCGCGGAACGCGTCGACCAGCCAATTTCCTCCAAGCTTGAATTATGTATGTATCAGGAAAGAGCACCTTCCGACACTTCTTTCGGATTCCAGGCCTTCTTTGACGCTTTCTGTTCACCTGTTCGCCCTCATCCTGCTGTTCCCTTTTTTGTTACACGCTGTTGTCGAGACATCGCATCTCTCGTGGGCCCTCCTCGATCGCTGTATCACGGTGTTTTCCCTTGTCCAGAAGAAGTCTGACCGATCACGCGCGATTTTAACGACTTACACGGCCGGAATATATTTCCACATCATGCATCGACGTAAACGATCGTCACAAACTCCTCCCGCATTCAATATCACGGCCATCTTAATATCCCATTACTGTTTCCACGTTCGCGGAATTTTCTTCCACATTTTTGGATAAAGCAAAAGAAAGAAACGAACGTAACGAGAGGTACTTCTTCGATGTATATTTTCTACACAATGTAGCTTTTGCGCGCGAGTTCATCGAGCATAAGAAAAGAACGCTCTGAACGTATAACGCGTACGAATTTTCTTTCTTTTACTTTCGTTTTGATATATTTTGCTGTTGCAGAGGAGTTTGACAACGTCCGTGATACTTGAGGCACGTACGTGTGACACATATGGATCTGGATATTTTTTTTTTTTTAGTATGGTCGATTATTTTAGCCACTGGACTTTGTCAATCTTATACGTAATTATATTATACGCTCGCTTTCCTCGTTGATGTTCTTTCGCCGGAAACAATTTCAATCATTTTCGTCGATAGACCGAGTAAAAGTTTGCGCGGTAAAGATTCAGCATGATAGCAATTTAGCAACTATAAGTTTGCTGTGCAACTTTAAAGATAAGACGCAAGACGTAGCGTAGATTTATTCTCGAAATGAGTTAGACAGGTCGAAGAAAGAATCGAAGAAAGTACGTGTGCGTTCGGTATTTAAATACAATTATTTTACGATCCATCCAGCACGACTACGACCATCGTTTACATGTTGATCAGATCGCGGCTTTACGAATAATACAAGAGATCGTGTGGGTTTGATGGATGTGCTGTAAGTGGATGCACTTTACAATTTCAAACTTGTATCGCTTGTCCCGAGTATCATCTTGCAAGCAGCGCCCGACGACGACGACAGTGAAATAACGTCGTCATTTACGCCACTAATAATTAAAATAGAAAGTACGTATTTACTGTTCTAATTGTCAACTACTCTCGGATCGGAGATTATTTTCCAAACGTAACTATAGACCTTGTATAAAACTTCGGGAAGGCGTGGTACAACGACATACTTGCAACGAATCTTGTCGCGAAGAAAATATTGAACATTCGCGTTTAACGCATTCATCGAACACTAACTCGTCGCTCTCTCGAATTGCCAACATCTTCGTTAACTCTTAATATCACGCTTGTTTCGCCACATGAAATGCCCCATTCCCATTTAGCCGTATTCTTCTCTAAACTTTGAATACGTAGATCGTTTTACAATCGAGGATTTTCTCTTTTCTACGTGATCCGAATTCCTCGACCGTATCACGTACAACGTCTTAAAGACTCGGCAAAGTACAACTCATTTATAAGCGGATACAAAATTTCCAGTTAAAGGACGTGTCGATTAACAGGCCAACGTAAACGACACCGACTAATTACCATAGAGATCTTTCTGTCGTAAGGAAATAATAGATGCACAACCTCTTTTCCTTTTATATCGCTTTAGCGAATCATCTACGAGCCATTTTGTTCTATTTCCGTTGTTACGATCACGCACGATTCGACGAAAATAATATTAAACGGAAAACGTGGTGCGTCCATTGTTTCCTTAGAAAACGAAAAAAACTTTTCGGACAGCGTAATACAAATCCGTCGAAAGTATGAAAACTATCGAAGCTCGCGCAGATCTAACGACACGATCCGATACGTACATCGAGAACGAAACATGTGCCGTGATTATTAAACGGCAGAATGCTCGCGCAGCTACCAGAGGAAATTTCCGTAAAATGCGCAAGTTACAACCGCGCCTTTAACCCCTGCGGTTCGGTGTACGTGTGGATTCGAAGCGAGCGTCCATCGTCGGTATGCGTTATACATGTTATAATTCAACCGGAGAAGCCATAACTCACAACACGACTCTCGGCTTCTTCGGTAGACAGTCGACCATGGGCGGAGTTCGCAATGCTCTCTTCCTCCTATTTATTACGTTCGATGCACGATGCGCGCTGCACACCGCCACTTCTTACGTGATCCGCCGCGTTTCCAACCGTTGCCACATGCTCCCGCGAATTTACTTGGAATTTACACGAAACACACGCGTTGCGCCCGAGAGCACGAATAGGAAGCACGAACTCGATATTTATCAAAGAACGCGACGCTCTGCGCGCAGGAACGCGATCGCCGGTTCTTGGCCTCGTTCAACAAAGTGAGGCAAAGAGACACGTGCTCCGTTTGCTTTTCCCTCGGGTACGGCCGGTGCTTGCAGCAGCATCCTCGGAGATTAATTTCTTCTTCGACGGGCAGATCGAGAGATCGCGCCAAAATCGGAAATTCTGTTCTGTTTGCCAAGCTTTTTTTTTTTTCTTATTAGGGGACCGGAAGAAAAGATTCGCGGAGCGTTGTACGGCTTTTTGCGTTAGCTTGCGCGTAAAGTTGCTGCGTTATAAATTGACCGTTTCCAGAGGTACGCAGAGTTTCAGGCTGCGAGAAAATCGTACAAATTCAAATCTAGAAATTGCATTGTCTAAGGAAATTAGTGTAGTATTGTAAATATTCGAGTAATTTACGTCGACCGATACGTAGAAAACGGCAGCGTGTTTGCGCGATTACGCGAAATTTTAAGACGCAAGATTACGCGATAAGTAGA
Source organism: Bombus waltoni (assembly GCA_014737395.1). Lineage (NCBI taxonomy): Eukaryota > Metazoa > Arthropoda > Insecta > Hymenoptera > Apidae > Bombus > Bombus waltoni. The sequence continues at coordinate 6,442,048 of JACXII010000051.1, read as the reverse complement.
TAATACATAAAAATGTGTAAAATATCCGAAGCACGGTTTTCGTTGTGATATTTAACGAGACGATATAAATCTTCTGCAAATTCCATTCTCTTAGTTAGCTTTATAAAAGAATAAATTTGCATAAACCTCTACAGTCTAATAATATAATCCGATCGATGGAACAGCAGATCGTTTTTAGCGAATGAAATACGAACGAAAGCGAGTAGCTTGTGAAACGCGAAATATACGTACTGATAGTAGGCTGTGCGAATAAAGGGGTAAATATATCACATTCAAAGGCGCAAAGAAACGTTATAAAATCGTTTGGACGTATCGAGTCGCCATTAGTTACTACCGAACCGTACGAATATACGTATAACACGAGAAAAGCTGCTATCGGTTTGTTACTCGGATTGCGCATACTTCTATACCAGAATCGTTCCAATCTAATCGTTTTATCGTGCAAAATCTTTAGGCTTTCCAACCTAATTTTACTTGCTAAGCGAAAAGCCAACATCACCTACGCGAAAAAAAAAATAGGAAAATTGTAAATAATTTTCTCAGTACCAAACCCGTTGACTGCTTCGGTTCTTACAAACGGTATCTTATTATCTCGAGCATCTTTGTACTCTAACGTTTAATAAGTTACGAGAGAAAGCACGCGCGCTTTTCTCCGAACGAATCTTTTCTGTCCACTCTTATCCAAACACGCGCGATAAATCTAACAACACGAAACACGACTAACCGCGCTCTTATTTTTCTCACGATCGGTCTGCGATCTCTCTCGTTCCTCGAATCATCTCGAACAAACAACATCCGCTTCGCCAATTTTACCATCCACTCTGTCCAAATTCGCGCGATAGACCTAACGACAAGGCGGTTACTATCGGTAGTATCGAACGCTCTTATTCCCATAATCGGCCGGCGATCGCTCCCATTGCCCGGATAGTCTCGAACAAGCAACCGTCGCTATTCTGCAAACGATGGCTGGCTGGTAACGAACAGTCACTTTCGGATTCTCGGCTTATATCGGCTGGAAGATGATCTAGCGGTTAACCATGGGCAACCGGGTAAAAGAAAAAAAGGCGCATAAAGCTGAAACGAGCGTGGATGTCGGAGCAAGAGAGTGCGGAACGAGTATCTCTGGTGAGGCTGGAATAGCGGCGAGTCGTATCGATCAATTACAGGCCCCGTCCTTATAAGGCAATTATTAAATCACGCGAACACGTCGTCTTACACACGCGTGTATCGGTAACAAGCGATCTCCGTGTCACTCAGCCGGAGATTCGCCATGGATCGCGATATATCCCGGTCTCCGCGACGTCCGGGATGTGTCGGTAGGAATATCGGACCCGGAGATCTCGAGATCGAATTCTCTCGAGCCGCGAATAAAAGAGACCCCTCGAGAGACGGCGCCAGGTTACAGACGAGCCCGAAGCAACCTCGTGGTGCAGCCGCTCGGACACAGAGAAACAAAGAGAGAGAGAGAGGAACACGTGGTCGAGCGTAATGGATGCTAGGCAGGCTGTAGATTAGGCAGATTAGCCATTATGCGCGTAGCCAGGTATGCGGCTATCAGCGAAATACGATGGATTATATGGTAATTACCAGAGCGTTTTTCCTCGCGGATTGCTTCATCTTCGGACGCTGATACCATTGTCTTACCAGGTCCACGAGCGTAATTTACGAGCTGGAAAAAAATGGAGCGAACAATGCGGCGACGTTGTTTCGCACGAGTCGTACGCGATATCTGATGCTCGAATTATTTGTAACGAGAATTTGCTGCGGCCACGTTACCGAGTTATTGGTACTGATCGTTTAGTCCTTCGCCGACTGTTTTTCTCTGATAAAGCGACAAGAGCGCCGAACATGCGTGTTCTTCGGTGTTATTCTTCGTAGGATTTCTTCCTGTTCTTTTCGCTCGAGCGATTGATATCTCCGCGTACGGATTATCGCATCGCGGCCTACGTTGTTCATTAGGGTGAATGTTGGTAGCGAATTTTGAGAAGCGAATCAACTCGTGCGTAAAATCGCAAACACCGAGGAAACAGTATCGACGATGAACAGCTTAATTGAAAATCTCGCGAAACTTTCAGGTTAATCGACGTACGTAAGAGCATGCGAATCTGTTTTTAAGCTAGACGAACGATCGAGTCCGAAATCTTAATTCCTCGAGCAACTATACGATAGTTCGATCGCTCTGACAACGACGTAATTGGAAAACGTTCGATGAAAGATCAGGCACGAAATTCGAATTATTTATGCAAGTGTTCAGAACTAATTTCTAAGAATCTTTAAATAAGCTGGCACAATGCGCACGAATACGACTCGCAATTTATCGTTTAGTACGCGCGAACGGTAGCTGTTATCCCGATAATTAATTAAATGGGTTTGTAAATTGATGCGGCCGGTTAATAAATAAACTTCGTGAAACGTGGTCACGCGATCGACTATAATGAATTCGTGATTCGCCGCAGATTAGGTGGATTAGCCATTATGCGCGTAATCTACGCGGCTACCAGAGAAATACGACGGATTATATGATAATTATGAGATTTTTTCACGTGGATTACTTGATCCTCAAAGCGAATTCCGTTGTTGCTCTTAAACGTAGCCGATGCATTAAAATCGAGGGTGGTAATACTGAAATATCGTTCATTGAGATTCTATGCAAATTAAATATAGCAGGATATTTCATTGGAAACGTAATGCGTTGCGTCGGAGGAGAAAATCGCGCGCGTTTCGTTATTCTCGCTGGCAAGCACATTTATATAACGTCACTTTGCTGCAACTAATCATATGTGTGTTGATGTCAACTGTAAAGAAACCTGTTATATCTCGATACGTCGATCTTTCGGCGTAATGGAGCTGTTTCAAGAAGGTCGACTTTGCGCGCACGCGTACTCGGTATTCGGCGTGAAAATCTGCTTCAACGAGCGTAATTTGCAAAGTACCCGCGACAAGAAACGTTTGAAAATTTCGGCACTTCGATTCCATTTGACTGATAAACATTTGCATAACGAGCTGGTGCTATTAAGCGAAATATTTTACCGACATATCGTATTATTATATTATGTTACGTTCTAAAGCAAACGCGATTCAGTTTTATCTGAATTGAATTTATCCGAATGGAACGGATCGTTCTAATATCTTAAGAACGTAAAATTAAGAAACACAAAGTGATTGATCGAGTAAATTATACGGCTGTTTCCCAACATACATACACTTTATCACCTGCGAAACTATCGCTTATCAGCTTTTATTAAACGATACTGTGCGATATACTGGTTCTTACTAGACTACCAACGTTTGTGCATGCGTGAGGAACTTAAACACAGGTGAACAGAATCTGTAGGATATAAAAAAAAGTCCAAGTAAAATTCAATACCTAACGTCGTACTTTGCATATTTCTCGTACGTTGATATTTTATATATTTAAAGCGTTCGGTGTAATATTTCGCGAACGAAGCTTTCTATTTAGATTCCATTTTCTTCTTCGGTTATCTCCGCATTTACGCACGATTTTAAAGATGAAACTCTCGCGAGAGACGACGAATGATCCAGTATTCGCGTCCCATAAATAACGAACCGTGAAATTTCAATAAACTGGAACAGTCCATATCCAGTCAGCACCGGAGTATCAAAGAGAAACGAGACCGGAATAGGAGAAAATACCTACCCTGCATCGAAAGCTACAACTACATCCGGTGTCACAAATAGGACTCGAAGCTGCTCCTCTTGGCAGATATACCTTACCAGGAACAACTATACGCTACGTGCATAATGCACAAGTATACCGTTTCACGCACCCACACAGCTGTGAAACGGATACGGGCAGCGTTGAGATTTCGCGCCATTAGTCCCCGAGAAACGGTGGCGTTGTCTCTTTCATGTCTATGGAGCAGCTTGTATTTGAAATTACAATTCTAGTCGTAGCCCGCAGTTTCTTCGAGTTTCGTTCGATACGAACATTGTGATCGTTGCGTGGCGGTAGGTCCACGTTCTTCTACATTTACAGTCATTCTTTCAGATATTATTCCATCGATCTATCCTAAACGGAGCACGCGAAGAATTTAAACTTGCCCAAAGCTGTTTCTAACATTCGATATTCGTTAAACGATACTGGATGTTTAACTAAATCACTCGTTCGAATACAATGGCAATGGCGTGGATTTGAAAGAAACACGATGTTCGATTCAATATTCCGAATATTTAGCGAGAAAGCATAAATGACTGTTTACAGGCAAGAACATCGAACAAAGAAATAATATCGGAGAATAGATTTTTATCGTTAAGACGCTGCTAGACCGTAAGGCGCGCGAAAATGTATCACAAATACGGAGGAAAAGTTCTATTCGTTTATGAACATTACATATGTTCATAAACATAAACATTACATACGCTATGCACCGGATTCTTTGGCAATTGCAAAGCTTGCGAGATATTCGTTCCGATTAAATGGATCGATGTAATCGAAGCGTCTGATCGTGAGAGACGATTCTCCTTAGCAATCGGCAAAATTATTCCCATCTTCTCTCTAAAGAAATATCTTTAAAGAATATTTTATTTCTTATGTTTTTCACGCAAGCAGAAATCGATGAGACAAGATTCGGTTGTTGCGTTCTATGGAACAGAAGTGTTCTAAGCGTTGTTCGTGGGATCGCGTCGTTTGAGCGTGAACGTTTGCAATTCTAGTCGCAGATTCTCATACGTGGCGATTCAAAGAATAGAGTACCGATTATGTTCTCAATGTCCTGCGGCAGTCTTGGGACAAATTCATCGGCTTCTACCGAAGGCGACCGATCGGTGATCTTTAATTCATCGGCCCCCGCGATCGTCTCACGATCGGCGTGCCCGTGATCCCCGCCAACCATCCAGGATGATCCAGGCCAAGAATCTACATATGCTGGGAACTACCAATAATCAGCGCTCTTATCGTTAAATCTTCCACTGGAATTTTTCGTCGATCAAGTAGCTCGGTTAATATCGATCGATCGAATTATTCCTTGGTCATAGAACTTTCGGTAGTCGTCGCTAACGCTCGCACATTCTACGTGCTGGTCGATCGATAATTATACGCTTATAAATAACGCGTGGTTGGGAAGTGAATTGAACACTTGTTCGCAAGTGCGAGTTTGGAAGGACGCAAATTTGTGAGAGGCAAATGTAATTTTACGAGATTCGCAAAAATTCTAAGGAAAGTTGTAGAGACGCAAATGTTCGAAATAAATCTTAAATATGCGAAGATGCGAACTTTCTAAAACCCGAGATCCTTAAATCCTTAAAGCAACGAATTGTCCGATTAAGTGTTTTCATACGGGGATATCTTCGTATCGTAATTTGGGAAAGAAGGTGTTGTTTAAAGTAGGGTAAAATTCTTGCTAAATATTTTCATTTATATCGTAAATACGAGAACGCTTTGTTCCAAAGAATCGTGCGTCTAAGACAATTCCAAGGCTACTCGTCGCTCGTTATCCGCAAATCGAAAGGTAATTTTTTGCCAGCTCCCTAGAACATTGATTTTATAATATTCTTCGTTAACGAAGAAGCACGGTTAACGTCGATCGCGGTTAAACTATTCCTTGACCGGATATTTAAATAGTCGTTAAAAATAATTCTAGGCTATTTACCTTGTTATATGAAAATCGCGACCTGTATCATTTTATGCTAATAGAAACAAGTTGCCTTTGCCAGCCACGGAACAATAACGATAATGGGATCACATTCCAGTACTATTTCGATCAGCAATAAACGTACGCCTCCTCAGAGAGGCATAGAGAGGTATGCAAAAAGATGAACGCGGTTAATTGCGCGGCTTTTTCAGGTTGTACCCAACTATGCTAAGCAATTCGTAATTAATGGCCGACGACAGAACTCTCGGCATATATGGAGAACAAGAATGGAAAATAAGGATGGAAAAATCGAGATAAAATCTGGTAATAAAGTATGTACCATTACGGATCGGTTCTCTCCATAGTTGGTTTCGTTATTTTCAGCTTAACACCTGACTGTATTCAAATAGGTTTCGCTCGCAACTTTCTGGGCCCTCTCGCGCAACGATTTACTAATCAAGCAACATTGATGGATCGAGAAACGATACTTTGCGAGTTACGGATTTCTAGGATCGCGCGATTTTACTATTTCATATCGAATAGAACGATTAGTTTGCTTGTAATTAAGGGACTCGTAAAAACGACTCGTGTTAAATTTGTCGATCTCTTTACGATCTACAAATTGACTTATTCTCCATTCTATAAAATCTTCCCACGACGATCGCAACATCGTGACTCGATTAGAATTATGTATATAGAGGTATGTTAGAATTACGTATATAGAATAGAACGAAGGTCTCGTTCCAAGAGATTGAAACGTACTCGGCAGAAACTAACGATGCTGGAATATAATTAAAATATAGTACTTTTATCGCGAAACGTGTTGTTATTATACAGGCGAAAGAACTTGTACCCTGTGGTAACTTGTAAAATTTTGCTCGTAATATTAGCTTAACCATGCGAGACGATGCTATTCGCTTAAAGCGTCCACACACACGCCTCTTCGGTAGAGGCGCTTGAACGCACGATCCAGTATCGAATAAAAAGGCTCGAATAACGAATTTCCTAAGTAGACGAGGCTCGTGTCAAGAAGAGAAGACGAAGCTCGTAACGCAACTTCCGTTCGATAGGCGTCGATCTTCTGTTCGATAACAGGCGCTGCTCCCCCGTTTAATTTAAAGCTTCGTGAAGCAGCGTTGACGATGCCCAGATTAAAAAGCTTGTAAATGAAAAGGTGTGAGAAAGTGCAAGCTGTGTGTTGCCTAATCGGGTTGGAATCAATTTAAAAACTCGTTTCAGTTCGCCTGGCGCCAATTACTCGCCATTTTGCATAATCTTCTCCGGTCGTGGAACGTGACAAATAATGTTCTGCCCGCGTACGAAGAAAACACACGATCCCAGGTCGTTTGGCGTAACTGGCACGTTAATTAGTCTTGATTGCTTTTCGCCGAGACACATCGGTATCCTCGATACTCCATTTGTAATATTTCATTTTCCTCCTTCTTTTAATTCTACTTCTTTTTCGTGTATCACTTTAATGCATATGCGCATATAGAAGGAATAGGTCGTCGGACTCGGCTCGAGTTTTTCTTTTACATTCCATCGAGCAGTCGATCATACTACTTCGACCCTCTGCGAAACGCCCGTAATATCGGTCGTTCGATCTATCGAGCCGTCTCGATCGAATTTCTATGTCGCTAAACGATGCAATTAGAAAGGACAACACCGCGAGATACTTCGAATGGATAGTCGTTATGAAACGTTAATGCACTGCCTCGACTTCGTTGCTTGGAAAGGTAATTAGGTAATTGATTCGTTAACACGCTGCCTAAGAAGAACGCTGCTACGAATTGTGGCTAGTTCGACGCGCTTGATAGACCGAATGGTAAAATATCAATTAGACGACATTGGAAAACGGTGTGTTTAAAAGAAACGGTCAAAGCGTTGTGCCGTTCGGTGATAATATTTTTTACGTATCTCGAGATATCCTTTCGCGATATATACGTGCAACTGTAAATGCGAAGCTACGCAAACGTAAGCCGTTTTAACGTTGCTACTTCGTTGAAATTTATCTTAAAACGATTAAAAGATAACAGGCGTTAAGACGACGAGAAAGCACGACTTCTTTTCGATACCGATTTCTATCGAATCTTTTTTAATATTGCCCCTTCATAAAGAAATCTATTCCAACTATATCTTTGAACGATCAAGAGGAAGAAGTATCTTTGTATATTAAGAGGAAGAAAGACAGTTTGATTTCATAAAAGAATCTATTTGAACCCTACCTCAATACCATTAGGACGAAGAATTCTCTGATTTTTATAGCAAGTGTATTGCCACGGTAGATGTAATATTTAAAGAGTACGAGCTTAGGCAAACGTCTAAGCAACTGTAATACGCTCGTTCGATCGCACGTGATTCGGCCACCAACAACGTTAAGAATCAAACACTGGCGCCATTAAGTCGCTATAAAAAAAAAAAAGAAAAAAAAGACACCTAGAAACGCGTTGCACTCTTGAAATTCCGTTGAATTTCTAAGAAAAAACGATTGGATACGCGCGTCAACGTTTAATTCACGCTCGTGCGTAACCGTGTGCAACTGCACAGAATCAGAAGCAGCGCACGGCTGCAGTGACTGTCAATCACCTATCAAGGTGGACGTGAAATTAACAGTAGTGGACATGAAACGAGCACCGTTAGAGATACACAGTCAACTGTCGATCTCTATGAAATCAACGAACACGCGTATCTCCGTATTAAAACAGCAAAAAGTACGAAGTTGATTATCGAAAAAGCGTGTCTGTATAAAATCGCTACACTCGTGATTACATTGTATCGATTGAGATATTTCAACTCAATTATTTCCAATCATCTAAAAGACTTTGAAGATCTACTCTTTACAGGCTCTTCGAGTTTCTGGATTTTTGCGAGTTTACAAATAACAGATCCCATAAATTTTCACGTGGAATTAAACGCGACAAAGAAAAACGTTCTTCGCCTTAAAAATATTAGCCTTCTAATAAAACGTACGATGAAATATATTACTATAAATAAGATAGGAAGGAAACATAATATACGGATAGCTTTTTAAAAAGAAAGAAAGTTAAAACGAGCTGAAAAAAATATTTCGGATATCTACCAGGTATTATCGCCGTTTCAGAGGGAGCCGTTATATCGCGACACGTGCATTTTTTCGCCATCATCTTATTACAAACGCATTATCATACCGCTGAAAACCGTGAATTAGTCTTCGTCGAGGGAAAAAATTGATTTCGTTGTACTTTGGGATTATGTTTTCGGTATATAATCAACTAATTGAAATCGATCGCTCCTCTTCTCGTCTGATAAACCAAACAGGAAGCAACCACGTAAGCAGACTTTGGACCCGGCGCCAGTCGCGTCCTCTTCTTTCCTTTCAATCAGAGGCATCTTATTATTTTTCGATCGTTACCCCTTTACGACCGGTTTTCGCGAGAGAAAAATAACATGTCCCGATGTCGAAATCGTGCTCCGTATGTGATATACGTACTACGAAACGAGAAATCAATTTTCGAAGGGTGAATTTTACACGTCCCCAGATTATGGTGATTAAGTTTTACACGCTGGCAATGTGAACAAAAAATTATAACTTAACACGTACTTTACGTGTTCTTTACGTATACTTTGCGTGTACTTCGGATGTACGTCACGTGCAGTTCACGTATATTAAAGAAACAAGCTGCTATAAATTATTCCGAGAAAAATATCACTGAAATTAAGGAAATATAATATTAACGGTATCGGTAATTTCGCTCATATACACCGAATCGCATACCGGCCGAAAAATTTTTTTTAAATAAGGCATTCATTTCGTACAAGTATACTCTTGTATTCTATCGAACCATCTAGGCAAATATTTCACGCGATATTACGCATTATCAGACGTTATTCGTCGTTCCCGACCTATATTAACTTTGAAACTCGAAGATACGAACATTAACGTTAGTTCGAAAAATCCTAGATTCGCCTTTCGCAGTTGCAATTGTAACTCGAATTACGCGTTAGAAATATCCTCGTGTTATTTTTCGAAATTACTATCCATTAATTATTTTTTTTTTTTTTTTTTTTTTATTCTATAAGAGTCGTTCGAATTTCATATTCATAAAGGTACGAAACCTTGCCGATCTTCGAATCATCGCGCAATTGCTTCACATTCGAAACACAGTCGAGTCCCACTGCACGATCTGTCTGGGATACGAAGCGAAAATGTTTCTCTTTGAAATCGTACATACAAACTACCAACAAACCGATATGTACCGTCTGCGTAATATACGAATACCGTAAGAAACGTTAATAAATACCAGCATCCTCGAACAATAGACACTTAACAAACGAAACATCTCAGTTCCGAGCAACTTTATTACTCGCTTTTCATTTTGCTTTTATCAACAACACGAACTTTATCGATAATCCGCCGAGCAAGATGATTATCGTGTTGCTCATTTTCTCGAATAAATTCCAGTTTGACGATGGTGTCAGCGCGTGAAACGACTCGTAACTCGGGATAAATCGGTGGATAATAGAACCGAAACGTTTCTCCTCGGAAAGTACAAGCGGGAACGCGACATAGAAAGCAGGAAAAATGTGACGAGACACTGCGTAGGCCATTGTGGGCCGAGGACAAGAATTCCTTCGGTCGATCCTCTCGCGTAAAAATCCGTTTCAATGGCAACGAAAGCGATAAGCTATTGGCGATCACACCTCCGGGAAGTACTTTTCAGATTGTTCCTCGAACGTCTTTCTTCGGTTGGTACGATAATCACAGTGTCTCGACTCGGAGACATTACCAAACACGTTGCATAAAAGATTCGTTTGTTTAACGTTGGATTCCTATTACTCGAACTGGTAGAGCCTTTCAACGAGCACTACGGCTTGTACGTAACTATCGCGTCTGTTTATAATGCGATACTTGGTGATAATTACGATTTCTCTATTCTCTTATAGGTATATGTTAATGTTGGATAGGTTGCTTAGGATGTGTCTGAAACGTTTCCGAATTACTAGGATTTTTGGAATTTATGAATTAATTTAGAAGGAAATTTGTTAAAGTCTTTTGTATCGGAAGCTTAAACTTATTCTTCCGTATTTTCCTCTTATCTCTAAACGTTACTTTTATAAAGTTCTTGAACGATACTTATCTGTAACGCATCGTCGTAAATCTACTACTACTAATATCTTCTTTCGCTAAATATTTCTTCGTAAAAATTCCTAATGTACTTTCTTATTCTTCGTTTTTCTTATTCTCTTCATCTAATCTCCATAAACGGTCTTCTCCTAACGAAGTTTCGTTCGCAACGTTTGTTCCACGTCCAGTAATAGAAGGTTCCTAACGATATTTAGGAGAAAAAAACCACGCTAAGAAGTGATAACTATGTTTAAGCGAAACGATGCCGCAGACAATGCTTCGATAACATCGGACTTCAAGTACAGGCCGAGTTGTAAGATTCGATATCGGAGGGAGTCGACCGAAACATAAGCAGGAAAGGACGAGAAAACATATTCCCTGATGGGAACAATACCGCGGAGATAGAAGACAGGCCGCGTTCTGTAGTTTAGTTTATTGCATAGGCGACGTTCCAACCTGGTTTCGAAAGCCCCGGGAAATTTAAAATAGAGCGAAGCACGCGAACAATAGCGTCCCGTGAATTTCTATAATTCCAATGGTACGCATCAAACTGCTTTATATCGTATGGTTCGAGGAAAATTGCGAAGAAATATAATATGGCGTGAAAGTAGATTGAAATGTTAGATGCAGGAGTTTATACGAAGGAATCGTTTACTCAATGGTATTTCTGAATTCCAAAGAGAATAGAAAGATCCGCGCACTCGAAGAATTATCGCAACGAATATTTGAAGTTGGAATAAATTCAAACAAAGATCGATACATTTACGAAACTTCGAAGTAACTTTTCTTCCTGTTCTAGCCAACTATGATACGTTTTTAAAGGTGTCAGGCGAGAAAGCGATTCCTTGCTCTCGATTGGAATTATTCTTAATATCAAATGAATTGATATCTTGACGAATATTAAATGAACTACATTCTTGTATCTTTGTATTTTTGTATTTTTGATCGTTGTAACAACAAAAGCTTAAGAAACGTAAGAAATTCTCCACTCGTAAACAGATCTGTAAATCAATGTCCAGTAGGATGTTTGTCAAGTTCTAACATTATATCTATCTTCGTAGCTCTCCGCGAACCGTTTATTTCCTAGTCATGTGTCTCCAGCAAGATCGCTACCAAACGAAAATCAAGACCAAACTCGAGCAAACGACGTTTGAAGCAGAGATAAAAGGTAACGATTCGAACATTGAAACGTTTCAACTGCTACTACTACTTCTACTTTGGCGTCTGTAGGAGACACTGCGAGGAAATTTCTATTTTTCACGTAATTTTTGTAAGAAGAATCAGAAGCCATTCGTCGTTTCAAGAAACATTTATCCAAATAGTAAACACCGAGCAAGACAAGAGACTGTTTTACGCGATAGCTAAATAATTGAGAGAAAAATCGTTTGCTTGATCAAGCGAATTAACGCGCAATTACTTCCACGTAACGTTCACAGTCAACAAATAGGACGATGTGTCGTTCAAGCAACCATTCTTCACCAACATTTTATCTCGTTCAAATAATTTCCAAGCAAGCCGAGTGAAACTCGATTCATAGCTGAGTGAAAGGTATATCGCCAGATTCGTTATCTTAGCAGACACTCGAAAATCGTATGACGACGCGATGGAAAAATATTCGCGAAAACGTAGCAAGGTGGGGTGAAAACAATGCGGCCAAGAGATAGGGGGCAGGCTAGGGCAGCTTGGTTTATTGCGCGTATTTGTATTCAATATTAGCATCCACGTGGGCAGAGACACAATAGCCGTGGTCTTATCCAGTCGTGTCCCATAGCGTGTTTCCCTTCCGTGGTGTTCCTGGCTCGGTCGCACCGTGTCCCAGATCGTTCGACCGGGGACGAGAGAAGCTCGAAATGCTATCAGAGGAAATTACGCACTGCATCGCCGCGTAAAACTGACCCGCGTCTCCTTATCTATCGTGGAAACGTTGAAACGTGGGCGCGAGACTCTTCCTGCACCTAACCCAACGGAAGACGAAGCGAACCGAAGTGGACAGCAGATCTCGAAGAAGAATGCTACCGTTTTATACGGTTTGCGCCCACCACTGCCTGCTATTGATCGAACAAGCGTAACTGTATCGCTGACATTCCGACTATAGCGTGGATTGGCTAACAGGGCACCGTTACCTTTTAATTTCTCCGACAGACAATGCAATTCCCTCCTATCTTGCACGATTTATTACCTTCACGGTGGTTCATTGTACCTCGTTGTTTTCGCTTGTAAAGCGTTAAACAGGGAAAAAAGAAGCGCGTACTTGGCGGATGTTCCTTTTGTGGCGAAACCGTACATATTGGATTTAAATCGGTGCAAAAATGTATTATTGATAGATGGACAGAAGGATGAGCGAATGTTTGGCACGGTATGGGAAGTTTATTTCAAGGAAATAAAGTAAATAAGTCGAGACGTGGCGTACGATTCGTAACAACCAAGTGTCGACTCGGCGCGCAACAAATTTTCACTCGCAGACTCGAAGGAACACATTGACGAATCTAACGCCGGTTCCATTTCTAATCAATTACTAGAAACATTTAATAGGACAGATAGACGAAGCCGAATCGCCGAAAGGATCAAACCGATTCATCTGTATTTTTAATCCTAACCAGTCGTTCAAAGAGAAACAAACGTCCGGGGTATGTATAACGCTTTGCGATCGATTTCTGAAAATGACGCGCACGAAAAATTCATATAACGCATTTGGACGGCGAGTTCGTAGGGCGAAGCTTTACGAAGGAAAGTAACTAATACGTAAAAACAAGTCGTGACAAGTACAATACGATTTCTGCATAATTATAGAATACCGTAAAATGATTAGATATATAAACTTGGGATAAATGTTTCGATCGAACGTAAATATATGTCGAATTATTATACATGTATAACATTCCTTAATAGTATCTCTAATTAGCAATCTAACAAAGCTTCATTGGAGCAGGTAATATTTTAACGACGATACTATCGTAAATATTTGTAATTTCCACCGTATCGAGTTATATCTGTAAAAGCAGTACAAACTTTTTCCGCTTAATAGATATGTTAACATAGTTTTTGCACCAAGTAATAACGTAAAATATTTTATCTCTTCGTTAAGGATGCTTCACAACTTTAACGAACAAAAAGTTCGGATCCCAAATAAAACAGTAGGTTTTAACGTTGCGAGCATTACGAATGCTTTACCAACGGAAATAGCAGTCGCCGAGTAAATTGAACGATAGTCCATAGAAATCTGACGACTGCACGACTTCGTGCATAAAATGTAATTGCTCATTACCGTGTTTACATGTGTATAACTGAATAACAAGCGCCGTATTCAAGATCCGATAATGAAATACAATAATCAAGTAGTCGATATAATTATCAGCTTTTCTTCCACTTTAGTCCTCCGCCCTTATTACCTGGAAGTTGTAAGTTATCACGTACACGTTTCTTTTATTCGTTAATAGGCTGCAGAGTTTTATACAAATTTATATTTTTTGCAAACGATCGAGCAAATTAAGAAAATTAAAGAATCAAACAGAGATTCCTTCTGCTTATTAAAAGTCATAACGAATAATATTTTCTGCATTTTAGGCACGAATTTTTCTACATTTAAGCTATTTAATTAATCCGTTCGACTTTCGCTGTTTGTTCAATCTTACAAAATTTTGAGGAGCAGTATAAAAGTCGTTGTTATGTCAATATCACGTTATGTCGTTATCGCGTATACGCTTCTTTTATTCGTTAATAGGCTGCAGAGTTTTATACAAATTTATATTTTTTTGTAAACGATCGAGCAAATTAAGAAAATTAAAGAATCAAACAGAGATTCCTTCTGCTTATTAAAAGTCATAACGAATAATATTTTCTGCATTTTAGGCACGAATTTTTCTACATTTAAGCTATTTAATTAATCCGTTCGACTTTCGCTGTTTGATCAATCTTACAAAATTTTGAGGAGCAGTATAAAAGTCGTTGTTATGTCAATTGCAATGGGCATCGTATAACGACATAAGTAATACGGATAAATGTCGCTGTTGTAGTCGTTCGATAATTTAACGAATATAAAAATGCACGTGCGTAGAATTTTCGTTAACAGGAACAAGAGCGTTCGAAGCGACGAGATAAATAAATTACGTAATCCATCCGCAGAGTATAATAGGACAAAATTATACAACCCAACACGAACTCTACGCGTCTCTTCGTCTTGAAATTTCGCATCGATGCATCAAAACGTACCGTCGATTCATTACGAATATCAAGCAATAACGCAAAAACAACAAGTAGAACAATTTCCCGATACCGAAACCTTTCACGACAAAATTATTCCGTGACATATAAGGTAGGTATGTATATATTGCAAGGAATTAAAAATTCCACGATGTAGCATGGGCCAGTGTACGACCAAATTTAGGCTTTCCAAGTTCTTGTACATTCGAAATTTCTTGCGAAATCGCGGTATAATCAAGCCCTCGATCCTCGTGTAGCGGTTAACGATCGTATTCCGGGCCACCATCGAGTTCTCATCGTTCGAGTTCTTTTTCGCGAATACGGTAGTCCACGAGGGCTTCCCTCTGTCCGGAAATTAGCCACAGCTAATTATGAATTAACGAGCTCTTCGGTCACGCAGTAAAAAAAGAAAGAAGGCAAAACGACGAATTACGAAGGATAATAGAGAATGAAATTGCGAATTGAACTGGGTCGTCGGCTGCGTACACGTGTGCAGCGAGCCTATGCCGGTTATGCGCGCTTCCGTTAATTTATGTTAACATATTTGTTTACGTCGATTCTACCAAAGATCGCTATCGCTGCAGCAAAAGAAGCTACGTGTAGTCGGTATTAAAATTCCATCGTAAGTAGTCGTGCTCTGGAAAAGCTTGAGAAAAAGTCTGTATAAATGCGCTGCTCGAATCTTGATTAGCGGTTCAAAGTAAAAAACCGACGCTTTTTATACCACTAACTGTTCAATTAACGACGCGATCCCGTCTGGTAACTTGTCAAATGCAGTTATCGAAACGACGAGTCCAAGTACCAACGACGGACCATCCGATTCGTTCAACGAAGAAAACAAGTGATAAAAAACCAGACGAAGAAAAGATCGCCGCTGACGTTTAATATCGGAGCAACCAGCTGGTATTCGAGGTATTTCTTGCGTTCTTCGTTGTCCTATCGCTGCGTGTCCATTTGTCCCGTATCGTATCACCATTGCGTATCATCGTCGTGCATCATCGTTGCGTATCATTTCCTTGACGCGACGACAAAAAATCGACAATGAGCGTTCCGACCCATTGCGTATGCGTATCCTACGTAATTCGTAAGCGTATGAAACGTATCGTATATCGCCGTTACATATCAACGCGGATGGGCAAGCGTTGCACCGTTTTTCTTTTTTTTCTTGGGTTAGCAAAATGTGATCCAAAGACACAGACCGAGCCGCGACCGGTCAACTTGTCGGTTTTTCGTTTCTCGTAACCACGTCAAATGCCGTGGGCATACGGGGAAGCGACGCTGTAAAGCGGTTACGACAAAGAGACAAGCGAATCGTGTCCACGACCGAAGAATATTCGTTTGAGCCAGTTTCGACCGAGTAGTGTTCTTACGCGTTCGTTTGCCGTCGAAAAGAGATCGCTTGGACGTTATTTATTTGCACGTTCGTACGCAATCAGCAGGATGAAAAAATTACCGAGGAGGAAACAACAGAATTTCATAAATTATCAATGATAGAAGGAGGAAGGAAGATGCGTGCGTGGCAGGAAGTGGCAGAGATAGCGAAAGAAACTATCAGCGCAAAAAGAAATAATGATAAATATTTCGGTATTTCAATATCTCAGAAGGAAAGTACTGGAACGGGAAAAGATGAGCCATTTCGATCAAGTAGGATAATTTTAGGTTCATTGCTGTTTTTATTTCTAGGGACAGATGAAATACGTAAAAGATCCTGATTCGCCTTTAAAAGCCTACGATTTCTATCGTACAGAAATAATCCGCAAAAGATACATTGAGCACGGTAAGAATAACAAATTAAACAAATAAGAACGATACTTAAGCAAGTTACACTTCTCGTTGGATATTGTAATTTAGTTTTGTTATACGTAGCTGTTTTATACGTTTGTTACAGATATATTTATCATACTATTTTCCATACATGGTCATCATGGTCATTCTATCTTTCCCTCCCTCGAGAAATAATCGGTCAGTCTTCTCTTATATTTTGCAATCCAGATCTTGTTCGACACGCGATTCTTCTCAAGGGAAATGGCGAACCTATTTATTCCTTATTCGTCGCTCTCCAACTCGCACTTGTTACAACACCTGCTTCTTCAGAATCAAATAAAATCTGCCTTGTGAAGCGTACAGTGCCGCCGAATTGAATCTTCGTCGCAAGAAACTGTCATGTTTTTTTCTACTTGAATAACTGAGATTTTCTCAGCACGCGAAAGGCCGAAAATGCTTTCAACTACCCTGCGGGCCTTTCGGTTAAAAGTTCTTTGTGTAGATCCTTCAGTACAGGAATCTGGAGAGAGTTTCGTACGATTTTCAGACAAGGGAAAAAGACTGCAATTCCTTTTCTCTTCCGCTTAAAGCGATAGACCGAGGTGGATTCCAGCGGTTCTCTTTCATTAGTGTACGCAACTCGGTACTGCAAATACACTCCCTCCTTGAGAGAAACTCTTCCTTGACAACTCACGTTCACAAACACGAAGGTGCAATTAGCATCAGCTAAAGAAAAAAGCACGATGATAAAGGACCCTTTGTACTTTATGTACTCGCTCGCACTATTCGCAGGAGACTGCGGAGTAACGCGCTTACCATCGAGAGTGCCGATGTACAGTGGAAAGTTCCACGTAGCGTCAAAATCTCTGGCTACTTTTAGCCATTTTTCTGCTTCTCTCCTTTTAATTAGAGTTCTATGTCGCGCCAATTACAAGGTTATTAGCGACGACTTAAGATCAACTATGTAAGTATTGTAATAATGCGTCGATTGATTCGGATTCTTTTAGTTTTCTCTCGTTTTCCAGACTGTCGCGTTTTTTGAATTGTTCGCAATACACGCGAAGTAACAACAAACGAAAAAGCCGAAAGGCCATCAGAAGCTACAATAGAAAATACAGAAATAAAGTTGCCCAAATTTACCGACGTCAACGTCAACGTCAACGTCGGTGACGAAAGAGAGAAAGACGGCGGATGCAAGACGAGAGTTTCCATTTTGGAAATTTAATAGCGCCAAAATAGCGTACGTACGACGACCACGTACGCCGTGCTATTTGGAATGACGTTTTAAATATATTTTTAAGAGGGAACAGAGGCTGCTACAGCGACATTAATTATACATTCCACCCTAGTCCAGGCCGCCATCCAGCCGAACTTTTCTCCTGAATATTTCGACTCTCAAAGCCACCGCGCTTACGCATCAGAAACTCCTTCGCCCTAAATACGACCTTCGAATGAACAGATTTTTGAAGATTATAATATTCAGGATTTGTCTTAAACGTTTTCCCCAAAATATATGTATACGTATATACAGTTATATTATGTATAAACATACAGTCATAATACACAATTAAAGCTTTCTCATTAGGTTATAATGTTAAACATTAAATCGAAATAAAATATGTGTTTACTTGAATATGATTCTTCAACGCTTCTTACACAATGGCAGCGCACAATTCTGGATAACTTTGCACATTGACTGTTTGACAATCTTAAAAAGATATCGACGGCCGATACACGACTCTCTGGTGGCCAAAAAACGCGACGTCGCTCTTTGCCAGTCTTTCCTGAACGAGTATTCAGTCTCGAAATGTAGTACATATTTTTATATTTTCGTACCAATTGCGTGGATACATTCAGGTCAGCCAATAAGCTAGGTCCACTGTATGTATCTCTGATTTTATGTATTTGAGACATTCGCCAACCAGACGACTTCCTTCTTTTTCTTTCTTTTTTTTTTTCCTCGGAGTATGATGTATAAAAACGAAGAAGATTGTTACTGACTCAAGAGGCGAAGTCATTGCAGTCAGGGGAGAAACCCTATTTCTGCGGCCCTATTTCTCATGACAGATCGTGTCCTCGGGTTTTATACGAAATACGGATACGCGTGCAACGACGATACGCAACGACGATACTCAACGACGATACTCAACGATGACACGCTACTATGACGCGCCACGATGACACGCTACGATGACACGCAACGGTGATACGATACGTGGATACGCACCTTACCAGAGTGCAAGATATCCGCAGCATGTAATCAAATACCGGATGAGCTCTTAAGAAAGGGTAACCACATGTCGCGTCGCATCGTTGAAACGTCGCGTAGCGTCGATCGACTGCAGTCGGTCGACGAATCTGCTCGATCGCGGCACGACCAACGGTTTCGTTCTCGCTCTTTCCCCCCTTTCGAACATTCTTCTGTCTCTGCGTCGCTCAACGTGACACAGTTCGGCTTACAGGTTGCCAAACTGACAGGCTACAAGCTCCTGCGGTCGTCATCTTCGGTTCCAAATCGACTGGACGCTAGTTTCGTGGAATTTTCCAACGTTATCGCGGAGAACAGAACGGCAGGATCTTCCAAACGTCTTTACGCCAAGAATAAGTAACGTATCGATCGTGAACGACGTCGGTT
Source organism: Bombus waltoni (assembly GCA_014737395.1). NCBI lineage: Eukaryota > Metazoa > Arthropoda > Insecta > Hymenoptera > Apidae > Bombus > Bombus waltoni. Next base: position 6,422,754 of record JACXII010000051.1, on the reverse strand, counting down.
GTCGTTAACACTTTCGATATTTGTTGCGAGATTACGGAATCTCGTTACTGGATACTGATTTTATTACGAGTACGATTGGAATGATTATTCTTCTTATCTTCTATCGGTTCTTTAAATTTCAATAGCGGTAATAAAGATATCTTCTTTTATTTTTGCTATCTACGGTATCGTCGGTGTAAAGATACTCGATTCGTTCCAACGTAATCGCATATTTTCTATCGTTCGTCTTATGTATTTTTGTAGGCATATTTTTATTATTGGACGAGATATTTACGGATTTAGGAAAGCAAGATCGTATACCTACGTGTAATAACGTATTTCCTTAATAGCCGCCTGATTTCGGCTAAACGAGGTTTCAAAGAATCAGGGATCCATACCTAATCACGATATATTATACAAATACTACCGTAGAACCAGATACGTAAAATCGTATACGAGTGTAGAAGGATTAAGATTAAGAAAGACGAAATAACTTATAGGCGGGATAAAACTGAAGCAATATCGGTGTATACCTGTATGTATGTCGCTGCGCGCGAAAATTTTTAAACGACGAATATTTTTAACGCCAAAGGAAAACACGTAAATACATGGCCAGGCCATAAAAACTCTACACACGTACAAATAGAAAAATGCGTGTACCTATTTACGACGACTAAACGTAACAAATTTCGTGGTTTTTGCCGATACGGCGCAAGCTTGTTCAAACGGTACTCGCGACGCGACGAAGCAAGCGTATCGACGCCAACTTTTCATACCGAGTTCAATCGTCCGATACGTGCAAGAGTCGTCGTCAAGACTTGACGCGTAATTAACTAGAAATCATTCTACGGCTCGGTAGCAACGAAGCAGAAACGCTCGTGACAGCGAACCGTGTCGCGGTGGCATCTAAGAGCGTAACACGCTTTGCCAGGTAATAATTAAAAATCCGACCGAACGACCTTACGGAAGCGGAGAGGAGGCGAAAAAGCAAAGAAGCGTGTCTTCTTTAACGCGCTAGGCCGGCGCAAACGATCTACCATGGAGAAAATTAATCCCAAGCCCTCGCCGGTTATTACGTTTTACGATGTATCGCGGTTTATTTAGACGTTTGATCAGCAAATTTACTACGCCGTTTCGCGGAGCCACGGTTCGCGTAACAAGCTGCCATTAACGTGCACGGCATCGGTGACTGTAAAAGCAATTCCGAGGTGCGCCACGCTGAAAGAATTCGACTATCCGTCACGCTCGAATCGCGTCGAATCGCGACTGCCGATTACGCGATACGCGCGTAAACGCCGGATATTGAACTTGTAATTGAGAATACCGAAGAAGGAGGCATTTCATTTTCTTCTGTTTCTTTTTTTTTTTTTTTTTTTTTCTTGATTTCTCTACGGCCGTGTCGAGTCAGTTACACTGACCTTATTCGTGTTTTCACGGATTTGGACGGCTTCGTTGAGAACCGTAGATATAAATGTACGTAATTGGAGAGAAATCTTTGTAAACTCGATAAGAGAGCCAATTGTATCGGAATAAAACGTTAGAAAAGTTCGTTGCGACGTTAATAGCTTTTACGATTCGCCGTGAACCGTTTCGTTCGATTATTTCCATACGAATGTGTTATTACGCGTTATTATACGGTGCTTCGTATTTAGAAACAAACATATCCTACAAATTATTTTTCCAACATCCTGAACTTTTCCTCGGTATTGCAGCCTATCTTTGTTTCCTGTGTATTCGATGTTTGTTGTTAGTTTCATTATCACGAGCACGTTATCGGATATGCGGTAACTTTGACAATGAAACGAGAAGACAGTTACATCCGAGAATTGTAAGAAATTATAAAAGTTTCTTTTATTTCTTTGACATCTTTTATTTTTTTTAAGATTTTGTTAGGCATTTTTGTTAGAAATATATCACAAAGTTCTAGTGTAAACACGCTTATTCTTTAAACTTTTGTAAAAACGATATACCGAATCTTTCTCTAAACAGGATTCGTTAAAACTCTACGAAGAATCGATTAAACCTCCTTTTGCGAAAGTAACGATAGCTCTTGACAAAATCAACACCGTCGTTCTAGAAACGCGACTACCACTATTTTAACGACCACTATAAAGGAAATGGAGCGAAAAATCTTGCGCGCTTTTAATATCAATTTTACGCTCTCGACTTTTATTTACACTCGGTGTAATATATCAGCTGGAAAACATAGCGGAGATCCGTTTACAGACTCGCTGTAAAACACAGGAAAACAATTTGAAACGTCGGCAATTGACTTGGCGAGACTTCGCGCGCGTTATTATTACGCGAACTTTACTGTCATAATGAATCAACAACGAGGAAAACTGGCGAATTACCGTTTGCTGCTCCACCCTCGGCCTCGGAACCTATTAAAAATATCCTCGAGGTTATCTATTGCGAGGCGATCATTAGTTACGTAAAACTACCAATAGATTTCTATAGGCGGTCTCTGACTCGGGAATTGAGAAAAGTTTCCATCGAGTCACTTACGATTGTGTAAATATGATTTATTCCTTATTCGTACGAATTTCACGCTTCCTTTATACGACTATGTGTAATGGCGTATGGAAAACATCGAACGAAATTCAGAAATCACAATTTTCTGCTTTACGATCACCGCTTGTAACNTGATTTTCTGATTTTCTGATTTTCTGATTTTCTGATTTTCTGATTTTCTGATTTTCTGATTTTCTGATTTTCTGATTTTCTGATTTTCTGATTTTCTGATTTTCTGATTTTCTGATTTTCTGATTTTCTGATTTTCTGATTTTCTGATTTTCTGATTTTCTGATTTTCTGATTTTCTGATTTTCTGATTTTCTGATTTTATGTCGGATTAAATCGTTTCGCTCGCTTCCGTCCGGCCAATTTTCTTTTCTCCTGTCTACGCCGAGAGACGACGAGGCTGCAATGTTCGAATTTTGGTGGAAATTCTTGCGAATTAAAGTTTTGTCGTAATTATTATACGACGAGGATTATCAGGCTGATCGGCCAAGCGAAACGCTCGATAAAGCGAAAAGTAGATATTAACGTTGATATATCGACATTTCTAAATATTTAAAACATGAAATTGGAAGTAAACGAACAGTCGATGATGTCGATATACAATGCACGTACACGAATTTGTCTTCTGCATGGCGGAAGCGAATCGAACTTCTTTGCTTTCGTATCCCGTGTTTCTTCTCGCACAGTTTAATGGTTCGCGAACAACAGTTTCGCGTGTGTCGCATACTTTCGCGTGGCGAACAATGCCGCAGTAACTTCTAATTTAACGTGTCATCGTTCGTTACACACCAAGTGTACCTAGCATTTGCTTGCTTGCAAACATGTGTTACGCGATCAAGCGTGTTCGCGTCGAACAAGAGGTGGCTAAATAGCGGATTTAGAAAAGAATCCAACACTTTCCCCAAAGCGTTCGACGGCACGTCGTATCAAAAATTACTATCTATCTCGTGATCTTTGAATTCGAATAACGACGAATTACGATGAGATAACTCTGTTATTGTAATGATTATATTCGTAAAATTGAAGAAGTTCTGGAAATATATATATAGAAATTAAAAGGTATTTGGCGCAACTATACACATATTTCGTAGAAATCACAAAATATCCATTGTATTAGTAATTTCCAATATACTCGATGGGACAGCGTTTAACAATTACTCCTTTGAGACGAGTATTCGTGCTGTATACTAATTTCCCAATAAATATACTACGTTCGCAGCGAATATATCTATCCTATAATTTCTATATACGTCTTTAGATTGGCTTCAAATTTTACGAACATTACAATGGCGACAGTCGTGTCTCGTTACAGTGGCAATAAAATTCCAAAATATTTTACGCAACACGTACAATACGGACATAAATGTTTCAGGGCGAGTGTCCAAACATTTCTTAAAGTGTAAACGCCAAGAATAAGCGAGAAGACTGGTAGAATTCATTTTTGATGGGATCGAACGTATTCGATGGAAAACGAGCCAATGGCGCAGATTAAAAAAAAAAGAAGAAAAAGGAGGCTGTTCGCGTAACAGCTAAAATAAGTTATCCCTGTTCGAACGATATCCTTTTCCCGTCTGAAACTCGTATAACGGTCTCGCATTACAGAAGAAAACCCGATGGAAGACTGTTGGTTGATTTCACGCTGACGGCGGATCCTTTCATGGGTTCCCGCGAAAAATAACTTTACTCCCAGGGGTATGAAAAGAAGACGTGCAAAGTATCGCGACGAGTATAATCAGCGCGCGACTTCTTCCTTTGATATTTATCGTGTTCCACTGGGACAACGACAGCTGGAAACGCGTTTGCACTTTTGTTTTGTAAGCGTAACTCGTTTATTAGCTGTACCTGCAACTCGTTCAATTCTGTTCGTTTTTCTAGCAAAAAGGCGACTGCCGAACAGGCGTGAAAACGCGCGTGAAAGATACAACCTACCATTGGTATTCGATTCGTGAGATTCTACGCTTCGTTTACGTAGAACCGTTTGTATTAGGAGTTTTGTTTCTTTGATAAACCGGGAACGAATTTTTGCAACAACGATGGAACAGTAAGTGATAGAACTGAGAGATTCCAGATCGACGAATAGATCGTAACGTTGCGTTCGTCGAATACGATGTTTTACTTTTAATCGACTCCGATGAATTATAAAACGTGGCATAGCAAGCGATACAAAAATAAAATTAACTTGGTCGTAATTTGTATACGGTACTTGATAGAGCAAATTATGCGATAAACTTAATGAATCGTTTCAAATTCTACATATATATACATTTCCCAAGAATTGTTACACTATCCATAATATTAGGTTGTCCCGAAAGTTTCTTTCCTTTCGTAAGGAAATAATAGATGCACAACCTCTTTTCGTTTTATATCGCTTTTTCTTCTATTTCTATTATTACGATCGTACACGATTCGACAAAAATAATACAAAACTGAGAATGTGGTGAATCCGTTATTTCCTTGCAAAACGAAAGAAATTTTTCGGACAACCTGATACTTCGCTAAAAAAAAAAAAGACTCAAAATTAATAATATTAAGAAAAGAAAGCGAAAATCAAATTATTATATGTCTGAGTCACGATTGAAATCAAAATGAAATACCTATTCCAACAAATACGTATATTTTCGTATCACCTACGATAAACACTACAAACCTGCGTTAAACAAAAAGTATAAAATAAAAAGAAAAAAAATTGGATCCAAAGGAAATAAATACCTCGGCATTATACCATGGGACAGTCGCTTAATGGAATATTAATAGCCGCAACAAGAACGAGTAGCACTTTGTATCCTTGATGAACACGTAGTCCAAATCGAGAGCTTCCTGAACCGATTAAAAGAGAATCATTTTTCAAGCGATCAAGCGGAAAAATCGCTAATGCAAGTTGGCGGTACCGCACCGTGGCAAAGCGAGTCTCACAATCAGACTGCTGTCCTTATTAGACAACGTACATTCATATCGGCTGCTAACTCGCTCGTAACTCCATACCCCGCATGGAGCGTGCAGATAGGCTTGCTTATCTCGCTCTCGACCAGCTGCATCTGCCTCGTTCTTTTTCCTACAGGTAGCTTCAATCGGAGCAACAGTGAACATAATTTCATGACGCCAATAGTATCTCTGCTTGGGCATCTTGGAGCTTTAATTTGCAGTTGGAAACGAAACAGAGTAATCGGGAATCTACGTGAATCTCAATTACACGGTGCGTTTATCGATCGAAACCTGTGATTTCTAAATCTAAAGTTTCGTATCGGCTTAGTCGTTCGATCAAGCATCAGAACCAAGGATAAAACTATTATTCGGATGAAATGGACGAAATAATCGCACTTTTTAGGTATCCGAACGTAGATAGGAAAAATATCGGAACTCTTTTGATTAATTTAACAGTAGGAAATGCTATCTTTATATTATCGCGAAACTAGGACTCTGGTGAGTTGTAGATAATTAAAGAGAATGGTGCTTATATTCGCACCTAAACGTTAAGATATTAAGGTTGTATACGACGAAGAAAATTTTCTAAATTTCGATCCTCACGCAGGCGACCAAAATGCTACGATGTTCAACGAGCGTATAAGTATGTTAACAGCTTTAATGCTTGAAACTACCGCATAAATTACGATATAAAAATAGCCAGGAAAATTAAAATATTGGTAAAAAGAATAGAGAGATCAGTATCCGGATACCCTCGATTAACCATGCTAGAGTTAAAACGATATACGATAATACATCTATAAAGATAGAATTATTTGATAAAGATAAGAAAAAACAAGTATTTGGAAAATTGACACAGCGAACTGGAACATTCCACGCGTCGCAACCTAGTAATCCTAATTTACACTGCATAGAGGCAACTACGCGGTACACTTTGCCATACGCGTGATCACTGCGCAAGTCTCTCCAAGTAAACTGCGATTCCCACGACTCAACGCTACCAACATGATCCAAATAACGACGAACAACAAGCAAAATTTATCGACAATACCATAGTAATTCTCGTCGAAACGTAAACATAATTCCTTATCTTCGAATTGCAATCAGCCCGGTAGTTCGTTATCGCTGTTTCGTATAATCAGAACACGTACTTTCTGAATATTAATACCGAAACCGTGTAAGCCTCGTCAAAATTATCGTGGCGCGATATGCATGCACGGCAGCCTTTTATCGGGCAAAGGCACGAAAATCTTCGTCTGAGTGGAACGTGTTGTAGGAAGAACTGTGGTGGTGGTGGTAGCCCTGGTAGCTGGCAAGAAGGAAAGATAAAGAGTAATGAATGCGATACCCTTGTGGTTCGTCTACCGAGAATAGAAAGAGCGCGTTTTTCTTCGTTCGTGCCGGGAGCAATCTTCTAATGCACCTTCGTCCCTTCGCGCGTAAATCACGCGTAAATGTGACTTCTGTGTTGCAATTTTACGAGTCTCTTATCGACTCGGCGTTTATGTGTCATACTTTGCTCTTGCAGATAAGTACTTCGGATTACGTATAACGATGTTTAAAAGCACCAAGGATCACATACGCGTACGGTAAGGATCATTGTACGTACATAGTTGAAATAAAGCTCCTCTGAAAGCCATATTTATGATGAAATCTTCTACTGTCCTTTTGTTTTATATATAACTGTATAAGCTATCTTCGATCTTCGGTCACACATATGGGCAGGCGGGAGTTTATGTGGATTATCGGGAATTATCTTTTAAAGTATACGATATACTGTTGAACACACTAACGTTGAAGCGAAACTTTATTATATAAATTAGAACGCGCTTTTTGCAAGGTCGTATTAATTCAACAAGCGTTTCGCGGCGTTTATTCCTGTGTTCTTTCTTTCATATTTCTCAGATGTTTCAAACAGATGGAATAAAAATTCCGTGTCAATTCTGTGCAATTAAAGCAAAGAAAGAACAAATGAGATTCCGTTGTTCTAATACATTAAGCATCCTGTCGTTATATAATACTACCGCAATGGTATAATATAATATTTATGTACGTGATATCAATACGCAAAATTCATTGAAACGTACCAATACAAGATCGAATAATCCCGATAAACACTTGCTTGAAAATATACTCTCATACCTACGAACAATTTCTCTTGTCTTAACGAACGTAACTCATGTTCCGATCTTCCCCGATATTTCTAAAATTCTCTGCTCTCCCGTAACCGTGCAACGTATATCGAATAGGAAAGAAAGACCGCAGCAGCAGCCGATAAATCATACCTTATTCGCATATCCGGTTAAAGAAAACTAAACACGTACACGCGTTTTGATAAGATCTCAGCCGGATCACATTGAAAATTCGGTTAGGTTTAACTGGAACGCAAAAAGGGGCAGCAGGGTCGTTACACGATTCGTTTTGAAATCCGAGCAGCATCGCGAAATCGCGTGTCACGTATCTAATACACGCGATCGTACGCGTTTCAATGCGTGCATCTGTCCTCTCCGCGTGGATGCACAAATGTTCGCATCACGCGTATGCGTTGCGCGGATCTGCATCACACAGGCATATGTGCATGCACGTGGCATGCATCTGCATACACGCGCGCGCGTACGCCGGTTTCCTGTGTTCGTAAACATGTCGAGAAGCCGGCCAGAGCCATTGTTGCCGGCTTAAGATCCATTAGGGACCTTCGTTTATTTATTACGCGACCGGTTCAACTATCGCTACTAACCGACCAGCCGAACGTAACATCCGCTTTTATCGGATTCTGCGAATTTTCGATATCGTAGCGACTTCCAGGGAAGCGCTACAGCCAGACCCCGGCCAGTTACCTTTCCTAGAGAAACTTAAATTAGTGCCTTTCATTTGCCAATAGAAGATAAGCGTTCGCTCTCCTAACATTTATTCGATACGATTTTATAACGTTTAATGGAACCGAACTGGACGCTCTATCTACGGTTTGGCGTTAGAAATTGGATCGGTAGTTTTGGGACACGTTGGAGACTGTATCGCCATCGGCGGGGACTTGCGGAAAACGTCGAAGTCGTTCGATCAGCGTACCAGAAGCAGGCTTGCAATTTCGACGTTTAAAGTAAAAAAAAAAAAAAAAAGAAAACGAGGTCTTTGATGTTTTTATTCGGAAGCAACGAATTATCGAAAGAAATATAGAAATAGGATCAAGTTACGAGAAATGTGTTTTCGCGAGATTAAACGTTATCCTCTGAGAATCTGTCCAATTATTATTTACAGTATCCCTGTTGCACTTGTTGGCAAGAATACTTGATTTCATCGAATCGGTTGATCGATAAAATTGAGACTATTTATTCCTGTCCTTTTCATATCCAGTTATCTCTTCGCTCTGTTCGAATCCCTCCAAGAGTCTCTCTATCGGACGCTTGAAACGTGTTAACAACGAACAATAAGCGAAGCTGCACAGGAAAGTGTTCGATATTACTCGTAACTCACGATCGATCATCGTCTGAAAATGCAACGTTCATCGAGTCTCTCGAAAAATGGTAACAAAGTAACAAGCCCATAAGGAAACTCTCGCAACCAGCGTACAATTCGTGTCTCGAACGTTTGCGCAAGCATCTGCTTCGCGAGTAGCAACCATGTTCCGCGAAGCTTGAAGATCCGGACGCGAGCCAAGTGTACTTCACGGTAAAGTGGCGCTCTCGAGGTTTGAGCCACGAAGAAGAAAGGAAACGGCGAGCTCGTGCTACTCAGGACGCGCAAGATCCGCGCGTTGCATAGCTGCAATGCAAATGATAAACGCAACGAGGTTCCCAGCTGTGGACTTCGACACCAGCTGACTGTCGGATGAACGATCAGGACCGAAGATCAGCACGCTCGTAAATCCTGCCCGGGACGATGGTCATCGGTATTTTAATTGACCCTCGAGAGTGCTCGAGAGTTCGTCGCGATTTCGTCGCGCACGGAGAGAAACAACGACGAAAGGATGCGAAAAGGGCGGAGGAAGAGGAACGAAGGGAAAGAAGGAGACAGAGAGAGAGAGAGAGAGAGAGAGAGAGACCAGGCCCGTGGCAGGGAACACGCTGCGTCTCGAGCAGCTGCAGAAACTCGGAAGAAAATCAATTCGATGGATCACCGCTAGCTGGGGTTAGACTGGCAATTATTAGCGAACATGCGGAAGAGATAATTGGATGCTCGGGGGTTCCCTCTAAAACCTCTGACTTCGTTGGCAATCTGCATAAAGCGAGGCGGTTGTGAAAATGGCCGATTCTTCGATGAAAACGACGAATCGTATCCCCGATGAACGATGAAACTTACGACATCGCCAAGAGTAGAAACAGACGAACGAGAATTAGAGATTCTTCGCTGGGACGTGTTACCGTGAAAAATTTCCATTTCTATACGGTCTTGCGCGAAAGGGCAAAGATGAAATTATTCGATAAAGCTGGCAAGAGATTCTTGACGAGAACGGTTCGAAGAGGAATTCTTTGCGCGATTGTAAAGCGTACGATTTTTATTGCGCTTTTTGCGCGACGCCAGATCAACGACGGATTTGTCAGCCACGAGTATCGGTAAAATATCGGATAGCACACTCGATCCAATTTTTCGGTATCAACGTGATATTAAAAATCCAATGTGAAATTCCCTTCGCGATACTCGCGATCATTGACACAGAATGCAAGGAAACAGATACACGCAGGATAAACGCTAAAGGTAATAAATCTTTAAGCAACCGTAGGAACGTATTGTTAGGAGAATCTCTGATCTACTTTAGAAACTGGTAATCATCGATGCGCACACGCGGAACAGATAATTGGACGCTCGAGGGATACCTCGGAACCTTTCGATTCTGTTGCCACGGTAATCTGAATAAAACGAAAAAAACTCGCGCGTCGATAATATCGTCGCGCGTACGCGTCCGTATAATCGATGACGAAACGTAAACTCGTTGCGCGATAATATACCTTAGATAAAGATGTTTATCGATGAACCGCGAAATTTCCATGTGACGTTGGATTCGTTGGGTGAAACAAAGGGAAACGAGTGGTCGAACGAATCGGAAAAACGAAAGAGAATCTCTGCAAGCAGCTGCAGAAACTCGGCGGCGAATAAACTCGAATGGACCATTGGTAACCAGGCCAGCTGTTATTAGCGAATATGCAGAAGAGATAATTGGACCCTCGGGGAACGCCTCGAGGAATTTTAACTTTCTTAGAAGGCTAACCTCAACGAAATCTGCGTTTACGCATCAGCAACCACTGATGCGAGGGCACCACAAACAGAAATGTTAGATAGATAAATCTTCCCATACGGTATAACATTACGCGGGATCGCAAGCTAACGCGCTAAGCAAATTTATATCGGCCTTTCGAGAAACTAAATTCTTCGAATAAGCGTTTACTTGCGTTCGTTTATTTGCGCTGTTCTCGGAGCAAGCTCGAGAGAGCGAAGTTGTCGCGTCGAAGTTATAAATTTGCGTTGCTCGATATGTAAGACGTATTTTCAAGATGAATTTACTACGTCGGAAATTTCAAGAAACGAGCGCTGCAATTATCGTGTTTCATCGTTTGTACGTATGACGTATCTTTGCATATTAACGATAATGCAACGAAAATAGATTGACATTAACGATGATTAAGGATTGACCGTGACATTTCGATGTCTGTTATTTTTCCTGGCGTTTACGCGATTAAACGAAACGTGTAACTGGATAAATCGCGCGATTAAATAAACAATCGCGGACGCAACAACTTTTCAGCGCTTTTTTAAATCTCTTAACTTTAAACCTCTTGTTCTTGATAGATTAACGAAGACGTACAGTGACTACAGACATTACACGCGCTTACTTGTGTTTTTCGGCCAAGCATTTTTTATCCGATTCTACGTTTCATTTTCATATTATCAAATTTTCGTAATAACGCGAAAGCGCTACAGAATGACACGAAATCTCATATATTCGAACCCAGCTAATCGATGCGTAAACGATACAATAAATCCAACGGCGTACAAGTGATTTTCTACCAATATAACTGCCGCGTCAACATCTCAACGCAAACTCATCTTTTCGAAACTGTGATGTTTTCTCGAAAAATCAGCTACGTACTGTCGAATATTACAAATGTTCGTATTATATCTACGTCGGAAGCGTAAAACCTTAGCTCCGAGACTTTCTCGGATGGCGGTATATGAATTGTTCGTGCTTGATATAATTATCCGTATGGTTACAGTTTATCAGACGGTATCGAAACGATGCATCGATTAGAATCGTGTGCTGGCCGTATCGATCGCGGCGAATAACTAAGATTATTTACCGAACGTGTCGGCAATGTAAAACGTGCAACGAGGTTCGCTCGCGCGCGCATAGATTCATTTCCCACAGTTTAGAGCCGCTATTGCGCTAACGAGCGATGCGCTTCCCGTGTTTGACGATTCTGCCGCAACAGAATCCAAGTGGTTTTCTGGTTGGCCACTTTCTCTGTTCACCATCATTGAAATATCGCGCCGATTGAGTGACGCCCGAGCAGAACGAACGAAGCCACCGCTCGAATCATCCAACCGTTTCGTCACGCTGGATATTCGTTTCGGATCTCGAATAGACGAATCACGCACGAGGATCTAAGATCATAGTAGTTAAACCGAGAAACTTATTACGTAACGTGAGCAATACGAACGCGATGATTCGGTTCGACGAATCGAAGGTGCGAGATCGACCGCAATTACGTAGCAATGTGATCGATATGGAAAATAGGATACGAAGATGAAAATTTCCAAGTACATATGTACTTAGAAGAGAAATATTTACTGCAACAAGTAATAACGAACTATACGAAAGTGTTGCATCTGACACTGGAATTATCGCAGTGGACGCAAAGCGACTTAAAGTCCATAACTTTACATACAGAACGTGTAAACCTGCAACGATGTATTTCCGGCGATTGCTCGTGACATTCTGCAAAGTTTCTTTACGAGGTTTACACCTCGATTGTCAATTTACTACCTTCTTTTAATAAATTCCTATGACAACGAAAGTGACCGACACGTTCGAAGATTGTGACAAGATCGTGCACGCTGCTAAAACGAACACCAACACGATGCCTTTAAAGCTGCCTTGTCGTCGTTCACACCGTAGAAACTTTCCTTTGCCTCGTGCTAAAATCTCCTAAAACGTTCGAGTAAAACGGCATCCATACCGACATCGGAACATTCCGATTTTCAACTCGCGTTTACAAGGCGAAGAAAGAGCCAACTCCACGCTGTTCTACTTTCCCTCGGCAATTTCAAATTTCATCCGTTCTGCTAGTTTCGTTGCGCGCGATTTATGACGTTGAACGGAGAATCACGAAACGACCTTGCCGCATAGCGTGCGCCACCGTGATCGACCACTCGTTACGTATCGCGGCGAATAGGATATTTTCCATTCGACCCCCCGGTGTTTCGTCCAAACGATAAACAATAAGGCGATCTAACGGTAAACAGCAAATCCTGGAAAGTGTATTATGAACTTTTGCAGGCGCAGGTGCCGTGGTCGGCAGGTGCGAGCCTGACCTAGCCCAGCGGGGAGGCTCGGGAATCGAGTGGAAAGAGAAATGGCAAATGGAAGGAACGAGAGTCGAGAGAAGACTGCCCCGAGCGCTGCAGAACAACTACGCCCGGTAAGCAATCGTATACTTGGAGATCGGAAGCTTTCACCCTCCAGCAGAGGCGAGCAAGACCTTCGTACCGCGATTGTAACACGGTATTTTTCTTAACCGGTTCTGTTCAACGAATTAGGGTTAATTTACGGTGGACATTCGGTCGAACGCAGGGCGCGCAAATAAGATATTATTACGGATAGATTCGTCGGTGAAATATTCGTATCGCGGAATTGTTTGGAAAAATGTTTGGACAGTTAACTTTCTCGATCGTCTTTCAGGCCAAGGAAGAGTTCGTTAGTTTAAGTTTGAAGAACGGGAAAATTCAATACAAAGTGGAACGAAAGACACGGCGCGGAAGTATTTTATTTTATAAACGACAGTGAACAAGATATTAGGAGAAAGACAGAAATTTGAAGGAAGCAGGAATGCTCCATTATCCGCTTGGAATTAGCAAGAGAACGTAGATCATTTTATTACCGAAAACTGATGTTTTCGTAAGACTAGAAGAGCATGTTACGAAGCTAAACCGCGCGATAAAAGGAATATTAACGTTTCCAATGTATCGTGTCTATACAACGTGCAACGACATCTGACAGTCAATATTAGAAAAATTCTTTTAAATATTTTCAACGAAGAAAATTCGTAATTTGCTAATTAAGTAATCAAATAGACAAGTTAAAATAATCGTGAAACGATAAGATAAAACGCCTGTAAGAATATATGTACAGTTGATCCAAAGATGTAACCAGAAGAGACGTATAACGTACACCGATTCATATTCGCAGATGCATCACTATAGCATATAACTCGTAACGAGAAGATCGATTTTCAAGAGATGTTTCCGCGGATCTGCCAGATGTATTGCGAAACTGAAACTTCCAACAAAGGTGCAACAGGCTGTGCGATCGTGCAATTTTATTTGCTCTTCTTGCCCGATGCGTACTATTTGCCGTGATTTATTAACATTTATTACTCACACACGGGACGTTAATTAGATTCTAGTTGTCTTATTGTTAGCAAAGAAATAGCTAGCACACGAAAGGATGCTGGTTAATATATAAAAGAAACGAGAGGTTCTGGCGATTTGATGCGCGATACCTTCCAATGGTCAGCACTCTAATTACAGACGAACCATTAACTTTATTACGATCCTTAAGTGCCACTTAAGCAAACGCGTGCACCAAACTAATTGAAAATTAATTATCACGCGTAAATCACTGTTACTCGCGAACGACGGGACGCGGCCACAGTCGTGTCTTCAACGTGCTTCCTCGTTCTTTTGACGAAGTTAATCTAGAACTTTCAACCGCACAAGCAGAACAATTTTATGTCGTTTAACGTTTCAAGGATCTTTTATGTAATTTGATGGATTAATCGGTTATACGTTATGAATTAATAGCGCAACAGGAGCTGCAGTAACACGAGAACGCATCTAGTCAGACGGGATATAAATTCGTTCTAGTCCGATACAAGTACGAATATTAAAATACTAATTTTCATCGAATTGATATTTAAAATCTGCTGCGTAGAAAATGTTTATTTCATGGGAAACTGGTTCGTGACGTTGTACAGATTTAATTGCAACTCTTCGTGCCCTGCTACGCGATTCTCGTGTTATTTCGCTACCTTTCTCGCAATTTCAACGTTTCTTATGGCTTAATAGTAACGTAAAATATAATAGCGTTACGCGACTAGCAACGTAAAGATCTTACGATTGTTAATTGGAAGGATATCTGCCGTCGTTAAGATCAACGTGAAATTCTTTTAACGCGATATCTACGTGCAAGTAATTTCAATGAGAATTTTACATCGCGACGCGTGGACAACGTTGTAACTTTGCGGTCGATTTTCGGGCAATATGGAATACAATCGGAGAAATATTGTTTGCTTGTGTCGTTAGAGTCGAAGACTCGCTGCACAGTCCGTACCATTCCGATATGCAGCATTTTGATATTACGTACAAACGTGCGGTACATGCGGTCAATGAGAATACAGCAATTTCGTGCATTTGTACATACGATGCATTCACCGGCCATTGGAAGAATACCGCGTGACCTTTCTCAACGCTTCGAGGCAGAGTATAGTTATCGTCGGTGTTCCGCAGAGGGGTTGCTTGTAAATATCCTTACGCAACAATTCAGATAGAATGAAATTCTCGATTGATTAAAATTTCCAATGCTATCGTTTATAATCTATCGTTTTTCATCGTTCGAACGTGCGCAACCTTCGATACTTTTCCCATGCAAACTGAATGGATTAAACTTTCTTTAAAAGGTACAGTCATTCTCACATCGATGTTACAAGTCGCGTGTTTAAGGACGTTAACGTCCGAACGAAACGAAGTTAAGAAACTAAGAAGACATCTGACGTTACTATATCCTAGAAAAACTATATCCTAGAAGATAAACGGCTAACAATAAGTACGACATATGGTGTCTATCGTAATTTCACCGACAAACACACGGGATCGAATTACAACGATCCGAAAGAGATCGATAAAACAACTATGCAAGGTAAGCATCGATCGAATATTCCGACGCTAAATGGTACTAAGAAAGATAAAGTTAGCCGCTTGGACTCGGAATAGCCGAGCTATCGAAGCGACTCACGTTCCAGACAACTTTCATGTGATTCTCTTATTTCAACGAAGCATTCCACGATGTCAGTATCGTCTATTTCTCTCGCGAACGCGTCGAAACAGAAAGCACCGGAAATGGAATCGACACGTCGTATTTCTCGCGCGCTGCACCATATTCCGATTATATTCCATTATATGGCGGCTCTATGAAGAGGCATGTTGCCGGTACATCCTTGCCACTGCCGTGAAATGGTCGCTGCCTTAACATAGCAACTATTTCTCGGCAACCGTAAGGCCGTGCCACGGCCACCATTGTTTCGCGGTATAATAGAGCGTCGTCCGAAGCCGATGCGCATCCTGCACGTATCCTGCAGGCCCGGTAATGAGTCCATGCGAGAGACCACGTCGCTCCCGACACCGACAACCTCGTACCTTCTCGGCGACTCTTCGAGATCCTTATCGCGGTGTGTCTGACATTTGACATGCGGCGTGTCGCCTTTTCGACTCGCCCTTCTCTCCAGCCACCACGGCCGCGTTTCGTCGCCGTTTTTACTTCGGCCGGTTCTCCGTGTGAATGTGCCCCGCGTGAAAAACTTTGCTTCGCCGTATTCGACGTTTCTCGCGTCCCGATGCTTAGCGAGCGAAACGAGTTTATCAAGCGGTTTTTCCGCGTCGATGAAAGACGCGCGTTTGTGTGGCCGTTTCCACGAGCAAACAGGGGAAATGATTTTTGTTCGAACGGAGCAATCACGCTTTTGATAGATTACGGTTGGCAGATTTTTGTTCGCGGGCTGAATGCGACGGTTTGAAGACTCGCGCGAGCAAGAAGCACAGTCGATGATTAAAGCACGATGTTCAAACGAGTTGCACGATTGTTTTTGCCCGTCTCGATTAACGCGATTTTCTGGAACTGTTTCACGGTTTTGCAAAAGCGTTCAAGGCTCCGTGTATATCTCTGTTCTCGGCGCGACCTGCGCGGAATGTGATTACGGCCTCTGACGCATTTAGCGAGCGATTACGCGCACTTCAGGCCCGCGGTTAATTTATAGCGGGCTTGTTTTACTATTAAATGCTATTTGCGCGTTTTCTGGTATCGTCGGTTGTTGCGCCGTATGAAAAAAGTCCCGGCGAAATGATCTATCACTGTCATGTACCGAGGTAAAGTTCACGCTCATTACGGATAATAGAAACGTACGGATACAAACGCGCGTTCGTGAGGACACGTTAAGCGAACGAGATCGAGAAGTAAAATATAGCGCGAAGAAAGTCACGAGTTCAATCTCTGCAGATTTATCAAATTTACAGAGATTCGTACCGTCGATCTTTTGAAGGTAATTCTAGGAACAGGTGTAAATACGCCAATCGTAAGACCGATCCGATATTCTTCTCACTACTGTATCCGTAACTCGTTCACGCCAGCTGCATACGCACGACATTGCGCTTTAAATTATTATCCAGCCAAACGACCAACGTATTCGCTTTCGACGAAACTGATCTTGAATTTTATTCGCATCGAAGAACGTGTGTTTCTATCAACGATGGTAAGAAATATTTTTTCCCCGCGAGCCAAAAAATACACGGCGCTAAGACGAATAAGCGCGATGCTTTTCTTTCTTCGTAGATCGAAATAGCACATTGAAGGAACGCGTTGTAACTTCATAAAAAGCCTGTAGTTTGCTCGAACTGTCGTAACGGATCCTCTGCGACTTCTCAAATTCTTTTCCCGATATTCGTTCAATATCGTTGATCCTCGTTTTCGAACGAGCGGGTACATTCTTCTAGAATCTAGAACAATGGCCAAAGCATTGGTAGAAAAATATAAAATGTCGATATTAACGGCGATCGATCGTCCGATTTTCGTCAAATTAAGAATGTTCCGCGAACGAGAAACATTAAGCACAGATGCGGATAACGCGAACCGTTCTAGCGAAATCTTTTGGCTGAAGCCGATACGTGCCGTGCGGCAGTTGACCGGTAGGTCGAGTCAGCCCAGCCAACAATATTGCATTATTATTTATTAATTCGGAGCATACGAGATGTGTATCTCTTACGATGCGGTGCTGCACTACCCAGGATCACGACTTTCTTATCTCCGCAGGCAGCCAGCGATTCTCAATCCGAACGAGAGAGAGTTTCTTCCTCGTGATCGTGCATTTGCACTTTCCACGAACCAATCCACGAATCCTCTCGTCGTTAATTTGACAATCAATTTTAAATAAATTTTCAATTGAACATTTTTTCAACGAGTTTGTTGAACGTTAGATTTTCAACTTTCAAAGCGTCTTTGACAACGCGGCATAGAATCGGCCAAACTTCATCTTTACGGTAGAATAGAATTACGTTTGTAAAGATTTATAGCATCTATATAATAGGGTCAATGTTTGCGTAAATATTTCAATTTCCATTCAATTCCCATTACGCGATATTCCGTTTCTCCTTTCTATATACGAATACCATACGATACTTTCCTCGCAGAATACACGAAATCGAAAACTACGTTCGTTGTTCCAACCAGCTTTCCATTATCGTTCTCCACGATGCGACTTACTTTACCAACGTTATTTTCCAGCTATTCACCGGCCAAGCTCTTAAATTCTTGGAAATACGAAAAGCCAGTTCGATCCCCTTAAGAGCTTCTCCACTGTCACGAAACAGCAGTTGCTCGAAGCTTCCAGTACGGAATCCACGGGCTGTAGTACACGCGTTACTCCATTTCCTAGGGAGCAATGTTCAGCTATAGAATCGGTACGAGCCATTACAGTGTAGTCGCGTTACGCCACAGGATACCACTGTATACCATAGGCAGTGTCCACCTACGAGTACCTCGGAGCAGTGCAATCTAGTGGCATCGGTCTGACCTCTGAGTACCAGCGGCTACCGTTCTGTGATTACCATGATAATTCGTTGGCTCGCCCATACTCACTACCAGTGCCCCCTGGCAGGCCAGATAATATGCAATACCGTCCGATAGAGCAGATTCCGTATTCTTAACGACGACCCATGAGCATATCCGGGCCCATTGTTTCCCAGTCTCGACCTCGCCGAAAGCGCGTGTATATCGCGTATATCGCCTGGCGAAAAAGCGCCGACATGTATCCCGAAGAGGCTTTTCAGGCTGTTGAATACGGGAGAAAGTTGGACCCTTTACGACGTTGCTTTTCAGCAGATTACCTTGCTCGTTGATACCGTTTCGAAACGATTCGCCGGGAGTCTTCCATATGTGGCAAGGTGCGGTACACGCGCGGACTAGAAGCGTGAGATTGCCTCGGTCTTGCCGCCGTTGCTTTTTAGGACGGATCGCTGTGGTAAGAATTCGAGCTGCGACGATTAGAACATGTTCGTATCGACGTAAACATTTGCAATGGTAAATTGCTGTGGCAATATGTAAAGGATGGGGAGTGGCGCGTTTCTCGTCGTTTTAGGCAATCCGCGTCTCTATTTTATTCGACGGTTTACGCTCGAAAGGAAGATGGATTTGCGTATCGAACGTGAATGAAATTTCTGTACGTTTTTAGTGCCATGCAATCGCGTATTATTCTATGCTTTGTTATTTCAAATTCGAGGAAGCGTCTCGCCGTCTTTCATCGCGTCTACAGTTGCGGCGTTTAATTTCTTAAATAATGTGCGATCGCATTCGTCTTACGTTTTAGCTCGATAGCAACAACGACACCGTTGAAGTAACTAAAACGGTTTAATACATCCTTGGTGACAATGCCACGACGTTATATTGCGTTACAAGCGATATAGACTTTCGATAGGATAGTGGAACTCTACGCGAAAAAGAACGTCTTAGCGATTGCAAATAAGATTCAAGACACGGTTATGTAATAGGAATTTTTTCACCTATCATAAATGGTCGGCAAATGGGAAGAAAGTATCTAACATCGATGGAAGATATGTATCCCAACGGCTGGGAGTATTTCAACTTTTAAGAATGAAAATATGTTTTATTTGTGTTTTCGCAATTGCTGGAAGCTTACAGGTGTTGATTCTCGTCGAGACGGAAACATAATTACATACGCACATTTGTCTTGGTCGTGTTTCTTCAATTCTAACTGACCGTTAATATTAATATTAAGATATGTAAGCACATATACAAGTTTCTTATCGTTTCGCTATTTCATCGTTCTACCAAATCTTCGTAAAGGTATATTTTCCTCCTTTATTGTTCTCACGTACCTCTGTTTAATAACACACGTTTCTACCTGCAAGGCGATTATTCGTTCATCACAAGGCAAATTAATTTATCCAATTGGCCGAAGTAAGCGTTCCTTCCCACATCGAATAATAGCTCAGGGCAAAAATGTCGACGCCAATCTCCTCTCACAGTCTTTATTAAGTAATAATTCGCAAAAGCATATTCCCGATACGTGCACCGATCCATCCAGTTACGACATCCATGTTTCTAACATAAATAAAAGATCTCATCAGCCGTCTGTCTTTATCAATCCCTTGGTTGCACGATAAATCCTCGAATCACGTTCACCGATTCGTACCACCGCGACGCTCCTTTCTCAATTTCTCTTCTACATATTTTACACGGCTATAGCAGGAAGCGTAGCGTGTTCGAATCGCCTAAGCTTCGACATCTTCGAACTCGATCTCGAACTATGCACAGAACGATCAAACCTGTTGTACGTTGGGAGACACCGTTGGTCCTTGATACCAAACACTTGGGATGCAGCTAGAGACGCGTGAAAAACGGAAGAACGATCCGAACAGTTTCACGGTACAGTTCATTCGAGTTGGCGAGCCTGTATTATACAAACACCGTATAAAGGACTAAGACCGAATACCTAAACGAAAAGATAATCTTCAGCGATAAAGTGATACACGCGCTACCGTTACTACGCGCTATTACGATAACTACAACTGAGAATATTAACATCGAACCAACAACAGTCGTCGAGCTGCCGTAGATCGCTCGAAAAATGATTTATGACCAAGCTTATCGAGTTACAAGTCGACTTGCTCGACTTTAACTGCGGCAACCCTAACTTATCCTACATACTCTTCGTCTCGCCGGTAAAAAAAAAAAAAAAAAAGAAAAAGAAAGCTGAAAAATTTCGCCGAGAAGCAGGAATAAATCGCGGAGCGAACGACGCACGGACGAAACGGTCGTTTAAATTCGGCGATGCGAAGGTAGCGGACGCGGGTGACGTCTGCTTGACGGTAGCTCGACGAGCATCACGATAATAGACGATACATATGTATGCGAGGAGCAGAGGATTCATAAGCGAACTGGCGAGCCGGTGCTACTCCGGGGCCCATGTCAAGCCCGTTTCTCTACGCTCGTCCTTATGCAGAGCAGGGACGATTTCCTCGTGTCTGAATGGCTTGAATAATATACGTTTGAAGTTAATGGTCTCCATTCAAGGCGCCTGCCATGCCTCTATATACCTATATATGCGGCACGCTACTCGGCGTCGCGCCGGTCCCACGTCCTATACGGTTCTCACGTGTCACTCAGGATCGCTGCGTACGTAACTTAAACTGGGCCCCCGAGTGCCGTGGAGCCGCGGTATGCAAGCGGGAATCGCGGTACCGCGTTTTAATCCTTCGTGTTGCAGCGTTTCCAACGTGGCACGGTATATTGGCCGTTGCGCGCGATGCGATGCTCGCGCGGGGTACCCTCGTGATCGCGGCAACCCGATTTCTTTCGCTCCGATGGACCTTGCTTTTTCTTTCCTTTACGCGATCTTGCCTCCGAATGGCAAACGAAGAAGCGATATTTTTGCCAGAGTCTTTCGTAATGGAGAGGTTTCAGGTTTTATCGTGGATCGTCGAGACGTGTTTGGTGGTATACATTGGCATTTATTAGCTGCTTCTTTCTTCCCGTTCACTCCTCTCGGCTCGCGGTCGTTCGGTGAATCGGCGTCTGTTATTCAATGACTCGAAAAACGTGTTCAATGGCTTCAGTGAAGCGCAAACGGAGATCAGCTTGGCGTACAACTTGCAGAATTATATGTAACAGTCTCTCGCTGCGGGTACGAAGATCTTTTTGCCAAAAGTAGCTCCGATTTCTGACGGCTTTTTCTCAAGGAACGCCCGACTTTTCGGCGTTCCAAGTCGTCGCACCGATCGCCGCTGCGGTATCGGTAATACACGGAACATCGAGTTACCAGTGCGCGCGTTTCATCCGTACAATTCCAACAATTCCTCACTCGTGGCCGATATATCTTCGTTTTCCATGGTGAAATATCGTCCGATCGTTTGCGGAAGAATCAAATAATCCGAGCGGAAGGATTGCAGATACTAACCCAGATCAGAAACTAACCTAACTTGTGCGAGTCGCTGCTACGACGCAAGCTCGCACCAGCGACTTCTACCAAACCTACCAACACCTCGAACTTCGTAACGACACGACTCGGGCAGATTTCTCTAGCAAACGTCGTAAACTTCTCATGCTGCTCATCTCGCCATAATGAGACCGAAAGGAAGAGTTACGCGACACCGTAACGACTGGCTTCTCCGAATCCTGCGAGCTCGTTCCGCTTAAGGCGCTAGGAATAACGACGACGACACACACCGACAAGTGGCGTCGCGTGGTTAATAAAATTCCCTTAGAACCGGCGTGTAGTCAAAAGTGGTTGCACACGGAGGGAGACTATATACCGGCTCCGCGTCGCAAATAGACCCGTAACTCTCCGTGCGCCGCGATCTCGATGTCCCTTTTTATCCATCAATTTCTCGGTAAGGTCGTAAAAGCGAGGCCGAGGCGGGCTCGTTTCGCACGGCTCTTCCGCGCGTACGATCGGGAAAACCTTAAGCAGAAGTTGCGTTTGCATAATCGTGTGGCCCGACGGCCGAGCGAGCGCCGCTCCGCGCTCTTTATCCGGCGATTTAGCAGCGGCTGGGCCCCGGTGTAATGCCCGTGTCGCCGCAAGAGTGTCGCTCCGCTCGGCTCCGACTGTAACTTACTTACGCCAGGACGCTTTCGCGCGAAGCGGCGCTTTCGCGCGTGTTTAGACGAAGGAGAGGCCGACTTAGGTGCCTACCGCCAACTTTTACGTCCGACTCGGCCACACTTCTCTCGCGACCTCGCCATCTCGACCGTGAGAAAGGGCGCACGGCTGTTGGCGCAGAGACACACCGCGACCTGCTCCGCCGTTATAATTGTATCCGCGAGCCGAGAGCATTTTCGCTTCTCCTCGGAAACGACCGTGTCGCGTACGCGGCTGCCTGTGCACGCGGATGAACGCGCACCGCGCCACCAACTGGCCTGAGAAAATAGACGAGACGCGGCCGATTGTCGGCCGGTTGCTTCTTCTGGTCGCTGGTCGTGGAAAGCGCGCGAGCTCTCGGCTCGTTTTAGGTTACGCGTTACGCGCGTGACGAAAAGCCGGTCGAGAAAAGGGAAGGGAAGGGAATTGGCGATGCAGCGACTGACGACGGCGGAGATTCATCTCGGAGGAACAATGAAACGCGCGTGATATTTGCTTGCGTCGACGGTGAACGATCTTGCACGGGTATTTTCTGGAAATATCCAGGACGAGAATCCATCCGTGTTAAGCTTTCCACGCTTGATCGCGCACGAGCAACGTCGTACTTTGACGCGTTCTTAATTAGTCGAACGGTAAGCGTACTTGGTTTTGGTAAATGCGTTTCTAGCTTTTAGCGCGGTACGTTCTTCTTTGGAAAAATCGGAGAGACGTGTTTTTTCTGCCACCAATGATCGACGAAAAAATATTTCTGTCCCACGGGCTAGAAACCATTGAATGGGAGCAAGAGGGTTCTATCTCGTTTTGTTGAAATATATAGAGCGCGTGTTAGCGCGTAAAAGACAGGATGTGTCTAAAACGGAACAGATGTATACTCTCTGCAATTCGATACGTTGCCGGTACCGCTGAATTCTCCGAGAAAGAAACGACGCAATAAGGTACTTGACATTCGGTAGCTTCGCTAAAATTGCGTACGTCTTCCCTTACATATCAAGACCAGCCTCGGCGGTACGTGAGACCACTGTTGAGCGACTAACAAGTTTTTTTCATTTAATTGCTAAATAACCTACAGCACGTACCATTGGAATGCTTAAGATTCTTCCAAAGAGTTCGTAGCGGACAGAACACAATCGCTATTTATCGTCGCTTGCTAAAAAATCGCCGTTATCAAAGGACGATGCAAGTACTCGGCAAATAATCGGTTTGTGACATGATGCTAAATGGTATTCATTTGCACATCCGTCGGGATGGACAGTCGTAAAGACGCGCAAAAATCCGATGGGATGAATTCAGCATGCGGGACGACGTGTCGCGGGATGAGCAACGTTACATTAGTCAAATTGCAATGCCGCGAAGAAACGTAACAATTCATTTCGCGACGTTCGTTCCCTCGACGCGACGCGCAAGAAAGAAGAGGAGGACTGACTCGTGGAAGAACATAAGCGCGCATTCTTTAAATTCTGAGGATTCGTTCCATCCGTACCGCGAACGCCATCGATCGAGCCTCGTCCCTCGTCTCGCGGAGACTCGGTGCAATTTCTGAACGACGCTCGCCGACAAAGGGATGTATTGATTTAATAACACGCGTCATCCGTCAACGAGCAAATAAAATATCAACGTCTGTCGCCTGAACTCGTGCGTCGAATCGCGGTAAAAACCGATCGCGACCACGGTTATCCCGTTGCCGCGCGATGCAGTACGCGTTTACTCGAGAACCGCGTATTAAATGCAGTAACCGGCGATCGGACAAGCGGAATTGCTCTCTTTGCCCCTGTAACGATACGAAATTGCCTTGGTAAAATAGACTTACGGCGCAAGAGCGGAGGGTAACCGTGGAGAAGGAAAGGGCCACAGGAGAACGTAAAGAGAATTTCATTCAAGAAAATCCAAGGATGCGTTTCGAGACGCGTTACATCACTCGGGACACGCCGAGCCTCGTCTGCCTTCGCGGATGGTCTACTATTTGCCTACCGTGGCACGGCAACTTTTCTAATTACCCGTTGTCCAAGTTTCCACGGATCACCGGGTAGATAGGTCTCCGGTAGCCGGACGATCGGTTTCCAGCTGCTAGGCTCCGGCCAGCTCGAAGAAGAAACTAAATTGCGCTTCGTTAAACCGCCTACTTACCAATTTCGATCAGGGCGTGCGTTTTTCTCGCGTGTTCCCTTTCTTATCGTCCCATTACATTGAAACATTATGTCGCCGCGAACCTCGCAGCCGAGTGTTACCGAGAGACCGGGCCCGGCAAAAACCGGCTCGACCCATTCGATGCTGAATCATTTCGTCACTAACGGAGCCACCTATCAAAAAGTTGCTTTCGAAACGTTCGATCGCGACCGGAATGGCAGCGAGTGCAGCACCGCGGAAAGATCAGCCCAGGGTAATGTTTATATCGAGAGGTAAGGCCTGGCTGGTGTTACTCGAACGGCGTTCAGGATGCTGCATGCGCTTCTCGTCGAACGACCGTTCACGCGGCGTTTGCTCGTTCGAAAGGACCGAAGGTTGTCGACGCGCGACGATTTTCTGAAATTTCACCGATTAGCGCGAACGCGCGATGTAACGTTACGAGGCATCGAGCGGAAAGAGCAAAAGATCGAATTAAAGGAAATCTTGGGGACTGGTGAAAGTATTCCTTCGCTATGTTCTGGCCGAGCGACGACGAAGAAACGTTTCCAGCAACGTCGAGAGAGCAGTTTCGAGTTGAGAAGTTTGCGAACAGAAGCTACGTTTCGGATATTCGGGATCGCGTTGTGCGTCGAAAATAAAAATTAAATAAAAAATCAGATATAGTCTGTCGTTAAATCTTACGTTTCCTCTCGAATAAAACTGTACCGTACGTTTTGCGAGAAATTTTCAAAGTCGCGTCCTTGCGCGAAACGTTTCCGTACTTTCCGAATTTACATAAAAATGCGCGTAGCGTCTACGATAAATCTCTGGTCGAAACGTTCCTCTTTCTGCGTATACGCAACACAATGCGTCTCTCTCTGTAGCGTATACCAAGGCCATATTGTACAACGACATATTGTGAAGCGTACAATTAAAATTCTGACACCCGAGATACCTCAGAATATAAATCATTAGAAAGACCGAGCACCGTTGCAACCGATTCATCGCCCCTCGCCATTCTCTCTCACCGGCAAACGAAATCGAAAGGGTAACGTCTGATCGAAGCAACCAACGAACAACTTCGCACCCGATAAATAGACCACCGGTCCCCCACGAAGATTCTTCTCCTAATATTTTCCCAAAGCAAAATAAAAAGGGGGTTAAGAGGATCGTGTATGACACCTGGACGGAGAACGTCGGATCCGGTCGGTCCAGTTTCAAAAGCGTACAAAGATAACACGGGGCGTCGTATTGAACACGCGCGCGCTCGCGTACAGCACAGATTTTCGGCCGTGGAACAAAAATAAAGACTCCTTCGTCGATTCTCGATTCGCCTGGTTCCCCTGCCATCGTATCTGGTAGCGTGGCAACGGGAGAAATAGGGGCAGGGAATCAAAGAAGTCCGCCATGATAACCCGTGACTCACCCAAACCCAAGGGAGGGATTCGAACAAAAAAAAAAAAAAAAAAAAAAGGGGGAAAAGAGAAAGAAACAAAAAGAACAGGGTGGATAGAGGATCAGGGGAAAAGGAAGGAGAAGGCATGACGTCGTCGAAAGAGAAACTACCCTTGCCCGTATTCGCACGGAATCCATGCGAAATTTCGCCACCCCACTCCCGAGGCAGAATAAACTCGACGAAGGGTGGCTTTTCTGCCCGCCTCCCTTCAAGCTCCGACCCTTCCTCGGAAGCTAGGGGTAGCGAAAGACGATGCTGACTGGCCATCGAGCCAGGCATCCTGAGCACCGACCCACTCCCGGATAGGTGGAAACTGGCCGGAGGATTTGGGAAAGGGTGTGGTCGAAGGTAGCGAAATTTATGCTAATCACCATGGCCTTTAAAGCCCTCGAAAAGCGCGCGGGTTAAAAAGAAGAAGGGTTGCCGTGCGTAGCCTCTCTCCTGCCAGCTCCATCGATTTTTCTCCCTTCTATGAACATCGCCCGCCACGTATCGGCCGTGATGTGTGAGTCGCCGGTGGCGGTGTGGGTTGGCAACGAAAGAGAGGAGAAACGACCCCGCGTACGTACGCGCCAATACAGCCCCGTTTCGAAACCCATACAAACAACGAATCGTTTCGAGCGTTCGTATACGCGGACGCACACACAGGCGCGTTGCGTGAAAGCGAGAGGGATGTGCGTGCGGAGCAAAAATATTGCGTGCGTGGCCCGGCAGTGTCGGAGCGACGAAAAACTCGGCCGGGCAAGCGACGAAAAACGCGACGCGCGACCGACCGTCTTCCGCGGCGACTCCTCCACTTTTCGGACAGAAACTGCTCCCTCGGCCGTGTCTCGCAGTTCTGTTTCGTCTCACTGTGCTCTCGTCACCGCGTCCCGCGATTTCCTTCCCCTGGTGTTGGTGCATTTACGGAAGAGGACGGCGAAAGCCCTCGACGTTTTGTCGCCTTTGTCGAACAGAGACGGACAAGGATCTGGATACGCTGCGCATTCGCACCTGCGTCTTCGCCGCGGCCAACGCGAACGCATGTGTCGATATGCCGGATGCACGTGCTGCACCGATGCTGATGCCGATGAGGAGTGAGTAACGAAGCACGGGCACGGAACTTGTGTCACTCTACGATTTTTCGGACGTTTCGTCATCCCGAAGGGCCTCGCGACAGACGAGATCGCATGTGCCTCGTTCGCTCAACAGATTCCGACACATCACCCGTCGAGATATTTCTGGAAATTTCGTTTCGTTTCGTTTCGTTTCGTTTTGTAACCACGTTGATAGCCGGTATCGCAGTTTCGTGTATCGTTTTATTAACGCTCGAAGGATGCCCGGTGATTGGCAGTGCGAATGAATTGGAGCTGATTGGTAACGAGTTCCCAGATATTTTCAGAAATAATTGACGAGTGTGTCGCTGCTTCGACCGGTTCGCCTTGATTAACGCGTCTCTCGCTGTGTTTTATGCATGTATATTCGTGGATCGAATATAGACGCGGTCTTTTTACCTTTTTCCTTTCTTCCTTTTTTCTTTCTTTTTTTTTTAATTGGCGTTTGTTATCAAAGTGCTTTTTCATCGTGCTCGATTCTTTCACGTGCTACTGGAAACTATAATTTTCTAGTCCGTTGGCGCTCCATTATTTATTGTGTATTCGTCGCTTTGGAGCGCGATGTAATTCCTGCAAGCTTCGTAGAAATCTGTGCAATTTTTATTGGCTACTTGTCCCTGTTATTTTGATTCATACCATTGTAATTATATATATATATATATATATATATATATATATATATATATAATTATACGGTGATTTATAAATATTCAGAAGAAGAGAAACATTCAGAAAGATATTTTTCACGATCATGAAAAGAGAAGCGTGCTTCAGCAAGCTCCGCGCTCTCATTGATCATCGGAATCGTTCGCTTATTCAAAATGGCGTACACCCCCACTACGTCGTGCCAGTAACGTTCTATCGAGCACAGTGACACACTTCAAACGACAATTTCAATCGAAGTCAAATTAACAAAGAAGCTCTCCGCGAATAAGAAACCCAACGCGCTATTCGCTATTCTACAACGGCAATCTATACCGACTAAAGCAACGACTGAACCACGTACGCGAATCACCATCTTTGCCTACAACTTTGACGCGAATTAAGGAAACCAATGAACTTTGTACCGCATGAAGCATCGTTAAGAAAGAAACGTCGAGAAATTGGACAAAAATTGCAAAATGATACCGTTCAAAGCGACAGCGTCAGAAACGCATAAAAACGATACGTACTGCTTATCGATTCACCACCCCTCGTCGTTGCACGCTATTAGTTGGGAAATTACGTGGAAAAAATGGATTCGAATAAGGACACGGAACGATCGAGCGAATATTATTCGAGGGCAAGGACGAGGTTAGCGAGGAAGATGAAGACGAAGACGAAGGCGAGGGCGAAGAGGACGAAGGTTGGCCGAGCACCGTCTACGCGTACGCGTAGGTGTATAGCACGCGTGCAAATAGTCGCACGCATAATGCAAGCCGCCTGTGTGGGCCAGCCGCCTCGGCATGCCTCGCATTTACAATTCAATTTATATATCAGCGGTAAGATGGTGACCGCGAATAAATCCTCGCCGCGGCGAAACATTCCGACGCATTTTCCTGCGTGCGTCGCCTCGACGCGGCATGGCGCCGCTTTTCTAAAATGGCAGACGCTTTCAAAGTCGCACGCATTCGCTAAGAACCGACGCTGCACTGCGATGGAAAGCGACCGTGGTATTTGTATCGTCTCGGTGCTTTTCTCGTTTTTGCTTCGACGAGAATTAAGATTTAGTAAGATATTCGGTAAAAATGAAAATCATCTCTTCTCTCCAGCGATTGGTTTAATTTTCCATACATTCGACGTATACCCGTTTCTCGCGATAAACATATCTCTCGTTTATTTAATTTAATTAACGCGAGGGTAAATAACTTTGAAAATATTGGATAACGGGACGAGATTTATTTCTTACAACTTACTTTCACCGTGCCTTTTCGTTTACCGTTTCTAATCAAGTGCGAACGAAATTGTCTTTCGCGTCGTATCTTTGAAGAATGAAACGCAGAAGAAAACTTTCGTAAGCATATGAAAGAACATTCGCACGATCGTAGCAGGTTTAAATATTTCCTTGAATAAAACATGAGGTGTATTCATTTTCCCGAGTCATTGCATTCATATGTTAATCCGTAGGTCATAAATAAGAAATTTTTTATTTTCTTCTAAAAATATTTTTCATCTACAAGTTACGCTTTCGTGACAATATACTATTATTATATTTATAAAGGAAGAAAGATCGTAAGAAATAAATCTTGTTGTACCGGTCGATACATTTGCCAGTCTTCGCTCGAACAAAAATTAACTCGTTCTAATTTTTATAATCCACTGTGCAAAATTTCTAAATTTCGATAAAAAGCGTCGAAAGTTTCCAGTATTTTGCCCAAATCATATACATTTTGAGCCACGGTACGAACAAACAATCGGACAATTATCTCGCATCGGTGCCTAATATTATTAAACGCCGAACACTTTGGAAATGTACGTTAATCGTACATTATAAGGTTTTTACTCGACACCTTTGTCGTTTTGTCACAAACTAACAAAGCTTAACCCGTAGTAGAACGTTATTCGTCCAGTGTTCACCGGTTCGCGATCTTCGTGTTAACAGACACGTGGAGTAAGAAGGGATAAGCTTAGTCTGTGATTAAAATATTTAATTTATTGGATCGCAAAAAAAAACCAAATGAGTTGCACGATATGCAAGATTCTTATTTGCACGGAATCGTGGAAAGCGTCTTAAAACATAGGCGACGTTAACGTAAGTTACGGTTACGACTTTAAAACGAGACTCGTTTCCTCGTTACGGCTATGATGTATAATTTTCCAACTATCATTCTCTGGTTCCTCGACGATCGCAGTAAATTGTCCGCCCTCGTTACTCCAACTACATTTTTTACGTCGCTACGCTGTTACCTTTAACGTGTAAAACCGCGACGAGATAGACCATCGAAACAAAGTATCTTAGCTGGCATAAAAGTATCGCGAAGTAAGATATTCCGCTTAAAAGGTGTCGTCAAAAGTAAAATGAAAATTACTATCTACTGGAAATTTAAACGACTGCAGATCGAACGTAGCGAATACGAAAAGAAAGAAATTCCGAAAATAATACTTTCGACTATTTTGCACGCCACTTGATTCGTTTGTAATCATATTCCAATACAAGTATAATATTACCGACATTACGCTGTCGATAAAAGTCGCGATGCTTGTATCCGCAAGTATCTTAACAAGTGGCTTCCATTGGAACATCTCGTATTAATAACTCGAAACTACAATTACGCCGGCGTAAGCAACCATTATCCCCGTGAAAAAATTCTCGTTAATAACGTAGCGGGTCTGCCGGCAGGAATTCCATTTTCTCGATTCCCGGCCGAAAGATCAGAAAACGCGTACGCGTACACCAAAGAAACTTCCAATAAATATTAATCGCGCTATTAGAAGCCTGATCGATTCCGGGAAGAATCGAATCATCCGCGTTCAAGACGATCGTCAAAGCGATTCCAAAGGAACGATCGCGTCTCACCTTTCCTTTGGCGAGTATATTACCCGATGAGCGATCGATCGGATCGACCGATCGTAGAAACGTTTCATGGATCCGTTTTCTCACGCAGATAAAATCTGGTGGCGCGATGCTCTCGGTACGGCCGATGGGTAGCCGAGCAAATGCGCGCGTACACCGTGTCGCAATTATTACTTGAAATAAGTTAATTAATAATTGATTCGTAGCCGTGACCTCGACTGACGGCTTCAAGGATCCAAAGTTAATAACAGACCGCTTAGACGAAAGTCAGTAGCAGCAGAATTCGCTGCATGGAATTACGATCGTGCCGATCGCTGGCAGAAAAGCGCACAAGCGTTCGTTGGATCGATTTTTATTACGTTCGCCTCTCAGTTGTACAGTGGTTCGTGAAAGTATTCGAACGCTTGCGGAAACCTTTTACGAATATGTCACGCGCGTTGTACGAAACATCTTGAAATTTCATCTATACCGTAACGAGATTCGACCGTCACGGTTATGTTGGTAGAGTTTGAAACAAATCCGGAAATGCACGCAGAAGCTGCAAGATATTCGACGCAACTACGTATTTCGCAGAGACCGCAAAAGTATCCAGAGAGTCGATTATCATTGCGTCAATAAGTCTCGAATATTCGGTGGAGCCATCTTCAACGCTTATACGTTTAAAACGATTACTCGTACTGTACGCTAATTTTGTACCAACTATGTATTTGCAAGAAGTATTTTGCAACTTTCGTGTACGCTCTCAGATCGATTTCAAATTTTACCAGTGTGATCGTAACAGATGCGTTTCAGTGACAATAACATTTTTTTATGTTTTATAAAACACATACGCACCGTAGGAAAATTTTCCACCGTATATTATACAGGCGCGGAAAAAGATCATTTTTAAGAAAAAAGAGAATTTCGAGGAGAGCGGCTGATCGATGTAAGAATTAAAAACATTTCGATTCTTTGTCGTATATTTCCAGTCAAAGGATGCGATAATGTTACGAATAATCCGTCGTAAGGTTGCGTTTATTATTTCGGCTACGAGTTGAACAGCGTTTAATCCCTTGATTTGCCAATTAAGCCAAAGTATTTGCAATATCGCAGCGTGTTAAACGGTAATAGTCGATGGTTGGTCTTTATAATATGCGCACCAATGTGGTACGATAATGGCGTCATATACAAGGAGTTATAACTCGTTTACTCGCGGAACGAAGTATAATATACGACCTCTAACGAACATTATGTATTAATATCTAATATACGAAACTCTCTAGCAACGTAAATTATTTGCCCAAAGACGTTCTTTATCACGACCAGCTATTCCAGCCGGTAAGATAAGAGATTACATCGCGTAACATATTAGTTCTACCAAGATTTGACGAAACTTTGCTTCTTCTATCGATGTCCCCTATCCGAATGAACGCTTTCTCTTCATCTCGTGTTTAGGATTTATTTTTTATCGGTATTTCCTCTCCTGCGTCGATAGAATAGATATTTGAAACTGATCTTCCTTTTTCGGCATTTTACTAACTGCAAGCGATTGGTTGATCGATTGCCGCGCTTATCGTCGTTTATTACGTATGATATTACGATGCTATATTGTTCATGATCTGTACCAAGTGGCGGTAAAGATGTAAGATTTATTTATAACAATACCTCAAGAATTTATCACGATAGGTGCACAGAGTAGAAAATTTCACATTTCGGAAGATAGAAATGATACGTTTTGCAGAGGACAGCGATGAGAATATGCAGAATTTCAGGTGGCTCGTACAGCACATAACGAAAGCACATTATAAACGTCGAATCTTGTAAAATTATTATTCAAATCGATAGCGACGTAAGTGCGTTTCTTCATCTAACGATTTTTTAATACAGCGATCGGTATAACGGTAATTCTATCAGACAACTCTTTCTACTTACGAGTCGCTCAAACTCGCTTAACATACGTATATAACGCACGTATAGATGATCCGAAAATGTTCATAATCCGTGCGACTTGGCAATTGTGACTAAGATAGAAGATACTATCGTGTACGGGTGATTAGCGCAAGTTGTTCAATTTTTCTCGCGTTCGACGCGTAACGTACATACGCGTGTCTATATACGTATACGTATATGTAGAAATACAGATAATCTCGCGTACGCGATTTTTCATTTCCGACGGTATCTACGGCGTGTACGGTATAAGCGTTAGAATCGCAAAACGAGCAAACCGAAAACGACGAAACAAATCTCGAGAAGAGGAAACTCAAGCCGCATGTTGCTCGCATC
This sequence comes from Bombus waltoni, assembly GCA_014737395.1. Taxonomy (NCBI): domain Eukaryota; kingdom Metazoa; phylum Arthropoda; class Insecta; order Hymenoptera; family Apidae; genus Bombus; species Bombus waltoni. The sequence continues at coordinate 6,389,788 of JACXII010000051.1, read as the reverse complement.
TGTAGGATAAATTCGCAGATGCCCGCGTCGTTGCATCGATGTGTGTCCGAAACGAGGTCCGAAACAATACAGGCGCGCATGATCAAACACGTCCCACGTAATAATCACGATGTCCGTCGAGACTGTCCGATCGAAGCGAGCGGCTCTTTCTGCTTGTCCGCTCCCTTTTCGTCCCGAACGTCCAGTGGTTACCGACATTCAGATCTGTCGGAAGCATTTAAACGACTGTCCGTTCAGCTTATTCACGTAGCTGGACGCTACAAGTGTTTCAACGGAGGCACCTACTCATCCGCTGCGATTTTATGCACACCAGGATCTAACGAGCGTGCCGGAAGTCCGCGGACCACGGACTACGCCACTTCTTCGAAGGTGAAATACCAGTGCACGCGTATAATACACGTGCGCATACGCATACATATACGTATACATATACTCGTAGATGCACGAGCAGAAGGAAAAGACCGAGGAACGAAGGAAAAAGGTTGAAATCTCGACCGGCGCAACGCCGAGATTCGCACCCTTGGATCCCTGAATCACAACTGCTTCTAGCACGTGAACTGCTCATTACTATAATACATTAATTACAGTGTGTATACATTGCAGCGTACTCGAATCGAGCGTTCCTTCGTTCTTCTGCTGGACGCCTTCAAGCTTTTCCTGCTGCCCGATGCCATATGGCGTCGTTAAGTTTTAGAGGCTGCTTCCACGATATTTAACGCGTAATGATAGTAAGCAGCATCATAATTGTTAATTTCCGGAATGTCTGAGAGAGCGCCCCGGGCTTTCGATAAACCATCGCTGCCCCCCTCTTACTCTCCTTCTGTTTTTCCCTTTTCTTTCCGTTTCTCTTTCTCCCTCGTTCCCGGGCGTTAGCCGGTCGAGTATAATGCTCGATCCGGCAGATAAAACTCAGGTGAGGAATAAGTGAGTTCCTCGCTCGGCTGGAGATTTGATTTGGATAACGGCTGGATTTATGCGAAGGCTCGAGGGACTGTCGTTCGCGGCATTTTTTACTCAGACCGAAAGCTGAGTTGCGCTACAGCCTCGCGGAGCTTACGTGGCCACGATCGAGGATCGTTAACGTTAGATACGTCCTTCTCGCTGAATCATTCCGATATAGTAGCAGCTTCGTCCGGAAAACGAGCTTGATACGAAGGTCTCTCACCGAAATACCTAGAATTTTCAATGAAAAATCCGGTACCGGTCGTGTCAGTTCGAAAGAAACGAAGGATGTTAAAATCTGCCAACGTCGGACTGGCACGTGAATATCCGAATAACGAAAGAAACGTCTGAAATGTTCATTCGCGAAGCTTGTTTCCCGAGACGTATAGATATTATACGGTTCATTCAGGGGTGGAACCGTTAACAAGGTGCGCGTTGGCGAGAAAAATTTCAGCGAATTCCAGGATGAGATATCCAAGACAGAAGCGGATGAAACGGCGAAATGAATTTACCCGGAGGCCTCGGTCATTTGCCAAAGAGTAATTTCCGGTACATGCGCCACAGCCTCACCGCCATCGGATTTTAACGATTCCCAATTAGTCTCGTTGCTTCGCAACTAATTACGAATGAGCCGTGTCTCGGACACAGTAAATGTGAATCTATCGCTCGATAAACGCGGTCAGCCTGGTAGTAGCGTGACAATCGTACAAATCATAAAACGCCTAAGCCTGATTCATGATCGGAGTTTACGGCAGAGATTGAGCGCGCGTCTTTCTCCTCTTTTCGATCGGTATCTTCTACGCGCGTACACGTATCACGCGTACGCGCGTTTAATCCACGATAGTCACGTTTCGCGATTAAACCAATCGCGATCAGGAATCTACGACGTGGTGAAAAATGGGAATTGAACATCGAGCAGAGATTCCATTACGAAGAAAATCGAGAATTCGTCCAGCGAAATTCGAAACGAGAATCTTCTATCGCGTTCGAGCTTCGTAATCCTGCCTTATGTCGCAATTTCTTCTTCCGAACGATGTTCAACGTTGCAACAACAAACAAGAAACGAAGACGAAAGAAAAATCGAGATGAACAAGCGCAGCAAGTTCCAACGCACCATTAAGAAGATCGGATAAAATGCAAAGCAAGTGCGAACGAGGCTCACGGCATTAAGAAAGGGAGACTCGAAAAAGATCGTAAATGTTCTCCGACAAAAAGCGCGAACGTTCGAGCTGTCGGCATTCCCACATAAAAGATCCAATGGTCTTTTTTTTTTTACTAATGCGCCGTGTGCACACATCGAAATATTATTTTCTACGATTTCAGTTACCCACGCTGTCCTTTCTACCATCCTGCAACAAAGAAAGCATCGAGCCTGGCTCAAATATACCAAGGGTTAACACACGTTGAGAAACCCGATTAGAATTCAGCCGATGGCGAGGGTCACTACTTGTCCGAATCTCGTTAATAAGCTAGTCAGGACGTTTGCCCCCTCGTGCAACGAGCTTGCTCTACCTTCGTGGATCCCGTTTTCGCTATGGCGTCTAGCGCTAGGCACCTCAGCTCGCACGATGCTCATTTGCTATGTACTTACTGTCCAACCCGACCACTTAAATCACCCCGTATTCCTACTTACTTCTCGGTCGTTGCGCGTCTGGGGAAGGGTGGAAGAAAAGGTGGTTGATCCAAGAAACGTCTCGTGCAAAGGGCGCGTTTAATACGATCTCTAGCAGCACCCTTTCTTCCTACCTGTACCTGAATCGATCTCATTCTGCACGGATTGCGTCATTTTCGCGTAAACCGAATTCTTCTCCCCTCCCTGCCTCCCTTCCTTCGGACGAATCTCGATCATACAGATAGATCGCTAAAATAAGAGTAAAATACATAAGGTAGGTTTTACGAGAAAAGCAATCCACGGCTCGGTTACTTTTATTCGCCTTTCAGCGCGATCTATCGATACGAACGCGGTGCACCACGATCCATGACGAAAGCGAAGCAACGAAACAGCAGGCAGCAATGGAATCCGAGCAATCGCGAAAGATCTAATTAACCAGCTCGATAATAGTCGCGAGATATGCGGCGATGAAGTGCACGGGTGCACGGCTCGAGACGCTCTTATCGAGCACGAGTAACAATAAATAACAGCTCGAGAGCGGTGAGATTAAACCGAGCTCTCGGATTAATTGCCCGACGAAGTGGCAATGCACGATCTAGCCGAGTAGTTGCAACAGCGAGGAAAGTGTCAATGACAGGGCACACAGCCAGCTCTGAAAACACGGTCGAGAGAGAGAGAGAGAGAGAGAGAGAGAGATCGTTGCTCGACTGGTAACGAAAAACACCGATTATTAATTCGACGATCGCTGGATCGACCGGTATGTACGAGCCACGAATCCCACGAGGTGTTAAACGGTCCACGAGCACAGATTGCGCAAACGGTAATTCCCAAGTCGAGATACGTTTTCAGCGTAACGAAGGAACGCCCCCCGAAATCTACCATTGCCTGTCTCTTGCACAGCGCGCCGAACAGACTACTCGTAACGAATCGAATCGTACGTATCTCGTGCCATCTACACGATCCAATAATCTGTTTAGAGGACAAGATCCTTCCGAGCGTTGCTTGCATCGTGGAACACGGTGCTCGTACTTTTCGCAAAAAGTTAGCCGCCACGCAAAATGGGTTAGGGTGAATTATAATAGGTCCGTTCTTGCTGAACACGCGAATTTCCGTTAGCTCGTATAGATATCGGCTGGTACGTACGCGAACTCGTTTCAGACAAGTTGTCGAATCGTTGTATCTGTAAATCGTACGGCCATAGACAGCTCTGTGAACAACGCTTTTGCCGTGTTATAAAGACAGACACGCCGGTGGTCAGTCGGTTATTACTTATAGCGTATAACGTAATAAATAATCGCGCTGGCAGCCAACTGGTGACATTATAATTACGCGACATTTCGATGATATATATGCGCGGAAGAAAGGAGTTGCTCGCGAAACTCGCTCAACGTTAATTTACATTTGTTCCAATATAGGCCTGTGTTCGTACTTTCAGTTAGATCGCAGTGCATCGAGGTTCGATCGGTAGATCACACTACCGTGCTCGCTAATGCCGTGGGCGAGATGCGAATGGTGGAGTAACGTCCGTCGGTTCGCTGTTTCCTTGCGAAATAGAATTTCGTAGTATTCGAGCGATTCCTCGTTTTATTAGGAGCGCGCGATTCTTAGATTTCCCTCGTCTAAAAGAACTTTGATCGGATTGACTTCTGACATCGTATAATATAATCGATATATCTAGAATATTTTCCGACGTTCTTCGATAAGCCACGCTATTTCGTTCGAATATTCGTTTACATCGTCGTCACGAAGAATCGCAGTCGGATCGTTCTGCGATGTTCTACGATGCACAGTCGCTACGAAAAGTATTTGCGTATCGTTATATTCAGCGGAGCATCCAAGTAGCCATCGATCAGGTCCAAATATATCAAACTATCAATATTACGTATCAAACTTCGCGTCATTTAGTTTCACGCGAGTACAAAAACGTGATACCACGAAAACGAAATGTAGAGCTTGATGGGAAAACGCTTTATTGGAAAATAAAGATAAATAAGGAAAATAAGGTATTTTGCGAGATATTTCTTGCCGTATTCAAACGATTCGCTCTTTTTGGGTCGAAAATCTTCATTTACATAGGCTAAATATTAAAATGCAAAATCGAGACGGCACGTCGTACTCGTCCTAACAAGCGAGAAAAGGTTCGATATTTCAACGAAATTTCCAGCAAAAGATCGCAAAGAAAAATCAAGCATAAAGAACGAGTATTTCGTGTCTTCTTCCGACTTGAGAAATTTATTAGCGATAGAAAAGTACAATAGGAGCGATTGAAACGACCGAAAGGACACATCAGGTTTAAAAATGCAAACGTGAAACGACTTGTAAGAAGCGCCGACGTTCTACCATAATGGTTAAAGAACACCGACACACGTGTACGTCATTTACGATCTCCAACGACTACAGAGAAATTATTCACCACTAAACTGCTTAATACTTTTCGTTACAGAGGAACGCTGACAAATACAAGGAGGGTAACAATACAAACACGCTGAAACGACGAGCTGCGACTCCGCCAGTCCAGTTTTGGGCGTTGCGCCGTGCAAAGGGACCAGTAAAAGCTGAGGGTGATTTGGGCCTTAGTGGTCCTGTGGTGGCTGTGTATGAATCCTACTGGCCTGCTAAGTCCCAAGTAATCCTCAGCGCGCGCAGCAATAAACGAGTGCATAACCGCGCAGTTTCGACGATGAATCGTCAGCTTATTTTTGCCAAATAAAGTAACATCGCGTCGTGTCGAACATAGAGTTTCGAGATCGTTAAACTAATTGCACGTGAACTCGCGCCGCGGGTGGCTTTTTATTACCTCATCGGCGAAAACAGACAAGATTTCGTGGCAAACGCGTTTTTATTCCGTCGATCTTTTTTTTTTTCTTCTTCTTCTTTTCATTGTGAAACTGTAACCGTCCGAGAACGTGACTCGTTAAGTTTGGTGATTTACGTCCTTTAAATCGACCCATTAATGCTTAATGGGATACCACGAGAGAAGGACTCACAACGGTATGGCGTATCGATTTACATGCAAGCTCTTAACGTAGTTAATGAAAATCGATTTAAGAAAGTGTTGACCGGGAACGGAGGACGGCGTACAATGGCCTTATTCATCACGGCGAAGCTGTCAAGATCGATGCAGCGTAAAGTAGAAAAAAGAAAAAAAGAGAAAAAAAAAAAGAAAAAGAGAAGAAGTAATCGACGGTCGATTTAATCATCGTGATACGGCGGGCGTTCGGGATACCTAACATAGCGTCGATGCGTGTTACAGAAGCTTGGAATTTTAAGTGGCTCCCGGGAGGCGTCACGACACGACCGACGTGCGAGTAAGTTAATTACAAGTCTGTCATATTCCTTACATATTTATCGTCTTTCTAATAACATTAATATCGCCCGGTTGCAGTACCGGTCGATTATTCTAGATCGGTATCGGTTCGCAGTAATTCGCAGCGAACCTCGGCTGGCGACGTTCGCGGAAAAAGCGACAACGATCTGAACGCGAAACGCTTGAAATTATCGCGATACACGGTGTTAACGGTTTAGTAAACGGAAAGCCGAGACAGCACAAGGCGTGAAATGATCGAAACTAGCGGTATCCGAATATTAAATACTTCCTGACGAGCCGATGATCGTTTATTATCGCGAGCGATCGTTTCCTTCGCGCAATACCTTTTGTATCGGAAAGGCAAATTGACCCGCTGGAAAATTTATTCCACGCTGCTTATCTTTCTGCGTACGTTTCTTCGTGCAGCGTGAGATCGGTCCAGAGGATTCTTAAGTGCTCTAGTTAGCCGGCAACCACCCGCTATGCGACCGATGTTCGAGCATATGCTGCATCGCTCGAGTAAGCTGCTCTTCGCGAACCGGGTACTGTTCTTGTTGCCGATCCGAGCGACGCTATGCAGAAGGACTTTTTCAGGTCCCGCTGACGACCATGCAACAAGCATTGTGTTTTAACGGGCATACAAATTTAATCGTCCTGCCGCGGCCGGGATACGAAAGCCGAATACCGAGTACGATGCAAAGCAAGCGTCGCGTCGGCTCTTCGTGTTCGACAAATTGTTACTAAAAGCCGTTCGAACGAGATGATCGTAAAACACTCGCGGAATATATTGGAGACCGGAGAGATCGAGTGGAAATGAATGCAAACGAACGTGGGATAGAGTGGCGATGAAAAGGGTTACCGGAGCTTGTTCGCGAAACGAACCAACAGGACGTGGGAAAGAAGAGCTAAAATTGACGGGGGAAAAAAAAGTGAATTCTCGCGTGGCTTTTAAGGCTACTCGTAGGTGAAAATAGCTCGAGCTTGTTTTACTTTATTTATCAAAACTCGATCGTGTTTCTTGAACGCGTCCATACCAACTCATTGATACTTGTAGACCTGTCAACTTTTGACAAATTTTCAAACGTTACGGATTCGTCTTTTATAGGCGGCGCGTGCCTTAAAATTTATCGTCGCTGATCATTAACTCGTCGTATTAAAATAAGTAAATAAGTTTCGGTAAAAATGTACCGTATGCCTACTGTTACAGTTCGAAACTTACATCGCGATTTCGTAAATTTGTGAGCTTCGATATATTCACACATATCGGATGTATAATACAAAATCTACGTTTCTTTCTAAGGACAGATCGAACTTATCTATTCGAAGAAAGTAATATTACGAACGCTGTACAGATAACCGACCTCGATCGAGCGAAAACTACCGATTCTTACCGATTGAACGAGATTCTTATGCGAACTTTTTAAGAATTTTCGATTCTATAAAAATACATCATATATAACTAATCATACACAACTGAAACGTAAATGTGACATGTTACATCTAAGATACTTTAATACGTTACTAGACAAATTGTATAAATGCAACGGTATTTTCAAAAAAAAAAAAAAAAAAAATGCTCAACCTTAATGTTTAAACATCTTTCGACAAAAATATACAACAAATGATATTAATAAACGAAAAATATTCAAGAAAAATCCACTACAATATATGTGATTAACTTCAACGACTCTTCAACGGCGCATTGTGATCGTAACACAGAGCTATCAAGAGATTTAACTACCTAATAAAAAGAAGATTCTCGTTCTCCGTGGAATCTCAATGATCGTCTTAAATCAAATTCAGACAGGGTCAAACGGTAGAATTTTTAATCAGGCGACTGACTAAAATTCCATCCAGGTTTTATTGCAAATAACAAATATTCCGTATCTAGTCGTAACACCAGCGACGTATGCAATCGAGCTACAATAATTACAATTGCCGTGCTGCACCGAGTAGTCCCCTTTTCGCTTATCGAAACGCATAGCTTGCGTTATACAGCCACGGACACGAATTTATTAACATCTCGCAGAAATACGACCTTATTTAAATGCACGCGCGCATTTATGCACCGCGTAGCAATATACAAGGACGAAGATCCATTCTCGCACCTTCTTCTTCTTCTTCTTATTCGTTCTTCTTGTCCTCGACCTGCACCGAGTGCACACGCCTAACCGTCGACCAAGTCTCTCGACTACCGGCCTAAGAAACCTAAACTGATACGAAACTAATACCTATAGACGTCCAAGGAGATGTAATGGGAAATTACACGAACGTTACAGAGAAAAAATATGACGAGTAGAATTTTGTCCAACCCCTGATATTAACGTTATTCGATGATTGGATGGATATATTTCAACGTAATATAGTAAAAAAGAGGAATAACCTATTAGGGTGCAAAGATATACTGTGGCTATAAAAGTATTCTCGTACATCGCCATTGTATTCATGATAGCATTTACATATTAATTAATTTGATCCGAGTATATTAAATATCGTGTAATGGAGTCGTTATAGTATCAAAACAAGTCGATGCCTACTATGAAAATGAAAGGTAAAATCTGATGAAAAAATCTCTTCACTGAAACAGATGAAAAATTCGTGTGGAGAACGCCAATGGCACATCTTACGTCTAAAACACGATAGCAGATACCTTTGAAGTCGATAGGATTTCATGTGAATTGAAAACAATCAATAACATAAAAATTCTCTATATTTAGATTCGTCTAGCCAGATTCCGTAAGAGACGTAGTAAGCAACTGCTGCTTCCAATTACTAATTGTCGTCCTTAATTTGTTCGCCTTAGTACGATTCTCGTACCGTTATTACAAATCAACCAAAGCATCCGGAGATATTTATAAACACAGCCATGTACATAACATAACAATACAAGGCTGATTTACATAAAGCGAATGCGTTAAAAATTAAACGCCATTAAAAACGCGTAATTTACATACGTCGAAGTGTAAAGAAAAATGTTAATCACATAAACGGTGCGTCTGCGTTTTAGAGACTCGTCGACGTTAAAACGAGTAATAACGTACCAGCCTCCAAAGAGTACTAAACCAACTCCTCCTTTTCCTAGCGACGAATCGATGAAACTCCGCGTACGTGTATACGTAACGCAATGAAAGTCGGCTATTATTGCGGTGTCTACCGAAAAAAAAAAATTTCCGTAACATGCCTATTATAACAAGGACCTTAATAGCCCATGGAAGTCTGAACGTAATTCCATAAAGGAGCCGACCTCGTAAAACTGCGAAAAATTTCTAGCTGTTAATACGGAATTATCGCCGACTCTATAATAACACGTAGCGCGGTGGCAGTATGTGAATTTCAAAGAGAGTCCACAAGAACTTCATTTGTATGCGGAGATACGCGATCTTTTTTTACGCGGTCTGCTTTTAACCGAGATATACGATACGATGATAACGACCGTTTGCAAATCATACTGCTTGTAAAATAACCACCGTGCAAGTGGATGATAAAAAAAGACCTTGTACGAAAGTTTCGAGCGTTGTTCGGTGGAAAAAAGCGCGTTGCGAAAGCTTCCAACGTCGTTCAGAGGAATATACGTGATAAAAATGAAACACTGTAGTGGCGTCGTTAGAAGTGTATATTATATTAAGTGTATATATATATTAGGTTGTCCCAAAAGTTTCTTTCGTATTGTAAGGAAATAATGAATGCACCACGTTCTCTGTTTTATATTATTTTTATCGAATCATGTACGATCGTGATAATAGAAATAGAACAAAATAGAAAAAAAAAGGTTGTGCATCTATTATTTCTTTGCAAAAGGAAAGAAACTTTCGGGACAACCTATTGTACATATATTTCGACATCCTGGAAAATTCACGATGTGTCAATGAAGAGTTACGGGGCGCCACGGCGCTTTCAACTGCTATTATACATTTTCGAGATAAGATGTTAATTTTGCAGGTCGACAATACGAGAAGGTACGCCGATATCGTACTACCGTCTGAATTATTCTCTTCAAGAGACCAAACAGCTATTGTTTAACGGAAACGTATATCTCCACTGTCACCGTCAGTCTTAGAAAGAATACTTCTTCGACGGTCTTTGCGATGAAAAACTACGAACAAAGATATGCAGAGGACACGACCGGCTGTGCGTAATAGAAATGGCCGAGGTACGAATAAAGGAACGTGCGAGTGATCGCAACGATTGATTTTAATTGATTTTACGAAGCGTCGTGAACGCAAACTTCGTAGTATCGTTCTGGGAAAATTTGAAACGAAACATCTATTTGTCGAAAATATCAAAGAACAAGATGAAGTATCGTGTCAGTTCGTAATCTCGTTCCGTATTTCATACGTTTCATTTATGAGACAAAGGCGCTGTATACGGTTTCCATTAGAAAAGAAATTCGTTTTACTCTGATAATGCATAGTCGCAGGAAAATAATATTTGATAAATCTGCGTGCTAATTGGAGATTATTAGCCAATCTGTTTCTCCAGATTTACTTTTATTTATCTCGAGCGATAGGAGACTCTGCAAAGCGTTTTAACGCGGTAAAGAATTTAAAGAAATCGAATTTTAATAGTATTTTGCATAACCAAATATTTTGCACGGAAATGGTACAAGTTTTCCACGAGAAAAATTTAAAAGTTACTGAAAACTACTAATGATAGGTTATTCGTTAAAAAGTATGATTAATAGACACGAGGTTCCACTTTGCAGCGCTTTAAAATTACACATCTACATGTACAGAAGTACGAAATTACTTGTGGTGGTGACCTGATATTTAGCCCACGCGAAGAAAAAAGCTGAAATATTAAAAATTTCTCGAACTTATCACAACTTGACTGGTTACGACAACTCCAAGAACACGAGAAATGAGATATATAGTAAGAAAATGTTGACTTTCGGCTGACATAATTAATTTTAATAATCTAAGAGCAGCTATTTACCACTTGTACGTTTCGACGTTTCCCTAACAGTCGGTCATGCAAGTTATCTTTCTACGAGCGATTGATTACTTGTCAGACTGATCGACAGAGCATAAAGTGACAAGTCGAAACTGTCCCACGCCGAGCGTGCGACTCCTACCCTGGTCGAAAAGTAACTCTCGTCCGGATAGAAACGGTATTACGTAGGGGAACGAAGTCGTATCATTGTACGATGCAGTGCTGCCGGGCACAGTAAATCTCATGTTCTATAGAACTCGAAGAAATCATTACAGTGCAGTGGGACGCAGTATATTGCTGTTAATATAGCGCAGCACGCCCTTTTAAGCTTCGCTCCGCACAGAGAGATATATACAGGGTGATCTCGCAGTGAGCTTAGAACCTCGCCAATAGAAGTTGAAAGGCTTCTATACCAGGGGCCCGAGGAAGTGGAAATTGAATGTGATTCGTTAAAGATATTACTCTTGTAACATATCGCGCGTCTGATATTGGACTTTTAACCGATTTGGTTCTAAATTAGCTCGAAACTGGTAGACCACTGAATTGTAGTAATGTGTAAAAATATATACACTTGGTAATAATTGATATCAAGGCAAGTAAACTGTGTCGTTGCGTACATTGTGATACGATTTATTATTATTTATTATTTTTGATGTATCGCGTGATTTGAAAGAAGATCGAATAATTTGGAGGCAAATGTTGGCCAACACTGGCCAAGATAAAGACGAGGTTCCAAGTTAAGTTCTTACTTCAAGTTGCAGGAAGAAAATATTATAAATAGAATATTTATATATTATACATATTGTATAAATAATATAAAAGGTGAATAAATAATGCAAATAACTAACGTAACACGGCACATTATAGTGATATGTTTATATACAAATAACTAATATCATAAAAAGAATCGATCGTGTTAACACATTAGATTTAGTTTTCGATTGTTCGATCTTCTCTCTATATATTTACTTTATTACTTTGTTAAACGTAAATTTGTGAAGAATTGGGCTGGCGTTAGAAGATATTTTAACATACTGTACAAATATAAATAATATAGAAATTAATGTAAAAGCTGAAGACTTTTTCTCGAATATCTGCTGTTAATGTCATAAACGACCAAACGATTACATATTCTATGAAAATTCGAAGGATACTGCTGTAATAGCGATAATACCTAATCCAGAATTTCTTTGCAGTAGAGCTACGTATCTGTGATACGTGATACTTTCCGAAGCAAAAGGTGGTAGGAGAATGTCGATCGATTCACGATACGGACAGTATACAAAACACAAAGAAAGAAAGAAAGACTAAAGCGCGAAGATTCTCGCAAATGCCCGAGGTGTCGACGAAGAGAGAAGCGTAAAATCGCAATAAATCAATGTTAATGGCGCTATGGCTAGATGCTGCGAATCAGGCAACGAACAAAACATCCCGTCGTAACCAAGGATCTTCCGCGTTATCGATGCATCAATAATATTTAGTGCCGGAAGTAAATACCGCAAAGAATATCGTAGAACGCCTCTATTCGGAATATCAAGTTCGATATTCGTTAAAAGTACGGTGTCTTGCGAGGTAACCTTAAGGCTCGAGACTTTAAGGCCTCGAATATTTTATGTTGAAAAAAATCTGTTTTTTAATGCCGCGCATGGAATATTACATCGTATTTTAAATACGATTTCCAGTGTCGTAGAACATCTACGATATATTTAAGAGCTCAATGTGGTGATAAAAACTGTACAAAAATGGAATTTATTAGACTCGATGCTGCGAGGAATGTTTCATATTTATTCAATTTTAAGCAGCATTGTAAAGCAGGAGAATGGAGAACAGCAGGAGAACATGTTTTGTTATACGAATTCATGCTAAAGTTATTTTTAGAAATGTTAGGGCCGTTCGCGGGGAAACGCGTTAGCGAGAAGCGTAAATTCTTGCTACAATTTTAATTATCGACATCACGAGACAGTCGTTCCCCCCTATTTCGGTTAGGACAATACGGCTGGTTGAAATGATTTTGACAATGGATTATCAAGTTCAATATACGCTATATTTCCAACAACCTTTCGCACGAAGAATATAAACATTTAGATAAGTAGAAGACCGTACTACGGTCTTAGAAGAACGATATCAAGTGGTGTAATAATCAATGAGTACCAAGTAAGACCGTGACGTTGACTGTGATTTGTAAGACGTTACTCGGACGAAGTACGTAAATGTGACTCGTAAGACGGTCGATTTGAAAGTTTGAGACTGCGACTAAGTGATTAAGAATATGACACGAGTGTCTCGGCGTTTGCTTCGCGACCGCCAGAAAAGAACTATTGGAAACTGTCATCTTGGTTGGTGGTCCTAATCACGTGATCCATCGTACGATCCAGGATCAAGAAGTTTCTATGATTCATCAGGTTTCTCGAACGGTAACAAACTCTCTCGAAACGCGACATCGACTACGTATCGCAACATTGTATGTATGCGATAGGTTTGTAAGACGATCTTTTCTGTGACATTGTAAGACAAAGGAACCGTTGGGAACAGACATTGTTATGCCAAAGACGTGAAATATGTCGTGTAACCATTTCGTAGCTAACTGTTCTTTTGGACAGAGGACGGTTGAAAAAAAACTGTTTATGACAAGCTACGCGGTGTAACGAGAATATTTGACACTCGTTCAAACGAAAGCAATATTGGGATGGTAATAGATCATATGCCTCGATGATACAAAGTTCTTTTGTCTCATAAAAGAAAGATATATTTCAGCAGAAGAAGCGGAAAACTACTTTTGAAGGTAATCAAACCAAATGTATGAAAAAAACAGGCTCGAGTGCTCTTTTTCTTTCATTTTAGTTCTCGAGTCAGGACACATTATGTATTTCCACGGTTTTTCAATGCCTCGGCGATCCGCCGCAAAACCGTTCGTCTGTGCAGAATCTAACCCGGTAGAATACAGAAAGCCACTGGTGGGATTTCATATTTGAAGTTGCAACATTTCTACATGCTTACTGGATTTGACGGTAAATCACAGATGAATGTAAGTATCGATCTTTTATCGTTTACAGCTGCTATTACGATCGGCAGTAAATATTCTATTTTATTACTCGCAAATTTTATGACCTACCAAATAAAATAAAAATTTATGTTTCCTACGATATTCGCACTCTAATAATGCTTTGTTTTACATGCAGTATCAATTCGACGTTGTATATTGTTATTACACAGCGATAAGATATGTCTCGTGAAAATAAAAATACAGTTTGATTTCAGATGTGGAAAGCCGTATAAGATCGTTCCGGAGTTCGTTGAGGCAGGGTTGGGGTTTCTATGCGGCATGTGCCTTGCTTTTAGAAATGCAATGCCCTTCGAAATCCCAAAAATGTCCAACGCTTGTCTACGTTACAAGAATACAACCGAAACAGCAAACTGTTACTCGAGATAGCTCTGGTTCAAAGTTTAAGCTCGAGTATGTTCGCCGAAGATACAATGGATATTTAATGTGCAACAAATATTAAACACGGGGTCTGTGTTTGTTCCCCTGTGTTAATTCCATTTCCAACAGAATACATTAGTGCCAACGACTGTTCAATATATAAACAAGATGTAATTATTTGTAGTATTTTAAGGACTCAATTTTTAATAAATTTTTAAGTCAGTCAACTACAATTGCTTTTTTCGCTATACTCGTTTACTTGCTTATTTATTTAACGAACGATTAAATCGTCAAATTGGATATTATACAGAAATTTCTATTGGTTATCATATTTTAAGATTGTTAAAATAAAGAACGTAAATAAATAAAAAAGGTATCCCAATTACGTTATTTAAAAATTTATATTAAAAATTTATCGTATATTTAATAAGTAGTACTAATTTAAATTCAAAAATAATTATACTAATTAATAGTAAAAATTGATCATCTACTTTATATATATGTGTACATAATATATTTCACGGAGTTAATTATTTTACATTCTAAAGTTTAATGTCATTTGGATACCCTAGATCCAGTAGAAAGTAGAATTAGGATAATCTTTGCAACGACTGAATCAAACATGACAAAGAATATGAAAGATATAACTCACCGATTTGAAGTCTAGCAAGCGTACTCGTGGGAATCTAACCCAGCTTCTGCGCCGTGGTGTCGTATCGATATTTTCATTCTCTTGATCCCGATGGTTTCGAAAGTCCAATAAAATTCTTCTCATTTTGAATGATCGCGAATCTCTGTCCATATAGATTAATCGTACGCGTATACTTTTCAAGAAAAAAGGTGCACGAAATGGTAGGAAACACGTACAACAATCACTATAAAAATCACTATAAATTCCCGAGAAAACTGTCTTACTATCAAATAACTATCTCGTACGAAACACAACGAACGAATCTTTCAATAAACTCCAATATATTATTCGATAAACATTCGAAGAAGCAATTTCGCGACGACAAATCGAACTGATCGAGTAACACTAACTGAAATTAGCCACAAACGAACACAAACAACCTTCCAAATACGTACCGATTTTACAATTAATGATATTTTATCGTTCGATGGCGAATCATTATTTAGACTTGAAATACAAAACGACGTATCACCAAATACTTATTCAGATAATTGTTAGAGCTAAACAGAAATCTTTCTATGTCGTGAAATTTGTTCGAAAGCGTGGAAAAGAATATCGCGCACCGCACCACGCACAGGACAACGTTCGACTTTGACAACATTCGTTAACGGTACGTGCAAGATCGCGCGGTTATTTGAAAATGTAAACATATGTAACGTATACGACGATCAATAAGGAATTATAATTATTTTCGACGTCTGTTTATATCTTCGTTTTATTTCGGAGTGGAATCGAATATTTCCTATAATAATAAAGGTTAAGAAATAATTTCTATAGAAAATTTGTATTCTATTTCTATATTGCAAAAGGTTACGTATATATTTATATGAATTGTTACAAACTATTTTTTAATTTTGCGGCTTTTTTTACAATCATTCTATATGGAATATTTACGTATATGTAACTGTTAAAATACACTTGTTGTTAAAATAAATGTTAAAATAAACTTCGATAATAGGTCTTATCAATTAGGAAAATTATAACATTGATTTAATGTATCAATAAATTAATTAAAAAAATATTATAATCAAATATTAAATTTATTAATAGGAACATATTTATAATAATTAACCCATTCCCATCACTTTGTTCCATCTTTTTCCGTAAATCGTTAATTTATCAAAAAATCATCGAAGCCTTAACTTTTTTCATAGGGTTTTGCAATAATCGAATAACTCGATAATTTATGCGTGCTAACGATATACTTAATTCAGAAATAAAGTGGATGGAGTAATAATTTTCAATTACATATTCACTTTAGTTTATCCGTCGCTCGTAATAAAATAAAATTCTTTTCACATTCATTACTCATTAGCATTGACTTTTCTTGTAGGTATCAATTTTACAATCTTTCTAATTGCTGGTTGTAAATTTTAACTGGAAATTGAAAGCGCAAAATAAGAGAAGACATTAGTTATGGCTATGACCTGACAATTTGCCTCCTGTGTCTAAGTCGATATCATTCCCATATCGCGAGTCGTAAAAGTATGTGCCAATTTGAATCAGAAACGCAAGCAGTGAACATGTTAAATGGTGTTTCATTGCTTCAACAGACTCTAAGAAATGCTCAGTTTCCAATGCCTGTAAACGTAATAAAATCTTTCGGATGCAAATCATGCGTAAAACTAAACGTTTATGAGGCCTGAACCTTTAATTTCTTATTAATATCTTAAAATTCTCGAGTAATTCAGAATGGCATTGCAAAGAGATACGAACACGTGAAAGCACGTTAATTGAACGGGATACACACGAGAAGTTTGTTAAAAACTACTGATTTTTCAGTTGTTTAGGAACTCTATAAAAGTTGCATTAAATAGTAGTATTTTAATGAACTACCAATGATATTTCCCGCGCAAATGAAAACTAGTATATAAATATTAAATACTTCCATTTTTTAGTACAGGTATGCGAAAGCATCGTGTAAGATATATCTATTTTACGATACAATAAACATAGAAACATACATATCTGAAATTTTCCGAGAAAACGATACTAGAGTGTTTTAACGTATTGCAAAAGATACGATATTTTCAAAGTGTTTAGAAAACCGAAAGTTTCACTACTTAACATTTGTTAAATAACTAAATATCTCAATCTTTAGATAATGTAAGAAATGAAATAAAAAGATGACAATTATTATTATATTATTAATAAATGATCTGTATCACAAGTATTAAAAGTATAGAAAAAGAAAAAATTATAATCGACGATTATGAGTCGCGATGTTTACGAAAATATAGAGGGTTTTTTAAGAAATAAATAACACGGCAGAATCTCGATTTGCAGCAAGTGTTTTATTGTATTAATTCATTTAATGTTACATTTGATAATAGACTGTATGTAATATGCTATATGTATAGGAAAAATAATTCGTCAACTCGTATATTTACTTCAAAGCATTTAACAACATAAAGCAGTTCCGACATGAAACTGGGTACATACGTATCAGCGTCAGGCTATTTGGCTACATGAACAATTCACAGATCGTAATATATATATTTGTACTGGTACATTGTGTTTAGCGAAAATATTTGATCTTGCGCGTATAAATATAAAATTCCACCAGAAAGATATAGAAAAATGCTAATTCATACAACATAATGTTAATTTCTGATTGACATGCTACTACGATTTACTGTTTTATTTAGCGATTAAACGAGACCAGAGAATCAATTATCTACGTTTTTAATCGTAAATGCTTAGTGCTAAGTGCGTAGAAAAGAAATAGTGCCATGTAAAGTTTGACTTACTATTGATATCGTTATATTGATATTACAAACAAGAAAGAAGATACAATAAAATATCGTTGAAATGTTTCAGCATTTTCCAACTTATTCACCGTCTCTCCACAGGACGATATGTTACAATCTGAGACTTGGCTCTTGCAGATTATGCTATTCCCAAGAGTCAGCCTCAGAGAATTTCTGCTTCGTTTTCCGCGCAGCGTCTACGTCCGTATGGTCCTTCCGCTTCCGGCGACGTTTCCCTGTGCACATAACAAAAATCGGTTTATGCGCAACGACATAACCCTTCGAGTTTATTAGTTGGTACTAATATTTGGTCTTTGATCGACGAATTAATAGGCGAATTTATATAGTATTTCGACACGTTCGGACAGAAAAAAAAAAAGAGAAATGAAACGTATCACTAACGCGTAACATATTAGAAAATGTTCTGTTTCACACAGTCATTCTTTTGAAACGTTACAATACCATCATTAACACGAGATATAACGATCGTGTTATAAAATATTCGAACGATTCGTAGACGAAAGATCTTGTTTCGATAATACAGCTTTTACTAAACAAGAACATGAAACAGTTTTACCAAACAGATTCTATTAAACGTTCCATTATTAAAAATAAAGATTACAAAATTGTACTTATTTTAGTTGCGAATTTATGGAACTGGACATCGCTACCATACAGCTGAAATATAAAATAATTTTGTAAAATCAGATAATAAAAGTAGAATGAAGTATTTTGAGCAATTTCGTTCTATATTTAGTAATTTATGGTATATATTATCAGTCGGTACAAATTTCAGCAAAATTAAAATTTTCGTTTGAAAACAGCGTAGAAGTTTGATTAATACAATTTCTCTTATCAATTAATACAATACCGATAAGTTAACATTCTGATCACAAGAATACAACTACAAGTGAGCACAATTTTATAAATTTTGCACACGACAAAATCGAAATTGTCTTTCACAATGTATTGTCTTACAGTATATAAATAGTTAATTACAAAGAACGTTCTTACGTGATGTGCGACTACTCTTGTCTTTTCTTTCCTTAAGTAGGATGTAAGAGACTCGTATATAAAAAAG
This sequence comes from Bombus waltoni, assembly GCA_014737395.1. NCBI lineage: Eukaryota > Metazoa > Arthropoda > Insecta > Hymenoptera > Apidae > Bombus > Bombus waltoni. The sequence goes on along the minus strand of JACXII010000051.1, from coordinate 6,371,055 downwards.
AGCGAAAAAACTTTCTTAAATAAAGTGTAAAAATGTAAATATATAAAATTCCTAGTTTATAAAAATGCATCAAAAACGCATTCTGATAAATAACATTCCTAAAAGGCGAATATCCACGCTTTTAATAATTATTATTATTATTATTTGCAAAAGTCTTAAGGCACGTAGTTTTATAATATAAGAGCTCTAATGGAACTTGATTACGACGATTATTACGACGTCGTTATTCCACTTTTATGGAATCGATTTATAAATCCGCGTTTGCCAAGTGGTCGTTATTTAAATCGTATACACAACGTTCAGCCATCGTGGACAGGTAGATGGAGATTCCCAACGACGAAAGGCAACAAACAGGAACAAACTTTCGGCGTATGACACTTTTCCTTTTTTCAATTGGTAGATGCGTATCTGGATCGAATTTCGACAAGATCGTTCTCCTCGAAAACGAGGTGTCATGTACGAACACCTTGTTCTACGTCTTCGACTTGTTTTTACGTGAGAAACCGTGGTTCGGTTTGTTGCCACGATAGTTGACACATTTTGTATATATCGTCACACGTAGCTTCAATTTCAGTTCCGTTGCACAAAAATTGCTAATTCTATGCATTTATCATAATGAAATATTTTATAAAAACAAATGTATAAAACATTAAAAATACAAAAGAAAACATGACCATTAAATAATGAAAAGCATATATACTAACAATATAGCATAAAACAACGATCCCCCTCTCTTCGACTATATAGTACACAGGGCCTCTTTCGAATTAAGATATAAATACTTTATAAAAACACGTTATCCAACTGTTTATGCTTTAAAGTAGAAAGAAATTAAGTAAGTTTAAGGAATTGACGATCGAGTAGCAGAAACCAATCGGTTATCGTTGCGTGGCCAACAGCGTTCTACGAAACTCTAGTAGAAATCACATTTCACCGGCATCAGACCGTCTTAATCGCGATATAATAAAGAAAAATTATAGTCAAGACTTTTGCCAACATGATCAACAAACGTTTCTGTTTACCGAATCGTCGTTCAATCCGACTTGATTCAGACGGATCGAGGAACGATTCTGACTCATCTTGCTTCTTATTATCCGAACAATATCTTTCTCTATCAAGCGCGAAGGTGTTTCTCGAGGTATAGAATTTTCCTTCCACTATCGATTTCGTTTTCGGCTGTTTTTTCGTGCGATTTCTTAGATCAGGACTAGCTGAGAGGGACGAAGACGTGGCAAACTTGTTTTTCAAGGGAGACGAGGACTCGACTGACGCTTCATTTTCTTTGAACTTTGTCGAAACGGGCGACTTTCTCTCGACAAATTTATTGCCACACGAATCAGTCTGCATTGGCACGGATTGTTGACTCGTGCCTTTGTTAAAATTATATTTCTTCGTTTTTCCCAGTTTGTAGTTACGAGTATTTAATATCAACGAATTATAACGATCGTCTCTCGCCGTGTTCGACAATTTAGTTTCAGTATTTTTTGAAACTTGCCTCGTATCGTCTACCTTGCAATCGTTATCGGTTACCGGGTTTCGTTTCAGTATCGTGTATTTCGGTACCGCGTCCTTCTTTCGATCGTTCTGGAAATCCGTAGGCAAACTAAGGCTGTTCTTTAATTTGATTTTCCGCGCGACCTTCATTTGCTCGAGTAAGAGCGTCTCGACGGCCTCGTGATTACTTCCACGGGGCCTCGACGTGGCTCTCGATCGTTCATGAGGATAGGAGCAAGGGATGATGGACTCTGATGATAATTCGTGGTCATTACCTGTGGCTACTTCCCAGCCATCGTCGTCCTTAGTAGTCTTCACGCCGTTCGTTGGCACGGAGTTTTCTCCTTTTTTCGCCGAGGCAGTCCTACAATACAGAAAGTACCAAAATAGGCGCTGTCTTCTTTGACACGTATATTTATAAAAATTCTATGTCCTAAGAATGTTCTAAAAAGGAGACGAGTAACGCTTGCTACGAGACGAAATTCGATAATTGTCAAGGCAGAAGTTACATTGATATAGCGGGTGTACAGAGGCACTTGTTCGCCGTTAACAAGCGAATACGTTGTTGTTCTATTTTTATATAAATCACCTTTTAGCCTCAGTTATCTCTATCTCGTATGGTCATTTGCAAAATTTCTATCTATCAACTCGACCAATAGACTTGATTCCTACATCGAATAGCTTATGGTCTGCCATATATTAGGTTGTCCGAAAAGTTTCTTTCGTCTCGCAAGGGAACAACGGATGCGCCGCGTTCTCTCTTTTATATTATTTTTATCGAATCGTGTACGATCGTAATAACAGAAATAGAAGAAAATGGATGGCAGATGATTCGATAAAATAATACAAAAGGAAAAGAGGTTGTGCACCTCTATCATTTCCTTACAGAAGGAAAGAAACTTTCGGGACAACCTGATACATCGAGACAGAGAATATACGGAGTAAAAAACGACGAAGAGAAATTTTTCTTTCGACCATAACCCATACATAACCCAAACGTTCACAGCAATCAAACTAAACGCTATAGTACATGTATATACGTAGACGCGAAGGATCGAACGTCTAGTTGACAAAACAACCGAGTCAAAGATAGAATTTTGTCATTCGAAAACCACACGCTATATCGTACAACGAACGTTTCTTACATACATCGTATCTCGCTTATTTCCGTGCAAACGCACGCTGCTGTACATTTGTCCAATTGTTGCAACATGTCGAGATATTTAATATTTTCCATACGCAAGATACCGTGCTCGAACGTTGCAAACGTTCACGGGTACGAGTCACGCGTGTTCTTCGCGTTTACGTACGCGTTTCGCGATCGTGTGTAAAAAGGCGTTGACCTCTGCCGTGTACGCATTGTAACCGGGAATCGATCGAACGAGCACGATTGTTGGATCAAAGTTCGCGCGAAAAATAGATCAACTGCCTTTAGTCGTGCGCTATCGAGCATTAAAGAGCGGGAGAAATTTATTTGGTGCGTGTATCGAAGCTTGCCACGGAAATGTTACCGCAACTGTGACCACAACTTATGAATATTCAGCATCACGTGCGTGCATGCGGTGTACATCGTCGTTAAGTATGGCTGATCGGTGCAAGAATGTCAGATATCCTGTCAACTGGGAATTTTCTTGCAATCCGTGCGTTTCGCGAACATCAACCATGTCACCAGCTCGAATGGCTGAAGTTAACGAGTCTTCGAATCGTTCTTTCTCCCCCTGCGTTAACGAACCTAACTCAGCATATATTTTGACTTTACGGTATCCGCGAGGCGGAACGGCTGCGTAAATTGTGCATTTTTATCATTGTAAATCACGTTAAGATACTTTCTCCTTTTCTTGAACTTTGTCGAGGCTCAAACAGGTTTCGACGAAAGCGTACAACTCGAAATCGAAAGGCTTCCTACGAACCTGTAATTAGAGATCCTTTGTCGTTTTCGTTGAAATAACCGATGTGCGTTGGAAATATGCGAAATAATGATAAATTGTGTTAAATATGACGCCTGCTTAACGATAAAGACAATAATAACAGCGGACAACGACGATGCCGGCCGGGCAACCAAGAGTCGAGATTTTTTCTTCCGAAGGAAAATACCAGTTCTTCGAGAGATAGAAAAGAAATGGCGAGGGAAGAGACAGTTAATGTAAAAAAAAAAGACTCGGAGAAACTGGGAAAATAACAAGCGAGAGAATCGAACGTAATCGAAAAGGTCTAGACCTGAACGAGATCTTGCGAGATTACGAATAGAAAATGGGGAAAGAATTGGGAAAAGTTAGAAACGTAAAAAATGTTTAAGTACAAATATAAGTAATATCCTGGTCAGGAAATTTGCGTAAAAATGACTAGGTTGCCGTAGAAAACGTCGCGAGATCCGTACGTAAAAGAGTAGATACGAACGATAAGGACGTTATGGCAGTGTCGTAACCGCCACGCATGTTCGAACTCAAAAATAAATTAAATTAGCGTATATTGGTTCAATGTTTGATTTTATTTTCAGAGAAATAATTCATTCTACCAAAACACGCCGTTCACGATCTCCATGAGATACGCAACGATTCGTGTACTCGTTTCATTGCATCCTTTCCAACAGTACATAGCGAATCTCAGACCGCGCAAGTAGCGCTCCATCTTGTGCGCTGTCCCGTGAAAACTAATCCTTTCGAAGCGATTGAAATGAATTCTGCAATAAAATGTTTCGGATTATACATATAAACTCTTGAACAAGTAGTCACACACAGCTATTGTTACACGAAATGTGTACTGTTAATGTGAACGAGAAAGCAATCGATTAATAACGTAAAATGACCATATACGTTATATGCCGAGTTATTCGTCTGCACACGCTGCTAATAGAAATTTTAGATCGTGGAAAAACGAAAAGAATTTCTGTAATGTACTGAATTTCGTAATTAAAAGATCAACGCACCGTCAGAGTGATTATCATTCCAGAAACGTAAAGAGCCTATCCTCGTGGAAAACGTGAAAGCAATATCCTTATCCTCTGAACAAGCTTTAACGTTCTTTGTTGGAGGTACGATCCCATTGTCGCAACCCTGGCGGCAACCCTATGAGACAGACAGATCAGACTGGCAACACAGTATTAATAAGGCGCCCACGTGCCCGACCAATTACCACCTTCCTAACTCTCGTCATTCCGCGGAATGGTAACTGCGTTCTAACTACAAACGCAACGACCGACTCTCGAGCGTTTCATTACATCCCAGACCGAAACCTTGAACCTCGTGCAGCGGATATGTATCTGGTATCTGTGTAAACTTCCGCGATAGCATTGAATAACAAGGAATTGTAGGCGAGCATGGCTGGAATTATTTCAGGGTATTCGGATTATTATTCCGAAACTAGATATTGCCATTCGCGTTCGCCGGTTAATGCGTGCGAACGTGTCTCGAATCGAGACAACGTGTCCGCGTGTAAAGGGATGCGGGCAACGGCCCCCAAAGTTTTTCAAGCATTCGTGACCATACGATATTATCGCGGACGAAAGTTTACGGATTGCGAAAGGCTAACGACGATTTGATCGAAAGAGCAAGATGAGTTTAAATTTGTTGGATACGGCCATACGAGTTTCTTTTCCGATAAGATATTCGTTTGTATTTAATAAGAAAGGCGAGCCTGTAGGTAAACAGGTAGCTGTCCTGGAACTTCCAATAATATCAAAGAGAGAGCGCGATTCTATTTAAAAACTACAAGACGAGTTGAACTTTGTAATAAAAATTTTCTCGACTTTGACGTTTGGAGGATACTTCGCGATATAATTTCAAATGTAAAAGGAGGTTGTGATAATAGGGCGGAGAAAGAATTAATTTCCGAGAATGCGAAATCGACTCGGAAATAACGCTAACGAGGTAGGCAGCCCAACGAGTATACGCGCTTTGAAGAAAAAGGCAGCGAAAGAAGAAAGTAAATTGCAAAAAGAAAAAAAGACAAAAATTGAAGGCATACGTTAAACTGATTACAGCGGCGATCCCAAAGGCATAATACAGATACAGGGGCTGTGCTCGGATACAAGACGTACTAGCTGCTAGAAAGTATTTGCATTATGCATGGAAATCTACTACCTCCTGCCGGGTGTAAGTACGTTTTTCAAGCCACAGACATTATCTCGACGCGTGAAAATATCATCAGATATTCCCGTAAAGCTAACCCATTAGACGTCGATACTCTGTTTCCAACAGATGTAGTACGTCTCGCTTTTTCGCTTATTTTCTCTGTCAATCTCGTGCAATCCGATAACACGACGCTTAAATAAAACACGCCTCGTTCTTCACTGCGAATGTTGACATCTTACTTACAGAAAATTACAGCTTCGTCCAAGATTTATGCCATACAGTTAAAATACAATGAAATCGATTCCATGGAATCAAACGATGCAAAAGCGTTCTCAATACCCTTTATCAATACTCTATCGATTACCAATACCATTCTTTCATTTAGTCGGAGAAGAGCGTTTCACAAAACGTTGGAAATCGTACGATTACAGCGAAATGGGTGAAACGTTGCGTTACCTGCTCGAATGCTAAAGGAACGAAGCGACGGTTCTCGTCTACCAAAATAACGCTTCTGACCGCGCGAAGATTACTTACAATTAGATCGTACCGGCATGGCACTCGACGATCAGCGATCCTGCAGCGTTATTACTGGCTTTCTCCGTAATAAGCCAATTTATCCCGAACGCGGTTGAATTTTAATCTTTTTCTAATCGGGACGCTGCAAGAGACTACGCATTGGCTAGATCGGATCCACCGCTTCGAGGCAGGTAATTACGAGAGTGGCGGAGGCGCGGTAACCTGCTTCACCGTGCCAATTAATATACACACGTGGAAGAATGGGACGACGATTCTTTTGGCTGCGTTAGTAAAACGAAACGTACGAGGCATAAATGAAATTTATCGAACAGTCGCGGAACGATCGGAGTATAAATTCGTGTCCCGTGGTTCCGATAACCGTGTCGACCAAGTTCCAACTGCCTAATGGCCGATCAACGTAATAAAAATCCTCGCTGTTGCTACAACGTTCGCGTCGTTCGTACCACTTGCTCCATGGTGACGAGCAGGAATTTATTGCGATCAACTCACCGGCCCGATACCAACGCAACCGAAGTAGATGTCTAATAATCTCTTTAATAAACGAATTGCCGTTGCAATAAATAACGTTTAATAGGCGTGCTACGTGCGATTCCTCTCGAAGGTGGGAAGTAATCTAGCTGGGCCGAGGGTTAATGTCCCGCCGCGCCGGTTGATATTAATAGCTTAATGCACAGCCGCACAGTGATCCGCCTCGTAAATCGTCATTACTTGCCGCGAATTGCATCGATTCGCGGACTGTCCATTGAAATCACCAGGGTGTAGTTACGCCGCCAGATATGCAAAGTGACCAGGCTCTTCGTCACCGCTGTTTCTTGCGCGCTCGAAGAAAAGTTTTAATTAGACGCGGGGTAATGAGATATTGCCGTCTGCTTTCATTTGCCGAGCAAATTATAATTTGAAACTGATAATATGTTGTCCGATTTGTTTTATCAACGTTCGCGCAATGCAAATGCCCGCTTGGTCGATAATAAGATTATTAATGCATTTTTAAGAGTAGAATGTCAATAACGTTTGCTTTTTAAACAACGTTGAGGGGAAAAACTCGCGTAATACGTTTCGCTGTGCTTCGTCCGATCCTATTTACGCTGCGTTAACGAGTAATTAAGGATATACTACGAAACAAGTCGAGCAAAAATCCAAACTTGTCGGAGACGTTAACCGCGATTAACGATAATCGAAATAATATATTCGAACAACGTACGGTATATTCGTTCGATACGAATATTGTAAGCTACTCGCAAATTCCATTAATACAGCAACGTTATATCTCTCTGTAAACGCAAATCGGTAATATAATCGACGGTTCTTTATACCATCGATTACAAAGTACGGGTGACGGTCGCGTCGTTTTTCGTTCTTATACGAACCACATCCAAACCGATTACGTTGTAACCAATTTTCGCCATGCTTCGATAACGAAACAGACGTACACAGATTGCCCTATAATCTGCACTTTCGTCCACCTTCGATCCACCTCCGCTTGCCCCTCAAACCACTCAACCATAGGAACCAAGCAGATGCAAAGCCCAGAGCAAACCCTATTTCTTCGAAAGAATAATCACACACACACACACACACGGCCAGTCTTTCTTGGTAAAGGAGAATAAACGAGACAGGCGACAATAACAAACAGGAGTACTCAAAATTAATAAAGCATCGCGAGGGTATCGAAACTATGTCCGCGGATAGGCGAGCACAGTCACGGCACGCGAACCAACATCGTCGATAAATTACTGGTCGCGCACCGTGTTTCCGCGTGACACGAAAGCTTCGTCCAAAGGAAAGAAGCTTCTCGTGCACACGACCGGAGTATAGTCGGGGCACTCCAGAACGCGGCACCAGATAAAAGTCGCATGCGACACAGAAGCAGTCCGCGATGGTGTTGGCGCGCGTTTGCGGAGTGATGCATTGGTACCGGCAAGTGATATATGCTTATGGGGCATGCCAGAGTACCGAACACGCACACGCACACGCACACGACACGCACAGGCGCGCTCACGCCCAAGACAAGGTAAGAGATACACGTGCGTCCGGCTACGGCGTGTTCATTATGTACTTCGGCGAATCATAAAGCAAACACGGAGGGGGAGTGAAAAAAAGAAGGATTAAAGTCGCGGAGAATTTTCCGACCGGATTCGAGCAAACGCGTCGGAGAACGCGAAGAAATCTCACGCGTGCGTGTGCGTGCGTATGCGGGCCACGACTTTTCCGATCGATATGATTTAAATGGCGTTTTAAGAAAGCGAGATCCACCGAGAAAGAAAAAACGGCGCGCCGCTGTTCGACTCAAATTGTAATTTATACGGCTATTACCGGGCCACGCGTTCGCCATTATAAATTGTCGCTGTATCTGCTGGCGTTCTTATTTATAGTTGGCAAATAAATACCGCGATAATACGCCGCGGCCTCGGCGTATTTGCGATTCTAATAGCCGTGCGTTTAGCACGGCGCGGTACATTCGGGTAAACGCGAATGACGCATGGCGAGGGTAATTAAGCAATTACGGCAGTACAATGTTCTTGTCGCTCGGGGGAGAATGAATGTTCGCGTGCCGTCCTGGGATTGTAACGAGGAAAGTGATTTCGAATGGAATTAAATTCCCGTAACTCGTGCGCTGGCAGATGGTTTGTTTTTCGGGATGAATCTTTAAGTACTTATCATTGCTAATATTTAGGCTGAAAAATTGCCATTTCTAACGAATTATGCTCGATGAAACGCGGACACAGTTGTGACTAAACTTATTAGAAATGACCGATATCAAGTATTTATTGATAAGGACGAGTATAAAGAATTAACAAAACGTGAATTTATAAAGATATTATACGCGAATAGAACTAATTGATTGATCGATCTTGTTTGTAGAATAACGATGTCTATTTAGGAAGTTTTTCGCGAACCTGCAGAATCCAAAATGTCGTTTATCAACGGAGCCGTTTGGTTGTATAAAAAAGCCTAAAGTCAAGGCAGGACAAGCCAAAAAGAAAGTGAACAAAAGCGCGCGGCGATTCAACAGAGACAGAAATTTCGTAAAATTTTCTTAACCTGGCAAGTTCAGATTTTTATGAATGCAAAGAAACGGAGAATCTCCGGAGATTCGTTCCACTCTCGAAATATTAAATTGTACAGTACGTACTTTACTGCCGACAGTTTATACGTACAATTTTGCACGTTTAAATACACGAACATCCGCAGTCTAGTTGCCATTAGTAGCCGTTATATCTTCTCCCAGAGAACATAAAATCTTTCATATTTCTTATTCGTCGTCAAAGTCTCGAGTCCTAAATTCTTGTACCCAACTAAATACGTACTTAACGTTTTGCGTTGCATTAATTATGTACATAGCTGTCGAACGAATGGGTATCTTTAATCATTTCGCGCGACGTATAATAACGCTGATAATTCAACAGCGTAGTAACTAAACGGTAAAACGAACAAAAGGAACTGATACAGGATACTCACCAACGAAGTAGTTTCATTGCGAGCACATATGTAGCATTTTTTTTTTTTTTTTTTAGTAAAGAAGTATATCCTCCGATTCCAATTTGAGAATCCATCCGCAGTAGCTGTCCACGTGTCTGATGCAACTGATTCATACGCGCGCATTTGCATTGCGGTCGCGTCCTCGTCGAGCGACACGACACGTTATTCGAAGCGTGTTACATTATTCTAATCAAGACCCTAATACCAGCGTGTTTTTGCTTTTATTCGCACGTGGGCAATGCGGCTCGTTTGTGTCCGTAATGAACGCGATCGGGCAGGGCGTTATATGTCGCCGCGATTCCGTTTCTATCTGTTTTTTTCATTCAAACAAACCATTTTCTCTCTCTAAATTCTCTCAAACATACGGTTTATATAATACAATCTACTACGGATAGGTTCTGTTCCATCGATCATTTTCAACTTGTTCATTAATAACCATAAAAGGTGCGCGTGGCCTCAAACAAACAACAAAGAAAGAAAAACATTCTATCTATTTCCTTTCCATCTTTTCCACGAGGAATACCACGATTTCACAAAAGCTTTGAGAAAACTAAATTAGATCTGGCTTATTATTTTATAAATGATAAAGTATTATGTATCTATATACGAGTAAGCGAAGCGTTTTAGATATTACATGGAGCGTCTTGACGATACTAAGTTCGAGATATGAGATTCCTAGTTAATCCTGAATATAATGAATATAAAAATTGCTTAATTTGTAGGAAAAACACGATAAAGGGCTTTAATTCTTTTAAATCTCTTCTTGCAAAAGTATCGATATTAACTGCGCTCTTTAATAAAGATTAATAATAAATAAGGATATTATCTTCCGTTATTCAACCAAATTATTCAACCAACTTGCGGTATAACAGTAATTGTATCGATTAAGAGAATTCTATGTATATATCCGTTTTATCTATTTGGAACTGCGTAACGTTAATTTATAACCAATTTCGTTAAATAACTTAATTCGTTAAATATATCTTAAAACATGTAGGGTGACACGAAGGTAAAAGAATAGACATAACTTTCTTCCACTCTATCCAACTCCTACGATCTCGTCAACAAGTCAAGGTTGACATATAATTTTTCAACGATACAACAAGTTCCCTCCTGGGATAATTTACAACATACCCATCTAAAACACATAATTAAGAAAGTCCAAGTTACTACTTGCTAAAGTACTTGTGTCTAACATTATACGAAACAACATTAATTCCCTCTTTCGATTTCGTTTGTAAATCTCGTAGGTTCATTAATCATAGCTTAGAAGTCATTTTTCAATACGCATCGATCAATTTATTGATACCCGCCAGATCGATACTCGATCGGCGCATCCGATAAGTCCCGTCGACAAGGGCGAGGAACTCTGATTTACTGGCGACTCTAGCATCGTGATGATCATGAGAGAAAGAACGAAGTGGCAAAGGAGTGGACGAAGAAAGAAGCATCGAACGAACCAAGCACCGGAGAAAGAAGAAGAGTACAGACAGGCGGCATAGGAAGCAGGAGAAAGAGGAAGTCAAGGCACGCGTGTAACAAGCGTCGCTGGCATTAATTTAGAATGAGCTCTACGACCCTATGCAAATCTTTCGTGTACAGGAAATTCTCAGAAGTCGACTATAGCTTGAAACGTCACCTCCCTTTGCTCATCCACACCCCTTCTGTCCGCTTTGCGGCGATGCTCGCTTGAAATTATTATTGCGCACACGCGCAACTCATTCCGTAGTCTCCGATAATGCGTTAACTTCCTTCCTTTAAACTATGAAACGCTGCCTCTTGCCAGCGCTTAATATCCCGCATCCCGCGACATCAACAGCATCATCCTTGGCTAAGATAACTTATGACTGTGATGGACTGAGCTATGTGCCCGCCATTCGTTACCATCATTATGCTCATTCATCGAAGATACCGCTGTAGATGCTCGCGACAAGCAATAAAATTAGTCGACAGAAATTACGGCGATTGGGCAAATGCATGATCGAAAAGCAATAAGTCAACGAGCCAAGGGGAGAAACAGTCGAAGCTACCGAGAAGCTGAGAAATTAACGAGGGAAACTTGGTAATTTTATATCAACAGGCACAACACAGTGCAACATTACATCTGCATAATGTGTTGCCATACGTGTTCAAAATTAGGGAAAAGTTTCGTTTGTATAAGATTCATAGGCGGTGTAGAAAAGATACTTAACACGTTTGCTATTATTTTGAATTAAAGCGATACGTTTACGGGACACTATGTTCCGTTTCTTGAGTTATTACTACAATATATACATACAATCATGTACAGGGTGTTCAACAGAAAGAAGATGAATAATGGTTGTAAGTGAACTACGTATTCACGATAATACCTTTCTCGCAGGTGCAAAAATGCATGTTCATTTTGCAGTTGCACTATTTTTTTTTTCTTTTCTTTTTAACGAAAGGCTTCCTTTTTTTTCATACATCGAATCCTTTCGTCATTCTACGAAAAAAAAAATAAGTAGAATAACGTGGCCGAAAACTGATTAATCTCAAAAATATTTCAACTTTAATTTTGTAAAATTTATCGTACGTAAGACAAAGAAAACATAGATACAAGGGTACTGTGCCTCATCTTCCTTGCTTTTTATAAAAAGATATTATCGTGAATATGTAGTTCATTTGCAACCATTTGTCTTCTTTCTCTTTCATTTTTTCCTCATACTTATCGTTTACGAGGAAAATACTGAGTACTAATAGCGTCAACAGCCTGTATATGAAGTTGAGAAATAAAATCTGAATATCACACATATGCTGATAATGTGATGCTGGCAGTGAATATGTTAAAGGTTATTTAAGGGTTGTTTAAAGTTAAGAAACCTGTGACGTAAGAATGATTCATTAAGAATAAATTGTTTGATTCCAAATCCCAATATGAGCAAAAAATCTAACTAAAAATATATATGTATTCATTGTAATTCTGCTTACTCGGACGAGGATAATTTCCGTTTACGATCTCCTGCACCAACGGTCACCCCTAGAGAAGCTTGATAATCTTCATACCTTTGAATCTTATAGGTAGTCGTTTTACCTAGAATTTTCATTACTGCGTTAACTTGATCTCGACGGTGTAGTCCTATGTATGCAGACGTGTCATTTAACCATGACACATGCACACCTCCTGTAACACAATTATATTAATTACATTAAAATAATATCATTTATATAAATGTTGGTGGTGATTATCGAGCGAATGAAAGAATTTTGTAACTGTATACTTACCAAATGGACTAAACAATTGAGATATATCATTAAACCTCCACTCTTTCGGGAATGTTATATGTAATATATGATCTCTACTTGGATTAGCTGACGAGAAACAAACATATATTATTAACATAAGATTCACCTTAAAATATATGGATAAAAAGGTAAGATTTAAAATGATACTTACGATCTTCTCCGACAAGATTTATGTACGGAATATCTTTCAATCTTGCTATGAGGAGTCTATAACAAAATTATAAATTAAACGCTATAATAGACATGATAAATGATATTAAATGTAATAGCACCTACTTATTTAGAAAAGGGTTGAGTAATGATGAATCCGATAAAACTATCGGCACTTCGGGGTTTTGTAAGGAACCTGAAAAAAAATATTTTTAACGAGAAAAGTTTACAGATCGTGTTCTTAGGATAAACTCGTGTCAGTTACTAACCAAGATAATTAGACAATGCAATGAAACATATTCCAGTTATATATGCATCGTAACCGGCCTCGTGACACTTTTCTGTCAGCGTCGAATAACTTCTGCCATCGATAGGTTCCACTTCTGTAATTTTAAACGGTGATTTACTAACTGTTTCTAGCAATATACCTAAATTCGACGATGGTACATTTTCCTTGATTTGCTGCGAATGGCAAATTATTTTTGTATCTAAAATTCTATAAAAAAAAAAATGTCATATGTAATAATCGTATTTATTAATATATAATAGTAATGTTCAGAAAAAACGTGGAAAACTCTTACCTCGGAAATAGACCATGAAGAAGAGACTTGAATTCCAAATATGATTCTGGCAAATGCCCAAAAAATTGATGTATTATATGACAGAGATCTAGTAGCATATTATGACCAACTAATAACTTTCCCTGAAATAAAAATATGTTTCGTTATAAATTATACCTTACTTACTTGATAAATTAAACACGATTAACAAAACGCACAGAATCTGAAATTTTTCTCATGAGTATACTTAATCCAACTGCGTGTTGAATTCCTGTCTTTTCTTTCTCTCTCTTTTCAATCTCCCTTTGTTCTTCTTCTTCTTTAGTTCCTAACCTTTGTATAATCAGACTACATCCAAAATTCTCCATTTTACTTTCAATCCTTAATTTATTTGGCCATCTCAGCTTCGCTTCCTGATAAACTAGTCGTCTGATGAAAGCACTACACTTATCAATCACTAGTTCTTCTTCTTCGGAAGTGATGAATTCATCCATCTTTCTACTAAAATGGTTTTCAATTAAGTTTCGTTTATATTAATGATGGAGAAACGTTGTTTAAAAATAAAATTATTTTTACCAAATATCTTCAATCTGAGGCCTATCAACATCCGAAATAGGCAATATCTCTGATGCCTCTTCCCTTATCTTCTGCTTTTCCTCAAATCGTTTGAGCAATTTTTCTTCTTCACTTGCTGTTAAATAAGGAATGCCTAATTTGAAGAGTTTATTGAAATCGAATTCTTGCGATGCCAAAAACGACATACAGGATGTCTGACACATGAATCTCAAATCCGTAGCTGCACGGTTTAGGGGACGTGGGAAAACGTAAAAATTGTATGATCGTTGATTGTACCTATAAAAAAAGAACGATTATATTAATACGAATCTGGAAATATATACAGATACGAACTCCCCGTTAATAAGCAATCAGCATACAATCAGTTTATAATAGTAAATTAATAATATACTTATAACTTATACTTACTAAAGATATAAGATATAAGATACAAGATACTTATTAAATGGATTATTAACTTAACTGAATAAAAAATTACTTTAATAAACTTTCAAATTAACAAGAATATTTCGTACTTGATAAGTAATAGGTATTTACAAAAATTTATTATATGTGCTATATATTTATCCGTTTAGTAAAATATTAATGCATGAAATTTTAATTTGAAAACGTTTTATTCGGTGAAAACTGCAAAAGTGTTTATTAAGATCAACTTCGTACTTTTGAGTTTCTGTATTGAATGTAAATATAGAAAGGCCAAATTGTATAAGGAGAAAATCCATTGATCCTGTTCGCAATTTTGCATAATACTGAGCAGGTGTGTCAAAGGCACCAGCATCAGGCCCTGAATTAAGTCCTGTGAATTCACCATCAATGGCAAGGAATGTTGCATTTTTTATAACTTCATCCAATTCCACAAGGACTTCTTGAAAATCTGTAAAAATTTTCGAAACTTTACTTGTGTCAAACATTGCATTAATTTTAGTTACTTTAATTATATCCTACTTTATATATATTCGTGATGATTGAGAGAGAAATTTTTAAAGAGTTATTTATTTAAAATCATTATTAATTATCGATAATATTTATTATTACATTATAACAGCTGTTAATTAAGTATAACAACAAGGACGCATCTTTTTCATTTATGATAAATTATTATATATATATATATATATATATATTAAATTTAAGTATAAAATAAGGACAAATATATTAATTTGAAACATGTAGTAATTCAATTTCGCGCTAATATGCGGAAGGGACGTCTTCAATGATCAAAGGTTGGTAGTACGTAGTGCTTTTAGGATTTTCAAATCTAACGCATTGGTCCGCGACACAGTGCAATAGTTATTGTTAAATTAATGTAATAAATAAGTAATTGATCACTACACTATGTTATTTTTATAGTATTCTATGTAAAATAGTGCTGTGCATAAATAATTGTGACAAAATTCATGATGCGACGTCATAAAATGAATTCAACATTGCGTTCAGATGTAATACAGAAGCGCGGGATTTCTCCGAGAAAAAAGGTAATACAAATTTTCATTTTCATACAAAGATTTCGTTCGCACACGTACACTGCATATACTTCGAAAATTTTTTCATTGCAAATAATTCCAACTAAAGGTAAAGTAATAGCAGGCTCTGGCTTGATCATTCTCACTAGAGGAAATTTATAAATAATGTTAATGTTAATTTGAAAAATATCGCCATTTAACTCAAATAATAAATAAAAACATCGTTTATAAATATAACACAAAATGCATTATATTAATTATTGAAACAATTTAATGAAAAAAGATAAGAATTGCATTGAAAGTAATAGCTGTACAGTTACACTAATCACTTAACTGTTTTAACAATACACTCGATAGATACCATCTTTTCTTCTTATCCAAGTATTACATTATAAAACATGTTCAAAATAAAAATATTCTTTCGCAATAATAAAAACTTTTCTTGCTTAAATCTTGAAATATACAGATTGTATAACCAACATATCTGTGATTAGTTTGATATTTTGAGAATAAAGATAATTACCAATAACTAATGATGCATATATATAAACAAAAAATAAAAGTACATGTAATACAATGTCAAGATATTTCTGATAAGTACAGTATTTAAAAATATTTTATTCATAGTTACTATTTAAATATTTTTAATTATTTATAATAGGAAAAGGATCAGGCTGCAAAGTGAAAAAAACCATATTAATATAAAAATTTAAACTTATATTTTCAGTTCCTGCAAATATATAAATTAAATTGAATAAAAAATTATAATATTTATATTTTCATTATTTTAGCTACGCTATATCAGTATAATGTTCACATTATTTATAGATAATTATCTAGGTTTAACCTTATATAACTCTAACATAACTATATATCTTACTTTTATATAGATGACATATAGTATATTGCCCAATATATTAAATTCTTTTAATAGTGTTTATTATTTGCAATGATATTTTAGAAATACGTAGTTATACAAAAATAGACAGATAATATTATATTCATAAGTTGATTGTTAAATCTTTCATGGATATATATGTATAATTTACAACATTGTTTCTGTAATATTATTAGTTGTAATATCATTATGATAATGTTATTGTAATACCATGCATTTCTTTGATTTCTTTCTTGTATACTTTGAGCGACGCTTACACTGTTGGTTCCTGCTGAACTCTTGCGATTGCAATGTGTTTTGTCAAAAATATAATATTTCCTACCATGAGTACACAATAATTCCATCTCCAGCATTTTGTTTATTGTACCATCTAGATTTCAATAAACACTGCAATTTACTATATCCATTCCAAATCATACAAAACATCATAACCTAAAAAGCTGTGGATTATTTTTAAATAATCATATAGTATTATCAAGATATATAGAAAACACAATACTATATAAAACGTCTCCACCAAAAATTTATAAGTTACATATATAATACTGCAATTTCGTACAGTAGCTGCAAAATTTTGTCAAAATATAAGCAGTAACAATAGTACGTCACGTGAGAAAGAAATTTTGTTTTATGCTCTATTTTAATCTTTTCCTGATAATTGTTCACATTTTCACACGTTTAATTTTAAATAGACAACATGTTCGTGTATAAAATTTTCATATTACAAATTAATCATATAGAAACTACAACATCATAAATATAATTATAAATGTAATAATTATAAATAATCCCACTCTCAATCATCATAAAAGCTGACAGTATAAGGTTTATTTTTTACGATTACTCACTCAAAGAAGTCACTTCCATCTTTTTTTAACCTTGCACTTACTTATCCTATACACAACTTACAACGGACATCTTCTATTTCTTTCCCGGAACTGAAATTAGACGCGAAAATTAACGGGGTCCATCGATCTTACACGATTTTCTCGTAGTTGACCACATTAAGTAAGTAAATTAGAATGAGGACTCTATAGATAAAAATAACACCGTACATGGATCGCCATCTGGAGTATAACTGACATACTATTTCCTCGCGCTGCGTTTACTAATGCTTGAAAACCTAACGTAACCTAACTACCGACGAGGTACAGAGTAGACGTAACCACGGTACATCATGACCTGATCTTAATGCTTTTCTGTGTCCCACGTTTTTGGGATCACCATTTTTGTGTCACATGTGACGTTATCGACTCTGTATAATACTACATAGACGAGATCTCGTTTGTAATACTAATTTGAATGAAAAGTCTTGTATGAAATTCCGTACGAAATTATGAATAAAATACAGAATAGCATATCCAATGATCGAATAATCGCAACGAAGTATAGAATTTTATATTTCTACAATACTTCAAAAAGCATTACATACTATCAAAGAGGAAATTTCGTCTCTCCTACATAGCTTTTAGAAATATTTAATTCGTATGATTAGTAATTCGAAATTTTTTACCATTAGTGTTATTACTTGCATATCTATATTTTTCTTTTACGAAAAATAAATAAATATGCTATTAAAAAGTAGTATCCGATAAAAGATATTTCTATACTAATATTTTTTATTAATTATGTAAAGTTATTTATTACTATTATTAATAAAGCGGAGCATGCCTATAATTTTAGTTAGCAAGATAACCATGATTAATTAGAATTAAAAGCATGATAATCAAATACGGACATGAGAAAGTAAGAAAATAGTTTCGAAATGTGAATATATAATATCATTGAATTTCAATAAAAATACAAAAATTGAGTTGCAAGTAAAGGAGAAAGGATCAGAATTACGTCCATGCTGTGCTTTCAGATCATTCACTGTACAATCAGGCAATGTATTTCCTCATTTCCTATTGGAAAGTGTTGTTGAAGATACATTTATATACTAAGAGACGAATATAGGTACCACTAGTGAGAAAAGAAAAGACAAATCAGGCAATCTATAGTCGAATTCTAGAACTAAAGTCTCACGAGATATACGTATCACGAGACCGTACTCATAAGAGACATTACCTTATCTACGTTATTATTGATATATTGTTGATATTATTGTAATATCACCCATAGAATTGTATTTACAGTATGTAACTAAAAAATAATTTTCACTTTATACTAATGGGAAACTCTTTTGAGATTTACTACGTATTTTCTTATATTCGATAGACAGGACAGTTTGTTTTAAACAGACATAGACTTCTAGATCATAATATGATAACGGACAATTGCATATCATAAATTTTTTATGAAACCATACAACGCAATCCCAAAATAGCGTAGCAAGAAAATCTATTCGAATAAAATTTAAGATAAATTGTATCCGATCAATCCTATAGCGAAATAATCGGATAGATTGTTCCAATGGGGCTGGAATCTTGCTACAATACTTTCACACGTATATCGTTCTGTTCACCTTAAGCTTGAAAAATTCCGCTTTCCTTCCGACGAATCATTCAACTGGTAATTCTCTGAAATAAAAAGCCTTTAACGATCTTTCAAAATGATTCGTACAGGTGTTGTAACGCTTCTCCTTAAAATGCAATTTATTTAAAATAAGTCTACGTTCTCAGAGTTTGCCATCTTACATCGTATATCACGCTTATGATACGAACAGAACGTACTACTGTCAAGTACATAGTAACTGTATTTCAATATCTTTTGTAAACTTTTGTATTATATTATAAAATACTTTTTAATCATGTAGGAACAGAGAAACTACAATAATATATGAATTTTTTAACGATGGTAGATTACAAATAATTTTCTTCAATTTTGCGCGTTACAAAATTGTTTTTCTAATCTTGAAATATGGAATTTAGTTGCCTAAGGACTCAAGAATTATATTAGGTATATCCTGCAATTTCGAGAGTGTATGGACTGTACGAAGATAACGTTTAAGGATGATATTTATTTGAAAATACCCTAGTTTTCATTAACACAATGAATTTTTACAATTTGCAGCAAATAACGATATTCCACGTTTACATTCGTTCGACACTGTTTTCTTCACTCTTATTTCCAAACGTAGCAATAAATAATTTTCGTACATTGTCGACATTGTACCAACGTGATTTTAATACCACTGACATCTTCCACCGAAGTAGACAAGGACAAGACGATTTTTCTTCTTAAAAGGATTTTAGTATATGATGAAATAAGTAACCGGAAATAGAATCCAATCATATCGGCAAACAATTTGCAGTGATAACAAGCGAAGGTTCCTCAATCCGTTACTTCCGCACCAGAACTAATTAAAGCGAATTGAAAGGTAATTGAATTAAGCTTTCAATCGTTATCTCCTCGATGTGTTCCCGGTTCGTGGACTGCGAATCGCTTCCTTCAAATGGTTGGCCGGACGGGAAGATTGGAAGAACAATACTTCGAAATAAAAGCGAAGGACAAGATTCGAAGGATCCAATTTAGAACGGAATACGCCTATTCGAGGCTCTGCACAATGCCAATTTCTTTCCTTCCCAGAGGGTTCAACCGTTTTTGGGGCGGTTAATAGTTTCTGATCAAGTTTCCGCCTGTGTTTGTCATTAATTATTAACTATGAACCAACTTGGCAAAGCATATTACGTTCCTGGATATCGGTAGAGATTAACAACTTAATCGGGATATTACTTTCTTAATTAGACAAAATTTACTTAAACTATGAAAATGATTAATCCAGAAGCTTATGACAAAAACGATCCTCGGTCGCTAATTTTTTTCAAGAAAGCAAACGACTACTTCAGCATCTTTAATTTCTGTTCTAGATAGTTCAATTTCCGAAACTAAAATATTCGTCGTGTTAGATTTTGCAATAGGAATTGAATACGTTGCGAATCCAGCTTCTCGCTACTAGAATGTTATTATTCGTTCAATTCTGTGAAAAGAAATTAGACTTTCTATAAATTGTACGACATTGTTGGATGCCAGCTTGTATCATCAAAATCCTAAACCTTGGTCGTTCGGAATCTTTGCCCTAGCTCCATCCGCGTCCTTTCTCGCCAGTACTTTCCACATAATTTTCCCAACCATGCATCCATATACGTATATACAGATACCTGCGAACGATCGTAAAGTGTCGCAACTCGTTCTAATCACGCAGAATCTAACGATATATTAGAGAAAAATTAAGGACGGATGTTTCTTACTATTTTGAAATTCTTCTGGTAATGATAGGGATCGTTGTTCTCTTGTCTCGGGTTTCAAATTATTTGACCGTCGTATAATTTACTGGGTCGGCGAAACGCGATTACGATCAATGAAAGGTTTAATACCTCGTAAGAAGCTCTCGATAGCTTCGAGTATCCTACAGCTACAGCGCATTATTTTCATTCGAGCTGTTTGAAGATATCGGGGGTCCCTGCCACCCTAATGCCGTTACTTGAGGTTCTATCGGGTGTCCGTAATTTATATGACCACTCGAAAGAAAAGTTGCACAAGGTCCCGTAGCCGATAAGCAGCCATTTTTCATTTTGCCTACGCAAGACCGACGAAAGCCAGTCGGTTGAAGGTACTGGCAATAAGAAAAAGAAGAAGGAAAAGAAAAGGACCACCCTTCGAGATTTCGCACCATCGCCAGAGGGTTGGACCATTTCCTAGGACTTAATTTCATCGTACCCCCCGTCGACAGTTATTCTTATTATTTTTCTCCTTCGCTCCCTAAATCATCAATTTTCCTTATTAGCTGTATTCCTGATTAGGAAAATACCCTTCTGGACGAACTGTTTCTCGGGAGATATTTTTGCGGCAATCTAATAGCGCCGTGGTACCAACCAACCGCCGTAATTCCCCACTGAAATGATCTGGAAAAAATTAATGGGTTAATAAAAGCGCGCGGAATCGCGAGGAGAAAGTCGTAAGACTCGGTGATCCGATCGAGTGGTCAGTGTATCCGCAAGCGATTATTTAAATCATTTGATTTCCAATTTTCTAGAAGTCGTGGCTACGTGGTTCGTTTCAATAAGTGGTAGTCCATTCGCACGTAGCGTCGTGTAGAATGTAATTTATAAATTAGTTGCTTATTATCAGCTTGGATTCCGTCTTTGAGAAAATAGACGTACCTATACGTAAATAAATTATCGCGTCTTGGACAAAGCATCGCAATGGTTTGTTTTAAAGGTATGTAGACTGTAGCCGTCAATTCTAATGAAAATTACAGGCAACCTGTTTTATCTCCAAAATATATTTTTATGGTATAAATTTATTTGAACTGAATCGCGTTCAAATAAATTTTATTCCATTTCCGGAGCCAATCCTTTAGAATACATACGCGTGTCTGTATCTACGTTATGATTGGTCAAAGATCGAAATATCATATATTTTCGAACGAAAACTAATATTAAACTTATAGAGGAAAAATTCACGCTCAATTCTTCAAGAACCACCTTCGAGTACTTTTTACCTGCAGGAGATTCTCATTCTCACAATAGTGCACTCTCATTTTTCTCGAACAAAATCGATATCAATATCCGATTCTTCCGTATCAAACACCTCGGGCGAATTTACGTGCAAATTATGATCGTATATTTCAAGTAAATTCATAAAAATTTTAATAAAGGGACAGTGGCGAGGTGGGAAGCATGATATACGATCTCTCGTACCTATCGAAAACTTTTTCTAAAATACAATCGGTACGACTTGGCTTCTTTTTCTTATACATCGACGTTTCGCTGGAGAGTTTAGGTTCGATTCGATATTCCAGCCGGTTGATTTATTAAGTCTATTAAGAAACTGCGAAATTGTTTTGACCGATAGGAAATGGTTAGGGTGGGACAAATGAAAGTTCGTAACGTCGAGGGTGGCACAGTGCCTCGTGTTTTACTCTGATTGCAAGGGCGGAAATCTGCGAAGGCATCAGAAGTTTCTTGTACTTCTGTTATGGTACTATAAAGCGAGGTTCCCCAACTACAAGCTACAAATTAGTCACGGTGATTTGGTTTCGCGGATATTAATCATTTCTTAGATCCTCGGGACATTCAGCCGCCCATGTATTCTAACTAATAACTCTTCTCTAACCTTGGTACTTGTACGATAAGGAAGCTTTCAAGCTGGTCAAATATTAGCACGTTCGAACGTCTACTTAAATTTTCTTTCGGTTTCCTCTTATTTATTCTGATCTAGCGACTGGAATGTGTTGTAGATAAAAATATCATTATCTTAAGTTACATATGTATGTATATATACCGAGCAATAAAATTTGTAACTTGTAGTAAATACGATAGTAGTAGTAGTTGATACGATATTCGGAAACTGAATATCTTAACCATGAAAATTAAAGATAGGATTTACACGATCGAATAACGTAATTTTATTAATTTATTCAAGCAAATTCACGCTTAGATGCTACTAAATATTTTGTATCTTTCCTTGTCGAAAGATTAACAACAAAGAGCTACTGTCTCTTAGAGATAGCTGAAAGAAAATGATCCGAGATGTCGATGCGACACTAAACCTGCGATTAGAGAGAAAAAGATGGATGGAAAGTGTAATATCTCATTGCGGTAATCTGGAATTAATAAAAATGTTTAATTTCTTATTACGATTATTTACCCACTTTTTCCTCCTATGTTCGTGGAAGAAGCAACTTTCTTTTAGATCTCTCTATATGAATATCGTGCTCTGAAACGAAAATAACGTTAAAAATAGAATTTCATTTTAGGTAGTAGCGTAGCAGGTTAATACCGGTTTGCTAATAGTTTTACATTCTTCCTAATGAATTAAAGTATCATGAGCGTGTGTTAGATCGTCTTCCAGGATTACCGTACAGCGTCGGACCACTTTCAACAGTATTGAGTAACCATCAATATTTGACGAAAAAACGTTACAGGAAATCACGGAAATCTATTATTCTCCGGTTCGATTTCGAAAGGGAAGCCGGTTTCACTGCTCTCGAAATCAGATTACGAGAATTTATAGGGTCACTCACGAGCTCTCAAACCTCGGGTCGTTCCCGCGAGATCCACAGAAAACGTACACAATTAAACTGCCTTAGGGCTTCCGTTGCTACATCGTATCAGCTTTAACTGTACTACGATCATTTTCACGTTCATGAGAATTTAAACAGCAAGCTCGCTCGAGATTATTGCAACGCGATCCTCTTCAAAAATCAGTTAAACAGCGTTAACGCTTTCGTAAATTTTACAACGATCCAGTTTATTCGACGATGCTGAACTGATGATTCCAGTAATACCTTTCCAAATAATGTATTATACGACAGAGTATATACGTCAACAAAGAATATAGACATTGATACGCGTTATTGGGTAATGTATTATTAATATGCGTTAACATGTACCACTATATACATAATATTTATTCTCGCGTAATATTTGATACAATAAATTGTATTCTCAACGTCGATAAATCGACTCCTCGAACGATTCCAAAACAAGGATGCCCACGTTGCACGTCGAAGAATCCAAACTACATGCGTACGTATTTTTTCCGCTGAGTGTACTTGGGAGTAGGAAGAGAACGATACACGAAAAATCCGCGAACAGTATGTTCCCGCTCCTCGGGAGGCCGATAACCAAGAAGGACCGGGAAGCAGTCGCTAAAATCATCCGTCAGAAGCCGTTCGATTGATAGACTCGACGGGCATGAAATATTTAAACCGCTTAGCAAAGCTCCCGCGTCGTTTTTCGGCCGGCTTAAAACGTATTCGCCGCATCCCCGCAGAGGAGGAGAAATAATTACAAAGTTACCTCGGCCGACCGAAGCAAAGTTTTCCCGATACACACGTTGTAGGCTCGAATATCGTTTCCATCAGACGGATTGCTATCGTCCGTGTCGGAAGGGTCTTTCGAGTCGTAAAGCGGGTCCAAGTGCTCTTTACATGCATATTGCCTTTCCTCGAGGAGCGCCGTGCTACGTTCTGCGAACCGTTCGTCCGTTTGCTGAAGCGGCCTCGAGGATTCCGATGCTCGATGCTCCGCGACGCGACGGCCCAGCCGTACGAGGACTCTTCAAATTTTATGCTACATTTAACCTCTGATCGATTTTCCTCGTCGAGATCGTGGAGAAAAGAAACCGCGAAGGGAGGGTCGGTTGGACGAGCGAGGCCGGAAAAACGATGTTAACACGTGACGCTCCTCACGGCCGAAGATGAAGTTCCAGTTTTTGCGCGCGGTTTCCAGCGACGATCATTCTTCCATCTCGGCCTTATCTTGTCCCGACTGAATATTCAAAAGGCTGCAGCCAGGATAGCCATTATCGCCCGGCTTTCGAAGTTTCACGACGACGAAATGAAGTCCTCGATGATGGTCTACGAAGGATTAGTGTCCGTCGGGAAAACTAAGATTAGGCAAGTTTAAGTGGCAGATCCACGAACTATTTCTTGAATCGTTGTAATATCAGAATGGCTTTGTCGAGCTTTATAAACTTTCGTTTCTCTTAATTCGGCAAGATATATAGCTTAACGCGATAAGGTAAAGTACCGTTATCGAGTCAGAAGGATACTAGGGTTAATTTGCCTTGTAATTCGCTCGATTCGGTTACGAACGATTCTTAGGCGATCCGCGCGTGAAAATAGATTTATCGTGCTTGCGTTAATCGCTCGACGTAACTTTTATTCGTCAAAACGCAGTTTGTTCGACTAATTTCCGTTTAATTCTCGTTCTTCTTGTTTTTTTGCGAGATTTACGGTATACGTTACTTTCTCGTTTTTTTTTTTTTTTGTCGTTTGATATTATATTATAGACGAACGGTGCCTTGTAATAGACAAGTTTGATCTTCATATGCAAAATTCAAGATTCTCTCGTTAATCTTGTCATGTTGAAATTTAGATGACCGAAATAAAGATCTAGCTCGCTACGTGTATATTATATTTCTACTCGTTTGTTTTCATCGCTTTAATAAAATACCATACAGTTGCGCGTCTCATATATCCTGCTGATGAGAAACATTAAATATGCAGATAAAATGCTCGGAATGTAGAACGAGTTGCGGTAAAAATTACAATAACGATGTGAACTGCAACGATGAGAAATAGAACGAACCACGGTATTTTTTGTTAACCGAACGTGTGATGCAGCCATAAAGCCAGCTGGGTAACAAGTAGCTCGTGATTAATGTTTTTGCAGGAGGTCGTTCATGGGGATGAGCCCATGGGGAGCTTTCACTGTTTTGTACTAGCTATTTGCCACTCGGCTCCATACCGTACATTGCGACAGGCAGGGTGTCCACATCGGAATCCGTTGCTCTGGATATCGGGCTGATTCGACTCAAGTATCTTGGGCTAAATCGTATTTTTAAGAGCTATCGCAAGAGAGCCGAATTGGAATAAAAGAAAGACCCGAAATAGCCAGAATTTTAGCGTTTATCTTCCGAATTATTAACTGCGGATTGCTATCGTTTCAATCAGTTGACGTAATACCGAAGGGAATTAGTTCGTGGATGGGCTGTTCAGAAGAGGCTTGAATTATTTTCTGCTATATCGATTTCATCTGGATTTGTTGGAAAAGTGGTAGGTAACAAAATTTCCCGCGTTCGTTTACATTCTGTTTTCTTAATTACGTTCGTAAAAATATCAATTTGCACGAATATCCGTAGTCTAGGTATAACGTAATATCGCTTGTATTTCTGCGTGATACGCTTCTTTCGTTTCATAGTCGGCAAAAGTATCTTTTTACCAGCAACATCATCGCGAAGGGAATATTTAACACGTATATTACGTGAACGAGAAGCTACGCTTTGCGTAGCGTTCTACAAAGTTTCAGAAACGATGCATGCATACGAGACCGGTGTTAAACTGTCTTATCTGTTTCGATGCGCGAACATGAAACGCAACATCGGACTTGCTGTTTATTCGTAATCGTAAAGTTTCGTTCGCGTTCATGGATCTACGACGTTGAAAGTTGTTGGCGATGCTAATTGGAAGTGGTTAGCTCGCCAGCCAGCCCTATTTCGCACTGTGCCACCCCCGAGTTTTCTGAGATTTATGGGTTCATGGTGAAGCGGCACGAGTAAGCTTAAGTCGAGACCAGAGACAGAAGACACACAAGATTCTGAATTAAACGTCAACCACACGACAAGACACCAAACTAACGCCGTGTACACAAACACCAGCATCCTTGACTTCGTTGATGATTTGCACCGCCTATCTGCATAATAATTCACAGAGAAATATTCTGTGCGTAACTTCAAAGATCGTTGTACGCCTTTATCGCTTTAACATCGTTCTTTGGTCGATTATACAGAGTGTCGTTTCACACGTATTCCTATGGAAATAAGCAATTTTGAATGTACGCGATACTAGGAATCACGCGTTGCGAATAATTCAAAATCGTCGTCTCTTTCGCAAGATTGAATCGTGTACGCTCGTAATTGAAAAATAAGTAATCACAATGCTATAATAAATGGAGAAAAATACCGCGGAATTTCATTTAACGCGAAGCAGAACGAATTATTTAAAAATCTTTTACGTTCTGTATTTACTTCACCTTGGCTAGAAATTTCATCAAATTATCGAAATTTTGGTATTTAAATTCGTTTAAACGATTACGAGAGAATAATTATACAGAATTCTAAGAAGGAGCCCGATGAAGTAGGTTTCCACCGCAAGGATTCTCAGAAGTGAAGTACTAAGTATAGAGAAATTATATCGATGCTAATGGTCCCTTCTTTATTGCGATAACGTCACGTTATGTCAAAACCATAGGGGCTGCCGGGGATAAGTTGTAAGAACTCCATGAACGATCAATCACTTCGTCATATTAGTCGTAATAAAGAACGATAGTCCTCTAATAATAGTGGCTGGTCTTATTTTGATTGTAACAAATTTTCATTTTATGATCCTTGTATCGTTAAATCGCAATCGACGAGTACACTATGTTTAGTATACGTAATACGTACATCGTCGAACCTGTACATCATTCCACAAAATGAAGATAATCGTCAGAGCCACGTAACTATTTACTCGACCGATATTATAAAATACGCGCAACAGTAACAAGCCGTATTATAGCGGAAGACCATCGACTCGCTAACCACGAATAATACGACATTATACAGGCGAAGAATCTTTTCTTCCAACCTTAACATCGACGATGGAGGCGGAATTACAATCTTTAAAATTCCGTTTCGCTAGGTTAGAATTTATACTAACGATTACACCCATTCGAACGAAGAAAAATCAAACGTATACACGCAGAGACAGTAGACACAGAGTCGTTGCAGAGAATCTCCGAAACAATGTCACCATAAAGCGGAGAAAAGAATTCGTTAGTGGGTGGGAGTTGGATAGTAGCGGTTGGACCACCGGCGGACCATCGCCGAGCAGAAATTCACGTTTCACCGAGTCGAATCTCTGCTCGGAGACAAAACCACTCACGTTCACCGTTGGACGTCAAGACGACGACGGGGGAAAGGGCCGATAATTTCGGCACAAAAAAAGGTAGCGCGGCACGGCAGTGCAGTTTTCACGTTTCTCGGTTCTCCGCGAAAAGCGACGAGACCGTTTTACAAATTCACGGCGGTGCATCGCATTTTTCGCCGGAGCTTTCACGCTCGAACGCGCTTCTAGTCCGCTGGGGTGCACATGCAAGCCCGTCGTCCTCGGGTTAAGCCGCGTCGGCCAAATATTTCGTGGAACGCGGAGGATAGAGAGAAGAGGGAAACCGGTCGGTTGGACGGTCGGTGGATGGGTATGGGTATGGAAGAGCCTGTTAGGTTGTAACTGGTCTATTACTGGCTTTATTGAGATTGGGAATCAGCCGACGATTACCCGGGCGGAGGCAGCAGTCGGGATCGGAATCGGCATCGGCATCGGCGACCGAATATACACTATACACACCGGACTATCGGTCCGGCACGAGATTTCCATGCCCGGAAAAACAGCCGCGAAAGAGTCGTTATTACTCTGACACGAGGGCAATGTGTACCTATTAGAGAAGCGGCGAGCAATGCGTTCGCGTGGTCGTTAACGTAATAGCTGGTAACGCCGAATTTTCCCATTTCTACAGTTAATACCGGGGCGGCTAGCGTTTCGAGGGAAGAACTGAAATACAGGTGCGAACTGTCCGAGATTACAGATATCGATCATCGGCTTGCGTGGCTGGATCTCATGATGGACCGTTGGTCCACCTCTTTCTCCGCTCCTCGAGAGACAGGGCAAACACTGGGGGCCAGGAAAAAGAAAAAAGACACGCGCAATAGCTTTGCTGCCTGTCTCTCGTACGCTTGCTTCGCTATATTCCACGGATCTTTATCAATCGTAAAATACGACTGTTTTGTATCGTCTTTGAAATGAATTTTTGTACAACAGCGTCGTCGGAATGGTTACGGTGTAACTGTCGACTATATCAAGCCGGAAAAAAGTAGAATAGCTTCCGTTCTATCTGCTGCTGGACTATCGCCAATAGCGAAATATCGTCCCGTCTATTATTTTTCTCTATGACTTTGCTTTCCACTTTCGTTTTTGTCCAACATATTCTTCCTTCCTCGCTTCCTCGCGCCCAGATATTTCAATATTTGGCCGTTAATCGGTCGGCTGTGCGTCTGCCTTGTAAACGACGCATGATCGCGTTAAAACTGATCGTTCCGTACGGACACGGTAAATACTACGTGGTCAGATAAATGTGTTCGCTGCTGTGCTACGCAACGAGATTTACTGCTACTGTTAGCCTTGCTGTTAAAACGATAACAATCCTACACGGTGTACAGTGTATCCTCGCTAATGCAATGGTACTTAGCAACGCTACATTACACCTCCAACCGCTATTGCCCTGGTAATTTAGGATCGACGCCGCTGCGTTAACAAACGAAAAGACACTTCTGTAGCCGGTGCATGCTTTCGAGCAACGACATCCGCCCGTAAAATTCGCCCAAGCATCTCCTTCAACTTTTTACACCGCTCTGTTTTTCGCCTCGCATTTCTTTGCTCTTTCTTTCTCACTCGCTCTGAACACGAAATAAGAGCCGCGTTTGAATATTCACAGTCGTTTGAATGTAAAGTGAAAATTTTAGTGTACGTAGAAAGAAGTTGGGTTTTATGAGGAGCATATAAGAGAGGACGATAGGAAACAGCCAATTTTAGACCGTTCCGCGGATGATAAAAATTCTTTCGATTCGCGTGTCTACTGATCTTGAGAATTTCTTAAACTATAGTAGAGAATATTGCCGATATTTGACGAGAAGACTTAGAAGCTCTGTGACGAGACCCTTTTCTGCACATTATGTATACATAATAATAGTAAAGATAATATATTATCTTAGATTTTATACGAACGCATAAGCATTCGCGGTCTTACTATTAAAAATA
Source organism: Bombus waltoni (assembly GCA_014737395.1). Lineage (NCBI taxonomy): Eukaryota > Metazoa > Arthropoda > Insecta > Hymenoptera > Apidae > Bombus > Bombus waltoni. The sequence goes on along the minus strand of JACXII010000051.1, from coordinate 6,341,263 downwards.
TTAACTTTAATTGTCCCAGAGGCGCTTATCATTTCTTCGGTAGATAATTGTAGATATCTAATTTTACTTTGCAGTTGATAAGCGAGATACCGAATATATTTTCTAGTCAAATAGTTGATTATTATGAAATTTGTGTTTATTTTGTAAGTATAGAAAGAACAAAGTTTTTCAATAGCTATTATAATTACGAGTGCAAATATAGTTAATATTTTACAAAGAAATATTTTTAAAAAACCGAGGTACACGATATAACGTACTTCAAAATTTTTAAATCACCTAATTATTTCATCAATTTACGCTTTCGATTTGACCACTCGTTTATGTAGCAGGAGATTTGTGGAGTTTATTATTGGATAGTTAAATAAAAATCCTTAGACTCTTTCATTTTTATTAGCGATCGAGCAGATCGGTATTTAAACAATTCCGTACAGTTACAATTTCTGTTTCAGTGGAAACGTCGATATTTCAATTCGCTCTTTGCTTTGGTAGTTTGTTTACGGTTAAATGCTAAAGAACCGTATCGTGCTTTCCATCATACCATTCAGTATTTTCAACTTTTACACGTGAATTAAGCATCGTGTTTTCAATCTTTTCTTAAACTGTAAAAATCCGATCAACTTTCGAGAATTTCAGATTTTGTAATAATAATACGTATGTTTGTTTGTCGTATATCTTTTTAATTTAGGATATTATTGTTCGACGTTTAAAATATTGTCCAGGTATCGTTGCTTACCGCGCGACTTACATTATTGCAATCTACCGTAGCATTTTTATAAAAAAAAAAAGCTTTCTGATTGCTTATATACACAAAGGTTTACGGCTTATTAGTAGCCGTAACTTACGTTTAAAGGTTAAGTGAGTGGTAATGCTGGATATATCTGTTCGTCCCTCCGTACATATAACTTATGGTGTAAGATATATTCGCCCCTCTACAACCATTTACTATTTCGTGGAGTGCTCTCCGATATTCGATCTCGTGAAATTGCGTATCTCGTTTCTGCTTATAGGAACATTCAAGTTTTGATTTGTTTCTTTGTTAAAGTATCCTGCGCCAATCAAAACGTATCGTTCATCTTATTTATTATTCTTACTTTCCTAACGACAAAGTCTGTTTTGATACATTATTCGTGTGACACTAGTACTTAGAGAATTCTGGCTAAATCATACAAATTATAAGAGTTCAAATTAATTTAATTCAAAGATTTCAACGAAGACGGAATATCGATAATTCCTCAAAGACATTCTTCTTAACGAGTATTACTCAGAGGCAAAATGGAAACTCTAAAGCACTTTGATTGTTTGATTGAAATTGATTGAAATGTGCAGACAGTTAGCTAAAAGTCTATGATCTCGTCCGAAAAGTAATTTTCAACTTGCTCTTAATTGTCGCGAAAGAAACACGCGACAGCTCTATAAAAACGTTCCATTTTCGTTAATACAAGTTCACAAAAGGCTAGAAAGTATCAAAATGCTAACAAAGTGTTTAACCAATTGTACATCAAAAATTCTGTCTCCTGAAAACTACGTAAACGGAATTGTAAAACCAAAAGACGCGAAATCAGACGGAATCGAGCTGGTCGAGTTCTATGTTTAACTCTTATATTTAAAGACGAATTTCCCAATTGGTCATTCGTGTTCCCTCAAGCGCTCTTATTCGCGTAATACTCGTTCTCTCGAATCGCTCGAAATCGGAATTTCCCACGTGTCGACCGCGCAGAAGGTTTCACTCGTTAAATGATATATTTTTATCTGGTTCCGATAGCGTCGGATCCGACGGTCTTTCCGATGTAATCCTGCGGTGTAACTTTTCACCCCTGACTGTTCGAACGACTGACACGCGCGCGGCACACTCTACGTGGAATACTTAATAAAACGCCGCCTGCAGAGAGATGTTTTTCCAGGAGATTGTGTACCATAAACTGAACAGCATACGGATAAACCTCTCCGGATACATATCGTGCATATTAATACAACAACACGCGTTTCTTCCAATTCCCTTGCGCGCGTTATCTTCGATTTCACGATCTCGATTATTTTCCAGCACATGATAAATCATCCTTGGCTGTACGATGTCTGGCGTACGTACTGTTTTTCTCCAGCCGTGCAGCAAAATTCTATTTCAATTTTTTTCCACACGAAAGATTTCCCAAACGATGGTAACTATCCGTCAGATCAAATTTGCCGCCGATTATAAATATAGGTTTCGCGTTGCGCTTGTAACTGGAGCTTGATTATAATTTCTAGACAGGGATTTTATTAATATCACCGAGGAAAGTTATTCAGGAACGAATCGATCGTATTAACGCGTTTTTCAAACTTGTTGAAATTTTCGCGAACGCAGCGTACCTAACAAAATTCAATTGGCTATACCTCGTTGATGTTAATTCAAGGTTTCTATAGTAAAAGAACGACAGTACAAAGACGTTTCAATCTTTGATCGCCGCTGTATCTTCAATATACGTGTACACGAGTACATAATTTCGCAGCTTGATCTTAGGATCTTAAATTTACTTCGTCGGGAAAAATGGCGAGTATCTTTCTTTCTTCTTGAAATTTAATATTTTCTGATGAATTGTATTACATTTTTTATAACACTGTTCACTACAATTGGCATTAAGCGCGACATTAAACGAAATCCTTATTGCCCTCGAAGGTAACAATTCGTAATGGCCAGTTCTGCGAGTTTCTCTTCAACGGCCTTCATAAAATATTCACCCTAAGTCGCGTAGTTGATGGACACGCATATTTCACAAACTTAATATACCGTATTTATTTTATCAGATGTGTCGGCTCAACAGATGGCGAAATCTCATAAAATACACAAGCCAGAATAACGTTTTAAAGTGCATCCCGATTAAACGTTGCCACATATTGTTCCCTAGGGGCGACCATTTTATAATGCAAGAAAAGTAACCGTTCTAGGTTTCCTTGTTCGATGCTTTCGTGCCACCAGATCTCCGTCAGTTGGAGATAGATTCAAAAACCTATGGTGGAAATAAATATGCGTAGAAAAGGATAACGTTCAGAAGGGATATTTATGCCATAATGTGTATCTTGTACGATAATTTTCTCCGGCTAATTGTTTACAGTCTCAGAGATCACCGTAATACGTCGTTAAAGACACAAGCGAAATCAACAAATTTTTATTATTTGCGGAAAGGGAAAATTTTGTTTACGATACGATTGACATTTCTTTCTGAAAGTTTTTTTTACAGAGGAGAACCTAATATTAAAATTTATTGCAATGTAGGATAAAACGGATCGTGATAATTCTTGTTCGATATCGTGATATTTATGACAGTTTTATTCTATGCAATTTACCGATTATACGAAATCAAATTCCATGCAACAGGCAAACCGTATTTTGGGCCAATCGTGTATCAATATTTATTTATTATATCGATATTTCGGATATGGATCTTGGCATTAAACGTCAAATTTAATCGCTGTCTTTACTGTTTAACGTGCCGTGATACAATCGCATTAACATTTCACAAAATTTATTCAGATGTATTACTAACTGTTGGCGTTGTCTCAATTTTGCGTATATTTTACTATGTCGTCTTTTTATCTTTCTCAATTCGAGTATCAATAAGATACGTAGTTTAACTATCCGTATAGTTTCAATAAAATAAGAATTATATGTTGTTATATAAAATGAAAAGTCGAATGGATCTATAAAATAACTTTATTATTATATCCTACAAAGGATTTTCGTAAAAGTTATTATTTCTTTTACATACATCTTTTATTTGCGTTTTTATATAGAGCCATCTTCTTCGTGTTCGTATCACAATTCAGATAATATTTTAAACAACATTCCGAATGAAAAATATTCTACCAGCAAAAATGTGCACATCCAGCACGAAATTAAAAGTCGATATTCGATACACATTCTTTAATACATTTTTAAAGCAAGTATTGGACACTTATCAACAAAAGACAAGGAAAATAATAGTTTTATAGTAATCTTTTATAAAATTTTTCAACGACGAACTAAAAAACATATACCACATGCTTGTGACACTTTTTCCGAATGTTATACAATGTTATACGTTGTGCAACAAATTTTATACTATATATGCCACGATATGGCAATTTGGATTCTATCGACCAAGTATGAAACGAATTCGAAAATCTACATAGAAATTACAAAATATTTATTACAAACATATACTTACAAATTAGAGAGCAATTATCTGCAATATTACTAAGTTTGAATATTTAGTAGGAGCATCTTTAGTACTAATTATCACATTTGACACGATTATCGATACTAATGCTGTGACAATACTTTGCCAAGTGTATGTTTGCGATAAACATCTTGCAACTCTTATATACACTTCTAGATTGGTTTCAAATTTTACGAGGTAAAATGTCAGAAATATGAAAAAAAAAAGAAATGTACAAAAACGAAACTGCTCGTTCTTCCATAGAAAAAATCGTCCATTGTAAATTTTCTACAGTAAGCGTACAAACATTTCCGTGACGCGCTGTACGTATTTATGTGCAAACAATTGAAAAAGAGGATCATCCTTCTCAAAGTGAAATAACACTATTTTAAATTTGTCGTTAAAGGATATTAAACGATCAATCAGAGGAGAAATAGATATCGTCCGACAATAGCAGTTAAGTGGTCGATCGAAAGGAGCTGAACGTTTAATAGAAAACACCCGTTGACGTCTTAAAACGCGGGGCGACGCGCGACGCGACATTAATCTCGGTGAGATCGAGGCGAAGGAATCGTGAATCACGAAGTTGTAGCTGGGAAACGTCGGAAGAAAGTCGTCGGGCCAATATCGAGCAGTCGATACCGCGGCGAGAGAGAGTCTGCAAAGAAAAGGGACAAGGGGGAGATTGCACGTCTAGATTTTGTCTTACAGCCGTTAGATATATCGAGGCAAGACGCAAAAGAAGAGGGTAACGTCTCGTGCTACTATGCAGAGGATGCACGCGATCTAAATTCCAGGTTAAGTAGAAATTTATGTTTAACGTAAGACGAGAACCAAATAAATCGTCCGTATTTTAAGCCGGATGCTGCAAGCGCGCAATAAATTTTGAATATATCGCAGATTCCGTAAAATTTTCGGGCCCGCGTTGTCGCCCATTTTCGCGCATTCCCATATTACATACGGCTTTTTATTGCATCGGGGAATGTAACGGGCTGTTTTCTTTTTCTCCGTCGTATACCAGTTTCATTGATCCGATAACGCGAAATTCTCTGGTTAAAGAGCCTGGAAGAAATAAAATATTAAGCAAAAATAATTTTTTAAATATGGATGCGAGAATTTTACGTTTCTCGTTATTTTTTCTCTACTATGTCGAAGATGGAGGACCAACAGGAAACATTTTTCAAGCTTGAAAGTTTGTTAAATTTGCTTATTAAAATATAGCATAAACGTAGTAACGTACTACTAAGTTAAGCGAATATTCGCTTCGCGCAACTTCGAACACTATTTTTCTTAACCAATAGCTTTAACGCATTATAGCGTGGCTCACCTTTTCCAAGAAAAAGAAAAGAATTTAGAAATCTTTCTTCGTCCCCAGTTATCTCAAAGTTAAAATTTCAACGTTTTTCTGTGAAACATTTTACGGACATTAGAGCTTAACATGCTCATTTATTATCAGAAAGGAAAAATTTAATTTAACAAAAATTGAAATAACGAGGCCGTGCATTACGAATGTTCATTACGTTCAGAACTGAACAGTAACGCGATCATAAAATTTTCGTTTTAACGAAACTTATGCGTCTAAAACGTTTTTAACGACGTTTTAACGTTAATAAAAATACGCAACTTCCGTGCTTTATAACACCGGCTAATACGCAGATGTACCAAATATACATATATTATAAAATTGTAATTTTTTTCTTTCTCTCGTTATTCTATTCCTATACGTGTACGTGTTATAATTTTTTAAAAAGTACAAAACTAATTCCTACGTGACAAATAATAAATTTCGAGCAGGCGTTTTCACGACCATGTAATAAAGTAAGGTAACAAAAGTTTAATAAAAAAAAAAAAAAAAAACTATAGTTCGCAATTGCATTTTACTATGGTCCAACGAAAACTTTAGCTGTCACGAAATAAAACTCACGAGCAGCGATTGATCATCGATTTTCATAAAGTTTCTTCTAACGCATCTAGAACAAACATAAACCGATTCACGTCCCGTTTTTGTCAGTACTCGTTATTTGGAAAGATATTCGATACAATCGGTCCGCGTTATAGAAACAATAAATTCCTATTAATCGCGAGTTTATAGAGCGGACGAAACAGACGTTGCCTACTTTAATAATATCTTTGCGGATGACGATAGAAATTCCCAGCCAAATGCTCGTGCAACCAAATGGAATTCTTTCCCTTAAGAAATGCTCAACGAATGCTACTAATGCATTAAAAATGCACGATTGTAACGCAAAGGTAGCCTTCTACGAGTTGCGCGGAAACTTTTATCGCAGTGAAAATTGACAAATGCTTTCTACCGTGTACAAGCGATCGCGAGAAATAAATGAACGTTCCGACGAACGGGATTCGATGGTGGTGGTGTTACTTTTGAAGCCTCAAGGAGCACGATGCGATTACCGAACTAATCCAAAACAATCATTAATTCTCGAGAGAACAGAGAGGTCTTTCGATAGGAGCGACTCGTGGAGGGTCGGAAATCGTCATCCCCTTGGTAAAGAGAGACCCGTCATTATACCTGACTTTGGCAGTGCCAAGGAGATTGTTCTAACTAGCAAGCGTAATCTTCGGCGAGCTAATTCATCTGGCTCGTAATTCGGAGAAATCAGCCCTGTACCACCATTTCGAGAAATTAAGACAAATGCGAAAGGGCTGTCCCAGCAGCTGTCGCTTCGGGAGCCATCGGCCTTTACGGTCTCGAAAATACCTCGAAGAAGGACAGTAGAATGGATTCCATTTCCGCTAAACGTGCACGCGTGACCTGAAACCTGAATAATTTATGTCTGATTTGATCGATGCATCGCGCCAGCCAAAGCCGACCGAGCGAAAGGGGAGGATGAATTTCGTCGATGCTCGTACTCTACAGGAAAACGTCATAAATTCCATGATGTTCGTATTGTTTTAAAATGTGAAATTTTAATGGAACGTTTTAAAGTCACGATCGATAACTCTGGTTACATCGTAGTTTAAATTTTCATGGCATTTCAGATCGGAATTTACGAAGATTCTGGTAACTGAGCTTTTTTAACATACCGGAGATTGGTAATTCCGCAAGGGGAGCAAATTAATCGCTTAAAAAAACGTACAGGTTTTTCGAAAGTCAAAATTTCCCACTATTTTACGCGTTTATAGATTTATTAACGGAGCAAGAAATTTAGGATCTTCGATAACCGAGGCAATGTAAAATTCGTTCGCGAAGAGCTGTTACGTTATCGTTACCGAGAAAAATTTACACCTTTGATACCAATTTAATACGAATCTAAACTATCGAACAATTTAATCATAAATCATTGAAGCATAAATCAGATATCGCAGATATGAAAAGTTATTCCTATTACCGACGTTAAAGTATTTACAGTTTCTTCGTATGCTAAAACTTGCGCCATTCGTTCGGAATACCGCGATACGTTTATTCAACCGTTAACTCACGGTAGCCATAAAATGCAACGAAACCTCTTATATCGTGGACAATTTCTCAAATGCATATTTTTCATCTCGAATCCTGGCACCGTGCAAAATCTTATCCCGAAACTTATGCCGCTAAAACAATACTTTCTCGTCGATACGTAATACCTCCCACGACCGGCCGCCCCCATAACCATTCGTTATACCTGTACCACGCGAAGCCACCTAACTGGGAGCCATATCGGCTACGTATCCGCGAATTCAAAGTTCCACGGGACGAAAAGAAGCCGGGAGGTTAGCGTTGTTCAGTCGGTTAGGACGTTGGAGCGGAATCGCGCTCGAGGCGGAACGTCTCGAAAAAAGGCCACGTAGGAAGCGTGTAGGTGGGCTGCACGCGTGTTTGTCGAGTTCCGAGTGCGAACTTGGTACGGTCTGAAAACTCCGTCGTGCGGACTGGTTTCCTTGAGCCGTGGCGCGAGAGCACGTTTGCTCACTCCGGTCACGTACGTGAAGGCGGTTGTTTTGGGGAGGCTGGTCGCGTGGTGTGGGTGGCCGTAAAATCCGCTTGGAAAGGGGACGAGCGAGCAACGGAGGTGGGGAAGAAGGAAGCGTAGACGGGACGGTTTTGGGAAAATGGCAAAATACGGGATCCGAATTATTGGACCGGTTCGAAGCAGCGCGATTTCCAAGTGCGACACGTATGAACGAAGGATATATCGGGTAGACGAGAGAGTCTTTTCTATCCCGTTGCCGCTTCGAGGATCTTTGGTCGTTACGCGTGTCCTCGTGGTCGACCCTTCGAAACAGCTCGTCGAGAGGCGACCACGCCGCGCTGCCGGGGAAAGGGAGGGGAGGGAATGCATGTCGAGGATGTAATCTTCGGGCTTTCCGAGGGTGGAAACTGAGACTCACGTCGAAACACGACGACGACTCGCGAAATGACGGATGCCGAGCGGAACGCACCTGCTACCCGCCGTCACCCGGAGGAAATCGAGGCGATCGAATTATTTTTCCGAACGTTCGATCGTTGAAAGATCGAGGGTCGGAGGGGATGAGGGAGCAAACGGAGGGAACGACGTCTTCGCGAAGAGATTTGGGATTCTACGAGGGGCGAAAAGGGCCTACGAAATAAAAGAAGAAACTCGCGTTACCCGGGAATCCCAGTTTAGGGCGCGGTATAAATCATTATGGATTTAACCTGCCCCTTTCTGCTTTCAGCGAAGAACGGCGATTCCGGGAACTTGAAATTGCTAATCTTTATTCGAAACTAGCCCATACCTCTAAACAGATTGCGAGGGAAACGGATCCCTTTTTATTCCTTCTGTATGACCATTGGTCGTGTTCTTTTCTTTCGAAGAACGCGGAATTTAAATGTAATATAAATTCGGTTTGTAACTTCAGACCAGGAATTTCTTTCCATTCGTATCTTGAAAGAAATGTCGCGCTCGAGGAAATTGCAAGACTGCTTCAAAAAGTATCGGAGAATATAAGACAGTTCGTATTCAAGATCATGGATCAATATATTAATATTAATAGAAAACTGATATCGAGATAACGATGCGAATAAGCGGTATAAGAATGGTCGTATCGATAGAATTATTATTTAAATTATATTCGATAAATACACTCGACGTATACTTAGAAATATAGTGGCTCGCGAAGGCGTTTGAACAACTACCACGGAAAATCGTGTAATAACACCTGATTAACGAGCTGTAACGTACTCAGCGCGGACATGCAGTTGGTAAAAAATTGGTATATAAGATGCTTCAAATATATGTATAGTTAGTAATTTCCTGTCCAAATATTTTGATCTACGCGAAATCTACGCTTGTAACGAATATCTTGAAAGTTTTCTAATCGCGGTTGACGAGAACGTTTCCACGAACGTTTCCCGCAACGCACACAACGTATCTACGAAAGCTTTCCATTTATAAATGACCAAACATTCAGCCAGGGTACAATATATCCGGCGCTATTACGAACGAAGAGTGAATATTTAAAAAATTGTACATTTCGCCGTACTATAGATAAAAATCAATAAATATCCGCAAAAGAAACATGCCACGAAAAATCGGTAAAACGATACAGCAGTATCCCATATTAATAACTGGAAAGGAACAGGAGCCCGGCATCAATCAAAGGAAGAATTAATCGAAGCGGCAAACCCGGAATTTATTGCATCGAAAAATTCGCAAACCTTTCTATCGAAGAATCTCGTCCGGTTCGTGATACATTTAATAAAAAAACACTCGAGCCAGCGTGTTCAAAGGTGATCGATAATTTTCCAGTCGGCTGTTATTTGCCGTGGCGTGCATCGGCAACAGCTGAAAAGTTGGCTAGGTCGTCTGTCTCTTCTATCATCGGGCCAAAAAGATCGGCTCCCCTGATCGAGGGGGTAATGCTTTTCGCGCGTAACCCAATTATCAGGCGAAACGGTGGTCCGCGCGCGGAAAGCACGCGGTTCGGGGGTGCATTCTGGCGAGTGCGCGCGCGCGCGCGCGTGGGAAACGAGGGGACGGAAGCTGTCAGCGAAGATACATCATTTCACACTTTAACGATAACGTATACACGCGCGTATAAATAAACTAGGCACGGGTGGTTTGAACGAGTAACAGCCGAGCCAGTAAAGTATGTCCTGCTCGACGAACCACAATGAATGACATATCCACGTTTTGTGGACGAGCGAAAATTACGATGTCGACGTCGTTACGTCGACCACCGACGAAAATTCCGCGGCCTCGTTGCATTTTATTTTAATTTATGCACGAATGCGATGCTATTCGCTGGTCTTTGAGCAGGCAGGCGATAGATAGCCTGGTTAATCAGAATATAGACAGGATTTCGTCCGCATGCCTCGAATATCTAACGGTTTGTTTTACGTTGACCGAGGTTTCTGTATTAGTAAATTCTCCCAATGGTTGAATGAAGCGTCGGTAAAAATTATTGGCACGTATCCGTATATTCCAACGAAGCGTATTTTTGTCAGATCTTGCATTTCATTTTCGTGGCATCAAATCTTCGACAGTCGTGCGAAAGCACTACCAAACGGATGCGGAAGATATATTTGGACCTAATTCGTTTGGCTATGTAAATGATGTAATAAATTCAATAGTGTTAATGGGCCAATATGTTAATGTTTTTGTAGCCACTGCGTGTTTGAAGATCAAAGCTTACAGTTAAATAGTTCAACTTAAACTTTTAAGGAACGTCGTATTTTTATTCTACCGTAAAACTTTGACAAGTAGAAAGTGCACGTGCAAAATTTTACGTTCGAATTGGACAATTAACGATGGGTTGAGCTATTTGACGGACGCGGAGTGCGCGAAATCGTGTTTGGATCTAATTTTCTCAAGACTGTTTCCTAAATTTCACGATATTTTGAAAAAGGCGCGAAGAGAAAATGATAAGAATGGCCGATAATTAAACTTGCAAGCATCGTCGTATTTTTAATTATTATCTTGCATCTTCCATTCTGCTATCCACTATAGCCACACTTACGAAGTACGTTCGAGAATTTATATTACCGTCGATTTTGATCTTTTCTCTTTAAACAGATTTATTAATATCGCTGGAAAGTAGAAAAATATATCCGCAAACTATCGATGACGAAACTCTTACTATAAATTTCCTTCATGAAAGAAACGAGACTGTAGAATAATGTTTGGCGATCACGTATGACTATTTTCCTCGTGTTTATTTATCGCATCGCGTTCTAGATTCGCGCGAGTCGAGAACGAAAACGATTTACAAAGAATTCAGAAAACGCCCGATTAAACGTTAACAACGAAACGTTTGAAATACAGAAGGTTTAAAATTGACGCGACATCGCGACTACTTCAATTTGCCGATCGTTTCGGCCGCATTACTTTAATTAAAAGAAAGAAGCGGCCGTTCATTTGCATCAATAACATCAAAGCGACTTTTTCAAGCTCGGAGATGCGGCGACCGTGCAAATATTTTAACGATGCAGCCAGCTTCCAATCAATCGCGTTTTGCAAATCAACCGCCGGGACGCCGTGTTTCCCGTGCAAACAGACTCGATAAAATATCCTCGATCGGTCGCGTCGCTTCTGAAATAAAATTCAACTTCACTATGAGTTGAAAGCCGATCGGTCACGGTCTCGTGGATCGACGGAGGTCGTCAGGGTCGACGGGATGCTATCGAAAATCGGCGTTTAATCTTGGATGAATGGCGACGCGTGCCAATGATACGAGAGACCGAAGAGAATCGACGAACTCACGCTCTCGCGATCGTGGATGGAAAGAAGCAGAGGAACAAAACAGAGGAGTATAGAGCGTTCTCTGTGTTCACCATTTCAAAAAGTTGCTGGAAAGAAGAACGATAAATTCACGAGGATGGAGCTCGACAGAATGCAAAAGCCGTGAGGCAAGTGCAATGAAAGTACCATTTGGTGCGGCACACGTGGTGCTCACCCTTAGGACTGGTGCGTGCCTCGAATATAATTTATTACTGTTAGAATTTTGTAGGGTCCCGTGAACCCTCTTGGTGAGACAGAACGCGACAGCGCAACCCTTAAGTTCTGCATAGACCAACGATGTAACTTGCGCGCTCTATACTCTGGTTACACGCTGTTCAACCCTTGCGTTAACACTTTACAAGCCCCTAATGGTTCGCATTTTATCGCGTTCCCGTAGGCATTCGCGCCAGGACAATGCGCTTTATTAGGCCTACCGATGGCATTTCATGGAAACGATGGCCACGTCGATTCGGAAGCGAATGGTGCCAGTCGATATTTTCGTTTCAACAAACGGGAACGATGATCAATGAAATATATCGCGTTCCTTTCGCTACCGCGGAAAGCCAGATCGTTGGAGCGTTATTTTCATTTCATTTACTTGTACGATAATATCGCGCGTGTTCTCGTTTCCTCGTCGATTTTGTGTAAACAACGTTCTTCGCGTTTCATCGAAATCGGCCAGATTCGTGAAAAAAATGGAGCTTGTGGAAAATTTCCGAAATTTCATACGACACCGGTATTTATAATTGTTTGAAAATCGCGCGGTGAACAGTTTGCAATTGTGGAGGATGCGTTTATTGGTTTTCAGTCGTGCATATTACGGCCTCCATGCTGTAAATCGAAAATAAATATCTGCTTGTTGATCTTGATATAGATATCGTAAAAGCAGGCGGTCGTTTTATAAAAATTTAACAAAATATCGAACGCACGCCGATAAAAATTTTTACCAATGGGACAGATTAAAATCTTGCATTCGATAACGTCTGTTAAAAGTATCATATGCGTTATTTCTATTCCACTAAATTAAGCATATACAACGAGTTTATTACCCAAATCTAGCGTCCGTTAATTCTAATCGAAATCGTACGATTTCGTAAAAAGCTTCGATTCTCTATCGCTCAAATAAATAAGGTTACAGAATGACACGTTCATCTGGAACAGAATCCTAATTTATTCCTCGGATTAGTTTAATAAACGAGCATCGTAAAAATCACTTACGTTAAGGATCATCGTAGAGGGTTACGTGTAAAATCGTTGGCTTAATGCCTTCCTCTAATCATTATACATATATATATATGCACACCCTGCACAAACTCGACCCTGAAACGCCTATCACAAATAGCCATTGTACCGTCTCCGAGGACCATGCTGGTACACCGAGTATAATCCGTATATATCGAGGGAAAAATAAATGTTTCCGAGATTCTCAGCACTGGGACACCATTACATGTCACTATTGTCGACACCACTGCGTGAGACTGTCCTTTTATTATCGCGCAACGCTTCATAGACGACCCATTGGTCGTTGTGGTCGATTAACCCCCCGTGGCTCGCGTCATTTCAAGAAGAGCTGTACAAAGGTTCCGATAAATCACCGTTCGGGATTTTCCACGATGAACTATCGCTTTCCACGAGTCATTTCCACTCTGCTAACGAATCGATTATTTGGATTCTACTCGCTTCCTTTATCAGCGAACCATGTTGTCGAGTATCGGTAATTCGGCCACGTGGAATTCGTGGAAAATTGGTAAATGATTTTTGAATAGGATGTCTCTGGATCGTCATTGCCGTCGTCGTGATTAATGTTCTTTTTATTGGAGGACTATGCAGTGGCTTAAAAGAGGGGCCAAGAATCCCGGGGGTGAACGTCTATTATTCTAGCACAATGCTCCTCGAAGGATGGTTACTAGTTTCGTGCTCAAGGCAAATCGTATATCATAGGTGTGTCGCCGTTAAGCCGCGAGTTTTAAGCACTCAGGGCGAAATTGAATTGTCGCGTCGGAAACTTTTTCACGTACCTGTTGCGATAAATATTTCGGCCTTTCGAGAACGTGTCAATGGAACCTCCTCTTATTCCGCTCTTTTGTACTCGAAACACGGTTCAGCAAAAAAATGCTCGTGAATCGTGTTGCCGCGGATTTCGCGTTATTCCATGATTTCCCCCCCAAAGTTATGAACGATTCCTCCCTATAAATTTTATGATGTTTTGACTTGACATTTTGCGAACGGAATTGTTTGGCTAGAAGTATTTATGATGCCTCTGAACATCAGTCGAAAATATACCGACAGCGGTATTTCCTTGATTTATGTATTTCTATTCTTAACGAACCATCGACGATGACTGCGTTTAAAATGGGAAAGATCGGTAAATTCGTGTTCTTATATCGAAGTTTAATATAGTTATCAAATATTTCCATCGGCAAACGTTACGTAATGTTTCGAGAGGTTTTAATTCTTGGCAATTAACAGCGCCGAAAAACATCGGCTTGTTCCGTCGAGTTCGCAATATCGTGCTCGACCAAGTTTTGCCGCAACGATTTTCACCCCCCTCCTCTCTCTTCCCCCGCCTCTCTCGATTAATACCTTTTTAGTTTGTTTTCCGGCGCTCGATTTCCCGGTCGGTGCCGTTACGAATTAAACTTTCGGATCATTCCGGCTGAAAAACGAACAAAGAGATCGTTCCATGAACGAACGGTACCTAATCGATACCGCTAATCGTTCCGTCATCAGGAAAGGAAAACTTCGCGATAATCGCAAACGAAAATAACAAACACACTATACGCGATGGTGTGTACGGGTGTATAAAAGTTTCTCGCGCTGGTAGCACCGGCGTTTGTGTGCGAATCATAAAAGGGCAGCTCGAAAATGAAATGTTTCCAGTTGGAAATCGTTGTACCTTTGCCCGAGGTTGTTGCAGATCCTTTATTTTATTCGACACGCAAACGTACCACTGTAAATCGACGTCTGGTTGGCTCGCCTCGGGTCACTATTTATTGCAAGCCGCGTACCTCAATTTTATGTCGTTGAATCGCGGTATAAACCACTATGGCCCCGTCTCTCTATATCTCTCTCTATATCTATCTCTCTCTCTCTGTCTTTCTTTTGTGGCAGTAAGGTAAATTCGTTGTTGGAGAAGCACTTACCTTGTTTTAAACCGCCCTCCGCAATACGGAACGTTTGAGTCGCGGCGAAGGAACGAGGTGGATTTTAATACCCGTGCTCTGGAATCTTTCGTTTACGCCGCCATCGATCGATATTGTGATTGAATTAGTCTATCAGAGCTGCTTCGAAGCTTCGCAACATTATTAAAATGAATTACCTTTGGTAAATTTAGTAAGATTCACGTTTAGTGAAAGTCGTATACATAATTCTGACAATCAGATATTTAATCCTTTGCCTTGTAATATCGAATCATACTGATGACAGACTGTGTCAGCCCACTGCGAAGGAAAATCATGTTTTGGTCGAATCTTTGTCCCAATATCCCTCGCAGTTCTTAAGAATGAAAATCGTCAAATCAAATTAATCAAATATAACTATTTTACATAAATCATGATCCTTTAAGAAGGAATAGTCAAGTTCGGTGAGTTTCATTAGCTGTAACGTTATACGATACAATGTACAAGTAATGTTGTACAGATTAGCGTGATCGTGTGTAACGTATATAAATGTAGTATAAACGAAGATTAAGTGGACGAGAGAACTCTTCAATTTTTGAAACTAATTATCCGAGCTGGTAGACCAGATTCGAAATGTTATCTTATTGATCGTAATTCGAAAATTTCTGACAATGTAGCCGATGAAATCTCGTAGATTCATGTCTGATCTTCCATAAGCAATTTGAGATATTCTGCGATGAATGAGATTGGAATTCGGTCAACTACAACTGCTATACCGGATTATGGTATATATGCACGTATGTAGTATATTTACGTTACGCAACGCTTTAATTAAATATTAGCATCTTACCGTCAATGTATAGATTTCAGTCTGTGTATTTGTATAATTATATTTTTGTAACGCATTGACAAAGTTCGCTAAAAAAAAGTTTAAAAATTTCCTACATATTTTATACGCACTATAGCGTATAAATAGCAAATATCGTTGAAAATTTCGAGTGCTTTTATTCTTTGATTTAATATTTACAGACTCTTTTAAAATCGTATTTCGATCGATAGTCTTTGAATGTATAAACAAGCGATCGTTGTTCCGCTAAAAAATTTTTACGCCGGTACACGAATCAAAGTGGAATTTCGAAGAACTTAACTCGACGTAACTGATCTTTCGATTGTCATATTTGTCTTATCTTCGAACGCGCGCCACTTTAAAAAGGTACCAGAGATATCGATTTCCTTTCGACGAAAATCTCGATGTCTCTCACGAATATATATAAAAAACAAAAAAAATGTGTACTCCTTTTCAGCTGTAAAAATAAAAGCCACGTTATCGTTGTTACAAGAAAAATGTTTTGGACAAAACTGGGAAGCGACTATTAATAGAGTGAAAAATACACTGGCAGCGTTTCAACCGGTCTGACAGAATTTGTTTTCCCCCCAAAAATGTACGCTGCACGGTTCTATTTACACATATATTCGTTACACTTCCATCCAGCCTTTGTGACGTCAAGCAGAGAAACTCTCGATAGAATTCCCAGTCGTAATAAAATAACGATGCTAATGAACGCATAAAGTCGACCAGAAAGCAAACATACATTCGGCTTAAGATTCCTCAGCGACGAAGATTCCGTCGAACAACGAGGGGGGACCCACTTTGTCTGGCGAGAGAGAAACGGCTGTTTTTATTTCTCAAAAACGTCGCGCGAATCACCGAGAGGTTGAAGTCAGGCACGTTGATATACTCTCGCGGACTTTCCTGTTTCCACTTCGGCAGGCAACTTCGCCTCCCGAAATCGTCTTAGAACAATCCGAACTCTTATCATATGTCCGTGCTCGAAACTTTTCCTTCGCGAGCGCCGCGGTGAAATAAACGCCTGACGCGCAAATAAACTTCATCCCCCGATGAAACTTTGGCGACGTTTCCAGCGACGACGTTTCGTATCGCGAGCGTTCCAATTTGCGAATATCGCCTCGAACCAGCCAACGAAACCGTCGAACCGCCCAGTGGAGAAATAATTCCCGCGTGAACAACTTTTCTGGCACCGTGTCGTCGAAAAAAGCATGGACGCTAGGATTCTCAGACCGTTTTCGGTATCTTCGAGTGGCGAATGAAAATTAACGTCTCGAACGAGCCTGGTAACGTGCTGCAAGGGACAGATTAAGAATTCTAAAGGCGCGACAGCATC
Organism: Bombus waltoni; assembly: GCA_014737395.1. Classification (NCBI taxonomy): domain Eukaryota; kingdom Metazoa; phylum Arthropoda; class Insecta; order Hymenoptera; family Apidae; genus Bombus; species Bombus waltoni. The sequence continues at coordinate 6,324,110 of JACXII010000051.1, read as the reverse complement.
TTGGCTTCAACGTGTGTTCATTTTCACAGGTTCTGGTTTAGTCAGCCAACCAGAAAATGCAGCTGGCTCACCGAAGGGATCGAACCATAGCCACGGGGATCGGATCGACGATCTCGAGGAATCTCATCTGGCGTGAATGATCATGCAGAAGGGAATCGCGTTCACGTGCAGACCGGTGAATAAAGCACAGGGTTCCTTATTAACGACGTGGACTCACCGAGTGAGTCCGAATAATCTGTGGAAACGATCTTCATGACAACCTATAGATTGTATCTTCGGTGGTATATGTGCCAGCACCTACGTTCAACACTTAGAGTCCTAATTATACGAGGAGGCACAGAATCCGGGCTTAAAAGCTTTATATATAGAGCGGCTTGATATATCGCGGGAACGTTTAGTAGCAACCGCGTTTACAAACACTGGTCGAACCGACGCGTCGCCGAAGATAATCGCACCACATTTAGCTTCGCCAAGAATTATAGAAATCTTGAAGAATGGGTGGTGCGTTTTCAAAAGGTAAGCGCGTATTTGAGAATTATTTCAGCCGAAAATTATAGATTTTTGATGATTGTTTCGTGTCAATTTTTCTTTTTTTCTTTTTTTTGGGGACAATATATAAATTTGAAGGAATTTCGATATTCCGAACGTTTTAAATGGTATAAAATGATATTCTCAGGTCGAACGAGATTATTTTATCTTTCAGATATTTTTATCTAAATAACTCCGACGGGAAAAATTAGTGCACTAATGAAACGCGTAACATACTTTATCAAACATAAAAAGTTCACCATCAAATAACGTTATCGTCGACAAAATACTTTCTTTTGTTTCTTAAAGCATCTTCTAGAACGCAATCACGTTTGGGAAAATTAAATCATTAAATTATAGACATTTTCATGAAACACAAGTGGGTCGTATAAGATAACGTTCTTAAAAAATGAAACATTCTTTTATCAATTATACGCTCAAGTTAGATAGAATATATTACTTTCAATTTCAACAATGACACTAACAACAGGGTTGGATTGTACACTAAGTGCATTTATTCCCTCGTTACGACCAGTTTCGAAAAGATACCCGAAGGAAAAATAATTTTTATCGATCGATAAAAATTATTTCCTTGCTTCTGAAGTAACTGTATAAATTGACGTTAATGGTACCTGTAACAGTAATAGAAAATTACGGCATCTTTTAACTTGAAAAATATACACACAAAAATATAAACATGACAAATATACGTACGTAGAAACGTAACGAAGAAAATTAGAGAAGTCAGGATGTTTAGAAAAGCCTGTAAATAATAAGCGTGTAATAAATCTTGCAATTTGGCAGTAGCTAAAAGATTAGTTGAATTATGATGCTGCATAGTTTCTTGTAAGCGCTTAATTTTAGAGATATATTTATTCTCATCACTCAGCCGTTCCAGCTAGTGGCATATGCTTCTATGCATCTTCGGTTTGGCATTCGTACAAAACTGCAGGGTAAGATATTAGTGGTTAGTTGTAAACCGAACGATCCATATATAACTTTGCAGTAACACGAACCTTATGCACGTGAAACATTAATTAACAGAGGATAACGAATAATCATAAAGACTGTTATGAAAATGTATACCTATACGTATTAAAAAGGAAAGATAACTCCTTATTTCGTATTAACCGTTTCCAGAATTTGATATTGCATTTCAGATAGAAAGATCGAGCTGTAAAAATTCAGCACAATTTTTATACTTGTAAGTTGTATTAAAGCTTCTAACAGCTTTTTACATCTTTTAAATTGTATTTAAAATACGTAATTTAATTTTTATCTGCTTACTTTCCATTCTCTGTGAAATCGCTCCATTCTAATATTAAAGTTAGTTATTTCCTCATAACTTTAAACAAGTTAGCCAACTCGTTGCCACATTTATTTGCATAGCCTACAAAATGATTTTTATACCACTAACGATACTAAAGTTCCACGAATATTGTTGACCAGTAGCACGCGAAGTCTGATATTTTTATATGTGACCTACGTTATAAATTTAAAATTTACATACACGCGGACGAAAGAATGTTAAAATCTACTATTTCCTATACGTATATCTGATACCAACATAATTTATTGGATATTTTTTAGCATATCGGTAAGAGCTATCTATTGTACTATAGATTATGTGTGCACTATACCTATTCATTGTTCTTGTCAAATATAACTTTCTTTTATAAAATTAGATTTCGTGCCACCGTATAAATAAAACAGTTTGTCCTACTAATCTTGATTCCTTAAATATTCGCGATATCTTGTCCAACGTATAATCTTGGAAAATCCGAAAAATCTGTCAGATATATGTCTCATAACGTAATCGTATTTGTCTCAGCCAGAGTCAACTATCAATTACAAAATATCAAGCAGGAGGCATCGCAATTTCACATAGCGTGTAATCGCACTCTCGTTCGTGATTCGTCCGACCCGTCTATTATAGCAACAAGCGTCGGAACGTAGGAAAATTTCAAGCGACATTCTCTAAACCGGCTAATTGTGAAGTCGTCGGAACAGGTGCAATGCGATAACTCCCCGCGCAGAAGGATAATCGCAAGGGGACGCGATATCGTGAGGTTTGCTTGGTCGTTCAGACTCATCCCGGGACCTGGAGCTCCTATCGGACAGACGAGAGAGAAAGGGTATAACTGGATCCAAACTTGGATGAAACTTCTAGGAAAACTGCTCCTGCGGGACGCGTGAGTCTGGCTAATACACTCCAAGGATGTCACAAACGAATCTCGTGACAGGAGCAATCTCGAAAGGCGCCATTGTACTCGTTAATTCGGGCTAAACAAGCACAGTAAATTTCGGAAAAGATATCTCTCGACACGACGGAACACTCTTCCACCGACGGAGTTGTTGTATGAAATTTGTAGATCTTATCTCGTCCTGCCCCTGCCTGCCTCGACTGGGACGCTTTTCATTTCGTGTTTGATAGTGCAACCAACGCACTAGCACGCATCTGTAATTTTTGTTTTACCAACGCCAACGTTGCATAGAATCTTTTTGTCCAACTGTTTTATATATCTGGCTGGCTCTTTTATTCGTGAAATGGAGCGGCGGAAGATTGCCGCTGAAAATTTGCCCGGACTGGGTAAAACGCGGTACGAGAATGCAAATTAAAGACATCGAAGTTGATTTCATGGTAGCTTCTTCCTCGTGATTGGACGTCTACGTACTTTAGTACGTAGTTTTTGATTTTGCCAACATCGCAGAATTTTTAACAATTAAATGCATTTAATCACAATTGCTTCTAGTACCGGACAGACGTTAACATAACTAAGCGGGAATATCTTCGTTACCAAATATTACTTTATGTTATTTTGTGTTACCAAAATCGCATAAAAATTTCCAGAAGTTTTACCGACAACTCGAATAGATCGATGTCCTGTTGAACCTAGAAAATACACAATTTAGAAAAAGAAGATTTAGGAGTGGGTGGTGTTTTGTTTTAACAAAAAATAATATTAGAAGAATAAAAATTATTCAAATGCCAATCTACGATATCTTATCGTATATTGCACGCATCTCCGACATCAAAAGGAACTAACCTCTCTCCGAGCGGTCAGATCGTAAAGGTGGGAAGATAACGCTTAATCGTGGAGAATAAGGGGAAACGAATCACTCTTAGGAGGCAGCGGAATCAATAAACGAACTTCCCTTGAATAGCAACACCAGGATGTTTTTACCGGTCGCTTATCTATTAAACGTTCAAGAGGAAAGAAATGAAGTTCCCTGTATAAGGCGTGACAGGAACATAAGGCACAATAAAACTCGGCTAATTTATAACAGCCTCGAGAAAGGTTCTGGACGTTGGCTGGTGGAACATGGCTGGCTCGCTTGTCTCCGTTACAATAAGAAAGCCGGCTTAGACGGATTCCATCGCCTTTGATCGGCGTCATAAAGAGATACACCTGATCAAAGACAGAATTCCACGAGAGATCGCGCCACGAAGAATTAATTCGATTCTTTTGACGTTTTGATCGCGGTACACGCAGCGTACGTTCGACGAGCTTCGATTTCGTCGCTGGAAACATCGCCACGAACATCACGACGTGTGTACATTTATCCGGGACGTCGAACAGTTCAGGGAACATGCGGGGATAGAGAACCGAGGCAAGAGGAAACAAAAAAAAAAAAAAAAAAAAGAAAAAAACATACTACCGAAGGTAGAATGCTATCTGATTTGTAATACCCGCGGGACCGGTATTTATCACACGTCCGAGTGCGCACGTACTTTCAAAGTGGTGAAAAACAGCCGCGATAGCGGACTCGTTGACGAAACAGGTAATTTGAAACGTGGACGCGCCAACGTTGGTTTTAGTCATTGAAAAATTCTCTGGATCACCTATTTTCGTCGTTACCATCCTCCAAGCATTCGTTCTGCCAAGTAACGCATCTCCGAAATCCATCGGGTCCACGATCGCTCGAAAGATACTTCCCTTTTTTCGGGACAATGCGCGGAGTACGCTTGGTCGTTTCTCGAGGAGAAAGAAGGGGAGACACTGGAGAAAATGATACAACCGTGGATATCTCTCGGAGGAAAGTAAATTCGATGTGGCGTAACGGTTGGATCGGGAGGCAAAGTCCTTGGAAACGACGATGCTCCGGCCGATGAGATTACTTAAAAAAGTATCTATTACGTAATTGTTCGCAAAATGGCAGGAGAAGAGGGGCAGTGGCGGGAAACGCATCGTACGATGAGCGCGTTATCCGATTCACCATGGCGGGTCAAAGAACATGTCGTTGGTCGAGACGCGGGGAGCCTGATCGAGAATACGCTTAGTGCACTCGGTGAAAATAAGAAAGCCGGCTGTGGATGCTTTCCTCTGTTGCTTTGATCGGAAACGTAAAAAGAGGAGCACCTGACCAAAGAGCTGTCTCACGGGAAGAAAAGCATCGTCGTAACGGAGTCTGCGTGTTACAACGACGACACTCAGGGAAACGGCGAGGGCCGAAGAAGAGGATGGAGCCACGGCCTGGTGGGGGTAGATCAGAGGGAGAGGATGGTGGAAGCGAAATCTGGCCTCAGTCGTGCGCGACGCGCCATATGCGGTGGACCATTTGTCAAGGCGCTCACAAAGGCCAATAATCTCGCGTGACACGTGTGATTCCCCGATAAAAAGTGTCACGTGCTGGCTGCACACCCCTCTACGACCGGAGGCGAGTAAGCCCCCACCATCATCACCCCGCGAAACTTGACGGAAAAACTTTTTCCCTCGAAGCCGCTCGACGATTTCGTTCCAGCGTCGAACAGAGAGCAGTGTGTCCCGAACCTTGGCCGTATTTTTTTCTCGCGATTGAATCGCCCGTAGAAAACTAATCTTTCCTCGGAGGAAAGCGAAGAGTAAAAAAAGGAAAGGGAACGAAGGGTAGAAGAGAGGTGAAATACCTTCGGTGCGGTGGAACAACGCTACACTTTTTCGGCGGGGGCCCTTTCCGAACGAACGCCGATCGAACTTCCAGAGAAAAGTTTGGACCCTTGGTGCCGGACGCAATGTCGCTGCCAAACGTAAAAGCTTAGCAGTCGGACGAGATTGAAAAAGTGGCACGAGACGATCGCGTGGGACGAACAAGGGTAGGCGCTTTTTTTCCCTACCGATATACGCGGCGTTCGATTAAACGAAAATCTATACTGGCAGTCTATCAAAGCGAAAGTGAAACGAAGATATACGTTCGTTATAATCGAGGCTCGTTCACGATGGAATCGGTGTGATCGAGCGTAACGGGACGCATCAGCTTGACGTTTAATGCAAATCGCTCTTTTTTTCCACGGTACCTGCTGCCGCACGTTGATCGTGTGTGTGACGCGTTCCGACGCGCGATCCCTGATGGACAATCGACGAGGATCTCGTTAAGGACAACCGGCGGAAAGCAGCGAAGAAATTTATGGTGCGACGATCAGAGAAGGTAAGCCGCAAAACACCGAATATAGTTGGTAATTTTATGCTCGAAAAAACTTGATCGCGTGCTCGGTAGGCGGGCCGAGAAATTTATTCAAATTGAGTTGTCGAATTTTTCTACTCTTACGCCCGACAGGTGACGCCAATGCAATTTGAATGCTAAAAAGACACGATCATTGATGCACTTAACTAACGCGTATTAAGAAGCACGTGTCCCGTCGATCGGGCATATCGAGTCGGAATATCGGACTTCGGTCCAGCAAGTAGATTATCCGGAATCAAGGTCGGCTCGTCGACGATTCGTTGTTATTGTCACGGGATCTAAATTTACGGGGGCAATTTATTCTTTGCCTCTCCTTTTTTTCCCTCCCTCCATTCTATCCGAATGCTCCTTAACGAGCCCGCGTTAGGAAACAACCGAATATATTTCCCCTGCAGAAACGCGAGATACCTCGTTGCGCATAAAAGAATAATAGGGATGGAAAAATTTTCCCGGCTTTCATAAAAGTTTGACGCTACACCATTGTGCAAGCTCTGGTATTAGCCCTCTACCCCTGACAATGCGCAGGCTACAATAGAACGCGGGCTTATTTAACCTAACATAGCCGTAACACGTGTAGCTAGGACGCACAAGAAAAATATACAAAGTGCGTTCCGAGAAATTCGCACACCTGTTGGTACGAATGGCAAGAAAGACGCGATTCTTCGCGAAGCACCCATAATCCGCTTCCATGTAGCGTTCTGCTCGATGCTTCTGTGTAGATACAGCCAATAATGGTATAACGGATAAACGCGACGAAAATGGGAAAAAAAGGAGCTGCTCGTTCGATTCTTCATCCGATACGCGAAATAACATTCGCGTATAAATTTGATAAAAAAGAGAAAGAAAAGAAGAGAGCAACACGAAGGACGTAACAGAGAGAACGATAGAGACAGTGGATGGAAAAGAGAGAAGAGGACAGAATCTAATCGAGGGACCGCGCGTTATTCATATTCACGCGATCCATCGATCACGCGGATTTATCATGCGGACGGTATTTCGCATCTACATACGCGTTTTATATTTAGCGCGGCTCATTGGCACGGCGCGTTATCGCGTCGCCTCGTATTAAGGCGGGGAATAATTAATTCGAGCGGTGCGATTCACAGATTACAGCTGGTGTCCGTTGATATTTAGAGGAGGAAGGAATTGAATCCCAATACCCATGGACTAGGCTGTATCTCGTTAAACGGGCCTCCGATGCAATTAACCATGACTAACATATTTGTAACACTCGATGAATGAGCCGAAAACCCACGGGCCGTGACTATGCGACTCTGATTCTCTCTGTTAGGGTAAACATTGGTCCGCATATGCGAGCAGTTTAAACGTTCATACGTTATCATGACGACCGGGCCGAAACTGTACGGCCAGCGCTTCGTTCCTGGAATCGATAAATCGTGTTTTTCGTATCGGTTCAACCCAAACGGGCTCAATGGCCTAGAAAATGCCCGGTGTCGGTCTTTTCGTTCGTTCGCGAACCATCTCTGTCCGGGGCTCTTTTAACCGGGGTTAACGATCTGGAGAGTTTGGCCAGTGGCTCTGGACAACCGTCCGGGAAACTCGTAACACCACGGCTGACACGTCGCGCGATGAAATTGTAAATGGCCCCGTGAGACGACTCGTGAGACTGCGGACTTTAAGCACCAGCCGATATAGTTACGTACGAGGGAACGTTGCTCGTGGTCGTGCAGCGTAGATCGAGGCAAAAATACATTCTTTAAAGCGAGTACGTCTGTGTTTCGCGGTGAAATTTTACGGGGGAAGATCGCTTGAGAACTTTTTAGGTGGAACGAATGAAACCGTCCATGGTGTTTGATATGAGTTTCGGACCGTGTTTTAATTATAGTTGTAGCAAATTTCGGAACTTTATTGCGAAAGTAGTTAGCGAAAAATTTGGCGTTACCTACTCGATGGGAAGAGTACTTGAACCTTTTGACGGAGAAAGTATGAATAAATGTTTGAGTTTATATATACTTTGAATTGGTATATTCAACTACGGTAAAAAAGTTGGATTATGATTATCATTTAACGTATTTTGGCGACTCGTGCTTTTCTACAAGATGCTGTTATTTCTTTATGCTTGCGTTTTATTTCGTATAGCTAAAAATTACAAGTATTATAGATATAGCTAATTACTCAGTGAAAATTTATTTAAATCTACAGCGTGAAGCAATTTCAAATTGGAAACTGCTATGATTAGTTGAATCTCTTGCTCTCGATAATGTACAGATTGAATAAAAACGCAATAAAACGTTGCTGCTTGCGATAATAAAAGACGAGCGTAACAAGACGGCGAAAAAAAGCGGCTCGGATATTATTACACGCAAAAAAATAAGGAACGATTAAAATTTATATTTTATTTTGTTTCGTAAGTCGCCGATATCAATGATTCCAAACTTTCCAACAACCGCGTAAGCGCCAATCAATAATTCTATTATACGAAGATTTGTGTGTGAAAGAGAGAGAGAGAGAGATAGAGAGAGAGAGAGAAGTTATAAACATAGGTATATTAAAACGATCATACGATAATGTGATAACATTTGTTAAAAGTATTTTAGTATTGTACACGTACAGAGAATTTGGCAAATTATTTATAGGAATCGAAAGTCAGATTATCTTTTATACCACGATAGTCTGGAATATAAAGATGCATAATGTCACGAATCTGTGCGACGAAATTACGTACGGGTCAGTTTATGTCGTATAGTGTTTACATTGGAACTATAAAACCGCGTAAGTAAATACATAGAATAGCATAGAAAAATTTTATGGCCAGAATATCCTTCATTGCGATCACTTAGCTTTATATTTATCCAGAAATACCAGGTAATTTTTAATTGGGAATTACTCACTTCGTTTGCCAATGAGCCTAATTTAACCAATTAAATAATATCCGGTCGATTAATCTTGAAATCTGCAAGTTCAATAGTACATCGTCGCCGATTTCATTTAAGAGAATAGACTTTGATTTGTTAAATGGATCTAATTGACCTGATCTATAGTTTGCGAATCATTGATTGCCAATGATTTTAAATGGAGAGCGCTTCAAATATTAATTCACAAATGTTGTTGCGGTTAATATTTTTCGAAATTCGTGCAACATATCGTAACAGTGGAATTGGCAATCTGTACTTGTTTGCAGAATTTAATTTAATGTATATTGCCACGCAGTTAACGTTACATGCCCAAAATGTATTAAAATCTTCGAAACCGTTCAATAAATGGCATTAATCTGCATGTAAAATAATGCTTTAAATAGCATTTTAATATATGCATTAATCCTTCGGCTATAGTCGATTACTGATTTTGGGTAATGAAAATAATAAGTATAAATAACGTAATCCCAGCGACACGTGTGTTAATTGCAGCGTTTTCAACTATAGACAGGTGCATGTCAATTTTAAAGATAAAAAAATGTATAAACAACTGGATCACGATATGTCGAAGAATTAAACTTGTTATAAGACGTTCAAAGTTCAAAACCAATCATATCGCATCAGAATACATTAAAATGTTGCACGTTACGTGATAAAAGCACGCTAGTAAAATTAAACGCAGTACTCGATCTGAACAGAGATACCAAGTTCAATTTTGTAAGAAATCGTAATTGTATACGTGTTACTAAATTTTCATAAAGTTACTGAAATACGTGTTCAATTAAGGATATTACTTTTAAAAATCAGTTCTTACTATATCGATAACTTCTACGACGAACGAAAACGATACCGATAGTAGTAATTTTTTGTTAAATATTAGATAAATTATTACGCGTTTAAAATTCTGCACACGAGGGTGCGGCACCATGTCGAAAAGTTCATTTAAAATGAAATGGTAAAAATAATTAGGATAATTTTCGATCGAGTAAAAATCTTCACATAATTTCGCGAGGCAAGCTATTTCGGTAAACGACTTGTTAGTAGGATACGTCAAAAGCCGCGACCAACTAATTAGCCAATCAAACAGCTTATTAATTAGCGACCATACGTCCCACATGATGACTGAGTAGTTATTAGCAGAAGTTCGTGTTACTAATACCCTCGGGGAACACGAAATTCGACGTATTGCCGGGCTCGGATCGATTTTCTATGGATTGATGTACGCCGAAACAGATTACTAGATTCCCTGTCAAAATACGTTAGTTAGATCGATTGAAATTAACGTTTAATACTTTTATTGTGATAAATTCATTACACGAAAAGAGAATGATGTATTATCTCGCGCGTCGGGGATTAAAATAAAGTTAAATATCGTCCGTGTCATATATCGATGTACATGGTATACATATCGCCTGTACGTATTATTCATAATAGTAATCCATAAAATAACGCGGATAGGGTGATCGATGAAATTTTCGATAAAAGGATATAAATTAACAAGAAAGCCGTCGAATCCTCCCTCTCCCCTCGTTCGATAGTATATATAGTCGTAACCAGCGTTTCACCGTGAAAAAAAGAGAGGAAAGAGAAGAAAAGTTCGCTCTTTCCATTCACTGTATCGGCGTTCTTTTCAACTTAAATGAAAATACTTTCAAGCTTTGTTATATGCTTGTATCATTTTTTTGCTTTTCCTTTTTTTTTTTGATTTGTTTAAATTCAATTAATTGCAATCGAGTGGTTCTTACATATTTATCGCGGAGACGAGTTCCATTTGATTTAAAAAGCAATTAGCCGATGTATATATGGAGAATAAATTCTGCTTCCTAAATTCGCAATTCAGGTCGCATTAGGTTGGAAACGGTACTTAACACTGTGCGTCTGTTACGGTCGAACTGGAATACTTAACTTACAATTAGAAGCATAATTACGTGCTATTAAGTAAACGAAACGTGGCTCATTTACGTATTAATGCTAATCCGATGTAGACAAAAAAGCGGAACTTCTTCGATGTTTCAAAGAATGAGACAGAAGTAGTTAATGTAAAACGAAGAGGAAATTAATTACTTTTACGTGGAAGTGTATGGAAAATTTGTATAAACGATTACTATATTTAATGGACTTGTTACATCCAATGCTTAAAAATGATCTCGTATTTAACGCTACGATAAAATCATCACCCTCGGTATTTGAAAAATTGTATTAGAAAAATTAGTGGTTGCTTAGAAGAATTAATACATTTGATTGGACAGTTTGGAAAGGTTCATCCATAATATGTAGAATTTATGTAAAAAATTCTCCGATCTAACGAATAAAATTTACTTTTTAGAATAAATAACGAAGAAAAATTATAGTATAGAATAAGTATAGTATAGAATAAGCGTTTAATATTAAAACTATCAAACCCGCGAAAGTAACAGGTTTCAGTCTCGTGTTTGTATAATTACTAAAGATACGTGGATAATTTGGACGAAATCAATGTTGGCTTTTATCGAGATCAAAATACAATTATCTTACACATGCAGTATTCCTATTTCGAGTTCAACGTACAATTATTTAATTAAATATTTAGACTCTTCCAAGATCCCACTATTTATAAGCAGAAATTGACGTATTCCATATAGTACAATTCTATACAAAAATAGCATTCAATAATATCATTATATATAATTATAATAGTAAGCAACGAACTTTATATGTGTTTATATACGATATGTATGACATATATTTCGAAACGTATGACAACTATTCTTATACGAACATTCTTCTCAGTTCCCCAAAATCCCTCTGGTCATTCCATTTAAAAGCATATGATGTCGTATCGAAGAAGATGTTACGTAAGGGTAAACTATGGAAGACGCGACATAGCCACGTTGCACCAGTTCCTAGCCTCGTCTGCAACGAACCGTTCTACGACGGTCTAATATAAAATTCGTTCACACGAGCCAGAAACGAGCGACAAAGGCGCAAGGTCTTGGTATCTGAGATGGCTCGTCGAGGGTGTCGCGCCGGCTCGCCAAGGGTAGCTCGTCGAGAAAGACGCGAGGAGGACGAGGGGAAGAGCTGGAAAAGGGCTAGGTAGGGGTCAGAACGCGCGAAATAATCTCTCCTTTCCGCGAATAAAGTGGATGCGAAGGTGGGCCCTCGTTAGTTTCCGCTTGCCGTAACTCTTCGTGGCAAGATGCACGAGCCGGTATTATTCTTGGCCGGAATAGTGGATCGTTAGGTTTAATCGTGCGGGCGTTTTCGTCGCGACGAACGGCACAATCAGCCGCGAGTAATCCCGCGCTCGACCGAACCTTGCCCTCTCATCCTCGTTTTCTCTTTTTTACCTAGACGTTAAGAGGGGGAGAAAAAGTGATCAACGCGGTGGGGATAAAAGCGAGGAAAAACGCTTCTCGCCGCCATTCGCGTCTAATATACAAAGAGGCCGATACAACGGACCACTTTTCTGCAATTTCGGGGGCCAAGGAGATTGCAACCGGCTGGCACACAATACAATCTTCGTGTCTTCTTTCTACGTCGTATTGCTCCACATAATTTGCCGCGCTCTCTATCATGTCAAGACGAACGTTCTATCGCGAAGCAAGGGGATGATCCGGTCTGTGAACGTTGTTCGTTTTGCGCGATGGTATCGATGTACCGGGTGATTACGAAATTGCGATACACTCGCGCAAAAGTAGGTCGGAAATATAACAATGAGATTCCTTTTGGGGTGGAGCTTCGTTTTCAATATAATAGAGTAGCCAATCTGGTTTGTCGTCTCTACTTTTGTTTGCGCGTATAAATTTATAAAGACGGTCGACGCTCCTACTTGCGGTAAGTTTCAATAGTTGTTGATTCGTGTTAACAATATGCAGAAATGTCGCATTCCACGAAATGTCGAAACTACCGTCGTTGATTTCACAAATACATCCTTGCTTACGAAACTGAACAAACGCAGCTTGGTAACGATTGATGTTTGAGTTCTTTGTCCATTCGAACTTGATATTGTCTATTAATTAACAGTTATTTTTAGCGTGAACTATTTCTATGCTGCAAGAGTTATATTAAAACTAGAATTGTTGAGATCGTTTTCAGTATTCTGTGTATTGTTACGATAATTCGATTATTGAACTTATTACATCGTTTAAAGTCGCATCAAATAGCGACACACTTTTTGTTAACACGAATAGGAATATCTGTGGCTAGTTAGATCGAACGAACGGTTTATTGTTAACGATAAACACAGGTAGATAGTAAGAAATTTTCAAACTCGATTTCCTCGAAAACGGAGGCACGTATGAAACAGTTTCGTTTGATACTTTTAGCTCATCTTTATGTATGAAATCAACCACTTTTTGGATGCATCGCCACTTCAGACTCACCCTGTATGAATTGGCCGTTACGTTCGTTTGCGATCTTCGTTAAAACAAGGTACACGAACGATGTGGCTCGATGATAAATCTAGAGTTTCTCCTGTTTTCATTAGACGCGATAAGTCGCGGTAAAAGTGTACTACGCCTGCAACCCTTGTGTTTATGCGGATTAACGATAATGGAACGTCGCGTTTTGCGGTTTCGTGAGAAATACACTGAAAATTGTAACTTAAACTTTTACGCGTTGTTCGTTGCTGGAGTTACAGGTCTGTGCGCCGCTTTTCCCTTTGGCTACTTCGTTTTTCCGGCGTTGAAAACGTTGTGGAAACGTTGAAACAACTGACCGCTTTTCTTTTCCTCCTTTTTTTTTTTTGTTTGAGACATCGTCGAGACATGGAACCAACTGACTTTTTCTTCTGTTTAATACGACAGCAAGTTGCATTGCAATTATTTCGCATTAATTTCGTTCAAACTTTTTTGAGGCTGTTCGATAAATCGAATGGAAAAGTGTGTGACAGATTTATTCATGAATACAAAATTTATCAAATAAATGAATAAATTTTACTAGATTTTCGCGAACGTTTAAGGTATACTTCCTCGGCGTTAAAAATCACAGTATTTTCCTCTGACAGTACCCCAAAATATTAGAATGTAAAAGGAATTGATATTACCTTTGTTTTTTCAATATTATCGCGATCATAGAAAGATAAACAATTATACGATAAAAATAATTGTAATTGCGAAGATATCGAAAATGAAGAATTCGCTTCTGTACGAAACATTTTATTCGATACAGATACTCCTAAGTAATGTCTGAATTTCTCTAGCGCTGGTTCTGAAACGCATGTTATGAATAATAAATATTTCGTGAAACACGAGGAGAATGGTGTTCGTCCATTTAGAATAACAGATTGCATTTGTTACGAGCAATTGTGATAGAATGTCTGTAGATTTCTTTATTAAACTTTCAAGCACCTTTAGTGGATGGAATTACACCTCTTCAACTTGCTTCCTTCGATCAAGTTTCCTTCTCGCGTAGGAAGTCTCGTAAAGTTAAAAGTTGTATAACTCGTCTTCCTTGCTTTTAATACTATTTTAAACATCATCTGAATTATTTAACATTATTTTTCTCATGCATAGATTAACCTCATTACGACGTATGGGAGTGGAACCCGTTTCCCATAAAATGCGACAAGATTGCGGTTAATCATCGACACTTCCCCTATTTAAGTATTAAAAAAAAAAAAATCTGTACGAACTCATTAAACTTTTACGATCATCGGATAGAGTTACACTTTTCTAACACGATTCTTCATACAAGTTTCCTTCCTCGCATAAGAAACTTTCGTGAAAAACTTCAACCATCTCTTTCAATAGTAATTGGACATTATTTCGAAGCGCTGCATAAACGCTAGTTCTCTCTCTCTTTATTACTAGTAATTACAGTATACTTTTCTCCTATATCCTTTTTACATTATTGGGTCGAACGATTTTTCAAGCTGACATCGATATCGATTTTAACCTCAGAATATTTATTACTGTGTAAAATTCAATCATCCACTTTTTACGTCCGTGTAAGAAATCTTTTAGAATTCAGTAAAATCTCGTTTTTAATTTGTTACAAGATCTTTATTAAACATATTTTGTACGATGCGTCTACCTTATCAACGCTTCGCGATCGAATTAACAATTTAATTAAATTTTATTACGGTTTTTCAATTTTAATCACGAGTCTTCTTTCAAACTTTACCTCCATCTATTTTCTTTTATTCAATTAAAAATACACGAAAGATTCGATAATTAAATTCGATAATACGTTTCGCATTAGAGAAGACAATTTTTGTCCGTATTTAAAGTAATGGAACGAATCCGTTGCGAATATCAAGACTCACACCCTTCTATCTTGATTCTTAATTTTCTTTCAATTATTCCAATTATCCTCTTTCGACATCGAAAATTAAGGGGCACTGGTATTGTAAAATTACACCTAACGAAATGAAACGTTTCACGAAAATTAAATCATGTCGCATGTTGAAAGAAGAAATGTTCTTTCGCTTAAAACAACAAATTACATTTCAAGTATCAAATCGAAAACTACATTTCTACAGCTTGATCCATCGTTTCCTTGCAATCTTCTCTTTCTTTTCATGCCATTCGAAATAAAATAGAATTCGATAGTTTTCAATTGGACGATCAAATCGTGTCAGAGTTACTGGTATGTTGTTTTCAGATACTGCTCCGAATCGAGCACATCATGATACTGCACGTCCCACAGTTCGGTTTTTCCTCTATCGGGGCCGACGTATTGCGGTTAAAAAATGATGTGCCTGTTATCAGCAATTGACGCGCACCCTTTGATTCGTTCGCAGACGATGAAACTATTGTTCGTTCTTTGCACTTTGTGGAGAGCAAACGTGGCACGAGATACAGAATCGTATCGCGTCCGTTCAGTCGTGGGTCCCAATTCGTGAATCGTCAGACGTATTTTAGCGGAATTTGATGGAGCCTGGCTTCGCTTGGTCAATACGTTTTCGCCGCGTAATTAAAAGTTACTCCGTTTTATAAAAGTATCCCGCTGTACGACTGTGTAAATTAAATCGCGCGGAGATACAACATCGAGGACGAACAGACACGCGGCGCGCAACAATTTTACATTTAAATTCTAGGAACAATTCTTTTTTTTTTTTTTTCTTTTCTTTTTTTGTCCTCATTTCCCGGAACATCGTTGGCCGGGAACAAATTGAAAGAACGAAATTTTACAAAACGCGATCTCTTCGTTTCAGAAGTTGCAGGGTAAATTTCGTCGCGGCTGGAAATTTTCAAGCTGTCCGACCGACTTTGTAAAATATACACGCAGGCTGCAATTTTTGTAATTTACGAAACGGCGAAGGATAATTTCGTTCGCAATGTCCTGTCGAAAATGCGGGTTGCGACGTTCCTCGGCTACGTAGTTTTTCGAGAAGGTTGACGTTGAAAATTTTGAACACGTTCGTGTTTGGCGATTGTAATACGCGGCAACGTTAATATTTAGACGCTATTATTTGAACTTAATTAATCGATGAATACATAATTGCGTACTTGGTAATTCGGACGAGGCACGAATTCAAATATTCTCTGCGATATTCTGTGTAACAAATATAATAATAGAAAAGTAACGATATGGATATAAATATAATAAATATTTGCTTTCTCTATACTTTTATATTTATTACTCTGCTTGATACATGTACAAATTATTGAACAACAATTATTCATTAGCAATTATACGAATGCTAGACGTTGAAACGTACACGTTCACAAACCTGACGTCAAAATTTTTACTAGGCGTAGACGTCAATGAAAAGAGAAATATGCAGTTATCGTCAAATCCCATTCAACGAAAGTATAATCTCATTTATACGATTACAATTACAATTACAATCGCGATCCTTTCCGCGTTGTTCTTTCATAACATTGACAAAATTGATTTAAGAATTCGCTGTTATAAACATTTTGCCCACGTATGTATTAAAAAGCTACAATATTGTTGATATATACATGTACTTATTTATGAATATATATATATATATATATATATATATACGTACGTGTAATATTCATAAATAAGTATAAAATACAAAATACTTGTATTACATGCAAACTGTTCTTCGTGTTGGAAGATTCTCGGGTTAAAAGGTAACTTTGTTCAAAGAATAGATTTTATGCTTCACTAAATCCTCACGAGGCGTACGGTTAAAAAAAAGAAGAAGAAAAAAAACACTACGACTCGACTGCATTTCCGTATCTCAGCGACTCTGTCTAAAAAAGTTTCGTAACAAAATTTCTAACGGACCAGGAAGTTTATCGCGACGAGCGGCGTCAGCGTCAGTTCATTTCGATTATCAGCCGGACCTTTTTTCTATTAAAACCTTAACTTCTTATCGAGTTACGCAAATGGACCATAACAGAATATATTAAGTCGTTATTATAAGAAAAGGCAGGACGTCTCGGTTATTCAATTAAATATCGTACAGTTTGCCAAGGAAAGTTTAAATTGACGCGTGCCACGTTCGAATATTGTGGATTAAACGAAGAGATTTAATGGAAGAAATATTTTTAAAACGGAAGCTTTAACGTGCCAAACGGAGATTCATCGTGATATTCGGCTCGATATTTTGATAATAGAATATGTATTAGCCGTAGAAAAAGAGTCTGTGCTTCCAGCATTATACCTTTTGTATTTTTATGAGAGCGCATTTTCACTCTTGGAAATTGAAATATTCTTCGTTATCGTTTATAACCGAATCGCGTATAACCGGATCGTTTATCGGCAGGTGGAAGGATTGGCAAGTGGAACGTTAATTATACGTATCTGGACAATGAAATTGAAAATCCTACGAACGCCGCAACTGCTTAATTTGGTTAAGATTTAAGTTATCAGGCTGTAGTTGAACTTTTGAATGTAAACAAAACATCGTATCATCTTCGAGGAACGCTTGTCACGGATATAATGATCGTATAAAATAAAAGATAAATGGAAATAGCTTCGTGCGTTCAATATTAGAAAATATACAGTCTCGGGGTTTTCTCTTCGACGACAAATCGCAGAATTATTGCAAGAAGATTGGAGTAATTTCTAAAGAATCTATTTTACGTGTTATCGAACGTATAAAGAATCATCCATAATTATTTACAATTGAACAAAGCTATGAAAAACCCGGTAACTGTTGCCTGTAAGTCTCGGCAGAAATGCTACGAGCAAAAGCGTTTGACGAACAAACAGAACGAACGTACGTTTCCGATCCTAAACGCGTCAAGAGTTACGCAATCGTTCAAGAGCCCATCGGTTTATCACCAGCCGACCCCAAACGTATCAACAAAACAGCCACCCAGCCCGAGTCGAGGTCTCTCTTCTCTTCTCGCATTCATTCATCCCCGAAAGGTTTCCGCGAGGGCTATAAAACAATCGATCGAGCAGAGGCGAGACTGCGTTTATACGCGCGAGAAACAAGCCTGCCAATAAATATCCCGAAATCCAAGTTAACGACCGTTCGCGCGTGCTGCAAACAGGCCGAAATTCCTGCAGGACCCGTGTCACCGTTGCCACTATCGTAGATGCTTCGTGGCAAAAAAGCAGGGTGGGAGAGGACGAGAGGGAACAGGGGTTTCGCGTGGACTCGAGCCGAGCCACGTCTAATTACGCTCGTTGATTTATCGGCCGCGAAGTGGTCCCGAACCTGAACGGAGGGGGTGAGCTGCCAAAACGCGCGATAAACGACAACGAGGAGACAAACGGGCAACGATGGCGTAAGCCGAGCAGGAGCGAGCAAGAGGGTGAGAAAAGACGCACCGGTCGGTACCGTGCAAACCGTCGGTGAATCATGGGTGTTTGAGACAGGAGTGCGTAAACGCGTGTTCGTGGTAGCCGGCAAGGCACTTAACAATTGCTTAAAATAACCAGAACTGCACGGACCGTTCGGTGGAAATCGTTTTGCGTCTCGTTTTCTCGGGCCGTGGCCGCGGATTGTCGCCGGATCGAGAGGAAGGAAGGGGGAAGATAAAGAAAGAAGGGAAGTCCGGAATGGATGGAATCGCGTTTTAAAGGGAGGAGAGAAAAAAGAAAGGTGGAGGGCGAGGGGCTCGAAGAGGATAAATAAACGCGAAACACGGGCCGATACCGAAAGAGAAATGAGCTGAGAGCTAGAGGCAGGGTTCCGAGGCGAACCAGGGTAAATGACGGAGGGAAATCGAGAGGGAAGAAAGAGGAATGGATAGGAGAGCATCGTGAGTAGCGGTGGCGCATAACGTAGGACCCGCAGCTGCGGGAGGTCTGCGCTCATTTTAGGGAGCCCCTTACGAGAAGGAAAACAGTGTTACACGATATCACGTGAATATATTATTTCGACGCCGGTCCGTGTGTCTTCTTCTCTTCGACTCTGCAGCCCATCCGGCTGTAATATATTAAAAGAAAACAGGCGTATTTAGTTTCGGGATAGTTGTAGTGGGCGAACGGCATTGTTTTGCTTTCTAACGCGTGCCGCTAAAAGCCGATGTTGCGTGCAACGACTAGAAAGTCCATCGTTTTTTTAACGTAGCTACAAAAAAGGAAAAGGAAGAAAGAAACAACAGAGAGAGAGAGAGAGAGAGAGAGAGAGAGAGTGGGGCAGAAAGAAATTTGAGTTCGTTTTTGGAACTGGATGTATAGATGTAACGTAAAAATAAACGAGTGTTATGAAATATCTTTGCGGTAGTAAGAGCATTGTATAAAGGAAAAAAGAAAAAAAGAAATAGGAGAAGCAGCTCGAACGACGATCTTATGGATGCTACTCTCATTCTGTGGCAACTGTATCGTGTCTGCACTGCTCCTCTGAAATTGCATTAATTTATTTCTTCCGTCCGTTTTTTCTCTTTCGCCAACCGGTAAAATATTAGCCACACGACAACCTGACAATGCAACTTACCTGATAATATTTCTCGCCCTGCCTCACAACGAGATACCGTGTAATATCACGAAATTGCTGTGTCGAACGGGCGAATCAATCACGAGAATTAATTACATTCAGTTGGCCGGTGCTGTTCGCCGTTGATTACTCCAAGGTTAATGACGCTTCTGTGTGTGCGTGGGTATGCTCTCTCGCCATACGAACGCCAAGTTATTGTTGTTTGCCATAACAACTACGTCCATTTAATTATTCTAATTTAATTATCATCACTCGGTCAGGAATATTCCTTCCCCGTCGCCATTCCCACTTCGTTCACCTCTTCATCCTTCGAGTAAGAGGGTAGGGCAATGTCATGCGATCCTGTAGGATTACATTGCACAGAGCGGGTAGTACTGGCTTGCATTTTCATGGAAACAGGATTACAGCTGAAAGTTATTTAACTTTTCAGTAACGACAGGAAATTTAACTTGCTTCGAAGTGCCCCCTTAATGTAGTCGCTGTGTTCTGGCGAGGTATAGCGACGATGACGAGCCACATTTTACGAACGAAATCAATTCGAGAAAGGTACTAAGGCGGCGGATTGGGCAAGTAACGGGCGAAAAGAAATAATTTTATGAATTTCTAATTTGCGTTTATTTGGTACAAGCGCTTTTCGATCGCATACTCATTCGTACATTTATTTGATACGTTTATAGATTCGTTCGTCGCTTATTATATGTATTAGGTAAAGCTTAAAATGTAACGAGAGTTCAAAGATATATCGTCAAATTGCACGAAATGAGAAATCGGGAACGCGCGCGAAATTTGTAACCCTAACGCTGTCGACGACTAAATCGTAAAACTAGTAGCAAGAAAATCAAAATGAGACACGAACGCCGTAGGAGAGAATAAGCCACATTCGTCAAATTTTAAACGAAGCAATTTCAAAATACAATCCTATATTACTAAATATCGTTCGAAATCAAATATGTATTTTCATCACCCTTCCAAGTATTTCCAAACGTTATTTCCTACGTAATAAGATATACAGTATTTTTGCGATATTTCGTGCATTCGTATAACAGATTCATGCCGTTTTGATTTCATACTAAAATAGTTCCCTTCAACCACCAACCAATATAAAGATCAGAAGATCAAGAAAAATGCACTTATCTTCCCCACGTAGCTTTTATATAACGCAAGTAGGAACGAGATTTCATCTATACGCTTTACAAAAACTCACTGAAATTCCTCGAAATGTACCTAAAAAATCCATGACATTTCTATAAGAAGGAAGGTACGAATTGTTCGTCGAAACCTCTCTCGAAATACGAGAATCGTAATTTATCAGCAGCGTCATTCACAGCGTAAAGTAGCTGGTAACGCGTCATAGATCGTTACGCACTTTCTCTAGCATGACTGAACTACGTTGCGTAGCCAAACTGGCAAACTCGAGAAGCACTATTTACGTCGGTAATGCACCAAAATACCGTTTTCCGGCGACTTCGTTTCGGATCATTATTTTTATACCGCGTTATCGTCAGTTTCGCGCGTCCTGCTTCTTCTCTCTCTTCTTCGTCCGATATTATGCGATCTCCGCGGGGAATCGCTCGACTCGATTTCTCTTGTTCGTCGTGCATATTAAACGTCCGTTAAAGAATCGGTTACGCGACAGTATAACGAGGATTTCAGTAACCCCCGCGACTATTACTGGTTTCTTGCGGCTCTGTGGGCTTTTTAGCCGCTTTAAAGTGTCCCCCGTGAGAGGCAAAGCCGCCCTACACGATAGTACAGGATTACGCGGCACAAAAGCGAACGCCTCGCCATGCATTTTCATGAAAACAGGATTACAGGCGAACTTATTTAACTTTTCAGTAATCGCGCGCCGGCTAGCTCCGGCAACCTCTCCTTTAAGGGAGTATTCTCTTGTTTGGACGGTTAAAGAAATTGATTTGTTTTTCGCGGACCTGTTTTTTTCTACGGCTTAGCGTTAGAAGGACGTGATTTTAAATTTATACGTAGCAAGTCGGATGAAAGGAAAGAATTAAAGTTGTTTGAGAGAAAAGAAAATGTCGTTGGATGTCCCGGGATTTGGATAAGTCAGCACGTAATATCGTGTAATATATGCTTCGTATAATATACGAGGCAAGAGAAGGAAGAAAAAATCTTAACGCCTGAAATTGGAACGTTAAGCGGGAAAGATTTAATATTGCGCAAAGATATTTGAACGCGTTCTTCTTGCAGGCGTATCGCGGCGAATTCGCTCCCCCGCTATGTCGATAATCTGCGATAATTTGTCCTAATTGCCTATAGAAGACGACGAAACAGAAACTAAATCGTTACAGAGTTTACTACTCCATTCTTTATTTTCATATTAGTGTCAAAACACCGAGGTAGCAGTTTCTTAAATAATTTGTTAGTCGATAAACAAATCAACTGCATCAACAATCGTTTCGTTTGACGATTTTTGTGTTGTAGATTAGTCAAGACATACAAGTCAAAGACATACAGTGGTATACCATACAAAGTAAAGATTCGATAGCGAAAGCGAACGATAATTTTTCAAAACTCTCCGCGAATATATTGAAAACAATCTTTCCAATACTTGAAACAATCTAATCCTGTAACGCTATTTTAGTCTGAAACATAGACATTGCGTAGAAAATGGCATTGGAGATCAAAGTATCGATTGTAGCAATCAAGTGCTAGAGACCGAAACGCGAACTATGGAATTGCATTGCGCTTTAGTCGAAGCTACGATTATTTTTCTGCGTATTTTCAGATAAGCAGTTACCGGGGCTCAGGATCGCGTGATAAACCAACGACGCGGGGTATTTACGGTGAAAGTATAATTGGAAAAAGAGATGTTTAGTCTGGCTAGTGGTGGCTCGTTGGGGAAAGGTAATAGGGCAAGCTGGTTGGGACCAATATTTTGTCAAACTCTATTGTGAACTCTATTGTTGCAGAGAGCGCGGTTCCGAGTAACTGGAGCAAACGATGTTGCTCGAGTAATGAGATTTTTTTAAGACGCTTTTCTTTTTTTCCTGTAACACGGGCGAAGTTTAAGTAGAGTGTAATGGGTGAAAGGAAGAAAACAGAAGAGCCATGTAGATGTGTTCGTAGTTGAATCGGAGTTTCCTTGGAATTTTCCGAAAAGTAGAGCATAAAAGAAAGGAATGATATTCATTTGTAGAATTTTCTCGAATGTTTTTCGTAGATAATAGTAAGGTTAAAGCGAGGGATGTAAATTTACCAAAAAGCCAGGATCCTTCGCGTAAATTACACGCGTGTACCTACTAAATATTATTTATTATTATTTCTTAAAGATATTTATCCAATAAAGAGGATTGGTACACGCGTATACGCGCAGAGAGAAAACAATAAAGTACAAATTTAAGCGATTCGCGCAAACTCTTTGATTATAGAGATTATAGAGACAAGGATTCAGAATGTTTTCTTTTTTAATTCAACACGTTAAATAATATTCGTAAAACGAAATTTAACGTTGGAAAGAGAAACT